>CM065638.1:66915169-68330263 GCA_033220585.1 Dipteronia sinensis | reverse complement strand
TGTTATATAAAAGTATGAAATAATTTGAATGAATAAACTACTTCTTTTATTTATGTTCAATTCACATTTACAAATTACAAGCTTTAGGGAAAAATCCCCAACACCTCCATTGTACAAGAGAAAGTGAGAGAGTAGGGAGAGATAACGAGAGTGATGTATATTTTACACTTGTAAAATGTAATTGAACTAAAGTTAATGAGAACAGATATCTATCCATTCTCGTACCACCTAAAAATCCAGCTGAAATTATCCTTGTTTCTGTGGGATAGAGTGTCGCCACCAGCTCGTCGCTACCGGTACCAATATCACTGGGAACCGATCCAGGCTAGCAACTAGCATCAACAGATCACATCGAACCAGCTACCCACCTACCCAAATCAAAGCCCAGTACCGATACCTCACCCAGAACCGTGACCAGGCCCCCCAGTCCATGCATGGGCCCCTCCGACCATGGAGTATCGCTCCATCGGTCTAGGTGTTATCCCGAAGTCAACACCCGATTTTTTGGATAACAGCGAATACACAAACCTGAAAAACGTTGTATCTTTGCGACCTATATTGCACTGCCTTTTTGAACCCCAAAATGGAGTATGTGTACACATGTGAACCGCACGGGAATGCATTGAACCCATCCAAGTCATCAACAAGGCGTAACTGCCAAATAGGGATGAAATCCCTTTCATCGAATCCGGTCAATACACAATTGACTATCAACAGCAGACATAGCTTCACTGCATCGAATTGCCCTTGCCATCTTTCATGTTGAATCCTTGCTTGAAGTTTGGTAAATCTGACCAAATCTCGACCACTGAAGTACCTTTGATGTATGCCATTCGTGACATCCACATATAGTGTCATGTCTGGGATGGGTCTGAACTTCAACCCGGTGATCAAACAAAACTCGACCCTAGAAAACCGAACGCTCTGCATACCCAACATAAACCTCACCTCATCAGTGGGTCTGTCGGGGTGTAACTTATGCAATAGCAAATGATGCACAACACCACCGGAAAACGCCATTCCTCGCTGCATGCACTGAAAATGGCCAAAACATGACTAACTATACCTTTCTCGCTCTTCAACCCCATTTTCTACTACTCCACTAATTGCACCCTCGATTACTTGGAGGAATTCCATGTGGCTGTGGTGAGTAATCTTGGCGTCATACCGGTATCGCTATGGAGTTTTTAACCTGGCCCTCAAATTCACCATCTGCAATTCAAAAAACCAATATGCATACATAATTAAGGTCAGAAAATTTTTCCCAGTAAGTCTCGGAAATCAATATAAAAGCCCCGGAAAGAAATACAAAAGTCTTGGAACTCATTACAAAGTTCTCAGATAAAAGTCTCGGAACATGTTATAAAAGATTCGGAAACTAATAGCCTATTCAAAAGTCTCGGACAAAAATCACGGAAAGTATTTCAAAAGTCTTGGAACCTATTATAAAAGACACAAAAACTAATAGCATATTCAAAAGTCTCGGATTAAAGTCTCAAAACATGTTATAAAAGACTCGGAAACTAATAGCCTATTCAAAAGTCTCAGACAAAAGTCTCGGAAAGTATTTCAAAAGTCTCGGATAAAAGTCTCGGAACATGTTATAAAAGACTCGAAAACTAATAGCCTATCCAAAAGTGTCGGAAAGCTTATATAAAAGTCTCGGAAACTAACCTAAGTCTCTTAAATGGTTACTGTTCATCTTCTTCCCCAATCGAAAATGCCAATTTCAAACCCTAAAACTTACAAAATCAAATCATATGATATAGATCTAACACTTCAACAATAGAAATCGAATGAATACCCCAACAAAACACAATCAAATCTAAATTTGAAATGGTTTGAAAATCGTTACATACCTCGTTTTTTACTGAGATAGAAACTCGCTACAGTCGTCGTTGGTGGTGGGAAAGGTCATTGACTTCGCCGTAATCCTATTCGTGGCCCGCCGTCGTCGTCGTCGCTGTCGTTGTCTTCGTTCGAGTGGTCGCCTGGGTTTCAATGGGACTTTCTCTCTCTACTCTCACAACTGTCTCTGTAACGTTAAAAGTTCAAAAAAAAAAAAAAACTAAATTACAAAAGCTGACGTGGAGGTACAGTGGGGGTATGTGGGGGTAGTTTTGGAAAATACCCATTTTAGGTATCTTTTAAATATAAGTTTTTAAAATGAAGACAATGTTTAAATGCCACCTCCAAATAGTATCATTTAATTTTTGAACTCCAAATATCTTTCTACACTCTATTTTTTTATTATTATTATATGACAATTTTATCCACATTAAATTTACTAAAAGGGTCAAATAAATTTCAAATACACTACAAACCAATTTTGCTAGAATCCAATATTATTATTATCATTATCTTAATGAGTTTTACAAACGCTAAAATATGGTTTTCAATATTTTTAAAGTTTTATTTGAATTCGAATTGATGTGAATGATTTACAACTAGAAACAAACAATTTTTTTTCTAAAATATTGAGTTTTACAGATTTTTGTGTGTAAACAAACAATAAGAAAAAGAGTTAAATGAAGAAAAAAAAACTTGAGAGCAGCCATAACACCAGAACAAGACCAGACAAAGTCATTAAGTCTTGAGAGAGAGAGAGAGAGAGAGAGAGAGAGATAACAATAGTTTCCCTTATACGTAAAGTATTTTTTTTTATTTGAAGATTCAGAGAAAGTGTGTGTGATGAACTTGTGTGGGCTGAATAAGAGACACAATTTATGGTATTCAATGAAAAATAATATATAATTTTGATACAAAGTGATTTTTTCTTTTTAATTAGGTTTTTAACACACATTGTTTTTTTTAAGGTGTAAATAGTAAGGGGATAATTATGGAATAAAATTGAGTGTTTTTAAAAGTTAAGTTTTTAGTATGAAGTGTATTTAGAAAAGGAGTGTGAAAATATAAAATTAGATTGTAATGAGAAAATCTCCAAATTAATATGTTTTTGAAAATCCAATAATACCCTTGTATAAAATTACCAAGAAGACTAAATAGTTTGTAAGTACATCCACTAATAATTATTAATTAGTTTTCTATTTTAATCCTTTGTGACAAAAAAAAAAGGTTTCCTATTAATGATTAGATATTAACATATATCATTAAAAAATATTTCCATTTTCTTAAACCCTACATTCTTTTTTAATTAATAATTTCAAATATATTTTCAATTTCTTTTAAGGAAATACAAATTGATTGCTAAGTATAAAGAATGAATCAAAATCATCCAAAATTGATTGTGAAAGTTTTAAATTTAGTATTATTAGGGGTCGTTTGTTTTTTTGTCTGAATACTGAATAGTCCTGAATTTTTCTGAAGACTGAATAGGGACTGAAATCTGAACCTGAATGACATGTTTGTTTGTTTTTTTCTCACATCTGAATGTACTGTCAACATGTTTGTTTTTTAAAAATAAAATAATCTGAAAATACTTAATTTTACATTTATACATATACTGATTAAAATAATTAATTTAATATGCACCATTCTTTATAACATTTTTTTTTTTTTTTTTGCAAACATAATTCAATTTAACAAAAGAAAAATTAATCAAAGAATATAATTTTGCATGTTCTGCAGACAAAGTTTAAGTTAAATTTATTGTAAAAAAAAAGTTACATTTCAAGTTCAATTTTGTATGTTGTCCACGCTTACGGTGAATATAATTCAAGAAACCATTTTTGTTTTTTTGGTTTCCTGGATCAGATGCACCGGAAACCAAATAAAAAAAAAGTTCTTGAATTTTTCATATACAATAATTCTATAACATCTTCAAGCCACGAAATCTACTCAATATGATAGACAAATTTATTGAGCACTATTCGAATATTTAGATAAAAATAAATAAAGAGTACTTACCGGGACTTGACATGAGAGAAATTCAATTGTTCAATCTCAGAAAAAATTCATTATGAGAAGTAATTAGGGTTTTTTTTTTCTTTTCTAAAACCTGTGTAAATAAGAAATATGTTAAAAGAAATTTTTTTATACCATATCAAATTAAGATAAATTTGGAAATATATCTTTTTTGGAGGATAGACTTGGAAGAGAATATTTTAATTGAAATCCAGTGATTTGGAATTAAGTTAAAAGTCAAGATTTCTTACTTTTTATTTTAAGTTGTTTTTTGATATTTTTAAGTTGTTTGACCACTTAAAAAAACAAACAAAATAACTTAATGAGTTCAATTCAGACCCATTAAGTCTTAAGTGAAAAAAACAAACGACCCCTTAGTTTCAAAGTCAAAATCTCTTTAGATTCGTTTTTTGTTATCAATATCTGTTGTTCTTCAATTTCATCAAAAACTTTTCTACTTGCATCCCTACCATTTCACAAACAGGAAATGGATCTCTAACCGAAAAACCTCAAATTGTAGTGATTTTTTAGACAGAAAACAATCAATAAGAAATAGAGAGAGTTCTTTAACTTGACAAGAGAGAAAAAAAAAGAAAGAAAAATAGAGTCTGATTTTGTGGAATGAAAATATAGAAGGGAGAAAGTGAGGGAAGAGAAAGAACAACGATAGAATTAAAGATAATAATAAAATAGAGAACATAACATAATAATTAGTGTAAGTGATGTGTATTTACAAAAATTAATATAGTATAATTTTAAAAGGGATATTTTTGGTATTAAATGGGGTTTATTACAAATTATAAATTTTTTTAAAAAAATTGATAGATTTAATTACAAAAGTGGTGTATTTACAATTTTTAAGGAGTGACATTATCGTCACTTTTAATTAATTCATATATTTTGACTTGTCAGCTCTAAAATGATAGTTTATTTTTGGGCGATTAACAAATAGGTCACGGATTGTTTAAAAACAAAATTCAAATTGTTTGCCATTTTTACAAAAGTGATCAAATTAATCTCTATTATTTTCACACGTACCAAATTAGTCCCCAAATGTTTAGAAATACCAAATTAGTCATCGTTGACAGTTAAAGTAAACATTTGACTCTACGTAAAGATGGAAAATTATTTTAATACCCCTATTTAAAATTGATTAAATAAAAAAGTTATAAAATATATAATTAAAACAATAGTGTGTTTTCATTACATAAACACACATCAACATAAGAGACATATTTTCTTCCCTGTCAGACTCACCAGATCAAACAAAAAACCCATAAAGCTTTTTTACAAAAACAATAGCACCGCTACTTGCTCACTTTAATCTCTCTCTGTTCTTCTTCTTCTTCGATTAGCAGAAAAAACGAAAACAATGAAAATCACAAGCAGGATTTAATATGTTTTTTGTGCAAATTGCAAAAGACTAAATTATCCTTTGATTATTGAGTTTGACTAACGGAATGTTAATGGAGAGACTATTTGATACCGGTAAACAAGTAAAGGATGAATTTGGTCATTTCTTAAAAAAAAGTCCATAACCTATTAGATAATGGTCCAATCATAAATTAAAAAGTCCAGACACGTCAACTACTCATATCAAGTAAAAAAAATACGTCAGCTTGGCATCAACAATAGGATGAGGAGGAGGATGGAAAGTAAAGTGAGGTTGATTAGATTGAAAAAGCTCAGGATGATAATGGTGGACTACAACTAAACAAGCCAGCCCAAGCCAAGTCGGCAATAATAGATAATCATTTTCAAGATGGCTAGTAGATGAGCTCATTATGACCACCCCAAATGAGAAATGACTAGTTGTAGACCTACCCATGAGATTAGCATGTCAAAATAAATGGGGCCCAGGTAGTGTTTTTTTTTATATATAATATTACAATAATTTGGGGATGGTGGACAGATTCGAACCCACAACTTATTGATGTAGGTGTGAAGAGCATACTACTGAGCCAATCTCATCTTATCGATTCACGGCACTTTGTTTTATATCAAAATCGCTCTAACTCTCTAAGCTTGGCTCAAGGTTCGTCTATTTTTCCCGTAAAAAAAATCATCTATTTCTCATCTCGTCAATTTCTTCTTTGATTTGAATGAAGCTCTTTTACTAATAAAAAAAACTTCATATTTGTTAGGTAATATACATATTCTTGGGGTATTATCCATTTAGCCTCTAAGTTTTAGGGAAAGATCAACTTTTTAAGCGTGTTTGCTTTTTAGGACCCTTGGTTTCCCACTTTTTATAAATACATCAATTTGGTCCATCTAACCCTAATGTTGACAGTAAAACATGATAGAAAATACAAATTGACCATTGTTATAGGGATTTTTTTATAACATGACAAGTCAGCATGATCACCTGAAAGTACGGTGATTAGATATGTCACGTCACCAAAGTCAGCCATGAAAGAACAACCAAGGTAACCAGTAGGTGATCTTAAGGCTTCGTCAAGTTTACCCAAGATGGTCGGGGAAACTAACAGATCGGGTACAAGTAACCTGGTCGGGGAAACTAGCCGATCGGGTAGAGATGACCTGGTCGGGTAAAGAAAATCCGATCGGGGTATAAGAGATATGGTCGGGTTAGATGCTGGTCAGTTAAATAATGGGTGGGAGACATTAAAGGCAATCACGACTCAAATACGCAGAGGAAGAGTCACACTTAAACAAGGCACATTGCGGTACACTATGATAAAGAAATAAACTTCCTTATAGATGATAGAGTCCAAATTAGTTAAAAAAATCTAATTCATTCAATTCGTGGAAGAAGCGAAAAATGAAAGAAGATAAAGACGACTTCAACAAGCAATCAGTCTTAATTAGACACCACTACCTTTACTTATTTGCATACCAAGATTTAGGATTCTATGCACATATAAATAGACCATAAAACGGCATTGTAATAGTGAATGAGTGACAGTACGCAAGAGAGAGAAGATATACGTAAAAAAAAAAGAAGCAGAGTATGTAACAATTTCATCATAGTGAATTCTCCTTCTTGCTGTCACCGGCAACCGTGGATGTTTCCATGATTGGGGTTTTACCGCGTAAAACTCGTGTTTGCATGCTTTGCTTTTTTCTATTTTCTCATAACATCGTTGACAATTTGCAATAGTTTGTTGGATGTGTGATCGACTTTAAGTAATCTCAAAAATCACCGTCAACAATTGGCGCTAGAATGAGGGGGTGAACTAACTTTTGATAAGTTAACCTCGAAAAACTTGTGAAGCAGTGACATTGCGGATAATAGGGATGGAAGTCAGTCCTCGCATGATGTTGGCACCCCTCGTGCTGTTAACAACTCTTGCCCAGTGAACGCCAGCATCGTTGGAGGAAGTCTGCCCTCCATGACTCTAACCTTAATTGGTCAAGCCGGAATAATCTCCGCAAACGCTCCCCCAAGAATTTCCCCAGACGCATTCCAGCAGGTTCAAGAGTCCTTACGGAGAGTCATTAAAGACGCCACTGGACTAGGAATCAATATAACAGCAACTGTTAATTTGACCACACCGTACCAACTATCTACACCTATTATGGCCCAAGACCCCAAGGTGCATTCTAAGATAGTGGGCGTGACCTCATGCGCGCCTCGTAAAACTGGAAGAGATATGGCAGATTACCTCGGAAAGGGGGAACACTCACATAGGGGAGATGAAGGAATTAGCGGGTGGGGTATGCAAGATAGATATCAAATAGATTTTGAGCCAGAGGAAACCCGCAGAGCTGTTCGTAGACGGGATCGATCTAGTTTATCAGATGACAGTGATCAGCCACCCCACAGAACATGCTGAAAGGGCAAGTCCCTACCAAGATTCGATACCTCAAAGATGGGCACTCATAGAATCCAGCAAGGGTTTACCGACCGTCAGCCATCGGGAATAGATAATGAGCCAGAAGAAGAGCGAGATATCCTGATACTGAAATTAACACAGAAGGTAGAAGCATTAGAACGTCGCCAAAGGCCACAAGATTTATTGGACGATGATTCTGAAAGCCCATTCATGAACATCATTCTCCAAACTCAGTTCCCGAAAAGATTCAGAATGCCTCAGGTTGAGCAATTTAAAGCAAGTGCTATGGCGCAATAAGCTTACAATGACCCACGGTTATGCTTGAAGTTCCCACAAACGCTCGGGGACTTGGGGTCTAGGTGGTTTGGAAAGCTCCCTCAGGGAACAATCAAGAATTTTTGAGAATTGACCCAGGCTTTTTCACGACAATTCTTGAGAAATATACAAAGGAGGAAATCAATAGCTCACCTCGCCACCTTCAAACAAGGAAAGAACGATCATTGAAAGATTACATGAAAAGGTTCTTTTAGGAAGTGTCAAGGATCCATAATCCTAATGATGAGGCTGTGGTGGCCACCTTCACTAACAACCTACAGAAGGGTAGGCTTTCCTTCGATTTGAAAAGGGAATTCCTGAATACATACGCGGACCTGATGGATGTAGCAGGCAGTTACAAAATGGCTGAAGAAGAGGAGCTGGCTCAGGGGGTAGTTATGTGCACGGGGGTCGCCCGGGGGAGAACGCCAAAACATGTGAGGGCTACGTAAAGAACCAGAAAGGTGATCACCATGAGAGTGATGTGAACAAAGATGGTCGTCGAGACAAGAATCGTAGGAACAGTTGGAACCATAGAAAGTTCCATGGTCAATACACCAACTACACTCCCCTCACCAAGAGACAAGAGGAAATCCTAGAGATCGTAGAAGGCCAGAAGCTAGTCAAATATCCTCCTAGACAGTCAACCTACGCCCTAAGAGACATGATAAAATACTGTAGGTTCCGTAAGAAAAGTGGTCACGATACATCAAAGTGATACCAACTAAGAGATCGCATCAAGACACTCATTTGGGAGGGTCATCTCAAAGATTTAATTCTTAAAAGGGCAGACGATCAGCAGAAGGATCCCCTCTGGGACAATCAGCCAAGGGGAAACCAGGAAAAGAAACGAAGCCCGGGCCGAGGCAGCAGCGAATGGACAGTCAACACTATTTTTTAAAGACCCTACACCAAAAAAAAATACTCTTGAGAAAGATAGCTTAGTTGCTTTCAGTTCAATATATTTTTAGTTTGTTTTTTAGTTTTAGTTTTTCTAATTATTTTTGGTTTTGATATTGTTAATTTGCAGATCAATTAATAAAGAAGCCAAGAATGGTGTTCAATTTTTTTATAATCATCTTTGTTATCAAAGATAAACTAGTAGCGTCGACACCTGCCATAGTGGGTGAAGGTGCCCGAGAGGCTGAGAAGTCTATTGTTTCAAATCCTGCACGCCTGCCGAACTGACTGGGTGCATACAAAGCACTGTCAGCAATCTGGCCACCCCGAGATGCCGGTTTTACTGGGGAAAAAACACTCGGGTACGCTATTGGGAAAAACCTGGTAAGATGTGTTCGACTGTGTTAGTATTGCACTAACGATTCTACCAAACTCTTGTAAATAGACAAAACCGGGAGACGTCCTTGGTGACTTGTTTACATGGGAAAAACAGGGAGAAATGGGGCAAGGTTCCCAGAACACCTCTTGGATGAAGATTCAAGACGGTCGGAAATTATCCTAGGCAAAGAGCCGGGACACCGTCCGGTCCAGCTACAAGGTCGGGAATTATCTTAGGCAAAGAGCCGGGACACCGACCGGTCCAGCTACAAGGAAGCAAAAAATCAAGGGAGTTCAAGAGTGATTAGTTTAACAAGATACTTGATCAGTTTAGCAACAAAAAACGGTCAGTTTAATAAGATACTTGATCGAGTTAAAGCGATAAGATCAGAAGAGTCACAAAATCAAAAAGAAAAATTATTCAAATCTCTTTCTTTGAGCCGTCAAGAGCTCATCTCGCGGATTTGAAGGGGTATTATTGTAGGGATTTTTTGATAACATGATAAGTCAGCATAATCACCTAAAAGTACTGTGATTAGATATGCCATGTCACCAAAGTCAGCCAGGTAAGATCAACCCAAGGTGACCAGTAGGTGGTCTCAAGGCTTCGTCAAGTTTACCCAAGATGGTCGGGGAAACTAACCGATCGGGTACAAGTAACCTGGTCGGGGAAACTAGCCGATCCCGTAGAGATGACATGGTCAGGTAAAGACAATCCGATCGAGGTAAAAGAGATATGGTCAGGTTAGATAGCTAGTTAGTTAGATCACGCGTGGGAGACATTAAAAATAATCACGACTCAAATACGTAGAGGAAAAGTCACACTTAAACAAGGCACTTTGCAGTACACTCTGATAAGGAAATAAACTTCCTTATAGATGATAGAGTAATTAGGCAAAAAAATATAATTCATTCAATTTGTGGAAGAAGCGAAATAGGAAAAAAGATAAAGATGACTTCAACAAGCAATCAGTCCTAATTAGACACCACTACCTTTCCTTATCTGTATACCAAAATTTAGGGTTCTATGCACATATAAATAGACCATAAATCGTCATTGTAACAGTGAATGAGCGCCAGTACGCAAGAGAGAGAAGATATACGCACCAAAAAAAAAAGAAACAGAGTGTGTAACAATTTCTTCATAGTGAATTCTCATTCTCGTCGTCACCGGCAACTGTGAATGTTTCCCGGATTGGGGTTTTACCACGTAAAACTCGTGTTTGCATATTTTGCTTTTTTCTATTTTCTCATAACATCATTGACAATTTGCACTAATTTGTTGAACGCGTGATCGACTTTACGTAGTCCCAAAAATCACCCAACAACCATTTTACCCTTTATAATTAATTATCAAATAAAAAATTAATTATTAAAAAATAAAGAATTAAAAAGTTTATAAAAAAAGGAAGAAAAAAATTGAAAGAAAATAAAAAAAAATTATTGAAATACAAACTGTTTTATTCCAACAGCAATATAATACAAACTGATCATTTAATTTTTGATTTAAAAATAAAAACGAAAGAAAAATTCATATGGAGTAAAATTCTCAACCATCTAATTTGGGATCAATGGAGGAGCAGATCACTCGTTCGATAGAGATAGAAAACGCCAGAAGTAGAAGCGTCTGTCCATAGAGTGTATTCGTTCAACGCCAAAACCACCCAGTGTCGCGAATCTTGGCGGCGGCAAAGGGTTAGATGCCGACGAAAATGACAACTAAGATCAACTCGAAGGCGAGGTTAAGGAAGGTCGGGATCAGACCGAGCGAGACCTGGCGACCTCGACGAAGACTGATGAGCAACAGATCTGCTCCTCCACAAGTACATCTGTTGCAATTCACATTCACATCTAAGATTTAGGTTATGTTTGTGATTGCTTTTACTTGGAAAATAATCACTTATTTCTCAAGTTTTGAGTATATGGGTGTTTGGTAAACTTCCTAAAAGTAACTTATTTTGTAATTTACTTCTCCAATAAGCAGCTTTTGAAAAGCTGGGTGGGGGTTGCTTTTGGAAGCAGAAGTTTGATTATTGCTTATACAATGTCCAAATTACCCTAATTATTTAATTAAAAAGACGATAATGCCCTCACATTAAGTAATTGTTAGAAATAATTTTTTCAAACAAAAAAACATAATTTCAAAAATAATAAAATTCAAAATAAAAGAGAATATTATTTTTAATAAAAAAAACAAACCTTGATGGACAGTGGCCACCATTATCGTCGGCAATAGTGGCCACCATTGTCGCCGGCGAAAGTGGCAGGGGGTTAACTGGACTTCTCCGGCGAAGTCGACACCTTCAGAGGAGGCTGGTTTCTATCGCGACGGCAGATCCATCGCAATCGAAATCGCCAGATCTGTCGTGATCGATCGCAATGATGAAGGAGGCTCGCTGGAGAAGAACCGGCCACCATCGTCGCCAGAAAAGTTGTTGTGCTCCAGCGATCTCGAGAACTTGAGGAAGTTGTTCCGTTGCCGTAATCGAAAACCATCGCCGGAGAGGTAGTTCGTCGCGAGAACGGGAGGAGACTGTTCGTCGCCTCCTCCACTGCCGGAGGAAAACCAGTCTCTTCCTCCAACGCCACCGGCGGAGGCTGGTCCTCATATGTGCTGAGTTTCAAATCAATTTGAGCGAGTTGACTCAGGAAGAAATTGAGTTGACTCGGTAATTTTTATTTTGTTTAAATTTGTTTATATGCTTTATATTTATATTATTAATGATGTCTATTTTAGTAATTTTGTTCAATATATTTTCCATCATTTCAAAATTTAAGCACTTTTAAAATTCAGTTTACCAAACACTTAACAACTTTTTTCTAAAGTTGATTATTTCTAAAATTAAGCTATAAACAGATTTTTTCCAAAGCAAAACAATCTTAAACATAGCTTTAATCCAACCAGTGAACTGTATTTCTGAGAGTGCTTTTAGTATAAGTAGTAGGTGTTTCACTAAACACCATTAATTCAACGTCAGTGTGATTATCGTCACCAAAGCAAATCATATTTGGAGGATTTCCATGAGCATAAAAGAAGGAAGAAGAACAAATGTTGATACAGATTATGTTTGCCTTTGGTTTGGTTGCCAGATTCGATGAAAATGGATGAAGAAAAACTGATTTTTGTCAAATCTAGAGGTTGAAGCAAATCTGAATATAACATTTCCAAATTAGTCGTTGTTTGAATCAACGATATGTGTTTATCTCGATCTCAGATATGGATTTGTTTATTTTTTTGAAAATCTGTTTTCTTCTTTTTTTCGATATTTTTCTTTCTTTTTTATTTTTTTTCTCTTTTTTTGTTGTGATTTAATCACCACCATCCATATCTGAGATGGACGGTGAAGATCCATCTACCAATTTTTTTTATATAAATTAATTTTTTTCTTTTTGTATTATTTATTGTATTATATGATATGTAAAAAAAATTATTTATTAAATTGACACATGGCATGTTTTTTATTAAAGATAAAAATACCTCTACAAGTGTTAAGCTTGACTGACTATTGAGCAACAGATAGACCAAATTGATGTATTTATGAAAAATTAGGGACCAAATACCCTCAAAAACATAAACACACTTAGGGGTCGTTTGTTTTTTCCACTTAAAACTTAATGGATCTGAATCCTAATTATTAAGTTGTTTCGTTTGTTTTTTTAACTGGTCAAACAACTTAAAAATACCAAAAAATAACTTAAAATAAAAAGTAAAAAATTCTGACTTTTCACTTAATTACAAATCATTGAATTGCATTAAATGCAATCCAAAAATTTTCTTCCCATAATATCCCTCATATATAAGAGCATCTCCAATGCTATGCATTTAGAGAAAATTGAGTGCCACATATGATAGATACTCAAAAAGTTAGAAAAACTCTCTTCAATGCAATTATCTAAGTTGAATATAGAGATGATATGGCAAAAAAAAAGTTAGAGAATATGGAGTTGAGTTTCTAATTCTAGAAACTCTCCTAGAAATGCTGACTAGGATTTCTAACTGTTTCCACCAATAATATTAAAGCTCATTTAATTGTAAAATAAAAGAGGAGAGAGAATGTAATAATTGTTTTATTATGATTGGTAAAAAAATAGATACATATTTGATTTTAGATAATTGCATTGGAGATGTGAATATGCATTTCTCTACAAAAATTTTAAAAGTTTGCCCATTTTGGATAGAAATGCTGAGGTGACACTATTTAGAAACTCAAAAATGCATAATAGCATTGGAAATGCTCTAACATATTTCCAACTTCATCATAATTATATATGGTATAGAAATCTTTATTTTAATATATTGCTTATTTTAAGTAGCTTTAAAAATAAAAAAGAACTCTAATCACTTCTCATATTGGTATTTAATATCAATACTTTATGGGTTTTTAGCAAAATTGCCCTATTTTAGGGACTGAATTGCAAATCTACCCTACATCCCAAATTATTTGCAAAACTACCCTGAAATGACTTCAATGCCCCTGATTTAAAAAAAAATCCAATTTCACTGGATGCCATAACCATCCCAAACCATCTGCCTACCTTGCCCGATACAACCAAACCGTCTGTCTACCTTGCCCGATACCACCCTATCCCGACCAGCGAGCGTCTCCGTCGAGTTGCCGTCTAGTTCCAGCGAGTGTCGCCGTCGAGTTGCCAGTCCCGCAGCCGCTAGCCGTTGACTTCGCCAACTAGCATCAATAGGACGCCATCGTCGACTTCAATGTCTTCTTCGTCGGCGACTTCAATAATGCCATCGTCGACTTCAACCAAGGCATCGTCCAGTTGCCCGTCCGGCCTCCTTCTCATTCCGTCTCAGGCATTGTTCTGAAATCGCCGGCCTCCTTCTCATTCCATTTAAGGTAATTTTATTTTTGAAACCTAACATTTTGATTGTACATAATCAAAATTCTGAGTGTTGGGTCATGTGTTAATTGAAATTCACAGTGGAACTTGTGAAGAGATTCGAATTCGATTTTGTGGGTTGCTTGAAATGGATTTGGAATGTTAACTGTTGAGTCTGTTTCTTTTAGTACCATTTTCTTGTAAAAATTTCTTGTCCCATAATATATAATCTGTCCTTCTGTGGCAATAAGCGCCAATGAAGGGAATTTTTTCCCTGCAAAGGGCAGCATTGCTTCAGCGTAACAGTGAGAGGTGGGGTACATGCTTCAGATCAGTGAGCACTCAAGGGGCAACAACTGCTAGCACTTAAAGTGTTGTTGGTAATCAATTTCGAGTTATATTTTTATGTTTTTCGAGTCTGCCCAGCTCTCTTTCTTCACTGACAATCGCTGGATGTTCTTCACAGCTGACAGAGCGGTGCGAAAGGGACGGAGGCATTTATTGGTACAAGATTTCTCACATCAAAACCCAGTCTATAACGACAACTAATTAAATTGAGCATTTCAAATGGAGGAAGAGACCTGAACCCAACTTTTATCTAGGTACTTCTTGTATGCTTCTGTATCACACATCATACACAACTTATTAACATAAAAATCCATTAGCCTTTCTGGGTTGGGATCGAAATATAGTGGGGATAGAATTGAATGGAGTTTTGGTTGACTGGGTTGTTTGTGCTGTGGTCGGGTGCTCTCGGTTGTCTTCGTTGGATGCTTTCTACGGTGCCCTGTTTTTCTTTGTTGACCAGTTGCTTGTTCGTTGCTTTATGCTTTATTTTTCTTTGTTGTTAGCCTGGTCTCGCGGTTGTTTTCTGCTTTTTTGGCTCCTTGTTGCAGCCTTGCTTTTGGTTTCTTTTTGGTTGGTCTGTTGTTGACTGTTGTGTTTTGTGGCCTTTTCTCAGGCCTTATTTAATATAAGCCTCTTTACTGTTAAAAAAAAAATAGTCCAGGTCACAATTTTAGTTTTGTAGGATTAATGATTAATTCCTCACTCTCTTTGCTTATTAGAGATTAGGACCGAGTTAGTTTCACAGTAGAACATTTTTTTTTTCTTTTTATGATGATCATATTTCTATCCTCTAACATCTCATGTATTTGGTGTTAAAACATGCGATTAAAACTGAAGTCTGGACACCTCTTTCTCTCTCACGTGCCCCTCAGCTGATGTTGGTAGTCATAGGTGTTATTGCTAGCCTCTTTACTGCCACTCTGCCAGCAAATCTCTTTTGTCTGTAATGTATTTTGTTTGCTTCAGTTAAAGGTTAATTGTATAGAACCATCTAAAGGTTTATTCTCCTCCAAGTGACATTCATCAAATGTATAGTCCTCCAATATAAATATAAATGTATTCTTTAAAGCAGCCCTAGAGCTGCAAATTCAATATAGAAAATTTCTCAAACTTTCTCTTTTGGTCCTGCACAAAGTAAATGCCATGGATAGAAATATTTGGAAAAATTGGTTTATTATTCTTATTATAGTGAGAGTATTTTAAATATTTTAGATACTACCATAATGATTCACAAATTGTTTTAACAACATGCTTATTATGGAATTTCTTTAGGTTGATAATCATGAGTGGGAACAAATTATTGACATGTATATTGCTTGTATGTGTATGATGAAATTCATGGTGATGAGTTGTATGGTCTAGGTTGTGAGACGACTCTGGTGGTTTATATTTCATTTCTGGAGACTTATGGTCAATTTCCTCAACACAGATGCAAACTAATGGGTCAACATTCTCTCTACTAAGCAACAATGCAACATCCTCATCATCAACAATCTCAATTGGCATGCTAGGACGAAAAGTTTGTGGAAGAGTCGTCATACTAACCCGATAATGATCTCGATCAATTCCGGTTACATTGTACACTTTATCTAACAACTTATCATAATTTGAATCCCTTGAAAAAGCAAACGCCTTCGCTCTTCGACCTTCATACCAATACTCACCATGATGATTTTTCCATTCTCCACCCTAATTCAAAACCAATTGCACATTCTTCATCGTCAATGCTGAAAAATTATTAAACAAATATTATCAAACATTATAATAAAAATTATTTCAAAGAACATAAATGTAAAAAAAAATTAATAATAATTAACCATTTTAAAAAAAATAGAAATTTTTTTGAAAATCCATCGGGTCGGGGTGGCCCGACGTCGGGCCACCCCATCCCGATGGAATTTTTCATCGGGATGGGGTGCCCAACGTCGGGCCACCCCGACCAGATGGTTTTTCATATTTTTTGAAAAACTATCGGGTCGGGGTGGCCTGACGTCGGGCCACCCCATCCCGATGGAATATTTCATCGGGGTGGGGTGCCCGACGTCGGGCCACCCCGACCCGATGGTTTTTCAAAACTTTAAAAACCGTTTTTGGATTAAAAGAACAAAATTGGGAGGGTGGAAAAATTATTTTATAAAGTAATACTTACCCTTTCAAACCATTCTCCGATGTTTTTAAAACTTCAAACATGAAAATGAAATGTGATGTAGAGAAAAAAAAATGTTAGATGATGTAGAGAAAAAAAATGTTAGATGGTGTAGAGATAAAAAAAAATGTTAGTTGTTGGTAAATTTTTAGTTTTTTTTTAAGGGTTGGTAAATGGTTGGTTGGTGGTTAGTAAATGTAATTAATATAGTTAGTAAATAGGGGTGTAGTTATGATAAGGGTATTGAGGTCATTTTAGGGTAGATTTGCAATTAATTTGGATCTTAGGGCAGATTTGCAATTCAGTCCCTAAAATAGGGCAATTTTGCTAAAAACCCATATTTTATTATGATATTATGGTGATGTATTTATATATTATTTTTTTAGAGTGTTTTGTGTGAGTTTTCTTGCAGTCCCTTTTCTTTTTGAAAAAAAAAATCGTTTCTTTTCTTAGTAAAAATGAAGTTTATTTGTAATCGAAGAAAATTATAATCATATGTGTTTATATATAATTATTATTTTTGGATTGTTTTTATTCCTTATTATAAGTATAATTATTTAACATGGGTATAAATGTAAAATTATTTAGTTTCTGACAATTTTACTTTTAAAAAACAAACGTGTTGACAATACATTCAGATGTGAGAAAAAAAAATACAAACATGTCATTCAAGTTCAGATTTCAGTCCCTATTCAGATTTTCAGAAAAATTCAGAACTGTTTAGTCTTCAGACAAAAATACAAACAATCCTTTAAAAAGTTGAATCGACCAAACAGACCATGCCCCCATATTCTTTTGTTAAAATACTCTATTACCGAGTAGACTTGAGGGTAGGCTTGATGAGATTCGACCCTCTCATATCCACGGTATGAAAATAATTTACTGATTTAATTCATATCTTTATATTTATATCCCGAATTTATCGTAATAGTAAAATTTAAAAAAAAAAAAATTGCACAGCAGTTACGTCGTGATAATCTTTTCTCGTGAGAAATCTTTAGAAAAGATCCAAATCCCTTACAATAATGCTCAATGTTAGAAAAAAAAAATCAGACAAATTAATTATAGGGATAAAAAAAAATGCTTATCCAAATTTGTTAACCACAAGCTATAAAATCACGAAATTATCCACATACAGAGTAACAGAGAAGAAGAGAGAGTGAAAGCCACTGAAAACAATGAGCATACTCTTGAGCGTCTCACCTTCTTCCTCCTTCTCCTCCGCCTTCTTCTCTTGTACAAAACCCCTCAAAACTCTCTCTTCCTTCACATACAAACCACTTCTCGCCCTCAAAAACAAAGCTTTCTCTGTAACTTCTCTCCACTCAACAACAAGCAACCCATCACCACCACCCGAACTCCAGACCTTCTGGCAATGGCTCTGCGACCAGGGCGTGGTCTCCGCCAAGTCTCCTGTAAGACCAGCTACAGTCCCCGAAGGTCTGGGACTCGTTGCTAAGAGAGACATTGGTAAAAACGAGGTCGTTTTAGAGATTCCCAAGAAATTCTGGATAAACCCAGATGCGGTTGCAGCTTCTGAGATTGGAAATGTGTGTAGCGGATTGAAGCCTTGGATATCTGTGGCTCTGTTCTTGATTAGAGAGAAGAAGAGAGAGGATTCTCCGTTGCGAGTTTATCTTGATATTCTTCCCGAATCTACTGATTCCACTGTGTTTTGGTGGGTATTGCTTCGTTTTTTTTTTCTTTGTTTGATTTGTTTAGTGCACTGAGTTTTTGAAAGTTTGAGTTTTTGGGGTTGATGAAGTGTTCTTTTAATGGTTTCAGTGCAGGTCTGAAGAGGAGCTTGTTCAGCTTCAAGGTTAGCAAATGTATTGTTTTGTTTAAATATGTTATTATGTTTACTTGGAATTGTATGGTCTCTAGATTTAAAATTCATTATGTTTACATTGAAATTAACAAGTTCCTAGAGTGTTAGTAGAATAACATAGCACTTGTATTACAATATTTCTCATATTCATACAACTCCTATGACAGTTACCTTCATATCTCCCAGGACTTCTACGAAGTGGCTCTGTCCCAATCCCCGTTTCATATGGAACCTCAAAGTGGCTATATTTCATTATTTTCGATCCATATCCCATTTCCATTCATTTAAGAATTGATATAAGAGACATTGTTTCTAGTTACACTTTATATACAAGACATATTTACTCACACTATGCACAATTGTATGAATACACATTTACTAACACCTGGCTTATATTGGTTTTCTGCCATTCACTTGACTTGCCCAAATGAAACTTGCAGAGTCCTATTTGTAGGCCATCAAAGTTGTTTAGTTACACCAGTAGTAGAGTAAATATGTGTTGAATTCCTTAACACTTGCTCTACCTTTTAAGTTCTTCTCAGGTGACCATGCGGAGTAGCTTTTGAAATCCTCCAAATAACCTTGTGCTAAGCCCCGTTGTAAATAAATTTTCAACTTGCTCATCAGCCTTGATAGCCTTCATTTCTATTTCATCTTGCTGTAAATAAATTATGTTGGGAGCATATCGAAAACAACATAGGTTTTTTCGTGCTTTATATGTTAATCCGGTGATTGTTCGTCTCTTGTTATTTATCTCAAGATTGATCATATTGGTGCAGGAACCCAACTATTGAGCACAACATTAGGAGTGAAAAAATATGTTCAGAATGAATTTTTAAAGTTAGAAGAAGAAATCCTACTTCCACATAAGGAACTATTTCCTTTCCCTATCACATTGGATGACTTCTCGTGGGCCTTTGGGATTCTCAAATCAAGAGCATTTTCTCGCCTTCGTGGTCAAAATCTTGTTTTGATCCCTCTTGCAGACTTGGTAAGGCTCTTTTATTTCTTTCGTCAAGTTGTTTTTGTAGCAAGAAACTAAAATATAGAGACAACAAATAAAACTTCCCTATTTTTGGTATGTTACTCTGCTTTTTGCCAACTTTATTGGATTTCATTGATATAACAAAGAGGTCTTATCAATTGGCATAAGATTGGATTACAAACAGGCACAGATTCAATGTGATAGTTTGTAATAGCTTTAGCCTTTCAGCAGACAAAGTGTATAGACTTCAGCATCTGCTTGGCCATTTAATGTTATTGTAGTGTATGACCTCGGAAGCATGCATCTTTGTTCCTTATAATCAAAATTTTGTTTGCAGAGGTCTCCCAGGAGTATAATTAAACAAAAATAATTTTATTGGCACTTTATAAACAAACCATAATTACTATCTGCTGAGATAATCAAGCCATTTTCAACTATGTCTTGTTGGTCGTCATGTTCCTTCACTTCAAAAATTGTCTTTCTAAACCTGTATTATCTATCAGATCAACCACAGTTCCAAGATTACCACAGAAGAGTATGCGTATGAGATTAAAGGAGCAGGTCTTTTCTCTAGGGATCTCCTATTTTCTTTGCGGACCCCTGTTGCTGTCAAGGCTGGTGAGCAGGTGAAACTTTTCAACTTCTTACAATTCTTGTTTCATTACTCCAGTAACTGTGCATACAAAAATGTGTATCACGAAAAGATGTTTCTAATTGTGGGAAAATTTGTTAAATCATTGGCATGGATCCAAAAATATATGTTTTTTGCCTATTTGACATGAACACTAGGCATTCTGAAAAATCACATCATAAGAGAAGTGTAAATGTAACATTTAAAAGATCGTATATCTTTATTTTGCCGTTGTAAGCTGAATTTGAGGTTTATGTAATAAAAGGAACCCCCCACATAAGAGGTAGAGCTAAAAAATGCTGCTGTGGTGACAGCAGAAATCTACCTGGTCTTTAGAGTTTACTTTGATAAAGATCTTTTAGTGCATATAGGCGATTTATATTTTTATCAGATTTGTTCATATGTGATGGCTGACTTGAGCAGTTATTCATCAGGTACTCATCCAATATGATTTGAATAAGAGCAACGCCGAGTTAGCTCTGGACTATGGATTCATAGAATCAAAGTCAGATCGTAATGCATATACCTTGACATTAGAGATTTCAGAATCAGATCCATTTTTTGGGGACAAACTTGACGTTGCCGAGTCAAATGGTATGGGTGAGACTGCGTACTTCGACATTGTATTGGGCTGTCCTCTTCCCCCGACAATGCTTCCATATCTGCGCCTGGTAGCACTTGGGGGAACTGATGCTTTCCTCTTGGAATCAATTTTCAGAAACACTATCTGGGATCACGTTAATTTGCCAATCAGCCGTGCAAATGAGGAGCTCATATGCCGAGTGGTCAGAGATGCCTGCAATTCTGCTCTATCTGGCTATCATACTACCATTGAAGAGGTAAGCATTTATACCTTCTTGTGTTTCACTAATACAAGTTAGTTCTCACATACCATTCATTTCCTGTGTATGCATTCATGGCAATGTCAAACTTCAATTCCTTGGATCTGCTATGTAAATTATTGATATCTAATGAGTGTTGCAGGATGAGATGTTGTTGGAAGGAGGAAACCTTGATTCAAAGTTGAGAATTGCAGTTGGAATAAGAGCGGGAGAGAAGAGGGTACTGCAGCAAATTGATGGGATCTTCAAGGATAGGGAATTGGAATTGGATGAGTTGGAATATTACCAAGAACGCAGACTGAAGGATCTCGGTCTGGTTGGGGAACAAGGTGATATCATCTTTTGGGAGCCAAAGTAATATATGCAACGGCCTTCAATGGCTCCTCAAGGCTTTGTGCTGAGACTTACAAGCAAGCAACCTCAATGAAGCTACCAAAATTAACAACTTTACTTGGAGAGACCCCAGCAGCATTACTGCTCACTGAGAATTGAGACTAGAGCGTGACATACGAACACGTTCAATGCTGTCAATAGGATGTTATGATACAGAATCTTAACCAAGTCATGCACAGCTTGCCGTATTTCTGTAATTTAACAATAACTTCATAAATTGAATGCCTGAGAATTGATTGCTTGGCTGATTATATTGCATTTTCAGCACGGTTCTTCCATAACTGGTTTACTACTTAACCATATACAAGAAAAGCACAATTTTTCATTTCAAAAAAAAAAAAAAAAAAAAAACATTTTCTTAAAATGGATTTACAATTGTTGAACAAAAACACATGGACGGTTGAGATACTGAAATTAAAAAATTAAATCACAGGTTTAAGTTGGTATAAGCTTGATACTGAAATTAAAAAATTAAATCACAGGTTTAAGTTGGTATAAGCTTGTGCTTTAGCAATATCAGTTAAAAAAAATAAAAAATAAAAAATAAATAAAAAAAAAAAAACTTATCCAAATTCCAAAAGCACAGGCTATAAAAACGAGAAATTATCCACACACACACACACAAGGCAGTAAGACACTGAAAGCAATGGCCTTGCTCTTGAATCTCTCCCCTTCTTCATCCTCGTCTGCCTTCCTCTCCTGTACAAAAACCCTTAAAGCTCTCACACACAAACCACTTACTGGCTTCAAAAACAGAGGTTTCTCTGTAACTTCCCTCCACTCAACAACTTACAACAGTCAACCACCACCAGAGGTTCACACATTTTGGCAATGGCTCTGCGACCAGGGCGTGGTCTCTGCCGATTCTCCTGTCAGGCCAGCTACCGTCACCGAAGGGCTGGGACTTGTTGCGAAGAGAGACATTGGTGAAAACGAGGTGGTTTTAGAGGTTCCAAAGAAGTTCTGGATAAACCCAGATACGGTTGCAGCTTCTGAGATTGGAAATGTTTGTAGAGAATTGAAGCCTATAATATCTGTGGCTCTGTTCTTGATTAGAGAG
The DNA here is from genome assembly GCA_033220585.1 of Dipteronia sinensis. Lineage (NCBI taxonomy): Eukaryota > Viridiplantae > Streptophyta > Magnoliopsida > Sapindales > Sapindaceae > Dipteronia > Dipteronia sinensis. The sequence continues at coordinate 68,307,934 of CM065638.1, read as the reverse complement.
AAGAAAAGGGAGGATTCTCCGTGGCGGCTTTATCTTGATATTCTTCCTGAGTCTACTGACTCCACTGTGTTTTGGTGGGTTTTGCTTCGTTTTCTTCGCTTGATTTGTGTGTTTTTTTTTTTTTTATAGGTTGTTTTGTTCACTGTGTTTTTTATAGTTTGAGTTTTTGGGGTTGATGAAGTATTCTTTTAATGGTTTCAGTGCAGGTCCGAAGAGGAGCTTGTTGAGCTTCAAGGTTAGAAAAATTATTGTTTTGTGACAGAATCGGTTTTCATAAATCACTTTTAACCAAATCTCTAGATTTATAATTCGAAATGAATTAGTTCCCAGAGTGTTTGTAGAGTAACATAGTAATTGTATTACAATTTTTTCAAATTTCTTCAACTTTTATGACGAGTGTATTTGTCGCATCGTATTCTATTGTATTAGATGGTACTATTTTTATCCAGTTATGTGTTCTGTGATATTTCATATTAGACCTAGACAACAATCCTCTCTTCATCTAAGTTTTTTCGACAATTATAATTGGAAGTTGATGAAACTAAGAATGGAAAGAGAATAGATCATAACCATCTATTGATATGTGACAAGATCTTTAAAAATTGAGGTGAACTTTGCCCATTCTTCACTTGGAGCATTACTGACTATACTGATTAGAGTACTTTCCGTGTTTGATAAGTTTACTAGTTTACTTACTTTCTCTTCAATTTGTTGAGCATATTGAAAACAACATAAGTTTTTCATGATTTATATTGATCATATTGATGCAGGAACCCAACTACTGGGCACGACAATAGATGTGAAAGAATATATCCGGAATGAATTTCTGAAATTAGAAGAACAAATTCTACTCCCCCATAAGGAACTATTTCCATGCCCTATCACATTTGATGACTTCTTGTGGGGCTTTGGGATGGTTAGATCAAGAGCATTTTCACGCTTCGGTGGACAAAATCTTGTTGTGGTCCCTCTTGCAGACTTGGTAAGACCTTTAATTTACTTCTTTCTTCAAGTTGTTTTTGTTCCAAGAAACTAAAATATAGAGAGCTTTCTGCTAACTTACTGGATTTCATTCGTATAACAAAGAGATCTTACCAACTTGGCATAAATTTTTTTTTCAAAACTGGCACAGACTCATTGTGATAATTTGAGATAGCTTTAGCCTTGCAGCTGACAAAAGTTTAACGGCCTTAGCATCTGCATGGCCAGTACATATTTTATTTTAGTGTACAACCTTGTAAGCCTGCACCTTTGATCCTTAAAACTCAAGATTTTGCTTGCAGATGTCTTCCAGGACTATAATTAAACAAATAATATAAATGATTGGCACTTTATGAACAAACCATAGTCACTATCTGTTGAGACAACTGTTGAGTCGGGTCATTTTTAACTGTCCTTTTGGTGGTCATGTGCCTTTTACTTCAAGAATTGAGTTTCTAAAAACCTGTATTATCAATCAGATCAACCACAGTCAAAAGATTACCACAGAAGGGTATGCAGAGATTAAAGGAACAGGTCCTTTCTCTAGGAATCTCCTATTTTCTTTGTGGTCCTCTGTTGCTGTCAAGGCTGGTGAGCAGGTGAAGTTTTTCAACTTCTAACACTTCTTGTTTCATTCTCCAGTAATTTTGTTTCCAAAAATGTATCACAAATTTTTTTTTTTATGGTGGGAAAATTTGTTAAATCATTGGCATGGATCCTAGTTTATATATTTTTTGTCTATTTGACATGAACATTAGGCATTCAATCTTTTAGTGCACAGACCATTTATGTTCCTATCAGATTTGTTCATATGTTACCGCTGACTTGAGCTGTTATTCATCAGGTCTTCATCCAATATGATTTGGACAAGAGCAATGCCAAGTTAGCTCTGGACTACGGATTCATAGAATCAAAGACCGATCGTAATGCATATACCGTAACATTAGAAATTCCCGAATCAGATCCATTTTTTGAGGACAAACTGGACATTGCCGAGTCAATTGGTTTGAGTGAGACAACATACTTTGACATTGTATTAGGCCATCCACTTCCCCCAATGATGCTTCCATATATGCGCCTGGTAGCACTTGGGGGACCTGATGCTTTCCTATTTGATTTAAGTTTCAGAAGCACTATCTTGGGTCAGCTTGATTCGCCTATCAGCCGTGCAAATGAAGAGCTCATATGCCGAATGGTCAGAGATGACTGCAAATCTGCCCTATCTGGCTATCATACTACCATTGAAGAGGTAGCATTTTATACTCGTTAATCGCTAATACAAGTTAGTTCTCACGTAACATTTCATTTCTGTATACGAATTTAGATTTTCTCACGTAACATTTAATGTGAGTTGCAGGATGAGAAGTTGTTGGAAGGAGGCAATCCTGATCCAAGGTTGAGAATTGCAGTTGGAGTAAGAGCAGGAGAGAAAAGGGTACTGCAGCAAATTGATGGGATCTTCAAGGAGAGGGAATTGAAATTGAATGAGTTGGAATATTACCAAGATCAAAGACCCCAGCAGCAAAGTTCACTGAGAATTGAGACTAGAGCATGACAAATGAGCACTGTTTAATGCTGTTAATAGGATGTTTTGAATTTGATACAGAATCTCAAGTCTTGCATACCTAAGCTACACTCTTGGAAGGTGGGTGAACAACAAAGCTGTATTTCTGTCAATTTTATGCCTGAGAATTAATTGCTTCACGGATGATATTGCATTTACAAGCATTGTTCTTCATTGGTTGGTTTACTAGTACAAGCAAAGCACCATTGAATTGATTTCTTCCATCATCTTTTCACTTTCCATAAGCAAGTATTCATTTGAATTTTTTTCCAGGAAGCAAACTTAATATTCATAAAGTTGACTAGAACCTGATACAGTAATTCGATTGGGTAGAAAATGATTCACTGGCTTTCGAAGTACTTTATCAAGTAATGTAACATACATTTTCACACAGGCTGGATATAGTACCACCCCTCCCTTTCGTTATTTTCTGACTCCGAACTAAACATGGTTGAAACAAGTTTCAACAGTCGGTCCATGAGCAATGCATCTTAACTATTATTATTTTTTTCTTTTTCCAATTCTGGAAAACTTTTGAGAACAAAGCAATTCTACAATATCTGTTCTGTACGGTAAGCTATGAAATTATGTGACAGCACCGAACACAAATGAACAGGACGGCAGGAGAAAAAAATAGGCAAAATAAATACATGAACAAAAAAATTGAAGACCAAGCTTAAAAAAGCCAAGATGAGAAATCAAGAAATCATTGCTGCCGTTTCTTACAAAACTCTAAGGTGTGTGTGTGTGTAAATGTGACCCTCTATCTTGAAGGTGACATGGTTTTCATCACCACGACTTGGAATGGTATACCATCACAAGACAAGTTAATTATGTAGCTTGTGATCACTATACTTGGGTTGAGTTACCATGGCCTAGCGAGTTGTCGCAGTTTGTTACCTCACAAAGGCACTCTTCAGGATTTGCATAGAAATAATCTTCCTCCTTAGGTTTGTCAGCAATTACTCTACGACGCATTGGCTGTCCCATCCTTTTCTCATGGGATAGCCGTACAGCATCTACAAACTCACTCCATGAAAGTGTACCATTCTGATGCATATCGATCAACTCTACAAGTTTTCTTCGATCTAGTAGGATGGATCTTTTGAAACCAAGATACCTGCATGAGATCAAAATCAGGTGCCTTGAAGAATACTTTTAAATGGATAGCAACAGAACTCTTGCAAGTATACATACCTGCGGTGACCTTCCACAAGTTTTGCCATGTTGCCATCATATGTTGGAATGAAAGTATTACTGGCTGTACAAACCATGAAATCCAGGGCTGCCATTTGAGATGAATGATTCTGAAATTGCTGTAGCTCTGCTGGATCTAACAACATTTCCTTTTTCATCTGAAATCAGAATCAAGTCATGAGATCCAAGAGAATTATAAGCTAATATGCAGGCAAAAAATTTAAAGGGAATATATATATATATATAACAAAGAGAGAGAGAGAGAGAGAGAGAGAGAGAGAGAGAGAGAGAGAGAGAGAGAGAGAGAGAGTGAGAGAGAGAGAGAGAGAGAAGAAGAAGAGAAGAAGTTGAGAGGCTTATAGTAAAAGTTAAAAGGATAGATTTGGATCTCCAACCATTGACGGCAATCATGAGGTTCTCTGGCTCACCAAGAGGATGTAAGAAAGGTTTAAAAGTTTACACATCATTTCCAACAATCCACAGGGAAATTAAGGCAAGCGTCACCCAATAGTCTCAAAGGTAGACTAAACAAAGCAAAGTATTTTTGGCCCTCAGAATGAGGAAGCACCAAGTGAGTTGGAACATTCAAGATGTCCTGAATGATCATTTACTCAAAAAAGAAAAAGTATTTTTTGCCCTCGGAATGAGGCCATAAGCACCAAGTGAGTTAAGAGAACGCATTCAACAAGATTTGTAATTTTGTCAGTTCTAGCAGATTTTACAGAATTAGAAATCACATAGCGGTAATAATCTCACAATCCGGGGAAATGCAGCTCTTAGTGCCGCCAGTCTCTTTTCACCACCGTAAATCTCACCAGCAGCTATATAGATCTGCATATCCTTGTTGAAACCTAATGCTTGTAAAATCAGTGCTGCCTCCTCTGGTGTCAGAGGGCACAAACCCTGCGATCTTCTCTCTTCTGACACTATTTCTTTTTCTCTCCACCATGGGTATGCATACCTGGAAAAAAGGAGCAAAGCATTCATGATTTACAAAGAATATCATTTATCCTTATATGCCACAGCACAAACTACTTTGACCATTCAATACTGCTGTAGAACAGAGTGCAAAAATATAGATACGCTTTGGGACAGAATTAAGTCTTGCCTCCAACAAAGTCCAAGTGTTAAACATTTGACATAACTCAGACAAATGAAGCAAAAAAAACCATTATAACGCCAAAATTTGCCTGAATTTGTTGTTTCTGATGATCAACCATTCCAGACCTGGTGTATATTACATGTTAGGAGGTATATAATATAGTAAGGTTTTCTGATTATTTGGCTATGAAATATGACCAGACTGACTTTTATATATAAATCTCTTAGCAACAGTAAGTTCAGATGCAGCATTCTGTAAGCAAATATAGATTAAAGAAAATAATATAATAGATCTTCATAGAATCATTCCCAAAAGAATGCATCAGCTTTGAAGCACAACAAACCTTAAGCGCTTTAGCTCCTCAGCTTCTTCCACAGTGCAGCCATGAGTGCAACCTGAGAAAGCCAACATGTCCATCTCATATCTTAGATGCAAAGCCACAAAAGGTCCCTTTTCTTGAAGAATATGAACCAATTTGTACCCCAAAGCCTCAATCTGAGGAGTGAATTTCAGTCCCTGGAAATTGACATGGCACCTGAGTTTTTGAAGATCACGCGAGATCCCATTGTTTGCGAGACGTGAATCTGTTCTGTTGAAGTGCAACACTTTATACTTGCTGAAAATCGGCAGAATCTGCATTATAGACACAACACCATGAAGAAGAAAGTTTAACTGAAGCAGGTAAAGAGAATGTATTACCTGGATCCTTCATAAAAAAGAATATAAATTTGTAGTTCAAACAATATAATATAGTAGTTCTGACTCATTCAGTAACTTATAAAACATGTACAGACCTGTTGCACATAGTATTTTTCGTTTGACCAACTAACAGGAGGCATCACGAAAGGTTTGTATCCATATTTCTGATTATACTTCTTCGGCAACCTTCTGACAATGCGAACTTCACCTCTTAATGAATCGATGAAATGTTTCACATCAAAGATGTCCTCAAAATTACTGCAGCAAGAAACCTAAAAGTTGAAAACTTAAAGGATCTATCAATCAAGGAAAGTATGCAACTTCTTCAAGAATAGTAAGCATACCTAGGGTCAGCCCAGAAAGATGTCTTATCAAGCTCTGGAATGACCAAGGTGAGATTCAAAAGCCGTGCAACAGTCACCATGTCACATATCTGAAATGTGAAATCAACTGAGCAAATAACTCAACACAAGATTAGGTAAAACGCAACAAAAGGGAATCAGAATAAGAACAAACCGCAGCACGCATTTGATTCAAGCCCCCATTGCAGGACACTTTCAGAAAACCATTACTTGTATAGTTTCCTGCCAAAATTAAAGGGTAAATCTTATTTTGCCAAAAACTCAAATAAAATTCTTAAGAACTTAGGTCAATAAAGACTTATGCAATCTGATGAGGTAAAATATCCTAAAATGTTAATAGTAGAAAAATACCATTCCACATGTGAACATATAATACGGTTTTTAAGTAGGCTATGTTTCTTGACATAATGATCTTAGCCAAGAAGAATTGTAAATGCATGAGGTGTCACAAAGACACATTTATTTAAACCAGGATATGGAAGTGATTTGAGTTTCAAAGGGTGACGAAAAAGTGCCACTAAAGTGTTCCTTACCACTAAGGTACTGAAGGATTGATCAACAAACCAGCAAAATCACATCAGTGTTATAAGCACCCAACACAAATACTTAGGTTCGACTCTTGCAGTTCATTTGATAAATTCCTCTCTCTCTATCTATTTTTGAGATGTATGTGAGTTTGAAAATCTATGGACATGCAGAATAGATATGCTATCTCCACTTGAACCAAATCATAACTAGTTGAAATAATAATCGAAGAAAAGCAAGGACAGGAAGGATCATAAATCTCTTTATGATAATTGATAAATAAACATAAAGCCATCTTTTTTGAAGTTTATCACTTGTATTGGTACTCATACTTTCATGAGCAATGGTCCGCCTAAAACTTGTAGTTTGCAAGCTACTTTCCAAAGTCGAAGCTATACTCCATAAACATTTAATGCATCAGCCTTAATTTGATTTCCACAATCATTAGTTCGGGCTCAATACTTTCAACTTAACAAATAAAACCTTAGTATATTCAATCTACAACCACATAAAATTCTGAAACTTAATTAGTATAATAACCCCACACACACTTTTAATAAGCCTTCATGATCCTCTTATAAATCAACATCACAAAATCGGTCAAAAGGGTTTTGCATCACACCATTAAAAGTTCTTCTGGAATCAGATTCACAATTAAATAAACCATATCCTTCTGCAAAACAGTTAAACACAAGCTCACTTGCAGCAACAACTAGAGACTACCTACTCTTAAATCACCAAACAAAATTCCCAGCTTTATTACCAGAACAACCGCATTCACTTCCTATAATTCATATACCATCACCAATCCGGTTTCGCATCACTCTATTAACATGCCCACATGCACCATCAAAAAGTAAAAATAAAACAAAAACATCTAAAGACTAGAAAACAGAAAACTCACTTGCGGCAACGAGAGGCAGAAACTGCGGCGGTGGAACAACCACTTCGTCACGGGTAGGAAATCGCGTACCCCAAGAAATTTGATTAGTTAAATTGGTGAAAAACTTGGGGTGCCAGAGCTCTCCAACCGCCACTAATTGTACCAAACAAGTCCACAACAATATGCTTGAACATATCCTTATAAACCACACCTGTAACCTCGTTCTAGGAATCACCGGCGCCTGAAACTTGTCGCATCTAACTTGACTACTCTCAGATCTAACCTCCATTTGTCTTCTTCACTCCTCATCGCCGCTTCATTGAAACTTCGATAAAACTTTGCTTTCACACAAATTCAACCAAGACCCAATTCGATTCGATGTATGAAAACCGCAAAAAACCATGCACATTGTGTAATCAATCCAAGATTTTTGAGTTTGAGATGGGGTCACCAGTAATAGACTGGGACGTTATGATAATAAAAAAAAAATCGATCTTTTTTTGACAAATTAAGGAACTTTTCAGAGATCAATAAGATAAAAGGAATTCTTTGCAGACAGAGGTGAGGAGGAGTCACGAGCGAAAAAAGAGAAAGTATATAAATCTGACTCAAACCAAAAACAAGCTACAGCGACTTTTATTAGGTTTTTTTTTTTTCAGAGAAATCTCTAATTATTATTTTTTTCGCTCTCACTTTTATTGTTGCAGAGACGATCGTCAAATTCTGGTAATATTTTATTTTATCTTTCTTTGATATGAGGGAAATGAATTCCTCTTGATCAGGAAATAAGTTCAGTATTTTCAAGGTAATTCAGGATCTCTGAATTATATGTTTCAAACGGTTTGATCACTTATGGATTTCTTTTTATCATTTCAAAAATAATATATTTCACATTTAATGTTATATTTTTTATTTAAGTATTTTCCATTTTCAGAATTAAATACATCTCTACTACTCTACTAGGCTTTATTTGACTTTATTAATTTAATGGGTTGGTGTAAATATAGAAATCGGTTGTTGAAAAATGGTATTTCAATTTGTAATATGTTTATATTTATAGACAAAATTGAAAAAAAAATAATTAAATGGGTTACAAAATCATTTTAATAGTTCAAAATAAATGGATAAATAATGGAATCTCATTTATGTCATTTATTTAAGTTTTCACATGGAATATTTTGATAACTGCATCAATTCTTGGAGCAAATAATAATTGCTCCCTCCCATTTGGATCATGTGTAATTATTTATTTATTTATTTAATTTTTAAAAAAAAAAGTGAAGTGAAACCGGATTGTTTAATTGTAATTTATTACTTTTTACATATAAAAATTATAGATAAAATTAACTGTGTACTTTTAGGACACATATTAAAAGTACAAAAGCTAAGTTATTGTTATAATAAATACGGTGATTAAGTTTCATATATTAAAAAGAAAAAAAAACTTTTATGTTTGTAAAAGACAAAAGAAACTTTTATGTTTTGATAAGTTAAGGAATGTGCCTTAAAATTATTTCCACCTTAAAACAAAGTTGAATAATCTCCTAAAATTGTTATTTTAATTTGCTCTGATTTATTGCTAATATCATTTTCAGATTGACTTCTTAGTATACTTTAATATTCTTAGTATATTTAATCAACATACCGATTTTAAAATAGTAACAGCTTGGCCTACATCCCTGCAAAATTTTCAGAATATTTATACATTTCAACGTGACAATTTTGTTGTTTTAGTTCTGAAAAAGAATATTTCAAAAAAAAAATATAGTTCTTAAAAGAATATATATATTGAAAAAGTCAAAACCAATTTATGGAAAGATTTACATTTTTTTATTGTACGGAAAGATTTTACATTAATCAGGCACAGCTAAACACTGGATGCTTCACTTTCATGAAAAGCTTGCCTTTGTGTTCACACCATTTCAAAAGCTGTTGAGTAATGATTCAGTGGAACCTAACCCACGTTAGGAATTCGTCATATTATAATGGGGGAGGGGTGGAAAATCCAGAAAATGAATAGATTCTCTTCATTTACAACAATATATGGAGAAGCAGTCAACTCAATAGATGGACAAAATGACTAAACGAGGCTGAAATAGTGGTATGGCTCTCTTACCTATAAGGTTGTCGGTTCGAATCGCATCCCTCAAAGAGAATAATTTAATAATCGGTTCAATTTTTAATGAAATTTTGCTAGCAAGATTCCAGCTCACTTACTGAATCAATCCAATATATCAAATTCGATTCTATTCATGATGAAAAAGGAGTAGTAAACCATAACATTTGAAGGGAAAATATCTCATATCTCATACAAGGAGAGGCTTAAGTACCATCATTATCATTCAATACACTTGCTCATTTCTTCAATAAAATTCAACAACTAAGAATAATGCAAAATTGGACTATCAATTGTCATGTCATCCAGTCAATCCACTGTTTCCTCACATTGAACCATACGAGTCAAAGCAAAACTTACCAAATGATGATAATGACTCGGGGCCTATCAATAAGGTTTAAACTTCCTAGCGGCTCTTAATTGTTGTATCCGCTTTCTGTCCTGCTCAAATTTGCTCCGAAGCATCATAATTTCTGCAAGGAAAGAAAGTAGTGATGTTAAATGTCATGTAACATATCATTTGAATAATAAAGAATAGTCAAATAGATTTCAAAATAATCTACAAATTATCCAGTGCAATTTCTGGTGAAAAAATATGAAGAGAAAATTTACAAGTAATAACAAGAGCAACTTCAATGTATCTTTTTACATTTTGATTTTTGATACACCTTATTTTACTTTTTGATCTCTATTAGGCATTAGCTGGGCAGTAAAACATAATAAGAGTAAGGTCTTTGGATCAAATATCGTTCACAGAGAGGGGGAATGCTAGGGCTGGTGGTGGGATGGGATTTACAGAAAATAAACGAGCGTAGACCTCCTTCTACACCCCCTTACCGTCCCTTAATCCCCCCATCCCTGGTCAATGTAAAGACTTGATTCCAGGTTTATGATTTACTCTCAAAAGACTAAAAGCTAAGCTAGCTGGTATCCTTTCAAAAGAGACACATGAATTAAACTTGTTAGGAGATTTCACAGACTGTCATTTTTTTTAAAGAACATTAAGTGAAAATTTTGTATAGACTTAAATTTTGAGTTCTATACTTAAATTCTAATGAATATTAGAATATAGTAAGTATATATGCATATATTATTAAAGGAAAAGAAAGCGATGAAAAAACAGTGTATGAGATTTCGTCATATACCATTCCTCTGGGATTCTCTTCTTTGGAAACGATAGAAATCCAGACCAACATCTTTTTTCTTCTTCTTGGCCAACTTATCTTCCACAACAGCCTGGGCAACAGAGCCCACAGCAATTCCACTTTCAGAATCTGTTGTCTTTTTCCTTCCTTTATGATGTACAACAACTGTCCACCCCCCTTCTGCGGCCTGAGCTTCTTTTTCTTTTCTTTCCTGTATATGCCATAACCATCTCAATGAGAAACTAAACACTAAAAGCTAACTGTACGTCTGCATCCCAACCAAAAGGAAAAATAAAGAGATATAGAGTTTCTATAGACATGCAAAAAAACATAATTCCACAACAATAAATACATACATAGACTTAAATATATATACACATAATTCCTTCAGTTACCATTCCACAAGTGCACATCAACTGCATTATATATACAAGACATAAATTCAAGTTTAAATGAGCAAATATGAGACAGGGCATGAAGTAAAGTAAATGCTAAAATTTGTCAATCAGTTTAACAGCATATAAACACATATACCTACTTTCAAAGACAGCGCTGTACAAATGAGACATTACTGTGTCACCCATCTTCTGTTTTGAATTTTTGCTATGAGACAACCATTATGACAAAGTGTTTTTGTGCAAGCAAAAATCTTTCATCATGTTTGCACTAATTTTGTGTTTAGTTTGTGGGTGTTAGGTGGAGATCATTGTTAAGAGGAAATATATACAGGTTGGTGGAAACAAAGAGAATAAGAATATTTACTGCTTAAATGGGAGTTAGCAGTCATTCATATGAATGCATAACGGAAAATACCTGTTCAACTTGTGCTTCATGAGCAGTAATAAACTCATCAATTCTTTGTTGTAAAACCTTCAAACCCGGTCTACTTTGATGGTATTTTGTAATCCATTCTGTAGTTCAAGAAGTCCTTGATAAGAAAACTAAATAATAAAGCATGTCCTTATATTAACAACAGTGAAATAATATAATTAAAGCAAACTCAGATATAAGCAGATATTTTACATTCGGCTTCTGTTATAAACATGAAGTAAGTTTTGGAAGCTTCTTTAAGAAGAGGGAAGGGGGGGAATGAGAAGAACAAGTATTAGAGGTTCACATCCTAAACAAACTGGGCTTATGGCCACAACAGGTGAAGTAAGAGTATTTATATACTCCTAATTTTATATTATCTAACCATATATGATTATCATGAGTTTGACATCATATCATGAGCAATCTAAACACAAACATAACCAGTTCAGTTCTTCATACTTTTCATTCCTTTTGAGCAGTCCTCATCTCCTGAAGTTATAAGAGAAACTTCATCCCGGATAGCTTCTCTCCTCTTTTCCGTTAACTCATCGACCTTTGATGAATCCTGATCCTTCTTTCTCTTCTTCCTAACTTTCTTAGGCTTACCTACAACAAATAAAAGAAAAACTCTATGAAACCGTATATCATATTTACTGCACACCAAACAAAAAACCACCACTATTTACGAGTCCATATTTCTGCTGCATTATCATTATACCAAGCCCTTTATCATTTTCAATCTCCCCATGTGGAAGTGGCTTGGATCTATTACCTAAATTTGTACAGGAGAGATAAATTTAAATAAGATGTGTAGTGAAAAAAATAAAAATAAAAATAGCACGAAGGACATCTAAATAGCATTTAGAAATTCCCTTGGACACACTGAAGTAGAGAAGAGTCATGACCTTGGAATTTGAATCAGGAATAAACTTCCCCAAATAATTGAACTAATAACTAATTAAAATTAAATGATTAGGGGGAATTGCATTGACAATTGAATCTCCACAGGCATACGCACAAAAATAGATAGTTCTAGTTAGCAGACACCCTTTTGCAAATAAGAATAATGAGAATAATAACTGAGGCTCATTTTGTCACATACCATTCAGATTATCAACACCATATTCATCCTCCGCACCAGACTGACCAAATTTATCAACAAAAGTGTTATGTTCCTCCTCACTTTTTCTCATCTTCTTTGATTTGTTCCTCTTCTTTTCTCCAGCTTCTTTTATTGAATTATCTGCAGAATCAATAGAAGACATTAATAAGATAAAATTAATTTTAGATCAAACAAGTATACTTGCTGTCGGAACCATTTCCACCTTTTCTCTTCTTTTTTGCAGTAGATTTATTCTTTTTATTTTCTTCTTCTACTGAATTTGACATTTCATCTGAAAACAACAACAAAAAAGGCACAATCACTCAAAAATAATCTTCTCTGGAATCACTCAACAATAAACTTATCTAGAATCAGTAAAACTTATACAAGGTTATGTTATTGTTCAAAAGAAGTAACTATGTATAAGGAATCAGTAACATGTCATGTATAAATCTGCACAGAAAAAAATCATGACCAAAAAAAAACACAAAAATTGATATATAGACTGCTGGAGAATACTTGCACCATTATTGAAAATTTAACTACAATCTTCAACTTAACAGAAAACTCAAAACATGTAATATATCCAAATCACATCTTTTCAAAAAAAAATTGATTAAAAATAAAAACAGAAAACTGCATACTCGACGGTGGCTGCCGTGGCGTCATTGACAGTTTGACGGTCTTCGATATTGGTGGTTGGTCTTCGTCGTTTCACTCTAACGTTGAACGGCGCGTTGGCTGCGGGTGCTTAGGTGGTGGTCGACGAGTCTAACGGCAGCGGGATTTCTTGGTACAGTCGCTGGTGGTGATGGCGGCCGTGCGAGAAAAAATGCTGAGCACGAACGCACGAAGCAGAGGGAGGTTTCGTTTGGAAAAAATTGTTACCTTTATTTATTTATTTATTTATTTTTAAGGGATAATTGCAAATAACCCTACGTTGTAATGAAATGTTAAATCAAACACTCAAGTTTTGAAAATCAGCAAAACAAACCTCTTCCTTAGGTATCGAATTTTATTATTATTATTAGGGGTGTGCATGATCCGATCCAATCCAATAGTATCCACTCGATCGGATCAAATCCATTGGATTGGATCGGATCCGATCCAATCCAATAGTATCCACTCGATCGGATCAAATCCATTGGATTGGATCGGATCCGATCCGGGGGATGATCGGATCGGATCCTAAATTTTAAAATCCATTGGATCGGATCAGATCGGATCTTGGATTCAAGTTTGAAAATCCGCCGAATCCACCGATCCGTCTAAAATATTAGGTATTATTTTTATATCGGGCAATTTACCTATTTATACAAGAACAAAACAATTTATAGAAGAGTATAAGAGACCAAAGCATACCACAATAAGCCCAAAATAAGAAGACCAAATACATTAAAGCCCAAAACAAAGCAAGACCCACACTACTAAAAAAATAAAATTCTAGATTCTAGACAACAAAGACCACAATGTTACTAGTTTAGCTGTTTAGGTTTTCTACTTTTCTTTAGACAATAAAAACATGGGGGTTGTGTTGTTTCACATGTTTTTTAGAAGAAAATTAGCAACTTGTGTTGATGTTGTTTTGATGATTTTATTTAATGTTGAACATTTTGATGATTTTAGTTGGAGCTGTGGTTTAAGGATTACAAAAACTATATAAGTTTACAAGTTATGTTATGTATTCTTTTTACTGTTAATTTTATTTGAATTAATTAGTAATGTTTGAATTATTTATTTGATTTTATTTATTTCAAATAATAATTTTTTATATATTAAGAACAACTTTAAATTAATTCGATCCATCGGATCGGATCGGATCGGATCTAATAGTAATTGTATCGGATCGGATCGGATCTGATAGTATCGGATCGGATCGGATCTGATAGGATCGGATCCCATTATAAAATTGGTTCGGATCGGATTGTAATTTTTTCGATCCAATCGGATTGGATCGGATCTTGAATCATGGCAAATCCATTGGATCCGATCCGCCGCACACCCCTAATTATTATTATTATTTATTTGGGTTATAGAGTAAACAAACTTAAATTTATAACTTATTTTTTTTATCTAATTTTTTTTTTTTGACTTCCGCATTTCAGCCATGGATCATCCATGTGCATACATCTTTGCTAGATAAAATTACGATTTCATGTTGAAATCTTGTCATCAACTTTAATGGTGCAAATCAAATCTAATACCAACAATGTATAAAAAGCCAACTACACATTTTGTTTTTCAATAACCAGATCATCAAAATCTGTTACAAAACTGAGTATAGGAACATAAACTTCCCGTTACAACTACACATGTTGTTGAAGAATTGAGACCTTGTGAACATAAGTGGCCGGATAGATGGTTCAATGCATATGAAGAAAATCGAAGACGACGAAGGTCGAAGAGAGTAACAGATAGAGAGAGAAGTGAGAAAGAGAAATTGGAGGGGTGGGAGAGGGGTTAATTTTTAAAAGTATTACAAATTTACAACTTTTACGATAGGACTGTCCAGTGTAAATAGGAATATCCTTTGTAAAATATGCACGGCGGGATTCGAACCCCTCACCAGTCACCACTAAGGATGTCAATACTGGTTTGCGGGTCGTGTTAGGGCCAACCCGGACACGACACGATTATTAAACGGGTCAGACCCCCTTGACCCAAACACAACACGAATAAAAATGGATCAACACGAACACGACACGTATAACATGTTTAATTAATGGGTTCGGCGGGTCGTGTCAAATGACCCATTTAACTGACCCGTTTACACAACCCATTTAACCTGTTAATATTAATTTCACTAAAATACATTAAAAATAAAACAAGTAGTTAAATAAAATCAATTCACAAACCAATACCACAAAATACAAATGGTAATCAAGTGAATACAAACAACAATAGTTATAATAATAATCAAATAAATCCTCAAAACGGAATTTCAAAACGATACAGTGATACTTAAGAGTTATGATCATGCCAAATCTAAAAATACAAATCCATAATTAAGTCCACAAATACAAATCCTAATTAAATCCACAAGTTCAAAATAAAATAAAAGGCATCAAATATTCAAAAACCAAAACATGTTAACAAACATAACAGTTAACTCTTCTTGATCATTGATGTCAAACTTCTTGCTGAATTGTTGTCCATAAGCCTACAAGATAAATTTAATACATTAGATAATAACTTGGAAGTTTTAAGAAATAAGAAAAATCCTTTTAACAAACAAGTGCATATGATTTTACCACTAATTGTCAAATTGAGATGTGGCACTTTGGATAGATGGACCTGGACTGTTCTCGAGAGTTAATTTCAAAATATCTTCAGCAATTTCATCCATTTCAAGAGTTTCACTCACTAAAATAATATGAATATTAAGGTTATTATACTTAAATATTAATCAAGTAAACACTGTGTAATAAAAAGCTTACCATTTTCTCCTTGCATCCAATCTCTAGTGCAAACTATTGCCTCCACCACATCCGGTTTTAGTAAACTGCGAAACCGATCAAAGACTCGACCACCAACACTAAATGCCGATTCAGATGCCACTGTATATACCGGGATGCTCAAAATATCACAGGCCATGACCGAAAGATTGGGATAACGGATCATATTGACTTTCCAAAAGTCCAAAACATCCAAGTTCGATGACATTTCAAGTTTTGATTCATCCAAGTACAGCTCCAATTGTGATTTTTGGTTGCAAACAGTAGAATGTTATTGTTGGTTGTAAGCTTCATACTCATGTATATATAGTTTAAAGCAAAATAAATAAATAAACAAAGTTAATGTTAAAAATAAAATTATAAAACAAAACAGAAAAATAGCAGCTATAAAACAAAAAAATAGCATTTGGAAAACAGAAAAATAACAATTACCTGCATAATGTTTGTACTGAAGATGTCACCGCCCATATCGGTGATGGTGTCACCACCTCCACTAGAACTAGGTAATGATGTTGAACTGAATCCCTTTGTACTCATTGAAGTGAGTATGTACTCATTGAACAATGATAACAACTTGTTCCGAACAATGTCTAGCTCCAGTGAATGAATGCTATAAACTTTCTTGTAAGCAAACTTCACAAATATCATCTTATAGGGAGGATCTAAAATCAAAGCTATTGCCAAGATAACGCTAAACTCACCCCAATACTTGTTGTATTTTTTGTACATTTGAATGTCCATCTTTTTCAAGAACACATCACTACTTTCCATGGTTTGCTTCAAAAAAATATAAGTTGAAAACACCTTAGGGAAAAATAGATTTGAAGTTAGGTGCTTTGTTTCCGAGAAAACACAAGTAAGATCATAGAAATATTGCAAAAAAATGGAAATGTTTTGCACTTTCTCCCACTCACTTGGACAAAGGCAATGTTTGAAATTATTATCACTCAACTCTAAAGAACACCAAGCACGACGATAATAAATAGCACTTTGAAGCATAAGAAAAGTTGAATTCCATCTAGTTGGAACATCTTGCTTCAAACCCATCTTAGAAACCCAAATAAACTTGCTTACAACAACCTAAAAACGTTTGCTTTCTCACTTGTGATCCTCTAATATATCTAATACACTCACGAATTTTAAGGACAACCTCATCTATTTCCTTCAAGCCATCTTGAACTATCAAATTAACAATGTGGGCACAACAACGAATGTGTAAAAAATCTCCATCACTTACAAGTGCCTTTTGTAAGTTCAATTGAGTTTTCAAAATATCAATAAAGGATTTATTGGATGAAGCATTATCCAAAGTAATCGAAAATATCTTCTTTTCAATTCCCCATTCACATAACGATGTATATATCTTGTGAGCTAAGGACACTCCACATGTGGTGGTAACATTTTACAAAAATTTAGCACTTTCTTTTGTAAGACCCAATTTCCATCAAGAAAATGTGTTGTGAGACATAAAAACCCATCGGTATTTATAGAAGTCCACAAATCACTTGTCAAACGAATCCTACCGAGAGTATTTTCTAGCATTGTTTTTATCTTTTGTTTTTCTCTAGAAAACAACATCAGCTTTCGCAGTATTCCTAGACACCAAAGTGACATCATCACACAAGTATTCAATAAGTCTTTTAATCCATGACCACTCCACAAATTTGAAAGGTAAATCATGAGAAACAATGGCAGCAGATATTATATCCCGAACTACTTGAGGATCCCTACGATTAGACACTACCATATCACCTTGACTACCTTTATTCAATAGCATTTGTTTTAAATCATGATGTGCAAGCTTAGTGCAAGATGTCATGTGTGGTATCATATTACTTGTGCCATGAACACTTTCACAAAGATGTCTTACTACAACCCTTGCATTTGCACTGTAACCTTCCATCTTTACCTAGTGGCAGCTTCACAAAAACTTTCCAAACCTTTGAAGTTTCTTTCATTTTGCGAGAAGGCTTGCTCTACACAACTTTCTTCCCTTTACCGGTATCACCACCAGTATTTTCTACTTGTGTATCACCATCATACTCCTCTTCCATACTCTTGGCCTCGAAGGCAAAATATCGATATTAACTTCATTGGAATCCATAAATTTTTGGTCTGTAAAATGTGAATAACAATTAAAATCAACTAAAATGTGACACAACAACCACCTAACTTAAACCACAAAAGGGAACAAGCTAAAGCAAGGCAGTATCTGGCTGTCCACACCTAGAAAAACAGAGCAAAGACAGAAACAAAGCTAATAGAGCAACCAAACCCAAAGCAAAATAAAGAAGCAGAGAAACAACATAGAGCTGTAAACAACCTATCAACAGAACAGAAAAAAAGGGGCTAAACACACATAAACCCACATATTTAACTCACACATTCCAGTATCCCACCCAAATTTTCTCTATTGTAATCACATGCATTACTCAAAATCAAATCAATAAGCATGAGCATGGGCATATAATACATGAACACAATACATGCATTGCATTTAACTACAAATAACTCATTCAATTAATAATATGGCATAATGTCACTCTCAAATTCGAATTCTTCACAATCCTACATACAACAACTTGAATAACTAAAAACCCAACCTCATATACATGCATAAACATATAATCTATCATTAAAGCACACATGCAAGCATCAATTAGGCATTTCAAACCACAAAGATGCACAAATTCGACAAAACCCAAACCCAAACTTGAAGAATAAATCAAATCAAATGAGTAGAGATGTTTTTGTTAAGAACACATGTAATTTTCATCATGCATACATAAAATTCATTTTCCCTAAATTTCTACCCTAACCCTAACCCAAAAATCGAGTTCGACTAAGAAAGAGAGAGATGGAAAGAATTACATGAAATAAAAATATGGAAAATGATTTAAAACATGGAAAAAGGGGGATGAAGTCCTAAACACACCCAAACCCACACATTCTAATACCAACACAAACAAAACCCTGGAAAAAAAATAAGAAATGAATCATAAGTGTTCTTACCGTTGACAAGAGACAAGATCGGCGGTAGATATAGGAGACAAGATCGACGAAAATGAATACGTGAAGTCGTGAAAAGAGAAGGCGAGAAGTAGGGGTCGCCAAGAAGCAAGCAGTTGCGACTGGTAGAGAGGTTCATGTTTGAGTGTCTGACTGATGGTGTGCGAAATGAAATTTAGGTTTAGGTTTTCGCTTTCACATCTTAAGTTTATATAGTATATGTAAAAATTATATAAATGCCACTCAACACTAAATTTACACATTTGCCCTTCCTAATCGTGTCAACCTGTGACCCGCAAGACATAACCCGAACACGACACGATTATTAAACGGGTTACACGGGTTGACCTTGTTTATTGACACGACCGTTTTAAGCTCAACCCAAACCCGCAATAATCATGTTCGTGTTGTGTCAACTCGTCGTGTCGTAACCCATATTGCCTCCCCTAGTCACCACCGATATAAGTCACATGTGTTAATAGGTGATATGTAGGTATTAATTATTAGTAATTGATTTAGTTACATCTATCTACCTATCTAGACCATAAATTCTTTTAAGTTGTTTGTCATTTGTAGGATTCAAACCTCTGACTTAGGAATCATTTACTCAAACCTCAAGCTCGTACATCTACCAGCTGAGCTACGCTCCTATGACATTTAATTGATTTTAGTTAAATCTAGTGATATATGATTATTGAAATGATTTCTATTTGACTAAACTAAAAAAATAAAAATATATTATAATTAAACAATAAAATCATAAACGGAATTTATAAAACCAATAAATATATATTATATAGAGGAAATTGCAAGAAGTAATTAAAAACATTATGTGATTATTGTTTTTAGCCACCAATTTATATTTTATTATACTTATCACCTTTAAGCTTGAACAGACAAAATTGCCCTTTATTTTGTCTTTACTTCACCCACCATAAAATTTTCCTCATTCTTCTCCACCGCCAACCCAGATAATTTCAAAATCAGATCTTCTCTCTCTCTCTCTCTCAATAATATGTTCTCCATTTTCTCTCTCTCTCTCTCTCTTTCTCTCTCTTCAACCCAGATAAGTTGCCCTCCATTTTGTCTCTCTCCCTATCTCTCTCTCTCTCTCTCTCTCTCTCTCTTCATCCACGATAATTTATCCTCCATTTCATCTCTCTCTTCAACAGAAACCCAGCAACACTTCAGATCTCTCTTTTTTTAAACCCATATCTCTTTCCTTCTTCGGGTCTCTCTCTACAACCGAAACCTAGGAACGTCTCTCTCTCTCTCTCTCTCTCTCTTGAAGTAGATCTGAAACCCAACAATATTTTAGCTCGGAATACGTCTCTCTCTTTTGAAGTAAATCTGGAGCCAAACAACGTTCTTGAAGGTATGTATCAATTTTCCACTTATTTTTGTTTATAAGAATCATGATGTTTGATGTGAAGATTAAGTGAGTGGTTTCGATTTAGAGTGAAACCTAACTACTGTCATTTTTTGTACACATGTTACATGTCAGTTTGTTTTGAAGTTACATGCATATTATTATGGACTTTACACGTTAGTTTATTTCTAATTTACATGTCGTTGGTTATTTTTTAAGTTACATGCCACCAGTTATTGTTTTGTTACATGTCAGTGCATTTTAAAGTTACATACTTGTTAGTTATAAATTTACAAGTCAGTTCCCTATCATTTTAAATGTTTCATGTAAAATACTTTAAATGTCTTTATTATTATTTGACCTTTACATGTAAGAATATGGATGCAATAAGATTGGTCATCTATCACAGTGGAAGTTGGGTGGGCAATTGTTACGATGGTAGTCAGACAAAATGGGTCCATATTCCAAGAGGTTTGACTTATGATGCCTTGGTGAAGTTGGTATAAGATGTTGTTAAAGTTGATGATGTTAGGTACACCCTAGAATTATACTAATTGGCCTATACGGATAATGGGGTTGTTCAACCTAGAATTGAGAATGACAGTGACGTGACATGTATTCCAAGTTTAATGACAATAATTTTTAAAGTTACAAACCCGTTAATTTTGAAGTTACATGTCAAATGATTTTCAAGTTAGTTGAATTTCAAGTTACATATTAGTTGAGTTTCAAGTAACATGCTAGTTTAATTTCAACTTACATTCTTGTTGCGTTCCAAGTTACATATCAGTTGTATTCAAACTTACATATCAGTTTTGTTCCAAGTTACATGTTAATTAACATTTGTATTTGAAGTTGCATGCCATTTGTTTTTGAAATTAATTAAAAACAAACATCAAATATAAAAAATGAAATTAAAAAACAGTTTAAAGAGACAAATTATAAGAAAGAGAAATGAATAGAAGAATAATTATCTGTAAATGAATCTTTTATTGCATCTGTCAATAGATACAAATTATAAATAAACAGTAATGCTACACATCTCACATATAATCCCATCATTCAATCCCAACAAACGTGGCAGTTGAGGTGTCACTTGGTGAGAGTACACACATTAATTGATATTTATCTTTCTTACACATGTATTCACTCACCAATTAATGTGTGTCCACTCACCAAGTGACACATCAATTGCCACGTGTGTTGTGATGGAAATGGTGGGATTGTAGGTGGGGTGTTTAGGATTATTGATAAATAAAACCACAAAATACCTTGGATCAAAGAGAAGAAAAAATATTACAAGGCATCTCCTACAGACCTCTTGGCCTTGAGACAAATTTAATAAAATGAACAAATTTATGGTTCTTCAAGTCAAATGCCATTATTCTTTACTATCAGTGGCTTCATTTCTACTTTAGCCTTGAGACTGGCTTTATGCTCAAATCGTCTCTTATTCTCTAAGTATTCATCGAGCATTCTTATCTCATCAGCGATTGTTTTGGTTTATCGAGGGAATCATCATTCTTGGGATCTGGATTATCACTGAAGCAAGACAAAGGAAAAAAACAATCAAAATTACAAACATGGTTTTACAGCTAACTTAAAGAAATTTAGATACATATAACATCAATACATGATAGACAAATAAAGAAGAGAAAAAACATGATAACAAGAAAATCACTAATTCATTCAACAAGTTCAAGTACCAATGCAAGGAAATATCTTGAAAATGTTCAAACCAAACAATTAATAGATCCAGATTCCTTAAGAGCATTTGCAATGTATTGCACCAAATTTTACACCAATTTAGTTAGGGGTGGGCACGGTTCGGTTTATTCAAAATTGAACCGGTTTAAACCGAATAAGAAATGATAACCGAGCTGGACTGAACTGATTTTAATCGGTTCGGTTCATTTCGGTTTTGGCCCTAATGGGCCTAATGAGTTTGATGGGGTTAATGAGTCTTTTTAATATGTTTTTAAATTTGATGGGTTGTTGGATTTTCATTTTAGGTAAAGTTTCATAAATTTTAATAGCCCAAGCACAAAAAATCCAAATCAAACCGAACTAATAATATTTAATTTATAATTCATTCAAAAAAATCACAAATTGAATTGATAGTAAACACTATAAATCACAAATCCAAACTCCAAAAAATCACATACTCATACATTTCAATTTTCACAAGTTTCATATAGACATGATGCATACAATTCAATTTTCAGAGATAAACACTTTAAATCACAAATCCAAACTCCAAATAAAAATTACAATCCAAATCCAAACTCCAAATCGAAATGCTATACTGACAGTTAAATAAGAGACTTGCATCCATGTTAGAAGGCAGCAAGGCTAGCATCATGGATAACAAAAATAATTATAGTTAAAAATTATACCAAGTAATGTATCCCACTAGCACGCTGCCAACAATTCAAACATATATACATTAATTAAATTAAATATGTATATCAATATTGGTGTCATTTTAAAGATCTTAACAAGAGCTTTTCAACGATATATATTTTTTGAAATACATATTGTTATAATTAAGTATGAGAGGGTTAAATTGGTAGTTTTTAAAAATAAAAATAAGTGATGTAACATTTAGAAAAAAAAATTGAAAAAAAAATAGTTTTTGTGTAGCTACAGGACACACCAAATTTGGTGAGTCACTGTAACTACACCAAAATTTTCATTTTGGGGAGTTAGGATTTAGGTCATCTTCAACCAATTTTCATTTCTTCAAAATGAAGACTAGATCGGCTTCAACCAATCTTCAAAATGAAGACCCCAAAATGAAAATTGGTTTTGGTTCTTCAAAATTGAAGATCCATTTTTGGATCTTCATTTCACTATTTCATTAAAATAATATTAATTTTCTTTTCATCTCTCTTTTCACATTTTTAATTAAACTCAATTAATTTTATATAATTTTTAATTTATAAATGTAATAAGTATAAAAATTATACCATTAGAAATATTTTGTTTAGATCTTTCAACCGAGTATAATATTGACATATATTTTAATTATTTTTTTATTTTAATTTTTTTATTAATGAACTAATAGGTATTTTAATTCAAAACAAATGTTTTCAAATCATCAATTTGTATATGTAATTAACATATATCATAATAAATAACTCGAAATAATTAAATAAAACCAAATAATAATATTAACATTCTTAAATTAAAATATTACAATGGAAAAAAAGTACATTGAAACTTAAAAG
The DNA here is from genome assembly GCA_033220585.1 of Dipteronia sinensis. Taxonomy (NCBI): domain Eukaryota; kingdom Viridiplantae; phylum Streptophyta; class Magnoliopsida; order Sapindales; family Sapindaceae; genus Dipteronia; species Dipteronia sinensis. Next base: position 68,284,382 of record CM065638.1, on the reverse strand, counting down.
TTAACACTAGTATTACGATAAGTCATCTCTATTCCAACCATAGAAAACCGATAAAAACTACTAAAATTAGACGACCCACCTTGAAATTGCCCAGAACTATTAAAATTGACATGGATAATGTTAGCAGATGATCTTTGTTTATTAAAATCATTACATATAAAAATAGTTAGGTGTGACAAATTATAAAAAGATTAGAAAATTTTAATAAGATAATGTAGAGAAAACAATTTTATTAAAAACAATTTGAAATATTACTTATAAAGTAAAATAATAATATTTTATTATTTAGATATTGTAAAATGAAGAATGGTTGAAGTAGTAAAATTATAAAGATAAAATATTTCATTTTCAGTCTTCAAATTAAAGAAAAAATTGAAGACTTATTGGAGATGACCTTAGTGCGTTGGTTAGAGATGATTTTTACATCAAATTGGTGTTTTTGGTGCATTTAGTGTGTTGGTTGGAGTTGCTCTAACAAGTTAACATACAAAATATTGCAAGTTTCAAGCTAGATTATATTAGCTTATAAATTTAACAAATTGTAGATAGTATTCCTTCAAACAATAAAAAACAAACATACGGTAAAGCTGTTACATGCATACACGCATACGTAAAAGGAAAAATGTTGAAAATTACAAGCTAGATTCGATTGCATAATTGACAAACCGTAGATGGGTTTTTCTTTAACAATCACAAACAAAAGAAAGCTTTTTGGGGTTAACAAACAAAACATTGTTCTTGGTACCATAAATAAATAATAAAATTAAGGTGATCCCCACTTGAAAAGTCAATCAAAGCAGCTAAATTTTAGCTCATTACTTGGTGAAAATCATGTAAACGAAAAAACCTAGAAAACAAAAATAGACATTTCAATAAACAGTTCACAAGCTTCCTTACAAAAAAGAAAAGAGTACTTGAAATGTTGGATTTTTTTCTAACATGAACACCAGCAATCAATTGAGCAAACAAAGCGTAATTAAACAAACTAACAAAAAAATAAGGAAAATAAAAAAGAAAACCCCAACGAAACTCAAATTTCATCTCAAATATAAAACAAAACGCCAACTAAACTCAATTTTCATCTTTACAACAATTATAAGCTACATTACAGAATCCAACTTTCATTCAATAAAGTGATTTGAAATAACATAAATTACCTCCAGATCCACACAAAACCCATATTTTGCACCAAAATAAAAGCAATGTATAAACAAAAAGTGGATAGCATACCAGCCTGCGTCGAAATTGATTTCGATTTAGTTCGGGAAATTCGATGAACAACGGGAGACGATGGACAAAGGTGAACCGACGATGAACAAGGAATGTGGTGAATCCTTTTTCTCGTCCTTTTTCTCCTTCCCTTTCTCTTTCTGAGTAAAAAACCCATTTCAATTCTATTTTGGGCAATTTTGTCCAAAATTAGTCAAAAGTGATGAAAAACAATAAAATTTAAATTGATGGCTAAAAATAGTAAAACCATAAAAAAAATTAGCTCTTTCTGAATTCATATATATATATATATATATATATATATAAATGGAAGAAACGGTCATAAACATATATCCATATTGGAAACACGTGTGTCTTCTCTATAGTTTTGTCACTTTTGTTTTTATGTTAAATATTGTTGATGCAAAAATTTATAATTGCTTGAGGTGTCAAACCTTGTATTTGGTATGTAAAGTACAAAGATACCCATCACTTTAGCGTTTGTAGACAAAATTACTCTTCCTTTCTTTACTGGACTATATTTTTACTTAAAATTTAAATTTACGAATTCTTGACTAAGACAAAATGAGTTTGGTCTGGTGGTAAACTCTTCACTATGCTACTTGAGGTTGTGGGTTCGAGTTTTATGATTTCAACATCAATCAATCCATTTCTTATTTTTTTTCCGGTAGAAAAGAGGGAAAGAATCATTTTTCCCCCTTAGTTTGTCATATTAGATAGATTGTGCAATCTAGTTTCATTAATGGCCAGTCTACTCCCTGTAATGCAAAATATTAGACAATTTCTCGCTTCCATTAGGTTTTCCGTTGAAAAGGGGTGTTGACCGTTAATTACCAAGGGTAATATTGTAAAATTAAAAAACAAAAAATTAAAAACAGATTTAATAATATTTATATATATATATATATAACAGATTTATAAAAAAAACAATAAAATATAAAATATAAAAAACAAAACAAAAAATATATAGGTAGAATTTCACCCAAGTCCCATTTTTTTTACGATTTGTCATCGTTATAAATGTCTTTGTCATTTTCATCACTTTAGTCTCTTCTTTATTCAAAATCCATCACTTTGATCTTTCTGTTAGTCCATGGTTAGTCAAAGATAACGGTTATAGGGTATTTCAGTCCTATGGCATGTTATCCACACATACAATGACATGTTTAAAAAAAATAAATGTGTAAAAAATAAAAATTTAGTTTGAGTAATGATTTTTTTAATAAAATATTTAATGGTAAAAATATAAATAATTGTATGTAATAATGGCATTTTGGACAATGAATTTAATTGTAAAGTTGTAAAATTTTAAAGTGTGTTGGTAAAATAATAAATAATGTTGTTTAATGATAGTACATAATTGGTATATAATTGCTAAAGTTTAAAAAAAAATCAGAGCAAAACTGCTATTTTAGTTAAAATAAATAGTAAAAAGGGTAAAATTGTAGTTTAATGCAATCTGTTATAGTTGACTGTTAAATATTTGGTCAAAATATCAAAGTGATGGATTTTGAATAAATGAGAGACTACAGTGATGAACATGGCAAAGATATTTATAAAGGTGACAAATCTTAAAAAAGATAGGACTTAGGTGAAATTCTGCCAAAAATATATCACAACTCTCATTCATAAATCATCATCATCATCTTCTTCTTCTTCAACCATCATCTTCTACACTCAAATTCAAACCCTAACATAATCCACCACAACTCAAACACCTAAACCCTAGCTACCACCACAGCTCAACCCTAGCCGCCGCCGCCACTGAACACCAAAACCCTAGCCACCCCCCTCTCACTAATCCACACACCCTTTCTCTCTATCGTGAATCCCTTTCTCTCTCTCTCTCTCTCTCTCTCTCTCTCTCTCTCTCTCTCGTGAATCCCTCGCTCTCTAAGCCTTGAGTTTGATTTGGTGGTACCTATTTGAGGATTTTTATTTTTATGGTTTTTGATTTGGTTTCATTTGGGGTTGGTGGTCAATTTTAGGTCGAACCCCGTTTTGGTTCGAACCCATATCTGGTTCGATGTTCGAACCCTGATTCAAACATAGATCTGGGTCGAACACAAATCTGGTTAGAACACATTTCTAGATCGAACCCAATTGTGTGTGAGAGAGAGATATGGTGGTTTAGTGGTGGAGTGTGCGTGAGACTGAGAAAGATGAATGCGATGATGATAATGATGATGGTTTGATTATAGGTTTTGCGGTGGTGGTCGATTTTGGGCTAGTATTTGTGATGATGATGTTTCTAGGTTGTGGTGATGATGGTGGATAATTGTGGTTTGGAGTTGATGATAATGGTGGTGTTCTGGCCTTCTGGGTATGGTTCTGGTTGGGGTGCCATCAATGGAGATAGAATATGGTGGAGATCCAATCTTTTTATTTTGAATTTAAGATTCTAATTACAATTCTTATGATTAGATTTAGCTTTTAATTTGATTTCTAAATAAAAAGGAAACTTGAATCTAGAATTTAAAATATTCAACTGACAACTTAACAGAGAATAACTCTCTAATAAAGTGGCCATTATTTTAAGTTAATTTTCAACTTTCCTCCTTTGTTTTGCAAGTTGATAAATGATCTATGCTCTCCACCATTTTTTTTTCTTTTTTTCTTTTTGTTTTGTTTTTTTTAATTTTTTCCATTTTGTTTAATGTTTTTTATTTTTTGATATGTAAATTATCTTTTAATCCCTACAATCCATCTTTGAGATGAATTGTGGAGATCCATTTAAGTTAAAATATTTTTTTGATTAAATTTTCTTTTCAAATTTATTTATTCACAATTAAATAGAAAATAAAAATAGATGGATCACAACCATCCATCTCTGAGATGAAGATGGAGAGATGAGATCCATCTTTTTTTTTTCCATTAGCCCTTACTATTAAAGGGTAAAGATGTCTTTTTAAAGTTAGGATTTATTTTTTTAACGGTCAAAGTGTTTTTTTAATGGAAAACATAATGGTAAGAGGGAAATTGTCTAATATTTTACGTTTCAAGAGGTAAACAGGCCATTAATGAAATTAGATGAGCAATCTTAAATGCATTAAAGATAGACAACTATTCAATTAAGAGAAGTAGAGAACATAAATAGATCAACATTTAAATTGTGTCTTGGATGGTAAATGTTTTTTTTTAATATATTATATTATTACATAAATTCTGGGTTTTTTTTAGAGAATGGTAAGAACTCGAACCTGTAACCTTATCATGTAAGTGTGAGGAGTTTACTACTGGACCAGCCTCATCTCGTAAATGTGTTCACTTAGTTGGAACTTAGATAACGTCCCAAGTTCAATCGCAAATATTGCTACTCTTGAGTTGTATCAAAAACACGGATTTACGAACAATGTTACATTTTTTTTTAACAATGCTTGGGTATTGACCGGCCAGTACTCAAAATATTGACCCCATAAATGGAAGTATAGTATGTGGCATTTTTTCTTTTACTTTTTACATTTATCTCATAAATTGAGTTATGTACTACACTCCCATCGATATGGTCAGCTTTTTAGGTACTGATCGGTTAGTATTTAAGTATTGTGTGTTTTTTTTTAAATTGGAGCCCAAAACCCGTTAAGAGATCCTTGAATAGTTGAATACATAGATCTCTCCGCAGTTACGTGTTCGATCCAATGAGAAAGCAACACGTCGACATCGACATTATATAGTTGATCTGTTTATGGTGGCGCCAGTATTAGAATTAGAAAGAAGTAGAGAAGCGACTCGTTGCAAAAACACATCAAAACAAGTTAGAATAATAATTTAAAAAAAAAATCATTCTATCAGTCTCAATATCAACATGAATTTAATCAGAGTAAGCCTGATTTTTGCTGTAATTATTGGGATTTTATCGACTACATCGCAATCACTCCGCTTCGAGTTACAATCGGGGCACACCAAATGCATCGCCGAAGACATCAAAAGCAACTCCATGACCGTCGGAAAGTACAGCATCGTCAACGCCGACGAAACCCATCCCTTGCCGGAATCACACAGAGTCACTGTCAGGGTATGCAATGCTTTTTTTTTTTAAATCTTTAATCATTTTAAAATTTTATATTCATATTATACTTTAGAAATTATGATTATTATTGTAGGTGACATCGACTTCTGGAAATAGTTATCATTATACGGAGAACGTGGAATCGGGTCAGTTTGGGTTTACGGCGGCGGAGTCTGGAGACTATATGGTTTGCTTTTGGGCCATCGATCATAATCCTAAAGTAACGTTGACCGTTGATTTCGATTGGAGGACCGGTGTTCATGCTAAGGACTGGACTAATGTCGCCAAGAAAGGTTCTGTTGATGTAAGTCGCTTTTCTTTTTTTATTTCCTTTACAGAGATTTTTAATGTTTGTCAATACTCAATTGTTGTTAGGGTTAAATGTTTTGGCATCTAGGGCTTTTAGAAACAACAGACTAATGTTTTTTTTTATTATTATTTTTTGGGGAGGGACATAATAGGCTTATTTAGCAAAATTTATTGAAAAAGTTGAGTTCTTTGTTTATTTGCTTCTTAGAAATTATCAACCCTTCAAATATTTAGAAATTTTGTTAGATTTTTCCTTTTTCGTGCGTGGAGAGAATTAGTGGATGTAAGTTTTATTGGTATGTTCGAAGAAGTGAACTTATTAGTTATTACTTTTGTGTTTCATTACGTGTTTAGTGATAATTCATTATTTTCAGAGTGTACTCTCATCTCTAACAGAAGACCATTCAAGTGTAGTATGAAATCTATATTTTGCATAGTGGTGGTTCTGCCGAGACAGTGTGCCTAAAAGGAGGTATTTACTTGGGTTCAATTTTCAACTGGATGGTTATCCTTTTGTGTCTTAATTTGATTCATCAAGTGGAGTCATGGAAGACATATTTTTAGGTTAAATTCACAGTTTGAGAAAGGATTAATCAGGTGTTTAAAATAATTATAAATTTATAATGCTGCCAAGGAACTGGTTCATGGTAGATAAGTATTCAACATTTTCAGCTGGAAGTGAATATTTTACATGGACTCTTCAATATATACTGAGAAGTACTCATGCTGAGTACCATGTCAGTAGATATTGTTATGGCAGTTGCATGTTCAATGTGTCCTGTGTCATACCTGATGCTAGTAGTTGGGTCCACAAAGCATCATAGTTGATTTCTTGGCAACAAGCAGCCGGTTGACGGAAGAGAAAAGTTCTCTAGTAACAAATCTAGGTAGGTCCTTTATAATTTATATGTGTCTTGGGAGTTTTTCCTTGCTGAAGTTGTATGCTTAGCCTTAGTTCTCACCTGCCAAGAGAATAAGAGAAACAAAGTATTATTATCGACTTTTTGATGCATTAATTGCTTTTGAGTCCAAAGAAAAATTGATAATGTATCATCATTCTTGGTACCATGTTATGGTCATGATAACATGCATGCAAAGTGCATCTAATTTTGCTAACAGTCAGGCAAAAGGCAAAATAAGATCCACTCCCAGGAAGAGCAATCTTATTTTAAAATTCTTTTATACTGTTATGTTTTCCAAGTAGAAAAGGATGCTCTGGTAGATACCTTAGAAAGTAAGCAAGCAAGACACAAAAGCTGTAACTAGGATTTATGTGGAACAAAGCTAAGAGGTTTTACAGAAATATGTGCATCTACTATGAATTAAAACTATGAATTATTGAGTCTTGATATTGTAATTGCATCATTACTCTTTTGTTTGCCTGAAATATACTTTGTATGTGATAGATTCTCCTTCAAAATGGAAACAACAATGCTACATTGCCCCAAAAAAATTTCTAAGTGATGTGGCAAGCTAATTTGTAGCAACCATATTGATTATGAGATGATGTGCTGATTACAAATCAGCTTGGCACATTATTTAGGCTGTAAAATAATTATAATGCTACCGAGGAACTGGATCATGGTAGATATGTATTCAACATTTTCAGCTGTAAGTGAATATTTTACATGGACTCTTCACTGTATACTGTATACTGAGAAGTACTCATGCTGAATACCATGACAGTAGATACTGTTATGGCAGTTGGATGTTCCATGTGTCCCGTGTCATACCTGATGGCTGGTACTTGGGTCCACAAAGCATCATAGTTGATTTCTTGGCAACAAGCAGCCGATTGACGGAAGATAAAAGTTCTCTAGTATAAAATCTAGGCAGGTCCTTTATAATTTATATGTGTCTTAGGAGTTTTGCCTTGCTGAAGATGTGTGCTTAGCTTTAGTTCTCACCTGCCAAGAGAATAAGAGAAATAAAGTATCATTATCGACTGTTTGATGCATTAATTGCTTTTGAGACCAAAGAAAAATTGATAATGTTTCATCATTCTTGGTACAATGTTATGGTGATGATAACATGCATGCAAAGTGCTTCTAATTTTGCTGACAGGCAAAAGGCAAAATAAGATCCATTCCCATGAAGATCAATCTTATTTTAAAATTCTTTTATACTATTTTGCTTTCCAAGTAGAAAAGGATTCTCTAGTAGGTACCTTAGAAAGTAAGCAAGCGAGACACAAAAGCTGTAACTAGGATTTATGTGGAACAAAGCTAAGAAGTTTTACAGAACTATGTGCATCTAGCCATCTACTATGAATTAGAACTCTGAATTATTGAGTCTTGATACTGTAATTGCCTCGTTACTCTTTTGTTCTCTCGAAATATACTTTGTCTGCAATAGATTCTCCTCCAAAATGGAAACAACAATGCGACATTGCCCAAAAAAATTTCTAAGTGATGTGGAAAGCTAATTTGTAACAACCATATTGAGTATGAGATGATGTGTTGATTACAAATCAGCTTGGCTCATCATTTAGGCTGTAAATTTGGTAAATTTTTGGGCAACGTAGCATTTTTCTAAATGGAAATAACCCAAGAAAGTTATCTTGCTTTGCCCTTAACTTTCTGCTGTGCATCAGGTTTCCATTTTCTCAAGCCACTCGTGAATTCCACACCACAACCCCACTCTATGTTCAGACATCTGTTTACTAAGTCACTAACATGGGTTTTTGAGAATGAAGCCAATTTGGTTCTCATATGCATGTTTCATTTAGCGTGTCTTAGCAATCAAATCCTGAACATCTTGGTATTAATTTAGGTTTTAATTTTAATTTTTTTTATCAAAGCGTAAGATTAGAAAAGAGCAGAAAATTAGTTTTAAATAGGTAGTTGTTTTCAAGATGCTGGAGAGATAGTAGGGCACTATATAACTAATCCAGGTTAGCCCAAGGTCTTGGGAAGGGGTAGTTGTGGTTCCAGACTTTGAAATTTTGATATTTGCTTAAAATATCAAATTAGCATGACAATTAATAATTAGATATGGAATATTTTATTTTAAATTAAATAGGATTATCAAAATATTTGTGCCAAAATACTTGATTGAAAACTAGTTAATAGCTTTCCCATATCAGTTGTAGGTATGTGCTTTGAAATTTGAATAATATCATTGTTTTGATTTTGTTGCTTTCTATTTCCTATTTTTATCATGACGTAATTTGTAATTTGTTTGATGTATGCAAATATCAGGATGAATATATGAAAAAGATACTTAAGCTTTTGTTCAAATGTTAAATTGCAGGTCATGGAATTAGAGCTGAAAAAATTGTATGATACTGTTAGTTCCATTCACCAAGAGATGTTTTTACTCCGTGAAAGGTAATGAAACATTTTTTTTTATTCCTTTCAACTGAAAAGAGATGTCATATTATTTCTCTAATGAATGTTGTTCATTCAAATCACATACGATTTTACATATACTGCTTGCTTTTGTTTCAGAGAAGAAGAAATGCAGGTGCTGAACCGAAGTACCAACTCCAGAATGGCGTGGTTGAGTGGTCTTTCATTTTTTATTTGCATAACAGTCGCGGGCATGCAATTGTGGCATTTGAAGACCTTCTTTGAGAAGAAGAAGATCATCTGAGTTTATACTTTATATTCCGGACAAGTTAAACAATTTACTTTTCTGTGCTCTTGTAAAATATTACCTAAAATATACTTTGAGAAAGAAATAATTTTTAGTTATTAGATTTATTGGAGTCCTTATTAACCCGACTGACTCTACTTGTTAGTTTTTGGTACGATTATTAAAAAAAAAAATGTGAGGTGAAGTTTCAGTTTTATTTAATTGTTCCTGATAAACTAGGTACAGTATTTGGGGTATTCTTTTTGACATTTGCTGGTGTGCCACGCTCTCTGATTGTTTGATTTCAGAAATATTTCATCCATCTAGTGTTTCAGACTCATAAAATAGAGACAATGTTCTTTAACGGGGACTGGCTACGGTGCTCATAAAAAAGTGTTGGCATGATACCGACATTTTTTTTGGGAACAATTCTATCCTTTACTTCAATTTAGAGTGGTTTCCAGATATAAAAGTTGTTTTTAAAATTAAAATTATCCTTGAGTTGTTTCTAAAATTTGTTGCTACCATAGCTTAATTAGCAATCTCGATTGGCCTCCTAAGTCCTATCCACTTGCATCCTACATCTAATTTATCTCCCGAAACGCATTAAGACTTGGAGCTTTTAGGGTGATATTTCATCCATCAATTGCTTCGGACTGATAAAATAGAGAAAATGTTCTTTGACAACCAAGATTTGCATGATAATTAGCAATCTTGATTGCCCTCGTAAGTCCTATCCACTTGCACCCTAGGCCAAATTTATCACCGAAAATGCTCGAGTCTTGACCATGTCAAAAAGACTTAAATACCCCTATTACTTATTACATATAAAAGGCAATTTTTGAAAAAGTTGTTTCTGCTTATAAATAAGCAAAGCTCGGGTAGGTTTGTGTAATTTACTTCAAAACAGTATCATAGTTAAGATCTGGTACGTTAAAAGAACCAGATCAAGATAAAAAATGAACTTCTTCTCAATGATGAGACTGTTTACCTCCATTGATGCCACTCAATATGTATACCAAACTTGAAATTTCAATTGGCTCCGTGTTGGTTAGGAGGTGAAGGGTCTTCCATCCCCAAATTCTAAACTTTCAAAGAGACGTCAGCAAAATTATAACCCTTGTTTCATGAACAAAATAAATAGGTGAATATCCAACAAACACTGATTATACAATAAAATAACCCACAAAAGAAAGTTTTATCTTTTGCATGATCAAGAGATTCGGCATATACAAGGAACATAGCTCTCAACAAATTCGACCGTATGAAAAGAAGAAATTAAAGTAGCAAATGCCATTGAATGTTGCCTATTTTCCCTTCTCATGAACACTCGGGACCAAAATAAATTACAACCGAAAAGTAAAGGAAAAAACTACGACCGGATGATGATTATCCGTTACACATGTTTGATAATTTGGATGAAACTCATTGACTCGGCTGGTTGGAGAATTGAGATGCACATAAAAGACTATAGAGTATTGAAAAAGAAGAAGTTTATGAACATCGCTATACTGTTCATACTTAGAATATGAACAGAATAGTTGAAAATCAATCAAAGCAATTACTCTCTCATGCTTCCTCAATTGAATCTATTCACAACACTGTCAAGCGACTAGCAGAAACGGTTAAATAACATATATCATTGCTTGCCCTTTGATACTATGGATTGAATATGTTCCAGTGATGATCTGCCGGTAAATTTTCCTTGATTTTGTCCAGCCGTTTGAGAATATCCAAGAATGAAGGTCTTTGGTTCATGTCAGCAGCCCAGCACATCTCCGTTAAGCTAAAAGCATTCAAATAAAAAAGACATTAGCAATCCAACTGTCCAAATTTCTACCACCTGTATCTTAGATATGGTAAAATGATTATGTTGGCTTCATTTTTTCAACCCAATGCTGCTTCTCTATGTGAAAGCATTTTAGCAAACACATTTTAGCATCCCAATTGTTCGCTATACAACAAGAGGACACGATTAAACTTGGTGCTCATACTTCATTAAAACTTCAAAAAGATGCTACTAGTTTGACAATTGGAAAAAGACCAACTAAATCCATCACCTGTTAATATGGAGAAGTCAGAAAACAAGATGAATATCCTATAACTATAGCAGTACTCAGTTAGAGAATGCTCCAACAAACCACAAGAATATATATAAGTTGCATCCCTAATCTTTTGTAGTACTAGCTAGTTTATAGGTGAGGTCTCTTATAATCATATAAGATGTCTTAAATCCGATCCCCACTCTCACCGTGGTTCTTGTTGGGCCAGGGGGTTGTTTGGTTTGCATTTGCGTTGGATTGTCATATGATTATAAAAGAATAAATACAAACTGCAGTAAATTTCCTCTTTCCCTCTTTCGGGGCAACCATATCAGGAATGGTACAAGTAACAGGCGACATAGTTCAACTTGAATGCGTCACAAGGGAAACAGAAAGCTAAAAGTTAGCACTAAGGCAAGAAGGAAGATATCATGGCCCATCTTTCTAAACAGCATCTGCATGCATAACTATAATGGCAGACGCAAATACGTGTACCTAAAACATTGTTAGGGCAAGAGGCTTTGTCAAGTTTTACTTCATTTTCTTTCTTATTAAAAAGTTTAACATCAATATCTGTAGGAATAAAATGATACAAGTAAACTTGACAACTTTGAGAAGAGGTCAGGTACATCCTGGCAGCTGAAGGAGGGTGTATCACTGTTATCACCTTTTTAGTCAACATATATTCATCGTCATTAGTCATTAATATATACCATTTGGTAGCTGAATTCAGTACTTCAATATTACCAGTAGAACACCTCTTCGCATATAGTTAAGTTTTGGTTACCAGAATAGTAGCTGGACAATGTGTAACATCTTACTTAGATTTAATTCATAGGAGAGCCATGTTTATAGTGTAGCACAAAAATTGCAACTTTCTGGTAGATGAAAAAACTTTAAGAATTAACTTACTCTTTAAGTTCTGGAATGTATCCTTTCACTCGAAAAGTAGGCCTGTGTCCATCTGCCACATATTTGGCTGCTTCATAAGGCTCATAATTTGCAAGTGGTGGTTCCCCTTCGAGCATCTGCTCCAATTGAGAACTTCATGCTTTAGAACTAGGTTAATACTTTTATTATTCATTCCATCAGTGAAAGCAAATTACCTCATAGAGTATCATTCCAAAAGAGAAAACGTCAACCTTCTTATCATATTTCCGGTGCTTGAAGACCTCAGGAGCCATGTATCGGTCTTTTGTTTTGTTCAGAAAAAGAAAGGAAAAATAAGTACAAAAACATCATATTTCATATATAAAAATTTGCACAAGAAACACTTACAACTTCCAGTCTCCCCAGTCATTTTGTACACATCATGAGAATTCTGAACCTTGATGAGCTTGCTCAGTCCAAAGTCTCCAACTTTCAGGTGGTCTGCATTGGAGTTGACTAAAAGAACATTCCTGATACAGAGAAAGGCCATTGACACAAGGAAACCCAGAAAAACTGTGAGCGCCAGCTCAAGATCATCAAGGATATAAGTAAGAAAATAAGAAATGACAGGTAAAAAAAGGGTTTTATGTGTTGTTGGATAAAGACAGAGTTCATTTAATTATCCTCCAAATCACAATGATTAATTAAGTGTACTGATTAAAGAACAGAATTAGTATAGTAAGTAAAACCACAGAGGTGACTAATTTAACCAGAATATTTGAGACAGAGACCAACTCACCTTGGCTTCAAGTCTCGGTGAACTATGACATTTGGCTCATTGTGAAGATAAGCCATGCCTCTGGTCATATTGAATAACAAAGATTAGCATAATATTCAAATTCGCAAAGACAGACATGGCACTAATGATGGGTCCCATGAAACAATAGAAGCAAAATGATAAAAACACCAATTTGATGTTTTCTGTAATCCCGGCTTTTAACACTTTAAAGGGAATAAACTGTTGCTCATGTTTCCAAAAAAAATTTGTGCTGAAAACAACACCAAACTCGATCTCATTGTTTTTGAGATTCAAAAAATGAAAAACACTTTTAAAACAACACCGAACGGCACCTAATTTACTTCTGTAATGAAATTGAAAGACCCTGTTCATGTTTAACCAAAGAATTTGGAACTATTAACACTTCAACTTTTCTTATGCTTCTCTTTTCCCTGTTTCGCTTTAAAAGCTGCAAACCGAGATAAACAGAGCAACATAGCCTATAGATATTCTGAAAAGCAGCTTCCAGTGAATACTAAGGAATTATATTTCCTTCATATAGGCAATTAAAGACTTGCTCAGTTACAACAGCTATCCACTCAAACACGAAAAAATTAGGAGCAATTTAAGTAATAAAATTATAGAAATTTACTCAGGAAAAAAAAGCTCTCTTTTTTCAGCTTTTGCTTTTATGATAATGATTAAAAACCCAATGCCATGCATCTCCAAATTATTCCAAACTCACTAGTTTCCTAGATTTTTGATCTCATGCATGAATGCAACACTACTCAAACATTGAACTTAGTTTCAAAAAAGCTAAGTACGTTTATTTCTACTGTCATATCTTTTTCAGCTTTTGCTTTCTGGTAATGATTAAAACCCAATGTCATGAATCTCCAACTTATTCCAAACTAAAGATTTTCCTAGATTTTGATCCCAGGATCTCATGCATGAATGCAACACTACTCAACATTGAACTTAGTTTCAAAAAGGCTAAGCATGTTAATTTCTACTGTCATGTTTCTGCTGAAGAAAATTTATTCAATCCAATAAAGGAATTACCCATCACGATTAGCAGAGGCCTTTAAATGAGAAGTTTACTGGCTTATAAATTAGCAAGAGAGGAGATGACTTATACTTGAGTCATCCTACTGCTTTGGTCAGTCTGCATGAGTTCAACTTCAGCATGACACGATTTGCATCTAAATTAATTGATTAATGCCTACAACTTACCCCAAGAACCACGTCCTGATTCTTGAAACACTTAAGAATATGTCAAGACAAGAACTCCAGACCATGACATTAAAACTTGTAATATCATTTTATGGATAAAGAAAAACAAAGTATTCCAATAATCCAATCCTTATTTTCCCCCTACTTTTCATGGGGTGAAATCTTTACCTTATAATGTCTTTTAATGGATTCTATATATTATATAAAAAATGGACAACTAGTGACTGATCTCGGGCCGCCGCCAACCCCCCCGCGCCACCCCCTCCATATTTTTTTTTTTTCAATCAGAAACAAGACTAGAGACAGAAGAATGACAGAATCACAAAGTAAAGGTGAAGAAGCTGTCCACAAGAAAAGAACAAATGGGGAACAGCTCAAAAATGATACAGACTGTCCAAGGACATGCAATAATCCGAACAAAAAGATACATACAACGAAAAACAAAATAGAAAAAGGAACCCCCACTGAAGCCGCTGAATTGAGAAGGTCTAAGGATTACCTGGCAATATCCAAGGCAAAGTTAACAGCCGTTGAAGGACTAAGAGCACCCTTTTCCTTGAGATATTTATGGAGATCACCCTATGACAGCACATGAATCCATCAAGTAATCACTAATCATGAGTGACTTTTAAAGTTATTATCAATAAAAAGAATATATACAGAGGGAACGTAAATTTTAAATCAAAAAACAAATACGCATTGTATACCCCTCGCAAATATTCGGTAATCAACATAAGGGGCTTCTTCTCAGTGACAGCTCCCAGAAATTGGACTATATTAGGATGGCGAAGTTTCACTAGCAAATTAACCTCATGCCTGAAGTCCTGACTGAATTTGGAAAGTGAAAAACAGTAAGTAATTTACATTCTTTATAAAATACGAAAATCGAATATGGAGGAATCTGCCTATAGCAACAACACCAGATCAATCATTCTCTTAAGAATGTGTCCCACACTAATAATCGTGTAAGTCCCATTATAATTTCAATAGAGACATCAAGTCTTTAAAAATAACAGTGAGCAACTGAGCAAGTCAGAATATCCTTGCATTTCTAGGTCAATCAATGCGTTAATTTCATCTTTTACATTGTTTATGATTCTTGTCCGTCTGAGCACAGTATAGGCCATAGCATTTATCAATAGAAGATACTGTTACATAGCATGCATCAGTAGAAGTAACTATCATTAGGGATAGATTAATTTCATCCTTTACATTGTTTCTGATCATTATCCATCAGAGCATAGTACAAGACATGGCATACGTCAGAGCATAGTACAAGACATGGCATACGTCAAAATAAGTAACTATCAACAGTCTTGGAGTAAACTATTCTTCAAAACAAGTAGTTCAAGCAGACATCAAAGTTGCAATTGAACTATATGAAAATTTAAATGAATTTAAAGGACTTACATCACCAATCTATCATCTGAAAGTGATGGAAGGATACGCTTGATAGCAACTGGTGTTCCTCGCCAATAGGCTTTCAAAATCTCACCAAAAGACCCCTATTAGCATTAGCTAGTATCAGTGAAAACACATCTTGCAGATAGGTTAAAAAATTGGCATAACACACTAAGAACTTGTATACCAACTAACATGATAAAAATTATCACATAAATAACCTATAAGTTGGATGCATCACCAAACCAAAATCATAAAACTAGCAGGAAAAGAAAAAAGAGTGGAACCTAAGTTACAATTTCACAAAAGAATTGCTGTGTCCTGCAAGGATTAATCCATAAATCAATACTTTCTTCTATCAAAGATCGACATTGCACTCAGAATGGATATATAGTATAAGTGACTTAAACAGAAAATTCCCATATTTTAGCATAACAGGAGGCACTCAATGGAATCATGAATAATCTTGAGTAACTTATATGGCTGCAGAAAAATAATAGAGACCAAATCCCAGACCCTAGCAGTAATATTTCAAAATTTCATAAAAAAATTGATGGGGTTTCATTATTTCAAACAAGAAAATTTCCAATAATGCAACTTCTTAACAAAGCTTGCAACAAGAAGCTACATTCTGCATATTGTCAACCTCAAGTAAAATAAAAACCAAACCACACCTTCCCAATAATTGCTGAGTTTGAAAAGTCCAGCTCGGCAGGATCAATTTCCCAGTCACACTTGTTTGGCAGAGGGGGCAGAACAGGCTTTGGTTCAAAGTGACTTCCATTTTGACCCTGTAAAATGGACACTCAGACTCAGCCTAAAAATGCAAAATCCATAGAAGCAAAAGGGTCTTTAAGAAATATAAACCAATCAAATAATAAAAACCCGAAAGTACAATCTAACATTACATTTTCCATATAAGCAATCAGCTGTACTCATACAAATTGACAACAATGGATTCAACAACCTTAGGTAAAAAAGAACAGAAGGAATACACATTCACCAAATCAAATGCTACTAAACACAAACTGAAGCAATTTGATTTTTTTAGAAAGTAAAGATTAAAAATTAACATAAAACATAAATGGACTGAGAAGAATGCATTGGACTTACATAAGACAAGCCTCCATAAGACTTTAGAAGTTCAATCATGTTTTGTTTCTTAGCACCTTCTGCATCAGCTAGAGGCTGTCATCATACAAATCCAAATTTACAACATAAACTATCATTAAAACAAAGAAACATTAAAGCAGACACTTAAATAGTATTATTGCATTGAAATTAAAGATTAGTCACATAAACTGTGGTCTCATTGAAATTAACATAAACATTACAGTAAACTGTACTAGAAATTTAAATTTTATGATTTTGTTTTGGTCAAATATAATAATAATAATAAAAAAAAAATTGTAATTACCAAAAGTCAAAGTGATAAAAGCTAGAAAAATTACAGTGTTTTTCCAGCGATCCTGAGCGTTGACATCAGCGCCAAACTCGATCAAGCATTTTGCCACGTCGATCCAGCCATGGAGAGAGGCCACGTGAAGCGGAGTCCGATTATCGTAGTCTCTAGCGTGGACCAAAGACTGATCTTCTTCGAGAAGTTTGCGGACAGCAGCGACGTCGTTTTGGTGAGCATGCCACAGTATCAGCGAAGTCCTGCTAACTCTGGCCTTCTCCTTCTGCTTGTCCGCCGAATTCGACGACGAGGGGCTCCCCTTCGGCACCGCCGAGGAATCGCCGGCGGAGGAACTACCGGAGCTCATGAGATCGGATCGGATGGGAATCAAAACCAGATCTTTCTTTTTTAATTACTTCTCCTCCGTTTATCGGCGTTTCGTTTCAGAGTTCGTTTGTAATTGTTTTTCTGGATTTTAAATTTTGCAGTTGTCGGAACTCGGAAGAGAGTAGAAGGCAAGCAATTGGAGGTTTCAGGTTTGTATCCGTTATTGAATACCCGGCATGCCTTTTTTACTTTTTCAACAGAATTAGATTCTCTCTCTCCTTTTTTTTATACAATTTTATTTTCCCTCCTGTTTTTATTTAATTAATTAATTAATTAATTATATTGTAATATTAACAAGTAAAAGTTGTGGGCCTTTGTTGGGCCCGTGTTCAAAAAGAAAGGATTGGATTTGTATTTGGATATGCTCGCTGCACGTGTTTTTAATTGATTAGTCGTTCGATTGCTGTGGAAATGCACTAGTTTGTTGGCTTGTGGCTGTGTACTGGTATTGCAAGTAAAAGACAAGTCCTATGGCGGCAAATTGAAGTCGTCGTGGTTAACTTCTTGGATTTTTTGCTCAACTTGCGGCTCTTTCGTTCACATGGACAAAGTAAAAGAGGTTCACAAGCCATTTTATAAAAGTTAGAGGTGTATTTGGAAGCAAATGATTATCTCATCATTTATCAAATTATTAGAACTGATTGTTACATGTTAATACAGCTACAATGAAATAATAAATTATAATTACTTATTTTTTTTAATATTAATGTATCACAAATTATTTTTTTTAATGAGGAGAAGATTCGATTGTTAAGGAAAATATAATTATGTGAAAACCAGAGACATCAAGTGAGTTGGCTAGTATTGTTTTGTTTTTTATTGGAATTTTAAAAATAATTATCAGGTTTGATATGGGTTAGTATTGTTTTTTTTTTTTTTATTGGAATTCTAAAGATAATTATCTGGTTCGATATGGGTTCTCACAGTTCAGTGGAATGAACATGTTTTGGGTTCGAAGCCAATTTCTAATACCATCAATAGAAGTAAGAGTATAAGAATTATCAAGAACAATGTGAAACCTTAGACTTGGTTTGGTTTGATACCATTCAGGCTGGTTTGGTTTGATACCATTCAGGCCGGAGTGTTACTAAAGTAATGAACGACGACTCAAATTCGAGACAATATCCGTATGAATACACACCTTTTAGCACCAAACCAAATTGTACCGGTCAAACACTCAAAACCTCTTGAAACCTTATGAATAGCAAACTTTATACCATCTGAATTCGAATTCATACTTACGTCAAGTATGTAACCGCGTACCCATAATTTGTTATAAGATAAGATCCACAAATCCACCCGTCAAATCTCACATCAAATACACACAATCATGCTTGCTTTTGAATTTTAACTTCACATTTGCAAGAAATAAACTGTAAGCAACATTGCGCACAATACGAAACATGCAACTCAAATCGCCTTTTATATATAAGATATTTACTTCACTAACAAATGAATTTATATTACAGTATTTAGGTCAGCTAATCATCTTTGGTAGAGTAATTTCTTGTATTTCTCCTCCAATCAATCATATCATCTTCACATCAACTCCTCTTGGTCTTCAAGAGACCGTTTACGAGCCCTCAGATTGAGCTCAAGGCTCTGAGGTAAAGGAGGAATTCTCCCCTTACGGAACAAAACAGCAAGTGCCCTCATGTTTTGGCATAGATCAAATACCTGCAGGGAGGTTATGTTAAAATTTAAAGTATGATTTGATGAGTCATAATTAAAACTTAAAAGTTTGCTTAGAATCTTACTGATGAGGCTTCGATCTCTGCAACTCCTTCACATCCTTGACCTCCTCCTTGTAGTAAGTCACAATATCGTGCAGCTTCATTCACATCTTCAAATACCTAGAGTAAGAGTAAGTCTTTAACTCGCCAACTATACACCAATCATAATTGCTTCATAAGGTAAAGGAAAATAAATGATTGCATGCAGTACTACAAGAGAATTTTGGTTGAGAAAATGGATGTGGGAGGTTACTACGATAACACTTTAAGTTTTGATCCATAAACAACTCGATATCTGTTTGCGATTCTTTGACAATTGTATCACATAAATAACATGCTAGAGAACAAATAACACTCTGCTTACCATTCAAGCATTAGATGATACTTGTAATTGATTCATATTAGCTATAGATAAAATATTAACTTAGTTAAGAATGCATTTTCGAAATAATAATAAAGTATACAATTGAACACTTACGAGCACTCCTTCCCTAATATCCTCCACAAGCATCTGGAACTTTGTCCCGTTTCTGGACTGTTTAGCCTGATTTCCAATCTCAGACCTCCTCTTTCCTCCTTTGGAAAACAATAGTCCAAGCTCCTTTTCAACTTCACTGTTACAAACGCAAAAACTGAGTCGGGGAAACATTAACGATTATTCATGTGAAGATACTACAAGGAACAAAGTCAGACCTGCGGTTCCTTCGAGTTTTCATTGTGCACAACTGGTTTTCCCGGTGGGTTAGCACATATACAGGCTTTGAAGCTTCTCTCCATGGGTTGGCCTCTAATACTAGAAGAAAAATAAAACCAATCTGTATGAGAAACTTTTAAGTAGCTCTAAACACATACCATTTAAGCAAAATCCATATTTTGATTATTTCCGCCAACAAAGATAATAAGTAGTCACTACTGTAAATGTCATTTAATAAAATGCACTACATTACTCCAAGTTTGAAACACAATTTCAAAACAGAATTGAGATCCTAGAGACTTTCTTATTCAAACGGTTAACAGTATGAAGCCAAATTCTAGAGGTCAGGACTTCCTTCGAAACAAGATATAATATGTAAACAAGCACAAATCAGTATTAGCAACATGACCAAATTGCCGTTTTCATGTTTAGGACTCTGAATTCTTTTAAATTCACTACAGCAAACAAGGTGAAGTTTATTTATGAGGCTTGATTGGTAACTATTTCTTGTATATTGGAATTTGAGAGGAATTGCATATTTATTATTCAAAAAAATTTAAAATACGCATATTAATCTCAGATTTTGCCGCAATTAATTAGAATTATAAACAGGAAGAAGAAAAAATAAAATGAAAATCTGAAGTACCGTCATAGCTGCTAGTGTCGAAAGTTTGGTGTAGGTGTCTTCGCATATCGTAAGCACGAGAAGAGACTTGCTTGACGAACTCGTTAGAACTCCCAGGAATGGTCCCGTCCAAGTGGAGCGCTCTCTCCACCTCTTCCTTTCCGTCGTCATCTTCGGCTCTGGCTCCGCCGCTCGCTTTACAGCAAACTCGTCGCGACCTCCCCGTACACGATGGCTCCGGAGGAGAACACGGTACGCGAAAGGAAGAGGAGAGAGGCGATATGCGATTACGGACAGCGCGAGAGGAGAGGAAAATCCGGCGCCGCCGCAGACGGAGGGGATTGCTGGGAGGGAGAACTATAGAAGGTGAGACTGATGAGAGCGAATCCATGCTGATGATATACAGAGTTTACACTTTTTGATCGCTCAACTCTTATTACGGTAAAACTCAGTATAAATTTCTTCAAACAAATACGTGTTGTTTGTGTGTTAATTGTGAAATCAAAGAAAAAATAGTTAGGAATTCTCGGCGTGAAAGACTGGGTAACAGACGGAAGGAGAAGAGAAGTTAGCTTAGTATAGTATTGTGAAATGAATCTATCGGATTTTTTTCTTCGCGGTGGGGTCCTCAGGAATCGGGTCCGGATGAAACGAACGGGTCAAACTCGGAGCCTCATAAAAAATCCGAAAAACTCAACTGATTACTGATATAATCAGGTGCTCGCTTGTCCACGTGTAACGGTCCTGGTCTGCTTGAAACTTATATCTGTCCTTGTGATAAATAATAGTGGAAATTATAGGAAATAACTTTTCTCGACGTTTAGTTTCTAGGAAATAGCCCCTTAGTGAAAAAATTGCTCTTTTAGCCTTTTCTCCAACCACATTTACAACATTGATCTTTAAAGCCTCTCACCTGGAATTTCCCACAATAGCCTCTTTAAATATTTAATTCATTATAACTTGTTGAAGTTTACTACAATACCCTCCAATGTCATTTCCCACAAAAGTCACTGATGAACAACACATTTCAAATCAACCAAAGAACATTCGTTGCTTTTGTTTTGCTCTGTGTACGAAAAACTGAAACTCAATCAACAACCCAGAAAATCAGAGACTCAGAGAGAGGAAGGAGAAGCAAGGTGGTCGTCGGAAAAGCAAGGTCGTCGTGGCCCTTCAATCTTGGTCTTCGTCTGTGTACCCAAACGACGATTAAACTCAAACCCAAGCAAGAACCCAGAAATAGAAGCAAAGTCGTCGGTCGCCGTTTAAAGCACAAGGCCGACGGCCGGCATTTTGCTTTCAATGCCGATCGTCGGCCTTGCTTCTATTTCTGGGTTCTTGCTTGATCGAAGCACCCCAAACCCTAGAAGAAACGCAAAGAGAGTGAGACAATTTCAAGATACTAATTTCTTCAAACTACTACAATTTATGGGAGATTGTTCTTGTTTGTGTTTTTGATGGGAGATTGTTTTGTTGTTTGTGTTTTTGGGATGTTTGTGTTCCGTTGTATGTGTATTGGGAGGGTGTGTGTTCCGTTTGAAGGAGGGCAAGCATTTAGCTATTGTTGTGAACTACACTGAAAAAACCTTTAGTGGGATGCAATTCAATGTTAAAAATAACGTTTGCAGACTAGAATGACTTATTTTGCATGCATGTATTATTTTTTTAAGCCTAGTAATCATTGTAATAGACCTAGTATTGATGGATGAAGCATGTAATCTGATGAGCCTAGGTTTGGTTTTATGGTGAATGTATATGTTTAGCCTATGAATGATTGTCATAAGCCTAAGGTCAATGGATGGATGATGCATGTATTATTTTGAGCCTAGGAGGCTATGAACGATTTTCAGAAACCTAATACTGATTATGAGCATGGGACTGATGATACATGTATAATTTTGAGCCTAGGACTTAATTTCAATTCTAATGCAATGTTGATACATATATAATTTCCACATACTATAATGTTGATACATGTATAATGCTGATTTTGAGCCTGAAATTATTTTCATTTACAATGCTGGTACACACATAATGTTGATACATGTATTTCATTTTGAACCAAAGTTTTAATTGATTTTTTTAATTTTCCAGATGCCGAAAAATTCAAATGAAAAATTGTGACGGTTCCCAGGGTATGAGAAATGGATTCCAGTCAGAGTAAATAGTCGAAGTAAGATGTTTATGATTAGAGACTTGAAGGTGGTCCTCCAAAAATTTGAGTTGGTAGAAAAATTTAAGCAAAGCCCTTTCGGCTAGTATTTGGATTTGAAACAACCGTTGATAGTTTACGGGCACCTAATTAATAATCTTTTGAAAAGAGAGATTATTCACCTTAATGAACAAAGATCAGATGAGATGTGGTTTGGGTTGGGGAAGTCGAAAGCTCGTTTTGGTTAAGAAGAGTTTTGTCTATGCAGCGGATTGAAAATGGGACAGCTATCTGAAGGTTTTGCCAACAACAATGAAGTAGAAGAGGATTCAATGCTTAGAAGAATTTTCAAAGGAAAAAGGCCTACTGCTGAGGTATTGTATGCTACGTTGAAGAAAATGTCGTCTGAAGAGAGTGAAGATGCGTACAAGATGTTGAATATCTATATGGTGAGCCAATTCTTTGGCACGGATGACGCACGGACGACAGTTATCTCAGGGTGGTTGTTTTCATTAGTTGAAAACGAACATGAATTCAAAAAATTTCCATGGGGTTCTTACATCTTCAGTTTTACACTATTTTTTCTGAAGGATGTACTTAACAAGCGTCTCCCCAAACTGAGAGGTGAAGAAGATAAGGAAGATAAGAAGGGGAAGATGAAGAAGAATAAGAAGACAATAGAAGAAGAAAAAGCGTTAGAAGAAGAAGAAGAAGATAAGAAGAAAAAGAATAAGAACAAGAACAAGAACAAGAAGTCAGTAGAAGAACAAGAAGTGAAAGGGAAAGGCAAAGGGAAAGGCAAAGGAAGGCTGCGGGGTGAGGAAGAGAAGAAGAAAAAGAAATCCAAGTATTATACCTACAACTTGTCCGGGTTCTCTCTAGCACTTCAGGTAAGTTTTATAAAAGTTGAGCATGTTTTGATTGTTATGTTAAAATTAAGAATAGTGCTAGAAAGCCAGCTATTTTGGTGAAGGGTTGGTGATGTCCATAACCTTTTTAACAGCCAATTCCCTGTTCATTTTCTAAAAATATGTCTTCAATTTCACATCTTCGTTGTGTAGGTATGGGCCGTGGAGAGAGTAATCTCTTTAGAAAATCTCGTTGGTAAAAGAGTTGCCACAGGGTATCCACGGTTCAGTAGATGAGAATTCAGTGCAAATGTTACAAATATTAAATCCAAATTCAATACATTGGTGTGTACTTAATTATCCTTTCTTTTTACTTATATAGGAATAATTATTTGTAGAAATTCCCTAACAATTGTTTGTTCTCGATATGCAGACGGCTTTATTTGATTGGGATGTTGAAACTTTTGAGAAGGGTACAGATTACTTCAAATCCATCAACCTTGAATATGTGTGTGGCCTACTAATTGATAAGAAGAGGGAGAAGTTGGCTCTACCTCGAAGTGAAGAGAAAGAAGATCTTGGTTCCGACCATGAAGGTGATGATAATCAAACAGGCAATGACAATGATGGGATTAACTGTTCTGTTCAGAAGGAGGAAATAAGAGGTTTTGTCGGGAGAACTAGAAGCACATTTTCTAACGAATATTCCCCCCTTCAAAATTTTTGCAATTGGTTTTGATAATGCTTCTAACAATACCGCTGCTATTCCTGCTTTAATTGAATTATGCAAACCTTATCTTGGTGGTAAATGTTTTCATCAAATATGTGCATGCCATGTTTACAAATTATGTGTTCAAAAAGGATTAAAAACTCTTGAACAATTTATTCAACCTATTAAAGATGCCCTCTATTTTTTGTGGAAACATCATAATGTAATGAAAGCATGGGCAGCATATTGTAAACAAAATGGTAGGCGTGTCATTAGATTTCCTCGTGATGTTCCAACACTTTGGAATTCTACTTATAAATTACTTGCTAGAAGTTATGAATATAGGGATTTATTAGTTACTTTTATTCAATATCATGTTAGTCACATTAATCTTTATCAAAGTCATTGGGATGTTTGTAGTAATGTTTGTGGTTTGTTAAAAGTTTTTTATATTTCTACTAACAATTTATCTGGTATTTATTATTCTACAACTAATTTATTTATTATTGAGAGTCTTAATATTGCTGGTACATTTGCTCATTGTGAATCCGACTTACAATTACATGAGTCTGTTACTGCTATGAAGGAAAAATGGTTAGAATATTATAAGGAGTTTCCAAATATTTATTTGATTGCCATGTGTTTTGATCCACGTTGTAGACTAGAAAGTTTGCCTGATTATCTATCTGCTTATTATGAACAAGGTTTAAAAATACATTATGATGTTGATATATGTTGTGATAGGGTTAAGAAATTATTGTATAAATTATATGATAAACATCTTAGAGTTTATGGTCCATCACTAAACATAGATGTTCCACAAACTCAAAATGTATCTCGTTCCTCATCATCCTCTGGATTTATTAGTTTAGGGTATAATCTTTTATCCAAAAAAACCAAAAAATTACGAGGTTCTTCTTCATCAAGCTCCACCACATATTCCGAGCTTGAATCTTATCTAAGTATCTCTTTTGAGTTCATAGAAGACACTGAAGTTAAACAATTTGATATCCTACACTGGTGGAATGAGCATGAAAGGTACTTTCCAATCTTGGCTATGATAGCCAAAAATATCCTTTCAACACCAGTTTCTACAGTGGCTGTGGAACAACAGTTCAGCGCCGGTGGGAATATTTTAGACCCAACACGTTCCTTTATGAGTCCGAAATCACTTCAAATGCAAGCTTGTGTCGAAGATTGGACGAAGGCACAATATCGACAACAAGAAATCGATCAGGAGGAACAATACGATTTCTTTAAAGATGACGAACCGGCTGAAAGCCGAACTAATGATCAAGGTAATGATTAGTCTCCACTCTCCACGCCATCTTCAAAGTCCAACCTGCAATAAAAGGTAAGAGAACTATATGGTATTTGATTCCTCTAAACCTTTAAGAGGATACGTAGGCAACTTAATTGTGGTAAAAATTAAGTGCAAGGCCAATTTTACATTTTTTAGATTTATTTAAATTTAAATTTTTAATTTGTCATTTATTTATTTTATTTTATTTTACGGGTAAATAACCCAATAAAATATATTTTCAAATTACAATTTTACACAGCTAATGTAATAATGTTGTTATGATATAAGATTAAAAAAAATTAAAAAAAGAACCGGAATCGCCGGTTCGGAACCGGAACCGGAACCGGCCCGAAACCAGAACAGGAACCGGAACCGGAACCATCGTCGAGTCTACCAGTAAGTCCCCATATTCGACTTCCATGCCCGAAGAACCCATCCACAACATCTCTGTGTACATTATGCAGTGAATCGTGTATTAGAAGATCGTGAAACCCTGTACTCAAACTTCTCTGCAAATGCATACGACCATACAGCTCACTTCAATGGTGGCTTGTCCTTAAACATCTGTCCTTTGTATAATGGACCTTGGTCGACTGGTTTTTCAAACACATCCACTGATCGAACGGCTTTAATTGAGTAATTCTCTGACCCTGATACTGTCCACCGTGTGTTCATGGAAGGTGAAGAACTGTTGGGTGTTCCACTCACCCATCATTTTTCCGTTCCATTTTCTGTTGCCCCTTGCCCACCATCAGCATCACCACTCTCATCTTCTGTATCACTGCTTTCGAAACTATCATTGTCATCCACAACTGCATCCTTGGTAGTAGATACTGGAGTAGCCTGGTCATTAGCTGCTGATGTAAATCCGGGTGAAGCATGGGATGCAAGCGGATTATTGCTGCCACTATCTGATTTATAGTTTGGAGTACCCGCCGGAGACCGTGGATTCTCGATCGGTTTAACAGGAGAGACCGTACATGCCGATTGGATTGGATATGCTGAAGGTCGAAATTCATGTTTATTGACAAATTCAACATCAATTGTGGCTCAAACTTTTTCCTTATGAATAATCATAAACTCTATATCGTCGTCACTCGTGATAGACAATTTAACTGTATCATCCTCTGTTTTCACATGCGAAGTTAGCTTCAACTCAACTTTGTCTCTACTAACCCTTGTGCGTTGGTATATCGTTTCCACTAATTCATTGTAGGCTCCATTGTCTTTTTTTTGTTAGGCTTACTGAAAACGATATAGGCCCAGTAAACCGGTTGCCCTTTCAATGTTCACCGCACTGAACTAACAGTCAAATCATGGTATCCTTAGACCCTGAAAAAAAATATTAAAAACAGTCAATAACGATATTAAACCTAAGCTCGAAACATTTATGCTGGGATCAGTTCGACTTATTTCCAAGGCTCAAACAATTTTATAACAGGGCTCAAGATGTTCTTACCCAGGCTCAAGACATGGCAATTACACTATCAAACAACAATTAACTGCAAATGAACAATTACAGTATATAGTACAATTATGTTAGGCCTACGTACAATTCTATTAGGCCTATATTCTTAGGCTTAATGTCCCAATTCTCAGGCCTATAACATTCCTCTCGAGCTTAGTTCATCTTCTATTTCCAAAATCAATAGCAACACTTAGTAAGATATTTCCTATAGTTTAGGCATTGGGGCATTCTGTTTCTTCATAAACATATTTCCTAGTTTAGGCACTAGCAAATTATTTCAATTTTGTCTACTGCACATTTAAGTTCTATGGTCACTAGTAATGTGTTTCCTATGCAACTTTGTCATTTCAATCTACTAATGCATCTTAACCTCTGAAGTATGTTGAATGGTTTTAGTTGCATTTCCAGTTATTCATGTCATAGTTTGAGCTCTAGACGGAACAATGCTTAGGACTATGCTTAATTTTAAGGGAAGTTCTGTCTAAATTACAGAAAAGCTTTGGGTAACAGACATTTCATCAAACACATTAACTACACCCAACAATACTACATACACAAACCACAATCCATGGTCAACAAATCCAAAACCCTCAATCCCTCATTCTATCCAAAACATTTCAAACTTAAACAAAAATTAAAGGCCGAGAAGACGATGGCATTTCGAACTTCAGTGTCATTTCGGGACTTACATTGATCATGTATGCTCGATTTCAAACTTGAAAGTGTAAGCTCGGATGAAGGAGGTGGCGGCACTGTCAAGATTCCGGTCGCCGGCAAGATTCAGTTCGGGAGTAGGATTCCAATGTAGAGGGCGATGGGATTTCAACAGTAGTGGATTCCGATCGAGAGTGAGGACGATGGGATTTGAAATGGGAAAAATGAGTGACCGATTAGATGGATTTGTTGCAGGAACGATTGAGAGGGTTAATTCAATTCTGAATATTTTGATTTTCATCAAACTGAAGTAGAAGAAGACGAGAATAGTTTCGTCCTTATACTTTGTAAGAGGGTAATTTAGACATTTTGCAGGGTTTAGTTGCAGAAGGTATTATTGTCTTACATAGGCTATTTCCTATAAACTAAACATTAGGAAAGACCATATTTGCAATTTTTTCATCAATAGGTTATTTCCTAGAATCTAAAAATTGAGATAGACTAGATGTGTAAGACTCCCTAAATAATAAAATATGTATGTGTATTGCAAAATCTTGGTTGATCTATCAAATGAAATTATAAATTAATAGAACTCCATTGCCGTTAAATAACAAAAATTCACATATGGCAATTTTCTGGTTTCAATTGCAGTGCCAGCATTATTTTGCATCTGGACATAAGAGAAACTAAAAAAACAAATAAAAGAGTATGAAGATTAAAAATATATAGAAATTATAAATGGGAAACATATTTCACACATCAATTAATTTCATGGACTCATCAACATGAAATCAAACAACGATTTGGCAGTTATTAGTACATCAAATACATCCACAGTTTCATTTCCAAAAACTAAGGCCTCTGCCATCGTATCCATAAGTTGATTCCAAAAGCAATTGGTATAACAAAACAAGCAAATAAGATACACACTTTTGATAGGTCAAAGAAATACATCAGAACTGGTGAAGGTACAAGGCATCATTGAAGTACATTCCGACATGCAATGACGAGGAACGTGAATACAAACACATAATTCAACTAATCACTTTACAAACATGGAAAGCAGCAGATGTAATTGAATGATTTTGAAGGATTATTACTAATGAGAAAGCTTAAAGTAGAGGACAAAGATGATTGCAATAACAAGAACTGCAATTATAGAACCAACAATCCATTTGTTTCTGGACATCCTCCGTGACATGGCGGTTAAGACTTTTTTACTCTTGCTAATGGCATCATCTACCCCATGAAGCTGAAATGAGGAAAACACAAATTTAAATACAAAATCATCAATCAACAAACCCACACATGTAGTCTCCATGGCTCCTCAACAAGAAAGCTAATAAATAATTATTTTATGGGTAGTGTTATGGCACAAGTTAACAACTACAAAAATACTATAAAAGGAAAACATTTATTGCATTTATTGTCTCAACAATGCAATAAATGTATTTTTGTACTAAATGCTTTCCTTTTATAGTACTTTTGTAATTGTGCAAAGTGCAAAGGTTAACACTAGTACACTACCCTTATTTTATCCATCTAACTACCCAAATGATAGCGATGAAAGGTTCACACATTGTCTCCCAATTGTCGCAATGGAAACTAGAATACTAGATTTGACTTAAAAGTTAAAACCATGTCAGACTAAAGTACTAAACAATAAACCCAAAAAAGAGAAGTTAAGTAAGAATACCTTGTTACGGGAGTGTAAGAGAGTTTCACGCTGTTGATTCAAGTCTTCCACAATTGAGATACCGAGCTCCTCTGTTTCCAGCATGATCCTTCTACTCTCCTTAATTCTATCACCTGACTGATTTAATCTCTCAACTGACATGGTCATTCTCTCTCTCTGATCAGAAGGACCCTGTAACACCATCGGTTATCAGTCACTGAAATTAAGCCCACCAAGTAAGGATTAACATCTCCACTTTATCTGGCATTAATTTGTCAAGTAGCAGGACATCAAACAAACAAGGTAATCACCACTGCAAACAAATTGAACAAACCAATAGCAAAACTGCTCCATATAGCTGTCAAAGTGTGCCTCATAGAATTTGATGAACAAAAATTGTATTCAGTCACACTTATCCATCAGCAAAACCAGCACTCAAATGGGCCATATGATGCTAACACGGTTTCATTTATATATACGATATAACAACAAAACAACACTTGCACGGCAATACATTTAATTCTAAACACGACAATTTAGGACTGGATTGGGTTACATTAAGTGATAACTACTCCAGAAGTAAACAAGTAACATTTTGTAACCAGAAACCCATAAAGTTATAAAATAAATAAACAACATTCGCTTTAAACAAGTAACAATTAAATCAAAGATCGTACCGACTGCAAATCAGCTCTTGAAGAATCCAACAATTCTTCATGAGCAGCCTGGTTAGCATCAGGCGACAACAATCTCTTAAACTCTCTTTTCAACTGATTCAAATCAGACTTGTATTCTCTTAACTTAGCGAGAAGCATAGCCTTAACACTCGGCTGCAAACTTCTTGCCTCCAGGTCCATTTTCCGAATCTGAAAATTGAAATAACAAAACTTGTCAACATAAAATGACGATCACGATAATAAAATAAAGTGTTGATTTCAAGCAGTACCAAAACTTCGGCATCATCTAGTCCAGATTTTATCTCCAAAACCTTTTCCTTCTTCTCATCTGTAAAATTGAATTAACACCATCAATTGCTACATCAGCCCTAAATTTGAGTTGCATAACTAAGAAATTTAGTTACATCTAATTTGTAACAAATAAAAAAAAACGAAAATTAAAAATTAAAATTATACCTGTATGAGGAAGGAGAGAAGTTGAGTTACATTTTCTGGAGAGATTTGCGGAGAGTTCGCAGTACTGACGCTCGTATCCTTCGAATACCTCACTCATTTTCGATTCAATTAGCAACTCGGTTGGTGAATTGGTGGAGATCTTTTGTGGATCAAGCTAAGTTAATGAGATTGATTCAGATGTAAGCTAAAATCCTTCAAAATTGACTGATCGTCGATTGAATTCGAACGCCTATAATGCTAGATTCTGTGCCAAGGCCTGGTTTGTTTGGTTGCTTCACGGCTTCACCAAGGAGAAGCGGTGCGTTTTCTCAGCTTGTCACAGACTCACAAGTCACAACATCCCCCGAATACACCGTTTACGCGGAAGCTTCTCTCCCAATTTATTATTTGTGTAATTGTGTGTCTATTTATATATTTTTTATTTTATAAGTTATTTATTTTATTTTTAAAAAAAAACTTATTTTATAAATTATTTCACTTAATTTTTTATTTTATTTTTTAAAGTCTTTCACTAATATGACTATTTGAACAATTATGTCACCATCATCAACTCTTTGTTGGTTCTGCTTTTGTTATAACTTAACAACTATATATTCTGACCAATCTATATTTATTTTGGGGTAATTACCCTAGTGGCCATCGACTTTTACCACCACTCTTAAAATGACCATCAGTTGGGGATTTAGTTTAGAAATGGTCATTTTTGGCAAACAAAGTTACACCGGTGGCCATTCCGTTATAACACCGTTAACTTTTTCGAAGAATGTTACACTAATGGCCATTAATTTGGTCAATTGGTATCAAAATGACCATTATAATTGTCCCATTTTTTCTAAAATATGTGTATTGACCATCCATTTGGTTAATTGGTATCAAAATAATCATTATATGTACAACTATATTCTATTAAAAAAATAAAGTAAGCAATCATTAAAAATAAAATTTCATTTCAATAGAGAAAATAAATAATTCATTTGATTCAATATAATTTTAGCTAGTCATACACATTTTGGTATACTTGTGCAGTTTGACAAGTAGCATTTGATGTGTATGACTAGCTAAAATTATATTGAATCAAATGAATTATTTATTTTCTCTATTGAAATGAAATTTTATTTTTAATGATTGCTTACTTTATTTTTCTAATAGAATATAGTTGTACATATAATGATTATTTTGATACCAATTAACCAAATGAATGGTCAATACACATGTTTTAGAAAAAATGGGACAATTATAATGGTCATTTTGATACCAATTGACCAAATGGATGGCCACTAGAGTAATTTTGGAGAAAAATTATTATAATGGTCATTTTGATACCAAGTGAACAAATTAATGGTCATTAGTGTAACATTCTTTGAAAAAGTTAACGGTGTTATAACGGAATGGCCACCAGTGTAACTTTGTTTGCCAAAAATAGCCATTTCTAAATCAAATCCCCAACTGGTGGCCATTTTGAGAGTGGTGGCAAAAGTCGATGGCCACCAGGGTAATTACCCCATTTATTTTTGATAAGATATTGGGGTTTGTAGGTTCATTTTGTTTTGTTTTGTTTTTTAAATATTAAGAATAATTTAGTTTAATTGAACTAAATTATATTAAAGTCTTTCTACGATGGGATCGAATCTGATTTAAGATTTTGACAATTAGATCGAATCTTACTATAAGATTGGATCGGATTGCAATTTTTCCAGTCCAATTGAATCAGATATTAGATCCTACAAAATCCAATGGATCCGATCTGTCGCACACCCCTATAAGGAATTAACACCCCATACGATTTTCTTGTTAAGCCAAGATACAAACTCTTTGATTTTAGTTGCTCAAATCTCACAACAAAAACTAAAATTAACTAGTGTCGTACCTATTTCAACCAAAAAAAAAGTCTCATACCAATTGCCAACCAAATTCTAGACATGAGAAGGAAAATTTGAAATGATTCTGCTCACTGCCTGGTCTATTTGACATTAGTCAACAACTCATTTGATGAAATTGAGCATGCTAAAAGAGTAAAAGGTATAATCTGCTGTTCTCTAGGTAACCTTGCTCAGCAGACCATGAACAGAATTGCAATTCTGATTGTTAAGAACACATGTTGACAGGATCATGATGATGATCATGTTTAAATCATCCTTCGCGTAAGTAGCAGCCACAAGCTGAGGTATAAAATTTCACTCTAATGATACATAAATGCACCAGCACAAAGAAGTTAAACTTTTGAATTCTATACATCAATCAGCAAGCCGAATACAATTATATAGGCTAAATTTTCGGGGGCAAAAGACTGAATTTCTTCCCTCCTAAACTTTAATAAACAAAAGCATAATATTTCTATCCTCCAAACCTAGAGAACTATAATATCTTCACAGAAAACTATTTCTTAATATGAGTGCAGATGATACAGATGGGAAAGGTTCCACAGATGCAATCAAGAGAACGAACATTAACCAAAGATGAGTGCAGATTGAGCAACCTGTCCTGACCTTTAAAACAAGACCCTCGCCTGGTCAATTCCATTTTGTGCCAATATGCATGTAAAATCTCCAAGATTGATGAACCTTTGCCAGAATCGAATGAATATGTCTGTCTAATCAGTCATAAAATGCCACCAACAATAGAAACTCAGTGCTCGTGATCATGAACTACTGACAGCATGCAACAGCGAATCAATTCAGGTATCCCAAATACTGTACGTTATGCTAACCACCCATTCCGGTACCTTCAGAGGCTGCTGTTTCACTACCAGAACCAATTTCATCAGACACCAAACCTCCACCTATTTCACTTTGCTTATACTGTGACTGCTCCAAATCTTGATCAGGGAACACCTCAGATTGCAAAGATGGTACGATGTTATTTACATGAAGCCATGTGAGTTCCCACAAGCTATCTCCTCCCAAGGCACTCCTCTGCACAAGCACTCCCCTAGTCTTCATTACAAGTATAGTGTTCTTCAGGAGTTCAGGCACTATCTCCTGAAGCTTCTCACTTTTCTTCCCTCTTACTTTTACCTTCATATACTTTTCCATTCGACTAAGGACACCCAACCACAATTTACAGAATGTTGTTAGCTGAGAAAGGTCGTGAAGTAACTGTAGAAACACTTTTGAGAGGAGCTTCATGGCTAGGATAAGAGTGCCTTCCATGTTACGGTAGTCCTTTTGGGAGTGTCCCTGAGCTATTTCAAGCAAGTCATCAAGCATTGTGAAGATTACCATATCGAAACACTGTAACCACAAACCATGAGGAAGGTGGATCTCATCCACACTTGTCAAGCACTTTTGCAATGATAGAAGAGCATGGTTTCTCACATCTTCTCTCTGGTCCAAACAAACTTTTCTCAGTCCTTGCACAAGCCTCAGCCACATCTCCGCTATATCCTGAGACAACTTTGAAGCTTCATCTTCCCCCATTGCTTCCTTTGCCTCACGTCCCCACCCTGCTAAGCAATCAACAGAACCAGACATAAGATCTAGCGCACGCACAGACCGCTCTGCCTGTCCAACACGAGACTCAGCAAACTGCCTTGATGAATCTACACAGAGAACATAATTCGCTGGTACCAAGTGAGCTCCCTCGGACATGATGAACAATAGTGCATCGAATCCTGCTTCAGAAGCTTCTGGGTGCCGTGCTGTTATGGAAAGTAGAGATGTAATTGTGCGCCACCCCATCTGGGATCTGATGTGAGTAGCATTGGCTTTCACAAGGCGACTAACTTCTTGAGTAATCTGTTCACAGTATGCATCAGCTACCCGAGCATCAAGCTTCAAAACAAGTTGCAGTGACCTCAAAAGTTCATCAGCCAGATTCTCTTTATAGGGAAGCAGCCGCTGGCAAATGCGAAGAAGTCCAAAAACAGCCTTTTCTACCAAGGCACAAGGCATCACAGTTGACTGAACAATATTAGCTATGTGCTCATAAACACCCTGCCAAAGAAGCACTATCCTATCCCGGTTGTTAAGGGTAATTGCAATGAGCAACTCTAGGCAGAAAACTGCGGTATCCTCATCCTCAGGAGAGCTGTTCCCTTTCTGGGGCCGTCCTGCGGCCCAAATGAGTGCTTTTGCAAGTTGCAATAAGGATTCAGCTTGCAAGAATTTACTCTCTGTAAATATGCTGTCGATGTGGCATTTTTGAATTGTCTGAAGGGTGCGTTGGTGAGCAGCAAGTTGCTGTTCTGTAGGTTGCGATCTTGGCTCCTCTGTGTCCAGAGATAAAAGCTGACTGAACCTGCCCATCAATCCAGATGATCTCCTTGGAGTTCCCATGGTTGGCATATGTGCTGAAGATAAAGAATTTGTAATAGGCTTCCCATGGCTAGGGTCAGCAGAAAGCTCAGACTCATCAGCTGCATCACTGGCTACACGAGCTGGAAGAAGACCAAGCTTGTGTAATCGCAGGATGCAATCCAGAATATTT
The DNA here is from genome assembly GCA_033220585.1 of Dipteronia sinensis. Lineage (NCBI taxonomy): Eukaryota > Viridiplantae > Streptophyta > Magnoliopsida > Sapindales > Sapindaceae > Dipteronia > Dipteronia sinensis. Next base: position 68,249,729 of record CM065638.1, on the reverse strand, counting down.
CTCCAACCTGTGCGAATATAATCACCATACCTATTTGCAATGGTGAAAACAGTGACAGTTGCCATCCTGGCTTTTGTGTCATCACCAAAGGCTAGCACAGGTTCCTCAACCGATGATGGATTTAGAAGCGTGGTAAACCTACACAAAGACACAACGAGGTCATCTAGTACATCTTCCAGGTGATGGCAAGCGGAAATTTTAGCGACAGCCAAGAATCCATCAATACATGTCTGGTAAACATCTTCATGTTCTGCATGATCAAATACAACAGAGATAGCAGCAATTGTTGGGCCTGACATTATGGCAAACATATCATGGTCAAGGTAGGCTCTGCAATCAGCTACAATAAATGGAGCTGTTTTCTTAGACTTATGCATTAGATCAATCCAACGACTGGGGTTCATCTCAGGGAAACCAGCGCCTTGTTCTGGAGTTGTGCGGATCTCATTCTTGCAAATTGAATGATAAAGCTCTGTCAGGAACTCTCGAGGTAGATCGCTGCCTCCATTGATGTGCCTATTATTCCGAATAAAATCCTCTTCTGTCATCTTTTTCTTCACCTGTACATTATGCTGATCTGTGTTAAGCATTATAAGTGAATAGGATAACAAAAGTGCAGCATCCTTGTTAGCTAGAATCTGTGGGGATTGCTCATAGTATCTCTCAGAGAATGCCTCAAGCACCCTTTGTATCTTTTGTGATTCTCCAGGCAAGCGAAAAGTTTCCAAGAATAACCGCAGTGCAGTATCCAGATTCATGTCTTGGAAATCAAATGTCCAAGCAAATTCATGAAGAACCTGAACACAGAACTCATCATGATTTCCAAGAAAATCTCCAACAAGATTCTTATCTAACCCCGCAGTGTACCTGAAAAAGCAAGCCACACTTTGGGGGTCAAGTTTTTCAGGCAATAGATGGGCTCCTTGGAGAAACTCTAAACCTTTCTTTGGATCACGGTTAAAGTGATCAGCTCCAATCATTAATCTTCTCTTGATATACTTCCTCCGCCGGACAAATGGGACCCAATGATTGGGATCACTGTAGTTATCGCACTTCACCATCCAGAACGGGGTATATTCTTCAAGAGTCACTGGAGTATACTCTGAACTAACCAATCCATTGCCTATCCTTTCAGCCATTCCCTGGATAACAGCAATTAGACCATCCAAAGCAAGGATATGCATAGCAGACAAAGGACAATTCACCGGAAATGCACTCTTTGACAACAAATTAGCTAGGTCTTCAAACACATTGCTACAAGTTATGTCGCAATCTAAGTTAGCATACATCTCCACCATAAAGGTTTTCTGTCTGCAGAAGTCAACAAGAGCCTCCATGGAAACCTCCTGCTGCTGGTATGAAGCCCCATATCTGCTTTGTGCAAGCCGCAATATGACACAGGAAAAGAACGCCTCAAGCTGTAGTTTCAGTTCAGTACGCAGATGGTGATAGAGATTGAGAACAATGCTACATACCATTGAAAGAATAAGTGGGCTCATTGACAAACCAAATTGCATAAGGTTACGAAATAGTTCATCCTGAATCAGACTCAGTAACCTTGGGTGACGTCGAATGGCAGGCCCACCCAATTCTATGGCTGAGTTAATCAACCCCAAGGCAAAGAGGGGCACATCTTCATCAAATGCTATAGTATTTGATCTTGGACCTATTCCCATGTGCTCAGAAACATTTAACAAAGAACACAAAAAGTGAAATATCTCCACCATGCAAGGGACCCCATATGGCTCTGTCATGAGATGCAAGTCATATGATGCAGCATCCTTTCCAGTAACAGCCCCAAATGTATTTTCTTCCATCATAGTTGCTACAACACCTGTCGAAGCATTAGAAACAAAATTTGCAGAGGATAGTTGACCTTCATGTTCAGAACTAACATTGCCATTCTCCACTTGTTTATTGCCAAAAGCATAATCATTATCCCGTCCACCAATCTGCATGTGCCAAAACCAATATAATTTGTCAAATTATCCAGCGAGTAAATTCTTTTTTTGGGAAAAGAGCAAGAGGCTTATATTTCTCTTTTCCAGGCACTAAAAAACTAGCCAGAGAGTTCAAACCATCCACACACTAAGTCATTGACTCATTGCCACATCTAATCAATACCAAGTAAAAATAAACAATTTAAAAGTCAAGCAGTAAGGATTTATAGTTCAAAGTACATCCAGTCAATCACCTGCAATGAATGGTGTCTGGCAGACCATGGGCCCCACCATCTATAATTTTAATTGAAAAAACTATAAATTTTCATCTAATGGTCCATTAAGTTGCCAACTACACCAAAGGAAAAAAAAAAGGAAGAATAAAATCGGCAAAAGAAAATCTTACATTTTTGCTGTTTGATTACCAAGAACATGATTAAGATTTTTAAAACATAACAAAAGCTTGCAATTTTTCACAACTCTTAACCACAGGTGAATAACTTGAATAAAATTACCTGCCAAATCCTTTATCAAATCAATTCACAGAACACAAGAAAACAAAGTAACTATGATTTATTTTATTTAATCATTCCTCTAGTTTCTTTATCTTTTTTTCCACTTCCACTGCCCACAACAAAAGAGGAGATATTGCAATAAAAAAGGTAGATGGAATAGGCACCATACCTCCTGCTTGATGGCAGAAACTCCATTAACCAATGCATGCTCTGTGTTTTCAATGTCTAGAAGATGTGAAAATATACGCCTAACAAGTTCGTGCATCGTGTGGCGAGCTATCCGTTGTAACAACTCACCTTTTGACCCTGCTTGATGAACTATACGGAAACACGTGTTTACTATGGTGCAAACATGCTGATTACTCAACATAACTGATGCTTTGCTTTTCATGCAAGCCAGCAGAACCTGAAGAATCTTCATCAGAACCACTTCCTCTGATGCAGGATCAGTCACTTCAAACCGACAACTAGTCACAGCGTCAACTACCAAGTGCATAGCCTCTTCCACATTAACAGTATTTTGATCGATGACGTCAAGTGTTAAAATTTTGTACACAGATGACAAAGCAATACCAGTGATAGGTGCACCAGTTTCGTCCGAACGAATAACATCTAAAAATGGCTGGAGATATATAGCAGGATTAATGGTATGCCATGGATGCTGCCATGAGAAAATTTGCTTCCGTAACGACTTCAAAGACTGAATCAAGGAGTGCTCTAGTTGGTCATCACCTGACATATACTGACCCCCCCATCTTACATTTCTCCTCATGACTGCCAAAACAGCACCCACTTCTGAATTAACCATGCATGCTAAAGTAGCTTTGTTTGAAGAAGTAGTTTCGTAGTCCTCAGGTTCTTCCTCAATTGACTTGATTCCAGATTGTAGCTTTAGACGCCCCATATCCGTACAAAATTTTCTATATAGAAACTAAACTTTATGTGTATTTATCAACTGCTTTCTAGAGAAGCACGGGAACTTTATTCAAAGCATACCCTACACAACTAAAAATAATAACCAACAAAAGAACTATCATTAGCCATTTCACAAATTCAAAGATCCCATTGAAGCTCAACAGATAACACAGAGTAGCCTAAAATTTACTATCAACTGCTTTCTAGAGAAGCACGGGAACTTTATTCAAAGCATACCCTACACAACTAAAAATAATAACCAACAAAAGAACTATCATTAGCCATTTCACAAATTCAAAGATCCCATTGAAGCTCAACAGATAACACAGAGTAGCCTAAAATTTACCATAAACGTAAAAAGGCAGCATAGCAACGGTGCAGGCATACAAATAAAAGACAAAGAAAATCATAACATATGTGTCTGTACCTATGTATACTAATGCATGCCTGAACATGAATACGCAGGTGCAGGTGAGATAGTTACTCGTACTTTTTCCTTTTCTGCAGAACATGGAAACACTATCATAAGAATTATTTTTCTCTTTTTATGAGCGTCATTGAAAATCTAACAAAGGGCAAAACAATATTAAACTCAAAATATCTTTAAGCTTACACAATTAATTAAAAATATAACATTAACACCATCATAGCACCGCCACATGACCACCTCCCCAGCAACTGCAACTCACTGCCCGTCTAAAACTGACAATCACTACCGTCTTTCTTCAAACGAACTCTTCCACCAATGCCACAACCTACTTTGCAAAGATCACTAAATCTATGGGGAAATTCAAACGAAAATCACATGAAACTCGTCTTTATCGTCCAACAAGATTCTTATTCCTTTTTTTTTTTTTAAATGAACAAAAACACAATCAATTAGAAAAAGAAAAGCTATGAATTTGAACTAGAAGAATGAACAAGAGCTAGATCTTTTCATGCATTCATCGATATTAACTATTCAAATCATCACACATTCAAATTAGCGTTTAAACTGGGAAAAAAGAACCAAATACACGAGTTAAACGCTGTCGTTTCAGTGAAAACAAACCACAAAGAAAAATCGAACACATCAACAGCGTGAATAAAGAAGGAGAGTGAAGACTGAATTATAAAATCAAACAGCCTGAGATCGAGACAAATGGCTTACCTCTGTGGATCCGACGACTGAGATCCGTCCAGGAACGTCTTCGGATAAAAAAAAGTGATCGAGACTCGAGAGTACTCTCCTCAGAAACAGAGAAGAGCAAATGGCAGTCTTTTCTGGGCGTTCAGCCCTCCTTTGCACCCAAAAAAAAAAATGAAAGTAGTAATGTAATTACCAAAAAGCCCCTCAAAAGATTTTAACTTTTTTGCTATTCCCAAGAAAATATAAATAAATAAATAAAAATACTACATTTCTCAAATTTAGAACTAAAATAAAGTGGAATCATTCTGATGCTTTTATTTAAACTAAACAAATCTAATTCAATCTAAATAAATGAATTAGAGTGATGACATATCATTTGGGCAAAGTAACATTAAACATTACTTGTCTAGAAATATAGTTTGAAATTTGAATAAGTTTTGATGATATAATGTTGATTCGATGGTAAACCCCAACCACCTACACTATAAGGTTGCGGGTTCGAGTGTTCCCCCTATAAAAAAAAATCCCGAATCAATGTGATACTTAATATATATACACAATTTTTCTATTGTCAGTTTGAACAAATTTATCATAATTTTTAAGTTGAGCTCAAACAATTAAGATAAAAACTATATAAAAAAATGACTCAAGTCAGTTGTCTAAAAATGGTATCTTAATTTATATTTTACCAACCAAATTGAGACTTACGTCTGCATTTATGGAAGAAGTTGAAAAAAAAAATTGAACGTAGACAAATGTCCCAATTTGGTTGGTTAGACACAAATTGGGACACCATTTTTGAACAATTGATTTGAATCCATTAAAAAAAAATTCAATCATAGCCAAAGGCCCAAATCTATCTATTAAGTTCAACACATAAATCAACTGATCATTCGATTTCAATTTGTAAATTGTAATCAAGGTGGATATTGGGTTGTCAATTGTAGTCCAAAATAAGCACTTTTTAATTTACCCGAAAAGAATTCCATTTCAACACCACATTTGTCCTAATTTCCTTTTACTTTCATTTATTTTTATTTTGAATTAGCCAGAGCCCCATAACTTTATTGATAACAATCCGATTTACCCACACCATATCATTAACACAAGATAAAGCATACTTGGCAATAGTACTGTGAGTCTCCGGTCCACCATGTGAGTATGTGGCAAGGTAAATGAAAATCCCAAACCAAATCTGTGGCACTACTTCCAACATAACGTGCCAAGCATTCTTTTATAGCAAAAACCAATCTCACTAAGCCACAATGATCACGCTGAAGTGGCTGGTGCAGGGTTAGAAATTTTAGTCTGGGACTTGGGAGGCTATAATAATAAAGTAAAAAAATTAAAATATAGAGGGGTCAAAGTGAAAAAACATTGTAAACTTAATAGTAATTCTTGAAATTTTGAAAAGAATTTCATGAGGCCCCGCAACAACAAAATATTCATCTTAAACTTAGCAAGTCAAAGGACACGAACAGCATTACAGCAAACAGGAAGAGGAGAAATCTGATCACCAATAGAAACATTAGCATAATTGATATTTGGGAATTACAATTTCTTTCAAAAACCAGCTTTATTCATATCAGACCAGAGAGTCAGAGACCCTACAAGAGGACACAAAAGCTCTCAAATTCTGAGTAAGTGGTCTAAACTATTACAAATCTATAACAAGACAGCAAGCGGATGGCCTGTAAAATAAGCCCCTTGATCATTTTTTTTTAAACTATTACAATATTTCGGGATTGTGGAAAGGGGTATAACTCGAGTCCACAACCTCTTAGATGTAGGTGTGAGATATTTACTCATGAGCCAATCTCATATCGTCTAATCAACCTCTATTGTTTTTTTTAAAACTATTACAATATATTAAGATTGAGAGAGTTATCGACCGATAACCTCGTGGATACAGGTGTGAGTGACTTACCGATTGGCCAATCTCATATTATTCAATCTCCATCATTAAAAGTGAGTTTCTGACATATCTTATAATTTTACTGCTTCCTTCTATGGTTCCATTGCTTACGAATTTGAGTGGCAATTGTTGAATTTAAAAAAAGTGTGTCAACGCATGGTTTTATGTACTGCATTGTATTATACTTTTTTTTTTTTTTTTTTTTTAAGTATTACACTGTCACATAAATTTAGGTTTTTTTAAAAGAAAATGATTCGAACATATAACTTCGTGGTGCAGGAGTTTACCACCGAACAAAAATCATCTCGTCTATTATACACGAAATTAAACCTTCTCCTAATTTGAAAATTTTAAACACAGTACCACATCAACATTAATAATAATAATAATAATAATAATAATAATAATAATAAGTTGTTAGAATTCATTATTAAAATTTTCAAAAAAAAAAATCCATTATTAAGAATTCTGGTATTACCACTCATAAATATAATTTACACACTTATTTTATAAGTATAATATCTCAAATTTAAAAATTAAACCATTACTTTAAGCACTCATTCTAATATCAATATGACATTTATTAAAATAAATATCTTTGTTTTAATACATTTTATTTGTAAATCCTTTAAAAATTATTAATACACCCAATTTAAAAAAAAACATATTATTTTTGGATCCAAATGTTAAATAATTAAAAAGCAAACATACAATGATCTCTTTTTACTAAATGTTTGGGGATGTTATTTGTTCTTTAACAATTTATGAAAAGAAATATGAAAAAAATTTCTTTACTAGGATATAAAAATTATGAGCTTGAATATAACAATTACAAAATCAGTGAATCAATTAAAATGGAATACGATTAAAACAGAAGGAGGAACAATCGATTGGAATTTCTTTGAGAATTATCGGTAGTCAAAGCAAATAACAACATACATGATTAGAGTTCTCTGAAAATTCTTATATCATTGCTTTGTAATATGAAAATTGTGTAATGATGAAAATTTTTTATGCTTAAAATAGAGTTAGTATTTAATTAAAGTTTATGCCTTAGTTTTGTTCCCCCATACAGAACTTCTGTCACAGGTGAAGACTACAATGCCAAAAATATACTGCAGGCTTGTGTGTCCAGCAATCCTTTAAAATATAGTATCTATCAATAATAAATCACTATATTTTGAGTCCCCGATGTCATCAATTCCATTCTTCGCTCATATCTAAGTCACCCACTGAATCTTCATCTCCTACCTATTCGATGCCTTGTTCCATCTCTGAAAGCATCGACATCTTCTTCATCACTTGCTTCCATCATCTCCCTGTTCCATCCATTAGAGGTACCGTTAAAACCTATTTCCCAGTTTTCTTGCTCATAATAAACTTGCTGTTCTCATAGCATCCTCTATATTCATAAGCTCTTTATTATTTTATTTTTTAAATTAAGAGATATAAGCTTTTAAAATTAGTAGAATTCGAACCGCTGACTTGTAAGTCATTTACCTAAGGCCAAAATTCGCACATCAAGCTGAAGAGCTACGCTCGTCCATCTAGTTGTAAAGCTATTTTTATTATTTTTTAACAATTGAAGAGATATAATTAAGATATAAATATGATGAGTGTAATTAATAGATGTATATATTATTTAATTTATTTTAAGATTATGTTTGAGTGTTGATCTGTTAGCACCCAAAATATTGATCCACTAGTTGAAGTGTAGCACGTGTTTTTTTTTTGTTTTTTTTTTTACATTTATCTCCTTACATTCTTCACAAATTGGACAACATGCTACACTTCAATTGGTGAGTCTGTATTTTGGATGTTGATCGGTCAACACCCAAACATTATCCTTATTTTTAATTAAAGTGAATTGTGTAAATTTGTATTATGATATTTTTATAATTAATTTTTTTATTAAAATATGAGTGTACAAATCATATTTATGGACGATAATTTCAAACACGGGTTCTTTTTTTATGTGGCACTCGTTCCAAGGCCATTAGTGAAAAAGTCACCACGTTAATAAGTCTTATGGAAATAGCATCAATTATTGTGTTCTGTCAAAATTGCCCCTATTTCTTTTACTTTTGTTTTTAACTTTTTAAATATCTCTCTCTCTCTCTTCCTCTCTCTTCTGTGTTTTTTCAAAGACCTCCATTGATTCATCAAGGGAGGTCAAACAAACCTCCAAATGGAGGTCATCGAAAAGGTCGACTCCATTAGAGGTCTTTTCGACGACGTCCATTGGAGATTGTCGAAACGACATCCGTTAAAAAAAATTCTGGAAATAAGTCACGGGTGGCTGGAAATAAGTCTCTGGTGACCTACCCGAGGCTTATTGCCGAGACTTATTTCCAGATTTTTTTTTTATCTTCTTCTTCATCGACCACCAATAGAGGTCGAGGTCTGTCTGACCTTCACTGATGGATCAATGAGAGATTTTTGAAAAAAAAAAAACTGAGGAGAGAGGAAGAAAGAGAGAGAGAGAGAGAGAAATTTAAAAAGTAAAAAGAAAATTAAAAGAATAAGTGAGGGTATTTTAGACTCATCACATACTTTGGTGTTAAAAAACATTGAATTAATAACTTTGTGACATTCCCACAAAACCAAACACATTTTGTGCTATTTCCCCCTATTCCCTCTATCAAACACCCCATTATTAATTAATCACAATCTTCTAAAAAGATGAGAAAAAATCTAGATGCAAAGAGAGGTTTTGTCCATTTTACACAAACACATTTGCTCAAATATTTTTGAAATAGCACTGGGTTGTGTGTGGTCATAAATTTGCAACAAGTAAATTAGAAGAAATTATATAAGTTAGAAGAAGTCAAGAACATATAATCTTCATTGGCATATAATTTAAAGTAATCACAGGGAAGTCACCGGTAATTCAATATGCAAAAATCCAATTACGCAAATAATTGGATACCTTAATCACCCTATTCGAATCACCGAGACCTTGCGCCGTCTCGATAACAATTCGTTCATCTGTGAAACTTGAAGTAGCAGCTGGTTGATCTTCTGCAATTGTATCATAGTAATTAAACTCTACATGAGTACGGTCAACATTCAATTACAAAAAAAATCATTTGAACAACTGGAAGAAATATTGATTATTCCAAGAAAATATAATACGATATGGCAATTAATTCTTTAGTTAATTATAATTAGAATTAAAAATTGAAATTAAACCAACCTGGTCTTTCTCTTTGATGAGAAGAATCAGACAATTATTATTATTCTCCACCTGACGGACTCTTCTACGCCACTTACGCAGCTGTGCGCACAACACTGTTGCTACAAGTCCGGACATTGCAGCAAATGACCAAAAAATCCCTACGTAGACGGCACAATAACGAACCTTAGCAGCAATCCTGACAATCCCAGAACGCAGAATCTTAAAACGCAAACTCAATTGCCTCCCAACTTCGGTTACAGCCAATCTGTCTCTCAAATTCGAGCTCGAAACATCAGAAGAAGACGACGACGACGAAGGTGGTGAATTTGGTTGGGAAGAGACTTGCAAGGAGAGGCTGTCTTGGAGGTAGCTGTCTCTGATGGCAACCATGTCCAATTCGCTTGGCGGGGTTGCCGGAATAATAACGTTGAGAGACGGTGACGGTGACGGTGATTGGATTTGTTCCCATTCGTTCAAGTTGAGTTCTTCCTGGTCAGCAATTTGTGAACGATCCATTGTTTTCGTGTCAGCGCCCGTAGCAGTCTCTGTGTGTATGTGTATGTGTATGTGATGATGAAACTAGATACGATCCAAGTTGCACAATGAGGATTTTCGAAATATTTATTAGTGGAGGGATATTTTGTTGTAAAAAATATCTAATTGGAATTTAAAAACCTCATTTGCTGGTCCATCTGTGTCTTGTGATTTTGCTTAGCAGATATGGTGGACCACGGATTCTCTAACTTGCATGATATTTATGTGTCAATGTGTGGAATTAACTATTTGGACTGTCACTGTTTGTAATATTTCATCTAGATAGATCCTCTTGATCGAATTTGAATTGATTTAGTACCTGCAACCACACTTAGAGATAGTGAGTTCCAGTAGTATTTCTTTTCATTGAATCTTAAATTTGTACTTCAAAAAATTACGACAATATTAAGAAATCGTTAGTTTATAAAGTTGACTTACATGGGAGATTGATATAATAAAAGAATTTGAATTTGTAATCACATGGATGGATCATGACTCATGAGTTGAATAAACGAAACCTAAACTAAAGATTGATCCGTGAGTTGGGAGTAATGTTGCCCATGGTTTGGTTAAATCGGCGGTTCCAAAATGGAACTGTATGGTTAAAACCGAAACTGTGGGCGTAACCGCTGGTTACAAAACAGGTTGGAAACCGGTTATAATACGGTTTGGTTATGGTTAGGAGTTAAAAAAATCGTCTAAAACCAGCGATTTAACCGCCGGTTTTCATTAAAAAAAATTTAAACCGGCCAATCAGAAGCTGCCACGTGGCAATAATTTTGAAAAAAAAAATTAAACCGTAAACCAAATGGGCTATGCCGGTTACGGTTACGGTTTTGCCTTCCCACGGAATCGAACCGTGAACACCACTAGTTGAGACAAGTTGGTATGGACATGGTATGTGCATGGACGCTGGGTACAGTTTCACACTTTTAAGGCATGTTTGTTTTTTAGGTCCGAAGTTTAAAGGTGTCTGAAATACCCTTTAAGACATCAAGTTTGTTTTTTTAGACATTTGATGTTTGGAAAACCATTAAAAAGTGTCTGGAGTTAAAAAGCTAGGAAAGCTGGCTAAAATCCGAAGAGGTTTTGGTCTGAAATTGTTTTAAAATTTTCTTCCCAAAATATCCTTTTACAAATAACATAATTCCAATTAAACCACCCATATATAAAACAAATGTTCACTTGTAAAACCTAATTTTAAGCCCCTAAACACAATTTGTCATCTTTGAAAAACAAGATTTTCTTCTTTCACCGGAAATCGGTGATGGACGTCTTCAATCGGAACCCGATATGAACAGTAAGAAATCATTTCTTCATTGTTTTGCTTTTCTTTTCTTTTTCTTTTTTTTCTTTGATATCAGCATAGTTAAGCAGATAATATTTATTTATTTTTTGCTTTTTTTTTACTTTGATATCTTGATAGTTAAACATAGATTTTTTTTCTTTTTTAATATCTGGTTTGGGTTTTGAGGTAAAAAGTCCGTGATTTATTCTATTTCTTGAATTTAGTAGAATAATATCAGTTAAGAGAGTAAGGGTTCGTCCTGTAAGCGTTTTTGATTTGCTGTTTTTGGAAAATAAAAATAAAAATGAAAACAGTGTTTTGGTTTCAGTTTCGAAATCTGAAAACGCGTCTGGTAGCATATACTGAAAACTGTATTTTGAAAATGAAAACGTGAAAAATGCGTTTGGTAGATTAACTGAAAAATATCAAAAATTATAATTTTTCTTATATTTTTTCTATTGTAATTTTTAATTTGAATAAAATGGAGTCAATAATTCATCCCAAATAATTATCAAATAACTCATAATTTAAAAATTGTTATAAAAATAAAGAGAAAAATATAATAATGAATCAGAGAAGAAAATTGATTCACCGAATACATACATATATATACATATATATATAATTTGAATAAAAGTGAGTCACCAGAACATTACACATGAAATTCAGTAAACTGGAGTTAAGTTAACAAAATCTGGAGTTAAACGTGCTACCAGTAAACTCATATCTCCACATTTAGCAAACATACCAACAAGACTAGTTCCTACAAACTGATTAACACTAACTTCACTCTTTATAATCAATGCATGTTATCTTCTTCCCAGTTCAAGACATCTTTCATTGCTACAATCATCATTAGTACACACATCGTCACTGCAATCATCATGAGAAGTACCATTACCTGTAAAATAACTATTTTTAACCACACCCTTTTCAACATCAATCACATATCCAACGTAGTTAATTGTGATCAATTGTTGAAACACCAATTCGTTTAGACTTCTATCTAACAATGTATATACAACTTTTGAAGGAATAGGTTCACTAGCCATAGATGTCATTGGGAGGCTGGAATTTTTAAGCTTGAATGAGTCTTTTACACTGGAAGTAGAAGGAAAGGAAATTGAAAAGCTGGTATTCAAACAAAGTTCAGTAAAATTTCAAGGAAAGGAAATTTTTAACTTTGCTGAATGACTAATAAGTGGACTCGATTAAGAAGAAGAAGAAGAAGAAGAAGAAGAAGAAGAAGCAACAGATCGGCGAAGAAGAAGAAGAAGCCGATCGGCGGCTAAGAAGAAGAGCAGGGCCGATCGGCGGCGAAGAGGCGAAGAAGAATAAGAAGAAGAAGCAGCAGATCGGCGGCGAAGAAGAAGAAGAAAAGGAGTCTGGAAGAAGATAAAGAAGAATAGTGACGGGAAGATGGAGAAAAGTAAGAAAAAAATGATTTTTTTTTATAAAAAAAATAAGTGAAAAAAAAACAAAAAACGAAAAACAACTTTCAAATGTTTTTCAAAATTTTCACTTTTAACACTAATTGTGTTTTTCAATTTTTTTTTGTTTTTCGAAAATAAAATGAAAAACGGTTAAACAAACGCGAATTCAAAATCGTTTTTGGAAAATAAAAACAAAAACAAAACAAAAAAACAGTTGCAGGACGGGGTCTAAGTGTTAAGTAGATATTTTTTTGTTTTATTTTTATTTTTTTATTTTTGATATATATTTTTTTTGATATCAGGGTAGTTAAGCAAAGATCTTCTTTGTTTTGTTTTTATTTTTTTTTTATTACTTTGATATCTGCGTAGTTAAGCAGATAATTTTTTTTGGACAAATTACACTGAACTCCTTGAGGTTTGGACAAATTACACTTAGATGGATAAGTTTCTTTATTATACACTAACACCTCAAAAATTTAAATTTGACTTTAAAAATACCTAAAATGCCCCTAGTTATATTATTTTATACTTTATTTTTTTTACCTTATAATCAAACACTTTATAAACTTTAATAAAATAAAAACATTAAATAAAAGATATGATTCATTAAATAAATAAATAGTTTAAAAAAATTAAATATATAAATATTTTTTAAAACATTAAGTAAATAAATAATTTAAAACATTAAATAAAATTTTTTTTAAAAAAATCAAATAAATAAATAGTTTAAAAAATGAGTGAAAATATTAAAAAAATTAATTTTTTAAGAATATATATTAATAGGGACAATATAAACTCTAAATATCTAAGGAGTGTTGGGAATCTTGAAGCTTCTCTCACCATCATCTTTACAGTAAAAGTTTAGATATTTAGTGTTTTTCTTATCCCTATTAATGAATATCCTTAAAAAATTTAATATTTTTAAGTTTTTCACTTATTTAATTATATTTATTTATTTATTTATTTTATTTTTTAAAACTATTTATTTATTTTATTTTTAAAAACCATTCATTTATTTATTTATTTTAAAATTGTTTATTTATTCAAAATATTTATTTATTTAATTAAAAAAACTATTTATTTATTTAAACTATTTATTTATTTAATGAATCATATATTTTATTTAATTTTTTTATTTTATTAAAGTTTATAAAGTGTTTGATTAAAAGGTAAAAAAAAATAAAGTGTAAAATAATATAACTAAGGGCATTTTAGGTATTTTTAAAAGTCAAATTTAAATTTTGGGGGTATTAGTGTATAATAAAGAAAATTATCCATCTAAATGTAACTTGTCCAAACCTCAAGGGGTTCAGTGTAATTTGACCTTTTTTTTAATATCTGATTTGAGTTTTAAGACAAAAAGTTTGTGATATGTTCTTTTTCTTTTGATTTTAGTTGAATAATATCAGTTAATAGAGTCAAGTCGTTTTTTTTTACTTCGATATTTGGGTAGTTAAACATAGATTTGTTTGCTTTTTTAATATTTGGTGTGGTATTTGAGGTAAAAAGTATGTGATTTATTCTATTTCTTGATTTTAGTAGAATAAAATCAGTTAAGAAAATCAAGTGTTAAGTAGAGATCTTTGTTGTTTTGTTTTTTTTTTAATAATTCATGATTTAATTTCTTTAAGCATTCATCTTTATTAAATTTTAAAAATATATTTTATTGGAATACCTTAACAAAAAATTAATTACACTATTAATTTAAAGTTTAATATCATTAACAATGTAATATATATGACCATTAAAAGTGTAGGGGCAATAATGTCAAATTACAGGTTTTCAGATATTGTGTTTTGAAAAAACAAACAACTTAATTTTTCTATTCAGATTTCAGATTAAAAAACCAAACTTGTTGGGGTCGTTTGTTTTTTCTACGTAAAATTTAATGGGTTTGAATTATAATTATTAAGTTGTTTTGTTTGTTTTTATAAGTGGTCAAACAACTTAAAAATACCAAAAAACAACTTAAAATAAAAAGTAAAAAATCATGACCTTTCACTTATTGCAAATCACTAAATAGCATTAAATGCAATCTAAAATCTTTTCTTTCGATATTATCCTCATATATAACATATTTCTAATTTCATCATAATATTATATGATATAGAAATCTTTATTTTAATATATTTATTTTAAATAGCTTTAAAAATAAAAAAGAACCATAATTTATTATGCTATTATAGTGATGTATTTATATATTATGGTTTTTACAGTGTTTTGTGTAAGTTTTCCTGCAACCCCTTTTATTTTTTGAAAAAAAAAACATTTTCTTTTTTTAGTAAAAAAGAAATTTGTTTGTAATTGAGAAAGAAAATCATGATCAAATATGTCATATATTATTATTATTTTTTGTATTATTTGTATTCCATATTATATATATAATTGTTTTATATGGGTATAACCGTAAAATTACTTATTTTCAGACAATTTTACTTTTAAAAAACAAACGTGTTAACAATATATTAAGGGGGGTGTATTGGATTGAGATTTTAGTAGATAATTTTGGGGTGTAAGGATTTTATGGATTTGCAAGACTATTATGATTATTATGATTGTTACGATTATATTTTTAGGATTATTAGTATTATATGGACTAGACTTTTAGGATTCTAAAAGAATTTTTGGACTTTATTTATAGACTATTAAGATTATCTATACTTTATTTTAAGATTTTTTAGACTTTTAAAAATACGGACGTTCAAGATTCGATTGTAGTATTCAATTTTCTCCCCAAGTTTTAGAAGTGTCGATGATGCTAAAATACAACTAGAAGCCTTGTGCCTTGTTGTCGTCTCCTGCACTGATATCTTAGCACTTGATGCTCGTGATGTTGTCGACTTGGTATCTTCTTCATATCATTATTTTATATATATATATATATATATATATATATATGTATATGAATGCTCTGATCAATACATTTTTCAACTGATCATCAAGAGCCTATCACTTTTGTCGTATGTATTTAAATAAATTAAATAATGCATATATCTTTTTGAACTATTAATTTTTTTTGGCTATATGTTAAAATTAAAATTAAAATTCAAAAATAATAATTGATAATATTAAAATAAAATGGAGTGTTTTGAAATTTTTATTTTTAAAAATGGAGTGTCTTTAGAATATGATTGCTATAAGATAAAATGGATAATTTTGGAGCAAAAAGAAGTGTCTTTAGAATTGTTTGACAACAACCCAGAAACCAAAAAGAGCAAAGCAAGAGAGAAGCTGAAGATGATTTTGAGTGAGAGAGAGAAGTTTGGAAAGTATCGAGGGATAGGGCAAGACAATTTTGGGTTCATGCTATTTATACAAATTACTAAAAAGTCTGAAAATTCCATTTTGTCATGATGAAATCCTAAAAATCTTGATCTCAATCCAATACCACTAGACAATTTGTTGCCCATTGAAAGTTTAGATCAAATACCACAAGACAATATGGACTTTTTAAGAAAATCTTAAAGGTCTAGATCAAATACCACAAGACAATATGAACTTTTAAAAAAAATCTTAAAAGTCTTGATCGAATACCACTAGACTTATCTAACTTGTTAAAAAGTCTCAATCTAATGCCACTAGACTTTTACTTCCTCAAATTGTCTAACAAAATCTTGAACCAATACACCCCCCCTAAGTGTGAGGAGAAAAAAAACATGTTATCCAAGTTTAGATTTTAGAAAAATTCAGAACTGTTCATTCTTTAGACAAAAAAACATATGACCCCGTTGTCTGGACTTCAAATTTCATACCTATTCATATTTCAGACAAAAACACAAACGATACCTTATGGGTCGTTTGTTTTTTCCACTTAAAACTTAATGAGTCTGAATCATAATTATTAAGTTGTTTTGTTTGTTTTTTTAAGTGGTCAAACAACTTAAAAATACCAAAAAACAACTTAAATTAAAAAGTAAATAATCTAGACTTTTCACTTAATTACAAATCACTGAATTGCATTAAATGCAATCCAAAATCTTTTCTTCCTACACTATCCCCCATATATAACATATTTCCGATTTCATCATAAATTATATATGGTATAGAAATCTTTATTTTAATATATTGCTTATTTTAAATAGCTTTTAAAATAAAATAAAAAATTATAATCACTTCTCATATTGGTATTTAATATCAATACTTTATTATGATATTATGGTGATTTGTTTTTATATATTAATTTTTATAGAGTGTTTTGTGTGAGTTTTCTTGCTGCCCCTTTAATTTTTTGAAAAAAAAAACCCTTTTCTTTTTTGAATTTTTTTTTTGCTTTTTTTAGTAAAAATGAAGTCTGTTTGTAATCGAAGAAGAAGACCATGGTCATATGTGTTCATATATAATAATTATTTTTAGATTGTTTTTATTCTATATTATATGTATAATTATTTAACCTGAGTATAAATGTAAAATTACTTATTTTCAGACAATTTTACTTTTAAAAAACAAACGTGTTGAGAATACATTCAGATGTGAAGAAAAAAAAACATACCATTTAAGTTTATATTTCAGTCTCTATTCAGTATTTAGAAAAATTTAAAATTGTTCAGTCTTCAGATGAAAAATTTAAAATTGTTCAGTCTTCAGATAAAAAAACAAATGATCCTTTAAATCTACAATCTCACAATGTAGGTATGAGAGGTATACCACCAAACCGACATCGTCTCATCGAAATCATGGGTTCAATGGTTACTGCAATTTCAAGAACAATGTATTTGCACATACAATTTTGGGTGCTGCGCTTTATTAATCGCTTTTAAGAATACCCATATCGAAAGATAAACGAATCTGTATATATAAATTTGCTATGTTAAAACCCTAAGTGATATGGATTGATTGAACTAAGTGAATCATTATATAGTCTATGTGACAGATTTTTTTTTTTCTAAGGTTAAATTCATTTCAACAAAACAAACATTACGAAGAAGTTTGACAATCAACTGGGACATACATATCGATTAACTCACAGAGGATACTACTCCATAAAAAATGATCACCATCGGTAGACGGTGCAAATTATAATAACTAAATAGGTTTTTTTTTTTTTTTAAGATATGGGTATAAAAGTAAAAACCTATAACAAATATTTATAGAATTATGTCATCAACAATAAGCTGATGGATCAAACTGGGACAATCATCGGCCACAATTTGTCCTCAGAAATAAACAACCTTATTCCCATGTCTTGGGATGAAAGAGTTAGGATTACAATCCAAAATAGAAGAGAGATCGATGATATCAGCGACAACATCACCACCAACTGCAAGTTTAAGCATCTAATTTATTGGTTTAGAACTCCATTATATGTAAATGCATCATTAGAGAATTAATGAATATTATTTAATTATATTAATATTAAATAAAATATATACATTCAAAATGACCTGTACAACACAAGTAAACAACCCTGTTATTAAATTTAGGTAGCGTTTGTTTTTTTCTTCCTGAAATCTGATCAAACTTGAGTAGTATTTGCTTCTTTTTTTTTTTCTTTTTTTTTAATCTGAAAAGATTTGAAATTTACTAAATTTTGAAAAGTGTCTGAAATCAATTTGGATAATATGTTTTTTTATTTTTTATTTGATCTGAATATCAATATTTGAAAACTAATGAAAAAACACTTATTAACGATTATTAATTTGATATATTTGTATTTAAAATAAAGTTAATGAAATTATTACTTAAAAATAATAAAATAAATTAAGAAAATAAAATTATTAGACTAATAATTAAAAAAATTAATTTTTTTAAAGTGAAAAAAAAACTGGATACTGTTCATCGTCTCCAGTTGAATATTGAAGGAATCCTTGCCGATGGCCCTCCTCCAACTTCAATTTTTTAAAGGTCAACTTCGACTTCTATAATCAAGGATAAAAATAAATTTAACTTTTTAAAAGTAAAATAAGAAGAAAAAAAAAACGGAAACGAATAGTTCATCTCCGTTGAATATTGAAGGAGGCAACTTCAAAGAGGAGGCCGACGGCCTCCTCTGTCATGGCCTATTAGATTAATAGCAACAAAAATCAAAGGGAACAAAAATATAAATTGAAATGGGAGCAGAAGCAAAACCTTCCTGAATTAATAATCATTCTATCAAAGTGAAATTGAAAGATTTCAAATATGATTGAAGTCCTTAAATTCTTATTTAAAAATAAACTAGAAAAAGAAAAAGCACTATATTTCTATGCATATGTTAGGTTACATAATAAGCACACTTATATGGCCGCATTTTAGTTTGCACAGACACAGTGATGAGAAGAAGCTAAGAAGCTAAGAGAATATCAATCAGAAATTAAAACTCAGTCCCACATCGGATAAATAAGGAAAGGGAGGAGATGCATGGCCTATATAAAAACCAGGAGAAGACAAGGTAGTACATACTTACCTGGACGGGGTTTACGAGTGATCAAATAGGCTCGTAGCCTAGGTGGGCGGCCCACATTGCACTTGGTAGGTGCGCCAGCCTAACATCTCCCCAAGTGGGAGAGTGTACGTCAAAATTTGTTCCCGAGGGGGCCAGCGTTCGCGCGGCCCCTGCCAAACATTAAGTTAAAGGATTTGAAATGTATTGGACGTAGCATAGGCTTTGCGGCTCTGGTTCTAAGTTCAAGTTGACAAATAGATTGGATCAAGTTCACTAATTGGGTCAGTGTAAGTCAGCCCTTTGGTGTTTTTCCTTGTGGAATTAGCCTTTTTTTCAGGTTAGTTTAAACATAAATTAATAGGGTGGTGGTAATGGTATCCTCAAACTACTTCCGTAATTACATCAATAAAAATAAAATGCCAAAAATACCCTATTACATCAATAAAAATATAATGTCAAAAATACCCTATTTTAATTACATTATGTTGTAGTTTTGTAAGTACATACTATATATAACTATTATTATGTTAAAAATTTTGTCGTTACCTTTATTTCTCTTACTATTCTTTCTATTTTCTACTTCTTTTCTCTTCTCGGTTTTTTAAAAATCAAACTTTATTTTTTATTAAAAATCCATTTAAAGATTTTATTTATTTATTAGAGAAAAACATTATGTTTAAGAGAGTTGTTGGGATGTAAGATTTTTGCTATGTCCCAATTAATATGGAAGTAGATAGGTACTAAATAATTTTTTTTTTAAGATAGGTGTTCATGAAATTGAGAACATCTAATAATTTTTTTTTAGAAGAAGGGATATCTAATATTGATATAAAAAAAGGTCTAATACATATTTTAAAGAAATAAAAATATACATATAGATAATATAGTTAATTTAAAAGTCTTAGTACTTTTATTCAAAGGTATTATTGAAATTTTAAAAATATGCTAATTTTTGAATATACATACAATTTTTAAAAGGTACAAATATCGTCACATAAATTAATATTGTTCAGTACTATCAAGTTACAAGTATCAAATACACCTTTTAGCACATAATGCTATGATAATAGATATCGAGTGGGATTGGCTATAGTTTGAAATTTAGATACGGGCGATTCTATTGTCACCCACAAAATATCTTCCTATACCTATATTGAAAAATTAAAATTAGCAATTTTACCTTCTACACCCTTTAAAATGTAAACACTATTTAAACATATATTTTTTTTTCTTATTATACCAATTTCTCTTTATTTACTTCCATCATCGTACAAAATAAAATAAAATTCTTGTATGTATAGTTTCTTCTTTCAGGAAAAAAAAACTGCTAAAGGTTTCTTTGTTCCCTTTAACAAATATTACATAATTTACTCGGATTACAAATATCATATTCAAATAAAACTCTACATCTAATATTTTATTTGGACACAAATAAAATACAAATTCAACTCTAAAACTATTTTTTTTTCCGTGTTTACTTACGGAATCAATGTATTGAATTATCTAAAAAACCACAAAATCATAATGATTTACACACTTAATCATCATCATAGAAAACAACAACAATAATAATTAAACAAACAATAATGTGCAACTTCTTTTGTCTTTAAAAAAAAAAACAATTTTCTCAATCATTAAACAAATCAATTTTTTTTAAATCCATCCACCAAATTTTTCGGTTTACAAATTTGTAGTTGAATTAAAGTAAAGTGAATGAGTGAGTTGTATTAAAATAAAGTGAGTGAGTGAGTGGAATAAAAATAAAAGTAAACATACTTGAATACATTCGGAATCCATTAAATCAATTCTTTATTCATCAATTCCTTGAATATATGTGAAAAAAATATATTATTTTAGATTAAATGTTTAACTTATGGGTGTATGAAGTAAATTTAATTTTCAATTATAAAGCCATGCATTTTAAGAAATTAAATATAAGGATATTTTAGAAATAAAAAGGTCTCATTAAAACATGGGTGTAGGAAGATATTTAGTGAGTAGCAATAGAGCTACCCTTTAGATATTTGTCCCTTAGGGTAATACTATACAATCCAAAAAAATTAACCTAAAATTTAATCCAAAGGATGTGATAAATGAGTTGTCATCACAACACAAATTATGGGATGATGTGGTTAATGAAATAGTAAGGATAAATCACTTGACATATCATTTGAGTTGGGTTTTGCACTGACTATTATCATTAGTGTTGTCCATTATGGAAATAGATATCTGAATTATACATGAACGGTTTAATATCGACATGTTGCGAGTAAATATTCGGATCGTACATATACTGTTTGATATATGTGTATCGATGTTGTGAGTATATATATCTCTCCCCGTAGGAGTAGATACTCGGATTGTACATATACCGTTTGATGTCAACACTGTACGTATTGATATACTCTTAACAAAAAAGGATGTCAAGTGTGGACATATTTCCTCGCAGCTTGAAAATACAAATTGTCAAATAGCAATATGCAGCAGCATTGTTGCAAAAAAAAGAAAAAGTAACAGCAGTTGTTTGTTGTTTCTTTAAGAATTAAGACATATGGAGGAAATTTCCTCATCTGCTTCACCATATCGTCTGATATCAAATAGGTATTTCCCACGTGCACAACATTGTGGAGCTAAATAGCTGTTTGATGTTGAACTGATGGATATAATTACGGCCGATTCATACACTATTGCCCAATCCTATTCCCATATAGTAAAATTTGGGAAAACTAGTGTACAAGAATCTACGCAGCCAGTATTATAAACTCAACACGAATAACTAATCAATTGTCTTTTATATGCTACACAACATAAATTTTGAGGTCATTTTTTCTCATTTGGACGTATAAGTTCAATTTAATAAAAACAATGCCGGAGCTAAAATAAAAAAACAACCATTACCGACCTACGTGGCTTGATAATAAAAAGTGCTCATATAGTCTAATAATGTCTTATATTTGAGTTTTCATACCTATAAATGGTACATTACAAAAAATATATAAAACAAATAATGCCATGTGTTATAAATATTCAACTATATATGATTTTTATACTATATAATAAGATTTCAGTAATCATACGCTCGGATATTTTTGAAGAATCTCTCACATTTAGAGTTTACCCTCTACATTAATTTTGTTTTAACTTTTAATAAATAAAATCATATCGTCGAAGGTACATTATCTTGATGATCGAATATTTCACAATTTCCATTAATTCACCAATATTCAAATATTGAAACCTTATATATGTTATTCCATGATTACTTATAAAACTACAACAAGTATCGAGAGAACAACTTTTTTGACATTGGAAGTCGACTTATTCCGATTATAAAGATAGATATTTAGACAGATTGATTTTGTGTTTTTAAAATTTAAATAAATAATTCATATTTAATTGTTTCAATATGTTAATGCACAATTTCTTGTGTTTTTAAAAATAAAAAATAAACTTTTATGAAAGTTCCCTATATATATATATATAAAAAAAAAAGTGGTGTTAACATTTCCAAATAAAAAACGGAGAATGCAATAAGCAAGTGATTTTTTGAGGGTGATATGGCTGGTAGTTCTGACTTCTGAGTGTTTGACTTGTAGGTAACCAACGGCCTTCGAGCTCATTCCATCGATCAAACAGCCCATTTTGGCGTTTTCCCCAAAATATCCCCATCTTTCACTCCACATTTCACACTCACACTACACTCCAAAGTCAAAACTGAATTCTAGAGTTCTACAGACGAACCTTTTTTAATTCAAAACAAGACAGACAAAGAATATCAATCAAGAAAACGAATAAAAATAAAACAAGAGAAAAAGGAACGATGCTTCGAGTCCGCTGTTACTCAACTATTGTCTCGTGAAGAAGACGGAAGCAATACGTCAGGGGCATTTCTGGAAACTGCCAACTAGAATCTCAAAACAGCGAAGCAAAGTATCTCTAAATTTAGTCGAGTTAGTTGGCTATCCATTTCAAAATCAGTAGCGATATCTATGACCAAAATTTTTAGGTTTTAACTTTTTGATTATTTGGTGGCATTCACTCTTCTCGGCAACACTGGTCAGACTTAAAGCAGTGGCTGGTTCGGTTTCTCTCTTCTTAATTTACATTTTTTTTTGTTGTTGTTTATTTTCCTAGGTTTATCGCTTCTTGTAATAGCTGAACTTGAAATTATAGAAGATTGTGAGATACAGTGGAAGCTGTTGTGCAACTGTGCTAGTCACATTTTAGATTCTCAGTTCTCATGTTCATTAGAGTGCTTAATATTATTGTTTCGATTTCAATTGGTTATCTGTGAAATTATTTATTGAGATGGTTTTGGAATCTGATTAAATTATATATTTCCATGTTATACTCTTATCACAAGTTTATAAAGTTTAAGGGTTTGATGTATAAATCGTCATTGCATTATTTTATGCTATAAATCCTTAAGTAATCACTTTGTACGTGCAGTTTGGCTGTTAATAGGAAGGTTCTGAGATTACGGTGACAAAATGCTTGTGTCTGCTCTTTTGACATCTCTGGCAATAAATTCTGGCCTTTGTGTTTTGTTCGTCGTGTTGTACTCTATATTGCGGAAACAACCGAGTAATTATGAAGTTTATATACCCCGCTTGTTGGCTGAAGGAAGTTCCAAGCGGAGAAGTCATTTCAACCTAGAGAGGTTAATACCTTCTCCCGGTTGGGTGAGAAGGGCTTGGACGCTCTCTGAAGAGGACCTATTGTCATCCTCAGGCTTGGATGCTGTTGTTTTTATGCGTATTATAATCTTAAGGTAATTTGGGTCTGCCCAGCAACTGTTTTGATTTATGACCTAATAATAATAATAGAAGGGTTTTTTTATTATGTTAGTGCATTGATCTACTTTGCTCAAGAGCTATCGCCAAAGAAATCGGTTTACTTGCTGATTTCTGCAAATTTAGCTTCAGCCTAAAAGATTTTCATTTATTTAAACCTTCACATGGATATGTAATGCAGTCAAATCTATATGTGATTTTTGGTTGAACATACAAGTATTTACCTCGGTCTTTAGCTGTCATATTTTTCATCTGTACAGTTGTGGACCATAGTTTATTGTTTATTTTGTATATTAACATTTATTTTGTTTTTTTCGTTGTTGTTTTGTCTCACTTTGTGCTTGTTTTCATCAATATACTGCAGTTTGAAAGTATTTTCGCTCGCTGGGTTTATAGGGATTTTTATTATTCTTCCAGTGAACTGCTCAGGAACTGCCCTTCAGACGATTGACTTTACTGATTTTTCAAATAATTCTTTGGATGTATTTTCCATTTCAAATATAGCAAGTGGTTCTCAATGGTAATTTCTCACACCTCTAAATTTTAATTTAACATGAATTAGAACTTAGAGTTTGTGGGAAGCAAAAGGGTGACAAAATGCATTTGGTAGCAAGCTTCTATCAGTTTGAGTTCAATTTGGCTGGGTTTTTTTTGGGTCCCCTTTGTAATGCAGTGCACTTTATACATGAGGATAGCATCACATCATTTATAAGACTATAAGAGTACATCTTGTATTACTTGTTTCCTATCAGACTTACATATATGTATTTTAAGATGGTATTGGTTAAGTGTTGCTTATTTTTCAGTGATTTTCACTTATTGTGAATAACTTTTCTGTAACACATGATAGAGTTCGTGCTGGTGTTTAAAGGGATTTCTGTATAAAAGTATTTAGGTATCATGGCTACTTTGTCTTACCTAGTTATGAATTCAGTTCTTCTTTTCTCAAACAGTTTCTTCTTGGTGACGTTAGAAATGTTCTCCAACTGAAAGTGATAAGGACTGTTAAATTGAGGGCAGTAGAAGCAATTTTGGGGAAAGGAAAAATGGACTTTAAGGGTTGTATTGAAATAAATAAAAAAACTTCTTATAAACAACAGTAACTTGCGGCTGCACTATATTTGGTTTAAGCTATGATGGCACAAAAAGAGCTGGGAAAGGCGCTAAAAAGAATATGGGCAGAGGTAGTATAGAAAGGCATTGTTTGCCTATTAATTGGGGATATGGCTCTAGATAGAACTGAATGGTGAAGAAAGGATTGTAAAGAAAATCCTATTACTTGTGCATAATTATCGTTGAGTGTCCTTATATTTTATTACCCGGGGGTGGGACCTCATACTGATTGAGGGGCATACCAGTCAATCATCTAGCGAGCTTGTGGGTTGTAGAACAACAATAATTACCTACATAGTCTTTAACCTTCTGTTTGTTTCTTGATACAGTATTTTGTTTTATTCATCAGAGATCAGAAAATAGAAACTTTTAAATTATTATCCTTAAGTGAAAACTAATAAAAAATTTGGTGCTTTTGAATTTAGAGATGTGATTATTTAGACATGATGATGGCATAATGAATAGTTTAACTGAGTGAGATTGTGACATGCTTTATCATTAAAGGTGCTGTTCTGTAGTTTGCACAGAATAAAGATGATCATATGTGTTGAGGTTTTTTCCCCCTTTCTACCTGGAGTAATTGGATTCTAGAAAAAAATTCCATTCATCTCTTCTAAAGTTGGTCTATTTTTGTCTCTGTTTTTTATGGTTTAGCTGCCTATATATATATATATAGTCTTTTTCTCCTCGGCGCGCACTGATATAACTTATTTCAGTGCGTTGCATGTGGACCACTGATTATGGAGAAGTTTTGACAAGTGCATACACTTTGAGTCAAAATATGTAAATCTAATGGTCTACATCCAACACACTGATGATGTTATATCAGTACGTCCTGACTTGAAAATTTCTCTCTCTAAATATATATATACACACACTGAGTAATTTAGTATCATGTGTTGCAAAGCATTGGTAAAGTCCACGGCTTTCTTTCCAGCACTCACGGGCACTTCAGGCATCTTTGGTATTGTAATGAGTTTCTAATAAACGTTCATTTTGGTGGATGCTTTCTTAATCAAACACATTATCATCAAGACTGTTTGTTGTTGAATATCCTTAGACCCATAGACTTAAGCTGTTAGGAAATGGCCCAACAATAATATTTAAGCACTAACACACCTATTCATGTGCAAAACTTATAGTCTTCCCACGTGGCCCAAGTTCAAACACATATTCAAACATAGAACAAATTCAGAAGCAAATTTAAATTCAATCACGTTAGAGGACTTGAACCCAAACACTCTTGATAAAGCTGCCTTTGATACCATGTTAGTCACTCTTAACATTTATATTTATAATTTTTGAGTATATTTGACGGAATGTGTTTATAAGGTATTCATGTGTGTTTATGCTTTGATGAGTTCCAAGAAACAGATACCCTTTCACTTCATCCAGAATAGTACTTGACCTTTTTTTCTCGTATTCTTAAAAATGAGGCATGTGAAAAGAAAACTCATCAGTTTTGAACTTTTGATTTATTTCTTCTTTATTTTATAGGTTATGGATTCACTTATGCGCTGTGTATATTGTCACTGGATCTGTCTGCTATCTACTTTATTATGTAAGTGAAACTTTGTATACCTTCAGCTTGATGATATATCAATACTTGAAGAAAATGAGACCTTAAGATCTGTCTTTCTGGTTATAAGTGTATTTTTTTTATGATGAGGCTTGCTGGTAGATCTGTGCTTAGTGTTGTTCTTGATCATAGTTAACTGCAATAATTTATAGTGGAACTGTACATGAAGGCATCGGTGTATATTTGAGGAGTATAAGAACAAAAACTCGAAATGAGTACTGAATAGCATTTTCTTCTGCAGGAATACAACTACATATCTTCAAAAAGGACTGCTTATTTTTATTCATCCAAACCTCAGCCACATCAGTTCACCATCGTAGTTCGTGGTATCCCTGTTTCTGCTGGGAGCACTGTCAGTGAAAGTGTTGAGAATTTCTTTAGAGAATACCATCCATCCACATATATTTCCCATATCGTTATTCGTCGAACAAATAAACTTCAAAGTCTCATTGTAAGCAATATACACTTATAGTTGTCTCCGATGCTGCTATATTTTCAATTTATCTCTTCATCTCATTTTGTGCAAAATCAGGTTTCTGATTTTATACTTGACATATGAAATATTAGGCCTTTCCTTTTTCTTATCTTGTTTCGTAATACGTTTTTTTGTATCTGAAAAAAAAAATGATTTCAATTTTAGAGTTGTATGAAAGAGAAGAATCTGAAACATTGAGTGCTCAGAGTTTGCTCTGGTCTAGAATCTTGCATATAAATGAGGAAAAACTTGCTATGATATAAAATCTGTAATATGTACTGTTGACCAATACCATTTAGGTATAAACAAAATATGAGTTAATCTTTAGTCTTCGTGAAAGGATTATGACTATGAGTCTGATCACCGTTGTTTTTTTTTTTCCCTAATTAAATGATCCAGCTATATTTGCGTAATCTTATAATGTTGGACATGGTTGTGGGCAATATGATGTTATTTCTGCGATTTTATCACTGATAAATTGGCCCAGGACAAGAGTAATGAATTTCTATGTCCCTAAATGTATTTTTCAAAGTAGCAATTTGTCATTATAGACTATAAATCAGGCAAAATAGCTATCTTCATCACTTTTGAGGGGAATGAAGGGTCTAGGAAATGCATTGGTATATTTCTAAATATCTTGCTCGTTTCAGTTAGTTTGCTTGAGTTGTTACATCCTTCAAGATTTTCAGTTATTGTCTTATTTAAAGATCAAGCCAGAAAAAAATAGAAAAAAAATAGTTTACTGAGTACGTTGAAGACCAAGATTACGTCTGTATTAGTTGTGAGATATTTATATATATATATATAGTGACTTTTGATATGTGAAAGTATTAGTTACATTTGTGATCATCATAGCATTTAATATGTGAAGGAATTTGTTCATTTTTAGCATCATAGCATTATATTGGAATTAAGAAATTTCAGAAATTTCATTTTTTAAAAGAAATCGCTTTATATATACCGAAAAACTACAAGTCTCTAAGGAGTGACAAATTTGCTTGAAAAAATGGGACTTTTTATTTATTTTGATTTCCATCTTTAATAACCAATTGAATAGATTGTGAATGCAACAATTCTTAATAGTGCATATGAAGAGTGAGGGTTCTAGGGAAGTTTACCCTTTCTCTATATTAATAATTATTTTATGTCTTTTTTTATGTAGAATGATGGAAGAAAACTGTATAGAAGGCTTCTCCACTTACAATCAGATCCAAATCAAGAGAAGTATAAGCGTCTTAGATTGTTTGGAAGCAAGGTTGATCTTGTGGATCATTATGGGAAAAAGTTAGAAGACATTGAAGAGAATTTGAGATTGAAGAGATCAGAGGTTACATTGGCAGGAGATGTATGTAACATTTTCTTATCTTCTTTTAACAAACATTTATCTTTTGTCATCTTTTCAATAACTTTCAGCTATTTATTTCCACAGTTTTAGGAATTAGTGCAAACAATTGTTTTCCGTATATTTTAGATACTATATGCATCAAATTTAGTAACATCCACTACTAAGAAAATTAAACTTTAGATTATTATGTAGTTTTGAATTAGATCATAGTTGCTTTGATTTGTTAGAGTGCTTGCCCATAAGTTGACCTTTTTGGTTTAGTGATTACCTAAATGGTACTAGAGCTGATTTTACTAGGAGTGCCTAGGTTCAAGTCCCCTACATGATTATATTTGTATTTTGTTATCTATTGTTTGATATTTGTTTTTTGTTTGTATTTGGGCTTGGTCCATGTGGCAAGTCTGTTGATCTTGCCCATGAAAGAGTGTGTTAGAAAACTTAATATTATTGTTTGAGCTCTCATCAGTTGCACCCAAGTTTTTGCATCAGTGAGAGGTCCTGTGATGTATATGCATGTCATTGATTCCCAATAAATAGATTTGATTAGTTCTCTTTGCTTTAAATATTTTTTCAGATATATGAGATTGATTGGTTCACTTTGGATCAAATATATTTGCAGATATACAAGACTGATTGGTTCACTATGGGTTAAATATATTTACAGAATTTTCCGTTTCTTTATTATTTCTTTTTGTCATGTATTTGCATCCTGTTAATAATACAATCCTTCTTCAATGTAAAAGGAAATTCGAGCTGCCTTTGTGTCCTTCAACTCTCGATATGGAGCTGCAATTGCTTTTCACATGCAACAGTCAACCAATCCCACAAATTGGATCGCAGAGCAAGCTCCTCAACCGGATGATGTTTTCTGGCCTTTTTTTTCTACATCGTTCATTAAAAGATGGATCTATAAGCTCGTGGTTGTTGTTGCCTGCATTCTTCTGACAATTTTATTCCTTATTCCTGTTGTGCTTGTGCAAGGTCTCACTAACCTGAGTCAGTTGGAAATTTGGTTTCCAATCTTGAAAGGCATTCTGTCCATGTAAGCAATCACTTTAAGATTTTCAAGTCCTCTCATCATCGTCATCATGGTTGTAGCTGTTCTTTGTATTTCTCTCTTTCTCTCTCTATGCCTCCCACCCAACCCCCCCAGTAATCTTTGTCTGAATCTAATTTAATTTTCATCTCAACTACAACCTCATAGACAGTCAGCAAACTAGATACTCAGTTTTTAGGAAGAGAGTTGAATCATATGGAGTTTCCAGCATAAACCTTTCGTACTTCCATCTTGTAATATAAGGTTGAACTAGGAATTTGCAATTTTAGAACAAAAGTCTTTGCATTTTTTCATTAATAATATTTAATTTATAGTTTTTTTTTATCAAATTGAAAAAATAGAATTGAAGTCCATAATGAAAAATGTAAATGTTGAAAATTTTGTGGTTGAGTGGTTCTATTTGTGTTATTATGACCTCAACACCTGGAATCAACAAGGGATTATCTGATTTTGGTTGCTTTCTTCAGGTCCTTAATTAGATTTTCCAAGTTACTAGTAAGGGTTCAGTTCTCATTCTTTCTGATGTCATGCTGCTTTTGTTGTTTAATTTGTTCTTCGGTTAATTTGTGGAACTTAAAGATCTGTCTGTGATGATTGATGTCATAATCTTAGTTTTCCACTATATATACAGCATATTTTTGTCTTTATATCATAAAGTAACAAGGAACCTCTTTAATACCCATTCTGGTTTTGCTTTTTCTAAGAATCTGCTGGCCCCCTCTTTTTATTTTCTTAAAAAATTAATATAATGTTTTCATGTTGGATATTTTGGTCTACATAGGTTGATTCATTGGTTTTTTGGTCCATCCTTGTTTTACTTATAGATTGTAATATGAATAATAATATAATTCAAGAAAGAGAAATTATAATTGTGATACATTTGAATCAAATATAGACTCCAGTCTACATGTTGTATTGAGTTTGTTACATGTAGCAAATCACATAATATTTAAACTTAACATGGATAGAAGAGGCAGAGATATATTATAATTTGGCTATAATTCAATAGTGCAGAGGTTAAAGGAATAAAACTTTTGTTTTTTTAAACATGTAGAAAAAACGTTTCACGACCACTGATATATTGCCAACATAGATGGATAAAGTTCATTTTTAATTAGAAATTTCTTCAATATGTGGAGAAAGTGTATCAAAATCTCAGTGAATACCTTTGAGGGCTCACTGGTTAAGTTTGTGGGATCTCATGATATTTAGGGCTTACTATTTATCATGTGGATGAAAGTCACCAGTATTTGGTTTGTTGACGTTTGAATCTTCAATGTAATTCATACACACACAGAGTTTATTCTTTTTATCTCCTACTTTCTTGATTGTGACTAAACTTTACAATTCTTACTTGCAGAACATTCGTCAGTCAAGTAATTACAGGATACCTTCCAAGTCTTATTCTTCAGTTGTTTCTGAAGATAGCACCTCCTATCATGGAATTTCTTTCCACCATTCAAGGATACATATCTCACAGTGAGATAGAAAAGAGTGCCTGCAATAAAGTACTTTGGTTCTCGATATGGAACATCTTTTTTGCAACTGTATTTTCCGGATCAGTTCTGTATCAGATCAATATCTTTCTTGACCCAAAGAGTATTCCTGGAAAGCTAGCTGTCGCTGTTCCAGCTCAGGTGAGAATACATTCTCTATGGACCTGTACAAAACTTGTATCTGATTGAGTTGAAAGAAAAACACAGGGACTTGCAAAATATTAGGTACAACTATGAGCTGAAACTTAATTAATTTTGTTTTGTGTTTCCATGACATGGTCTATCTCTTCATAGGGTCGCGAAACAACCCTTCCTGATTGAGATACCAATTTGGACTTGCCTAGTTGGTTCGGTTTGGTTTGCCTTTAGGTTTAGGGGTGGGGACCTAATATATTCAGTTTGATTTTGGTTTGAGATGTCCAATATAAACCTGAACTGAACCAATTGTTTTTTTTTTCTTTTAACACTACAAAATATTCATAATAACGTAATGGGTTGGTGAATTTAGTTTGGTTCAGATTGATTTTAGCTATTTGTTGCAGTTGCTTATATGCACCCACAATAATATTTGATAAAAACTGTACACATATCATGGTTTATTTTTCTTTATAGTTCAGTTCAGTTGAGTTTTGGTTTAACTCAGACCGTCTAGTTCATTGAGTTGGGGTTATCTGACTTCTTAACTTTAGCTAAATTGTTGTCCTCTATAGATTTAGTCCAACAATCTGAACCCTTCCAAAATGAGAAACAGTGTAGAGCATCATTTGGTTTGTGAAATCAGAGGGTGATGTGCAGAGCTTTAGGTTAATGTTTGGAGCATCATGAAATCATAATGTTTCATTCCATTAGAAACCTCTATTATTCTGTAGTTGGTGGAAGTGAGAATTTCTAAGATTTGTCAAAATTGATAGATCTAGTTGGAGCTAAATATGAGTCAAAGTTAAGTAACTGTTTGGTGAACTAAACTACTAAAGGAAGGTTAAGTTAGTCGAGTACTGAAAACTTCTTCACCCTTTTTACCTACTTCCTGCATGTCATTTTCTTTCTGTCAATAGCAAATGGACTTAAATGACACAGGATTTCTGATGTATTAACCAAAAACTTTGATACCCTGTAAAAAACAAACAATAGTTCCAACACCTTATTACCCAAAAAGAAATATCCTACTATGCTTAGAATCCCTAAAATACATTACCAAATACATATTTACTTGAAAGAATAATTGTCTCCCTGGTTCCCATGATATCTATTTCACTGATTCCTTTTTTTATCCCTTGCTTCAAGATGCCCTTTTTTCATTCTTCCTTTAATCTCTCTAGAAAAAATCATTATTGGGTAAAACTGTCTCTATTGAAAAATTGTTGCCTGCCTTAGATGGTATTCATCACTTTGTGCCTTGTGGTAGCAAGGAACATTCTATATGAGCCATATTCAACAAATGTGTTGCTCAATGTTTCTAGCTCTGTCGTAAAGAGCCAACAACTTTAAACTGGAGGTGTGGTTCAAATTCTATCTTCATGTTAATTCTCAAAGATCTGATAATAATGGATCAAAAATCTGGAAAATGATTGTTTCCTTGGGAGGTCTACTGATTCCATGATATGGCACTAAAAAGGCTTTGTAGGTAGATCAAAAAAATAAAATATGGGAATATAATGATTTGGCCATTCACCTACCTATTGAATGATTTAAGTAGACAGCAGTTGTGCGCTGAAACGACACATCCATATTTCATTTTCATACGCATGTACTATGTTAGGCAGAAGAAAACTCCAACTGTGCAACTAGATTTGTTTTCTCTCTCCCTGTCTCTCTGTCTTTTCACACACACACTCACACCAATCTATGAAAAAAAATTAGTTTTACTATTTTCATTGTTCTGACAATACTTGTTTTTGATGTAGGCATCATTTTTCATTGCTTATGTCGTTACATCAGGATGGACTAGCACTTCATCGGAACTCTTTCAAATAATCCCACTTATATGCAGTCTAATAAAAAGACCTTTTAGTAAAAGTACAGATGATTTTCAAGTTCCATATATGCAGTACCACCGTGAAATTCCGCGAATTCTTTTATTTGCACTTCTTGGTATCACATATTTCTTCTTGGCTCCGTTAATTCTGCCTTTCCTCTTGGTATACCTCTGTCTTGCATACATCATCTATCGTAACCAGGTTAGTCAGCTATCTAGCAGCTTTATCTTCATATTTTTCTTCTGTTCTTTTAATTTCAAGTTCATTTTGTAATTTCTACCTTCCATGTGTATTGTTACAGGGCAGCTCTATTTTTTTTTTTGGGGTGAGATTAGATACATATCCTTGTACTGACTGCTTTGCTATTTGATGTTAATTTAGTCTTTACTATGATCTATGATCATTGTGAAAATATGCTCGTAACTGGTAAAAAGGCACTCTTATTTGATAATTCAATTTAATGTTTGAAATACTTAGACAATGGATGAAAACCACTTTAGACATGTGACAAGTGGGAATTTGTAGATCTGTACACGCCCTTGAAACTTTCATCATCATACAGTATACTTAGACCGTATTTATGAACAAATTAAGAGTTTGTTATCTATTCTTCTCCATATGGAGGCAATTTATAGGGAAATACATGAGTGAGAATCAAGGAAATGATTCTCCTATAATCAATACAATGATCTCCTACAATCAAGCTAATTGTCAACTACACTAATCAAGCAATCAATTACAATAATTAAGCAATCAATTAGTCAACTATACAATCTAATTAATTATATTCTAACACCCCCCCCCTCAAGTTGGTGCATAGATGTCACCCATGCCCAACTTGCTAATTGAGTCATGAAAGTTCCTTCCATTTATAGCCTTTGTGAGGATATCTATAAGTTGATCCTTACTTGGTACATATGGAAGCTCAATTATCTTTTCTTCTATCTTTTCTTTGATGAAGAATCGATCAATCTCCACATGTTTGGTACGATCATGTTGGACAAGATTATTGGCAATCTGAACCGAAGCTTTATTATCGCAATATAGCTTCATGCTACCGTTTGGGTGAAATCCCAAATTGCCCAACAAGTTCTTTCACCACAACAATTCAGTAATTCCTTGGGCAATCCTTCGGAATTCTGCCTCAGCACTAGATTGTGATACCACAGTCTGTTTCTTACTCCTCCAAGTAACTAGGTTACCTCCTACAAAGGTGAAGTAACCAGAAGTAGATCTCTGATCACTAGCATTCCCAGCCCAATCAGCATCCGTGTATCCCTTGATATCTAGGTGTCCATTTTTAGAGAACATTAATCCTCTGCCAGGAGATCCTTTTAGGTACCTTAAAATCCGAAGGATTGCATTCATGTGATTCTCTGTGGGAGCGTGCATAAATTTGCTTACCACACTCACTGCATATGCAATATCATGATGAGTATGCGATAAATAGATGAGCTTACCAACAAGCCTCTGATATCTTTATTTGGTTGCTGGGGTTTGATCAGGGTGATCTGGACCTTCACAATACTTGTGGTTTTGATCCAATGGAGTATCTGCTGGTTTGCTAGCAAGCATCCCAGTTTCTGTAAGTAGATCAAGAACATTCATTCTTTGACTGAGGAAAATCCCATGTTTTGATCGGGCTACCTCAATTCCCAAAAAGTACCTTAATACCCCCAGGTCTTTCATTTCGAACTCTATAGCCAAGTGACTTTGCAGATTAGTCATCTCCAGATCATCGTTTCCTGTAACAATCATATTGTCAACATAGACGATCAGTATAATGATCTTGTCACCCTTACGTTTGAAGAATAAGGTGTGATCTGAGTTACTTTGATGGTATCCGAATCTCCTCATAGACATACTGAATCGCCCAAACCAGGCTCTGGGTGATTGTTTCAGTCCGTAAAGAGCCTTTTCCAGCTTACATACTTTGCTGGTTTGAGACTCGAAACCAGGAGGGAGATCCATATAGACTTCTTCACTAAGTTCCCCATGTAGCAAAGCATTCTTCACATCGAACTGTTTCAACGGCCAATCCAAGTTCGCCGCTAGTGATAAAAGTACCTGAACAGTGTTTAACTTGGCTACTGGAGCAAACGTCTCCTGGTAATCAACCCCGTAAGTCTGAGTATACCTTTTGGCAACCGGTCTAGCCTTGTACCTTTCAATTGATCCATCTGCTCTGTGCTTAATGGTATATACCCATCGACACCCAACAACCTTCTTTCCTTTCGGTAGATCCACAACCTCCCAAGTGCAATTTTTCTGTAGCGCCTCCATCTCTTTTTTCATGGCTTGTACCTATTTCTGGTCAGTCAGGGCATCCTGCAATTTACTAGGAATAGATACAGAGGATAATTGATGTGCAAACGTTTTGAAGAACTCAGAAAGTCTATGAGTTGAGATGTAATCAGTAATGGAATAAAGAGCTTTACTACCTACCGGAGGCTGTTCATAAGGGAAGCCAAACCGTTCAGGTGGTCTATGTTGTCGACTAGGATATCGTCGAGTGGGTAAACCGGGGACAGAATCTATGTGATTTTCATTATACAAGTCACTAGATAAAATAGAGAGTTCAGAAATTACCTCAGGAGCATTTTCTACCTCAGAGTCTAATTGATGAACTAGTGTCGGAGAAGGAGAAGTAAGGGGTTGTGCCACCTGTATGGGAACTAACTCCTCCTACTTCTCTTTCCCTTTATTACGCCTGTCATACACTTTCCAAATTGGTTCTGTCCTTTCAGGAATCTCTCTTTTTTCTTCAGGAGATTGACTTTTTTCTTGAGGAGATTGACTTTTTTCTTCAGAAGATAGACTTATGGGCAAACTAATACTGTCTGCAGGAGACTCGGACAAACTAATGGGCAAACTAATAGTTATACCATTGTCTATCGTAGAAGACTTCTCTTCATGGTTCGAGTTCCCCCTCTGAAGAGGAGTTTCCGAGGCAAAGTATGCCTTATTTTCCCAAAACGTAACATCTTGCGAAACAAACACCTTACGAGACGGAGGATGGTAACACTTGTACCCCTTTTGTGAGCTAGAATACCCTATAAAGACACATAAGAGCACACAGGTCTAACTTTCCTCGATGAGGAGTATGGATATGTACATATACTACACATCCAAAGATTCAAGGAAGAATATGTAAGGCAGAGTTAACACCACAGAAATGAGACAAGGATTGCAGTGGAGTTTGAAAAGACAAAACATTGGACGACATGCGATTAATGAGATATGCAGCAGATAATACAGCATCACCCCAAAAAGATTTAGGCATATGCATTTCAAGTAGTAAAGATCGTGCAACCTCTAAGAGATGACGATTTTTACGCTCCGCTGTGCCATTTTGTTGTAGAGTATGTGCACAAGATGTTTGGTGGAGAATATCGTTTCGTAAACAAAAGGTTTTGAAATTATGATTGAGATATTCACCACCATTATCAGCGCGTAGAACCTGAATTTTCTTATGAAACTGTGTGTAGATCATGTGATAAAAATTTTGAAAAACATCACATACATCGCTTTTATTTTTTAAAAGGAAAATCCAAGTCATACGTGTGCAGTCATCAATAAATGTAACAAACCAACGCATATCGAATATATACACAACATTAGAGGGACCCCATACATCAAAATGGACAAGAGAAAATTGCATAGAGCTCCTATTATTATTACTAGAAGGAAAAATAGTGCGATGATGTTTTGACAAAACACATGTTTCACATTGAAAATTATTTTGACCAGTAAACGAGGATGAAAATAAAAACTTAAGGTACCCAAATGAACAATGTCCTAAGCGTCTATGCTAGAGATATATATTACTTTCCTTATCAGAGTTGACTTATACTACTCTATGAGGTTGGCTAGATGAGTGTGAAGAGCCCGGAATACTATCTGTTGTAAAGTAGTACAACCCCCCTCTTTCCCTACCAGTTCCAATCGTCTCCTTGATATGAATGTCCTGAGCCAGATATCGTAGCATCGGAAGCAAAAGAATAGAAAATACCCGGAGAGTTCAGCAACGGAACAGTAAATCCGGAATTTTGACTTGGAACAGTAAATCCACAATCAGAACAGTGAAACTGAATGTCGGAACAGTAAAATGGCAAAGTACTATAGAAAGCACTGTAGTGACGTACTGTAGCAGTAGAGAGAAAAGTACTGTAGCGACGTATTGTAGCAATAGCGCGAAATAATTTTTATTTTTATATATTTTTTTTAACAATAACAGAGAGGAAACCTAAAAATTTGTTTTAGGCTCTGATACCATGAACAAATTAAGAGTTTGTTATCTATTCTTCTCCATATGGAGGCAATTTATATAATCAATACAATGATCTCCTACAATCAAGCTAATTGTCAACTACACTAATCAAGCAATCAATTATAGTAATTAAGCAATCAATTAGTCAACTATACAATCTAATTGTTTATATTCTAAGAACTTACCAACGGAATATGGATAAGTGGATAACTAGGAGGAAATATTCATTGCACGGGTGTAGAGGGAAAATAAAGTATAAGTCTGAAGAGTTCAATTGTCTTTAGTCTAATAAATATAAGTTACTATGCCTTCCATAGGTGTTGAGTTAGATTCTATTGTTTCAACGGGTTACTTGTATCCTTTTGAAATCTAATGTTAACTGTAGATTTTACTATTTCAAGCAAGTAAAGGAATCATCAATTTTTTTATTGTCTCGGAGTTGCTCTATTGTCATAAATATTTGAATTGGTCCTAGGTTTTTAGGACTGCTACAATTTTTTCGATGTACTGATGCTTGACAAATTTATCATGCAGTTCATAAATGTATATGAAGCAAAGTATGAAACTGCTGGGAAGTTTTGGCCACTTGTGCACAATTCAATGATATTTTCTCTAGTACTGATGCAAGTTATTGCATTGGGAATCTTTGCATTGAAGAAGGTCTCTCTAGCATCCACCTTAACTGCTCCTCTTATAGTTCTCACACTTCTTTTTAACGAGTACTGCCGGAAACGCTTCTTACCTAATTTTTTTGCTTACCCTGCTGAGGTATGTGTACATGTCAATTGCTCTCCTTATTGGCTGCTGCCTTTAGATCTTCCACACTAATGTTGATATGGGTTTCATTTTTTTTAGACATTGATCAAGAAAGACAGGGGAGACCAGGATGATGCTACAATGGGTGAATTTTTCGATACATTGACCACTGCCTATCAGGACCCAGCCATGTTGCCAGTTCGTTACTCTGAAAATGCTGACAATCTTAACGAACCTCTTATTTCTTCCTCGGAAATTCGAGGCTAAGGTATGAACGCCTTTCTATCATATAATTGAGGCAATCGGTATCAGCGATATCTTATTTTTGCCATTTTCATTCATGACACATGATTATTTTTCCCAACAAAAGTAATAAGAATTATCCAGGGAAAAAAGCATATGTTGTATGCACACAAAAATCTGATTGTCCAAGCGTGCCTTCATAGGCTTGTGTGTGTGTGCATAGAGCCATGTATGTACAATATATGTTTATTAAACACAAGTAATTGGCAAAGATGTACATTAGAGCGATTCCATTTATCTAAAGAGCAATTTACCTTGATTGATTTTTATGTGCTCATGCCAACTAAGTTTTCCTCTACACTAGGGAATATAGATAGCGTAATTCGCAATATGTCGAAAATTTTGACCTTGACAAAGTTAATTTTTTGTCGATTGTTCAGCAAATAGCAAAACCCCAACATTGGGGTTGTTTGGTCTGAATTTTCCGT
Source organism: Dipteronia sinensis (assembly GCA_033220585.1). Taxonomy (NCBI): domain Eukaryota; kingdom Viridiplantae; phylum Streptophyta; class Magnoliopsida; order Sapindales; family Sapindaceae; genus Dipteronia; species Dipteronia sinensis. Next base: position 68,210,930 of record CM065638.1, on the reverse strand, counting down.
AATTTTTAAAATCTCTACAAAATTTTGGTAGTTATATGTTTTGTGATGCAGATTTGCAATAAGAAACTATCACGTAAACTAAATTACTTAAATAGAAACCATCCTATTTTTTGTTTAGTGGGCAGTTTAATTTATACTGCTTACAAAATTTACCTAGTGTTGTAACTCATAAAATGATATGGTATGTGAGTTGTAACTAACAGATTATCTCATAATTTATATAGTATTGACAATTCACGTACCACATCATTTGAATAATTTTTTTGAATAATCTAGCATTAGTTTATGTATATACCCGTTGTGATTTAGTTCACGAAGCTTCAATCTAAAGGAAAATTGAAGTTACAAAGAAGGGGCCATTCTCAGTGGGTCAGAGGCAGGCACATAATGGGTTTGGCACTTTGGCAAATGCACAATAGTAGTGTGATAAAAATATTTCCTTTTTTTTTGTCTCAATTAGTAGTGTTACTAGTTTGGCTTTTAAAAGGCTATATTGTACCCCTTGAAAATGGTATGTACATCCCAAATTAGTATCATTTTAGAAATTCAATATTACCTTTAACTAAAAGGATAACTACCGATAATTATTAATTAGTTTTCTATTAATCTTTTGTAAAAAAAAAAGTTAATTATATTTGCGTATATCTTAAAAACCTTTTCTATTTTTTTCAAACCCTAACTTTTCTTTTAAATACTAATTTAAATTATATTTTTAATTTCTGTTAAATATTACAAATTGATTGTAAAGTGATTTTTGTGGATCTCCAACAGGAAAAACCTCTGATCGAAGAGATTTCCGTCAAGAAGAAAGAGAGATTTGTTTGGAGTGATAAGAGAGAAGGGGAAAAAATGGAGTTTGAGTGAGGTGCTTTCACCTTAGGGAAGAGAAGGATAATGAGAGAGAAGGCTGTGTTCTACGGGTAGAGCAGAGATTAAAAAAAACTGTTATATATATATATATATATATATATATATATATATATATTTCCAGACAATCCTCAATTGATACTAGAATTTTTTATTTTTTATTTATTTCCAGTATCCTTATCTTATTATTATTGATATAGTATTATCTTTCACTATCTTTTTTTCTTTTTCATTATTTTAATCTATAACATGTAAACAAGAGCTTAAACACAACTCATTTTAGTATGATTTTTGTATTTAGGAGTTGGAAATAATTTATTTGAAAAAAAAGAAATAAATTAACAAAATTTTAAATAATAATAAAATTGATTAAATAATAAAATAGGTAAGTGGAGTGTACTTGTAAAAATAAAATACCATAAAATTAAAGAAAGGATATTTTTGGCATTAAGCAGGATTGTTTACAAACTATAAATTTTATAAAATTATTTTTTATAAATATATTTATAAAAGGGATTTACATACAATTTGTAAGGTTGTGTTGTTGCTGTTATTTGTTTTTAATCATTAATATAATATCACTCTTTCTCGCTCATGATTCTAGTATTGTGCGGGTACTATCGGCCCATTTATTTGAAATTGTATGGGAACAAAGCTAATGAATATTTTGGAGCCAATAATTTAACAGGTTTATACCCCTGAATGATACAATTTGTAAGGTTGTGTTGTTGCCATTATTTGTTTTTTATCATTAATATAATATCACTCTTTCTCGCTCATGATTCTAGTATTGTGCGGGTGCTATCGGCCCATTTATTTGAAATTGTATGGGAACAAAGCTAATGAATATTTTGGAGCCAATAATTTAACAGGTTTACACCCCCCCGAATGTGCCAAAAGCGGCGGTAATTTCTAAGGAGTGAAAGCAACGACACAAAAACCACAAATGAGGAATTTCATTGCGCCTTTTGGGCTGCCTCGTCTCTTCTATTGGAGGCTACCGAGCAAGCAACCAGTTCTCTAATCTCTAATAGGGTTTCTTCAACATTGTTTTTCTCGGAGTATGAAGTAAAATTACGCACCCCTAACCCTGTCTAAGCTCGCATAATGTGATAGGAATGAACGAATGGTTCAAGTCAGAGAAGCTTGGGTTCACTTTTCACTCACATTATGTCATTTGACAAAAGAAAATTACTCTCACACCATAAAGGAGATGCCTCCTCCCATTGTGTGAATTTATGCACAACTATTCAACCAAATAGTTAACATGCAACAAATTCTTATTTTTGTCTTAAATAGATGGTAAAATTGAATGAGACATTCAGCAAAATGTAAGGATAAATACACTAACATCCCTTGAAGTTTGATATAACTATAGCTTCATAACAAGTTGTAATATATGCTCAAACTAACGGCTCACTGAACCGTTAGACCGACTTTAATTGATTTAAAAATAACAAAATACTCATCAAATTATCCAAATTTAAAATAAAAGTACTTCTAATAAAATAATAATTTGATTGTATAAAATAACAAATTGAACCATATATAATCTCATTCCCGCAATGACAATAGAGGTGACCTTTACTACTTGAATTGGATCTAGAGGTGGCTCCTGTGATCCTACACAACAAATAGAACTTCGACAATAGATGGGAGGCTTGAACTACATGATAGCCTTGCTTCCCCTTTCAACATCAACGATGAGGGGGAGTTGAGCCATCTTCCTCTCTATTCTTGGACTATTGGGTCTTGAAACTCTATGAATTGGTGATGATCAAATTTTATATTTTTTTATTAACTATTGCAAAATGTTGAAAAGCACTCTTCCATCATTATCCATTAAGGATGGATATATGTTAACGACAAGGGAGGAGGTCTTAGTATATAAATACAAACTTATTCTTTAACTAAAATTAAGTTAAGCCTTAAGGGATATTAGTGTATTTATCTCAAGGTATGGGCCAGAAACATTTGCATAGATACAATGAGTTTAGATACTATTACTACTCACTGAGTGAAGTCATTATCAGTACAATAATTTCCCTCGTAGGAGTTTTTATTATTATTTTAACTTTGATGCGGTTCGTTTATCGAGTAGCAGAACCCTTTTAAAAATTACAAACACAATGGTCCAGTATGCCTTTTTAACAAGATTGGTTTCTACAATGTTTCTGAGACAAAATGTCACTCTTTGGGATTACAAATTTACAACTTGTAAATATTATTTTGTCGCATAAAAAGTCAGAAGCCTGAAAGTAACCTAGATGGCTAGATAAGCAAATAATGCATCACCTATTAAAGATGCAGGCATGCAACTACTAGCATTGCATCGAGGTAATTAGATATAAAATCAAAGACTAAAATGGGGAAAATCGATATCGAATTTAATTAAAAGGAAAGTTGTTAGACCACTAGTATTTTAAGGCGGGTTTTTATCTTTGTAAGAATACCATTATTCAAATGTCGAAAGTTTGCTAAAAGATAAAAATTTACACATTGTACACTAGAAAACTCCCTTAGTGTACATTAAAAGTACTTAGAATTGAAATCTCCGGACTAAAGGGTTGCATGGAGGAAATGGACAATTTTTTGTATTTGTTTAAATTTGTTATAAAGAAACAAAATCAGAAGCCTTTTGATGTCAAGTGAAGAATGTGGAATTGTCATACTCTCATGAATGTGGACAATCAATATAGACTTAGATTACTAAACAAAATGATAAAGAAAGCCGTATTCATAGTGTCCTGATTGTATAATCTTACAAAAATTCAAATTGCATAGTAATTACTAAATCTGATTTGGTCAAATAAAATTGTTTACTTATATCTCTGTTCTTGAATTCTCCCCATTGTTGAAAGTGAAATCTCCATAGGTGAAAGTAGCCGAATTAAACAAACAACAAAGAAGTAACTACAAGCAGTAAAGAGCCAGAGCATAAATTCCTCTTATATATATATATATATATACTCATATCACAAGAGCATGAACTAGAAAAGTTAAAGTTAAAGAGTGACAATTAATAATGGCGAGTAAGAGAAAGGCCAGAGATATTAGGGAAACCAGTAGTGATCAAGACAGCATGACAAGTTGGGGCCAAGTGATGGAGGAGGCTGCAGCTGCTCTTGGAGGAGCTCGGCGAGCAAGAAAACGTTACGTTGGAGTGAGGCAACGACCGTCAGGGAGATGGGTGGCTGAGATAAAAGACACAATACAGAAAATAAGAGTTTGGCTTGGGACTTACGACACTGCTGAAGAAGCTGCTAGAGCTTACGATGAAGCAGCTTGCCTGCTCCGCGGAGCCAATACTCGAACAAACTTCTTTCCATCTTCTAATTATAATTCAACTACTACTACTACTCCTGCTCTTCCTTCAAAGATCACTAAGCTTCTCTTAGACAGGCTCAAATCTCGGAACATTATTAATGATTCTACTAGTACTAATGCAACAACATTGCCTAGTACTACCAATTATATGCCTGTTCATGATAATAATTTGCATGATTATCATGAAATTACAACCACTAACCGTGTAGACGATTATTGCCACCAATTCGATAACTTCTTCAATGTGCCTGATCAAGAATATTGCACTACCAATGCTATTGAAAATTGTGTTAGTGGTACTATTACTAGTAGTATTGCCACGGTTACTAGTCATGATTACATGATTGATTCCTTTGACACTACTAGTACACAAGATAATTGGAGTACTAATGTTATTGATCATGACAGCAATCATGGTGATCAAATGAAGAAAGCAGAGGTCCATGGAGGAGGAGGAGAAGAAGAAGAAGAGATTGATATGGGGCCGGTGGATTTCAAATTTGTTGATGATCTAGGAACATCTTCTTATTGTTCTCCATTTGAGATAGCAGAGGAGATAATGAAGCCAATAGAGAAGGAGAATTATGGGGATGACCCTACATTAATGCTAAGAGAAACCATTATAAAATATGAACGTACATTCTCAGCTTCTCTATATGCCTTCAATGGAGTATCTGAGTGTTTGAAACTCAAGTCTGGATTGGGAAAAGGCTCAACATTTAAGGAAGAAGAAGTTGGGACTCCAGAGACACCAACTACAGAGATGGGGTCTTGTATTTCTTCCTCTTCTTCAACTTCAAGCAAAGATATTGGCAGTGAATTTTTGTCTGTTTGGAGCTCTCTTGATGATCTTTCTCCTTTCAGCTTCATCAGTTAATTAGTTTATAGAATAATTGTTCTTAACAGAGAACTGATTCTTTTAACAATATGATAGCAATTGAGGTCAGAGTACTAAAGTTGATGATAGGCTGAGGAAAATGTATCCAAAATAAGGATATATATATATATGCATGCAATTCTCTCATGATCATGTACTGATTGCTTAGATCATATAAATGGAGATCGATGTAATGTTATAATACTTGCAATGCTAATTAAAGATGTTAAATAGTACACAACTTCTTCCTGATGTTTCAAATTAATGAGCAATTTGATTTTTTTTTTTAAATTCTTCGCTCAAATCTGCATACATTATCAAACTAAATGAGCTTTATTTACTATTAAATCGCATTGAGTTTGCGGTGACATATTTTGGAGATGAGAATAAGTAGCCACGCATGCATGTGCCAACAAATTGCTAGAAGAAGAAGGTTGATGAATTGCCTTGGATATAAAACTTAATTGTGGAACTAAACATATGCAGATGCACCGGGCAGGAAAATTATATTAAAACTTAGAAGTTAGAACCACCGAGTAAAAGTGGTTTTGATATCATATATATATATATATATATATATATATATATATGAGGCCTAACAAATTAAACTTACTGCAGATAAGAATCCAGTAACAGTACTGAGCACTAACAATTCCACATGAGTCTTTTCTTTCTTCATAACATTAAGAATGGTATCAATAGAAGATGACTAATTAGGTGCGAATTTTTACATGTTTTTTCATATACAATCAATTTTTTAATATCACGTAACGTTTGAAAATCATTCAAAAATACTCTGCATTTTACGGAATCAAAATCCCACATGTTTTCTTACATGATAAATATTAGTAGGCAACAACCTTTATTTTGTTAAAGTAATTAGATGCCTTAGCTATGTCCTACTCCTACTTATCCTTTTGCAGGTTGATAGATAGATAGACAGTACTGAGTAGAGAATGGCAATTCATTCTATTTGTATAGGCTGTTGAGGCATGCCACCTAATAAGTTAGCTTCTGGCACACTACTCTCTCATAGTGATCTTTGAACTAGGGATACTATAACTTAGTGAATTTGGATTATTGAAAGCCTTCTACATTTTTGGTGGAACCATTTTCAAAATAATGCAACATATGTTAATATGTGGTGTCGTGTAACGAGAGTCGTCGATTTGATCAAACAAATGACCAAAAGCCGCGAGTCATATCAAAATCACAAGTCTAATTTTGACCTTTGATCGAAGATTGGTTTTCATCGGATGGTTGGATTTAAATCAATTCAATAATGAAAACCGAAAAGCCACAACAAATGGTTACAATTTTTTATCAATTAGTGCAAAGCATATATATATATACAATTTTTCTATTTTCAGTTCGTCCTGATATATTCTATTTTCAGTTTGTCTTAATTTCAGTTATATCAGGACGAAGAATGTGAATCATTAGATTTACATATTTTAACTCAAAGTGTATGCACTTGTCAAAACTTCTCCATAATCTGTGGTCCACATTCTTCGTCCTGATATAACTGACAATAGAAAGACTATATATAATTTTCTATTGTCAGTTCGAACTGATATAAGATATATCAGTTCCTTGCATGTTAGATATTGGATTTAAATGATTTGATTTGGTTGCATGCACTTGTCAAAACATCTTTTAAATCCAATGACCCACATGCAAGGAACTGACAATAGGAAAATTTATATATATATATATATATTGACAATATCTATTAATCCGAGACCATGTATTTTTTAAAACTTCCGCTATTGGTATGATTTGAGCCGCTGACCTGTGAGTCATTTGTCAAAACCTCAAACTCGTTCATCTACCAGATGAACTACGTCTCCGTTGACAGTGCAAAACATATTATAATGGGGAATAATTAAACAATAATGCTACTTTACCCAAATTTAGTGTCTAAATCCGGTGTCCAAATGATGTGCATCATTGTAATCCATTCATTTAAATTGTATTAGATTTGTATGATTTAAATGAATGGATCACAGTGTTGCCACGTCATCGGTAGTGTTTGCCTTATTCTTTAAAATCTCCAATCTAGTTTCATTTTTCTCAAATTTATCTATTATGTTAACTTCTATTAACTTATGAATCAAAAAGATTATTCTACCCTTAAAGATGTTTATAAAATAATAAAAATATATATTAAAATTAAAAGAAAATCAGAAACAATAATCACAACCATTTTTCTCATTCTCTTTCTTCTCCATCATCATCATTACCAAAGAATAAAAATAGAAAAAAAAAATTTGAAACTAGAATCGCAACCAATTTTAAACATTAGCGTAATATTAAACTGCAATAACAAAATATTGTATATTAATGGGTGTCTTAACACTAAATTGTTAGTGCACAATGATATTAAACATCAAAGGTTTCACTAAACTTAGTACATCTCTTGATTGGTAGAAGTAAATAATCTCTTGAACTACTTTTCTTCTATATTCAGATTGGGGCCAACTAAAAATTGTCCCTCAATTTGTTTCTCCGGCAATCCCTATGTTGGAATCTATAGGTATGAATGTGATGAGCATTGATTTGGCTTTGCACGATACATCTCCTAATTAATTAGTCTTGAAGGACGTTATGACAACCGATCATTACAATGAATTCATGGTCAAGTTCTCTGTTTATTATAATCATCATTATAGAAAATTGCACTAACTTCCTCTGTATATATACACAATTGCACTCTCCGGCAATTAAATTCATCAATTACACAGACACCCCTTGGATTCCGTCGACTAATGTTGTCCTTCGTTTTGACTAGCAGTTTGACCAACCTTCACCCCTGAAAAGTCACAAACTCAGAAGAAAAAATCTCCAATGGACGGTCTCATTGATATGGCAATGATCCATGAGACGTCCAATAGAAGTGTAGCTTTTTAAAGTTTTAAAATATATTTTGATGTTTTCAATAAAAATGCTACATTTCTAATGGACGGTCTTACCACCTGTCAATGAGACCATCCCACTGAAGATTTTCTCAACTCACAATTACCCTTACCTTTAGTTTCAAAAGTGGCAATTACTCCTCCCATATTCCTACTCTAATTAATATAATACTTATAATATTAAACGTTAGCTAAATCATCTTAAAACGTGTGACTTCAACGTTCATCTATTTATTTGGTTTAAATCTAAATGTTGTATTTACTTTCAACCGTGGGATGAGATTGCCAATCTTTTCCCACGTGAGGAGAATATACGCATCTCCTTTAACTTGCGCAGAGAAGGAGATCAATCTCCTCCTAATCATGGAGGAGATCGTCTTACAACTGTAATCATTAATTATCTTTATTAATAAATTTCCGCATAGAAAATCTCAATTCAGATTTCCCAAAACAATAAAAAATTATAAAATAATGATGTTGAAAGCTCTATTTCAGGTAGAAAATATATTGATATTTAATACAATGTCATGGTTTATAGATTGAATGCAATCAAACCAGATTGCTTGAATCATCATCATGTTGAACTGAACCGAGATCATGTAATTAGTCAAAACAAATTTGCTTGAATCATCATCATGTTGGACTGATCAGTGATCATGCAATTCATAATCATCCCATGATCCATCTTGTTGATCAAATGAATACAAAAATAACTCATCAGTACACAAGAGTGAAGAGTCACAATTGTCAACCAATAAATTATAAATTATAAATACTCATGATCATCTCCATATCCAACGTACCAACCTGAACCTGCCGCCTTCAACAAAAAAAACATATAATGATTTTATTATGACGATGACGCACTTCCAATGAAAAATCTGCTGAATTTAGTAGTTGAAGCAAATCAAATGACATTTCCTTAAACACAACTTTCAAGATTTCAAATGATGCAATATCCATCCATGTCCCAATACTCCTTCAAACCTCAATTATCTTTCTCCTCCAGTCCTCTTTATTCCGCTCTAAATCATTATTTATTGTTAATGAACAATATCACTATACGGAAGCGTTGTCGGATAGAATACAAACAGATAATAGCAAAATAAAAAATAAGATAAAGAAAAAGAATCAAATTCAATCACATGCAACACAAGAATTTTATGTGGAAACCCAAAAACAGGGAAAAACCATGGTCTGACAAGAGAAAGTTCCAATAGATAGCAAATTGTTACAACTACACACTCAAGATTCTCTCTAAAATATCCCAAATCCAAATACACCCAATGTCCACTTTTTGAGATCTCTCTAGTATTTGCTATTTTGCTCCACACATAATAACCTAGCTATTATGGTCTATTTATATGAGTTACAAGGAGTTTAAACTTACAAGGAAATCTATCTCTTATACGTACAAGATTTACTTACTTCACATAAACTCTATTTTCTTTTATGACAAATCTTCTTATAAAGAGAAATCCATTTTCTATAAGCACAAGAACTTCTAAAAACAACATACTTCCTTTTCCACTAATATTTTCTGATTCAACGCATACTTGTGATTGACTACGATTCGAGTTGCGGTTGGCCACCCGCTTCCTAAACCGTGTTGAAATTGACTGCTCAGAAAATCACGATCCATACGCCACGTCACCAAGACCGATGTCACCACCGCTGTCAAACCCACAACGTAAACCACTGGAAAGAGAACCACTGTCCATTCCACTGTGTAAATTGCGCAGCATTGACCACCGATGTAGGAACCGCAGTCCCTTGCACAACGTTACCCACAACGGTTTTTGCTGGTCTTCGTTTCTCCAATTCTTCAGGTCTTCAAACATCCCTCAAACATGGACTCATATTTCCAAAGGTATCCCACGTCTCCAGGAAGTCTCCGCATTGGTTAAATCCCTTTTGGTAACCATTGAAAATTCAAGTCATATCTAACATTTCTGTCCAATGCGATTAAGATAATTTTTATCAGATCAAGTCCGCATAAAATGAAACTCCACCAACATGTTCAAACCATGTTATTATAAATATAATCTTACATTTGCTCCTTAAATCGTTAAATGTAGAGAGATCCCTTCTCTAGGATGAGAATTGCATCATGAATCATGTTTGTAGAGCTCAATTTTGTCGGGACTCAGTAAATTTCTAGACACAATGGTGTTATATATATATATATATATATATATATATATATATATATATATATTGAAAGATAAAAATTCTTATCAATGTTGTCAGCAGGTGATCATTACTATCAATTATGATAAAATATATATATATATATAGAGAGAGAGAGAGAGAGAGAGAGGTTGTTAATGAGTCAAGATTGTGAGGCCATATTGTCAAGATTCTGTAAATTTTAAGGATAATGTGGATTTGGGTCGAAATTTATAAGGGTATGTTTGGTATGACTTTTGTAAGAATCAGAAGCGTTATTTTAATACTATTAATTTTTTTTTAGTTGTTTAGCAAAACTCAAAATAATTTTTTTTTTTAATATATGAATTGTCTCAATTACCCTTTATAAAAACCATTTTATGTTTACTTGGATAATCCCAAAATTTAGGCTTTTCTAAAAAGTTTTTTTTGATCTTTTTAAAAATATATGAATTATCTCATTTATCCTTTATAAATTTTAGATATTTTATCATACAACTCTTTCATTCTAAATACATTGTTAACACCATTATTATAATTCACACAACCAAAAACTATTTTTAAAATTACACTGTCAATACCTTTTTTGTAATTTACACCAATAAAAGTTTTTTTTTATTAGAAACTCTACAATAAAAGGATATACTTTATAAGCTCTATTTGAAAAGTCATATCAAACATAATGTAAGATTACTATAATCACACTTGACTTTCCCTTTTATGCTTTCATATTGTTTAGAATTAAAGTCGTCCCAATCAATTTCCCATTTGCCCAAATCATGTTTAAAGAACAAGCTTCTTTTTTATAAAAAAAAAAAAAAAAAAAAACTTAATGTTTTCAGTTGAAAGAGGCACTGTTTAAGCACACCTCTCACGTTTTTTTTATATGCTTCTATCTATAGATCTACTCGATGATGTTTTTCTTTTTAATTTTGTAATCAAGTAATTTAGTTTTAAATAGCTCTTTGGAAAATAATAATAAAAGAGTTAGTCAACGCAGGGGAAGTTCGTGTAAATGTGTAATTATGATAAAGGTTTCCGCTGAATACAATATTGTCTAACCATAGGGGTGTCAGTGCAATTAATCCATGTCATTTTGATATTTAATTGCCTCTTATTGGCAACATTTTCATCCTCCAGCATATTCCACAAAACATGATGACAGAAATTAATGAGACAAATGAAAAGTTAGATCCCACACCACATATTTGAAGTATGTTAGTACCTCTTTCTTTTTTAGTTAATTTTTGTTTTATCTGTTTTGGGTTATATATCTATGTAATGCAAACCTCATCATCATCAACATTGAATAATTTGAATTGCTAGTCATTCATGCCACCCACTATATATATATATATATATATATATATATATATTAGCTACCATTTATTAGCAATAAACAAGATAAAATTTTAACTACAATGAAGGTTAATTAAATTTAAGATCATATTAATATATATTTTTGTTTAACCCACATGACAATTAGTAGAAGTTAATACTTAATACTATTTTTAGTGTTGGTATCTATAAATTTAAGTTATTGGTCTAACATAACTAATCTATCATGATCTAAAACCAATTTCACAATTCGAGTTCAAGTCACCCTACAGTCCACGAGCATATACGTCCACTATATATTATACAACTATACGGTAAAATGTAAATGGTACCCAGCATGAATAGAACTATATGGTATGGAAAACAAAAACAAACTACTAGACAATGTCTGCTAAGAGGTCAGCTACCTAACAATGATACCTTTCAATTCAAATTCCAAACTATCACAATAAAAGAATAGTGTTTGGTAATCAAGAAATTTTTTTTACAGTGCTCAAATAAATGCAGCAGGCAAGAATTACTGGAAAAGAGAGAGAGATTCCTCTTGCCTCCATCTACCACAGCAGGGAGGGATGAACCACAAACATATAAAGTTTGGCTTTAAAATTTATCTCTGTTGTTTTATTTGTTTCTAATTCTTGTGTCTACACTTTGCAAACATTATTTTTAATAACACTGGCCTAGCTAGTCAAAGCCCCCCATTCCACAAGGTTCCAAAAGCAAAAGAGCAATGAAAAGATTATCTGATCAAATAATTTTTCTCTTCTCTTGTTGGAATTTTATTTTTATTTTTATTTTTTATAGGTAATACTGATCAGGGAAATGCATTGAAGCCAATTGAGTCTTGTCACTTACCATAATGAAGAAACTGAAGCAAGTAAAAGATAAAGCCATCAATCATCACAGACTTTTTATGTTCATCAGCAGGTGATCAGATTTCCCCACTCTCCCAATTCAGTGATGAGGAGGGTTTTTTATTTTATTTTTATTTTAATTAACAAACTGCTTAATAATATTCACAGGTTGGGTAACTTTCCTTTTCCACAGGAAAGTAAACTGTGAGATAGAAATAGAAGAATGATTGTGCCAGATGTCAAGTTATGCTATGTTGGAAACTATTAAGGTCTGACCAAACTAGTGTTTTGTTGTTGTTGTCATATGTTGAAGATCAAGAAGAATTGATGAAGCAGTGGAGAGCAGTAGTATTTTATAGTGGGAATGATGTGGTCCAAATCTAAAAACCCCTTTAGGCTCCACACTAATGATGTTGTCCCATCATCTTATTCCAATAAATGTTTATCCTTAAAATATTTGGAAACCCACCTCCCAAAGTGCATCAATGACCCATTTCCCATCCCCCACTACCTCTAATCATGCTAATAAAAAGATGAGGGAAAAGAGAGGCTACAACTACTAGGAGTGGACTCACTTCAAATTACCAAAAATAACAACCAAATATTATAGTATTATACACTAACACACAACACTTGTATTATCTTTCATAATTATAATTTTGTAAAGAGCTTCTCTACTCCTATGTGTATATATCTATCTAAAGATGAACCAATCAAAGAGTGAATAGAAGATTCTCATTCTAATCCTGCACTATTATCTCTTTAGGTACTCTTGTCTTTTCTATTTTTAGGGGTTTAGGATGTGAGTGAGTTCTCTATGTAGCCCAACCAAAGAGTAAGAGATTATTATCAAGGGTCACTTATCTTGATGGTTGGAGTTTTCTTACAGAAGTTCATCTTGATAGTGTAAATATATATTCATTTTTACCTATTAAATCGTAAACCGTGAGAAACCCCTTTCCTAGTAAGAATTGTATTTCGAACTGTGTTTGTAAAGCCAAATTTCTTTATATCCCGGCAGACCCCTGACCTACAGTAAGAGATCATCAAGTTTTAGAAGGAAGGATTTTTTCTCAAGATCAAAATTCTGGTTGTAACTTGTAAGCTATGGCAGTTGGTTTCAGACAAAAACTAATTAAAGTGTCTGGTTGTACTTTTGAATTGTGATTAGTCAATTGGCACATTGTTATTTTTTTTCTCATGTCTCCTCCTTAATCCTAACCTTAATAATATATTTAAGTCTGCAAATATAGATAGTTACAACAACATGTCTAAAACATGAGCTTTATTCATTGATTGATCTCAAATTAGTGTATAGTAATGATGATGGCGATCTAAAGTAATATTAAAATCAATATATTTTAGAAAAATCTTGACCAATTAGGAGAGGATTCATGGTTGATTTTTTTATGAAATTTTTTAAGGCTTTTCACACCTCATTTTGACTTCCAAAAGGATCAAGTAAAAGGGCCAAACAAAAGCAAAAGGCTATGTTGACAGATAGTCAATGGATCATAAAAGTCTATTTTTTCTCATCTGTATTTGCACACACACCTTGTGTTGTTCATTTATGAGGCCCAGTCATTTTCTTTTTTCCATGAATCATGAAATTTCACAAGAACCACCATGCCCTCCATAAGTATCAAAAGTATACACAACACAAAGAACCTTAACTGCTACAACAAAAGAGCTCTCTCTCTCTCTCTCTCTCTCTCTCTCTCTCTCTCTGCAATATCTATAGTTTCTTCTGCTTCAAAAGAAAAAACTTTCTCTCTGTTTGATATTAAAACCCTGAACCCATATTCCCTCTCTCTGTCTCTTGCTCATAAGCTGCTCTGTTTCTCTCTCTCTCTCTCTCTCTCTCTCAATCAAGTGTTATGGAAGAAACAGACGAGCACGAGTCCAATGAAAACCAGAAATGCACTACAAAGACCAGGACTTTCAGAGACAGAACCGGCCCTCACAAGCATCAATATCAGCACCAGCTGTTTCAATACTCGAATCATTTTGGCATCTGTAACCGAAACCAGTACCCAAGTTACTACCCAGCTCTGCTTCCTTTGCCTCCTCCAATACCTCTGCAACTAGCTCTAACTCCATCTCTGCCTCCAAACCAAAGCTTGAGATCAAAAACTCATCTCCACAAACCTTCTTCTAAGCTCAATAGTCCTCCTTTTGCTACCTCCTCTGATACCCAAGTCCCAGTTGATACAATTTCACCAGGTAAACCCAATATATATCTCAACTTGTAAATTCATTTCTTTTCTTTTTTTGTTTTGTTTTCTTTGCATGCCTACCATCTTTTGAAATGCATATATCTGGTTTTAGCTTCATGTTCTGTTGAGAAATGTCAAACCTACAGAGAAGCATAGGATTCTGTGTAGGAATCTATGTCACAGACTTGAACAGTTTTTTTGTTTATTATGTTGTTTTTTTTTCTTTATTTCTCCTTATAGACTGTTGTTTTTATTCAAGTTTTGATTTTGCTGGCTGGTTTAAGCTATATTTGTTTATTTAAAATTTCATTTTTTTCATTCAAAGAAAACAAAGATTCTTGAGATGAATTGCCTACTATATTCTTTGTTTGGTTACATGTCAATAAGAGATATTTTTAAGTTTCTAGCAATGAAGAGAATCTTGTAGCCAAAATAATGTTTCTTGCTTATTTTGATGTATGTTGTTGAATCAGTGGTAGCCTTAGGTGTCTATAGCCAATATATGGTGAAATTTCACCATATCAATAATTAAGAGTTCAGTCTCTGTTGTTGTTACTTATATCTTTTTTCCAACATATGCAAGTAGCTCCAGAGAGCCTTGAAAGGAGAAACAAAGCAACCCATAAAGGAGATGAAAAGAGAATCATGAATGTCAAAACTCAAGCACTAGTGGCTGTAAAGAGACCAGATTCTGGTGGCATAGAGGGTCCAGTTATCTCTCTACTTGCCAACCATTTTCTAGTCCAATTTGATTCAACACAGAGAATCTTCCATTACAATGTTGAAATCTCTCCTAGTCCTTCAAAGGAGATTGCCCGGAAGATCAAACAAAAACTTGTTGACAACAACTCAGTTGTGCTCTCTGGTGCTGATCCAGCATTTGATGGTAGAAAAAATCTTTACAGCCCAGTTGAATTCCAAAATGATAGGCTTGAATTCTTCATCAGCCTACCAATCACCACCACGAACAAGCCTGCGTTGCCTTATGGAGAGTTTAATGAATCGAAAGAGAAACGCCAACAGCATAAACTCTTTCGAATTAACATCAAACTTGTGTCCAAGTTTGATGGAAAGGACTTGAGTAACTTCTTGTGCAAAGAAGGTGAAGATTGGATCCCTCTGCCTCAGGATTATTTGCATGCTCTTGATGTTGTTTTGAGAGAGAGCCCCAGTGAGAAATGTATACCTGTCGGGAGATCGCTCTATTCGAGTTCAATGGAAGGTACTAAAGAGATTGGAGGAGGTGTTGTTGGATTGAGAGGCTTCTTTCAAAGTCTTAGACCAACCCAACAAGGACTAGCTCTCAACGTGGATTCATCGGTGAGTGCTTTCCATGAAAGCATAGGTGTGATCCCTTACTTGCAGAAACGTATTGAGTTTCTTAAAGACCTTCCTCAAAGGAAGACAAGAGGGTTGAGTGGTGAAGAGAGGAAAGAAGTTGAGAAAACATTGAAGAACATAAGGATTTTTGTTTGTCATAGAGAAACTGTTCAGAGATACCGCGTTTATGGATTGACCGAAGAAGCTACTGAGAATCTCTGGTTTCCAGACAGAGATGGAAAAAACCTAAGGCTTGTGAGTTACTTCAAAGATCACTACAATTATAATATACAATTCAGAAATTTGCCATGCTTGCAGATTAGTAGGAGCAAACCTTGTTATCTTCCTATGGAGCTTTGTATGATTTGTGAAGGCCAGAAGTTTCTTGGCAAGCTTTCGGATGATCAGACTGCGAGAATACTTAAAATGGGCTGCCAAAGACCTAAAGAACGAAAAGCCATTATAGATGGAGTCATGCGCGGACCAATTGGTCCAACAAGGTGATTTTTTGCAAGTGATTAATAATAATTTGTGATCCTGTAAATAATCCTGAATGTTGAATGTAATCTTCATTAATTTTTTGTCAACAGTGGCAACAAAGAAAGAGAGTTCAAACTCAATGTGTCAAGAGAAATGACAAGATTGAATGGGAGAATCCTCCAACCTCCAAAGCTAAAGCTTGGTGATGGTGGGCACATAAGAGATCTAATTCCTTCACGCCATGACCGACAATGGAACTTTCTCGACAGCCACGTTTTTGAAGGAACTCGAATCGAAAGGTGGGCACTTATAAGTTTTGGTGGCAGCCCTGAGCAGAAGTCCAATATTCCAAAATTCATAAACCAGTTTTGTCAAAGGTGTGAACAATTGGGGATCTTTCTCAACAAAAGCACCATTGTTAGCCCACAATTTGAAACGAACCAAGTGCTTAACAATGTTTCTCTCTTGGAATCTAAACTCAAGAAAATCCATGAAGCTGCTTCAAACAATCTCCAGCTGCTGATATGTATAATGGAGAGGAAACACAAAGGGTATGGAGATTTGAAAAGGATAGCAGAAACTAGTGTCGGTGTTGTAAGCCAATGTTGCTTGTACTCAAACCTTAACAAGTTGAGTTCACAGTTTCTGGCCAATTTGGCTCTCAAGATCAATGCCAAAGTTGGTGGATGCACGGTTGCTTTGTACAATACATTGCCCTCTCAGATACCACGCCTTTTCCGGCTTGATGAACCGGTGATCTTCATGGGTGCGGACGTGACTCACCCTCATCCGCTAGACGATTACAGTCCATCTGTTGCTGCTGTGGTTGGCAGCATGAATTGGCCTGCAGCAAACAAGTATGTATCAAGGATGAGGTCTCAGACGCATCGGCAAGAAATCATCCAAGATCTTGGTGCAATGGTTGGTGAATTACTTGATGATTTTTACAACGAAATAAACAAACTCCCCAAGAGAATAATCTTTTTTAGAGATGGGGTCAGTGAGACTCAATTTTATAAGGTGCTTGAGGAGGAATTGCAAGCCATCAAACAAGCATGTTCGAGATTCCCCGGTTATAGTCCTCCAATTACATTTGCAGTGGTACAAAAGAGACATCACACGAGGTTGTTTCAATTCGATAACAACGATACATCTTCAACTCAAAACCAGAACCAGAATCAGTGTTTCGATGAAAACATTCCTCCAGGTACAGTTGTAGACACCGTGATAACTCACCCGAGAGAATTCGATTTCTATCTTTGTAGTCACTGGGGAGTGAAGGGAACAAGCAGGCCAACACATTACCATATATTGTGGGATGAGAACCAATTCACTTCCGATGAACTACAGAAGTTGGTTTACAATCTCTGCTACACATTTGTGAGGTGCACCAAGCCTGTTTCTTTGGTGCCGCCTGCTTACTACGCTCACCTGGCTGCATATAGAGGCAGGCTATACCTCGAGCGATTTGAATCCACAACTTTTTCGGGAAGTACTGGCTCGACAACAATCTGTCGAGCTGCGCCTCCCAAGGCAACGCCTCTACCAAAACTCAGCGACAATGTTAAGAAACTCATGTTCTACTGTTAAATATTTTGCTATTGCAAGTTGTTCTTGCAACAACAATCCTTACATCAATCTATGAAATTGCTTGCATGACCTACCTTTCAACTTACAAAATGCAATGTAAAATATTATATTAAGAGCTTTTGCAAGTACTATGAATACTAAAAGCAAAAAATGAAAAAGGCATCTTTGATTGTTGTGTTGATGTAGAGACAAAAATATACCGTACCCATTTCAGTGTATGTAATTATTAATTAACCCAACAAATCAAATGTGGCTTGAAAACAAAAGTGAAATAAGCTAAAACCAATGGGAAGGTTGACTCTAAACCAGCTTTGAGAGTACCATATGATTCTGACAACAATTAAATAAAAAGTTACCTACCCACAAAAATTAAAGAGATAACACACATACACCGGAACTGTAAGTACTAATAAGTTTGTACAAGCAATGAAAATGAAAGTAAAATTATGTCATTGATGGGTATATATATATATACACACCTTGAAAGTATGACTAATGACAGAAAAGAGAGAAGAGAATAAGTAGAGAGAAAGATATATAGGATCTAGGTTTCGGGTAGTTTTTGGGACCATAAAAAGGATTTGAAAAATGGTATACCCATTTTTCCATGCATGCATAGGCATGATGAACCATGGAGTAAAAAACTAAAAATTCATAAGAGAAGGCAGAGAAGCAGCAAAGCAAATTAAAAAGGACATTGAAAACATTAAAAAGAAGGCAGTAGAGAGTAGTGGACCCACCAAAGGAGGTTAATTAGCTATACACTGCAACAGCACTGGAGGTGGGCACTGCCCCCAGCCCAAATGAATTGAGAGAAAAGAGAATATGTTTTGTTATATCATTATGTGTATTGTGTAGTCAGTAGTCAGTAGTGTAAGGGAGAGAAAGAGAAGAAACAAACAAAATAAAAACCAAGAAAGGATAGGATTTGAAGTAAAGGGCACTGGAGTCTGACTTTCGACTTCCCCTTTTGTCTCTTCAGCTCTCGCTCTGTGAGTCTGTGTGTAATCTGTATCGGCTTTTTACCTTGCCACCATTTAACAATTTTTTTTTTTCTTTCTCTTCCATACTTTTCTCTGTTCATCAGAGAGACTTTTTGAGTAAGCATTACAGGGTCACAAGAAGCGACAGAGTGACTGAGAAATAAACGTGGGCTTTGACAGGACATGGGCCCCACGATCCAGTCACTCATTTATGCCACGTGGTGCCATCCTGTTTACACATGCTCCTCTTCATCCGCTGTCTGTTAAATCTGTGAATTGTGAATTTGTGATCACATCACATCTTTTTACAATATGATCCCGTTACGTGTTTGGGATAGAATATGATTATTTTTATGAAATAAAATTGGGTATGGTTTGATGAGATTTGATTGTATTAATTTTAATGTTATCTTATATTCGGTGGAATAGTAATAAAAAAAAAATTTATATGTTTGATATAGTGTGGGATTGGATGCAATATCATCAAACACATGTAAAACTTTCATTAATCACCCACCCTCTCTCTTTCTTCTCTTCAACATTTCATCAAACACAGTAAAACTTCACTCTCTCAACTACACATGTACCAAAATCATCATGAACAAAAAGAAAAGTAAAAACTCAAATGCTATAGATCTATAAAAAAGCAATCAAGCACATTAACAAGGTGAGATGTAATGGCTGGAGAAGGAGTTTTATCAGATCTTGAAAGCTATCGGTCTATGTTCTTTGAAATCAATAAACAAAGCAATCAAGTACATTAACAAGGTGAGATGTAAAACAGAGTAAGGTGTTTGGTAGAGACAACTAGGTGTTCGATAAAAGTCTTGAGTGAAAATCGAAGGCTAAAGCTGAGCGAAGAAGAGATCCATTAATGGAGACTATTAAAAGGAGTATTTCTCTGTATTTTGTTGATTTACAACGATACAAGAAGTCTGGTATACATACCAGTTACAATCACGCAATACTTTTGTTCCCTAAATTTTAGAGAATTTCAGAGCTCAATGAAGTTCCTCACAGCTTCTGGGGCTTATTGGGCAAGAACCCTAGCTAAGCGTTGATGAAAGAAAAAAAAAGATGGGATGAATCCCATCTATTTGGTTAGGATAGTTTTATCCTATTGAAATGGGATAAAAAAAATTGATGGGAATATTTTATCATATCCTATCACCAAACCAAACATAGAAAAAAGATTAAAAATAATCTCAATCTCATCCTATCATAGCTGCCAAACATGTGTCTTAGTAAGACGCTTTGCACTGTATTACTGTTCACACTTGATTCAGTATTATTATATGAGAATTGAAATTGAAATTGAAATTGAGATTGAGGGGACTGTTTGTTTTTTCGGTTTGATAACTAAAGTGATTTTAAAATGTGAGTTTCAGATTTTTTTTATTTGGTTTTTTAAGTCATCTAACAGAAATGGATCAAAAAATAATTGAAACAAAAATTAAGTTACAAATCTCAACTTTTGTCTGAACATGGAACACCAACCTCGATACTTCTATAAATGCTCTTGGAACACTAAACAAATTATATACTCTTAGACTATCTTTAACCTATTACACTAATTTATTGTAACTTTACGGTGAATATCTTTAACCTATTACACTATTTGTTGTAACTTTACAGTAAAAATGCAGTAGCTTTCACACTACTATCTCCAACTCATTGCATCAAATCTTACTTCTAAAAAGAATATTCTTTTAAATATTTCTTTTCAACCAATCAAAACAAATGAAACAATAAAAAAGACAAAATAGCACTAGATCATATTATTGCATCAGATCTGGCACAATACTCTTGATAGAGGCAAAGTAGCGCAAGAAATGCAATTGGGTTGGAGAGCAAAAGTTTGCTCTATAATAGAGATTGACGCTCCATTAGAGATGCCCTTAGGAAAACAATACTTCTCTTCCCTTTGTGTGGCGTAGAAGTGTAGAACATCTACTCAACCTAACGTCAAGTACTTGAAAATTTAATTAAATTTATATTTGTATTATTGATTCATACATTTTAATTTTTAAAATATTCAGTTTTTTTATATAAATATAAATTACATAGATTAAGCTTTCAAATATTAATTTAAGTTAAAATAAAATATATTTTGTCTAAAAACCAACAAAATTATAAATAAATGAACAATATAAATACGAATACGTAAAACTATTAATAGTTATAAGGGTATAATTGTCTTGTTACTAGTTTTCTGATATTGATATTTAGACAGCAAAAATAAAAAATAAACATATCATCCAGATTTCAATCATTACTCAAACTTTAGGCAAGTTCTGACCTATTCAGACTAGTGGGGGCAAAACATGTGGTCCGACCTAGTCTGGCCTGGGGCATGCCGGGCCACTTAGTAGGCCAGACCGAAAAGGCTCGGCTCGACCAGTTAAGGCTACAGTGGGCCTGGCTTGGCCAGCATGCCTTAATTGGCTGCCTGTAAATTTTTTTTTTTTCAAATTTCAATTGTCTGTTTGTCTTTATTTTTTTAAAATTGTTTGTTTTCAATATTTCTTTTTCTTTTTCAATTGTTTGTCCAACTTTTTTTTTCTATTTTATTTATTTTTTTGAGTAAAAAATTTATTTATTTTTTAATATTTAATGTTAAACTTTTATTTATAATTTTAGCTTATGTATTTTAATTTTAAGTTTAAAATAAATTAAAGTTAAAAATTTATTTCTTATTTTCTAATTTATTTTAGTCTAATGAGTAATTAAATAAAATGTAAGAAATGGATTCAATTGTATTTTATTTATTTACTAAAATTATTCAAAGAATAAATAAAATCATAAAGATGTAAGAATTAAAAAAGAGATGAATTTTATTTACTTATTCACATTTCAGTTTACATTATTTATGATTGCCTCGTTAAAACCCTTACCAAGAAAAACCCAATGATAAAAACTCGGTAAGGGAAAAAGAATGCAATCGAATTACAAAAATACAAATACAAGTATAATTAAAAAATTTAAATTAATTATTCAGTTCATCTGGTTACTGCCGGAACCAGAAGCTTCTTCGAAGTATATGTTGGAAAAACTTTAAATTAGCTCTCCATTCACCGATTGATGCTGCATCCTCATCTCTGCATTCTCTCAATCATTAAGGCATGTTAATACCTTGACCATCTGAGGGATCCAACAAGATCTTCTAGGTTCAATTATACGTCCACTGGTGCTGAATGTCTGTTTTAAACAAACAGTTGACACAAGGATGACGGGTACATCCCGTGCTAGTTGGGACAATATTGAATAACTTGCGGTATGGTTCTTCCACCATAACAACAAATCAAATTCTTGGAAGTCCCTTTGATGAGCTATGTCGAACTTAGTTTCAAAGAATGTGTTCATTTAGCAATATTGAAATGATGAAAATGAAGATGAAGACTCTTGGTTACCGATTAGGATTCTCATACTTCTTTTCATTGGTCGGGTGTCCGATTGTTCCGACCGTTGCATATTTCTACTGTTAAACCTACACTCATAAAGACAATAAACTTCAAACACCTTGGATTGCATGTTAGTAAGATGTTGAGTAAGAACTAAATTCAAGTAACCACCAATAAACTCAGTAAAAGTTTTTAAAGTATTTAATTTAGTCCTATGATCTACTATACAACCCAAGGCATAGAGTAAAGAAATTTCATACCAATATTTTAAAAAACAATTTTACCATCGCCGCAACTGCAGTGCTTAAGATGGGATCATCTCTATAAGAGTACAAAATTTCAGACATTTCTAAAATTTGATGCAATGCAAGAAAAGATATGGAGTAATAGACCCCGGAAAGAAGTACAGTTGAATTGTAAAAAATCTTTAAAATTTTAATAAAAATTTCTACCATGTACCAATTGTCCTCAAATATAGTTGGACCGCCCACTAGGGCCATTTCCATATTATAATAACCTGTAATTTCAGTAGAATAATCAATAGCACTTTGCAACATTAAATAAATGGAGTTTCATCTTACCAGTATATCTGTTTGGAACCTCCTGAACTGTTTGTCGTTAGTTTTACGGTATCTAGAAAAAAACAATTTCACTCTTTGACTAGAGCTGCTGATATAAGAAATGACATCTCTGATGCGATCTTTATGACCGCTTAGAACCTTCAAACCCTGATTTCACTACTAAATTTATGATTTGACATGCATACCGTTGGTGGAAGAGATGACCTCCAACTTAAGGGACATTGTTGGCTAAAAACAAATTAATTGATGTTGGGTTTGATGATGCATTATCTAATTTGAGGAAAAGGAAGTGTCCAGTTAGTCTAAAATCATTTAAAACTTCGAAAATATCGTCATAAATATTTTGAGCAGTATGTTGGAAATCCATGGGATGAAAACCAAGATTTCTTTTTTTGGATCTTCCAATCAGAATCTAAATAGTGTCTCGTAACACATAAATAGTCTTGTTTGAAACATTCGTTCCAAATATCGGAAGTTAGTACAATAGAAACACTTAAACACTCTAATTAAGCGACCAATTTGACCCGGTCGGATTTAAAACATTTTAGTAAATCGCTTATAGTGGTGTTTCTAGAAACAGCTGTAAATTGAGGGTTGTATACTTTTTTGATAAAATTTTCAAAAAAAGTACTGCCACCGAAACCAATCGGTTGATTGGTTTGTGGAATATAAATTGTCATGCATTCCCTAACATTGGCAACGTCATATCTTCACGTCATAATAGACCCATCTGGGTTCCGTTGTCGTTGTGTCTGTCTAATAGTATCTATCTCACCGTTTTTACGCATGCATGATTCCCTATGTTTTTTCAAATGTCATGTTCCTTTCTCAGAATTGGTCAATAAATTCTTACAAAATTTACAACAAACCATAGATACTACTTAATCGTCCCGGGCGGTTATGTTTTCCGAGTCAAAACATTCCCATACCACAGATTTTATCTTTTTGGTTCTGAGTCTTGATGTGGTTGACCCTGGTGTGGAGGCGGAATGACCGGTTTTTCCTTGAGTATCTTGCTCGTCTTCCGATTCCGGTGACAAAATTTGAAAGTCATCATTGTCCATGTTCAATCCGTCTTCAAATAGGAATTATAGTAGGATCCATTTCCTACAATGCATAAATATAAAAAAAAATATTAAATAAAAAACTAAGCCATAAATATAAAATTTACTAAACATAAAATCATAAATATTAACATTAAGCCGTAAATATTAAATACACTAAACATAAAATCATAACTATTAAAATTCAAAACTAAGCCATAAATATTAAATATGCTAAACATAAAATCATAAATATTAAAATAAAAAACTAAGCCATAAATATACTACACATAAATATTATAAATAAAACCAAAGCATAAATATTAATATTTAATTTACTAACCACTAAGCATAAATTATAAATATAAAATTAAAAATTAAAAGAAATTACCTTTGTTTGTAGTTTGTAATTTGTAGAGAAATGGTGAATTGGTGCCTTGGTAGATGGTAGAGACTATAGAATGAAAGATTAGAGATTATACTATTATAGAAAATTAGAGTTAGTATTATAGAGTATTAAAGCATTAGAGTGTGTAGAGAGAGTTAGACTAGAGAGACTAGATATTAGAGCGAGTAGAGAGAGAGAGAGAGGTGTGAAAATTTTTTGATTTAGAAGGGGGTATTTATAGAAAATTTGAATTGGGGGATAAATGGTAATTTTAAAGAATTTTTTAATTTTTAATATATCTTTTCAAAAATTGGACGTTGGCCCTATGGTATTTTTTTAAAAAGAAAAAAAAAGAGTAGCGATATTTACACCCTCGAAAACTGTATGTACACCCCAAAATTTGTATGTTTTTGAAAATCCAATAATATCCTTTAGTAAAATTACCAATAAGACTAAATTGTTTATAAGTACACCAACTAATAATTATTAATTAGTTTCCAATTTTAATATTTTGTGAAAAAAAAGTTTCCTTTTAATGATTTGATTTTAATATTAACATATATCAATAAAAATTCCTTCCATTTTCTTAAACCCTATATTCTCTTTTAAATATATTTTTAATTTCTTTTAAGGAAATAAAAATTGACTACTAGATAATGAATCAAAATTTTCCAAATTTGGTTGTAAAAAAATAAGTTTTAAATTATTTTTATTAGAAAAATAAAATCATTATAAATTGTTTTATCTCTAATATTTGTATTATTTTTTTCTTAATTTCATTAAGCACTTTTCTACTTTCAAATAAATTGGTACATTACATAAACCTTACATCCCTACAACTTTCACAAACGGAAAATGAATCTTCAACCCAAAAGAAAAACAATCAATAAGAAATAGAGAGAGCTACATGACACGAGGAGAGAGAAAAAGAAAAAGAAAAAGAAAAATGGAGAATGATTATGTGAAAGGAAAACATGGAAGAGAAAAGGAAGCAAGGGAAGAGAAAGAACGATGAGAAAAGGAAGCAAGGGAAGAGAAAGAACAATGATAGATTTTTTTTAAAGAACAGTGATAAATTTTTTTTTTTGAAATAACAGTGATAGAATTAAAAGAATTAAAGATAATAATAAAATTTTAAATAATAATAATATATGTAGGTGGTGTGTACTTATAAAAATACAATATAATTAAAGAAATGATATTTTTGGCAATAAGTGTAGTTTATTTACAAACTATAAATTTTTTTAAAATTTTAATGGGTGCAATTACAAAAGGGATGTACAAACAGTTTTTAAAGGGTGTCATTATCGCCACTAAAAAAAGTGGTCGTTGGCTAACGACTGGTCCGCATGGCAGGCCGTTCAGACTTCAGACGAAAAAACAAACACTACCTGAAACTACATGCATGTATTATTACGTAGAAAGACCAAGTAAGAGAACATAATAAATAGGATTGATTACAAGTCTAACCCACTAAGGTGGTTATTGTATTTGTGTGGTAAAATGAATCCCCCTTAGACATGACGTCGGTTCGGTTCCAACTGGCGAACCTAACCGGCGAACCGAACCAGAACCGCAGGACAAAAACCGAATCTGGAACCGATATTTTCGGTTCCGATTTCAAAATCGAACCAGACCGGAACCGGTACCGGGGCGATTCTGATTCTAAATGTCGAAGAACCGCCCGGTTCGAACCGACGGTTCCAACGTTATTATTATTATTATTTTAAATTCGTGGAACCATATCCAATCAACCAAATCTCTCATCTCTCTCTCTCTCTACCACAAACCCAGATATCTTCATCTCTCTCTTCAGGTTCTGCATCTCTCTTTTCCAAAATCCAAACTAGAATAATAGATCTCTCTCTCTCTCTCTCTCTAATCCAAACCATTCAAGCTCAAGCACCTATGACCCACCACCACAAACCCAAAATCCACCACCACCTAAACCAAATCACACCGACTGGCGACCACCACGGCACCATCGAGAAGACCGAAGACGAAGACAGATGGAGAAGATGACAGATGAAGAAGCTGCAGAAGACGAAGAAGAAAGAAGAAGAAGAAAGAAGAAAGAAGAAAGAAGAAAGAAGAAGAAAGGTGAATATGATGATCGATCTACAGCCGGAAAATCTGGGTTGATTTGGGAGAGAGAGTGTGATGAAGATCTAGGTTGAAAGATAGATGTGTTCACTGTGTTGTGTACTTGTGTTGATTTGTGAGAGTGAGTGACGTGAGTGAGTTTTTTAATTTTTTTTTTTAAAAAAAACAAAATTAAGAACCGAACCGTCGGATCAAAACCGAAACCGAAATCTCCGAAAGCCGATTCCGGTTTCGGTTCTCCTTTTTCTGGAACCGAACCGGAACCTAAACCGTCTCCATGTCTAGTCCCCCTTCTATGTACGACAACCATAGCACCAGCTACCGGCCACCTGGCACCGTTTCACATTGTAGTTGTGAGATATATATACTAGACTAGTTTGTACGTAAGAGAGTAAGAGATGTGCTCTTGCCCAAAAGTTAAACAAACACACATGTCATTTATAGCAAGAAAAGTAAAAAAATTGAAGAGGGAGAGGTACGCGGTGGGGATTCCGTTTGTCGTCGGTGAAGGGAACCTCACTGGACTGACTGCCCGTTACACAGTCAAGTTTTGAAGTGATTGATCCAACGGACGCTATCAAATCCTCTCCCAAACTCAACCTAACCTGACCTAACCTAACGGTGTTGTACACTACATGATGCATCATCCATCAAGGCATCTATCAGTTTTGTTTTTTGTTGTGTCCAATCTTCCATTTCAAAGCTGAGGTGACTTTACCTCTCTTTTCTTGTTCCCTTCAAACTCTTAACTCTCTGCTTTGGTTTACTTTACTTAGACCAAACTTAGCTAATAACTAGTAACGTCTAGCCGTATTTTCATCATCCGTCTAATCAATTTGATTCCTCGTTAATTTCCTAATCAATTCTTGGATTCTCATTTCTACAGCTACACCATTTATTCTTAGACCATTTGCTTCAACAACGAATGATGAATTCTGGGATTCTCACTCTTGTTACTTCACTTCCATCTCTACATTTAGCTCTGGCGGATCTCATCAAATCCCAACAAATCTTTAACCAACTATTATTAAATTAAAAAAAAAACCTATAAATATATACATCCTTTCATTTGTACACCCAGTAGATTTTTTTCCAATTTTTTTTTATTATATTGTTATATTGAAGGAAGGGAAGGTTTATCAGGAGATAGTAACTGAAATACTCTAAAAGATGCCCTACTAGAAATTGTCAGTCTCACTCTTCTGCAGCTACATTTGAGGCTTCTCCTAGACCAACTAACATTCACATGACAAGGAAGTAACTCAAACTGCACAAGATTTAGTTTAATTAAAATCATTTTACCCTTCTTAGTAATTTTAATCAAGATTCACGGCTATATATGTTATACAAAAAGCATAATAAAAAATCGGCAAACAAATAGTTTTTTTGGGCGGAAAGATCAGCATTCATATGAAAATATCAAGTGATTGACAAAACATTTTCTTTCAGTTCACACGCTCTTCTTTCTTAAAATGCAAACATGTACATGAAAGTTCATCGAGGTTAAAAAATAGGCTCTTGTACACTTCTCTCAGCTGGAAGTTGGAGTAACTCACGAATCCCTTCATAAACCTGAATGTAGTAATCAAAATAATCAGAACCAAACAATTGGAAAAAAAAAAAAACGATGTTCATACTAATCATAAGCAAACAGTTATCATATCGAAAGTTCATTCAAAACCCTTCATTTGTATCTATTTTAAGTGGTCTAATCCAAACTTGCCTGGCCCATATCATCCGACTTGCTCGGAGTCACACATAATATTTGAGCAATCAAGGGAACTTATGATTAAAAGACAAGTTTGAACAGGTTTAAACAGCATTGCCACTCCATAATAGATGTTGGAAATGCCAGAAATTGAATAAAGAAAGCAGAAAAATAACAAAGCCCGACATTACATATAAACATACCAGTTTGATCTGGGCTTTAATAGAGGCAATTAGGCGAGTATACTCTTCTATTTGCCTGCACAATGCAATTCAGTGATGCATCAAGTTTGAATGAAGTTACCAAGCAAGAAAAACAAAACAGCTGAATGTCAAAACAGATGAGAGAAATATAGATGAGCAAAAACAGCTTTGGATTATAAACATAATGAGCAAAATCTGATCATAACATCATTTGATAGATGAAAATCTCAAGATTCTTCTTGTATGAATAGTTAACAAAGTCCATCACTTGATCTCAGAAAAATTTTACTCTGATAAATATTAAGACCTCACTCTGTTGCTCCACATGCATAAATACCACTTAAGACACCCGGAAATAGTTTAATTTTAACAGAATGTCATCCTACTTCCAACATGCCAACCTAAGTAGTCATCATTAACAATGGTCATAAAATTTTTACATCCTAGTATCCAACCATGTCTCTTGATGTACAACAACAATGGCATTTATTTATTCATTAAAATCACTTCCTTGTGTATCAGCACCAGCCTAGTTGCTTGGATAATACTCAAGAGTCGCCCTATGTCATGGATGCAGAGATTTAGTTCTATATTATCTCCAATGAGGAGTAACAGACCTCAGAAGAAAATAAGCAAAACTATCATTCATGGATAGCAACGCATAAAATTTCAATTTGGTTTAAATTAAACATTAAATATCTTTTCTCCAAGATGAATAGAGAAGGCCAAAACAGAAATGGTTATAGAGACTGAAGTATGTGAAAGCAACTATATGACTGGGACAGTGTCATTGTTAGTTTCATTGCTTATCTTACCAATACTGCTATACTCTCTGCAACCAGGAGTTAAATTTTAAGTTATTTAGGTTTGACTAAAGCACCTGGAGATGAAATTAGGGGATATAAGCAGTTTAAAGAAAAATATTTTTGTCTAGAAAAAAAAAACCTCAAACAAACCAATGTTGATTAATTTTAAAAAGAAATATTGCATACCCAGCTAATCTTTCTTCCCTTTGTGATATGAAATTCAAAGCTTCAGACCAGGTGAACTCCACATGGAATCCAAGTCCTATATCCACAAATATCCTTCGCGTATCTGGCCTGCAAACAAGCAAAATTCAAAAAAAAAAAAAAAAGCAGCATTATTAGGCTAAAAGACAATGAGAAACCAGGAAGATTATAATTATAGAACAGCTTCTATAATAATGTCGAGCACTGCAAAGCTTAAGCCCAAAGTTGCAAATGCTACTTATTGAACCACAACATATGAAGTGTATACAACCTATTGCTTTATAGATGAGGATCTCATACTGTCATACCTAAGAAACGGGACATTCCAAAACTCACAAGTCACAAATAGATGCTTTAATGAGAGGTACGTTTCATGATGGTGGTAATTAGCTCAATGAGGAAAGCAGGAAAACTAACGGTTGACTAGGAACTAAAAAATTATGAAAGTCAACAATAAAATGAAAATATTGTATGATGCCAGAAGCTTCATAAATCACAAAGTGGAAGAAAATACATGGAGAACGTAACAAAGGTGCGCATTTATTATCAAATATGTATGAGTAAAAGACGAATCACAAAGCACCAGAAAAAGATAAAATAACAAAACTTACACATCAGCTTGCATGTACACTTCAGATCCGAGGTTGACCATAGTTCTAAGACTTGTAACACTATTTTTCTCTAAATTCTCTATGTTTCTTCGCAAATCTGAGCTGCAAGCACGGTGTCAAGGAAATTGCAAATACAGAGGATCACCAAAGTCAATTGTGAAGTCCTATTAGAGGATACACCCATACTACTTTAAAATATCTGGAAAGAAGAGAAAGGAAAAAGGAAAAGACTTAAAATGCTTGTCTCAGTGCCTCTTTACAATTTTTCCTTTGAAATCTGTTCTTTTTCTAAGAAAATTCATTCACATATAATCAAAGACAGACAATTGAAGAGGCTTAAGATAGCTAGCCAGTTATAAGAAATTTGTTTATTTGCAAAATATTATTAAGAATTTGTTTTTCAGGATCCAATCAAATTCCATAAAAACACATAATTACTGTGAAAATGTCTTGACTGAATGATCTCTCAACAAATGTAAATACAAGGAAAAGGATACAAAATCTTTTGTTGTTCGAAAACTTTGTCCCTGCAAAGTAAAACAAATAATGATATCAATTTGCTAACAACATTTCTTCAAATGCAAGTGTTTCTCACATTTCGACTCCAACATATGATAAAGCAGTCCCCATTTTATTTTTAGACTAGCAGATACTTTTTTACTGCTTTAGCCATTCAAAATCACAACTTATGAATTTTCATAGTAGTTTAAATTTTAACAAAATCTTTCTAAGAAACGTCATATTATATGACTTGTGCAATTAAAGCATCATGACATCCACTCATCCACAAGTACAAAAGGCCGCCCGCTGCCCTTCAAAATACTACTATAGAGCTTAATTGCCAAAACAAAAGTACCCGGGACTTTGGGCTAACTATACAGATCATGAGCAACAACAACCACAGATATAGTACCACAAATCAATATTAATTTCAAATTTAATTATACTACTACACAAGTATTTATTACATCAATGCCTATATTAGTTCCACCAAGCATCAAAACTTTCCTGCAAGAAACTCACTGACTAGAACAAAAAGGAACCTTTTACCAATCTCTTGGACCGACACTGGTATACCATAAGACATTTTCAATATTTTAAAAGTACGTTAAATTCAACGACTAAGAATTAAACAATTCACTAAAGGAAAAACATACCGTTCAGCAATGGCACTCACAAGGTCCGGTTTCAAGCGGCGATCAACAAATTCCTCAAATTTTTGTACTTTTGCCTGGCGGTAGTTGTCCATTTCGTTCCTCCGAAAACCTGTATGAAGTCAAACTTGTGCCCAAGTCAAGAGAAAACATTGGTTGAGAGAGATAGATTAAAAGCAATATATGAAAATCAATCCATTCATTTACAACTGCACACTGTTATATGCATATTCTTACTCTATTACATAACAAACACACACAAAAACATCTTTTATGTTGCCTCACAATAAAACAACAAAAAAGTTTCATTTAGGCATTTTATCAAACATCTAACGTGATACGTGACGAGCACCAACAATGACAGTAAATGAACAAAATGAAAAACACTTGATAGCATAAATCTAATACCCCCAAGCAACCCATTTTAACATTCCAAGAACTGAGAAAGAGACTGGAAGTAAATTTATCAAAGCAAAACAATAAGAAAACGAACCAAACATAAGCTTAAATTACCAGAAAATTCCTATCCAACGAAACAAACAAACAAAATAATCAGCCAGCGGTATAAGAATTTCGTATAGACGGCCGCAACCAATCAAATTAGAAAGATTGGAAGAGAAAGGGTTTGATTGGAAACAAAATACGAACATGTGAGAGGACTGAGTGTTGTTCAGTTTGGAATAGTAGTCCTCTACTGTTTTCGGAAATTATCAATTAAGTACCTATGGATTCGATTAAGTCCAAAGTTTTTGCATTTTTTTTTTATATAACCAAATTGGATTTATTGTTTTTCTATAACTATCAAAATAATCTTAAAATTTTTCACAAGTGACCAAATTGGTCTTTATAATTAGGGGCAAATATAAAAAAAGAATTCGAATTAAACCGAACCGAATCAAACAAACAAACAAAAAATGTAAAGTTAGGATTTCAACTTTATTGTGGTTCAAACCGGATCATTTTTATGAAAATTGCATTAATATGTTTAGTTTTGGTTTTGGCTTTGGAAATCGAATTAAACAAGTAAAACATATATTTTTATTTTGTAATTGAATATATAAAAAAACTTAGTCTTTTCCTAAATCTAACCTACATTGTCATATAAACCTAGTCTCGGCCTAAACATATAAAGCTTTTTTCTGATTAAATAATATAGCTTTTGAAAAAGAAATCCTAAAATTAACATGTGTATTGCAAAATCTTATCATTAGGTTTTTTATTTTTTGAATTATAAGATATTTGAGGACCAAATTGATCTATTTTCAATAATTTAAGGACTCTGCTAACTAAAAATACAAACATGATTTTAAAAGTGACCTTTCCTAAAATATTTGGAACTAAATTGAAGTTTCCCCTATAATTATAGACTAATTGTTAAGAAGCTTAAAAAAATATTTCATGGACCTAAAGCGGAAAGCCCAGATCATTAGCCCTTTATGATCATAAAACATAATATGTTACCTTAAAGCATCCTCAATAAGTTAAAAAATAGTACCTCTTTGACTATTAATAGGGAGGATGGATCGGAAATTGCTCATACAACCTCCCTACTCCCCTCTTCAATTTTTTTTTTCCGGTCAAAGCCTCCCTATTTCTAAGGAGACAAGACATCCTCTCTATATTTTCTTTCTCCCTCCTCAATTAATTTCAATGGTCAAGATTAGTCCACCTCATTGAAAATGAATGGTCCAAATTCAACAACTCTTTCTAGAAAAATAAAATTATAATATATTATATATTTAAAATAATTAAAAATAATAATAATGAGCTATTTTCATGGAGGCTTATTAGAGTGTTAACTCCTTATACGGCTACTCATTTTTAAAAAGTACATCAAACTCTCTATAATAAGGAGGCTTATTAGGGGTGCTCTTAAGGCACATGATAACAATTACTTTATTTCCATTTTATGGAAATAAAAACACTGTATTTATTGTAACAAGACAATAAATACACTATTTGACTTGTGCTTTTATTTTCTTTTATGGAAATAAAGTAGACTAACACTACCCTAAAACAAATTATAATAGTCAAATTAAAATGTCGCCATTTGCACCCTTTGAAACTGTATGTACATAAGTGGTTGAAATGTTAAAGTCAAAATTTTAAATCATAAATCTAAGTTGATTTAGATATATATAAATAAATATATATAATATATATATATATATATATATATATATTACAATCAACCTGGAGGGGGGGGGGGGGGGGGGGGTGTTATTTATCAATTAATCGATTATGTTACTAACTTTTTCGATTAGTTAATTTTTATGGCAAACAACACTATAATAAAATCAAGTATAAAAAGTACGGAAATTAAATAACATTTAATTTTTACGTAGAAACCCTTCGACTGAGAAAAACCACGGAAGTAGCTTCGCTAGCCATTTGAGCCATAGTCAACCAATTATGAAAAGGAAGTTACACCCTCAAGTGATACACAGACACTCACTCTCGATAACATCAAACAATAGACATTATCACTCACTACTCTTGGTTCTGTAAGTTCCTAACCTTTTGATTGGATTATTTCGTTGATAAACCACATGGGGTCTTGAGTGTAAGGGTAGTTAGGTCTCATTGTTCGTGATCAAGCCTCGATGTCATCCTCAAGCTCAAGAGCACTTCAAAGTTATATCTCTTGCTTAACTCTATTTGAAGAGATTAGTAGCACATACACACACACACACACACACACATTAGCATGCAGGCCTTACATATCTTGCATTTGTGTTTCAATCGTTTGTTGTGTGTGTTCTTCATTACACTTCTTACACATGCACTTTTGTGTTAGTTCTAAGTGTGGTTGTGGTCTTTGTATTTCGTTCTCCGATGTATGTTCGGAAACATCTGTGCCCGCACGTTGGTGTGCTTTTTCTTGGCGCGACGAGTGACATTCCTTGTAGAATGGCTCTTTTGCACGGGTAGTGCACGAGTTACCTACATGTGCAGTTACCCGTGCATTAAAGATGGGTTCCCTCGGATACCTACATATGCAGTTACCCATGCATTAAAGATGGGTTCCCTCGAATTCTCATTATGCACGGGTTGTGCACGGGTCTCCTACCCGTGCAGTTACCCTTGCACTGAGGTAAGATGCTCTCTGGTGAGCCTTTTGCACGGGTGTTGTACGGATCTCCTACCCATGCAGTTACCCATGCACTTAGTCTGTTTTGTGCCTGTTTTTGCCAAAACGACGTAGTTTCATTTAGGGCTTCTATATATATTTTCCTTTCTCTCCCAACTCATTTTTTAGAGTTTTAAAACCCCTCTTTAGTGAGAGAAAGTGTTCCTTTAAGAGAAAAGCTTGACTAGGTATTTTTACTCAACAAAACTCATACCCATGTGCATCTAGCTCTATTCTTGCATCTATTCTTCATGGGTCTTCATAGGTCTACATGCTTCTCTTGACTAGGTAATTAACTATGTACTAAAACTTCTTGTTTCATCTCTATGTTCTTAGTTTACCTAGGGTTAGCAATTATTAGTTGATTAATTGCATGTTTAATTTATTTAGTATGATTTGACTATGTTTGTGACTTTGTTTGTTGGTTGAGATTGCATGTTCATTGATAGCTATCTTTTAGGACTATTTTACCCTTTAGCTAAATCTTCATGCATTTGCATTTAGATATTGATATCTAGGATTTGCACTTATTGACATCTTTAAATCCTTAGATAAACATTTATTGTAGCCTAACATTAATTGCATGATAGAATATTTTTACATATTCACATAGGTTGCTTAATCTCTTCATTGATTGTTAAGCTTTGTGACTAAGTGGATTAGTGCACAAGCTTGTTGGTCTAGGATCACTATTAAAGGCCCGTTGGGTAGAGTGAAAGGGTTAGTAACCAAGTATGGTGTGACTTGAGGTCAACCTAGGTTGTAAAATTTCATTCAAATAGTGGATTTAAGGACTATGTGTGGCTAGAAGGATAACCCGTGAGTTTTGCCCAGTTGGAGGGTTTCTCACGTAAATCAATCATTGTGTTTTTATTGTTTTCCGCATGTTTATTTTGGATTGGTTGATTACTAATATGGGGTAGCATTATTAAAATTGATTAAGTCGAAAAGTTGGTAATAAATCAACTAAAACCTATTCACCACCCCCCCCCCCCCCTCCAGGTTAGTAGACACACGCTTTATAGTATTTTCAGGTTCAATCCTAATGATATCCCCTGATCCACTAATCTTGGCGTAATCACGTCCTAATCTACCCTCAAGCCTTTTATAGTAGCACTTGGCAATGCATATGCAACCAAACACTTTGGCCACAAGACTTTCCAATTGCTTGTCAACCACAACTTGTAGCTACAAGATTTGAACTCAATGAAGAGAGTTATAGTCTAAGTGTGAACATATAAATGATGCTCAATAAATAGAATGCAACACAAGACAAACTATGCTTAACTAGATGTGGTAATAATTATTCAACAATCCTAGTTATTAACAAATGCCTAAATGAGCATACATAAATGCATAATGCACAATATGATAACCTATAGGCTTAACTAGATGTAGAGAATTAAACCCAACAACCTAGTTATCAACTAACCCTTCAACAATCTCCAAACTTCAAATATATGCAATTAATGAAGTTATACAAGTAAACAACAATTAAAGAAAGGGGTTTTTATTCTTACCTAACAATGAAGTTGTTTACTTGAAACCCATGAATGATTAATGACTTCAATGCATATGGGTGAGGGTTGGAGAGTCAATCAATGATGCTTGAAGACCTTCTGTCTCAACTAGCTGTAGAGAAGTATACCCAATAACCTAGTTATAATCTAATCCCTCAAGCAATCTCCAAACTTCAAAGAATATGCAATTAATATGAAGTTAAACAAGAAACAATTAATGAAGGGGAAGTTTGTTCGTACCAACAATGGAGACCATTAATGAAAACCCATGAATGAAGATGGCATTGAATGCACATGGGTGAAGGATGAAGAGTGAATAAATGAAGCTTGAAGCTTCTCTTTCTTGAAACCCTTGCTCCTCTCTTTTAAAGATGTATTTTCATGATTTAGGGTTCTTAGATTCTGCAGAAATGGGAAAGTGGGGTATTTATAGAGCCTACGCAAAACAATATCGTTTTGTAGAAATTCCTGTCGATTGCAGTACTTACCACAATTTTAGCACCAAGCCTACACCGCAGAACAAGAGGAAACAACCCTCTGATAATCACTGTGTGATAAACCAATAGACACGCACTATGTCCCAAATGCGGCACATGCCGGGTAAAGTCATTGGAAATGATTGTTGATCAAACCGCAGAACATACATGCTCACAAACCGTGCAACCAACCGTGCAATGCTCATTGGAAAGAACCGCAGCGTATGCATGGTGTACCAACCACGGTACACGTAACGACCCAGATCGCGGAAGAGAGAAAGACTCTTTTACAAGCGGCCGAACACAGGTGCAAGGACAAGCACACCAATGCGCGAGTGCAGACGTTTTCGATCAAAAAATGGAAACAAATTACAACATAAACACACAGATTGTAAATCTGAAATCAGATACGGAACAAGCAAATGAGTTCAAGGAACTCAAGCAATGAAACACGTAAGAATACTAAGGAATCATGATGCATATGTGTGTATGTGTGGTGGGTACAACAACTGTAGTGACACATGTAAATAAGTTGTATATATGTGCAATGATTGGTGCACAACAATGCAGGGACACAGATATGCAAATTGTTTATGTGTGCGCATAGGGTTGCTCAACGATATAGGGACACATATGAATGAATTGTGTGTGTGTGCACCCAGCCTCTTCAATAGAACAAGTCAAGTAATTATACTTTTGAAGCTCAGCTCTTGAAGATCTTGGGATGCCGGGAAACTTTCCAAACACGATTACGAACTTGATGACCACATGAAGAACTTAATCTACCCTTACAAAAACACCCCAATGGTTTTGACACAGAAATAAGTCAATTACAAAATAATTGCACTTACAATATGTTTCATGACTTCATCAAAATATTTCGATCCACCTTTTAAATAAAATGTCTTTCCTTTCTAATATCAAATTCTACGATAACTATTTTTTTTCTTCATTATAGATGGATTAGAGTAGTACCTTTCAGTATTTAATCAATGTTGAGTTCTAACAAGTAGTGTTCTTTGTGACTTGAAATCAGTAATCCAATATTATACTCATTTTTTGATTGATCTCTGTACTAAAAGTAAATCGAAATGCCCCATTGTTATTACAAGTGTGAATTTGTAATTCTAGAGAACTTGTGTAGTTACAAGGATCCAAACAACTGGACTGCATAAATTATACATGTATATGTAATTATCTACTCTTGAACTTCAAGATTTAGAAGAGATTTGCTAGAAATTCAAAGAAATCATGATTGTTTTACACAATTTGAAAGTCAAAATTGATGATGTTTTTTAATCGAAGTAAACTGTAAATACATTTATATAAGTCACTAAATGGTGAAATCTCAAAGTTTGCTTGATTTTTATATGGTCCGAAAATGGAGTTTCGAAACATATCAGTTGTGACGAATGGAGATATTGTGGGAAACTCTGTTCTAAAAATGGAGATGGAGGAAGAGAGAGAAAACATATACGAGAGAGAAGACGTGTGAGAAAAAAAAGGGAGAGAGAGAAAATTGTATATATATGTCTATATGTATTTATAATATAATAAATAATACTCATATTTTTTAAATAATTTAATATTAATTTTTTAAACATAAATAGTTTTTTTAACTAAAAAAAAAGACTATTCGTCCTGATCATCTGCATGAGTCTGAGGATCCTGGGCTGGAGTGGGCTGCTTGGTCCTCAAGCTTGAGCTACCAACCATAACAACATGGGGGGTTTTTAGAGGCATGTGGTGTTGGTGGTGGTGTCTAAAGCTCTGAGGTCGAGTTCAGTGGACTATTTACTGAAACATGCACGTTTTCTTTACGGAAGGAAGACTCGACGTTCATCTGTTTAGTCTGAACTTTAGAAGATGTCTCGACAGGAACCTCCTTGGGAATATATCATTTTGTTTAAACCTCCTTGACCCGAAGAAGACATGACTACAAAATAGAATGTAAGTATACAAAACTCATCACAAGAGGTCATAGTTGAAGAGCGAAAACATACTAGGCTTTGATAGACGAGTGATAGAAAAATGGTGTTGTAAGTTCTCTAGAGTAAGTAGGACCTTTTAGGAGCGATCCTTAGGAGGAATGACCGATGCAATCTTTATGTTTCTCTTCTGCTTCTCTGTGACCATAAGTTTCTCCTTCTTCCTCCAATATTCCGCGCCAACTGATAAAATATTGGAGATAAACAAATCGGATGAAGAAATAGTTCAAAACTATTGGACTAGTAAAAGTTCTGATTTTAGCCTCAGAAGTCACAACAAAAAGGAAGAATATAACATCAAGAAACTACCTAGATCGCTAAAAGTGGTAGGAATCCGGTGCTAAAGAACCTACTCAATAGGCTGAGCCTCCCTGTAACCCGAAGCGAAAAACCACTCATTCTTCCAATCCTTGTTAGAAAAAGGATTATCAGTGACCATGACTTCCTTGCCTGGCCAAGCGCTAACATAATACAAACCACAGGGGTTAGAGATTGACTTCAGTTGGTAGAGATTCATGAACTCTCTAAACGTAAGCTCTGAAAACTGACATTGCTTCCAAATGATATAGGTCCTGATAAGAGCCTCTAAACATTATGAAACAGTTGTGACAGAATGCAGTTGAGGCAACATAGCATGTATCTCAAAAATGGATGGAAAAGAAGGTTAACGCCAAACTCAAAGGAGGTAGAGAGAAGAGCAACCTCGCATTCTTTATGGGGGAGCAAGCAAGTTCTTCTTTCTTAGGAAGTCTAAGTACAATATTGTTAGGAATGCCATATTTTATTCTATGGAGCTCTAAACGTCTTGGGATCATGGTGGATCTAATAGCATCAATAGACCACTTTGCCTTCCACTGACTATTATTGTCTTCACCGCTACTGGCTTGACCGCTCTCAGCAAAATCTTCATTGAACAAGTCATCGGTTGATTCCAAGGCAGCCTCTTAAGCTTCTGAAGTATTTCCATCTCCTGTAAAGTAGATACGTAACAAGACACATATCATGTAAAGTGGAACACATGATTTTGTGGTAGCATGACATAAAGTGCATACATAAAGAGATATTAAGGACGGAAGACCCCTTAAAAGTGAAAAGGACATAAACATTCCAAAACCATATAAAGAATACAAATTGTAAGAATAGAAAGGAACTAAATTTTGAATTCACTGGTACCGACGAACCTTTTTAAATAGGGTTCTCATAAGCAGGTTCGACATCCACTATGTCTACAATTATTTCAGACCCTTAATAACTGTGATTGTTCTTCCGAACTAATTCCGAATTCATCCTCCAAATGGTCCAAGTTCTTAACAAGATGGGTGGCCAGAATTGTATATATATATATATATATATATTTTCTATTCACAATCTTCTTTCTTAAAAGAGCCTTCAGCCTAGAGTCACAAACAATTTTCTTCTCGCCGTTTTCTAAATCAAAAGGCTTATTTTCTCTACAGTATTTAGTAATCAAATTTGTTATATAAACCTTTGAAATTTCTTGATTTGTATCTTTCCCAACGGAGGCGAGAAAATCCAACAGAGGTTTTGATCCCCATCCATTGAACTCCATCCTCTTTGACATTGTTTCTCATTCAATTGCAAAAAGTGAAGCTTCACTTTTTCTTCAATAGCATTTAAATATTGTAATGTATATGTTATATTGAAAAACATGGGTCATTCATGCAACATATAACAAGCCATCTTATGTAGATATTGACATTGATAAGCTTTATACGTGACCAAAAAAAGCTTTATGCGTGATAGAATCATCCTTGCCTACACACTCATGATGATAAGCTTTAAGATATAATCCCTGTAGGCAATGTATACAAAAGTTAATTAATAAGGAAGATGCCATTTTATGTTGAGAAATAAATGAAAAGGATTATTCCGAATGAAAAAAGAAGCAACAACAACACTACTAACTTTATGAACTGATTTTTTAGTAAAAGTGTAGAACAAGACTTTTAAATTTTTAATCAAAAATTAATTGTTTCCTTCCCTCAATGTTATTGTTCCTCTTTGAAACTGTATGCCTCCTAACACAACCCATTATTCTCCCTCACTACTTAATTTACAGGTATTTCATTTGTTAAAAGATAGTATAACATCTAAAATAGGAAACAACAACAACAAAGAGAAAATAAGTACATGAATCAAGAATGAATACCTAAATGATTGTCTGTTATTCAAACTTTGTATATTTTAACACAAGAATCATATGGTATAAAATTTACA
The DNA here is from genome assembly GCA_033220585.1 of Dipteronia sinensis. Classification (NCBI taxonomy): domain Eukaryota; kingdom Viridiplantae; phylum Streptophyta; class Magnoliopsida; order Sapindales; family Sapindaceae; genus Dipteronia; species Dipteronia sinensis. Next base: position 68,170,440 of record CM065638.1, on the reverse strand, counting down.
AAGTTACTACCAGAGAAATAACACGGGATTGTATGTAAATGTAACTACCAAATACCAATGCATGAAGAAAAAAACAAGTGATTTGATCACATGACCTAAATCTGCATTATACACACCAACAAGAACCTTTAATTACTTTTTATTTTTGGATAAATAATCAACTAAATTAAAGAGAATGGAATATGATATATTGGATTATTCTACTATATCTTATAGTCCTACATGGGTTGATAAACATACAAACCTTAAAGTTGTGCCTAAGACCTATGCTAATGGCCTTCTCAAGGCTAAGCATTTGAGCCTTTTCAACCTCCACAGGTGGAACGTATCAGTGCCACTCATTTGTCAGAGAAGCCAAGTATTTTTCCTCAGGCTCTTCTTTATAATCATATGCATGAGTATGAGGATCCTAGACTGACTGGAGTGGTCTGCTTGGTCCCAAAGCTTGAGCTACCAACAATAACAACATGGGGGGTTTTAAGAGGCATGAGGTGTTGGTGGTGGTGTCCGAAGCTCTAAGGTCGAGTTCAGTGGACTATTTACTGAAACAGGCACGCTTCCTTCACGGAAGAAAGGCTCGACCTTCATTCGTTTGGTCTAATCTTTAGAAGATGTCTCGATAGAAACCTCATTGGGAATATATCGTTTTTTCAGACCTCCTTGACCCGAGGAAGACATGGCCGTAAAATAGTGTAAGTATACAAAACTCATCATAAAAGGTCATAGTTGAAGAGCAAAAACACACTAGGTGTTGAGCGAGGGGTGATAGAAAAATGGCGATGTAAGTTCTCTAGAGTAAGTAGGACTTTCCATGAGTATCCAGACTTGGAGTGGGAGCTTGGTCAGTCTTCTAGTTGAAGCTCATTGCAATCTGCTCGTCTTCAGACATTTCTTTCGTTTGTTGGCGAAAAGGAAAAGGTCATTAAAATTTGGTCCAAGAAGAGAAAAATGGAGAAGGCCTCTATTATAAACACAGATGAACGGGCCGTGTCGGCACGGCCTGGTACGGTGTCGTGCCGTGCCAAGCATGGCCCGATAAGGATTATGGGGGCACGAAATACTTAATTTAGAGATTTTAGTATGCATGTAGTTTTTGTTGGTATTGTGAAATAGCATCTCGACATTTTTTGGCTTCGTAAAGTTACGGTTGTGGGTATCGTAGCTGGTAAACGCTCGGTAGACTATAATTCCTCCTACTAGGGACACCTAGAGGTTTAAAGACTTGTGGCACACGCTAAATGTCATCATATTTCCTACAAAAGTGGACTAACCTTGTTTATGTTTGTTAATGTTTCAGTGTGTTTTGTTTGTTTTTTAGTTTTTTGTTTCGTTTTTTGTTTTATTCGAGGATGAGCTAAAGATAGGTTTGTGAGTATTCAATAATATCCATTTCTACATTTAGTGTAGGCCTCATTTCCTATTGTTTTCAGTCATTTCTCGGGCAATATTGTTATTTCATGTGTTTTGAGAGCTTTGTGTATGTAATACTCCTTAAATAAGGTGTTAGAGCCAAATTGAAGAGATTTGGGGGTTAAAATGACTGAAATTGTAAAGGCTCGTGTAGAACATCCAACTTCAGAGGGTTATATCTCCCTCCTCATATCGAACCATGTTGAGATCCATACATATTCGAAAATTCCCGGATGTCTAGTTTCCAGAAAATTTTACAGATTACGATTTCGGGTTTTCTAGAGGAAGTTGTGCCCGTTTTAGTAACTAGTGGTTAGAGTTGAAAATCTTCTCTAAAGGAAAAAGTGACCTGGAAAGCTACTTGGGCAAGTAGCTTAGCAAGTCGCTTTGTGCGCTGTCAAAATGCAAGATTTCATTCCAGAAGAAAAAGCGACTTACAAGCTACTTGGCCAAGTCGCTTGGGAAGTAGTTTCACTCGCTAACTCAAAAAATTAAAATTTTGCTCATGTCCTAATTCACACTCCGATATAAAACCTTTCTTATTTTTCACTCAACACTTTTCAGACCTCACACCCTACACAAACCTCTTTTTCCTCCTTCATCTTCTTCCCCAAATAAGCGAGAAAGGTCAACCTCCCATGAAGGTTTTTCCTCCATGAGAGCTCACCATACATCACAATCATCATCTTATACACTTCTTCCACCCATCTTAGAGTAGATTACAAGACGAAATGAGGGCTCTAAGGACCAATTTCGATCCATGCTTGCATCAAGGAAATGTAAAGGCTTTGGAGGAGATTTCTTCAAGGGGCTCTATGTAGGGAAAAACGGTTCAAAACGTGGCGGAAGCGAAAAACTTGGTTGGTATATTTCAAAAAAATTTCCTTTTAAAAAAAGAACATTAACCCTTGATTAATTAACATATAATAAAAGTATCGTACCTTTTTCAAGTGACGATTGATATTGCGTCGATTTGAATCCGCTTGCTTCAAATTGAATCCGCAAGATCTTCCAAACCAATCATAAACGTGAATCACCTAGGAGTGTGGGTTCCCTTTCTTTGAATTGTAAACCTGAGGATGGAAACATAAAACTTTTGCTTTTTGTTAGTCACAATAATTCTCGTAGAGAAAATAAGGAACGTTTGGTCACTTGTGAATTCTCAATTTTTTAATCGAAAACTCGTGTGAACCCTAATTTGATCTTTTACATTAAGCTTTTTGATGTAAAAGCTTCTAATGTACTATCGAAAATAAAACGCTCTTTATTCTTCTTCTCTATGGCCAAATTCTACACCCCTTTTTTGAGTTGGAAGTTTTTTTTTATTATTCAAAAGCAAGAGAATAAAAATTCTTTCTTTCAAAAAAAAACTTTTTTTTAAAAATCACATTATTAATTCCAAATTTAATATATATATATATATATATATATATATAGGTGATGACCTAATCCTCATTCAAGTAGGATTTCTACCTTGGAGTCAAATCCTCACACAAGTAGGATTACTTCTTCTCCCAGTCTCCTATCAACTTTGAGTTTTAACCATATTCCAACTCATGAGTGTATTATCCAATAATAAATTATTGAATATTAAAATTTTGACTATATCAAAAACTTCCTAATTTGACTAGATAAATAAAATACTTTTATTTATCTACTTATCAAATATAGTCTTCGATATTTACCATACTACCAACAATTGTATGACACTAAGAGTCTTACTCCTAGTTAGAAAAAGATTTTAATTTTTAATCAAACAATTAATTAATTAATTAATTAATTTCCATTTGATTAATTAATAAAATAAAACAATATATTAGACTAATTAATTAGCCTTGCCGCCCAAGTATATACTTGTGCAATATATTATTTTTCCATTTTATTAAATCCATTGGACTTTAATAAAAAGTCCACATGTGAACTATGTCTATTCTTACTATAAAAGAAACAAGTCCACATGCCTTAAATTAATACATTAATATAATTTAGCAGCCCATTTATTTAAAATATGCAAATTATATTCCTAATGTATTAATGAAATGTTGAACGCACCCCATTGGGGCCACCCTAGGATTCCTACTTCCTTGGCCACCTATTCTAGGCCTTTTTGAAGAGTTACCACGTGTCTTGATCACATATGACCACACCTCTCCAAAACTTTGGATTCCGAAATCCAAAAACAATTCTAGATGGACCCAGAAATTGGTCTGGTAGAATATATCAAGTGATCCATGCAAGTTCGTGCGGATTGGGGATCTTGGCGGGCTATCTAATTTAAGCTTCAATAGACATAATCTAATCATAATTAACAAATGATTCACTTAGGTTCGATCTATTAATTTTAGCTCATTTCACTAAAGAGTTAAAATTGAACTCTTAAATAAAGATAGAATAAGATAATATTTCTCATTCGTACCCTAGACAATCTTATTGGAGATAGTGTATCCTCGTGAATAATATCAGTAATCGCCAAGAGCTCATAGACCGCCTATAGCTCTCCTAGTTAACATATTTACTCATATGACCACATTTTGAACTTGGATATTTTGACTTGTCTAGAAGCCATGTTTCAATAGACACTATTGAAAACTTAACATTAAGATTTAATATCCAATACCTCAAAACATCCATATGATGATATTCTACTCACATTTAATAAATGGAGCCACGATGTTCATATCTATAAATGAAGTCCTCTATCGATTAACAAATGAATACCACCAAACTATCAAGGATAGACTATGCTATATAATTATACTCTTTGATAGCTCAAATGATAACACTTGTAACCATAAGTCCATCATTTATCTCAGGATTGAGATAGACTCTCCAATTGTCCACAAGTGAAAACTTTTATCCATTGACAGTTTTGGATAAAGTATTTCACTGTGATCCTATTCAATGCACCTAGTGCACTAGATTCTTTTGCCCAAAGACACTACACTTTGATGATTTTAGACTCATCATAACACATTTGATCCCACTCAAATGCTAGCAAAAGAATCTACAACTTTAACAAGGTAAATGCGCCCAACCTTTATCTTAAGTTGTGAACATTGTTCAAAACTAACTAAAGAATTGTGTCTACCTTATATATATCCAGATGTATGAACAATTCTTCATCTCTCATAGTATTTTGACCTTATGATTATTTACTTTTGACAATTATAATAATTAAACTACAAATGCTATAAGATTTGTTAAACTACAAATCACTTTATTAATATGAAAAGATTGTCAAATACATCATTACACTCTTGCTATTGAGCATAATCCTAACACTCTACAACTCAATCCTTTTTGTATTTCTTATTTTCTTTGATGTGTAATCTCCATTTGGGAACTTTGTAATCATACATTTGTGCTATTTATGTATGATTGTTCTTAAATTCAATTAGGTCTTGTTCTATTCTTTGTCATATCTATGATTTAAATCTCTTATTGTGACATGCATGTATTTGGAGGTTAGAAATTGATGTGTATTTATGAATGAGATTAAGAGTAGAGTAACATAATCAATGAGTAGTATAATGTAACATCTCATGATTGTATGTATGTTAATGAATGATTCAAAATGCCTTGTTTAGAATGATTTGAGTGATTGAGAGTTAGAGTTGTGCTTTGGCATAATTGTGACTAATTGCCTCCAAAGAATGAGAAAAGTTTTGTTAATGCATTAACATGCTAGATTAAGTTTTGGTTCTATATTCTTGTACTTAATGAGTCTTGGTTTAAGACACAATTGCTCATCCCATGGCTTTGGTTGAGTGATGAATTGATTTTGGTAACTTCCTTATTCAACAGAATGAACCATTTACTTGCATTAAATGTGCTTAATGTTTAATAATCAACTTGATGTGCATAATTGTTTAGTTCTCCTTTAAGTCATCCATCTTAGAGAGATTAGAGAGAAAAGAAAGAGTTTTCTTATCTATGAGAGAGTTGGCATTCAAGAAAATTGGAGACTCGCCGTGACTGTCTAGTGGTCAAGACATCCGAATGATAACTGAGAAAACCCTGCGTTCAAATTCCGGTAGCGGATAAGTTCTTCTTTCTTTCACTATTGTATTTCTTTTCTTTGTTTTCTTGTCTCTTCTTTGATATGTACTTTCATTCAGTAGGGATTTAATGTAAACCTAACATTTTTGCCTCTTTTATTAAATATGTTTGTCGATGATTGAGTGGTTATTTAAGTTCTTAATGCTTTTGAGTGATTAGCCAACACTTAAATGAACTTTGGTTGTTGGGTTATGGACCGAGAGGAGACACGCACAACGTGCTCGATTAAATATCCACTGCATGTAGGGTAAGATAAAAATACGCGAGGCTTTTCATGTATAGTTGCTTAATATTTCTCATTGCTCTTAATGAACTCGTGTATAGGTCGGGTAACCATCGAGAGATAGGTTATTGGGGCATTGGGTATAACCTTTGTTGCTCGAGAGAGAATATTCGTGAGGATTAAGTGAACACGACTTTCAACATTGATAAGCATGTTTGTTTGAATTTGTGTGATTGTTATGGTGGAGTCATCTACTTAGTGTAACCATACATCCTACTTCTCTCCAATCCATCTTTGTAAATATTATTGTATATAATTTATATTTTTATAGCTATATTTACATTTAATACACAAACAACACACACTTAAATTAGTTTTCTAATTCAATTAAACTAGGAATAGTTAACAAATTACACCTCATCGTGGGAACTGACTTTATTTATCACTGTACTACACTCACCGGCCTCGTATGATTGTGAGTAGCCATTTTGGTGTGGTCAAACGCCAAATCAAGGAAAGAGCCTCGGCAAAAACTGCCGTTCCACTCACAAAGGTAGCTTGATTCCGGAGAAACCACACCACCTAGAAAACCGTAATGATAGAAGCCTACCAAAGAGCTCTCAATTGAGTGCTAAAGACAACTCTCATCGCCTCTTGACAAAGATCCAAACAAGTACCATCCAACTTAATATTATCACCAAACATAGATGACATTGCATCCCACAACCCACGAACAATAGGACACTCTAGAAACATATGTCTTAAACATTCATCTGATACACAACAAAGCCGACAACGAGAAGGGAACATATAACCTCGAGCACGCAACGTAATGTTCGTAGAAATCTTTTCATGAAACAAGCACCAAACGAGGACAAAGTGTGAAGGACGAATAAACGACGCCCAAATCTTCTTCCCAAAAAACTGAACTCCCAGTCTCAAAAAGAAAATCATAAGAAACATATATGTTTATATTTATGATTGGCGTAATCCCTCATTCCCTATGTTATGTGCTTGTTTTCTAGGTAAAAACCATGTTTTTAATGTGTTTATCTATTTGTGCAAGAGATTGTAAGTGGAATTGAGCTTCTAGCTATTTCGGTTGAAAAAAGGAGCGGAAAGGAGTGGAAAAGCTGAAGAAGTTGAAAGTTTGAAGATCGACTTCTAGAGAAAATAGGGACATGGGAAGCGATTTTTAAAGTCGATTTTTGCTCTTTGGGAGAAGTCCAAAAGCAATAGAGACATGGCAAGCTACTTGGCCATGTCGCTTCTAAAGTCGCTTTATGTTATGAAGTTTAGCTCTATATTTTCCAGTGGAAATAAAGACTTCGCAAGCTACTTGGCCAAATTGCTTAGGACGTGGCTTTGATGTTCAACTCGAATAAAATGACAATTTTTCCCTTGCCCTAGTTGGCTCCTCTATATATTCTCACTTCTTTTTCTTTCCAAGACACAACTCTCCAGCCCAAGACTCACGATGAACACACTCTCATTACCTTTATTTCCTTTGAACAACATCACCAAATCCACATTTTTCACATATTTTTCCATACACCCACCACATTAACCTTTCAATCCATCATCATCTCACATTCTTGGGCAAAAGGGAGAGAAGAGGAATCAAAGGAGAGAGAGTCCTCCATAATAGTGTTCTCTTTATCTCTTTCTCTTTTACTTCTTGTGATAGCCATGTTTAGATTTCTTTACACATTTTGTATGACTTTAAGTTGTGATATGAACTAAGCTTATTGAGCTAGGGCCAAGATGAAGGTCATTCCATGACTTTCTAAATAACAGATCACCGATTTATCCTTACTTGCTTGTGTTGTTGTCTTACAGGAAACAACACCATCCAGAGAACAAGTCCAAACTAGATATTTTCAAATTTTCTTACAAATGAAATAAATAGCTACAAGCACACTGAGAAAGGAATTAAAATGCTTCTATAGTTATGCCTTATTCATATTCTACTATTCATAATTTATAGAAATCCTACAAGGTTATGTTTGGTTATCGAAAAACAGAATAAATTCTAGTGGAAATAGAGGGTTTTGTTACTTTTTTGAGTTGGTGCTTCAAGACTATTACCACTTTAATAACTTAAGTTTTAAAGACACTAAAATAAGTAACTACCAAAAATACCCTTACTTTACATTATTTTTATTATATTTTGTACTTTAACTTTTCTCGTACTTTTATGTTGTTTGAAATATACCTCTCTCTCCAATTTTAAAAGCTCTATAAACAAAAATTGAGGTTCATCTTCTTCCCCAACTCATTCGAAATTCATCTCCTTTTCCAACTCGTGGTCGTTGATAATCGAAGTCCATCTTTTTCTCCTTTTCGTTTGTGTACAAATCAAGCTAATGTAATCTCATTTATTGTGTTATTTTGGTTTTGAATCTTTCATTATTAAAGTTGTTGAGGTAGGTAGATTAAGTTACACAGTATGGGAAACTTCATTGGAGTGTTGATGAAACGTTTTTTTTTTCTATTTCCGAGACGTAATTTACTTGTGTCCGAGACTTCTTTGAAGGTTCTGAGACTTTTGATATTTATTTCTGAGACTTTTGTTTTATTTCCGAGACTTTTATTCTTTATATAGAATCCGAGACTTAATACACAATTTCTGAGACTTTGGCATTCAGTTTCCGAGACTTTGTAATTGAGTTTCCGAGACTTTTGTTTTATTTTTCCGAGACTTTGTAATTGAGTTTTAGAGATTTTTATTTAATTTTCTGAGACTTTTGTATTATTTTTTCGAGACTTTTTAATTAAGTTTCCGAGACTTTTGTTCTATATGTCCAAGACCTTTGTGTTATATTACCGAGACTTATTAACCCATTTCCTAGACTTATTAACCATATTTCGAGACTTATTACATGATACCAACTTTTTTAATCATCTTTATTACAATCTGAACTGCTATTATGTTTTATGATACCAACTTTATTTTGTTATTATATTTTTGTATAGGAAAATGGATCGGGTTAGAATAGTTATATCGTATAATGGTCGATGGGAGCAACTACCAAAAGGAAGCCAGAGTTTTGTTGGCTCTGATAATCATGGAATATATGTGTCAAAAAATATGACTTTTGAAGAGCTATTGGCGCTCGTGCAGTTCATTGTGAAATATGATTGAAACAAATACAATATTGATCTACAGTCAATATCAATTGTTCCTGGCATTACATATCACACATTTATAAGAAACAACGATGATGTTTAGTTTATGCTAGGAGAAGATAGAGCGATTCCTCAAGTATGTGTTAGCCTAATTGAAAGGAGTTGTGGAGGTGTGATGGGTGATGACATCCCTATTCATGGAAATCCCCAACATTATGCATCATTTAGCGGTAGTAACCAAATGTTCACACAATGGAGTGCGGCGTATAATGATGGAAATCCCTAAGGTCCAGAAAACATTTGCATTGTCCCGCTTGCAGCAGTTGACCTTGCAAATGACGTTGAACCTCATTTTGACAATTACTTTGGGCGTCAATTTGAGGTGAATATAGAGCCGAATAATGATCATGTAGGTGACGTGAAAACGTAGTTGAAGAACCTATACAACATCAAACTGAAGGAAGGTGTGTACAAGGTGACTGTCCCTATGGTAGTGCACCAGATGTGCCGGGGACATCCGATGTCCTGAAAAATGTGAATCTATCTGCTTCCGATAATGCGAAAATTTGGGTTATTCCTGGATCCGATTCGTATTTGTTTGGTGAAGTGAACAACACCATGGGATCATGTGAACCTAACACCATGATTTACAAGGGGATCATTGATATGTTAATGGGGCTTTCTCTCTCTAATCTCACAACACTCTCACTGTAACTGAAAACTAAAAAAAATAAACTAAATTACAAATAGCTGACGTGGAAGTACTGGGAAGGGTATTTTTGGAAGAAACTCATTTTAGGTGCATTTTAAACTTAAGTTTTTAAAATGGTGATAATCTTGAAATGCCACCTCAAAAAAGTGCATTCTAACATGTGATTTTTCTTTTGATACCTAAACAATGGTTGATTTGTTATAATTTATTTTTAAATTGTTTTGTCCTTTATAGTAATTTTATCTAAGGATAGTTTTGTAATATAAAAATTTAACCCAAAAAAATGGATGTACCGCTTAGTTATTTGGGTGGCTATTTATATATATATATATATATATATATATATATATATATATATATTAGGCAGAATTTCACATTACTTCATTTCTTTTGCGATTTATCACATTTATAAATGTCTTTACTATATTCATCACTTTAGTCCATTTAACTAAATATTTGAAAGTCAACTATTTTAAAACCTGTGAAAGTATACTTTTGCCCTTATTACTATTTAATTTAGATAAAATAATTATCTTAACTTTAAATTAAAATGAAAAAAAATAAAATTCTCAATAATAAAATATCAAATAAATTGATTATAAAAAAAATCTTAAATAAATAATAATAATAAAATCTATTAATTTTTTCTTATTTTGTATTTTTTTTTCTTAATGGAATATTATTTAGCTAAAATGATTATCTTAGTTTTAAATGATTATTTTTCATAATTGTTTTGCAATCTATTTATTTAAGATTTTATTATTGAGAATTTTTTTTATTTTAATTTAAAGTTAAGATAATTATTTTAGCTAAATAAAAATCCATTATGAAAAAAAAAACAAAATAAGAAAAAATTAATGGATTTTATTATTATTATTTATTTAAGGATTTTTTTGTAATCTATTTATTTAAGATTTATTATTGAGAATTTTTTTTTAATTTAAAGCTAAGATAATCATTTTAGCTAAATTAAATAGTAATAAGGGCAAAATTGTACTTTCACATGTTTTAAAATAGTCGACTTTTAAATATTTGGTCATATAACTAAAGTGATAAATATGGTAAAGACGTTTATAATGACAAATCACAAAAAACAAGTGGGACTTACCTAAAATTCTGCATATATATATATATTATAATAATAATCCTCTTCTATAAAATTCATAGCTTTCTCACAAAATCTTTTCTTGTAAAATAAAATTTGATAATGTTTACTAAAAGCTTTTTTGCTTTGTATATAATTTTGAATTTACATAATAAAAAAAGTTGTATATTGTAGTTGATCGGATATACAATTAATTGTGTCGTTGAGGTTGGCACAGACAACCTATAAATAAGAGAGGAAATAGAGCGATGGCAAGCCACAAGAGGGGTAGTTCCTTTGGGGGGGGACTCTCCGATGCTCAAGTTAGTATATTACTCGATAGATAGTGAAGGAAATAGTTGAAGATAACAAACATTGTTGCTCGATGTCTCGAATCGAGCTATTGGTCGATTTGGTTGGATCAGCTCTAGGTATTAATGACGTTGATTCGTCGATGCCCTAGGGGTTTTTTGGATCATCGTGGGTCGATCAAAGACAAGGTCGATGCTGGGTTTCGATGAGCTCGATGGATTTATAGCCATATTGACTCCTTGACTCTGTGTGGGTGGATCATCAAGGATTGAGTCGAACTTTGGAGGGCAACCAGGTCAACCTCTGTTTGAGTGAATCAATAAATGAAATGAGATAATTGCGGAGACAAGTTTGAGAGAGCTTTTGCATGAGTAAGATGAGAAAGTTTTGGACCCTCTTCTCTGAGAAGGGGTCTCATATTTATAGTGAAGGTCAAGAGCCCTCAATGTTTCGTGCCCATTCATAAGAGGGCGTGAATCCCGAATCCTTTATTACCCGTTTTGATCATTTTAAATATGGTAATAAAGTTCTAGACATTGGGATCCGTGTAACTCTTAATCATGAGTATGATTAGGGCAAATTACACTGAACCCCTTGAGGTTTAGACAAGTTACACTTAGATGGATAAGTTTCTTTATTATACACTAATACCCCTAAAATTTAAATTTGACTTTAAAAATACCTAAAATACCCCTAGTTATATTATTTTACACTTTATTTTTTTTACCTTTTAATCAAACACTTTATAAACTTTAATAAAATAAAAAAAATTAAATAAAAGATATGATTCATTAAATAAATAAATAGTTTAAAAAAAACAAATAGTTTTAAAAATTAAATAAATAAATAGTTAAAAAAAATTAAATATATAAATATTTTTTAAAACATTAAGTAAATAAATAATTTGAAACATTAAATAAAAAAAGTCTTAAAAAAATCAAATAAATAAATAGTTTAAAAAATGAGTGAAAAAATTAAAAAAATTAATTTTTTTAAGAATATATATTAATAGGGACAATATAAGCTCTAAATATCTAAGAAGTGTTGGGAACCTTGAAGCTTCTCTCACCATCATCTTTACAGTAAAAGTTTAGATATTTAGAGTTTTTCTTATTCCTATTAATGAATATCCTTAAAAAATTTAATGTTTTAAAGTTTTTCACTTATTTATTTATATTTTAAATTTATTTATTTTTTTTAAACTAATTATTTATTTTATTTTTTAAAACTATTTATTTTTTTTAATTTTTAAAAACTATTCATTTATTTATTTATTTTAAAATTGTTTATTTATTCAAAATATTTAATTATTTATTTAAAAAACTATTTATTTATTTAATTAAAAAAACTATTTATTTATTTAATTAAAAAAACTATTTATTTATTTAATTAAAAAAACTATTTATTTATTTAAACTATTTATTTATTTAATGAATCATATCTTTTATTTAATTTTTTTTATTTTATTAAAGTTCATAAAGTGTTTGATTAAAAGGTAAAAAAAATAAAGTGTAAAATAATATAACTAAGGGCATTTTAGGTATTTTTAAAGTCAAATTTAAATTTTGGGGGTATGTTAGTGTATATAATAAAGAAACTTATCCATCTAAATGTAACTTGTCCAAACCTCAAGGGGTTCAGTGTAATTTGCCCTTATGATTATATTATGACGCATTTTGACCACATGTTTGTTGACCTGTGAGTCAGACTTGGGTCTTGGGCCTATCTTAGGCTGTTGGGCCTGCTAGAAGGGTTTGATTTTGTTACCTACCTTTCATCCAATCGTGGGCCTGTTGACTGGCCCATGAACCATATTTTGTCCATTACATAATAGGGCATGATTATGTTATTTGTAATATTTATTTATTTATTTTGACCTGGGTAATATATGAAATAGAGGAAAAATCATTTGTTGATAGAATTGTCTTATTGAGCTTTTAAACAATTTTTTTTTTTTGAAAATCCTAAATGGAGTATTTTAATATTTTTCTTGCAAGTAAATACATGGACATGCATACACACTAGTAAATAAGAAAATAGATTCAAGCGTAATTTAGGTAATAAAAATGTAAAGAGTGACTCGCCCATTCAAAATTCACAATTAATTGGAGAATATTTTCAAACCACGAGAGATACAAACAAATCTCTAGATAATAAATTATATTTATTATCCACATAAATTACAGATACCACTATATATATTAGTGGGCCTTTGCTAATTGATTTGTAATGCAACAAAAAAAAATATGAAACTTTCTGAATTTACAGGACACCCCTGTCGAGTTACAAACTCAAAAACAAATATCCTCTTTAATTCTCTCACTACATCCTTTGGAAATGCAGGGAAGAAACTTATGGGAAAATTAAAATGTAAGAAGGCTCCTGGAAATCCAAGAGATGGGATTGATTGCAGCTTATCTAACAATGGAGGAATCACAGCTGAAGGAGAAAAAGAAAAAGAAGAAGAAGATGCCTCCAAATTTGATGTAAAATCAATGCCTTGTAGTTCCAATGCAATTGATGATGGAGATGCTGACAGTGACAAGAACTTCCATATTGAGAACCAAACAATAGGAGGATTAGGAGAAGCATCAACAAGTGTTCAACAGGATTCTTTTTGCTGTGGTATGGCATACATACAATAGCTCTGTTGAAATTGTTTCACTTTTTTATATTTTCCATTGTAGAACTATGCAATCATTAGATTTCTTTCTTGTTATTTCCAGGGATGGACAATGCAGACAATGCGAAAATCCGAAAACAAAGGAATGTTCAAGTCAATCCTGGCAGACCATGCACTTGCACATGTTCAAATTCTGAAGAGAATGAAATTGGGATTCAAGAAGACAAGGAGGCAGATTTCATGGAATTTGACACAACACTGAGTCGACTAAGAGGCATAAGATTTAACAATGGTGGAATTGAAGTTGATTTCCTTATTGTATAAACTAGGAATAAGTTTTTGCAAACTGTTCAACTATATGTACCAATAACGAATACGAAAAATGAAAAATATAAGATTCAATGACAATCTACAGACATTATTGGGTAACTAATTTGCTCTAAAAATAACAAGGCATGAAAGAAGTTGAAGCTTGAGAAACAAAATAACTGCTTCGTGAATGAATATGCCAATGACTAACGGAATTCATTGCTCTAGTCTTGGATCAAAAAACAATACTTGCAATGCATTTCAAAATCCTTGAAGATTGATTGCATCAGAAATAAATTTCGAAAATAATCATGCATCAGTTCAACAATTTATGCCATTCACAATCTCTTAGAAAGGAACAGATTTCCACATACACTCAACTTCTAAGATACTTATGATTGTTCCAGTCGTAAATTCATTGTTGAACTTTCGTATGATCATTCTAAATTTCTCAATGATTATTCTTAATATCAATTATCATTCAAAGCTCATTTTCAACTATGTTACCAAGTTCTCAAACATGTACAATTCAACAAAGAAGTCGAAACAAATTGAAGTAATTTTTTTGTATTATAGGGAAATGATTACATGAAAGGAACTAATAGGAACTACAATTTCCAAACTTATAGGGGAGACTAAAAAATGAACAAGGAAAACAACCTATAATTTTCTGTTTCCTTCAAGCAATCCTGCCTTTTACCTTAATTTTGCAATTGTTCAACTCATATATACCTTTTCATTTTACTCATCATCCAACAGATCAATGAAAAACCAAGTTGGTGAAATCAAAGGAAGCATTTGAGAGTCATAAGGACATCACCTGTCATAGAACCTCAAATGTGAAGGTCCAGCAATGTAACAAGACGCAATCCCTCATCAGCAGCGATCAAAGAATGATACCAAGAACGAAGCTAAATTTCCTTGTTCGGCTCCCATCTTCATATTTACTGAAAAGAGTTCAGTGAATAAAAACCAATTTACAAGTTGATGTCATTGGACACCTACTGGTTCGGCAGCAATGACTACAGCTTCTAAAATAGACTGAGATTCACCAACAGATGCTTCCATATTATAAGATTTGCAACTGAAGTAGAAAACTGCATTCATCATTGAATCTATAAGCACCACAAATGAAAACATTAACACCAGAAGAGGCCCTTCCCATATCCTTGAAGAACCATCTCCATAACTCAGTTCCTTCACTCTATGCTCAAACAAGCCCTCAATAAAGGCCATCCCAATTGTCGATCCAAGGAATATCAATAGACCGACCTGGGTCTGCCCTTTGATTAAAATCCCAGAACTAAGCAATGCTTGAGGCCCCCGAAACATCCTCCAACACGGAAATGACAATTCCAATATTACAAATGATAAAAACATTGGCAAAAACAACCGAAAATGCCAAGCTCACCATCATCGCCGCATACACAACTAAATCAGGAGAAAACCCAATTACAGAAATCGTACTACATACACCAATAAGAAGCACGAAAAACAAAGTAAGGCAACCAACAATCGCCATACACATCCACAAATATGTGTAGACAAGCCTCCTCCAAATTTTGCGAATTGTCACAAAGAACTTTGAAAAATCAACCTTTTTCTTCGAATAAGTAGAAGCTACAGAGTAAATCACCGCAGCTTTCGACAACAACGAAAATGTAATATACAAAGGGAAGCACATTGCCGAGGAAACGGCCATTTCAGAGAATTTCTGACATGAGTGTTGGACAAAAGGCCTCAATGGAAGACCACTGGATTTTGCAACTAACAACAGCCTAACAGTGAGTGTCTTAACAATGGTGTGATCAAGAACCACATTTGATAAAACAACAGCTGAAAGTGGGCAAATTAACAATGCAGCAATAATCATAAAACCCGAAGAATTGAACCGGAGAATCCTAACGGTTTCTCTCAAGATCTCTAAAGCATTCATTGAATGAAATTGGTGATCACTGTGACCATCACCGGAATCATACGATTCCAGCTCAAGATTACGCAAATGGGTATCTTCAGATCCCTCCTGTTTTACGTGATCCAATCTAATTCTCGGCGAAACAACAGTAGACACATCCATTGTTCAAAGTAAGTAAAATAAACGCAGCTTATTATCTGATCATCAGATCTAAATCAGGTATATTCAACTGTGAAGCTTCAAATCAATAATGGGAATCATAAAAGCTGTTAAAGAGTGTAAAAAAAAACGATAGAATCAGATCAGGTAATGTGTAAAACCTGAGTGTCACGAAACTGGAAAAGATGGAGCAGCAAAAGAAGGTTGATATATAGAGAGACAATGATGACGCTTCAACGCAGAGATTTCACGACTTTGGGAGATATGGTTATGTCAAAACGTGTGATTTGGGTTTTTGAAAGGAAATGATGCGACAGATTTTGGCGTTATTCGTAATGGAGCTTTTTATATGGCATTTACCACTTTTTTTTTTTTAATTTTTTATTTATTTATTTATTATTATTATTATTTATTGTTTTTATTTTTATTTATTATTTATTTATTATAACGAAATTTTCAAGTTTCTATACGTTGATATAACTTCATCAGTGCGTTGGACGTAAACCATTAGATTTATATAATTTGACTCAAAGTGTATGCACTTGTCAAAACTTCTCCATAATCAGTGGTCCACATGCACCGCACTGATATAAGTGCTCACTAGTGAGAAAATGACTGTTTATATATATATATATATATATATATATATATAAATATATATACATATATATACACGCACGGTCCTTTTCCCCTCGATACGAACTGATATAACTTATATCAGTGTATTGCATGTGGACTACTAATTTGAGTCAAAATATGTAAATCTAATGGTTTACATCCAACACACAGATAAAGTTATATCAGTACGTACTGATTTGAAAATTTCTGATATATATATATATATATACATATATAATTTTTATAATGCACACTTTTACTACCTATGATGGAATTGTATGGAATATACTGAGAAATACATTTATGGAAAAAAAATCGAGTTCAAGAACTAATTTTTTTCAATTTTTTTTGAAAGATAAAACATTTAAAAATAGGGAAATATAATAAAAAATAGTTTTCAAATCCAAAAAAATTCCAAATTTTTATCAAATGTGTATTTTAATTTTCTTACGATGCATACAAAAAATCTCATCAAAAAACATTTGATTACATACAATTTTATCAAAGATGCTTAAAGTGTAAATTTTAAAAGTCGTCGTTAGAAAATTACTCATATATATATATATATATATATTTATGATATACACACTCATCACATACGTGTCAATGATGGTCTAGTAACTGGATCAGGATCTTCTCCTATCCTGTTTCTTTTCTTAGCTTTTCGGTATATGTTGACACCTAATTATAAAAGAAAATAAGATTTGTTGATTTTTTTCTTCTTATACAACTGGATGTTTTATTTACGCTTAGGAAAAAAAAAACCAAGAAAAGGACAGAAGAGGTTGCTTTTTATATGACATTTACCCATTTTGTATACTTTGAATGTGTATTATGAGAAAAACTTGTGTAGGATGGCGGTGAGACCCTCTTATGAATGAAAATAAGACATATATGATTAATATATATCTCATATTTATTGGATGGACAGTAAGACTGTCACATATAAGTTTTTCTAGTGTATTATATGTGAGTTGTGAAATGTGATTCATTAATGCTATGTATATCTAATATTTTTGAGCTATATTGCGCCGAGGGACGTACCCCTTCAACCCTCCCTAGTCAATCTTTATTTTTTTTTTAGTTTGAAATTTTGATATATATATATATATATATATATATATATATATATATATATATCTTTGTGTTATTGTGTATTCTCAATATACTCTTTACATTTGTAATTTTTTTTTCCAAATCAATTAATACTTGTAATAGACTTGTTAGATTAATTGGGGACGAACCGCTTCAATCTTGAAAATATCCTTATCAAAATTTAGTTCAATTTCTTTGTCAATATAAAAAATTGGTCTTCAAATTAGGTATATTTTCATAAGTTATATGAATTTCAATATTTGTTATTTTGGAATTTTAGAGTTAATCTAATTTCAAAATTATGATACAAAAATTAAGTGCATCATTAAGGGAATAAAAATTTAACTATATAATTTTGTATCATCTTTTGGTGACTTTTATGACTTAATCTTATATATAAATCATTATTCAATTAAAAAAAAAGATATTTCATCATTTGAATAAAAATTAAGAATGATGGTCTTTCTTTTAGTTGATCTATCTATTTAGAAATATATATATATATATATATATATTCAATTAGTAAAATTTTATCAGGTTTCGAGGTTTAGAGAATTTTATTCTAACTCATTCTCTCATCCAATTTTGGTTACGTCCATGATTGCGTGTTGGTATTCATCTCCTTTTCTACATTTATTATGAGTTATTCAGAACCCATTCTGTACAATTATCAACATGTGCAAAGAGATTCTTTTCAGGTTTCATGTCTGTGATGGGTGATTCATGTTCACCATATACACAATTAGTCAATTATTTATATACGTGAGAAGATTTCTTCCGGGTAGTATTAATGCATATCAATCAAGTTTAACTTATGAATTGGGGTTGTAGGTTTTGAATTGAGAAAACCATACAAATTTGTAATTTAATAAACTAGAATTTGTGTTGTCATTCACTATAATACAATGCACTCCGTTGCTATTTTTATATTTATTTATTTATTTTGCTATTTGATTTGGTCAATTGGAGTATTGGAGTAACCTAGATCTGCTAACTTGATAACATAATTGAATTCTTCATACTAGCGGACCGTGCACATTTTTCTCGCCCTTCGCGATTGATTAGTATTTTTCTAAGTCAGCAAATCAAGTCTAACACGGCAACACCAGCTTATAAAAAAAAAAAAAAAATGAATTAAGCGTACAAGTCAAGGTCAACATAAAAAATAAAAAGGTTAACTAAAAATAATGTTCTACTCATCAAATCTATTAAGGATGCAATAATATACTAAATCAAACATGCATTTCATCAATTAAACTTCAATGTATACTTTTACTCGATTAAAAGATTTAGCGTATTATACTATTCTAACCAATTAAACATTGTAGCCATTATACGTATACTTTTAAAAAATTTATCAGTTTATAATATCTGATAATTTAACCGAAATTATTAACTTATCACCTTAGCTTAATTTATAGAGATTATTTCTTTTTGTAAATTCTATTTCACATTAGAACTTATCTTTACTTAGTATATAAAGTTGCTCACACCACTGAAATGTGGTCCAGTGGAAATGATGTTGATTCATTCTGCCAATGTCCTATGTTCAAGTTTCTAATATTGTTGGTGGGATTTAAAAAAAAAAAGAGTAATACTTATTTTTCCAAACAATTTATCTAAATATATTCCTAAATGATACAACAAGTTAATTGTTATTCAGGAAGACCGAAGACTAGCATTACTCTTAAAGAAAATGGTGAAAATCATTTTCATCCCTCTAGTTTAAACTATTGGCCGTTCATGTCCCTCTAGTTTCAGTATTCCTCTGTTAGGTCATTCTATTAACATTTTCATTAAAATTTGGATTTCTAACATGAACAAAGGGCAAAATGACCTTCCTTCCCCTTAAAGTACCTGTATGTAGTAGAAAGGCACTTTTGCCCTCCAAAGAGACCGATGCACACTCAACGGCTGTTTTATTTGCTTGTATAAAAAGCCCTACAATACCATGCAAGCAAACACATACAAATTCAATTTATTCACATCAGTTCTCAAAATAAACACAATTCTTCCATTTCTTCTCCAACCGTACACATATTCTCCAAAAATCCACACCAATATCTAGAAATTTCAATATAAAAAACTCACAACAACAACAACAACAAGAAGCAATTTCAATACCAAAAATCCACAACAAAGTACTACAAAACCGAGCAAACATAAAGTTCTATTTTTTATGTTCACATGTCTTGCGAACCAGCAAACTCAACAATCAACATCAAGCACAATAATAGAGGTTATATCAAGCTCAACAAAAACCATCAACAGAGGGATAATTAAATTCAAAAACGAAAATGCTCATGTGGGATTGAAGTAGCCGTAAAGATATCTGAATCTCAAAACAACCCAAAAAATTGTATTTATTCTGTAAGAGTGAAAATGCAATTTCTAAAAATTTTGGGAACCTGATAATGAAGAGTTCAACATATCCGAATACAATGGAAGCATATCACAAATGTATGATGGTAGCGATACTTTTCTGCTTGAACAATAAATGACAGTTGTAAATGCAAGGTTGCAGAAGCTAAAAATGTTATGGGAAAGAGTGCAGCACCTAGAAAACTATCATGTAAGAATGTATAATCTGGAAACAAACATTTATGGGAGAATGCATAACCTAGAGTCTACACAAGAAGTAAAAGCGGATGTGGGTAGTTGACACAGTTTTGTTTGGTGTAACTATGGAAGTGCTTGTGTTGGAACCTAGGGTTACAGATTGCGCAGTGGAAGGTTTTAAAATTTTTTATGCAATCATTAAACTAACCCATTTGTACAGTAATAATCAAATGAAATAATAAAGTGAAGATTCATACCTACGTAGGAGGCTCCTTCACTTTGATACGAACTGCTCATGATTTGAACCACGTGATCTTCCTCGCTATCTCCCGGAACTGGTAACAGCGTGTGGGCGCTGTCACGATATTCAGGACCTGTATGGAGGAAGAAGAGAAGAATACACATGCAAAAACAAAAAATAGAAGTGTAGCACTTGTGGTCTCACCACAGACTAACTTTTTTCTTTCTTTTTGTTTGCTTTTCAATTTTGCTGTGCACGACCATTTTTTTCTTCTCTCAAGTAATCACATTACTATTCTATTTTTTGTCTCATTCCGTTATATTGTTTTGATTGCAAAATATATATCTCATATATATCTATTAAAAACAAACCGAAAATTTGATTTTTAAAAACTTTTAAAAAATATCTCATATCTTTTTAAATTAAATATTTATTTTTGAATTCAAACATTTCAAATTGAATTTCAAATATTTAATTTAATAAAATAAAATAATCATATTATCTTATTTTATTCAAAATCAAATATCAACTAACACCCTTCATTTAGTGATTAACAACATAATTAAATAATCTTATTATTTAATTTATTTAATCATCATTATTCATTAATTAAATAATCTCATTATTCAATTAATTCCCGAATAAATACGTGTCACTTTCGTAACACAATTAATTGGACAATCCAATTAATTGGACAATCCAATTAATTAACCGTGACCCTTGTTACCTAAATCGATCGGGCTAGCAAGGGGACCTAATGGACCCACAGTATTTTGAGCTCTAATAATCCTTAGAAATTATTAATTAAACTCTTTAATTAATATTTCATGATTATTAACTTCGGTGTTATTCCACTAAAAACCCGAAGCTGCACTCTCTCAACTGTAGACGTTTTTACACAAACCAATAACTCTCGGTGTCCATCGATATGGCTATTACATATGGTATAATCCTCCACAAGTAGTTCATAATTAGAGCTGGGTTATAATGTCGGTTATACCCCTCTAATCATATCTTTCCATTAAGTACCATTGATTCTCTAATGAACAATAAATCCTACATTCCTTACGGAATTATGAGAGCGCTCATATTGTTCAAGCCCCGAATCAACCCTTAAGGGAACTACCATCTACTTCTCACAAGAAGGAGTGGATTCCACTATTGTGTACAAACCTTCCCAGCCACAAGCCAAACCGCGATCCCAACATACAGAGTATATTGATCGGGAATGCAACTCCGACCTCACCCATGGTATATCAAAGACCACGATCTAACCTGAAGGAGTCGATAAGACACTCAGGATTAAGATCACCCACATATAGCCATCATTAGTTGATATATATGAATCTCATCGTTAAACGGATCTTAGTGAGAGATTCATATAGATCATGGCCCAGTCCTATATGATCACATCATACAAGGTGCCTCAATTCTCATATCTACATATGAATGATCCAGGATAGGATCACCGTACACTACGAAATGGACCGCAGCTGTAGATTAACCATAAATAAAGTACCCAGCTTTATTTGCTATCTATGGACTCTTTAGATTACTCGTTTCAAATTGAATTCATCTATATATGACACTCATATACTCAGTTCGAAATTACATCCAGCAATTTTGGATGTTAAGTGCACATGTTATATAAAGTATGACACAAAATGAATGAATATACTACTTCTTTTATTGATGTTCAAATTACATTACATATTACAAGCTTTAGGGCAAAAACCCCAACAGCTTGTACTTAGTATTACAAGCAATCATTGATTGTAATAATTAGTAAACCTTTTGCATAAATATAAAGTACTTAGAGGTGGTTTGTTTTTTATTTTTCTGAAGACTAAATATGGACTGAAATCTAAACATAAATGACATATTTATTATTTTTATTCTTCAAATCTGAATGTACTGTCAACATATTTGTTTTTTAAAAAATAAAATTGTCTGAAAATGGCAATTTTACATGTATACCCATGCTAATTAAAAGACATAATTTAGAGTGGTGCTATTGGCATACCACCTACCGATCTATTCATACCCCACTTTTTAAAATTTTGATTTAATTAAATAAAATTAAATGTTTTTATTAAAAATTTTGGTTTATTTCCAAAACTACCTATTTTACTTATTTTTCAAACTTAATACATACTATATATGATCTCTCTATCTCTGATCTCTGTATCTGTATACATCTCTCTTACCTCCATTGATTGATTTATTTTTTTTCTTCTTGTTTCTTTTTTCTTAGTTTTTTTTTCTTCTTATTTCATGATGGAAAAGAAAAAAAATAAAAAATAGCAGGGTACTTCAACACAACAACAGCTTGATATCATTCTAAAGAAAAAATAAAATTCAAACTTATATTCAGAGAATGAATTGTTTCCAGATGCTTACTATCATTGTCAGACAATTCTTACTTTATGTCATTCTCAGACAATTCTTCAAGATGTTTTTTTTTTTGAAAAGGAATGTGAGATTTTAA
Source organism: Dipteronia sinensis (assembly GCA_033220585.1). NCBI lineage: Eukaryota > Viridiplantae > Streptophyta > Magnoliopsida > Sapindales > Sapindaceae > Dipteronia > Dipteronia sinensis. The sequence continues at coordinate 68,147,504 of CM065638.1, read as the reverse complement.
TAGATTTACTTTGTAGAAAATTTATTTCCTAAATTGTATGTCTCTTTAAATAATTTTGATAAAGGAAAAAAAAGAATATTATATAATTAAAAAAGTGGGGCATGAATAGATCAGTATGGGGTGTGCCAATAGCACCACTCCATAATTTAACATGCACCATTCTTTATAAGATTTTGTATGTTCTTTTGCAAACAAAGTTCAATTTACCAAAACAAAAAATTCACTAAAAATATAATTTTGCATGTTCGGTAAACAAAGTTCAAGTTTAATTTATTATTAAAAAAAGGTTCAAGTTCAATTTTGCACATTGTCCACGTTTCCGGTGTATATAATTTAAGAAACCATTTTTTTTTTGGTTTCCTAGATCATATGTACCGGAAACCAAATAAAAAAAAATGTTCTTGATTTTTTTTTTGAAATAGGTTCCTGAATTATATACACCGGTTTCTATGCATATATATAATTATTATATAACATCTTCAAGCCACAAAATAGTTAAATTAAAAAAATAAAGAGTTCTTGCAGGGATTTGGTAGGAGAGAAATTCAATTGTTTAATCCCAGTAAATATTTCAGTATGAGTGTTTTTGTTTCTTTCTTTCTAAAGTGATTAAGGTTTTTTTTTCTAAAACAGTTTAAAATAATAAATATATTAATGAAAGAATTCTACACCATATCAAATTATGATAAATTTAGAAATATATCTTCTTTGAGATGATAGACTTGGAAGTAAATATTTTAATCGTAATACAATGATTTAGAATTAAGTTAAAAGTTATGATTTCTTGCTAATTTTTTTAAGTTGTTTTTTGATATTTTTAAGTTGTTGACCACTTGAAAAAACAAACAAACAACTTAATGGGTTCAATTCAGACCCATTAAGTTTTAAGTGGAAAAAACAAACGACCCATTAGTTTTCATCATACATTACATAACCATATTAAGCATAAATATAAATTACGTAGCTTCATCTTCTCATCCAATAACTACTAGTATTTTGTGTGGTCTTGTGCTAGCATTTTCAAAAACATATTAAGCATAAGATATGGATGTTTCATAATCATATCTTAAAATTGCTAGCAACAAGACACATAATTAAACAAGAAGGTTGTGACATAAAAAAAATACTTAATATAAATAAGGGACCAAAATAAAACCAAAAAGTTTGATATGGATGTCTCCTTCCATCAGTCCAAATGTTGTTGTGTTACTTGTGATTGAGGTGGACTCTGTATTGGTGGCTGTGAAGAGGAAGCTGCAAATGTTGAATGGGGCTAGATTGGTGGCTATAAAGATGACGCTCCAACTGAGGTTTCGGTAATCTGTTAAAAGAAAATGTAAAAGAAGTCAGATTAATCTAATAAAGTCAGATTAATAAGTTAGTAATGGCATACCTTGTTTTTCTTCTACTTTGACAGGTCATTTGGTTGTTCCCAGCATTGCCATAACCTCTGCATACAATAGTACCAAACCTTCCTCATTTAGGTGCCTTATATGGTTCCCTCCTTCTTTGAGTCTCAGGCCTAGTTAGGTTGGATAGTACGAGGTGGTGGATTCATATGTTTTGTTGGACCTTCAATAAGTATGCAAGTAGGCACTTATGGCCACATTTTCTGGTCAGGAATGGGATGGATCATGTATCTATATATTCGCAGGTAGGCACTTTTGCTCAAACTTTGATGGACAAATTCAGTTATCTTATCCTTCACCACAGCTCCACCATAAGAGTGGATGATGGATCATGCATGGCAACAAGGAATCTCACTACCCTGCTAGCCACCACACTGACAAGTATACTCTCTAAGTTTGACAGCATATCCCCCAGTTGGACCCAACAACTCGTATTACATGTCCCTAACTGCTATAATTTGCAGCATCCTACTTTCTCTATTGTGCTTCAAGATTTTTACAGTAACTCTTAGCGGTAAAACCGACTTCCATGCTACACACTCCTCATTTCTCTCTTGGAACTTCCTCAGTAACCATCCTTATAATAAGCTCAAGCAATTCCAAGTATGATGCAGCTCTATGGACAATTAACATGCTATTAAATGCCTCAGTCATATTGTTGGCCATATGGTCACACATAATCATGGGCTCAAAAGCAAATCTAGATCAATGGTTTGGTTCTATTCCTTCAAACCAAACCTTGGCAGCACAGTTAATAGCACTAATCTCTTCTAGTGTCGCTTTGAAGTCATAAACATTGTAGCTTCTAGTGGCCCTTTAAAACAAATTTTTTTTTTTTTGTAGTTTTCACCCTTGTAAGTAATCATGAAGTTGGCATAGATATGCCTTGCACAATACCTGCCACATGAAAAAAAGCTTTTAATTGTATATTGAAAATGAAAAAGCATAATACCATAAATAAATATTAAAAGAAATTACCTTATATCAATAAAAGGAAAATGCTTCTCTAAAGCTGCAATGACACATTTTTGCCTATTAGACATGAATGTTAAATTCCTCATTGCTAGGTACTTCAGATGGATCTTCAAGTTGTTTAGAAACCGCTCCCAACTTAATTGAGTCTCTTTCTCACAAATGCAAACAGCTAGTGAGAATAACCCATTGTTTGCATCTAAGGCCACATCAGATAGTAGTACTCCTCCAGCTAGGCCTTTCAAGTGACACCCATCCACTCCAATAAAGGGCATATAGCCCTCCAAGAAACCCAGTTTCTGAGCTTTAAAGTTTAGAAATTTCTCTGAAAGATTGGTTGTGGTTGTTGGGTGCAGATATGAATTGTTGATCCGGGGTTGCTTTGGTTCAACATGTAAGTATATCTCCTTAGATAGCCAAAAAATTTAGCATGATATTTTGCTAACGACTATAAGGCTCTTCGATTTGCCCTATAAAGCATTTGAGTTTCAACCGAGACATTGTAGTTCTCCCTCAACAGATCGCCTATCACTTTAACATCGATACAAGGATTGTTCTTCACTATGTTATCAAACTTAGAGGCAATCCACTTTACTTTAGCCTATTTGTTGTTGTAAACCCTACGACATTCTTGTTAGTCCATTAACGTGTTAATCATGAATGTCAATCTATCAATCATGCATAAGCATGTGACCTCCAAGGATAGCCATCTCATGTGCACTTATAGGTCTGTCTTTGACGATCATTTTTCACTCTATCTAAACCTAAACCCTTTTAAATGGCATACTCTCTGAATATATCTCTCATTTGGACTGCATTGTCTAGGGTCTGACCTAAATGAAACTGAATTTCACCCCCACCCCCACCCCCCCCCCACCCCCACCCCTACCATTCTCTTGAAAGGTTTACCTTTCATCAACTTAGCTATCCTAGCATGTTTTGGTTCAAGCTCCTAGTCATTAAAGTACTCATCATTAGACTTAACTGATACCCCTTAAATCAATCCATGAACTATTTCTGCATTCCATTCAACAAAGTCCTCCTCAACTATCGGAGTCTCATCACACTGTGTATTATATCCCTCATTATCCTGTCTATCCTCTCTCTCTCTCTCTCTCTCACCATCCTCACCATTTTTCTCATTATCACCTTCATAATTAAACATCTCAGCCTCCAATTATATGTGTGTTATGTCCCTCATTATCCTATCTATCCTCTCTCTCTCTCTCTCTCTCTCTCTCTCTCACCATCCCTATCATTTTTCTCACTATCACCTTCATAATTAAACATCCCAGCCTCCAAGTCACACCAACCCAGTGCTTGGTAACCACCATTGTCACGATCCAAAATTCGGGTATGTGAATAAAATATTAAAATCGAATGAAAAAATGTAATTTTTTTTTGAAAAATCATTCCATTTCCACTCATAAACTCGAGGATATATTTATAAAGATTTTGTCATAGCTTTCCCTATATCTTATAGATTCCCAAAATTCGATTGATCTGCATTTTCAATTGGTAAACTCCATAATTAATTTCCATCACATGTAGAGACTCGATCTCTACACAAAACATTGATACATTCCATTATTCCTTATTCCATCACAACACACATATTTCCAGTACTTTTATCATTTACAATTCAACTTCGAGTAATATATATATATATATATATATCCATAAATACAATCTTCCAATTATATAAAAGAAATTATGTCTTCTGAGAATCATTTCTAATTCCAAATTTAAACTAAAACTAACACAAGATATTGTAAGAATTCCAAACAATATTACAACAGTCCAAGACCGTATAATTTACAATTCCAAATTATACATATTCATTTCTCATAGATTCCTCTATCAAATAGAATAAAAGAGAACTATTTTACATATCCTACTAATAGTCCAAAACAATACTTGATTCAGATTTTCCAATTGCATAACACCTCACTTGAGCAAATCCGTTAAATATTTCCTGAGGGGAAAAGTGAAAGGGGTGAGCTTTACAAAGCCCAGTAAGAAGTATCTAAATTCTAAACATAGTTTATTTTAACAATATGTTCTTTCTTTGCCTTTCGTATCTTTCAATCATTTAGATATTCTCTAATGATAGAAATCAACTTCCACAGGAAAATCATATTAAAAGACATCTTTTAGCTTACTCAAAGTATAAAGTCACATGGCATTTTAATGAATGGAAGAATAATTCAATCTCATTTTCCAGCATGCTTGAATTACACAATAAGGGCATAATGTATGACAATCGTCACCATTTACATAATTCTACACGTATTCTACAATATTTTTCTAATGCACACACATGGCAGTATATTTTTCTAATGCACACACATGGCAATATAACATAATTTTGTTTGTTATAGTTATTAAACCTTGGAATTCGTAAACAAGTACCACAATACAAAGGGTACTACCAATCATAAACAAGTACCACAATACAAGGGTACTATCCTCATCCAATTCGGCATGAAGAGTGCTTCAACTCCCTCAAACAAAGGTCGTTCTCGGGGGCACCAATGGTTAAACCCTGACCACAACATTATATTCTAACAAATCCACATCTTTTCCTATTAAGATTTTCATTTAATCATTTCTTTTACATTTCATAACATAACACATGCAATGAATGAAATACGAAAGTTATATAATCTCAATCGTATATAAACACAACACACTGGAATCAATATCACCTAATCCAAGAACATTTATCAATACCTCTATAATATCTGAATCATAGTTCATAGTCAAATGATTCATATACAAATACGTGAAACACCACTACATTTCCATATTTTACCTGATATAATATTCTCTTATTTATCAGTAACACACTTATTTTCATTTCAACAATACAATCATTCAATCATCAACTCATTAACAAAACCAATGAACACAGCATTTTAATTAAGTCCACGTTTAATTTTGAGTTTAGAATCTCCCTACCTCGATCACGAGAAATACGATTCTAACTTTCTAGATTGAATCCACTCTCATGACATTCACAATTACATCATGAGTACGTAACAACACACTTACAAGATTACGAAATCTATATTCAAAACTAGTTAAGGTAATAATAATTCTGAATTACCCAACACACACGGAATTATGGTCAACTCTTAACCTCTAATACCTCCTCAAAGGCTATTAATCATAATTTCATAATATACTACTTGAGAGCCCAATTAAAATTGATTCTAAAATATTTCCAACACTTCAATATTATCCATTTCCAATTAAATAACAGTCCAATGGCTATGTTATTCCTCCATTTCTTATTTCTGAAATTCCACATATTAGATAACATTATCCCCATATAATAATTGACATCAAATATTTTAAATAATCTAAATATTCATCAATCCTTTGATGTCGCAAGTATACACAACCCTTAATACTCTTTAAATATTTTTCTGTGAAAACCCAATTGTTTCATTCACAATTTCCACTTCTGAAGTTTACTACAAGTATAATTATTCTCTAATCTTATTCAAAATTGTTTACCCAACTTGTAAACCACAATTTAAACATAAATTTACCTCAAACATGATTATTCGTTCCTTGAGAGAGAAATCTCTATAAAACTAACAATAATAACAGTTCCTAAAAATCGAGTAGACATATGGGTACTTACCTTGAAAACCCATAGGAAAGTTTTGAATATCATTAACCTTGTCTTCCTTTCTCCACTAAATCTCTCTCTCTCGGCCACTCTCCATCATCTTTCTCTTTTCTCTTTTCTCTTTTCTTTCTTTCTTTTCTTTCTTCCCAGATCGTTCTCTATGTTAAGTTTTTGAGTAATGTTGGCATAATTCCATATCAAAACGATATTTCCTTTGTATTTATTAGTTGTCTAGGTTCATGGTTATTCAAGCTTCAAAGAAGATTGGCAACTCATCAAGTAAAAAGAAGTCTTCAAGAGAAACAAACTTTATTGCATATCAAAAGTATATCTAGACCTCAATCCTCTTGTAAGGCTTTTAGACACACACACACACACACACACACATTGCATTCATATGTGTCCTTGCATCGTTGTTCTCATTTGGTATAACATATTCACACATATATTATTGTATACACATACACTAGATTTAAATTGACAAATTTTATAAAAATGCATGTTCTAGGACTATCTCTATGAAATGGCATACTTGTGTGTTCATGTGTTTATTTGTTTGTGATTTATTGATATCAGACTTGAATATGTTCTCATATTGTTCCTTATTGAGTTTTGAACATTTTGGTTACTCATTTATAAGTTTTCGATTTCTGAGTTGGAAGTTAAGAAACTTTTCATGTGTTTATCGTGCATGGTTTTCGTCCTTGTGTATCGAGTCGATTTTCATATTTTTTGTTAAAGTTTCATAGACTCTAATGTTCATTTGAAAGTCTCGGTTCCTAATCCGAAAATGGATTCGAAATCGAAGTTCGGAGGCTGAAATACGATCGAAGAACGCGAGAGATGCGCGAGGGAGAGATGAGTGGCAAAGTGCCACAAGCAACCCTCTCCCTTAGAGGCACGTGGTCTCCAAGGGAAGGGAGGTCCTCTGCCCCCGTGGAGGCCACACGCCTCCACGGGGTGCTGATGTGGCATGCCACACCCTTTCACCCGTGGCCCCCTCCAATACCACCTAGGATTCCCTCATTTCTCCCTTTTAAATACTCTATCCCTCTCATTTTTCATTTTAAGAAGATTGTGTGCAGAAATTTTCTTAGTTTTCTCTCAACTTCAAAGCTTCATATCTCACTCATCTCTTATCGAAATTGAGTGATTCAAAAAGGAGAGAATTCTTTTTGAAGTCTTCTATCTTCTCTATGCATTATTGAAGTCTTTTGTTCAAGTATTTTTGGTGTTCTACATCAAATTTGTGGCTGCACTCAAATTGACAAGGTATTTGTTTATCTTTTGTGTTCTAAGTTTTCTAATGCTCAAATACCTTGGGTCTTCTTCTCTTTTTAGCATATGTGACTTGAACAAATTCTATTTGAAGATAGAACTTCAATTATAAGCTAGATTTGTCTAATTAGAGACTTAAATGTGATTTAGGTTTTCTTAAATCTGAAATTCCTACATTTTTGGGAGTTGTATTGTGACTAGCTTATAATCTTGGGCAATTTGTATGTTAATTGATTTTATTTTGATGATTGATAGCATTTACATGTGCTAGGACTCTTTAGTTGAATATATTTAGAATTAGCACATTTAATTTTATATTTAGAGCCTTTGAGATTTAATTGATTATTTTGTGAATATGTACTCTAAATATGTGCTAGAGAATTTCATTGAACATATCTTTTGATTCTAGTATTTTTGTTTTTAGTTATAAAGTCTTGAATATGTACTTAATGAATATGTTATGATTCAAGCTTTAGTTTGCATGAACAATACTATGATTTATTTGTGTATTGATTAGAATTGCATTTTCTAGGTTTTTGTTCATGTATAAGAACTAGCAACTTTATTTGTGAACTTTCGTGCATATGTCTAGTTCTTCATGGAGTGTATCTAATCCATACATTTCATATGTGATTCGCATCATTTGTGTGATGTCATATTTTTGGATTACAAACTAGAAAAATATACATTGTGTGCTCATTGATCATTTATAGTTTCCATAGGATATCTTGATCACATATTGTATGTTGCTTATTTTTGCATTTGATCACATTTAGGAAGTCCTTGTAAAAGGCATGAAGTCTTGACTAGGATCGGGATAATCCGAATAGTTTAGCAAGGAAGTCTTGACTATGATCGGGGTGATCCGATAGTCGAGCAAGGAAACTTTCTAGAGGCATGTGAAGTGTCTTGGATAGAAAATAGACAAGTCTTTCATCAGTAAAAGGTACGCGGGTAGGATATAAGGGATATCCAATAGGAAGTGTATCATGTGGATTTGTCACTTTTGAGGGTGTACTTTTATCCAACTAGTGAAAGGTGGTGTTGCTAGTGGTTGTGGAATCAACATGTGGATGTTTCTTCTTCGGAGGTTTTACCACATAAAAAATAATGTGGCAAATGTCTCTATCCCTATTTCTTTTGTATTTGTGTTTGATTGTATCTTGTTTAGATCACCATTTCTTCATACCTTGTAAATAAGATCTTTGTTAAGTTTGAAATGCAAACACTCTTTTAATCAAAGTTGTATATATCATTTATCTTTGTAAATTGACTTATTTGTATATAGTCATTCATTCATTTGTACTTGTATATATTGAACATAAATATTAATACAAATGTTAGTTGGTTTTAGTTTTAGTTTGATTCCTTCATTTGCAAATAGAAGACTTTAATTGACATGTTTAATTGAATATGTTTTTCAATAAAGTCTACATATGCTTACATATCTTTAAAGTGTTGTGTTTCAAGCTATCTAGAGGGACAAACTCTTGTTTGTTCTAAGGGAATGAAAAGAGGTTTAAAAACTTATTCACCCCCCTCTAGCTTAGCTTTTGGCAATTTAACCGTGTTTGTATATTTCACTCCCTCTATTGAATTTCACTATTTTTACAGGCAGCCTATCAAATCAGATCACGTATTTTTGAATATGTTGTTCCGTCATGTATATGTATTCGGTCTTCCATTTTTATGTTCTCTTCTTCTTTCTTATTTTTGTATTTATCTCTCTTTAGTCCACCTAGTGAACTTTGATCAAATCCCAATTTTTAATATTTTCCTTTGCTTTTCACTTTACACATGTCTCTAATATATTTTAAGTCATCAAATTTAAATATCAAATTTGAATGGCAAATTATATTTTCATCCCTATATTATTTCTTATTCCTTTTCAACTCATCAAATGCATAGAAAATTACAATCGTTTCCCCTTAAATCACACTAAATTCAGTTTTGGGCTTGGATCAACTTACAATTTAATGGATTATGGCCTTAACATTTAAAACAAAATAAGCCCAAATACCAATTGATTTGGATCCAGTCCAAATCACTTGTCATAATTTTAAACATTGTCAACACTATCATTTTGGGACTCAAGTTTTTTTGAAACTAATTTGAACCCAAATTCACTATTTAAAAACAGTTTGACCCATTTTTTAGGATATTACAACCATCCACGTCCAACACTTCGGGCTGTGCATTTGGTGTGGGAGATGACACTTCTGGAGGAGTTGGAACGTAACTGACACTCTCTATCTCAAACATTATCGTATCCAACCCATGATCCTCAAACATCATAAAAACATCAACTAAATTCACCATCAGTTTTGATCTCAACTCTCTCACCACTCCAAGGAAATTGTGCCCAAATCCATAAATTTTCAGTTGGTACTGTGAAATGTAACACCTTGAAAAACTCAAATGATCAACCTGAGCTCAAGAATACAAAGCTTCATATAAGCATTAAAAGACATGTTACTCTGTGTGCAGTTGTATCAGAACTCAAGTGTACCTCTGATATTGATCACACATCAAGTTGCTCATGCTCCAGAAGATTTTAGTGCAACCAGCTTCATAATCAATCACTTGAGACCGGTTGAAGAATTAGAATTAGGTACAAGACTCCTGGTTGCTGAGTCAGCAGCCAGGTCAATGAATTAGTTATTATGTTTTCGCAAATTCAAGGAAATTAGTTATTCAATGAGAAGAGCGTGAGAGCTCTTTAGCTTGTAAATATAAATAGGTTGTTATTGTTTTCCAGATAAATCAATGAAAGAAAAGCTTTTCTCTCCATTAAAGAGCTTCAATTTTCTCTCTGTTAGTTCAAGCTTTTCATCAAACATTTCTCAAGCGTGTTTTACATGGTGTCAGAGCTACTTTTGACAAACGTTAAATGGCTTCTGTAACTGCTTCTTCAACCGATCGAAATCCAGATCAAAATACCACGCCTTCTCCTTCATCATCTTTTGGAATGGATTTTCAATCTCTAGCAAGGACTCTCACCTTGAATCTACCAATAAAGCTTGACAGAAACAATTTCGTGTACTGGAAAGCTCTGATTCTTCCAGCTATTAGAGCTCTTAAGTTAGAAGGATTCATCGATGGTTCCAGATTACAACCACAGAAATATGTTGAAATCAACAAGGAAGTCGTCATCAACGAAGAATATTTGGCATGGAAGGGCTCAGATCAACTTTCTACTATGCTGGATGCTTTCAACTCTCAGTGAAAAAGCCATCGGCAAGGTAACTTCTTGCTCTTCATCACAAGCTGCTTCGAATACTTTACAAGAACTATTTTCACAACAATCTTAAGCAAAAGTTTTACAACTACGTCATTAGTTGCAAAACACTAAGAAAGGTTCCATGAGCATCAGTTATTTTATTGTTTTGAAGATCAAAGAGATTGGAGATGATTTAGTGTCAGCTGGACAAGTAATCAATGATACTGATCTGTTGGCTAGTGTTCTTGGTGCTTTTGGTCATGAGTATGACCCTGTTATAGTGGTGATTCAATCTCAAAGAAATGATGTTCAGATTCAAAAGGCTCAATACTTGTTATTGCTTCATGAGTAGAGGATTGAACAACTCAATTCTGTTTCTCAGCTTGATGTATCCTCTGTAATGGCAAATTTTGCTTCAAATGGCAACTATGATAGAAAAAATTTAAGAAATGATGGAAACAACTACTATAATAATAGAGGTGGTAACTCTAGAGGACGAGGCAGGAATCGATCTGGTGGTGGAAGGTGGAACAATAATCAGAGAGTCATGTGCCAAGTTTGTAGAAGGTCTGGTCATGTTGCTCTTCAATGTTACCAAAGGGTTCGATCAATCTATTCACTATCAAGGAAATCTAAACACTGGAAACCAAGGATCTAGTAACAATCAAGGCCACAATGGAGGTTCTGGAAAGTTTTCCAAGCAGGTCAATCTTCATCACTCTAACTCACAATATGCCACACCTGAAACTGTTGCTGATTCTTCTTGGTACGTAGACAGCGGTGCCACCAATCATGTGACGGCTAATCTCAACAAACTCTCATTGAGGAATGAATATAAAGGTAATGAGAAACTTACTATTGGTAATGGTGAAATGTTACCTATTAAACATGTTGGTAGGTCAGTTATTCAATCTCAAAGCTTGCCTTATACATCTTTATATATGAATCAGATTTTGCATGTTCCTAGAGTCACCAAAAATTTGTTAAGTATATCTAGATTTACTAAAGATAATAACACTATTGTTGAATTCTCTGGTGATCATTTTTTGATCAAGGACAAGAGTTCGAAGAAGGTGTTACTTCAAGGAACTCTTAGAGATGGACTATATCAAATGCACTTGCAAGGAGTTGCGTCTAAACACCAAACTGGAAATGCTTCTTTTGTTTCTGCTTTTTCAAATTGTAATAAAGTTGCAAATTGTACAAGAGTTATAGACTCTCATTCTGTTGTAAAAGGGTCAGTAAATACTAGTTTTTCAGCTCTTGTTGCAGCTAGGATCAATATCTTGATATGGCATGCTAAACTAGGACACCATGCTATGCCTGTACTGAAATCTGTTTTAAATACTATGAAAATTGGTTCACATGTCTCTGATATGGTACCTTGCATTTCTTGTAAACTTGGGAAGATGTACACACTGCCTTTCAAAAGGCATCAAATTACTATTAAGGCTCCTCTTGATTTGATTTGATTTTATTTGATATATGGGGACCTTTTCTAATTCCTTCACTTGATGGCTTCAGATATTATATCATATTTGTTGATAGTTTTTCTAGGTTCACTTGGCTATATCCTCTTAAGTTGAAGTCAGAAGCTCTTCAAACTTTCACTCATTTTAAATCTAATGTGGAACTTCTTTTTAGTTTGAAGATTAAAGCTCTTCAAACTGATATGGGAGCTGAATTTAAGGTCTTCTTGCCTTTTCTTCATAGTGCTGGTATCACTCCTCATTTTTTCTAACCCTTACACTCATCAACAGAATGGTATTCCTAAAAGGAAGCATCGACATGTTGTTGAGATGGACCTCACTCTTCTTGCTCATGCAAGCATGCCACTAAAATTCTGGACATAAGCTTTTGCTACTGCTGTTGTTTTAATCAAGAATTTGCCAACTCCATTGTTGAAATTAAAGTCTCCTTTTGAGATTTTATTTCACAAACATCCTAACTATAGTTTCTTAAAAACTTTATTGGTGTGCTTTTTTTCCTTATTTAAGGAGTTACAATAAGTACAAACTTGATTTTCATTCAACCAAGTGTTTATTTCTTAGCTACAGTCTATTACACAGGGGTTACAAGTGCTTGGCTCCTTCTAGTAAAATTTTCTTATCTAGGAATGTGTTGTTTCATGAGCTACAGTTTCCTTACAGAGCTCTTTTTGATTCTACTCCTAGCTCTGCTCCTGTTTTGTCATCTAGTCTACCTTTATCTATTTTTCAATCTCTTCCTCCTGTCACATCTTTTTCATCTTTGCCTCATGTTCAGCGTGGTTCCTTACCCCATGTTCAGCCTACTTCCTTGCCTGGGTCTCTATCTTTACCATGTTCAAGTATCTAGTCCTCACTTTCTCCTGTTTCAAGGCCAGATGTTTCATCACATGCTAGTACCTACAACTAGAAATGTGCACCATATGCATACTAGAGCTAAATCAGGCAGTTTTCAAGCCTAAAGTGTTTACATCTTCCCATCACTCTCCTTCAGTTTTTCTTACTGAGAGTGAACCTACTTCAACGAAGGTTGCCTTAGCAGATCTAAGGTGGAAAACTGCAATGCAAGCCGAGTATGATGCCCTTATGAAGAACCATACATGGATTTTGGTTCTTGCTTCCTCCGATATGAGTGTTGTTGGCAGTAAGTGGGTATTCAGGGTTAAGTATAATGCTGATGGGTCTGTTTTGAAACACAAATCCAGATTAGTTGCTAAGGGTTTTCATCAAGTGCCTGGGGTCAGACTTCTTTGACTCATTTAGTCATGTGGTCAAGGCTTCAACAATTCGTATTATGTTCACCTTGGCTGTTTCCTTTGGATGGGATATTCAGCAAATTGATATAAACAATGCCTTCCTCAATGGTGAGTTGAATGAGATGGTTTATGTGGCTCAACCTTAAGGTTTTGAAAGTCTCAAGCATCCTTCTCATGTCTGTAGATTATCTAAGGCTTTGTATGGGCTCAAGCAAGCCCCAAGAGCTTGGTTTCACAAGCTTAGGAATTCTTTACTTGAGTGGGGTTTCACTAGTTCTACTTCAGATGTGTCCTTATTCATTAAGAGGAATGGTTCTCAGATTGTGTTTCTACTGGTGTATGTGGACGACATCTTGATTACTGGTACCTCTCCAACATTTATTTCAAAAGTTATCAAAGATTTAAACTTCAAGTTTGCTCTCAATTCTCTTAGTTCAGTTAATTACTTTCTCAATTTCCAAGTTATTTGAAGCAAAAACTGTCTTTTTTGTCACAAGAGAAATATGTATTTGATCTTCTGAAAAAGGCTGGTCTGTTGGAGTCCAAACATTGTGCTTCTCCAGCTTGTAGTAGCATCAAGTTGTCTCTTAAGTCTGGAAAATTGTTTGAAGATCTCACTTTATATAGAAGTACTATTGGTGCTTTACAGTATCTTGTTAACACCAGGCATGATATTGCTTTCATTGTAAACAAGCTTAGCCAATTTTTAGTGGCTCCAACCGATGTGCACTGGCATGCGTGTAAAAGAGTTCTTCGATATTTGAAGGGCACCATTCATTTTGGTCTCATGTTCTCACTTGCATCAACCCTTACACTGGAAGTATATGCTGATGCTGACTGGGCAAGTTGTATTGATGATAGGCGATCAACTAGTGGTTGTGCTGTGTTTCTCGATGGGAACTTGGTTACTTGAAGTTCTAGAAAACAACATGTTGTGGCTCGTTCTAGCACAGAGGTTGAGTATCGTTCTCTAGCTAATGCTTCCACTGAGATCATTTGGATTCATTCCTTGTTTCAGGAACTCGGTTTCTCATTGTCTAAGCAATCAGTTTTCTGGTGTGACAACGAGAGTGCATCTTCTCTTGATCACAACCATGTTTTCCATGCTCGTACGAAGCACATAGAAATCGATGTTCATTTCATACATGAGAAGGTTGCAGCAGGTGTCTTTGCCATTCAATATGTTCCCTCTGAATTTCAAACTGCTGATATTCTCACTAAGAATCTTGTTGTTGATCGCTTTATTACACTTCGATCCAAGCTGAATCTGGTTTTATCTCCTCGGTTCAGCTTGAAGGGGGATGTGAAGTGTAACACCTTGAACAACTCAAATGATCAACCTGAGCTCAAGAATACAAAGCTTCATATAAGCTATAAAAAAAACCCGTTACTCTGTGTGCAGCTGTTTCACAACTCAAGTGTACCTCTGATACAGATCACCCATCAGGTTGCTCATGCTCTAGAAGATTCAAGTGCAACCAGCTTTATAATGTGCTTCACTTTTCTCTCTGATAGTTCAAGCTTTTCATCAAACGTTTCTCAAGCATGTTTTACAGGTACATCCTTTTTTCCACTAAGTTTCCCAGTCAACGCATGAACCAAGGTGATGAGGCTTATGTGATCAGCATAACACTCACCTAACTCAACCTTTTCATTCTCAACCAACACAATAATTCTGAAAATGTCCATTTCACTTGTGAAAGGCAAGAACATAACACAAAAAGGTTATCAAAACACTAAACATGCAATTGTCAGTAACAAAACACAACATGCAATCGAAAATATACTTTGCAAACCCAATAATTGAACAAACTAACATAAACACAACGCATATAAACTCATTTCCATCTTAAACAGATAATCACATACAAACAAGCCCTAAAAATCTAGAACCCGATAATATAAAAAGAAATCAACCATTTTTTTTTACAAAATTTGCACTACATTCGATACTAACACACGTGAAACAACTTCAACAACACTCAATTACAATTAATTGGCTTTCAATCGAAAAACCCTTAATTTTTCTCAAATACTGAAACCCTAAAAAGAAGAGATTTATGAATGATCAACATGTCAACATATTGCATGCAAAAAAATATCAATCAAACAACTCAATAATCTATAATCGGTGTAAAAACCTACCTTTATCACAATAATATTCAAAGTTCCTCACTTAAATTGTTCGTCTGCAACCGCTGTTTCACATCGAACGTCCACAATATCACCAAACCTTCAGACTCCAAAACAAGCTTATAGATGACTGAAAAGAAGAAAGGTTGTTTTCTGTACGGGTTCTGTGCAAAGGAAGATGAAGTGTTGGTGTCTTCTATTGCAAACGAGAAGAAAATGGTCTGGAAAAATCTTAGGACCACGCTATTGCCTTTTGTTAATGCGTTGGTGACAATGATTCATCTCAGGTGACATCTCTTCATCTCAGACGTTCCTTTTTTTAATTGTTTTTTGTTTATTTTTCAGTTGTCAATATAGCAATTTACCATTTCGCCCTTCACTTAAAACTTTCTAGAAACACGAACGGTACATTTACCATTTTACCCTCCGACCATTGATAGAAATTTTAAAAACTCTAACGAAATTGGACGGCATGAACAAAAATAAGGATTATTAATAAACGTTTGGACCTGACGAAGTAATAATGTAACTAAAAGGACCAGAACAGCGAGTAGATTACACTAGATCAAACTAGATCGACAAAATGATTTTCACCGTAAAGAAAATCCTTCACTCGGTCGTCGGTCCTATCACAGTAGACCAATATAAAAATACCTAAACACCCCTGTCCTGTCAATTATTCACAAACAAACAATAAAATGAATAAAATAAAAGGTAAGGCAAGACAAGGTCACGACTCACAAGGCAATCGTATCGACCTCAGTGTGTTTGATTTATAGTCTTGTCTGATCCGATCATCATCATCGAGCTCCAACATGTCGTCGACGACGCCATCGCTAAATCTCTGTACAATAATCTCAGAATCGAAACGAATAATAAAGGCACACTCCCGCCACTTCCTTGCTCTCTCCGTCCTCTTCCTCCTTCCTGTCTCTTTCTCCATCACCGTCTACCCAACTCTCCAACAACTTCTTCTCAACTGCACCCAAAACCCTCAATCTCTATCTTTCCTCGCCCAATTCACTTCTACGTTACACAACAACAACAACAACAACAACAACCAACCCCTCTTCCTCGCTCTCGCTTACGTCATCTTTGTCTCTGTTTTCACACTCTTCGCTGTGGGTTCAATCACGTACAGCGTTTTCCATGGCTTCTACGGTAGACCCGTCAAGCTTCTCTCTGCTCTCAGGTCAATTTTCACTTCTTTCTTGCCTCTCTTAGCCACCACGATTGCTTCTCAGATTATTATGACTGGGTTGGTTTTTGTTATTGCTTTCTTCTTCCTTTTGGTTGTGAAATTGGTCAACTCTGTTGGGTTCACTCAGTTTGACTACTCTTCACCCTATTTTAAGGGATTTGCTTTGCTTGTTTTTGTTGCTTTGTTCTTGGTTCTGGTTAATTTGCAAGTGAATTGGAACTTGGCGTCTGTAGTTGTGGTGGTGGAATCTAGCTGGGGACTCGAGCCATTAAAGAGAAGTTCAAGCTTAATCAAAGGAAATAAACTGGTTACTCTCTCTTTCTACTTGTATTATTCATTTTTTACTGGGATTTATTTTTGGAGCCGCACGGCCTTGTCTATGTATTTGGTTAATAGTGATTGGTTGAAGAATTGGGGATTTGTGTTGCATATCATGATCCCTTCAACTTTGCTTACACTGCTCTTCCTTCATTACATGGCTGTGAATACAGTGATGTATATGTATTGCAAAGCTATACATGGAGAACTTGCTATGGAGATTGCAGAAGAATTTGCTAAGGAGTATGTAAGCTTGCCTTTTGATGATGGAAAAGTGCCTCATCTTGTCTCTGTTTCTTATGCTACTTGATGGTTGATGCCGACTAGCTTTATTTACTACTCCCTTGTAATGTCTCCAACATTTTGCCTTTGTTTTTTGTTTCCGTTTGCTTTTGTATGTCATTTCCTGTAGAATTGTAGTACTCCTTTTGATGTTTTGGTTCTACTTGTGTATAATGAAAGATGTATTAATTATCAAAAAGAATGTTGAGCTTGAAAGACAAGGTGCATAAATTGATTAATCCCTACATAGACAGAACAGATTTTCGGAGACAAAGGACTCAGAAATTACAATACGATTTCAACGATAACTTAGCCCAATCTTGTCAACTTTGCATCTAGCATAGGATGAATAAACTAGTTAAATTAAAAAGAAACAATGCCAAATGCACACATGATGAGGCTATACAACCACCATATAGCAGCATGGGTAATATAATGTGTGTTCGGCCGTTAACCTGTAATATAATATAGTTTGGTATCTGGATTAGGATTCTCATGTCTTTTTTTCTTTTTAATCTTTTTAATAGATGTCGACACCTAAGCATAAAAAAATATATATTATCAAGATTTTTTTATCTCAATTTTTTCTTATGCAAGTGGATGTTTCATTTCCGCTTAAAATACAGAAGAAGAAAAAAAGACAGAAGAGGATTTAACTCATTGTGTCTAATAGTGCTTTTTATATGGCATTTACCCATTTTTTATACTATGCATATGTATTGAAAACATAAATGATGTCATAAATATTTCATTTTCACGGGATAGCTCACCACATGGACAGTGAGACCGTCTCACATAAGTTATTCTCATGTATTATATGTGAGTTGTGACTCATTAATGTTATGTATATCTAACATTTTCTAGCTACATTGCATGTTGGTGTTCATCTCCTTTTCTATTTTTATAATGAGTTATTCAAAGCCCATTATATACAATTATGGACACCTGCGGATAGATTTCTTTCAGTTTTATGTCTATGGTGGGTGATTCATGTTCACCGTGTATAATTAGTCAATTATTCATATGTGAGAGATTTCTTCGTATTATCATGAATACATATCAATCAAGTTTAACTTTGAATTGGGGTTGTAGGTTTTGAAATGAGAAAACCACATATCACTCCGTTGATATTTTTATATTTATTTATTTATTTTGTTTATTCATTTGGTCAATTGGATTATTGGAGTAACCTAAATATGCTAACTTGATAACTTAATTTGAATTCTTCGTATTAGCGGACCATGCACATTTTTCTCGCCCATCGGGTTGATTAGTATTTTTTCTTTGGCAGCAAATCAAGTCTAACACGGCAACACCGGCTTATAAAAAAAAACAAATGAATTAATGTTCCACTCATAAAAAAGAATATGGATAATTACCTTGGTGATTATCAAATTGATGACACACTATCGAAATGGTTACTATATTAGGAAAGTTGTTTTTAAATGGTCATTTTTATCGAACTTCGTGATGGTCATTCCATTAAATACTATTATAACACCGTTAACTTCTTGTTCACTTGGTATCAAAATGGTCATTCCCATATTTAAACTATAATCCTAAGTTTTTCATCGTAATTAATAATCAATAGAAGAGATTTTAACATCATATTCTTATTTTAATTAATTTTATATTAAATTAATCACCGCAACCAAGCGGAAACTTGGAGGTTGTCAAAAAAAATTATTTTTATATTAAATGTTATATTCTACCGTATTTTTTGTTTTAAATAAAATACACTATTCTTTAGTTAAAGATAACATATTAAGAGTTCTATATCAAGATGACCTATTACAATTGTCCAAATTTTTCTAGAATTAATCTATTGGTCATCCATTTGATTAATTGGTATCAAAATGATCATTATATGTAATCTATATTGTATAGAAAATAGAGTAAACAATCATAAACAATAAAATTTTATTCAAAACAAAAAATACAGAAGAGTATAAATTTTAATATAAAATAATAAAAAATTGACAAATTTCAAGTTTCAGCTTGGTCGTGGTGATTAATTTAATATAAAATTAATTGAAAAATGAATATGAGGTGAAAATATCTTACGTTGATTATTAATTATGATGAAAAACTTGGGATTATAGTTTAAATATGGGAATGACCATTTTGATACCAAATGAACAAGAAGTTAACGGTATTATAACGGTGTTTGATGGAATGGCCATTAGTATCACAAAGTTCGTCAAAAATGATCATTTTGGAACGACTTTCCAATCTAGTGGTCATTTTGATAGTGTGTCATCAATTTGATGGACATCGGGATAATTATCCCAAAATAAAAAGGTCAACTAAAAATAATGTTCTTTTTTTTATATAATATCTATCTATCCACCTATCTAAACCATATATTTTTTGAAGCCCTTTTGCTAATGGTAGGATTCGAAATATATCCACATATTTAAACCATGTATTTTTTGAAACCCTTTTACTATTGGTAGGATTCGAACCGGTGATATTAGAGTCATTTACTCAAACCTCAAATTCGTTCATCTACCAGCTGAACTACACCTCTAGAGGCAAATAATATTCTACTCATCAAATCTCTTAAAGATGCAATAATATACTAAATATGTTGAATCTATATATTATATCAAACATGCATTTAATCAATTAAACTTCAACGTATATTTTTAAAGGTAAATATCATTTTCGTCCCTATGGTTTACCATATTATCCATTTTAATTCCCGTCGTTTCAGTATTGGCTATGCAGGTCCAAACGTTTTCAATTAATTCATATTTTAGTCCCTACCGTCCAATTTTGTTAGGGTTTCTCAGAATTCCGTCAGGTCAATGAGAGTAAGACTGTAATTCAACGTCAGAGTTTCTAAAAGTCTGTCTGATGAAAGGGCATAATGGTAGTTTTGAAATTAATTAAATAAAAAATGAAAAAATAAATAATATTAAATTAAATAATAAATACTTTTTAAAAGAATTAAACAATAAATAAATAGTAAAAATAATAATCTTATTGTTACAAAAAAAAATCTTACTATAATAAACCCATTTTTTTTTTGGATCCAAACCCAATTTTTTTATGGGTTTAAATTAATAAGTTTAATTAAATTAAATAATAAAAACAATAAAAAAATTTAAAAATTCCCAAACTTCGTGAACCACTATTAACATCAATTCAATCCCTAATCCTCCACTTCCACCATCTTCTTCAACCCCTAATCCACCGCAACCTAAACACAACTCTAACCCTAACTACCGCCGTCACAACCACCACCACCCAAACACCACACCCTAGCCCGCCGAAATCACAGTAACACTCCACCAGACCCTCCACAACATCTTTCAAACTTCATCTTCTTCACCCACCCTCCGCCGAACCCAGCTCCTTCGCCCACCACCCAGCCGAACCCAGCTCTGCCGCCCATTCGAACCCAGAAACCCCTCCCACCACCAAAATCGAATCTAGAAACACCTCCCACCACCAAAATTGAACCACCACAAACAAAACCCAAACTCTCTCTCTCCCTCTCTTCGCGATCTAGCCACAAGCAAAACCAAAAATCATATTTTTTGGTGAGATCAAGCACCGATAAGGTTTCTGGTACGGGTCGATTTATTTATAATAAAAAAAATTATTTTGGGTTTTCTGGGTTCGATTTTTGGTGGATGTGTTATGTGTGGTGAATCAGTGGTGTTTGGTGAATGGGTGGTTGTGTTGTGTTCTGGGTATGTCATTTTCTGATTATCTTGACGGTTTGGTGTTGGTGTGGTGTTTCTTGGTGATGATGATGGTGGTTTGGTGGTGGAATTGGGTTTTTTATTTGTTTGTGATATCGTTTTTCGGATTTCTTGATTTGTTTTTTGATTTTTGTTTGGTGTTGCATGATTTTGTGTAATGATGTGGTTTCTGGGTTCTCTGCTACAAGTGATTAAATGGATTTTTATGGGTATTTGTTTCTGTAACAGATTGTTGGATCTGGAAATCGGAAGAAATTAAGCTCAATAACAGATTGAAAGAAGAGGGATAAAAGAGAGAATTGAGAGAAAGTTGAAATTAGATTAGAATGTGATTCAATTCGTAGATTTTTTTTTTTTGAAATTTGATGTTGATGATTTCGAGTCTAGAGATTTGGTGGATCTGGTGTGGTGGTGGCTTGGTGGCTTGGAGGCGATGGATGATGTTGTGGTTTCTGGAAATTAACTAATTGATGAATAGATGTTGTTGATGATGAGATGAATAGGTTTCCGATTTGGTTTGGATTTTGTTTTTATAAATTTGATGGTGTTATTTTTAAATATATAAATATATATTAGAATTTAAATTTAAAGGGCAGTATGGTCATTTTGCCCATTGGAGGGCAACATTGTCCTTGCAAGCCCCTTAGATATTTTAAGGGGTATAACGGTTATTTTACCTTCTGAACATGTCAGATAGCCTGTTTTTAACGGAAAACGTAACAGAATGACTAAATTGGCCAATATCGGAACGACGAGGATCAAAATGGATAATATGGTAAACCATAGGGATGGAAATGATATTTACCCTATTTGTAATCGATTAAAAGATGAGTTGTGCTATTGACACACCCCCTACTGATCTATTCATACTCCACTTTTTTAATTATATAATTTTTTTTTCTTTTATCAAAATTATTTAAAGAGGCATACAATTTAGAAAATAAATTTTCTACAAAGTAAATCTATTAAAATCTCACATTCCTTTTCAAAAAAAAAAAACCTCAGTAATAATCTGTTTCTTCAAAAAAAAAAACTCTTAAACCCTAAAATCTGCATATTACATGCATATAAAATATTATAGAATAGTTTGAAAACGATATCAAGAATATGGAAGAATTGTCTAAGAACAATATCAAACATCTTGAAGAATTGTCTAAGAATGACATAAAACAAAAATTGTCTGAGAATGATAGTAAGCATATGGAAACAATTCATTCTTTGAGTATAAGTTTAAAGTTTATTTTTTCTTTAGAATGATATCAAGTTGTTGTTGTGTTGAAGTACCCTGTTATTTTTTTATTTTTTTTTCTTTTCCATCATGAAATAAGAAGAAAAAAAACCAAGAAAAAAGAAATAAGAAAAAAATAAATAAATCAATCAATGGAGGTAAGAGAGATGTATACAGAAATCAGAGATGGAGAGATCATATATAGTATGTATTAAGTTTGAAAAATAAGTAAAATGGGTAGTTTTTCAAATAAACCATAAAATTTAATAAAAACATTTAATTTTATTTAATTAAATCAAAATTTTAAAAAGTGGGGCATGAATAAATCAGTAGAGAATGTGCCAATAACACCACTCTTAAAAGATTTAGCTCGTTCTACTATTCTACTAATCAAACCAATTACACATTTTAGTCATTATATGTATACTTTTAAATATACATATATATATATCCACTTTAGAAATTAATTACATCGATTTTTTTTTTAAACATAATGTCCAATAATTTTAACCGAAATTATTAATTCACACCTTAGCTTCATTTTTATTTTTTTTAATTCTATTTCATATTTCATATTAGAACGTATCTTTGCTTGGTATATAAGTTGCTCACACCAACCAAATGTGGTTCTTTGGAAATGATGTTAATTCATTCTAACAATGTTGCATAGGGATTAAAAAAAGAAAAAAAAAAACAAAAGAGTAATCCTAATCTTTCTAAATAATTTGTCCACATATATTCTCAATTGCCGTGGTAATTGAATTGTTATTTGTTACAAACTTACCATTCATATACCATTTCATTTTGGTTATGGATTTGGACAAATTATTCCGAAAGACCGAAGACTAGCATTAAAAAAATTCTTTACTCTGTCCTATCACAATGGACCAATATAGAAAATACCTAAAATACCCTTATCTTGTTAATTTTTTAAAAAAAATTATTATATTGTTACATAAATCGAAGGTTTTTTTAGATAGGAGGATTCAAACTCGTAATTTTACAGATGTAAAGGGTTTACCATCGGATCAATATAAAAAAAATTATTATATTGTTACATAAATCGAAGGTTTTGTTAGATAGGAGGATTCAAACTCGTAATTTTACAGATGTAAAGGGTTTACCATCGGATAAAGGGTTAATATCATCTAGTCCAACCGCCACATCCAGTCAATTATTCACTCACAAACATACAATAAAATGAATAAAATAAAAGGCAAGGCAAGACAAGGTCACAACTCACAAGGTCACAACTCATATAGTCTTGTCTGATCCGATCATCATCAACATCGAGCTCCAACATGTCGTCGACTACGCCATCGCTTAGCCTCTGCACAATAATCTCAGAATCGAGACGAATAATAAAGGCACACTCCCGCCACTTCCTAGCTCTCTCCGTCCTCTTTCTCCTTCCACTTTCTTTCTCCATCATCGTCTACCCAGTTCTCCAACAACTTCTTCTCAACTCCACCCAAAACCATCAATCTTTATCTTTCCTCACCCACTTCACTTCTACTTTAACCAACAACGACAACAATCGACCCCTCTTTCTCGCTCTCGCCTTCACAATCTTTCTCTCTGTTTTCACACTCTGTGCTGTGGGTTCAATCACCTACAGCGTTTTCCACGGTTTCTACGGTAGACCCGTCAAGCTTCTCTCTGCTCTCAAGTCAATTTTCACTTCTTTCTTACCTCTCTTGGCCACCACGATTGCTTCTCAGATTATTATAAATGGGTTGGTTTTAGTTTTTGCTGTTTTCTTTCTTTTGGTTATCAAATTGGTCAACTCTGTTGGGTTGGTTCAGTTGGACTACTCTTCACCGTATTTTACTGGGTTTGCTTTGCTTGTTTTTGTTGCTTTGCTGTTGGTTTTGGTTAATTTGCAAGTGAATTGGAACTTGGCGTCTGTAGTTGTGGTGGTGGAATCTAGCTGGGGATTCAAGCCATTAAAGAGAAGTTCAAGCTTAATCAAAGGATATAAACTGGTTGCTCTGTCTTTGTACTTGTATTATTCAGTTTTTACTGGGATTTTTATTTGGAGTCACACGGCTTTGTCTATGTATTTGAATAACAGTGATTGGTTGAAGAATTGGGGATTTGTGTTGCAAATT
The DNA here is from genome assembly GCA_033220585.1 of Dipteronia sinensis. Classification (NCBI taxonomy): domain Eukaryota; kingdom Viridiplantae; phylum Streptophyta; class Magnoliopsida; order Sapindales; family Sapindaceae; genus Dipteronia; species Dipteronia sinensis. Next base: position 68,123,256 of record CM065638.1, on the reverse strand, counting down.
GTGTTTCCTTCAACTTTGCTTACACTGCTCTTCCTCCAATACATGGCTGCGAATACGGTGCTGTATATGTATTGCAAAGCTATACATGGAGAACTTGCTCTGGAGATTGCAGATGAATTTGCTAAGGAGTATGTAAGCTTGCCTTTTGATGATGGAAAAGTGCCTCATCTTGTCTCAGTTTCTTACGCTACTTGATGGTTGATGCCTACTAGCTTTATTTACTCCCTTGTAATGTCTCCTACATATTACCCTCTCTTTTTTCCATTTATTATTGTATGTCATATATTGTAGTCCTTTGGATGTTATGGTTCTGCTTGTGTATAATGAAAGATGTATTAATTATCAAAAAGAATGTTGAGCTTGAAAGACAAGGTGCAGAATTTGATTAATCCCTACATAGACAGAACAGATTTTCAGAGACAAAGGACTCAGAAATTACAATATGATTTCAATGATATCTTAACTCAATCTTGTCAACTTTGCATCTAGCCTAGGATGAATAAACTAGTTAAATTAAAAAGAAACAATGCCAAATGCACACATGATGAGGGTATACGACAGCCATATAGCAACATGGGTTCTGTAAGTTTTTTTTTTGCAAAATCCCCACTAAAATGTTCATGAGAAGCTATTGACTGATGAAGAAATCCATGTTTAACAACCCACACAGGGAGCAGTACAATTGAGTATTATAAGCAATAGAGCAGCAAATTGCCTTCTTTGTCAGTGACCCAAATGCAAAAGCTAAGAGCCGGAGGCTGCGATGAAACTCAAGCAGAAAACAAGTGTATACCCAAGTTTAGGATTTCTTTACAGCTTTTGTCATATCTTCGACTAGACACTAACAATCTCAAAGCCGATGATGATCAATTCAGTTGGGTAAAGCTGAGGATGATTAATTGGTCCTTGAAGCACTTTAGCAGCCCACAAATGAAAGAATGTTGAACTTTTCACATTAATGTAATTAAAACCAACCAATCTTCAGCAACAGTCCATATGTCAAAGGTTTCTATTGATGCTGTGGCTAGATGAAGACGGTGCTTTCAATTTAGTAATACTTCCATGAACCCTCTCGTCATGATCAGTGCTGAAGAGAAGATTACTCCAGTTTGTCGACCTTTGGACAATTCTAGAAGGAACACGATCACTATCCTCTCCACCAGATGCTTCGTATCCATCACTAGTAGACCTTGACAGAGGAAATCCTGTTTGAGCAGCCACAACACCAGCAGGTAGACCTGTAAGCCGCCTTGACTCTTCAGCCCCAGATGAGGAGACCCGAAATGGATGAATATCTGGTGAGTCTATACTACTCTCAGGAGAAGAAGCAACAATCCCACCAGAGCTTGACATTGCTTGGCTAGTTTGGAAAGCACTTCGTGCTTCAAGTTGAAGAGGGGCTAAACTAGTTGATGTTTCAGTGAAACCTTTTTCAACAGCTCTGGCTGATACTACTGTTAGTGGCTCCATGGGTAGCTCTGCTGGAAGGCGAACCCGCTTAGTAGCTCGCCTTCTGTTGCTGTCAAGCCTTGGGCCCAATCGACGTCCACTGCTGCCAAAGCTGCTTTCCATTTCTCGCCCAAATGGGGTTTCACGTCTCACCACAGGCTGCAGGATTTTAGACTTCTTTCTTGCCTCTGCAGCAGCCTTTGAAACCTCCTCTGCATTCAACCGTGCCAATGTCCACGGACTTATCTTCACTGCTGGGTTCTTTTTCTTCATTGGTTCTTCACCTGCCATTTTTTTCCCTAGTGAACTTACAGATCCAGTCTCTGGAGGAACAACATCAAACTGAAGGAAAAACAAAAATTACAGTGGCATCAGTAAGACATTTCCCCACACCATCGCCAAAAACGAATTATAACAAATCAAGTTTCTATATATGTTTACCTGATCTTCAAGAAATAAGCGTGGGGGAGTACACCATGCACCCCGGTGGAAAGTAGAAAATGAGCTTGCACTGCTCAATCCAGTAAGTGAACTAGCAATTGACATTTGGGGACTCTGCTGGCCTCCAATTCCTTGTTGCTCTTGTTCCTGCTCCCTTAGAGCTATTATATAATCATATGTACTAATCCCCTATGATACATGCAAAGATTACCTAATTAGTTCATAAACTTCCACTTTGATAAATGCATATGAGAAACTAAGACAGACAGAACAGACGGAAATTTAAAAATTAAAAAAAAAAACCCCATTTCCTGCCTGAGAGGAAAAATGGAAAAATCAGAAGAGATGCATTCAAACATCAAAAACAAAACCCAAGTCCTCACAGAAAAACCCCACAAATAACAAGCAAAACATATGTATATGCATTACTGTGTTCCCTTGTGCGCTCTTAATTTTTTTGGAAAAGAAGCTTCAATCACTCGTGTTAATGATATAATTATCGTTAGACCAAGTACGCTCCTCACCGGGACACTTCTCACCCGGAGAAACAGCCACTAGGACATCCATCATTTGGGTGCTTAAAAGAGCAATTCGAATAGAGACCAAATTCAATGAAAGATCTAAAATAGGCCACATCGGCAAGCAAGTTGCTAAAGGGATAAAATCCCTTCACTCTCCGGCCAACATGAGCAAAAAATCCGGGAATCGTTGTGGTCCACGCCTCAACAAATCAAAAGCAGACCATAATGCCCTCACACTTTACTCAGCAACAGGTTGACATAAGAGAGGAAATATTAGTCCAACACCCGACATCCACATCAACAAATGCAGATGGGTATTGGCCACATAGGCTGAAAAATGTACCCGGTGGCACTGCAAAACGAATATCCTATCTTATGTGACCCTACCAATGTGTAAGGTGTGAGGGCATTCTGGTATGCTTTTGATTTGTTGAGGCGGGTACCACAACTAATTCCGGATTTGTTGCTCACGTTAGCTGGTGAGAGAAGGGACTTCCCTTTAGCAACCGTTTTCTATCAACTTTCTTGCTGACGTGGCCTATTATAGATCTTTCTTTGGATTTTTGGAATTGCTCTGTTAAGCACCTCAAATGATGGATGTCCTGGTGGCTGTTTCTCCAAGTGAGAAGTGTCCTGGTGAGGACTGAGGAGCCTACTAGGTCTAATGATAATTATATCATTAACAACTCCTTTATAGAAATAGAAACATTATTCAGCTAATAAGAAGTAACCATGCTTACCTTTTTTATTAAAAGGATGTGAAAAAAGAAGAGTTGAGCCAGTGGTAACGTTGCAATCATTGCCAAAATGGTGCACAGTGCCTGTAAGAATGTAAAATTTGATTTAGTCCAGCACTGAGAAACAGCAATGTAGGCATCACTATTCACCGTCTTGTTTTTCTTTAGAGCCAAGAAAAGCTCATGAATATTGACAAGATTGAACAGCATTCACAGCCCAGCCCCTTAATTTGAATAACAAAATTACTACTGAAGAAACACTCACCACAACAATAACAAAGGGAGCCAATGAGAAACTGCTTCCTAACTTGGAGGAGATATCCACAGAAAATTGCTTCCGCTCAACAAAACAGCAGATGAGTACAAGGATTCCAGTCGACCATTGAAGAATAAGCTGCAATCTCAAGCCCAAGGTGGACAAACCATGTAGACCTGTCAATAATCAATTAAAATGAAAATGACAAGAAATTAAAGGCTTACACTGGTTTATCTTCAGGTTCTGGAATGTTCCTTTTGTGCGAATGATAGCAGCAAAACAAGAGGTTCAATGCTAGGAATTGCTAAAGAATATGAAAATTTGATTGGGAAGCTACTGATTAACATTGACAGAATCAACAGTTGCCCCAAAGTCACAATAATCAAGAGTACGCAACTGAGTACTGAGGAAAGAAATAGATGACACTGCCATGAAGGAATTCGAAAGGCTGAATTTTAAAAAATTTCAGTGGACAATTATGAATTATGAAATCACAGACACTAAACATTGTCAAGAGCCTAGCTGGGGATGGTTATGACGACTCGGATCTTTTTCCTAGTAATGATGGATACAGTGAGCTTTGCATAAGGATGGAAAGGTTTAGCCCACAGAGGAGTTATACAGGATGTTAGGATACAATCAGTTGATGAGCGGTTTGAGCAAAGCAGAAGATGGAGACTCATGCTTACCAAGAGAAGAGCAGAAACCATTAAGGTGAAAAACTGTCGATAATTCTTTTTGCCTATACAGTTGTTAAGCCACTGCAAAATCCAAGCGTAAAAAAAGATTAGAACATCATACCACGACGAATGAATATACCAACAAATCAAGATCATGTATACCCTGCAGTGATGATCAAAACTGTCGACACATTTGTCACAAACTCTACAGTGCTTGCTGTACTTGAAAACCTGCCATATTAGTAATGTCAATTACATAAGCTACATGATATAAATAAGCTCCCATATAAAGTAGCTATCTCTTAACAATATTTTGCCTCAGGGAAACCAAAAATTGTGTACTTGAGTTTTCCACACTATGCCATTTATGTGTTGAATTATAAATCTTACCAAATTTGTTACTTTCAACTTTCCAATCATAGATTACAAAACATAATTACAAGCCACTTGAATGAAGGTGTAAAATTCAATTAATTTCAAAATGTTTTCACATACCTCGACTTCACACAAGCTGCAATAAAACATGCCATCTTCACTCATCTGCTGCTCGGATTCCTCGCTTGAACCACAGCTATTGCAGATAAAAGCGCAAGGAAAGAGAGCCAACAAGAAACAAGATGAACGCTGTGAGGATGCATTTCTCTTATCAATTTCTGAATTGAATTCTTTGGAAGTTGCATCTGCGCCTGTTACATCACTTTCCAAAGGTTTCCCCGCAACTGTAGCAGCATTTGCATCATTTATAGAAGAAGTTGATTCACCACCCAGTTTAGAATCCTTTTGTCGGTCACATTTACCACTGTCAGGAATTTTGAGGTATTTTTTGGACTTAAAAACTCCTGGGTCCGCAGGATCAGCTGCTGCACACCATATGTATAGACCAAAGACACAGGTAATCTAAATAAAAAAGAGATGTCAGTGAAAGCTGAGGAGGGCGTCTCGTGCGTATATTGCAATTAGAAAGGATGCGAAAAACCTGCGGATATACTATAAAATTATAACATGTTATACATATTGTGACTTGTGAAAAAAACTGCACCAACCATTTATGCATTGAAATAAGGAGACATGTCTTATGACCTCAACAAATGTAATTCATAACTCTGTGTTAGACACAAGGTTAGAATTCTAGCCTAGTCCCCCCGGGAAGGAGGCCTTCGAAGAGAAACTCTAGCAACAGTTATAACACCTACTGCAATCAGGAATATATTTTAATTTTTAAATACATTACCAAGCTCTAAGGAATATATTTTAATTTTTAAATACATTACCAAGCCCAAACAAACCTACTTAGACAGGTCTGTATCATAATATAAGCACTAGGATTTGATGTCATTCCCTCAGGTGATTCTTCTCCCAAAATGAATTGGTAGGGATCGCATAACCTACTCTGAACTCAGTTTAGTGCAACCACTGACGTTTTATAGTGCACATGAAATTCTATAAATGTCATACCAAAATATTCTGAATGAACAGAATGACGTACATTACATAGCAGTTAAATCCACAAAATACATACCAATAAAAGGTTATAGTTTTCCAAATATCATTCATGTTATATATGGTTCCAACTAAACTTTTCTGTTTTATTCTGTTTTTTGCCAGAAATTATGTTAAAACTAGTTATTTAGTTTACCAGTTGGTATGGTATACTTTCATCGTATTTAACCTAATAAATTCCAAGATAAAAATCACTGAGTGATCCAATTTGCAGTACTTGCCACCTCGTGTTTAAGTAAGATTATAGAAGTAGAAAGCTAGCAACATACTTTACTAAGTAACCATAGCAACACATGGAAAGCATGAATTGTGAAGAGTTGTGTACTATTGTGAAGTAGAAAATTGCAAATATTTGTATAACTTTAGCAGTTTACCATTTGGTCAGCACTAAGTGCGAAATATGGCCATTGTAGAATTCAACAATACAAGGTTCATATCTTTATCCAAGTAGCCAGACAAAACTATATCTTTAGACTATAATAATTTCCAGAATGTATAAATAATACAGCTTCAGAGTGGAGGCCACCATGAAATCTTCATATAATTTGTTCTTCTAAGGAGTAGTTTCAGTACCAATCACAGAAACTAATTTACGCGAAGTCCAATTTCCACAACATAAATGAAAGATATAAAAGCATGAAATTTCAACCAGATGTTATGTATTTGTTCAAACAAGAGACAAAATTCTGATTTTTGAAAGAATCAAATTTTAAATTCAAATAGCATGGAATAAATGGCTAGCAAATAATTGCAAAGACTAAAAGACAAGCAACCCATTTCCCCTCACAATCTAAAGTGACAGGTTATTGATATACTTGAATGGATCTGTAGAAATAATTGCCAAATGACAAACATAACCCAGAAAAAGGAAAAGCATCCCCAAGTCTTAGAAAATTTGGATAATCACTTTTGTGTGAATATAACATATACAAATAGATAAATTATATCTATAATACAATTAATTAGAAACCAACAAGCCCTTCAAAAAAAAATTAGAAAGAAACAAGCAGAGAAAGCACAGATCTCAGTTCTTCAACCCACAAAAAAACAGAATAAACAATCACTAAAAATGTATAGAAAAGAATGTGATATGGCTTACAAGAGGAGTGTAGATTCCCATTATAATAAGCTGAAATGTCTTCTTCCCAACAAAAGGAGCAAAGAACACATAGAAAGCAAACCCCAATGCCAGAAACACAGAAACAGCCACCACCTTCACAGAGACAGACAAAATAGCCACTCAAAATCCAAACTTAAGTCAACAAAATCGATAATCTGGTTACAAAATGTTAAAAAAGTAATAAGAAAAATCAAACCTGAAGAGGGTGATAAGGAAGTTGCCATCCATGCTTCCTCATTTTTTTACACTTAAATTTGAGAGAAGTTGCGACCCAGAAAAGGAAAAATGCAGAAGAAAACAAAGAAAAGAAAAAAATGACTTGGGTTTTGCTTATCTTTGAACCTTGTTTACTTGTGTTTTTCCAGCAAAAGAGCGAAGATCATCACTCATTGTTGTAGCATCTACCAACCAACCAAAGAGAATTTGGCCACAGCCATTAATTCACGGGTCTCTTAATAGAGAGAGAAAATGAGTGAATGAAGAAGATAAGAGAAATGGGACAGTGAGGTAAAGCCTTTGTCTGGTTCACTCAAACACAAACCCATTCATGGAAGGTGAGAGAAGAAACAACAACAAAAACAGAAGAAAGGGAGAAGTACCAATCTGGTTTTGGGTTTTTCTTTGTTTGCTTTTCAAGCATTCTTTTTTCTTTTTTTCTTTTTTTCTTTTTTTCTTTTTTTACTTAGCCAAAGATCTGTGTTTTGTGACTATCAGAGAAGACTAGTATTTCTTTTTAATGCTATAATTACCTCGCAACCCACCTTTTACTTTTTTTCTTGTTTCTAGCGTTGCCTTTTTCTCTGGGGCAAATCATGTGTCACACAGCCCAGAACCAACAGACAGTTGTTGCTGTTTTTGTAATTGCTCCCAACCAACACCTCCTTTAAAGCTATACAAATCCATAATTCTATGCTTTTATTATCTTTTAAAAAATTATATATATATATATATATATATATAATTTGTAATTTGAATTATTTTTTTATAAATATTTTAATAAGAATTACGGTAAATTCTGACCCGAAAAGTTTAGGGACGAATAAAGATGAAATATGGACTTGCAAGTGGGGTGAATTTGAACAACTATTGTTTTTGGAAAGAAAAAACAAAGAAATACAACAGTGAGGAAGAATTAGAGGGAGCCCCACCATCTTTAATGGGCAAAACTTCTACTTTAAAGCTTCTGTTTCTATCATTACCAGATTGGCATGCTTTTTAGCTGAAAACCCTCCTCCTTGGCACTATCAATCTAATAGACAAATACCTACTGATATTTAATGTTATTTTTTTATTTTTTTTTCAAATTCCAATCTCTGGTTTTTTATTTACTATGGAGTGGTTGATGTCTAGATGAAGATGAAATCTGGACCTAGAAAATGAGCCATGTGGGTGTGGTTAGGATCTATTTATGCCCACTACATTATGCCCCTTCAATTGGCTTCTTATAAAGATTGTTGTTGTTGATGATACATGCTACTATTCCACCTTTGAATCTCAAGAGAATTTTGCTACTTGTTTTAAGTTTAACCTTATAAACTAATTCTAATTAGAATGTGTTCGGTAAATTAACATGCACCCAGAAGATATGTACAGTAGAACCCTGTAAATTAATTTCCTGTAAATTATTTTCTTATAAATTAATATCATCTCTAAATTAATAAAAAATTCCGATTCCGATTCGGGTCAGTGTAAAAAATTAATAAACCTCTCTATCGTAATAATTAATAATTTCTTTTTGAAACCTAATGTAAAATTTCGGTCCCGACTATCGTATAAATTAATAATTTCATAAAAGTACAAAATATATTATATATTATTCAAGAACTAGAAAAGTATTTCAATATGCTAGTTTGCACTAGGCCACTATGTTTGATATTTTTGACTTCATCCTTCATCTTTTGAATTGTCCTCAAGAAACTATTGTCATCACCTTCTTGTTGTAGCCAAAAAGCTTCAATTAAATTTAGCATTTCAACAGCTTTTTTGTAGAGATTTTAGGTACCTTATGAATGTCGTCGCCTTCATCTAATCTCAGCTATATCATCATTATTATGCCTTGTGATATCATTGATGATAACCTCTTTAGTTTGAGTGTAACACACTTCTTCTTCAAATTTGGGGGCAGATAGTGCATTATGGTGTTCCTAAGTTGGATGTAATTATGTAGCTCCAAGTGGTACATTAGCAGTAAAATTGTCAAGGAGAAACAAACATTTCGATTTGCCATAGGCAGTGCCATTATGATTATGAATCTTGAAAAAAAAATGAACTTCTCTTGAAGAAGAAAACCGACTAAATAAGGAATCCCAAAAAGAAACTTTCCCTAAATAAGAAAACTGACTTCCACACGTTTTTTAAGACAAAATAACACTTTATAAGGTAAAACCCTTCAAATTAATAACCCCTCTAAATTAATATTCTTAAATTAATACTCAATGGTGGGTCCTAAGAATATTAATTTATAGGGGTTCTACTGTATAACTTTATAAACCTGTATTAAAATCATTCAAAAGATTGAACTTCTTACATTGACGGCACTATGCCTTTCCAATTATTCTTCTTCCTTTTTAAATAATTAATATCTTTTCATTAATTTGCTCATTTTTTAATTACAACCCGTATTAATGAGAAATCTCTTTTAAAAAAAACTTCAATTTTAGAAATTTGACATATAAATAACAATAATTCAATTTTATCCAAATTTAGTGTCCAAATGATGTGGCATCACTATAATTCATTCATTTAAATTTTAAATTTTATTTGTATGAATTAAATGAATGAATCATAGTGATACCATATCATTTTGGCACCAGATTTAAACAACAAATTTGAGCAAAGTAGCATTACTCTATAAATAAATATGATTTTTTTTGAAGTATTACACTATTATATAAATTATGGGTTTTTCTCGGGAGCGAGAAGACTCGAATCCTCAACCTCATAGTGCAAATATGAAGGGTTTCACTACTGGACCAATCTTATCTGGTCATAAATGAAAAAACTATTATTTGAACCCACAATTCCATTCATATGGATACGAGAGTCTTTAATAATACACAACATACCTTCTTAAGTTTTTATTCACCACATTTTTTTCTTTTCTAGCAATTTTTAGTATGTACTTGGGATAAATGCCAATAATCTTCTCATATAGTCATTAAAATTTATGTTTGTCAAGAAAGTCAATGAAAAAAGATATACAATAAGTAAAGGGGTAATTTAACTAAAGTCCTTACTTTTTGGTGAAATGTCAACTCTAACTGTATGTATAAAAGTATAATTTTACCCTTATCAAAATGATTTATTGAGTTTAAAAAAAATATTAAAATGGTTTATAAAAATAAATTAACAACAAAAATTTATTTTCTAAAAAAACAAAAAAATAATTTTAAAAATAGAAAAAAACTAATAGATTATGGAAAATATAAAGTTAAAATAAATAATATCTTGAAAGTATTTAAAAAAATGTTTTTTTAAGTAAATGGATCTCCGCATTTGGATCTATAAAACTTTCTTTTTATTTTTTGAAACACTTTCTATTTTTTGTATTTTAAATTTATGAAAACACTTTCAATTTATTATTTATTTTAACTTTATATTTTCTATAATCCATTAGTTTTTTTTATGTTTTTAAAATTATTATATTTTTTGTTTTTTTTAGAAAATAATTTTTTGTTGTTAATTTATTTTTATAAACCATTTTAATATTGTTTATTTTTGAAACTCAATATATCATTTTGATAAGGGTAAAATTGTACTTTTATATATATATAGTTAGAGTTGATCATTAGTATTTTGATCAAATGAACTAAAGTGATATATTTTAGATAAATAAAGGACTTCAATTGCTAATAAAATAAAAATATTTAAATAAGTGATATTTCACCAACAAGTAGGGATTTTATTGAAATTACCCCATAAATAAATGTTATATTGAAAAGTCTATGACCAACTTTAAGAAAATAATTCTACTAAACCAAACTAGTAAAATTACAGTAAGAAGTTGAAAATCTTCTGTAGAAGTCAAAAAGGTCAGCTACATCATTGAACATTTCCGCCCATAAAATAAGAAATACAAAATTATATGTTAATATAAGGTGAAGAAATAGAGAGATAATATAATTAATAAAAATAAATAAATTATGGAAATTATGGGATATAAATAATTAAGCTAAAAAGTGGGGTTGTTTCTTATAATTTTCTCAGTTAACATAGAGAGAAGAGCTGGGTAATGGTGTGTTGTTGTTGTGTCTGTGTCTTCTTGTTATTTTAGGGGACTAGACTTATTAGGGTTTTCAATGCTGGGGAAGTGCATTTTTGGCATTTTCTTGTCAGATATGGTTCTTGTGACTAGTAATTAAAACAGAAGAGATAGCTAGATGCTAGTGAGACCACCATGGGACCATCATGTAATGCAAAATAATATATTATTTGATTTAATATTTACCGGATAATATATAATTGGTTAGATAATTGAAACTATCTATTTATATGGATCAAGTGTATTTTTTGTTTGAAGCGTTTGATATTAATAAGATTGGATTTACTGATTTGTAAATCATTTGTCCAAACTCTCAGCTCGTACATCTACCTAAGGGTGGACGTTTAATGGATTGGTTCACTTTTGGAGTGAACCGATAAAAAACCAATAATATTCGGTTTTTAAAAAAGTGAACCGATTCGATCAACTTAACAATTATGAACCGATCAAAAACCGATTAAATTTGACCGGTTCGGTTCGGTTCGGTTTTTTTGGTTTTGGGCCAATTGGATAATATTTTTGGGTTTTAATTATTACACATATTTTCATATTTTAATCTTTTTGGGTCTTGAACCAAATTAAATTATAGGTTTGAACAAATTGAAAATACTAGTTTAAAATAATATTCATTAAAAAAAACTAAGAAAAAAATATGATGTCACACACTTTCATAGTTTTATATTTTCATGGACTATTAAACATTAAAACTAAGGTTTATATATATATATATATATTGGATCTCGGTTCGGTTTTCCGGTTTGGGATAACGATCCGGAAAAAAAACCGATCAAATCGGTTTTTAAAAAAATGAACCGAACCGAACCGGTCAACATAAGAAAACCGGAAAAAAAACCGATTGGATCGGTTCGGTTCATCGGTTCAGTTCGGTTTATTGGTTTTTTGCCCACCCCTACATCTACCAGCTAAATTACTCCCCTGAAGACCTATACTAGATGTAATTGGTTCATATTGTATGTAACTTACCTCGGTTTTAAAGCCACATTAATGGATTGTGCTTGTAGTTATGTCTAAATATTCTCCTCTTTCAAATCCCAAAGCATTACCCCCCTCTCCAATACATGACACGTGTCTAGAGAGAGAGGGTAGTTTTGTCCAAATACATGAGAGTTTTAAGACAAAAATACTCTTCCTTAAACACATGTCATTTATTGAGGAGAATGGTAATGTTCACCCCTATGATGGGGGTAAGCAAAAGTCTTCTCTAAATGGTATTAAAAAAAAAAAAAAAAAAAAACCTCTGATAATACAAATAATCATTTACCGATTGTAACGGTGAATATCCATTAAGGTGAAACTAGCTCAAGGGAAACTGTGAAACTAGCTCAAAGGAAAATGTTAAACACATGCACGACTAAAAGTCTAAAACAATCGTTGGCATACGTACGACACATGGCAATCATTCCAATATTACCCATACAATTTGGCCATCACTTGATAGTTTATTACATTAATACCCTTAATTTGAAGAGGGGAGTGACACAAGACTCAAGCTGCATTGCTCATATCTAAAAATATTGTAAATATCTAGTATAGTTTGCCTAACGGTTTGCCCTCCAGCCCTTCATCTTATAATTATGAGTTCGAATCTTTCTTTTTTCTTTAAATCAAAATGTATTTTATAATGGTCACACGGTCCCTCAAAATATGAAATATGTAAGATATAGTTTAATTCAAAAATCAATATTTATTTTAGTTGTTGCAAGTCCAGAGCCGATGATGGTGTAGATCAGCACCAACTCCAAAGTCACATGCAATAAAATCCCACTAGGAATATGAATATACAGTTAATTATAATAAAATATTAAAACGAAAACGGCGTTTACGTATAGGGTAGATAGGGTGCATTAATTTCTTCGGATCTCTCTCTGTCGTTCCTCAAAAGAGTAAAGACTTGTCTCTTCACGTTTTCCAAAACCCCACCACCACCACCACCACCACCACCACCATCTGAATGATATTCTACATTTGGTTGACAGGATATGATCGGACGGCCAGATCCTGGCCACGACATTGCTGTACATGTATAAAGTTTTATTCAAAGTACAAGGACTGTCCCGGCCAATTATACGTAGCAGCTAACCCTTTTATGCCTCATTTTTAAACAGGAACTTGTCACGTGCACAAATAATGCATAAGGGTAAATTGCAAAGAGCAATTATCAATTTAATCCTATATTTTTGTCGATTTATGAGGGGTTTTTTTTTAATTGTTTTTGGTCTTTCAGGATCGTGAATCGTGATCCCTAAAGTTACGCAAATACCCGTTTATCAGATTTTATAGTTCCATATAGATTACGGTTTCATTGATTAATCTGAATTAGAAATCATTACATATATATATGACACAGTCAAATAAGCATATATAGATTACGGTTTCATGTGTGTTTTCACTTTGGCACAAGCAAATAGGTTTTCAGAAAGCTAGGAAAGTTCTTAGAAAAAATCAATGCATTAATTATAGTAAGCTTATATAATAGACATATCAGGGAAAAAAATAGAGAAAATTATTATGTAATTCAACTACTCTACCAACATTTGTCATTGTTAGAGCATCCATGATGGATAAGATTCAACCAAAAGATCTATTGTGTGCCAGTCTAGGAATGGCAACTTTACCCGGTTTTACCCGGGCCGAAATACCCAGATATTTCTTACCCGGGACCGGGTAAGGAATATCCGGATACTCGACCGGTTGTGTACCGGTCCGGATCTGGATATACTTGACTACCTGGCCAGATACCCGGTTTAATTATTTTTTTTTATCTATTTTAAATTAGTCAAATAAAAAAAAACCTAAATCCTAATTTTTTTTCAAACTTTTAAAAAATAAATTTATTAAATAAAAAAATCCTTACCATGTTGAAAGAATATCAGTTAAAATAAATTATAATAAAAAATTACCAGTTTTGGAATCAGTTGAAAAAGAAAGAGAGTAAAAAATATGGGTCAATGGAATATTTAATGTTTTGTCTAGGATTTGAGTTTCTATTATTAATATTGTCATATTTGTATGTTTACTTTATCCTAAATAATGTAGTATTTAAATTCTAAAAAAATTATTTAAAAAACTGTAAAAACAAACAATTACCAGTTTTGAAATTAATTGAAAAAGAAATAAAGTGAAATGTGAGTTAATGTAATATTTAATGTTTTGTCCAAGATTTAAGTTTATATTATTAATATTGTGATATTGGTGTGTCTACTTTATCCTACTTAATGTAGTATTTAAAAATTAAATTGTAAAAAAAAGATAATATTTTAAAAAAATTGTAATAAAAAACTAAAAATTAAAAACTAGGTATGGATACCTGGATACCCGGCCGGGTCTTTCTAGACCGGGTACCCCGGATTTCAAAATCTAGGTTTTTCCCGAGTGGATACTTGGACAACCAGACTGTGTAACCTCGGGCACTCGGTAGGATCCGGGTATACCCTGCCCGGACTCGAGTTTTTGCCTTCCCTATGTGCCACCTCACAATTTGTGGGTCTTATTTTTAAAAAAAACGGGTCTTCTCATTTGGATCCTTTCTAAATAGGACGTTTTCCCCCACAATGCAACTAAATTGGAAAAGATAAATTGGATCTACTTTTTTTACTTTTTTCTTTTTTTTTCCAAACAATCATTACTCTTCTTTAATGTGTGTGTGTATATATATATATATATATATATATATATATATATATATATATAGATATATCAATAAATAAATTATAATATATTTTAAATATCAACAAATCAATAATTATTTAACAAATTATAATTAATTTAAAATAAAACAATTAATTAATTTAATATTATCACAATCAAATTATAAAATAAATGAAAAAAAATTAATACTTTCATTCAAATTATTTTAATTTATTAAAATAATTTTTTTAAATTTAAATTTAAATTTTTTATATTTTTTATTATATATAATTATTTAAATTTATAATTATATATTAAAATTTATATAATAAAAAAAATATATATATATATATATATCACACACACACCCAATGATCGAGAGTTATTGGGAACCAACCAAGCAATCATTGGGTTAGTTCCAAATTGAATTCCACATTTGGAACTCAAGATGGAGCTAGTCTGATGGGTCCCACAAATAGGTCTTGTAAATTGGGTCTTATGTGTGCCCCATTGTGCTCCCAACTAGATCCACTTAAAAATGAGTCTTGTTAAATAGGTCTTATTAACTTATAACAAATTCACTAGGGAATCATAACTTGCAACAAGTGCTTTCCAAGAAGAAAAAAAAATGAAGAAATTGATTCAGCAACTACTCGTGTGTGTATATATATATATATATATATATATATATATATATATATGAAACTTTTATCCTCAATTGGCACTGATAAGTATATATATCAGTGTCTTGCATATGGACTATTAGATTCAATTGTTTTGACTCAGTCTGCATGCACTTGTCAGTGTTTATCCATATTCTATGGCCCACATACAATGCATTGATGTATTTTATATCAGTGATCACTGAGGAGAAAATGAATATATATGTATATATACGAAAATTTCACATAAGTGCACATTGATGGAATTATATAAAGACATTGAATTTGAGCCACCCATTTTACATACTTTGACTTAGTATGTTTGCACTTGTCAAAACTCTTTTTTAAATGAGTGGCTCACATTCAATATCCTTATATAATTCCATCAGTACGCATATATATATATATATATATATATATGAATCAAAAAACTTATTTTTTGAAAACAAAAAACACAATTATTGAAAATAGAGAGAAACAAACAACTATATTTTTTAAGGGTAGTGTTAACATGTGTCCGGCACAAGTTAACAACTAAAAATTTACTAAAAAGGGAAATCATTTATTACAAATATATGTTTATTGCATTGAATGAAACAATAGAGGTAATAAATATTTGAGACAAAACAAAAAATAGTCATCGGAAATATTAAACTTTTGTTAGTAACCACTTTTGAAACTTTAATCGTTAATAACCACTTTTTTTAAAAAAAATCCTTGTATATCCGTAAATTACAAGAGTACCCCTGAAATTAGTTTATTTTGTTTAAAAAAAAAACTCGAAGCAAACTTGAAATCATGACTAAAATCTGACCAAACTTGAAATCACGGCTAAAATCTGGATCAAACTTGAAATCATGCCTAAAACTTGAAATGTGAAACTTGAAATCATGTCTTATTTCCCCTTTTCCCCAAATTCCCAAATTAGGTTTTTTTTTTTTTTGTTTCTCTTTTTTCTGCAGACCACGTCGCCGGTGGAAGGAGAGTCCGACGGCGCAGCTGGGCGGCCGAGAAGCCCAGGCGAAGCACGATGGCATGATGGCATGATGGCACACGACGGCACACCGGCGTCATCGCCTGGGCGTGAAGCACGATGGATGTGCTTGGTTCGCAAAGAGTTGCAGCGCACTGCGATGAATCACGATAGCGTTGTGGCTGTCGCGAAGTCAAGAAGCACGACGGCACTCGGCGGGCACACCTTTGTCGGCGGTGCGCTCAGGCAACGACACAGGTGATGATTTTCAGAGAGAGAGAGAGAGAGATCTGGGAGCGAGAAAGAAAAAGAGAAAAAGAGAGAGAGAGTTTTTGGGATGGTTTTTATATGAGAGCTTTCCAGTAATTTCTCAAAAAAGTAGTTATTAACGATTAAATTTTTGTTTGTGGTTACAAACTAGTTTCCCATGTTTTATGCGGTCAGTTTTAGCAATTAGCACTAAATACTTTCCCTTTTCTGTAAATTTTTAGTTGTTAACACGTACCATAAGGGCACTGGATAACACGAACATTTTTTAATAGTCAAGTTTAAGCTTTAAACCATCAAAAGCTTATCGAAAATAATTCTGTCTCACACTTTGAATCTTTTCGATAATATATAATTTTGTCTCATACGAACATATATAATTCTGTCCCCCCCCCCCCCCTCCCCTAAAATGGAGATTTTTGTGTGGCAAATTTTGAGAGGTAGAACCCATCTTTTCCTTCATTGTTCATGGTCTTGGTTTATTTGGTCCTGCTGTATAGGTTGGTGGGATATAAATTGATGTTCTAATAGTACCTTGCAGGAGTGGGCCGCAACTTGTGATGGTTTGTGCCCTTCGAAGAAAAGTAGGAGAGCTTGGCGCACATTGTTTATTGCTATGGTGTGAACCTTATAGGAGACAAGGAACCAAGTTGTATTCAAAGGTCAGATAACTTGCATTGCTCAGACCTTAGACATGGTTAAATTCAGGGTGGCATGGTGGTTCAAATACTATGGGAAAGGCTCTTCATATTTGCTAACCTCAATCATTTTGAAATCAAAGGTAAACTGTACAAAAAATGTTAAAGTGAGAAGAGCCAAGGAAATTTTGTGGATCCCTCCGCCTTTAGACATTCTGAAGCATAATGTTGATGGCTCAACTAGAGGAACTCTAGGTGAAGCTGGTATTTGGGGGTGTGATACGTGACTCAAAAGGCAATGTGATATGCATTTGTTTCTTATTTTGTGGGTGTTCAAAATTCTAATACTACAGAAATTTTAGCCATTATAATGGCTATCAACTTGTGTGCCTTAAATCCGGATGTTGTTAGGAGAGAAATCATTATTGCTAGTGATTCAAAGGTGATGGTTTCTTGGGCGTACAATGATGATTTTGGAAGACTTGGACAACTTAGATTACATTTACGATATTCGTGATAAGTTGAGATCTCTTGCGAAGGTTACTGTGATTTATAATTCTAGATCAACTAATTCGATGGCGGATATGTTGGTTAAGAAAGCTTCTAATATGGAGGCTGCTATATTGGAATGGAGCTCCTGAGTTTTTGTCCTGAGTTAGTTCAGCTTCTTCGCTTTTATCCCCAATTCTTATCTTGTCTTAGGTCGATGCTTGCTAAGTTTTCTGCTGAAGTTGGAGTTTGTTGTTCTTGTGTTCCAGAATACTTTGCCTTCAACTTTGAATATATTTTTTTCATCTCAAAACATAGAAATCAAGAGTAAAAAAAGCTAAAAAAGGAAGAATTTTTTTTTAAAACTTTGAGAAGTGAAAAGTCAAAAACTTCGAGAAGAAAAACCCAAATTTGTGAACATAGAAAACGAGGGAACCGTAACTTTTAACAAATTCGTGAGGGAACTGTAACTTGCAGCAAGTGCTTCTCGCGAAAAAAATGGAGAAACTTATTCAGATTATGTAATTCAAACAAGTATATATATATAGCAATAATCGCTACGCTGAAGCGTTGCCGGATAGCCACAAACAAACAATAGCAATGGAAAATAAGATGGTAGAAAAATAAAGCAATTCAATCACACACAAAACACAAGATTTATGTGAAAACCCAAGAACAGGGAAAAACCTCGGCCGCTAGGACGACAAGAGAAATAATTCACTATGTAAAAAAATTTTACAACCACACACATGATTCTCTCTCTAATACCCCAAAACTCAATACACATAATGCCTACTCTCTTGAGATCGCTCTAGTATTTGATAATAAGCTATACTTTCACTAACCCAATTATTAGGTCTATTTATGTTAGTTACATAGAGTTTAAATTCCTATAAGGAAACTCATTTCTTTTACACACAAGACTTCCTGTTTCGCGCAAAGTCCTTATCCCTTACGCACAAGAACTTTATATTCCATGCAAAGTCTTTTTACTTTATGCACAAGAACTTTCCAGAAGAAAAACTTTCCTTTTTCTATGCACCTTTCATGATCTATGTAAAATACGCCATCACCGCGATATAGGTCGTGGTTGGCCACCCGTGCCCTACATCGCGGAATGTCGCTAGAAAAGACCGCTTAGAATATCGTGGTCGGCGATTCATGCCTTCGTCACAGTCTACACCATGCTAATCTTACTGGAATTGAATGTAGTATATACCGTTGTCTATGGAATATGCCTGCGCTGTAGTTCCTTTCAAAATCTGATTCTTCGGTTCTTCTTCGGTCTTCAAGCCTTCCTTAAATAAGATCTTCTACTTCCAAACGTTTCCCATATCTTCAAGAAGTTTCCGCATTGTTTGAATTCCGTTTGGTAACCATTGGGAATACGAGTCATATCCAACAATTTTTCTTTATAAAGAGAATTCTTAAACCTTCATCCACAGCTACGACTATCAACACGAGAATTACCATACCCCTGCCACAAGGTATAACCACTTAGGAACATACCATCTTAAGATTTCTTTCGGTACATGTTGAAATAAATTACTGAAATTGTGGTGCAACTCCTCACATTAGGTTCCTAAAGAGTTTTTCATCTATCAACATCTTTGTCTACCACACACCTTACATCATCTCTCAACCACTACTTGTGCATAATTGTGGACCAGCAATCAGTAACACGTCATTTTCAATGGCAACTAAAAGTCATGCCATGAGGATGTCCATGCCTTTTTAGAGGGCATTGTTGTATTCATCATACTCAAAAGAAATAATTGCCGTAATGAAGTGGGAACCCATTTGTGGGATTTAAGGGATAGAGTTTTTAGCCGATTTTCATATTAATTCAAGGGTGTGGTTGACATATTCATATATAAAATATGCTCCTGATTTGATCGAAAAGATTCGTTCATTAAGTAAGACACAACACATTCATTTGTTGATGGGCGAGAGGCAAATCGGGAGCCCGGAGCATGTGCCAATGAGAGTCAATACATTCATTCATAGGAGTGCAAGCCCAATAATAAGTGGAAAAATGAGGTTACTTTGAATCTGTAGATAGAGTTTCATAATCAGTAGATGTGGATTCAGTTCCAGTCTTGTTGCATGAGAGCAAGAAGCTCTCTGATTGGTAAGAACAAGCATGCCCTTAACTGCCCTTCATGGTGAGTACCTATCTACTCAATGTGAACATACCAGTTGTTATAGCCAATTCATTAAGTGACGAACTAGTTTGTTTGGTGAAGGCTCCTGTTTAGGGGTAAGCAGGGAATTGATACGAGAAGTTGAATGTCTTGGAAAGGGACATGGGACTTGGTTGGCTTAGTCTATTAGCGAGCGGTAGTGAAACTGGAGTGAGGTTGTTCTTGCCATAATAGGCATGAGTTATAAGCCTCGACCGATTGGGAGAGCAGCGCAACTTTCTTACCATTTTCATAACTAAATTTAGTGAGTCAAAGTGTCCCTAGACGAATCAGGCAAAAGGGTTTGTAAACTCGCCCCTCAAGGGAAAGAAAGGAATAAGAATGATGATTAAGAGTTTCAGTCATGGTGAGAATGATTCTTTGGAGTGGAAGTAAAGGCGATTGAAGCTCCTTATACCCGGCTTCGTTCTCCTCTAAGAATGAAAGCGACTTAGCTACTAGTCTGAAAGCCAGAAGTTGAAGGCCAATGACACTAGCTAACGAACTGAGAGAGATG
The DNA here is from genome assembly GCA_033220585.1 of Dipteronia sinensis. Lineage (NCBI taxonomy): Eukaryota > Viridiplantae > Streptophyta > Magnoliopsida > Sapindales > Sapindaceae > Dipteronia > Dipteronia sinensis. Next base: position 68,102,914 of record CM065638.1, on the reverse strand, counting down.
CCACTACTAGAGCAATGAAAGACAGGTTTCACGGACTAGAAATAGCTCTGTTCGCTTGCATACGAGATACTTCACTTCAGTAGATCGATAATAAAACTCAAGCTCCAGAAGAGTTTCTATTGGCTGCACATGAAGGTGTTGGAACCCCGTTCACTGGTAACGCAGCGGAAATAGGTTTTAAAATTTTTATACAGATCATAAACGATCTGGGACCAGTGAACTTAGGATCGCAATTCTCTTTCCGGAACTAATACATACAATATGTAAACATAGGAAATTGTAATCAATATATTAAAAGAAAATTTAGAACCTTACCAACGTTTGGAGGCTCCTTCACTTTACGATATGCTCCTGGTCTGTACCACTGATCTTCCTCGCTATATCCCGGGACTGGTAACTGCGTGTGGGCGCGTCACGTACTCAGGAACTTAGGAGGATGAAGAGAGAATGAAGAAGAAACAATTTCTTCCAAGAGAATAATAAAACTAGAACCATTCTAGTTCTTAAAAAAAATTATATCTTATATATATATATATATATATATATTTTTCTCTTTTTTATATTCACCCACCGCATAATTGCATCTTATGCAATTTTTTTTTTGATTCCCTTATTCACGCACACTCGTGCACTTTTTTTTTCTCTTTATGCATAATGAGTTTGTATCATATACAAACACTTGTGTATCTCTTTTGTGTGCTATGTTTTTGTTATCAATATATATCATATATATTATTATAACTAAAACTCTTTAATTGATATCTCTTTAGATTTTAAAAGATAATTAAATATTTATTTTGAATTTAAACATTTTAAATTCAATTTCAAATATTTAATTTAATAAAATAAAATAATCATATTATCTTATTCTATTTAAAATCAAATATCAACTAACATCCTCCATTTAGTGATTAATAACAAAATTAAATAATCTTATTATTTAATCACCATTATTCATTAATTAAATAATCTCATTATTCAATTATTTCCCGAATAAATATGTGTCACTATCGTAACACAATTAATTGGACAATCCAATTAATTAACCGTGACCCTTGTTACCTAAATCGATCGGGCTAGCAAGGGGACCTAATGGACCTACAGTATTTTAAGCTCCAATAATCCTCGGAATTATTAATTAAACTCTTTAATTAATATTCCTTGATTATTAACTCCGGTGTTATTCCACTAAAAACCCGAAGCTGCACTCTCTCAACTGCAGACGTTTTTACACAGACCGATACAACTCGGTGTCCATCGATATAGCTATTACACATGGTGTGATCCTCCACAGTAGTTCATAATTAGAGCTGGGTCATAATGTCCGTTATACCCCTCTAATTACATATATCCTTTAAGTACCATTAATTCTCTAATGAACAATAAATCCTATTTCCTCACAGAATTAGGAGAGCGCTCATATTGTCCAAGCCTCGAATCAACCCTTAAGGGAACTACCATCTACTTCTCACAAGAAGGAGTGGTTCCACTATTGTGTACATACCTTCCCAGCCACAAGCCAAACCGCAATCCCAACATACGGAGTATATTGATCAGGAATTGCATCTGACCTCACCCATGGTATATCAAAGACCACAATCTAACCTGAAGGAGTCGATAAGACACTCAAGATTAAGATCACTCACATATAGCCATCATTAGTTGATATATATATATGAATCTCATCTGTAAACGGATCTTGGTGAGAGATTCATATAGATCATGGCCCAGTCCTATATGATCACATCATACAAGGTGCCTTCATTCTCATATCTCATATGAATGATTCAGGATAGAATTCACCGTACATTACGGAATGGACCGCAACTATAGATTAACCACAAATAAAGTACCCAACTTTATTTGTTATCTATGGACTCTTTAGATTGTACGTCTCTTACTGTATCCATCTGTATATGACACTCATATACACAGTTCGAGATTACATCCGGCAATCTAGGGTGTTAATATATGCACAAGTTATAAAATAAACAACACAACAAGAATGAATTGAACTTTTCTTTTTTTTATTTATTTCATAAATCCATTTACAAAATACATCTTTAGGGCGTAAACCCCAACAATCTCCCACTTGCACTAAAGCATGTGAGGCATGTCTCGTAACCCTAGACCATCTAGGTGACCCGAAAACACTTTAGCCGGTAAGGTCTTCGTAAATGGATCAGCATGATTGTCTTGTGAGGCTATCTTGGTGACAATCACATCTTTTATCTGAACCTATCTCTCTAATGAGATGATATTTTCTCTCTATATGCTTCCCTCTCTTGTGGCTTCTTGGTTCTTTGGAATTAGCCACAGCACCACTGTTATCACAATAAAGTGTGATGGGTTTATCCAGATCTGGAACAACTTTCAGATCACTCAAGAACTTACGGAGCCAAACATCCTCTTTAGCAGCTTCACAAGCGGCTACATATTCGGCTTCCATGGTGGAGTCAGCAATGCAAAATTGCTTTATACTTCTCCACACAATGGCTTCACCACCTAGGGTGAATACTGATCCAGACGTGGATTTTCTAGAATCCCTGTCTGACTGAAAATCAGAATCTGTGTATCCTAACGGGATCAAATCATGTCCGGAATACATTAGCATATAGTTTTCTCGTTCTCCGAAGATACTTGAGAATAGTCTTGACAGCAACCCAATGATCTAATCCTGGGTTGGACTGGTACCTGCTGACTACTCCCACTGCATAGCAGATGTCTGGTCTCGTGCATAACATAGCATACATGAGACTACCTACTGCTGATGCATATGGCACACGTCTCATATCCTCAACTTCTTGAGGTGTCTTAGGACACTGTTCCGTAGACAAGTGAACCCCATGTCTAGAAGGTAAATTACATTTCTTGGAGTTCTGCATCGAAAATCGCACAAGAATATTGTCGATATATGATGCCTGAGACAATGCTATGAGTTTGTTCTTACGATCCCTTATAAGTTGGATCCCTAGAACATAACTCGCCTCTCCCAAATCTTTCATTTGGAATTGGCTAGCCAGCTAGCCCTTTACAGCAGATAACACTCCCACTTCATTCCCAATGAGTAGGATGTCGTCCACGAATAGGAACAAGAAAACTACCTTTTTGTCAATGATGCGATTGTAGCACACAAGGCTCATCGACGTTATGCTCAAAGCCATAGGTTTTGATCACATCATCAAACCTGATATTCCAAGATCTAGATGATTGGTTAAGTCCATAGGATGGACCTTTGCAACTTGCAAACCTTTTGCTCTTGATCTGGAGACACAAATCCCTCTGGTTGCATCATATAGATGCTCTCGTCAAGATTGACCTTCAAGAATGCAGTCTTGACGTCCATTTGCCAAATTTCATAATCGAAATAGGCAGCAACGGATAAGAGAATCCTAATAGACTTAAACATGGCTACTGGTGAGAAGGTCTCTTCATAATCAACCCATTCTTTTTGGGTATAACCCTTAGCCACTAGCCTTGCTTTGAAGGTCTCTACCTTCCCGTCTACTCCTCTTTTTCTCTTGTAGATCCACTTACATCCTATGGGTTTTACCCCATCCGGTAAGTCTACAAGATCCCAGACTGAGTTAGAATACATGGACTCCATCTCGAGATTCATGGCTTTAAGCCATTCCTCTTTATCAGGATCTTCCATTGCATTCTTAAATGTCAATAGATCATCCACACTATCAGCAGAGACAACACTTTGTCCCTCACTTATACCTAAATAGCGTTCAGGTTGTCTTACAACCCTCCCACTACGTCTAGGTGATAGTGTATCCTGATCAGAAACCATCTGACTCTCAGATATTTTTGGATCAACAACTCTTGTTGATGAAGCACTAGTCTCACCAGGCTCTAACTCATTCAATATAATCTTAGAACGAGGTTTATGGTCACTAATATAATTGTCCTCAAGAAACGTTGCATTTGTCGATACAAATACTTTGTTATCTTCGGGACTATAAAAAGTGTCTACCTCTGGTCTCCTTGGAGTATCCTACAAACAGGCAGACCACAGACTTGGAGTCTAACTTTCCACTTCTGTTTTTCAGCACGTGTGCTGGACACCCCCATATGCGGAAATGTCGCAAACTAGCTTTACGAAAACAATTTCTTGTTCCGAAAAAAAAATTGGCTCTGATACCAATTGTAGGAGCCCCGTTCACTGGTAACGCAGCGGAAATAGGTTTTAAATTTTTTATACAGATCATAAACAATCTGGGACCAGTGAACTTAGGATCGCAATTCTTTTTCCGGAACTAATACATACAATATGTAAACACAGGAAATTGTAATCAATATATTAAAAGAAAATTTAGAACCTTACCAACGTTTGGAGGCTCCTTCACTTTACGATATGCTCCTGGTCTGTATTACTGATCTTCCTCGCTATATCCCAGGGACTAGTAACTGCGTGTGGGCGCGTCACGTATTCAGAAACTTAGGAGGATGAAGAGAGAATGAAGAAGAAACAATTTCTTCCAAGAGAATAATAAAACTAGAACCATTCTAGTTCTTAAAAAAATTTATATCTTATATATATATATATATATATATTTTCTCTTTTTTATATTCACGCACAGCACAATTGCATCTTATGCATTTTTTTCGTTTTTTTTTAATTCCCTTGTTCACGCACACTCGTGCACTTTTTTTTTTCTCTTTATGCATAATGAGTTTGTATCATATACAAACACTTGTGTATCTCTTTTATGTGCTATGTTTTTGTTATCAATATATATCATATATATTATTATAACTAAAACTCTTTAATTGATATCTCTTTAGATTTTAAAAGATAATTAAATATTTATTTTGAATTTAAACATTTTAAATTCAATTTCAAATATTTAATTTAATAAAATAAAATAATCATATTATCTTATTCTATTTAAAATCAAATATCAACTAACATCCTCCATTTAGTGATTAATAACAAAATTAAATAATCTTATTATTTAATCACCATTATTCATTAATTAAATAATCTCATTATTCAATTATTTCCCGAATAAATACGTGTCACTATCGTAACACAATTAATTGGACAATCCAATTAATTAACCGTGACCCTTGTTACCTAAATCGATCGGGCTAGCAAGGGGACCTAATGGACCTACAGTATTTTAAGCTCCAATAATCCTCAGAATTATTAATTAAACTCTTTAATTAATATTCCTTGATTATTAACTCCGCTGTTATTCCACTAAAAACCCGAAGTTGCACTCTCTCAACTGCAGACGTTTTTACACAGACCGATACAACTCGGTGTCCATCGATATAGCTATTACACATGGTGTGATCCTCCACAGTAGTTCATAATTAGAGCTGGGTCATAATGTCCGTTATACCTCTCTAATTACATATATCCTTTAAGTACCACTAATTCTCTAATGAACAATAAATCCTATTTCCTCACGGAATTAGGAGAGCACTCATATTGTCCAAGCCTTGAATCAACCTTTAAGGGAACTACCATCTACTTCTCACAAGAAGGAGTGGATTCCACTATTGTGTACATACATTCCCAGCCACAAGCCAAACCGCAATCCCAACATACGGAGTATATTGATCAAGAATTGCATCTGACCTCACCCATGGTATATCAAAGACCACAATCTAACCTGAAGGAGTCGATAAGACACTCAAGATTAAGATCACCCACATATAGCCATCATTAGTTGATATATATATGAATCTCATCTGTAAACGGATCTTGGTGAGAGATTCATATAAATCATGGCTCAGTCATATATGATCACATCATGATCACATCATACAAGGTGCCTTCATTCCCATATCTCATATGAATGATTCAGGATAGAATCACCGTACATTACGGAATGGACCGCAGCTATAGATTAACCACAAATAAAGTACCCAGCTTTATTTGTTATCCATGGACTCTTTAGATTGCACATCTCTTACTGTATCCATCCGTATATGACACTCATATACACAGTTCGAGATTACATCCGGCAATCTAGAATGTTAATATATGCACAAGTTATAAAATAAACAACACAACAAGAATGAATTGAACTTTTTTTTTTTTATTTATTTCATAAATCCATTTACAAAATACATCTTTAAGGGCATAAACCCCAAGAGAAGGTTCACTAGGGATAAGGAAGGGAACTACTCCCTCGAATAGGTCGTCCGCTGGGCAGTGATACTTATTTTGTAGGGTTCAAAGCTAGAGTGCCGATCAAAAGTAGCAAAAAAAGACTTTGTTTTTGATAAATTTTTAGAAAAGTAGTTGAAAAGTGGGTGAAATTAGTCAGCTATCGAGTTGGGTGACCTCAGAGCTTAGGCAATGGATAAGATAGAAGAAGGGTTCAGAAAGGCCAACTGAAGTATTAGGAACAGCAACATGAAACCTGGTATATCGAGGAAGGGTTCTTTAGGGCGGGCTGTTCTTGCTGGCATTCCCTAGCACGGGATATTATGTCAAGAAGAGTAAAAATCAACTGTCCAGTCACTTGAACGGCCATTCAGAAAAGGTTCTCGCACGTGGCATTACAATATAATGAGCTGGTATGTTAAGGACAAATTATCCATTTTAATAAGAATAGGTTCGCATGCTAAGAAATGATTATCAATTTAAGAGAATATGTTGCTCTATAAATAGATTTATGCTTCGCCGACAAAGACGCGAAAAGAGAGAATAACAGACAAACGATCTTTCCTCACATGTCCAATTCGCCCACAGTTCTAGCAAGTGACTTTCTTCTTGGAGTTCCTCTTCTTCCTACTTTCAACCATAAGTACACTATAATCAAAAGACATACCCTTACTAATCAGCCTTTTTTCCTCAGATATCAATTTGTTCGCCATATCTCAAAAACTTATGGTCGAACTCCCATACATTAGAAATGGCATAATTTGAGCATAGGACGGTGGAAAAGACCAGATGAGTTTTAACCCTTTGTCTTTCTTATCAATCTTAACTCCAATCGACTCTAATTCGAAAATTATCTCATTGAGCATTCCTAGATGATCGGAAACCTTTGTACCTTCAGACATCTGCAGTAAGTGAAATTGCTTATTCAGGTAGAACTGTTTGTAAACGCTCTTCGCTTGATACAATTCCTCAAGCCTCTTCCAAAGTTCTTTCGTAATAGATGTTCCATGAATATTTGCAGGAATGTTCTTGGTCAGGCACAATCGTATCGCACTCTCAGCCCTCTAATCCAACTCTTCACAATCATCATCGCTCATCAAAGTTTTTTCAGAACTAGTATCAACCGCTTTTTTTTTTCCAAAATCTATAGAGTATCATATGGTGTGTTCGGTATCATTTTGTAGACTTGTTTTTCGTTTTTGAGTTTAAAAAAATATTAAAACATGTTCGGCAGTCACGTTTTCAAAAAAAAAAAACATTGAAATCTGTTTTTTTGTTTAAAGCATAAAAAGTCAGATATGTGAAAACAACAATTAGACGTTCTCAAGTTTTTGTTCTTGTTTTTTGTGGTCCCACCACTTAAGTTATTATTACTTTTTCACATCTTAATTTATTATTAATAGTTTTTTTATATGCTGGACTGCTGTGAATCAAACAAGTCTCGAATTCCCAGTCTCTCCATAACTTACTGGCCATAAACTTGTTCAGGTAATCAGGTTGTGTGTTTGATTTCTATGGAGAGACTTCAAGTGACCGGAGCAGCAGTGTGGGTCGTGTTGCGGCGGATGGCAGCAACAACTAGATGAAGAGATGCAGCAGAGACCGTGAATGGAAGAAAAGCAGCAGCGGCGCCGTCGTGACTGGTGAGGAATAAAGAGAGCTGCGACTATATCTCAGATCTGCCCACCTCTAAAGCTCGGAATCAAAGTTTCTCCATATTCGTCTTCACTCCTTGAAGACAACTTAATTAGAAAGAAAATGAATAATGATTATGTGAAATAATACTTTGTACTTTTGGGCGGGGTTTGCTCTGTTTATTTTTGTTCTGTTTTGCTTTCCTTTTTTCTGTTTGTTTTCGATCTGTTTTGATTTCTTTGTTTGTTGTTCTGCTTTCTGCAGATTTGTGGTTGTTGAATCAAAAAAGAAAAAGGAATGATACTTTATTACTTGTGAAGTGATAACATTTCAAAAAAAAAGTGCGCAGTGATAATATACATATATAATAATTGAAATCTTAGAAATTATTATTATATAATATAATACTGAAAATGATTTTAAAAATATTCTACCAGACACGTTTTTTATGTTTTGATTTTCTGAATATCATTTTCAACCATTGTTACCAGACGCGTTTTCGAATCCGAAATATCCAAAAATCAAAATTTTGAAAACAAATAAAAACAAGAAAACAAAAACCAAAAAACGAAAACGTTACCGAACGGACCCATAGTCTCTAGGGTTTTCAAGAGTTGAGTTGCCCTTCAACACCTTATGTAATTCCAATTGGATTAGCATATCCTTGACTTGAACTTGCTTGCCACAAGCCAAATTGATCTTCCCATCATACTTCTCAATATCGAATTTCATTGAGCCACAATTTCATCATGCCATAACCGTCTGTTGAACTGCTACTAGGCAACCAGGACGTTGATACCAATTGTTAGCAATAATCTCTACGTGGAAAAGTTACCGGATAGCCACAAACAAATAATAGCAATGAAAAATAAGATGGAAGAAAAATAAAGCAATCAAATCATACACAAAACACACGTAGAAATCCCAGAACAGGGAAAAACCATGACTGTTAGGACAATAAGAGAAATAATCCAATGTGCAGTAAAATTTTACAACCACACTGATCGGTCTATTTCTATACATATTTTAGGTCTCCATTTCCTATTATTTGTGCTTTGTTTTTGGGTGAAATTAGGTATTTTATGTGTTTGTTGAGCATGTATAGGTCACATTCCTTAGATGAAGTGTTTGAAGGTATTTTCAAGGAAAATAGATTAAATGTGAAGAAAAAGAGCAAAGCTGTCATCCACCGCTGTGTAGGTCGCTCTTCATGCACGACCTCCACCGTGGCACGTTCATCGGTACATTTCAGTAGGCTTTCTGTTCTTTTCCCGCGGTCCATACCGCTTTCCAGGCATCAACCTCAACCGCGGTCTATGCCGCACATCATTCCGGGAAAGGCTGATTCGGCCAGTGCAGAACAGCCATATTGCGGGGCCCATATCTCTCAGCTCCTATTGAATTATGTGTCCTACTACCTATGAATGGAAATCCCCGGAAGTCTAGTTTCTGGCGCACTTTACGGATCGCAATTCCGATATTCCTAGAAGAAGTTATGCCCGTTTTAGTATCTGATGGTCAGATCAGTCATAATTCCGTAAATAGTGACGGGATTTATTTTACAAGTTGTGGAACGGGAAATATTACCTTCTTGGACATGAGTGTGAGTCTTGGAAAGCAAGTTGACACCTAATCCTTATCATCCTTCAATAAGTAATCAATTTGAGTGGATTAGGAAAGAATTAAATCCTAAAAAGGTAGAGTTCCAAAAGGGAACCAATTTCCTTGTTGTTTAAGGACTTGACTTATCATCTAAAGTCTATTTAAACCCATGTGAACCCTACTTTCGAGAGAAGCCAAGGGAGGTCCCAAGCCACCAAGGGGGCCGTCCCCCATCACTCCACCACCATACATCACCACACACTCATCCATCTTTACACATTGACGATTAGAAGACGAAGGAGAATTCATCATTGGAGATCTTAATGTGTTTTATCTTTTCTTTCTCTCCTCTTTTTATTTTCAACATGTGTAACTAATCCCATAACTAGGGAATCAATGTGAACCTCTTGTGAATGCTCATGTTTGGATTAATTATTAATTTATCAATTTAATTCTTGATTTATTCATTATGCTTAATTGCTTACCTCCTCATTAGTTTTAATATTTATTCACACCATAGACCAATGGTGAATAACTATTTGGCATGATTTTAGGGTTAAGACTATCTGAGAATTAGGGTTAGAGTATAGACCAAACCTAATCTTGATTAATGCTCTTTTGAATGAATGAATTTTATCTTTAGCATAGGTCAAGCAAAGTATAGAATTTGGTTCTTATTTCTTGCACTTAAAAGGTTTCTAATCGTTGTTTACACCATAGACCAAGGGTGAATAATAATTGGGAACACATGACTCATCCCATGACCATACGGTAATAGTCACATTAAAGACAAAGAATGAACCCTAGAATTGATTGAATCTTGTTTACAAATTAATTCCATACATTGAGTGTTCATAATTGGGGATCATTGATGACTTAGTGCTTTCCTTCTATTGATCACAAATACCATTCTTTTTAATTGCTTTCTTAATTTAGTTTAATTTAATTCAAATCTCAAACAAATCTTTTGTTACTTTTAGTTTAACTTTAATTAGAATTAGTTTTAATTATTAAATCTATTTTCCTTGTGGGAACGAACTTTACTTGCCGTTGTGCTTATCTTCACGATTCGTGCACTTGCGAGTATAGTTTTTAATAACACGATTTACACCATCACACACTCATGATTCTCTCTCTAATACCCCAAACCCAATTACAAATAATGCATACTCTTTTGAGATCTCTCTAGTATTTGCTAATATGCTCTACTCTCAATTGAGGGTTGGTTCCCCAACTCGAGCATCAGGAACAGATCTCGTAGGCACGCAAGGACCAACCTCAACAAGATTGGCCAGAGGATTAGCCAAATTCCCCCTAATAGGGACATTGCATCCGTCAATGCCAATTCCCTCATCAAGCTCTCAAGGATAAGGCGGTCTAACAGCACGACCGATTCTCAAAGGTGCCAGATCCCCACAAAGGATTCTCTAACTCTTCCTCTTTTTGACATGGTACCCAATCAAGGCAACATAAACCAGGTCATTACCCTTATCTTACTCATACTCACTACGGAGTGAGTCAACCATAAAAGCCGCCAAACCTACGCGACCTAAGGCACCCAAGCAAGCAGAGGCATCTCGCTTCCTTTTTCATTTCTTCTTGCCTCGCTTGAGGGCGACCAGTTTTCCTGACGAGCCACTCGATTTGGAAGGAGTAGCCACGCTGGACCTCAAGGACTTGTTCTTCATTTTAGAAGGGGTTCTAACCTCTATAGATATATGGGAGCCCTCTGGAATCACTTTCTTCCTCTCCTATTTGATTATTTGTTGTATAGGTGAGCTCTCCGCAAATTGCCTCCTCATAAAACACTGAAAATAATGAAAGGCAAGAAAGGGTCTATCAGCACACAAGAAGTTATGACAGAAATATGAAAGGAAGATTATAAAGAGTACTCACGTCGGGGGCGACCATCAGAGAGCCCAGAAATAATTCCTCTCTCCAAAAGGTTAGACTTCACAAACAGGGCAGATGTGTACCTATCATCTAGTGGAAGAGTCACCATCCTGGAAACTATATGGACTTTATCGTCCCTTAAGTCTTGTGGATCCTTCATCCACATAGAGTGTTTTATGAAATGGCAAGGGATGACCCCGTTGAGATATACAGTAATAGGGTTCTAGTGACCTCCCTTCCCTAGTTTCCCGTTACGAAGAACCGGTTGTTCTTTCAAAATTTGTTCGAAGTGGGGAACCCACAAAAAAACCCATTTCTATCGAGGGTGGTCCCCACCTAGATTTATAGGGTATTGTGTTAGGTTAATGTTACTTAGTTGACACGTTAACTTGATAGGCTACGCAAGGCAGTGGTGAACTGACAAGCGAAGAACAAGTCACCTATTAGAGAAATCTGCTAGCCGGAGAAACCCCAAACAGACAGATTAACTTGAACTCGCCACCCACGCATTAAATGTAAAGCGCCATTAACAAAATAGGATTTCAATGTATCTTTCAAGAAACTTGGTTTCATATTAGTCAAGACAAATCACATGAAATCCAGCAGTTGACAAATCCAACAATAAATGCAGGAATACTCCCTAAGGAATGAAGATCCTCGCATTATAAAAGCACGAAACTCGATTCATCAAAAATCTCGCTAAGATACGATCCTCCTAAGATCTTGCCCATTAATAACCTTTGCTTGCACGACATAGGCTAGGGCAACACTCTAACCCCTAAATAAACACATGTATTAAGCAAAGAGCATGACACAACGAGTAATACATCACTTGTAAACTGTAATCTCTCTTACATAGTGAAAGATCTTTTTCTTATCGTTACAACAAATGTGGTTTTTCCCTGTATTTAAGGGTTTTTCACATAAAAATCTCAGTGTCTTTACTATTACTGCACTTATCTCTCGTCTATCATTTACTCATTAATTCACACACCTATCAGTGATGTGATTTGGTCACATCTCACAAGCTACACCAAGCGTTGATTTGCATACGTGTCATCGTTGACTAGATTGTCCAAAAATCAACATCAATAATATTTTTTTAAAGATTCTGGAAAAGGTTTGATTTTTTATTTGGATTCTTCATATGAATGGAAAAGGTTGTGCTTCTATATACTAGGGTTTAAAAAAAAAGTATTTGAACAATAACCTCATGAATCCAACAACGTATTAGTCTTTTAACCCTCTGAAAATGCCATAATCATTTTTTAATGCAAAAGGTGACGATAAATATAAAATGATTTTATATTTTGGGGTTGGGGTTGGGGGTTAACCAATATTAAAACAAGAGGGGGATTGGAGAATAGTACAAATTATTGGGGGAAATGATAATTTCCCTAATAATTAAGTAATTAAAAATATTAATAATGTAAGTCAATAGGACTAATTAAATAAACAACACGAGCTCAACTTCTCACACTACTGTGATTAAAATATCAGTAGTTTGGTGAACTTGCTCTTTGAAGTTCGTCATCATTTGTAGAAATCAAAGGAATATGAGATTGGAACAAAGAGAAGACAACACCGCAAATAAACAAATGAGTATGGGGAGGGGGGAAGGGGCTGTTCGCCTGTCCATGTCCTTGATTAGTGGATTAGTTTAGTGACTAATCCTTGATTTACATTCACTCTAAAGTCTGAACTAATCCCTTTTGTTAATTGATGATATTACTGATTACAGTTATATCGTTATCACACCTCTCAACAAATGTCGAGATTCCAAATTTTAATCCTAACCTTGAATAATAATATTAATAAACAAAAATCATTCTTGTTGTGACAAAACTATGGATTTGACATAGATGTTCACTTTTAGTAAAATTGTTATACTCATTATACCCTTTCTTATTCACTTATGTGATAAAGGATAGACATGACGCCGGTTCCGGTTTCGGGAGGTTCCGTGGGAGCTAGAACCGGAACCGGAACCGGAACCTCCTAAGGAAGGTTCCGGTTCCGGTTCCAGCGGTTCAATTATTTTTTTCTTTTTCTTTTTCAAAAAGTAACATTTTATTTAAAAATAAAAATAAAATGTTAGATAGGACATTATAAAGTATTGGGTTAGGGCCCATAACCCTTGTCCAATAATGTTTATTTTCCTTTGCATTCTCCTCATTTTTATATTGGTTAGGTCTCTCTGCACTTCTCTTATTTATCCAATGTGGGATATATGATTGAATTTTACATTCATTGATATAACATACTAAATTTCCATTTGAATTTTTTTTTAACTTGTTATTGGATATAAACAAATGGAATATTGTTAATAAAAGACACATCTCTATATATACTTTTCTTAATCTTCTATATTATGTGGATTGTGGAATGCAAATATATAATAATATGTATCATTTTTTTTAATATACTATTAATATGTATATATATATATTAATAAATCATCAAATCTCATTCACATATTATTCTTCAATTAATTAACATAGCATACTAGCATGCAAGTATTTTTCAATTAATTAACATTAACTAATATATTATGTAAAATACCCTTTTTAAAAATTTTAATAACACATGTCGCATGCAATTTAAAAAAATATAATTTTTTTTAAAGGAATTTAAAAATATTTAAGTTTTAATATCTTCTACAAGTATAAGACTTATGCTGAGAAGTTTACCTTAGAAGATAAATCGAAGCAAACACAGAAGCTTTGCTGCTGGAAGAAAGTAGAGACAAAAATAGAACATCACAAAACAGAGCATCAAGGCAGCAGATCTGACTCTTCCATACAACAATATCGATCATTAGCTGATCACACATTATTAGCTGATGATGGCTGATTGTAATTAGCAACTAATCTACAGGAACAAGTTTTATTCAATTCTAGATCCCACATTGGATAAATAAGAAAAGTAAAGAGTTGCCAACCTATATAAAAAGGAGAATAATACATTAGAAATTATTTCTATTTGGACAAGGGTTATGAGCCATGATCCAGTACTCTACGATGTCTATTTTTTTTAAACATTTTATTTTAAAAAGTAAAATGTTTTTTTTTTAAAAAGAAAAATTAAAATTTTGGTGGAACCGTCAATTCCAGTCTGGTTCGAACCGGACAGTTCCTTGAAAAAGGAACCGAAACCAGGCCCGGTTAGTACCAGTTCCCGGTTCGGTTTGGAATCTGGACTGAAAAAATCGATTCCGGTTTCGATTTTTGAACTCCGATTCGGTTCACCGATTTGAACTGAACCGGCGTCATGTCTAGATAAAGGGGTTCGAGTGTTGAATTTTCCATTAAACAGAAAGTGTGGAGAAGGTTTTTTATTTTTTATTTTTTATTTTGTACGGAAGATCTCTTACTTACGGTATGTCTATAATAGGAGTTTTATATCAGGATTCAGGAATTACATATTGGATATCGATTGTAATTTTTGATTTTGTTAGGTGTCGGCGGACTTTGATCGAATTGATTTGACCTCATTTTCTAACTGCTTTATGTGCTTTATGGGCACGTGATAGATGGTGCTGGCTTCCCTTGATTATTTTATGTTATCTTGATAATAACACTTGGATGTATTTGATTCCCTTCTTTGTTTAGGGCTATAATATTCAGATAAAATAACATTAGACACCCTTAACCGGTGGGTAAAGTCTCATAAAAATCATTTACTATTTAAATTGTTTTAAAATTATAATTTTGATAAAAACAATATTCTAAAATCATTATTTTAACAAAACATTATTGATTCGACAACCATTTTATTAAAATTTAACAGAAAACTATCAGTTGATTTGATCAATTAATTATTTATATAGGTAATATTTTCTGTTTATGGATGATATCAAACTTATTTCATGATTAATTTATTATTTGATTATATATTAAATAATGATTTGATTATAAGAATTTTATGTGTAATATTTTCGGTTTTATAAAGTAACGGTGAAAAGTTCCTTTTAGAGTAAATTGTTGTTCAAAATCAACTCAAAAAATAGTCAAAATATATGTAAAAAACCTATTAAAAAGCAGTTCAAAAACCGGTGCAAAACATGTTTTACTATTTTGACCTTTATTCTAATAGGTTATGACATAAGCAAACAGATTTCAAACAATTAATGGGTAAAATGGCAATAATTGATACTTTCTTTCTATAAAATGGATAATTTGAAGCAATTTTGAAAAATTAATAGTCATTTAGGAACCGCCTCACCAAATCAGTGACTTTAGAAATCACTGACCCTAATATTTATTGTCCTTGGAAAACTTATTTACAAGTTTAATTTTTTATTTTTTTCTAAACCAAGTTTAATTAGTTTTGGTTGTCACAAATATATGCTGACGGTAATAATATCTCTCGACTAATGTTGAGATTTCAAATTCCAATTCAAAAAATAAATAACTTGGCTACGGCCACTTACATTACATACAAGTTGGACACTTCAATAAAAATGTGATATTTATGACTTCTCTTACATTATTCTTGTGTCATACATGAATTGATTTTTTTATGAAACTTATGGAATTGTCAGTTTTATTCTGCCACTATTATTTGTATTGAGTTTAGTCCATCTGTGGACTGTGGAGTAGGTCATTCTTGCGTTTTGGAGCATTTTATTCTCATTTACCTATTGATTTAATTTTTTAATTTTTAAAATATATCATTCCCGGTTATAACAACTAGAACTTAAGATATTATCAAACTGATTAGTAATCTTTACTACCAAACTAAATAATGTTTTAAAATGTACTTTTTTTTTAAAAAAATTATTAATCAGAGATTCATGGATAATTGATACATTTAAAAATATTTTTTTAAGAAATAATTTTCAGAACACGGTTTCTAGTCAAAGACAAAAATAGAAAACTAACTAGACTAAAACGATGGAGTAAAATTTTAATTTTGACGATGAAATTAGGTGTCTATTTGATTACTCAAACCAATATAAATACAATAAAATTGTAATAGTTTTCCTCTTTATGTAGTGTCAACTTTGAGTAAAAAGAGATTAATTGTAAACCAAAGCAAACTAGCGTAGTGTTTGCTAATCGTTTTTCATTCTAACTTTTTTTAAATTAATTAAATTATTTGTTTATATCAATAATAATAAGCTTAATAAGTGGACCCATAAATGTGTGAACAGAAGAAGCCATTTAGCTGAAGCCAAAATTCACAAAAATCAAAAAGCATCACATCAAATAATAAATCAACTTTGCTTCATTTTGAAGCTAAGAAAGACCAAAAAAATATTCCAGAATTTGTGTCTTGACATTTTCTGCTTTTGATCTGGTTTGTAGTTTTGTGCAACATAATTCCAAGATTTTCATCAAACTATAAATATACATATATAGTGTACAATTGGGAAGCAAAGCAAAAAACTTCAATTAATAATATTGATGTCACATTGATGTGGAACTTAAAGCAAGATTCCAACTTTAATATCCATTTAGATACATTGGTGATTGGTGTAATGAAAAAGAAAGAGAGAAAATGAAGCTAACAAGTGGCATGTCTCGTTATCATGTATCAACTATTGACATAGATAGTAGTATACATCACTTTTTATACCAGTGATCGGGATTTCGAATCTCACAATGTAGAGCATATGTGAAGAGTTTTTCTCTCTGATGCTGTGAGAGTGAATATATTCCGTTAAAATCGGTTAAAATGTATGTATGAGGAGCTTTCTCTCCGATGTTGTAGGAAAATATACATGTTGAAAAATATATTTGTTATTGGTTGAGGAACCAAACTTTAAAAAAACCATGATTGAGGCCTATGCTATTAATATAGACATCATGTTGGATGGGAAATTATTGAGTATAGTCAAAATGTGTATAGTAATGTAGTTAGATTGGAGTAAGTAATCGTATGTAGTGTGTGTAAAAAAGATAGATGTAGTGGAGTTACTCAAGTCCATTTGTTGTAATAATCAAAGAGTGGGTCCATAAATTGTTGTTGGATTTGAGTTGAGTAGATGATGGAATGAAAAGGAAGAAGAAGCATGAAGCATGGGACTTGAGTTGGGTTGGGTGGGTGAAGATGATAATGTAACTTTAGACAAACATGTGATGCATTTAATTATAAAAAGGACCCCCGATTGCCCATCAATGAATCATATCATAAATCATCATTCATTCAACTTTTTCTTTCTATGCTTCTATTGCTGTAGTTCTCGTGACATAGTTGGTACATTCAGGCCCAAATCTCCTTACATGGCCCAATTTTAATGATCGAGCTGTCTCTGGCCATCTATATGAATTCAACAAGGCCCATATTGTTGGCACCCGTCTCCTTTGTAATTACACTCCAGTAACTGTTCAAACCACACACACATAGAGAAAGAGAGAGAAAGGAGGAGAAGGTTTCAGGTGTGGGATCTTGTACGTTTTTTTCATTATGTATTCGATTCTGCAATGTTATAGAGAATGTTTTTCTTTAGTGCGGGATTTGACTCTGTATTGTTGTGGAATTGAATACTGTGCACACACAAAAAAGTGTGAAATCTCACACCTACAACCTCCTCTCTCAGCATCCTTGGCCAGTTGGCCTTATGATCCGATCAACTTTAATCATAGCTCACCTTGTCCGTGTTACTTGTTTAGCTCATGTGCTTATGCCACCATATCCTCTAATGGGGTGGGCTTGGCTTTGGGATTCTTTGTGAACTTAAATTTTACTTGTTAGCTCATGTGCTTATGCCACATCCTCTAATGGTCTTGGTTGTGGGGGGCTGGGCTTTGGGATTCTTTGTGAACTTAAATTATTAAAATTTTGACATTAACAATTTCTTTTCACTAAGGTTAGTTCAATAATATGCTTATCAGACATGCACCATAAGGACGTGGGTTAGAGTTGTATCCCTACTTAGACCCCGAATATATTATGACACTTAAAAACAAAAACCGCTATTGTATAACCCAAAAAATTAACAAATAATACGTCAAATGAGTTGTCGTCGCCACACAAATCATGAGGTGATGTTGTGAATGATATGTTAATGACAAATCACTTACCACATCATTTGAATTGGTTTTTGGACTAATTTTTTGAGTTAACTAGCATTGGTGTTAAAAAAATTAATAAATAGAACAATTAAGAAAACATAAAACACTCAATAAATTAAAATTAGATTTACTTATTTATAAATTAATAGAAATGATCTAATTTCTTAGTTTTTTTAACAATCAGATTTTGTAGTTAATAATTCATAAACGACTTAGATTTCATAGTTAATAATTCATAAAAGACTTAGACTATGTTTGAGATTGCATTGCTTAATAATTAATCCGTTTATAGCTTAACTTAAGAGATAATTCGTTAAGAAAAAAGTTGGTAGATATTTGGTAAACTAAAATTTAAAATTTCTTAACTTTTGAAATGATAGAAAATGTATTGAACAAAATAACTAAAATAGAAATCATTAACGAAATAAATATAAAGCATATAAAAAGAAATAAATAACAAATTTAAATAGGAAAAAAAAACTATGACTGAGTCAACTTAGTCACTTCTGAAACAACTTGCATAAAAATCTGAGTCAACTCAACCCTCTCACACATATAAAACTCAGCAACTGACGAGAACCAACCTCCACCAGTGGTGTCGGAAGAGGAGACTAGTTTTCCTCCAGTAGTGCAGGAGGCGACGAAAAGCCTCCCATTCTTGCAATTGAAATCGAGAGTTTCATCACGATTTTGACGCGGCAATAGGGGAGGCTTATCCCTCTTCCATTGCCGGAGCATAACAAGATTTTTCGGCGCCAGAGAGGCCATTTCGAGTTTAGCTAGCCTCCTTCATCCTCGCAATCGTGATTGCAACAGATTTGGTGATCGATCCCGACAGAATCTCGTGATTTAGATTGCGAGTTATGTCACTGACGGAGGAAACCAGCTTCCTCCTCCGACGTCGACGTCGCCAGAGAAGTCCAGCTAACCTCTTGCCACTACAATGGTGGCAACTGTCACCGACGACAATGGTGGCCACTGTCTTTCAATTTTTTTTTTTTTGAAAAAAAAAAGTTTATTTTTGTTAAAAAAAATTATATTTTGAAATTTTAATATCTCTAAATTTAAGTTTTCAAAAACAAAATTTGAATTATAGTTTTTGAAAAATACAATTACTTAATGTAAGGTCATTATAGTTTTTTTATTTAAATAGTAAGAGTATTATGGACATTGTATCAGCAATAAGCTAGCTTCTCCAATAATCATTTTCCAAAAGTGATCCCAACCAACTTCTTAAAAACCGATTATCGGAGAAATAAATTATAAAATAAGTTATTTTTAAAAAATTTACCAAATATTTATTTGCTCCAAACTTCAGAAATATTATTTACGGAGAAAAGCAGTCTCAAAAACATAGCCTTACTTCGATCCAATATGATTCACTCAAAGATGACAAATAATAAAATAAACATTTTTATATCATACATCGAAAGACGAAAATGTGTTTCCTTACTTGCACAGTTACACATTGAAAGCGGCCTTAAATGTCATGAACATGGGAGCTGGCTATGGTACAAAGACTCAAAGAGAGCTTGGACTTTATACCGTACAACAACCAAAATTAAACATAAAAAATTATAAAAAAATCAATTGGTGTTTACCAACCATACAAAGCAACCGGTTTCAACCGGTTGCTGTAGGTTTTATTAATTTTTAATAATATAATATATATATATATATATATTATATTAATAATGTAATTATATTATATTACATAAAAAAAATTATGTTAAATTTTTTTTGTAAAATTCATTTAAAATATATGAAAATTATAAATTTTATTATTTGAAAAAAATAAAATAAAATAAAAACTTAAAAAATTTTAAATTTCAAGAACGAGTTCAAAGTAGGCTGAACGAAATTTAACGTTGGGATGAACGTTAAAATCGTTCAGCGAACAAGTCAACATAGATTTTCATGAACAAGTTTAACGTAATTTGAACAAGTTAAACGTTAAATATAACGTTAAACTTGTTCAATAAACAAGTCAACGTAAATCTTCATGAACAACTTCAACGTAAGATGAACAAGTTTCACGTTCGTTTTAACGTTACACTTGTTCAATGAACAAGTTTAACGTTCATCTGAACGTTACATTTGTTCAATGAACAAGTCAACGTAAATCTTCATGAACAAGTTCAACGTAGGTTGAACAAGTCTAACGTTCATATGAACGTTAAACTTGTCCGACGAACAAGTCAACGTAAATCTTCATGAACAAGTTCAACGTCAGATGAACGAGTTTAACGTTTATCTGATAATGTTAAACTTGTTCAATAAACAAGTTAACGTAAATCTTCATGAGCAAGTTCAACGTAGGTTGAACACGTTTCACGTTCTTGTTAACGTGAAACTTGTTCAATGAACAAGTCAACGTAAATCTTCATGAACAAGATCAACGCAGGTTGAACAAGTTTCACGTTCATTTTAACGTTAAACTTGTTCAATGAACAAGTCAACGTAAATCTTCATGAACAAGTTCAACGTAGGTTGAATGTTAAACTTGTCCGACGAACAAGTCAACGTAAATCTTCATGAACAACTTCAACGTCAGATGAACGGGTTTAACGTTTATCTGATAATGTTAAACTTGTTCAATGAACAAATTAACGTAAACCTTCATGAACAAGTTAACGTAAACCTTTATGAACAAGTTCATTGTACGCACTCGTTTAGTGAACTAGTCCATGTATACCATCATGAACAACTTGAACGTTTCTCATATTAAATGAACGCATACCATCATCTCTGTAATTGTTGGCATACATTATTAAATGAAAGTATCATTATTCATGAATTTTGTTCTAAACTAAATTTTTTTATAATAATATCATTCCGAGCATGATTTATGCATTGCATATTTTGTTTTCAACTATTAAAATATTCCGGGCTTATGAAACAAGAACATGACTTCACGATATAAGTGTAACGTTTCTGGCATTATTAAGATTGTTCAGTACAAATATCAGAATAAATCTTTATGAAGCGGTGGTTATTGTAGATTAAATTAGTAGAGAAGATCTTAGGTGTATCTAGTGCATGATGCATCCCTAGTGTAATTACTGTATAGATATATTATAATCAAAAAAATTATATTTGCAATTAATGAAATTATTAGTAATCAACCAAAATTGAAAATGAAAATAAAAAAAATTTATACATGGCTATACCTAAAATCATATTATACAGTAAATAATTTATAAAATTCATATAATTGACTAATTTTTTTGCAATGAGATACATTTGGTAGTGTTAATTAGTTTGTATTTATTATTTCCACATCACATGATTATGTGTCACACCAAGCAGAACCCATAATGCAATTACTCTCCCACTGTAATTACCCTCCCAGTATAGGAGATGTGATGCAGACCAAAACGGAACTCACACGCGTTCGAACACACAAGGGTTTGGTTGAACAATGAAAACATATTATAATACACATTTGGAGCCCATATGTGAAACATATGGCTTGTGTTATATATAAAATTCAACTATGTTGATAGAAAAGTATAATAGAAATAATATTTGACAACAATTTGTTTTTAAGTTTAATTTTCTATAAGATTGACCTATTTTCTGTAATGGTTGAGAATAAAATAATAATTAAAAAATAGAACTTGCTTAGTAAAATTAATTATATGGTTCTCAGTTTTTCCTTAATACTTGGTAAAAAATTAAATATAAATAACTTCAGTGTTGCAGTAATTGTAATTCTTTGTAAAAAATACATTCGGACACAGATTATGTTGTTTGTAATCTGTCAAATCCATCCATAGACCCAAAATTTTTACAATTTTGTTCGGTTATGTATGTTCAATACAAATCATAAAAATTAAATTAGAGTTGAGAACAACAAATGAAATCAATCAACTTAGGTAAATGATTTTTTTTTTCATGATAAATGGTATCAAGTATTTATTGTGTTATATTATAGTACTTAATTTTATGTTGTAATTCCTATAAATAGATACTAAAATGGGTTTAGTTGATGGGCTGCTGGATTCCTTTAAAAATAACCCAAAAGGAACAAAAACAGGTGGGCCTAATCAATTTAACATTTAAATAGACTCACTCAAGCAATTGTTGAATTAAATGTTAACCCATTTACAAGTGTTAGTCCCAATCACAGAATACAACAAAGCCACAGTTCATTTATTTTCAATTGAACCCACAACAGTAACAGCCCAACCCAAAATATAATCCTATTCATGAAAATTTGGTGTGTGATTTTGGTTTTTTCTGGCAACTCGATTCCATACCCATTCCATGATGACCATTAATAAGTTCCTGCCTTATTAATGTGGTCGACCAACCCATCCACCAACACAATTTCCCCACTTGATTTTTAGTTTTAAAACCAAGTATTTCATTAAACTCTCATATCTTCTCCAAGTCAAGCTCCAGACTCACTGCACCTTCATTTTTCCTCCAGATTTCTATACACATATGTCATTCTTCCAAAAACGGATTCTTCACCGTTTGATCCGCATCTGAAATTCGTCCAAGTAAGTGAAATAGAAAAGTAATTGTTCATGGAATTGCATGAATTACAATCCGTTCATGAATTTTTGTTTAGGATTTTATTGTTGTTTATCTCAATATTTTTCCACTCAAACTCTTCAATGTTCATGGCTTGTAGGTAGTAAAATGGATATGAATAATGAAATTCACGGCCATGGAACTGGACATCTGGATTTGAACAATGAAGGACACTCAATGTGGCATGAGGCAGACACAACACATACATACAGTGAGGAGTACAATCCACATGATAGTTACAACAATAATGAATGGCCATATCATGTGCCTTTTGCACACAGTGGTGTTTCCACAGCCCCAGATTTGTCTGATGAAAATTTGGTGCAACCAGCTGATGATGATGTTCCCACAACCCCAGGTTTGTCTGATGAAAATTTGGTGCAACCGGCCGATGATCTTGTACACAGTGAAGTTATAACTTTACAATTCAGTGATATTATGGGGAAAGAGTTTATATCTGTTACTGATGCTGAGGATTTTTATAAGAAATATTCTTATGGTATGGGGTTCAGCATGCGTAAGGACAGGTTGTGTCGGGACACACATGGATTAATTACAATTCGTAGGTGGGTTTGTTCAAAAGAAAGGTATAGATCAAAAAAGCATGTTCACAGAACCGATAGGGTACGTGAACCTAGAGGGCAGACTAGGGAAGGTTGTCGTGCATCAATGAAAATTAACTTTGACAGGGAGAAAATGTTATTGGTGGTTACAGAGTTTGTGAATGAGCATAGTCATAAGTTATCACCTGGGAATCACAGCCAATTCCTTCGCTGTGATCGAAATGTTAAAGATTGTGATATAGCACAAGTGCAATCACTTAGATCAGTTGGAATTAAAACTTCCCAAGTGATGGACCACCTTTTGGATCAGTCTGGTAGTTATACGGCTGTTGGACACACCAGGAAAGACCTACAGAACCGGCTCGACACCGTCCGGAGGTCTGCATCCGATAATTCTGATGCTGATTCAATTATCTCTTACATGACTGCGAAATCGGAAATGGATCCAAGATTTTTCTTTCGGTACACCATTCTTGAAGATGGTAGCCTGGGTAACTTATTTTGGTCCGACGCAATGTCACAATGCGACTACAGATACTTTGGTGATGTAATTTCATTCGACTTAACGTATAGAACTAATTCTTATCATAGGCCACTTGTGATTTTTTTTGGTGTGAACAATCATACGAAAACCACAATTTTTGGCTTCGGGTTGTTGGTGGATGAGACAGTCGATACATATACTTGGATATTGCAGACATTCTTAGAAGCTATACACAGTAAATGTCCAATTTCGGTAGTTACCGATGGTGATAAAGCTATAAGTAAGGCCATAAGGTTAGTAATGCCTACTGCCGTACGCCGCCTTTGTTCTTGGCACCCTGAGCGGAATGTGCAGACGAACGTAGGTGATAACGGGTTTATGCAAGCATTTACCCATCTAATGTTGACCTACATGACGGAGTCAGAGTTTGAGAGTGAATGGTTGAAGGTCATAGACAGGTTTGGTTTGCAACATAATGAATGGGTGAAAATGACGTATTCTCAACGAAAGATGTGGGCAGAAACCTTCTTACGAAGTACATTCTTTGGTGGTTTGCGGAGCACACAACGGTCCGAGAGTATTAATTCTTTCCTTAATTGATTTTTGCATAGTAGGGTGAAATTGTATGAATTCATGAGCCATATCGATAGAGCAATGTCATGCCTACGAAACAACGAATTGAAGGATGATTTTGATTGCATTAATCAGCATCCAGTACTAGTAACCCATTTGTTATAATTGGAAAAATATGCTGCCGAAGTTTATACTCGAAACACATTTGGTCGGGTTCGAGATGAAATCAATGTAGAGGCAAAACTAAGCATAGTGAATTGCATTGATGATGTGGAGAGTGTGATGTATACATTCAGGAAGTTTGCTGGTGGTGATAAAACCTGGAATGTGAGGTACACACCATCTAACAACATTTTAAAATGCTCATGCAAAATGTTTAAGACAATAGGTATTACGTGTTGCCATTCATTTAGTGTCATGAAACCATGAACATGCATCACATACCTGAGACATTCATAATGCAGCGTTGGACAATCAATGCCAAGGATGTCTCCGAAGTGGAATCGTCTTCCTCTGCAGCTCCTACAAATATAATTCAAATTGCCAGGTTTTCATCCTCTCATTGTTATTATAGCATAAATTCTATATTTCTTTTGTTCATGGTTGGGTACTATTGTTTATTCATGCTTGTAGATATGAGGCCTTGAGTTCAAAATGTAGCAAAATGTGTTATTATGCATCAATGTCAACTGAAGGTTACAAAGAAGCAAACATGGCAATTGATAAGTTAACAATTAAAATGAATAGATTATTGCCATCATCAAGTAGATCAAGGGAAGAACATGTACATCGTAGAAGTAAGCAATCGACTATTCAAGTTAAAGATCCAGTCATAGCAGCAACGAGGGCGATGAGGCAAAACAAAAAATCTAGTGGAAGACGCGTAAATGTGGGAAGTGTGGCCAGCCTGGGCACACAGCTAAGAAATACCGTGCCCATGTAAAAAATAACATGAGTGCAATGGCCAGCAATGGAGTTGCTAGAACATGGTCCACATTACAACCAACTGCGTATGCAGACTTAATGCGGACGTGCGAATCAGGATATAATTTGGAAAGTGACGGTCATTGTCAACCATTTGCTTTTCAAAATATTGATGGTATAATGGCACAATTTACCACTCAGTTGAATGGCGATGTATTTTCCATGACCAACTCAACACCTGATATGTACATGCAACAAAACCACTGGTGGAGGCAGCATAACTTCATGTGATAGATTCGTGTGACAATTTCACTTTTGTTATCAATGGCTGATGAGCCACGTTGTGTGAATGGTGTGATTTACATATTTTATGCTTCCATAAACATCCAATTTTGCAATATGGTCGGAAGCATGAAATTTATTTATAAAAGCTTTAAAGGCATTAGATTTTGGTATGACACAAAATGGAAAACTGTCATGACTTGTACAATTTGGAATATATTAATGAAGTAATGTTCTGAAATGAATGTTGTTGGTTGGACTTGAAGTGGAGCAGAAACAGATTAATGAGCAAGAACAGATTCATAAGCGATCTCAGGCAGAGAGCGTAGCGACCTCGGGGCCATCTGGTTGATGCCGCCTCGAGATCGCTATTCTCTCGGCTTTTGCAGCATTTTCCAGAGGCATTAGCTATCTCATGGCGACCTTGTTCAAATCGCTGTGAGGTCACTATTGCAGGTGGTCAAATGCTTCATAGGTAGAGAGAATAGCGACCTTGGGGCGATCTGGTTGATGTCGCCCTGAGGTCGCTAATCTCGCTGCCTATGAAGAATTTAACCAGCTGCAATAGCGATCTCATTGCGACCTTGTGAAGATCGTCGTGAATTCGCTAATGCATCTGGTCAAATGTTTCATAAGCAGAGACAATAGCGACCTCGGGGCGACATCAACCAGATCGCCCTAAGGTCGCTATTAGCTCGGGATAGAAATCCTTTTTTACCATACTGATAGCAATGCGACTCCAAACCTATATGCTATCTCATTTTACCACACAGTACAACGCTGCACACTCTAATCTAGATAAGAGTTAAGATATAGTATTGTAAAATAGAGCATTATAATCCAATATTCTTCAAGTATCCATGACATCTAAAAATATCCATCAAAGCAATTACAAGCGTTCTATCAGTAATCAGGAAAAAAACAATTATATTCCAGCAAACTAAATAATTCTGAAGTAAAGTTGTAAAACATTAGAGAAGACGAGTGAAGTAAAAGTGGGTGGTCGATCGCTAAGGGTGCTGACGGGGCATGGTGGGGTCCTGAGGTGCCTGCTGAGATGAGCTCTCTAGTTCGCTGGTAGATGGCCCAGTGGCCCTACGTTGCACATAGGGAATGTGAATGCTAGCATCTGTCAAACCCCACTGAAAACTGTCCATCCGCGCAGTCATGTACGTGAACTCCCCCATGTAGGCATGGTGGTTGGTGTCTATCTGAAGGTGCATCTCTTGAAGAGCGCTCAAAACCTGAGACATCCCTGACCTCTGATTGGCCGGCTCTGCATCTGGATCCTCATCAAGATTCTGCTCATTGTAGTCATGATCATCTGGATCGTCGTCGGGAAACTCACCATCAAATAAAACAATGTCCTCCTCTAGCATTGGTCCTCTGATCGGCCGTAGCCCTCTACACCGGGCAAGCTCATTGTAGACCTTTTTTCCTATGTCCGACGTTGGAGCAAACATAGTCCATCCTCCCCCACGCACATTAATCCCGGCCTCTTCACAAAAATGGGTGATTCAAGCAGGGAAAAAGGCAGCGGACCTTAGGTTAAGTGGCCACCTCTGAAAATGCCTTTCATTATAATCTGGCCTATGTCCATACGTAGACCATTCCTTGTAGAATACAGACAGCGTGCGAGGTCATACCCTAAATCGGTGCGGTGGGTGGAGGGTGCCAATGAATAAGTCTCGAACATCAACCAAAAAGCAGCATCTAACTTCAGTTCACTGAGCAGTAATGGGTGGTGATAGTTATTCCAAGCATTGTCGCCATCCATCCTCAAATTGGATGCCAACTCCCCACCATACGGTTCAAAGTGCTCATGTTCAGGCAAACCGTCAACTAAGTCACCAAAGTCCTCAGGAGCACCGAACCACATGTTGATTCTTGAGGCTGTAATCCAGACTTCTCTCCCCCGAACCATGACGGGAACCCCTTGATAGAACTGATATGAGACCATAGCGTAATAAAACTCTCTAACAAGCTCCAATGCCGCCATGTTTGGGGTCCTTGCAAACCCGGTCCACCCCATTAAGTCAACTATCTCCGGGACAAATGTGTTGTCAAAAACTGTCAAATTGATTCCCCTCTCCGGCCAAATCCTTATATTTCCAAACAAGGCCCATCTTTCAGAGTCATGTGAATCTGGGGGCTGTGAAAATTGTGTCACATTTTCCCTTCCCTGAGGGTGCCTGCATTACCAGGGGCTCCATTCTATTCTTAGATGGCCTACTGCCCTCCATAGCAACTTGTTTTCTCTTTCTACCACCAGCCATTCTCCAATTTTTCAATACCCACTACAACACTCACACAAACACTTACCCCGATCGGCCAAACCACACTTAATTGTAGCAGTAATGTATCAAATAAATCACAACCACCCCTAGAACTATCAAATAATCAATGCCCAATTCACAATGAAACCAACACAACTCATTTGCACACACAAACTCAAACAAACACTATCAATGAACTTTCTGAAGAGAAGAAAACAAAACAAATGTTATTTTATGCCCTAGATGCTTCAGTGTAACACAAATGGAGAGGATTAGAGCTAGGATTACCTTGAACAATCATGCATGAACCGTAGATGACCTTGAGCATATTTTATTAGTGTTATTTTTTGTGTGGAAACTGCTCTGCACGAGTGGGGGTTTATATTCAAATTTTTTCGCGGGTGCGACTTCGGGGCGACCTCCGGTTCGCTGGTGAGGTCGCTTTTATCCAAACGGTGTCGTTCTGTTTCATCACCCGAGGGAATAGCGATCTCATGGCGACCTTGACTAAGATCGCCTTGAGGTCACTATTACCACGTGTGATGAAACGGAACGACGCAAGGTAATAGCGATCTTGTGGCGATCTCAATCCAGATAGCCCTGAGATCGCTATTACCTCGGTTTCTATACTTCATCACCCGAGGGAATAGCGACCGCATGGCGATCTTGATTGGGATCGCCCTGAGATCGCTATAACCTCAGTTTCTATACTTCATCACCCGAGGGAATAGCGACCTCAGGGCGATCTTGACTGGGATCGCCCTGAGATCGCTATTACCTCGGTTTATATACTTCATCACCCGAGGGAATAGCGACATCATGGCGATCTTGACTGAGATCGCCCTGAGATCGCTATTACCTCGGTTTATATACTTCATCACCCGAGGTAATAGGGATCTCAATGCGATCTCAGTCAAGATCGCCCTGAGGTCGCTATTACTTCGGTTTCTATACTTCATCACCCGAGGTAATAGCGACCTCAAGACGATCTCAGTCAAGATCGCCTTGAGGTCGTTATTACCTCGGGTGATGAAGTATAGAAACTGAGGTAATAGCGATCTCAGGACGATCCCAGTCAAGATCGCTCTGAGGTCGCTATTCGCTCGGGTGATGATTCAAAATTTGAGGTAATAGACCAGTCAATGAGATGCCTACTTACCTTAACAGCTGCCTGTATCACCACCCGCTGTGGGAAAATTGCTGTGATTGTGAAGATGGAAGATGTTAAAGCTAGGAAATGATGAATCAGGGAAGGATCATCAAGGGTTTCCGAGTTTGATCACATATTTTTGTGAGGCGGCAGGTAAGGAGATGCACAAATCGTTAAACTGATTCAGTATATTTTTGATTGTTCAATCGAAAATTGAGTCTCATTTTATTCAATAATGTGTTTACTCTAGTACTCAAATTTTATAACCACAAGTGAGGTGTGTGTATTGTAGTATAATTATGAAACTGGATTTCCTTGAGAATGACCTATTCTACTGTAACATCAATTGTTAGCTTAGTAATTGAGAATTCAGAGAAATTCAGTTTCAACTTTGATACATACTTGAACAATTAAAACACCATCATGGAGATAACGTAATGAGAAGACAAATGGTGTGAACTATAATTTAAATTTAATTGGGGCAGAAATTGAAATCACTATTCACAGAAAGAAGAACACTCAGTACTTCATGTATGTGATTACAATAAACGTTGAATAAAAAAATAACACATACCCAACATTTTTGCAGGGTCTCCTACCTAGTGGCACAAGTACAAAAATAAAATTTCCAATATTAAATGTCCAGGGATGCAACCCAAGACATTACCATGCCATTTACAAAAACCTGCTTTTTTCAGGGAATACAACCCATATGTACATTCACTCCATTAGAGCTGCTGCTTTACCTCTCAACTTTTGCATGGGTGGCGGTCTCATCTTGTCATTGGCTACTACATTAGTATAGTGCTCTTTAGCATTTTACTTGAGAGGCAAAATGTTGTTGTTACCAGGCAAGGGTGCTAGGAAACGAGCTAACACCAAACGTTGACAGTCAGACTGAAACTATAACAAAACTCAGAAATGTCAAATATATGTAAAACCAAATATATTACAGTCAAAAAACAAACCTATGAGAATATTTAGTTTAACATGCTGATTTCATCTGAAGCGGTGTAGGGTAGTTGTCATCCATGAACATGCAAAGTAAAAGGCCACAATAAAAGCCATTAGATTGCTCAGATGCTTTCTCATATGACATAGTGAATGTGGTGAATGAGAAAGTTGTTGGGAAGGCAACAACAATTTCATCAGCAAGAACAATGTCAAGCGATTGCATCTACAGAAATTAGAAGAAAAACAATATGCACAATAATGAGATATCGTGATGAAAGTGGAAAAAATGGGGATAACTAAGGACCATCTAACAACATGTGTTACAGATATACCAATTTCTGCACTTGGGTCAATCGCGTTAAATCATCCTTCCTACGAGGTGGTTTGGAGTCCCAAATTTCGCACAACCGTTTTTGAAGGTGAACTACCGCCTAGATACCAATGGTTGTATAGATCATTGATATGAATGTAAATCTAATATGTGCACGAATATGTCATTAAAAGTATACTTAACAAAATAGACATTGTTCACTTCAAACAATTAGGTGTACGGAAAAAAATAACAATGGTAATCATGTCTCACCTTTTCACATGTACGAAGATCGTACATGTATGACTCCCGCAATTTTGACAGACATTTCTTCAAAGAATACTGTTTCCCATCTGTACAAGTCAACACAGTGTACTTCGTAGGCAAACGTGAGAAAATATAGGTTACATGCTCCATCTCATAAAGAATGGACAACTATATACATATAAGCAAAGAAATCAACATAAGTATACCGCATAGTTCGTAGGCAAGAACCAGCTAAAGTGTGACCTTTTTGACTTCAATATTATTGTTTTGTACTCAGGAATAAGATTAATAATCTGAAAAACAAAATTGTGCATAACACATGTTAGGTTACCAGGAAATTAAAATAATGAACCACATATAATGTATAAAAGTTAAAGGCTATGAGTTCAGAATAAGATTATCAATTAACCTCACTATCAACAAAGCTGGAAGGTGCTAACGTTCTAAAACTTTTCCGGGATACACGTAAATTCCCAAGATCGACAATAACTTCACTGCAATTTATTAAAAAACAATTATACGAAACTGTTAAACATCCAATAGCCAACTGCGGATATAACATACCTATAACTGCACAACATTATAAATTGAGGAATATAATATACATAAAGCATGCTTACGATGATGGTAGGTCTTTGGAAAAAATGTAGTTGATCAATTGCTCATCATATGTATTCAGTGGAATTCCTATTCGGAAAGGGCCATATCGATACTTTGTCGACGCAGGAATAGGTCCGGCAATGTATGGTGAAATTTGATAGTAGCTCGGCTTCCATTTTGCGATTGATCTTATATTGATTAATCTTCGCTTGTTACCAGATTGCGACTCTTGTTCGGGAGTATCATCATAGAAGGTATCTTACAAAATAATTGATGGTGAAATGAAATTGTCGTTTATTTGTTAATAAAAAAGGTATTTACATTTAAAAATAAAAAATAAAGAAGAAACAAGATCGAACCTCATCTAATAACGTAGGAATGGTAAGGACCGGAGGTACGTGATAGGGATCATCAGTAGGCTAGTCTTCCATGGGTAAATCGGTTGTCTTCCCTTCTTCTAATGCTATCTCAATAGGTGCCTTCATCCAACTTGGGTTGGATTTGGAAATGGTCTGTTGATGTTGGGGTAATGATCGGGTGTCATTTGATGAAACCTCAACAGTGGGATATTGTATTGTAGGAACAGAAAGATGCCGTGGTGGTGGTCGGGTTGGAAAAGGTGAATGAGGATTTTTAGGCGTGTGATTCATGGAATTCTCATGGCTGTTTGTATTATGTAAGTCATTATCCAAGTTCTTGTCCTTCGACGAACTGAATTTCGTATATAGAAAATTTACCTTCGTTCGGATATCATCAAGTTCAGTCTTTAGTGTAGCCTGAATATCTTTCACCACCAGTAGGACATCATCAATACTTTTTGTGTGCGCATTACTGGCTGTAACCGGTTCTTGATTGGCACGATCAGTTGCTCCATGTGCACCAACATCACATTGACCTTCTGGTTGTGCTGGTTACTTGAAAAAATCCCTAACCGAAATCTGCATCATATTATGATAAAAGATATGTAATTATGCATGCACTTCAAGGGAAAAAAGTTTCATATAAAATAGGTAGATAATTTAAGGAATTTAAACCTGGTTACTTCCAACACCTCCTTAGGTGTGAAGCCGGATTACGCACTTCTTTATCTTCACGTTTGTCCAACAAACAACGGGTATTAATGCTTTATCCACGATCGGCGGCTCCCATTGTAGTGAGTGGAAGTAAAACAACTACAACAAAGAAACAAGGTTAAGACTAAGTTCAATATGACATGATAAAGTGAAATTTCATAATAATAGAAACAGAAATCTTCATTTTTTACCTGAAGAAACAACACACAGCCGGAAAAGCAACATTTCTTCATACCTGGCTGGTTAATCTTAAACTTCTCAATCCCTTCACAAAGTGATGACAAGCACCAACAAGACCAATTTTTCATACAAATTTTTCCAACATCGCTTAAAGGAATCAAGTATCCCGTATGAACATAATCGGTAGCTGAAGGAGAGAGGATCATGCCCAACAAAAATAAGCACAAAGTCACCTTGAATTCATCATCAGTCGTGGTCATCTCCTCCAGGCAATGTTCTATGTCTTTCAAGAAGATGCCACGAGATGTCATGAAAAACTTTGATTCCCAAAAATCTTTGTGAGATTTGTGGCAGCAACTTCAACCACTTCAGGTTGTCCAAATTTTTCCTTCTCTTCTATCAGTAACAAACGCCATGTATTTCTAATTTCACTGCGTGACTGCAATAATATAATATGACAGAATGTTAGATTGATGGTGTGAATATCAACGAACAATGAATGGTATGAATTTTTGTAAATGTATATGACCTTTGAGTTCCCATTAGCATCGTTTTTTTTTTACATTCCAATTTGCTGGATAGATAACAACAATATGTTTAGTTTACATGAACAAGATAGCAAGTTAAAAAACTAAGTAAAGCATATGATAATGTTTACATACAAATAATTATTCCATCCCATGTTTCCAATCTTCGGTTTAGACAAGTCTTTCGTGGGTGTTATTTTATCAGAACCACCATCCTTCTTTTCACGAATTACTTTTTTCACAATTTTCAATATGTACTTCAATAGTAATAAGTGTTTAGTCAATAACATGGATAAGGAATTCAATTGATATATAAATCATTAAAAAATCCAAGTCATTATCTTAATATATTATGCATATCTTCAATGAGATTATAAAGTAGACATCTAACAACAAAAGAACCACGATAAATTCAATCATGTACAAGGCAAGAATAAAAATAGTTGTAGTTTCCATTTCGTAAGTAACCAGTGCAAATAACATATGTGATCACAAGGGTAGATATGTCGGATGCATATAAATAAGAAACTAAATGCAATATTGTAAGAGCATCATAATAAAATAGTTCATGATTATCCACAGAGAAATCAATAATATCTATGAAAGATGCTTTTGTTTGACTGATGAGTTTAACGTTATGTTATTTTTCATGCAAAACAGAATAAGACTCATTCTTTCAATGTTATATCTTGTGTGATGTAATATAAAGTACCTGTGATCCAAGGTTCTTCTTCTTCTTCTCTCCCAAATTCTTCACATTTGTCCATGGACTAGGTACCTTATTCTGCTTAAACTCAATTACCCACAAGTCGAGGCCGCATTATTTCCAAAATATAGCTACCAAAACATAGCTCAATACAGAAATATAGAATGCACATGACAATATACAGATAATATAGAA
This sequence comes from Dipteronia sinensis, assembly GCA_033220585.1. Taxonomy (NCBI): domain Eukaryota; kingdom Viridiplantae; phylum Streptophyta; class Magnoliopsida; order Sapindales; family Sapindaceae; genus Dipteronia; species Dipteronia sinensis. The sequence continues at coordinate 68,069,032 of CM065638.1, read as the reverse complement.
TGCACATGACAATATATAGGAAAATAAATAGCATAAATGGAACAAATAGACACTCAGTACGTGGAGTTGTTTCACAAGTGTACTATACAGGCACAATTCTGGGTATGAGTAAGTTTGAGTATTCCAGCCGATATACTTTGTGACCAATATATAATATAGAATAATAAGATAACTTAATAACAGAAGTTAATTGGTGTGCAAATTCTACAAGGCTCATAACTTTATAAGTAAATTATAGCATTTCTTTTTATTCACAAGCAATTTGAGCATAAGAGAAGAAGCAGCTACTGCTTTAGTGGGCACAAAATTGCAATTACATTCCACATTTACATCTATGTTAATTATATTAATGCGACAAGTGACAAAATGAAAGCTATGATGATTAACTGAACTAGACAAAACTATTGTACCAACCATTTAGGTTGGCAACATAAAAATTTAAGTTTCTCTTCACTTATTTAAGATACTAACATAATTTATTCTGGAAATTGTTGAATAGTGAAGATATCCAACACTAGGAAATACATCCGAATCAAAATAAGCGAAAATTTTGTTCAAACTAAAATTTTACTTACAATGATAATGACAAAATTGTCCATAGTTGCACCATAAACCAATCAAACTAAAGAATGGTTCAACCACTACAGAATATGTCATATGCTACTCCAGCTTTCAGAACAAAAAAATTTAGAAAAGAAAAAGAAAACTAAAATTCAATTTACTTGTATCACTAGTATGGTCAGTTTATACTACAATATCCAACAACTCAAAGGTCAACATAGATGTTTTGTAATCTTTTGTTAATTACTTTCAAACTATCTAGAAAAATGCCAAATTAATTTTGATTTTAATTAGGTGAACATTGAAGGAATTGGTGGTGTCATAGTAGACGCTGATGCTTTAGGATGTTCTAGTGGTTGTGTTTGAATCTTTTCTTATAAACCCTTCTACTGGAAAACCTTTTCCTTACACAAACCTAATTCATTTTTATTAAAAACGCATTCAAGACCAACTCAAGAATCATAGCATTCTCTCTACATCTACACATCAGGCTGTTCAACAAGGTCAATTTAGGTTGTTCCATCGTAATATGAGTATGTTCATAGAAGGAGCAAACCAAATGTTTTCCACAGTGCACATGTCTTCCACATCAAGGGAAAAAGTGAAATAGTTTCCAAGAATAACTAAATAAAAAAGCTCTCCCAATCAAGCAAAATGTTCGGCCATAACAAAAAAATTGACAAATTCACACAACACTAAAAATTATTAACCATTCAAAACGGAAAAAAAAAATAACCTTTCGATGCTTTCTCTTAGTTGATACTGTTTGGCAAACTGTTCTCCTGTTTGGCAAATATAAATGCACAACAATAGACACAGAGGAAAACATGAGAGACCAACTTACAATATTAATCATTTAAAAAAAATATGAAAAGCTTACAATATTAACCATTTTCAACCAATGCAAGTTGAAAATTAACAAAAAAATAGTAGACACTATACCCATCAGTCTACTAATGTACAAAACTAATCGTTGCGGATACAAAGATAGCATAAATGCGTTTTTGTGAGCAACACACATGCAATATGTCCAATGAAAACTTACAGAACCACTAGTATAAGAGCAAAGGTGATTTAAAATTACAGTTCCAGTTAAATCATTACGAAATCTTGGCGGTGAATAGATGAAAATTTAGACATGAAACAAAAATTTATGCAATGATAGACTGTTAACACGTGTTTTGACCAATAGGTACATTAATACCGAAACAGCCAAAGAAAATTACTCATAGATCACATACAGACAAATAAAGAAGAAACAACTAATTAGCCAATTCATTTTGTTTCCAATCCAAAGTAAAAAAAAATATTGATCTATCATTTATTTAGGTGGAGTTTGTTTGTTTGTTTTTTATCTGAAATCTAAACAAATCTGAAATGTACTGAAATTCATGCCTAGTTCATTTATCGGGGTAGCTAGTCTAAAAATATATATAATGAGAAACAACAGAGACTATCTTTTTATTTTTCCCATGGGAGGTGGTGTGACCATCTGTAACAGAGTTATACAATGGATGAATGAAACAGTATGTAATAACGAATTACTAGCAACCTCTAATGCAAGTCTTCTGTTAAAACTCAATATATTATACATTGTCCATCAACTCCAAATAAGTCTACAAGTTGCAAGATGAGGCTATCCTGTGAATGCTTTACAGCATGCATCTGACTAATATATGCAAATATGCTTTGTCAGGGACAGGGACCAACATACAAGAGGTTTAAAACATAGTTTCTGCGAGCAGGATAAGATGAGGAATCAAAAACTTGAAGCATCTAAACCAGACAAATCCATCAGTAAATACACCACTCAAGTGGCAAGCATCCACTTTCAAGTTGAATTTGACAACCACTACCAATAATCATACATAATAAATAAATGTAGATGTGTGTGCATTCAGATGCACATACACATAAAGCTATTAGTGTCACAGAGAGGCAATATACTAGACGCAATTATATGCTATGTAGCAGATTGCCTTGGCACCCATAATTTGTAGCTTAAAACTACATGAGCATTATTCTCCAAACACAGTTTGGTGTTGTCAATCAAAGCAACGGGAAATTGATTAGGAGATAACCTTATTGATCTTGCACATATCAATTAATAAAAACAAAACAAACTCAAAAGACAATGATCAACGAGAGGGTCAAAGCAACTTGTTCAACTACTTGAATTGTAAATGATACAATACAAATGAAAAGGATCCAAATATTAGAAAAAGATAATATGAAAACAAAAATGAAAATAAAATTGCAACTACATTTTGACCATCGATGAAATCAAACCCCAGTATGGCTGGGGCTATATACCATCAAAATACTAAACATAAAGCAGTATTTGATGAAAGTGAAAAATTGGAAAAAGTGTGATTAGTCATTGCATGCATCATGTCAACGTCACAAATTCACAATGTAGCTAAAACAAGATTTGCTTCAGTTTGGCAGTTCTATATCATTTTAATAAAAATTTCGTAGTAGGTTGCAATCAATTTCGACAATTTGATAAAAATCACTCACAAAACCATTAGAGGTAAAACAACTTGGGAACGAAACTTAATGTGTCTAGTTTGTAATACAAAAATATATTTTTCGAAATCAGCTATTAATTCGCACAGGCATTCGAAGATGTCAAAGGCTGTCATTGATACAAAAGAGATTCCAGCATATTTTACCCAACTTTAAAAATTCATTAAAAATCGTATGTAACACTAATTGAGGTAAAACCAAGTGGAAATGAAACCTATATGGGTTTAGATTGCAATACAAGAATAAGAAGTTCAAAATAGACCACTGGTTTATACAGATTTTCAAGAATGTCCAAAACTGTCACAAATAGGATCATATTTCCAGCATCTTTTGTTCAACTTTGAAAATTCGTCAAAACTAAAATGTAAAACCTAATTTAAGTGAAACAAGTCGTGAATGAAAGCTTTGTAAGTCTAGAATCCAACACAACAAGAATCAATTTGAAATTCTCACCCAAAAAATGCATTTTTTTCAAAAATATCCAAGGCTGTCACGAATCTGATAATATTTCCAGCAACTTTTGTTCAACTTCGAAAATTTGCTAAAAATAGAATGTAAAACCAATTTAGGTGAAACAAGTCATGAATAAAAGCTTTGTAAGTCTAGAATCCAATACAAAAAGAATCAATTTGAAATTCTCACCCAAACAATGCAAATTTTCAAAAGTATCTAAGGCTGTCACGAATCTGATAAGATTTCCAGCAACTATTGTTAAACTTCGAAAATTCACCAAAATTAGAATATAAAACTAACTTAGTTGAAACAAGTCATGAATGAAAGCTTAATAAGTCTATAATCTAACACAAAAAGAATTATTTTGAAATTCGTGCCCAAACAATAAAGATTTGTAAAACAAGTCATGGTCATCACACTTCCCCTAACATTTTGGCAATACTCATTCTCACTTCACAACCCATCATCACAACAACAATAGCAGCAGCACTAAAGAGGGACACAAAATCACAGTTATCATCAATTTCATTCCATATCCTTTACAATACTACCATACACAATCATTCAACAAAAAGAACAAAACAAGAAGATTAGAAAACCCATACCTCTAAAGAAGTCAACACCCTCTATTGTCCTTCTTTGTCCTTCTCTCTCTCCACTTTCTCTTCTTCCTCCTATTTTTTTCTCTTTTCTCGACCATCACCCCTCATTCCCTAATTTGTTTCTTTATCATGAAGCCATGAATAAAGATAGTTAATGCATGAAGATTCTGATCATGGATTTCATTCACATAAAGAACACAACAAATAAAGAGAGGGGGAGGAGTAGAGAAGCCATGAATGAGCTTCAAAGAAGGTAGGGTCAAAAGAGAGTAAGCAACATCTTTACAGAGAAATAGCTAGAGACCAAAGCAAGAAATATTTTTAACGAAACCCTAATCTTCAGAGAAATAGCAACAGATTTGTAAACATAAATCTAAAGAAACAAATACGAAAACCTAATTCAAAGAACAATAAATTACCTTCCAATTTAATCACAAATTCGATGATTGAGATGCACCCCTGTCCAGCCAATTCGTTCAACGCCGGAGACCAAAGCAATTCATTCCACGCCGGAGACTTGGTCAACACGATCTGCAGACTGAGAGAGGCGGGAGAGTGAGAGAGGCTAGAGAGTGAGAGAGGCTAGATAGAAACATTGATGGAGAATGGAATGAGAGGAGAAAGGCAGAGTGTTTTATATATATAGGTAAGAAACTGGTGTAATAAGTAGCTGGTGAAAGAATATTTTATGATTTTTTTATTTTAACCGGTTGAAATTATTTAAAACTGGTGTTGTGTGGTGTTGTACGGTACGAAGCAATTCCTTATTCGTACCGTAGCAAGACCCCATGAACATGGGGATTTTTAATGCTTCCTCCAATAGTTTTTTTTTAGACAATATATTTATTAATTCAGGTATTTTTTTTTGAAAGCTTTCGCCATTGGTAGGATTCGAGCCCTTGACCTGGGAGTCATTTGCCCAAGCCCCAAACTCCAAGCTCATCCATCTACCAGCTGAGCTCCCTCCAATCGTTGACCTTACCCATATCCTTCATTCAAAGATAAAATGTAAGAGATTATTGGTTTACATAAGGATGTGTTTATTGTTTAAATATAAAGTCTAGAAATTGTATTTGATTTTCAATGAATTTTAACTTTTATGTTTATTTTTAAAAATTAATATTGATGTTGATATTTCAAGTCTTATAACTTACCTTCATGTCCCAAATTTGTATGTACTCATTTTCATTTTTTTATAGTAGGAATTAAGTTCCATTTGTTAATAATAAAAATAATAAAAAAATATTATCATTTTTAATTCTTAAAATTTAGTAAATACCGTAATGAAATCTTATAACTTTTGTTAATTGTTTTTTTTTCTCGGTAGAGGATGTAGAGCTTGGTTCCTTTTTTATTTTATAAATATGATTCTTAATTTACCTGTGCAATCATAATTATTATCTGCTTCGGAGTTAATTTCAGTGATGATGAATGAATTCCCTGTCTAATTTATTGTAAGGAATACTGTTTTGTTTTTAAAATTTGACACTAAATGAGTTAAGGGCTATCGAGATTAAGCACTACATGCACGATCCGAATATCAACTTTTATAACTTAAAAGAAAACTCATATACATGTTTATAAAACATATATGGTGAGACTCGAACTCCCACCAATACCATAAGGGGTGGACCCACTTTAAAGTCAGGTGGGGCCCGTGCCCTACCTCAATTTTTTTAAAAAAAATTGTTTTGTTTTCATATATATATAAACTTTGATTATACAATGATAACTCGTAGCACATTTGATAGTTTGTCCCTCTCTTTTAGATTGTGTTTAGTAGGGATGAAAATGGAGAGAAAAGAAAATGGTGGAGGGAAAAGGAAGAAGAAATTGGGGAAGTATGTTGTTTGGTATAAGAGAAAAGTGGAAGGACAAATTTAAAGGTGGGGCTCACTAATTTACTCCTCCCAAAAGTGGAAGGTAAATGGAGAGAAAAAAGAGAATTATTTTTGGGTTTAATTGAAATTATAAATTTGTCCATCTTTTTTAATCATCCTACAAGCCCTAGCTAAATAATGTAAGGATAAAATAGTAAAATTGATAAAGAAGATTTTATATCCTTTATCTTCTACTCAACAATACCAAACAAAGGAAATAAACGATCTCTTCTTTCCTTCATGTTTACCAAACAGCTCAAGAGAAAATTATTTTCATTTCTTTCCCTCATGTTTTCTATCTCTCAAAATTTTTCTATCATTCATATTATCTCTACCAAACACACTTTTAATGGCTGTGATGAGTTCTACTCTCACCATTTGCATTTTTCAAACATAATAAATATCTTTTTTCCTTAATTCAATTTTATCCTGTAATTTTATTTTATGTCTTTTTTATTTTATAATATTTTCCAATTCTTTTCTCAATTTTTTATCTCCTTCTAAAACAAAACAATTCATTTTCTCTTTTTCGACATTGTCAACTTCTTAACTATATTTAATTTGAGGCTACATAATTCAATTTTATTTTATATTAAATTATCTATTATTATTTTGAACTTTTATTATTTTTAATAATTTTAGTTTGACATACCTAACGTATTCATCCAATCTATAAATCCTAAAATCTCAAATTTTAATTTATTGTATTAAAATCGTCAATATATTATTATGAGTCATTTTAGTTTATCCTAAATATTTTTCTTTATTTATAGTTTTAATGTTTTCAGAATCAATAAATCAAGAATTTACCAATAATTAGAAGAAAAAAAAAATCAAAAACATGTTTAGTAATATTTATTAATCAATTGTTTTTGTATAAATTTAAAGTGAATTCATTATAAATACAAAACAAAATTTCTTATTATAAAATTAGATTGTAATTTACTATTTTAAGAATAAATATTATAATTTTTAATTGTTTTTCTTGTTTTTCTTATTATTATTTATTTTTTTAATATCATATATTTTTTTCTTTTTTAATGTAAGATAATTTAGTTCATCTTAAATAAGTGTTCTAATTTTTTTTTTATTTAAACTTCATTATATCTTCAATTTTTCTTTATATAAAAAAACTCATTTTACTATTACTTTAATTTTTCAATATTTTTTAATATAATTATTATTTTGATCAAATACCCCCTAATTAAAATTTTTATGTCCACCACTTAATACCGTTGAAGGGAAGGTGCACGCTTGCATTAACTGAGGATGTTTTATATTCTAAGGATTTTCTTTTAAAGCATATTTTAACTTCTAAGGAGTTAATGAACTTAAATAAAGTTGCTTTTATTTAATATGATTAAGAACTCAAACGATATATACATATTTTATTTCAAGCTATAATATAAGTAGTTAGGTAATGGTGTAAAATGGGGCCGGCCCGGCCCACATCGGCACGGCCCCCCGGCCCGTTTAGGAAAACGAGCCGTGCCAGGCACGGCCAGTTTTCCTAAATGGGGGCCTGGCACGGCCCTTCCGTGCCGTGCCGCGTGCCGTGCCGTGCCGGCACGTGGGCCAAATGGGCCGGCCCATATATATATATATATTTTAAATTTTTTTATATATTATTATTTTTGTATAATAAAAAAAATGTTTATAATAAATTAATAATAGATTATAGATACATTTTTTATTTAATTTAATGAATTAATTCAAAAAATAAATAAAGATAAAACATGAAAGAAAAAAAAAGTAGATAAAAATATGAAATGAAGAATTCTTTATTTATTTCGGACTTTCAGTATTACATATTTACATGATTGCCTCATTAAAAACCTTACCAAGAAAACCCAGTGGGATAAAAACTTGGTAAGGGAAAAAGAGTGCAATCGTATTACAAGTAAATGTACATGTACAATCGTATTACAGAAGGTCCCGCTCCGGTTTCTGCCGGTCCGGAGAGATCAAAAACATCGTTCAGCATGTTTAGACCGTCTGGAAAATAAGGATGGGTGGGATCCATTTCCTAAAAAAAAAAAGTTTAGGTCATTAAAATTAACTCCTACACATACAATGATTATTTTACTAAAAATATATATTAAAATTAACTCCTACACATAAAATGATTAATTTACTAAAACAATATATTAAAATTAACTCCTACACATAAAATGATTATTTTACTAAAACAATATATTAAAATTAACTCCTACACATAAAATGATTAATTTACTAAAACAATATATTAAAATTAACTCCTACACATAAAATGATTAATTTACTAAAACAATATATTAAAATTAACTCCTACACATAAAAATGATTTTTTTTACTAAAACAATATATTAAAATTAACTCCTACACATAAAATGATTATTTTACTAAAACAATATATTAAAATTAACTCCTACACATAAAATGATTAATTTACTAAACAAATATATTAAAATTAACTCCTACACATAAAAATGATTTTTTTTTACTAAAACAATATATTAAAATTACCTCCTACATATAAAATGATTATTTTACTAAACCAATATATTAAAATTAACTCCTACAAATAAAAATTATTAATTTACTAAAACAAATATATTAAAATTAACTCCTACACATAAAAATGATTTTTTTTTACTAAAACAATATATTAAAATTAACTCCTACACATAAAATGATTATTTTACTAAAACAATATATTAAAATTAACTCCTACACATAAAATGATTAATTTACTAAAAGAATATATTAAAATTAACTCCTACACATAAAAATGATTTTTTTTTACTAAAACAATATATTAAAATTAACTCCTACACATAAAATGATTAATTTACTAAACAAATATATTAAAATTAACTCCTACACATAAAATGATTAATTTACTAAAAAAATATATTAAAATTAACTCCTACACATAAAAATGATTTTTTTTTACTAAAACAATATATTAAAATTAACTCCTACACATAAAATGATTAATTTACTAAAATAATATATTAAAATTAACTCCTACACATAAAAATGATTTTTTTTTACTAAAACAATATATTAAAATTAACTCCTACACATAAAATGATTAATTTACTAAAATAATATATTAAAATTAACTCCTACACATAAAAATGATTTTTTTTTACTAAAACAATATATTAAAATTAACTCCTACACATAAAATGATTATTTTACTAAAACAATATATTAAAATTAACTCATACACATAAAATGATTATTTTACTAAAACAATATATTAAAATTAACTCCTACACATAAAATGATTAATTTACTAAAACAATATATTAAAATTAACTCCTACACATAAAAATGATTTTTTTTACTAAAACAATATATTAAAATTAACTCCTACACATAAAATGATTATTTTACTAAAACAATATATTAAAATTAACTCCTACACATAAAATGATTAATTTACTAAAAAAATATATTAAAATTAACTCCTACACATAAAAATGATTTTTGTTTACTAAAACAATATATTAAAATTAACTCCTACACATAAAATGATTATTTTACTAAAACAATATATTAAAATTAACTCCTACACATAAAATGATTAATTTACTAAAAATATATATTAAATTAACTCCTACACATAAAAATGATTTTTTTTTACTAAAACAATATATTAAAATTAACTCCTACACATAAAATGATTAATTTACTAAAAAAATATATTAAAATCAACTCCTACACATAAAAATGATTTTTGTTTTAGTAAAACAATATATTAAAATTAACTCCTACACATAAAATGATTATTTTACTAAAACAATATATTAAAATTAACTCCTACACATAAAAATTATTAATTTACTAAAACAATATATTAAAATTAACTCCTACACATAAAATGATTATTTTACTAAAACAATATATTAAAATTAACTCCTACACATAAAAATTATTAATTTACTAAAAAAATATATTAAAATTAACTCCTACACATAAAATGATTTTTTTAACTAAAACAATATATTAAAATGAACTCCTACACATAAAATGATTATTTTACAAACAAAATATATTAAAATTAACTACTACAAATAAAATGATTTTTTTACTAAAAAAATATATTAAAATTAACCCCTACACATAAAAATGATTTTTTTTTTACTAAAACAATATATTAAAATTAACTCCTACACATAAAATGATTATTTTACTAAAACAATATATTAAAATTAACTCCTACACATAAAATGATTAATTTACTAAAAATAAAAATAAAAATTAACCCCTACACATAAAAATGATAAATTTACTAAATAAATAAAATTAATAACTGATATAAACATAAAATGATAAATTTACTAACTAAACAAACATATTAAATTTAAAATATAACACTTAAATAAAGATGTACCTTTGAAGTTTGAACTTTGGTGTCTTGGTGGAGAGATTAGAGAATAATAGTAAATTACTAATAAAATATTATAATAGTATATTAGTAGTGTAGAATAGTAGAGAGAGAGTAAGAATGAAATTAAGAATAATTGAAATTGTATAGAGAGTTTGAGAATGGAGAGATTGAGAGAATTAGAGAAAGTAAATGAAAAGTGGAATGTGTGGGAGTATTTATAGAAAAATTAGAAAAGTGGGTAAAAATATAAAACACAAGAGTTGAGGGGGCAAATTGTAATTTTTATTGTTTTTTTAAAAAAAATACCGTTATATACTTAAATTAAAAAAAAAAAAAAAACAAATTCCGCGGGCCCAACGGTCGGCACGCTGTGCCGGCACGCGTGCCGGCCCGGCGTGCCGACCGTTGGGCTTGGCACACCGTGCTGGCGTGCCGTGCCGGGCCGGCACGCCGTGCTTGGAACCCTGACCCGGCACGTGCCAAGAATGGAGGCCGTGCCAGGCACGGCCCGCCATCCTTGGCAGGCTGGCCGGACCGGGCCCTTCAGGCCTGGCCCATATTTACAGCACTATAGTTAGGGACTGAAGAGAACAATTCTATGATTTTGTAGTAGTGTTGTAGGTGAGAATCAAAACACAATAATTGTAAGTAATTTTTTTGGGTTCTTGGGGACAAAATTTGGTAGGTGATTAACAATATCATTAATTCTTTAATATCTTGTTTGATTAGCTTGGTGTCTTGGTTCTTATTTTATATATAAGATTCTCACTAGACCAATTTTATTTATTTTTGTTTTTAATGAGAAAAACCAATGTGGTGTTCGATGAACTTCCACTTACTCCTTTAAAGAAACAATAAAAAAAAATGGGATAATTAAGAATTAATATGGATTTGGTCTATGCTTTCCCATAACAAACATAATTTATGATAATATTTTTGTTTTGGATTCTTTGGATGATTTTTGTTTTAGTTGTTAGATGTTCTTTGTTCTCCTAACATTTACTGTATTTTCCACAATCCAAAATGTCTATTGTTGCTAAATTTTGTTTATTTATTTATGGGTTTATCCTTCTTTTTTCTTGATTATTGGATATCCAAATGAGCCATAAATGTCAAAACTAAAATGCTTAATTGGGGTTAATTAGCACACTTAATAAAATAAAAAAGAGAAACAAGGGCTCTTGTGACTTATGATATGTACCTAAATTTCAATTGGTTTTAAATTATAAGGATAGATGTAGTGGTAAAAAATATACTCAGCCCAATTAATAGGCCCACATATATGATCTAAATAAAAAATAATAATAAAGATTGAAACTGCAACACTCCTAGTCCACCGGAGGATTCAGACCATAACAAACACTTGATCAATATTAATTTGAAATACAATCAAGTCAGATGTTGTATAAATCTCAACGCCTGACAAAGCATTTATTGTCCGATTCGTTTGAATCAAAAAGGACAATTGAAAGCCCGTGATCCACACGCTTATAAAGAGTCCGAACATTGAAGGCTCTTGGGTTTAATTACAAAAAGTAGACACTTTCTTAAGGAAAGGGTCTTGAATTCTACCCCATGCTCACGCGAAAGCTCTGTCTTTTTTTTTCTTTCAATTCCACTCAGTTATATCTTATATTTATTGCAGTCCACACCTTCGCAACATTAGCGGATCCGCCAGTGGACCCGCCATCCAATTGAGATCGACCCAACTAAGCACGAAAGTCGATCAATCCAACACAAGGTTGACGCACGTCGAATGAAGGTATCCACCTAGGTTTCGGTTTATCAAATTCATTGTTATCTAACGTTGACCCAACACTTGTTCGACCCACTACTCGACGAGAACCTGAGGATTCAATCGATCGATATCATCGATATCCATAGTCGATCACATAACGTCGACTCAGCTCGATCCTCCCAAGAATGGAGCCACACGGTTTGTTACTCTTATTTCAACGGCTGTTTCGATCATCAAACATATCTGACTTGAGCGTCGAAGAGTCCCCCTAAAGGAACAACCCCTCATGTGGTTCATCACCGCTTTTTTCTCTTGTCTTACAAGTTGTCAGTACCCACCTTGACGATCAAAATTAATTGTAGATCCGACCGACTACAATAGAAGAATATAAAATTAAAATAACTCAACATTTTTAAAAAAATATTACAACTCTAACATTAAATATAGTTAAAAACTCATTTAAATATTTTTAAGTATTTCAAAATATAGTACTGCCCTAATGTGGTTTTGTGTTTATTATATTTTATAGCTATTAATTAAATATTTGTAAAAATTGTCAAATAACTATACAAATCACTTAAGTGTTCGTTTGGTTGAGCTTTCTACTGTCTCAAAAGGTCTACAAATGTCTATTTGAGTTTTTTAGAGTTATTTGATTTGGCTTTTGAGAATGTCTATTTTTAATTGAGTAAAGACTAATAGAGTTTAAACATCTACTAGGCAAAAGCTCATGAGGATGTGCTTCTTTAAATAGACATTTTTTTTTTAAAGTTTACCAACCAAACAACTATATTATTTTTTTCAAAAACTCTATTTCTAATAGATCTACTACAAATAAATCGATCTTTTACCAATAGAGGTTTTTCAAAAGCCCAACCAAACAAGCTTTAAAAAAAAATAAACCTCTACAAATCAAAAGTCTAATCAGATAATAAAATTTACTCACACTTCAATATAATAGTATTAATATCAAATGAGCATTAATTAGTGCGTTAGTACCTGAAAAACCATTACCTAATAATCTAATATTATATGCTCGAAGACAAACAAGTGTAGTTCTTGATTTGTTTTTTCTAAATAAGTTAACAAATATTAGATTTAGATCAAGTCCCTTTACGGCCGAATTAGGCAACCACTTCAACACGGTATGACCAGCCAAACTTATAGTTTGTTAATTATTAATTAATGTAATGCTTAATCGTGCACACAATCTCCTAATCATTGTGTTTAATTAAATATGGTTATATCGAATCGGGACCTCACGAGATCAACAACTATTAACAACTCTCCCCACACTTTGGAATGACTTAAACCCGCTATTGGTGAAGTGAAAGAGTAGTGAATGGAAAAATATATTACCACTTTATTAGCTGTTAACGTGATTTATATTTATCAGTTAAATTTCATTAAGAAATTTTAAGTAACACTAGGACACATACCACAGACCAATGAAACTTAATGATAAAAAACGTTTATTCTTCGATAATGTCAAACGTTTAAAAGAAGAGTGGAGCAGCCTGAAAAAGTATTATCTATATAACATGTATTAATTGGGCAGCTAAGTTTATCTAAAGAAGTAAGAGATTGGTTTGGTTTTGTTGCACACTTGACACTTGCACTATTATTATTGCTTAATATCTAAAATGAGTCATTTTCAAATAGAAGCCGCCGCACACGAGAACCCACATATATAAAGTTGCCAGGTCTGCTACTGCTACTGCTACACAACACGAGTAAAACAATTGTTTGGTTTTGCCTCTTTAGCAACATCTTAAATAATATAAAATAACAAATTTTATTTAATAACATGGATGGATGGAGTAAAAATGGATGTTGAAGTGATAAATTAAAGTCAAAATTTGAAGATAACATAGCTTGACCCTAATACCATTGTTGGAAATTTTCTTTTGTTTTTTTTAAGTATACACGTTTTGGTTGTTTTAGTTAATGGATTGAACGTTATAGTTCAACATCTAACACAATTTTATTTTTTAAAATAATCAATCTTTTTAATTTTCTTTTGCTATAAACTTTAAAATGTTATTTACTTCATTTCCGTATCTTACTATTAGATCATGCATTCATTTCGAACATCAACCCCAAGCCATAAATTAAAGTCAAAATTTGAAGATAATATAGCTTGACTCTAATACTGTTGTTGGAAATTTTCTTTTGTGTTTTTTTTAAGTATACACTTTTTGGTTGTTTTATTTAACGTTCAACATCTAACACAATTTTATTTTTTTTTAAAATCAATCTTTTTAATTTTCTTTTGTTATAAATTTAAAATGTTATTTACTTTATTTCCATATCTTACTATTAGATCGTGCATTCGTTTCGAACATCAACCACAAGTAGATTTACGATGTTTTTAGAGTTACTATTATCAAAAAAAAAATAGATTATTATAAAATGATAAAACGATAAAACGACTTTTTCGATATTGACATGAGTTTACTACATTAAATATTACATATACGGTTTAAATATTTATTATTTATAAAATATAAATGGTGTGACTCGAATTCCGCACCAAATGAGAAAGAGAGGTTCACACTATTTGAAAAAAAAAAGAGGGATATGCTAAAAAAAATTATATAGATTGTTTGGAGAAAATTAGGAGATTTCTTTATAGTTTGAGTTATAACTTATAAGATAAGATAATGATGAAAAACATTATTTTGGAGGGATAAAGCCATGAAGGGGATAAAATACTTTTTTAGCTCAAGATGTCATTGTCAATGTCTTTATCTTAACCTGTATCTTGTTAATGTCATTTTTCTTGTTATCTACTTTGATAAGTTTCAAAATAATAATAATAATAATAATAACAACAACAAATCACCTCTTAATAAAGTTTTAGTTTACCTCCCTTCCACCTAAGTGGTAATGTGTTCAAATCTCACCATGAACATTTTATAAGTATATTTAAGAAGTTTTTTTCTCTGGTTTTAAGAATAGATATGTGGATCTCAAATGTATTGTTTGATTTTAGAAGTCTTGACAGTTCTATTATAATAGTTGTTGTAATACTTTGAAATAATAATAATAATTATTATTATTATTAAAATACAAAATATATTTCACTGTATAATATGTTAGGTGATGAAGTGCATTTATTTAGGCGGACATTTTCTTATTCAAATAGTCGTCATTATAACTTATTGCTAATGTATATGTTCTAAAAACAATTGTTTATTTTACATATTATGTAGTGAGATGAGATGTGTATTAAAAAAAATTGTTTATATTTTTACTAAAAATGGATTTAATGATATGAGATTGACATAACTTATATAACATTATCACCCGCACCTACACCATTGAAGTTATAGATTTGATTTGTGTTTGACATATCTAAAATTAATTGTAATGGTTAAATAAAAACAAGAACAAAAATTGATTACACCTGATCTACTATAAATGAGAGGGTATTTTTAATGTTTTCATAAATAATTTTGATTCTTTTTTTTTTAAAAAAAAAACCATTTTTAAGGAACATGGTGTTCATATCTACGTTCTACACTACATAATTAGCATGTTTAAACAATATTAACTAATTAATACTCAAATTTCTATGGACATGCATTGCAATTTCTAGTTTGTATGCGACATGTCACTAATTACTCCAGTTAAAAAAATAATTAAAAATATATATATTCCAAAAAATGAAGTAGTAAATAGAGATGATGTCTTGTAGTAAGCCTTTCACATTTTTACTACGGTTATAGATTCGAATTTTCATAAATAAAAAAGCCCGAATTAACGTAATACTAAAAAATGATAATACTATTTTACCTAAGTTTAATGTCTTAATAATATAATATTATTATAATTCATTCATTTAAATTATAAATGGATACTTTATGATTTGGACTTCAAATTTGAACATTAAATTGAGAAATAATAGTATTTTTGAAAAAGAAAATCGAAGGAAATGACAGATGAAGGACACGTGATATTTGCCCGCGAAATCTGGGGCGATAAAACATGAAAAACAGAAACATTAAAAACAAAATCTATTAAAGACAGACACACAGAAATAAAAGGAGAGTCTGACAACAAAATAAGATCAGGAATAAAAAAAGTAAAAACAAACACTCATTTTTCCCATTCTCTGCTCGATTTCCAACCGTTTTCTTTCGTGTTTCTGGAAACACATAACAACCCTCTTCAACCTTAAAGAGAGGAATCGGTGTTCCTCTCCAGGAACGTACGGTTCCTCCTCTTTCATGCCGTTTTCATTTTACCTTCTCTAGCCTCTGGTTCGTTGTTTTATCTGTTTTTGTCTTTGTTTATTGCAATGCATGTTTTCACATTTTGTTTTTGTTCAAAAGTCATATTCAAGACTCTTACATGGTAATATATCATAACATTAAATTATATTATTATTTTTGGTTCTCAGATAGATGGCTTCCATGTCGTATCTTTTTTAATATATGTGTTATATGCAGTTACTTTCTCTGTTCTTTCTTTATGATTATGACACTTTTTTCTGCTTATTTGTTTAATGTAATCTTTTATTATGATGGGGACTCATGACTATTTTTTCTTTAATTTGATAATTAGATCTTTCGTGATTCATTTTTACTCTGTTTCTTTCTCCAAATCAAAACATTTCCTCCATTTTCTTCCTTGTTTGGTTAGATGGGTAGTTTTTTTTTTTTTTTTTTTCTGCTGTTCGTGGTCAGAATTAGGCTGCAAATTTGTTGTTCTAGTTTCATGTTTCTGTGATTAAAATTTGTGCACTTATTTAAACTTATTGGTTCATGTTTGATTTCTCTATATTGTCAATTTCAGGTCTTCTTCCGCGGTGGACTTTGATTGGGATGGCTTGTTGACCCTTCAATGTAACATGTCATCCTAGACCTTAAATTTACATGGACTTGTTGATATTGAAGGTACATACTTGATGCTAAAAAAAAGTTCAATTTTGATTATTTAGATGGTAGAAAACTAAAACAAATCAAAATTGAACAATGAAAAGGATTGAGCTGTCTTTAGTAAATAAATTTCCAAAGAAAGATATGATATATGTGTTTGTGTACCTACATGAATATGGAAAATATCGGTAATTTCAATAATGTATTGACTCATCGAATGCTTGGCAGGCTCTTTATATCAGTTTGTGTATGCATTTGATATGAAACAACATTCACACTGAGTGACATTGTAAGACTTTGCTGACACAATGGGTGGATGTGTGTCGACACATACGGAGATAAACAGAGCGCATAGGAAACACTTGTACAAAATTGGGAAACCCAGTACTGGAAGGATTTACTCTTCAGTTTTCGGGAAATCTCGTAGAAAGATTGCTGCTTCAGTTCATGATGTACCTATTAACCGGCTCAGTGATGCTGGAATAAGGGATTTCGCTGTTAGTGAATACGTTCATGTCGACTTTGAGAAGGGTGCTGCAACCACCTGCAAGAGATCTCAGGTGTCTAATAAGACATTTCATGTCACCCAGATGCAATGGAACCACAGTCAAATTGATGGAAATGGTATATATTATATTAGATATGCATCTAAATCGCGCATTTAAAAAGTTCTTATGCTGTTAAAGTTGTCAAATGTCCTTAAAAATTGAATTTTTTGGCAGGAATATGTCAAGAAGAAGCATGGTTTGATTCAGTTAGTATTATAGATTCTGATTCAGATGATGACTTCAGTAGTGTTCTCGGAGGTAATGCACTTGCATCTTGTCATTATAAATGCGAATATATATCTGCTAGTGACCTTTTTGATTGGTAGTGATTACAAATTCTTGTTTTCTCCCTGCCAGATTCGTTTTCTTCGATAGGTAACACGTTCGGGAGAATTTCTAATGCTCAACTACTTCCCCGAACTTCTAATGCTCAACTACTTCAGTACGAAACTGCATCGTGCTTTGTAGACACGGGGTCTAAGTATGAGGGATTTTATGAAAGTTACCTTAAAATAGATGGAGTTAAGACTGATAAGTTCTTGAGCAAAGATGACGGCAAGGGGACACATGACTCTGGAGAGAAGAATCACGAAAACAGGAAGAAATCAACCGTTATCAGGCTTTCCGTGACAAGGAAATCTCTTGATGTAGGAACTGAATTTTGTAAGTACACACTGGTTGATTTGCTTGAATTTTTGAAGTTTTGACTGCAATTTCACCCGAAATCTAAATTTTGGTAACTATCTTGTGTATCTTAAACGGATTCAAGTGAACATTATTAGGCGGCAGTAATGCTTTCGTGCCATTTTCACAATACTAAACTCAAATCAGTCATTTCTCTGAAGCTATTGAACAATGTTTGCAGTTCTTGTAAATTGTAACCACAACTCTACATGTGGTGAATCATGAAGCATTTATGAGATATGAATATTATGTGTTTGGTGTAATACTGTAATGATATATCAATGTTGAGATTGTCAAACATGATCTCGTTTGATCGTTTGGTCATGGAATAGATGCAGTTTCATGTATAAGATGACCTTTTAAAACTTGTATTATATGATCATATAAAAGTGGTAGTGCAATGTGATTGCAACTATGTCTGTAAACTGTTTTGAACAACGCTTTTTTACTGATCGTAAAAGCATATGAACAGGTCAAGCTGAGAGCTATCTATATCGTCCCAGAGCAGGACTCTTAATTCCATGTGCAGTAGGAGAGAAGTTAACTAGAGGATGCTGGTCTGAGGTTTCACCTTCAATTTTCAAACTTCGTGGGGAGAATTATTTCAAGTATGTTGTTCACTTGCTCTTCTCAAGCTTATTATACCAAATTGTGCATAGTATGTAATTTCTTTCTTGTGACAATCTAATCTTAACATAAAACGATTATTATGCAGAGACAAACAGAAGTATCCTGCTCCAAACGTCAGCCCTTACTTACCAATTGGTGTCGATTTATTTGCCTGCCCTCGGAAGATAAAACACATAGCTCAGCACCTTGAACTTCCTAATGTGAAAACACATGAGAAAGTACCCTCACTCCTTATTGTTAACATACAGGTTTGTTCTCTAACTGAGATATTGTTCTTGTGATTTCGATTGCTCAGAATCGTTTTTAAATACTTTCCTTAACCGGATGGATATTTATTCATTTCCTCAGTAATATTCTAATATTCTGAGTGATGGTTTCGTTTTTGTATGAATTGATTTTTGTGGTTCATGTGGCAGCTACCTACTTATCCTGCTTCTATGTTTGGTGAATATGATGGAGAAGGATTGAGCCTTGTGTTGTACTTTAAAGTATCAGAAACATTCGACACACAAATTTCTGCTCATTTTCAGGACACTATCAAGGTACTGCACTATTACTTATTGCATTTACTTTGGCATTGGCGCATTGCTTATGTTCTTTCCATCATGGTTAGTAGTATTTTAGTTGATTTCAGATATTTGTTTCTGCTGCAGAGGTTTATCGAGGATGAAATGGAAAAGGTTAGAGGGTTTGCAAAGGAGTCCGTTGTTCCGTTCAGAGAAAGGCTGAAAATTATGGCAGGAGTGGTTAATCCAGAGGATCTACAGTTGTGTTCTACTGAAAGGAAGCTTTTACAAGCTTATAATGATAAACCAGTTCTTTCGCGCCCTCAACACAGTTTCTTTCAGGTGAAGAAAAAACTACTTCCTTTCTAGTTCTTGACATTTTCTCATTTCTTGCACCCATTTTTAACAAGATTATCTTTTTAAATATGCACCACTGGATTATAAGCAATGTGACAAATTTTGGCCACCATTAAACTAACATCATTAACGCCTTTTCTTTTTCCAGGGACCGAATTACTTTGAGATTGACTTGGATATACATAGCTTCAGCTACATATCCAGGAAAGGATTTGAATCATTCAGAGAGAGACTAAACAATGGAATACTTGACCTGAGTTTAACTATTCAGGTACAGATACTTTTTGTCACTTATATTTTGATCTGGGTTTCACTTTGGTTTTCTATGTACTTAATAATGGTTATCCTGCTGAAAGTAACTTGTTATATATTTTTTCTTTGATGATGTCTATTACAGGCACAGAAGCCGGAGGAATTGCCGGAGCAAGTTTTGTGCTGTATGCGGTTGAATAAGCTTGACTTTGTAAATAATGGCCAAATACCAACTCTTGTAACTTCCAATGATGACTGCTTAGAGAGGCAGCTGATGGGTAATGCAATTTGAAGGCAGTAATAAGTCCAGCAAATGAAGGATCAAGAGAGTAGTATTGTTTGTTGTAAAAGTTGGTCTCTATGTCGATTACAAAAATGCAAGAAAATTCATTTGTTTTTTAGAATCCAAAAGTGAATCAGTCTGAATAATTCTGTCCAATTATGGTATGAAAAAAATTGAAAAGATCTGTGCTTATTCCTCTGCTGTTTAATCTTTTATCGTACAATTGATCATCATGTTGATGGAACTTAACGTCTTAACTATAATCAAATTGAACCATTTCAGGCCTGCCCTTCCATTTTATTACAGATGAGAACCAAAATTATTAAGAGTGCTTTATGGTCAACAATGACATGTGTTCTGCTCTCTAATTACATGTGTTCTCATCTTAATTTAACCTCTATTTGTCAAATTCAAATTCTTGAATCCCCTTTTGACCATCTGTATATATCAAACAAGTCTAAAGTTCCTTTACCATCTCAAAAATAAAACCTTTTAATGGAAATAAATGTACTTCTCAACTGTC
This sequence comes from Dipteronia sinensis, assembly GCA_033220585.1. Taxonomy (NCBI): domain Eukaryota; kingdom Viridiplantae; phylum Streptophyta; class Magnoliopsida; order Sapindales; family Sapindaceae; genus Dipteronia; species Dipteronia sinensis. Next base: position 68,048,222 of record CM065638.1, on the reverse strand, counting down.
TTCATTTTACAACTTTTCAACTATTCCTTCTTTTACATTTCACTTGGGCATTTTCCTATTTACAAGTGTGAAGCTTAACTCTTCCTTCATATGCAACTGTGCTATTTTTTTCCCATTTCTAAAGCTTTTCCGATTAACAAAGTCTGATCATACTTCTATATATCATTCTCATCTGTTACTGCTTTCATCAGTGGAATTTTCTAGACTACATGAAATCCAGCATTCAGTTTTACACTACTGATAAGTCTACCAAAGTTAAACACGTTCAAGTCAAGTCAGGTTGAAGCAGATCGATATGACTAATTGACATTAAATGATTATATAACACAAAAATGAAGACAAAAATTGTTTGGAAAGTGAAGCTTTTCCTTGAGAAGTACCATAAAACTTAGAATTAATACAGGTACAGAAAGAGAGCTTTTAACATTAAAGCGATCAAACATGAAGCCCCAAATGCATTAATAAACAATTATAACATACAACATTACTTCTGTATGTACAAAAGAATGCACAGAACCGAATTTCAATACAAATATACCAACTAAACTAATCTACATACTACAGTGTTGACTTTAACTCAATACAAGCAATTTTGTTTCAAGTTGATTTTTTCTCTCTTCCTTTTAGACTTCTTTCATTTGTATATTAGCTGTTGGAGATGGCCATGCTCAAAACAATGGCCACGAGTGTAAGAAACTGATTAACGAAAAGATAACTTACAGCTTTTACACAATTCATTGAAAAGTTGAAGTTCAACTTATCCACTGAACTCTTACTCAGGAAAGCTATGTCAGGTGCTCTTCTTTTAAGCGTAAACGTGCTACAGGCTGTTGATTATTGTTCCTGAAATCTGTCCTGGCATTTTGTTGTTTAATTTGAGATGCATTAGAGTTGGCTGTGTTGTGGCTGCTCGTTTTAGCAGCTGGTACATCATGATTATGTTTCCCCTCGTATGTTGTTATGACAGCTTTAGGGTCTGTAGATGCCCTCTCAACATGCTTTCGGACATTGCAGCCTAGAGTTGTGCATTTATAATAGCTCCTGCACACCATAAAGAGAGACATATATCAATGATTTTCCAATGTAATGCATACTGCAAATAAAGACCGACTTTCATTGACAGGTTTCGGGAACCAGAAAATCTATAGAAACACATTTTGCATCAACATTTGCATCAACATTACACAAGTATAACCCGAGAATTGGCGACTCTTGCAAAACAAGCGGTGTCGAGTTTCTTCAAGAAATACTGAGACTATAAACAGGATATTAAAGTCAAAATCCATTGTAAAGGCCTTAGTTCCTTTAGCAGGAAGAGGGTTGTAGACGCTTTTTATGTCGATGACTACTTGTTTCACTTTCAGTAGCATTATGCATTTTTTTTTATCAGAAAGGTAGTATTACACTACTATGCATTGTGATTACCAACAACACACCCGAAAACGAGAACAATGCATGGTGCCAATCACACTTTGGGTCATGAAATTTTCAGTACCATGTTAAAACAATCCAAGATAATATTAGGATGAAAGCTACTTTTTTATATAAAAATATTCACCCCTTCTCCATGTAGAACTTTATAAGCTTTCACAATAGTATCTAAATTACCAATAGCAGAATTTCTGGAACACTCTAGTATGATATCAAGATCAACATCAAAGGCACTGCATTGTTTCACTTTCCATGTGGACGAAAATACATTACCTACAATCTGTTACAAAATCAAGATGCTACATCTTTTTCAATTCACAAGGTCCACAATAATACATATCAGTGTGAGAAGATGCTACTTATCACAAAAATATCTATTATTTCCCCATTTGTTTCAGACCAAGAAAATAGAGGATTTTGACTGTTCTAGTATGACATGTCTTGTGAACAAGAAAATATTTCATTTATCTAGAAAATTTTTTACTAGACTTCTAATCTATATGGTTGTTTTCCTACTCCAGAAATGGAAATTTGATACAATTATGATCCTAGAGAAATAAGAGTTTCCATGAATAACAAAGACACAAATAAGAAAGATGCATTTTGATTTCTACACTCCTCAAGCTGGAGCAAAGATATTCTCAATGCCAAGCTTGGAACAAAGATGCAAGTATGCAACTTATGAACTGACTTGGTAAACAAATTTCCGATTTTCAAGTAGAAATGTTAGAGGTCGTCAAAAGCTAGCATTTAGCTAGTAATGTAATTGGTTTATTCACTTATGTTAAAACAACAGAAGAAATCTAATCCACGAAATAACACCATGACGGAAAAAATTTACTATATTTACTGCTTCTTCAAATTAGCACAACATTATAGTACTATCATATAACTACGGAAAAGATATACAACCTTGGATAAGGATTTCCTTTAACAACTTTCTGCCCATACTTGCGCCACCTGTAGCCATCGTCCAAAAGATCAACTTCACTGGTTGTCTGCACAATGATTCTGGGTTCTGTAACAGTCCTATGAGAGGAAGCTGGCTCTGAAACCCTGACCTCTGTGCTTCTGCACCTAAGAAAGGTTTTATTAGACACACGAAACAGACTATTAAATCAAAAGCACTGATGCATGAAAGATATATTTTCTTTTATAAAACTTTACCGTCTCTTTGGGTCAGGCTCATCTTCATCTTTTGCAGTTTCAGCATCATCCACTTCCTCGCTGTCACTAGTCCCAAGTGTAACCTGGCTAGATTCCTGATCCTTCTGAGACATTGAATAACCATGCAACCCTTCTTTCAATTTGTTCGAATTTCCACTTTGAAATTGGAAAGCTAATTCAGAACTCCCCTGATTATTTGAATTCCCATTTAAGCTCCCAGTATCTTTTCCACGTTTATTAGTAGGCGGCTGATGGTTGTGCTGCCCTTTGTATATAATTTCAGTTACTTGGCCATCTAAAGACCGTTCAACCTTTTTCTTGACAGGACAATTAGGATGTGTGCATTTGTAGTAACTACGAGGAAATTCACTACCCTTCACCTGCTTTTGCCCATATTTTCGCCAGTTGTAGGAATCATCAGCAGGTTTATCAACAATTAATGAAGAAGGTTGCGACCTCTGATTAGAATGAGAGAAGTTTGATGATTCCTTCATTGCCAATCTAGAGTCCGACACTGAGGGAGGCATCTGTTGCTGTGTGGTTGTGTTGGCATTAAAGGATGAACGATCAGCTTGGATATGTATATGGGACTGGGCTTGTGCAGCCTGGGCAGTGACCTGTGCGAGAGCCTGCTGGTGTGTCATGCCAAAGGGGCTCTAGATGCATTGCACAAATCACGAAAATTAGTAATAGATACATCATACGTGTACGGGATTTGTATTCCAAAAATAAAATAAGACTGATGCGAGGAAAACGCAAAATAATACATATATCCATCAAGATACGAGTTTCATAATCCCATTACAAGTCTCAGTCCTTAAATTCGTTGATTGGTAGCTAATAAAGCTGCGATTAAATCGGACAAACTGTCACTCATTTGGCTCAAAGCAGAAGTTTCCATTTGGATTAAGAGAGTTAAAAATAGTTCAAGGCAAGACAACTTGAGCTCCATAACAAAGACCAGTAATGCCAATGGCTCTTAAATTGTTTGTAGATCACATTACGCTGATACATTATACTAATATATGTATGTACATAAACTTCTTCCAAAAGGTGAAGAAATTGCAATTACAGAAAGCAAAATACATTCGATTAGAATGAGCCAATTAGCAGGTATACAATTCGTTTCGCTCTTTAGAATTAAGAAATAATCCACAAAACAAACATAAGATGAGCTTAAAAATTCAATCTTGAACAAGAAATTAAATATTAGTGGAAAATTAATATCCTCTATTGTGCTTTACTTAGCATTTGAAAACAAAAAATATCTAGCAACTGAATTCAGGTCATTAATGAAAGTGGTGATTTCTTTTCTTATAGGAACAGAAATGGTGATTAATTGACAACAGTGTTACAGCTTGCAACACTAACAATAAGATAGTCAGAGTTCAGTGTTGATTTGGGATTTAAAGCACTCCTAAATTACTGCATTTGAAACACAATTGGAATGTTCACCAAACATAGCCATGTATTACATGGAAACTACACCAACCAACTAAAGTAGCTAAATTTACCAACTTTCCTTATTGAGAACCCATGAAAGGAGTTTGTTTAACTTTGTCATAACAAAGACTATGATAATGGCTACACTCAATTTCGCTTCTTCGCTTCTTCGCTTATGGAGTTACGAAGAATCTAGAATTTTAACAAAATAAGATCAAGACCCTACAATGAATGATGATCGATAGCAATGAGGGACTCGACCTAAACACGAGGAAGACATCCGTAAAAAGATTTCAATGGTCACAACTATGACCAATTAAATCATGAGACCAAGTTTCATCTTTTAGATTAATCAAAGCATATGGAGCTCTGATTTTCCAATTACAGGGTACAATTCCGAGAACACAAATTCATGAAATAGAAATTACAAAAGAAGGACAATTAATGATCAAATAATCCCCTTTAATGGGAACTCTTGAGTTAACATAAATTTATATTAACAAAATATTTAACAACAAAAAAGTTTCCTAAAAACACTCAAAACAAACAAAGCTTTAATAAATGATCGAATTAATTAGTACCTGACCAGGAGACAACATCCCCAGACTCGGTGACTCAAGCAAAGTCGCCGGACTCAACCCGGGAGGCACCGAGAAAATCGGCTGTGACTGTGACTGTGAGATCACCAAACCGGCCGGTCTGCTCTGTTTGAACCGGAAATCCCCGTCGCCGCCGCCGACGTCATCTCCGGAACTTCTCTCCAGCTGCTGTTCTAAGAAGTTGGGTCTGAATTGGCCGCCGGAGGCGGGAGAAGCCATGGCGCCGGCGAGAAGCTGAGAGAAGGACTTGCAGTCTTCGGAGTCAGAGAATAAGTTAGAGACCAGAGTCATGGGACCCGGACTGAACCCGAAACCGAGTCCGAGTCCCGTGGCGGGTCCGTTGTTGCCGAAAAGCGTTTCAGTGAAGGAGGCTCGCGGCGGAAGAGTTATTGTCGGTCGTGAAGGAGGAGGCGCCGTCGATGACGATGTCTTTGACGGTTTCTGTTCATTTCCAGCCATTCGATTGATTAAAAAAAACAAAACCCAAAACAAAACCGCTTTCTTTGTGCAGTCTTTTTTACTTTGTGTGTTTTTCACTTTATTGATTTGTCGTTTGTCTTCTCAGATTTTTGGATTCAGACTTCAGCAGATCTGAAATTCAGTGAAAAGTCCACGCCCGCACTCCAACCAAAAGAAAAAAAACACCTTTCCTTTCTCTTCCATTTTTTCTTTCGTTTCACTTCGCTCTTGCTTTTTTTTTTTTTTTTTTTTTTGTTATGTCTTTTTGTCTCACATCTGGTTGGCTTAACCGCCTCTGTCTTAGACATTAAATGACCTTTCTGTCCTCGACGACGTCTCTGCTCTTCTAATGACGGCAGCTGTGATGCTGCTTTGTAATAGACTACTAAATAGTCGGTGATGGAAATAAAAACATAAAGGGTAGAACGGACTTTTTGATCAGTTTCTATCCACGTTTTGATTTTGTGTACCAATAACTCGGCGACATGTTTGTTTAGTTAAACTGGGTTGGTGTTTATTTACGGACATATCACTTACGTGGCAGTATACGATTTGATGAAAATGACAACATCTGTTGAATATCTTTTTAATCCCTGTTTTCATTAATATGTGACTGGACTTAAAAAGGAATGGATAATTATTCATATTTAACTACTGTATTTTTTTTTTAAAAAGAAAACATGAATATATAATCCAATTTAATTGATTAAACATAAATTAAAAAACCAATTTTTAACTGCTAATTTGAATCTAAAAGAATTCTCTTTTTCCCTTTGTACTGCAAATCTCTTTTCTTGTACAAAAATGTTGCTCTCTTTGCTGATTTTTTTTTTATTCGAGTACTTTTTACCTTTTTATTTAAATTTATTATTTTTACTGCAACTGTCATTTTTGAAGTTCTTTTGGTAATTTATTATTTTAAAGATGAGAGTACTGTTGGTAATTTATTATTATTAATTGTTAAATGATATAATATAGCAAGTGATGAAATATTAGATCATGTTATTTATTTATTAAAAAGAAAACAGCAGTTATTAGCTGTTGACATCTAACGTGAAACTTAATATAAGCCACTCAAATGGTCAAGTTGAAGACGTGCACACATGTTACAGCTACAGGAGGATTATTATTGACAAAAAACTAAAACAATAATTTTTTTATTGGTTCTATCTCTTGGGTTACCTCAAATGTACGACATTGTTATACCGATATAATATTGTTATATTGAATGAATATTTTTACCGGCTGTTTAAGTTAGGGTAAGCAAGTATGGAATTAGATGCAGGGTTTTGGAGGCAGCACGTATTGTGGAATTGGGTAACTTAACTTAGATTTGTATGTTTGCATATATTAAAGAACAAAAAAACTGGAAAATGGAATTCTGTGAGAGTTTCTTGCTTGTTAATTTGATCTACTGGTGGGTACAACTAGTAGAGATAAAAATGAAGAACAGGAGCATATAAGGGAGTTGGCAGAGTCATTATTGATACTAGTAATTATTGTGTCAATTGCAATATATGAGCAAGTAGGTAGGGTCTCACATACTGACATTTGAAAGGGAATATTAATACAATAATATATATAAAACACATTTTCTTCGTGTTACTAGTTGCTAGTGGTACTCGACCCACTTTTTGCTATACCTTGGATTGTAATCATTAACCACACACTACTACTTTTGTTTCCTTTTTTCTATTTTTATGGATTTAAATTTTAATTAATAATTAAAAATCCTAACTCTAATATCTTTTTTAATAATTAACTCATCAACATATATATATATATATATATATATATGATACCATTTAATGTCAATCCGGATATGTAGTAGTACTATGAGTTTATTACTTTCCATAACTAGTTTTTAATCATTTACAAACTTAATTACTTCTCCAACCACTTTATTACTATAAATGAAAAATAAGATAATAAATAAAGTTATTAAAATGTGTGTTTATTTTTATTTATAAAAATTAATTAACACTATTCAATTATTAATTAAACTATTGAATCTTATGATCACCCAATAAAATGATAAGAGTATATTGTATGTAAGTGATTAATACTATATTTGGGATTTAGATGGATGAGTTTGAGATTTGAACAGATGACTTACAAACCAGTGATTCGAATCCTACCGACAGTAAAATGTAAAAAAAAAAAAAATCTGAATAGTGTTAAAATGTAAAAAAAATTAAAAAAAAATTGTTAATACGAGAGGTGGCAAATTGGCCAAGGCACCTGACACCTGCAATAAAATGCATGGATGAACATTATCTTTATCTACATGGATCGACAAGGGTATTTTTGGGCTAAAAAGAAATAATGTCCCTTGTTGGTCGCTTGTCTCTTTGTCAATATATTATTATTGGATTATTTATCAAAAAGCCTGTTCTGAGACAACAGGTGGCCATATACATTATGGTGTAATAAATGATATTGACTATTGAGGTATATGCTTGCACAATTTGGTAACTAGGATAGCTTCCGGGTTTATCGCTAAATGATTTATTCTTCTATCTGCATTATTTCTCAATCTTTCTCTCCCTAGTCCCTACAAAATCAAAATTTCTCCGAATCTCAACAATACAAATCTGCTATGGTTTTCACTTGTAACACTATGTTCTTGTGAGATGTATGATTTGCACTTGTTTCACCATACTAAAATAAGTATTTTTTGTAATTAATAATTCGTTTTAAATACCTTTAATTTTTAATTATCGTCTAAATATAACTTGATATTAAAAGATGTTTGTTCAACTTGACAAAGTTTTAGATTTAAATCGTTGCCGTTATATGTTATATGTAATATATATATATATATATATATATATATATATATATATATAAAAGAACTTTTAATATCTTTATGTTTTGGTTTTTGATTAAAAACTGAAAGTTTTTAATCTCACATCATTGTCAAAATTATTTGTTAAAAATAATGAAATTTAATGAATTTAACTATTAGGTCTGGGGCCAAATCTAGACTTTTAATAAGTCTCCACCAAAATAAATAATAAGTCTCCACTTAATAATAAGTATAGGCAAACAAATTTATTATTAGAGTAGTGCTATTGGCACATCCCCTACTGATTTATTCATGCCCAATTTTTTAAAATTTAGATTTAATTAAATAAAATTAAATGTTTTATTAAGTTTTTTGATTTATTTCCAAAACTACCCATTTTACTTATTTTTCAAACTTAATACATACCATATATGATCTCTTTATTACTGATCTTTGTATCTGTATACATCTCTCTCACCTCCATTGATTGATTTTTTTTTTTCTTCTTATTTCATGATGGAAAAGAAAAAATAAAAAATAAGAGGGTATTTCAACACAACGACAGCTTGATATCATTCTAAAGAAAAAATAAACTTTAAATATATTTCCAGAGAATGAATTGTTTCCAGATGCTTACTACCATTGCCAGACAGTTCTTGCTTTATGTCATTCTCAGACAATTCTTCAAGATGCTTGATATCATTCTTAGACAATTCTTTCATATTCTTGATATCGTTCTTAAACTTTTCCATAATATTTTATATGTATGTAAGAAGCAGATTTTAGGGTTTAAGAGTTAATTTTTTTTTTTTAAAGAAACAGATCACTGATTTTTTTTTAGAAAAGGAAAGTGAGATTTTAATAAATTTACTTTGTAGAAGATTTCTTTCCTAAATTGTATGTCTCTTCAAGTAATTTTGATAAAGGAAATAAAGAATATTATATAATTAAAAAAAATGGAACATAAATAGATCAGTAAGAGATTTGCCAATAGCACCTCTTTATTATTAAGTCTCCGCTTAATAATAAGTCTCAACTTCGCGTTTGATCAAAACAAAAGTCTAGGTAAAGGCGAAGACAAGTCTTGTCATTAGCCAATACTAATTATTAAGTACACGCATTTGGCCCTGATTTGTTTATAGGTATTTTTTTTTCTTGTCTCATCTTTTGTTTTTGTTAATGTTTCCATATATTTTTTGTTTGGTTTAAGGATGGGTATGAGCCCATTGAGACGAGGGAGGGTCCCCTCACCCCCACCCCTAAACCCCATTTAGGGGAAGTGGGGATGTGGGTGTTTGGGGAGAGGTTCCCATGCACACTGCACCCATCTTTGTCCCATATTTCTTCTATTTTTAATTCTAATATTTTTCAATCTGAAATTCGGAATTTAAAATTTGGGATTTGAAATTCGATCATTCCAATCGTTCAATTCACTGTATTTCGATATTCAATCAAATTAATAATCTAAAATACATAATTGATTTAATTTATTCCAAAATTAATAAAAATAACTATAATAATATAGTATTAAACGTAAATATATATGGGGAAATGAGAGAAATGAGTAGAGTAAATGAGTAACATAGTTAGTTAATTTTTTTTTTAGAAAATAAAAGTAAAAAAAATAATATATATATATATGTGTGTGGGGAATGGGAGAAATGGGGCTCCACCCCCACCCTCATTTAGGTTTTGGGGGCAAAATTTGCCCCCACCCCCACCCTCAAACGTCATTTGGGGGTAAAATTTGCTCCAAAATGGGGATGGGTCTCCATGAGGGAAACGCTCATCCCTAGTTCGGTTTCTAGGACTATGTTTGTGATTGTTTTGTTTAAGAAATAATTCACTTATAGTTTAACTTAAGAAATAATCAGCTTAATAAAAAAGTTGGGAGATGTTTGATAAATTAACACATAGGCTAGCGTGAGCGGTAAGGAGAGAAAGAAAGCCTAAAGAACAAAAATACAGGAAGTTTCTTTATATATATAGCAAACCACTCTTTTTGTTTAGGGGAATGCCGCTGCCGATAGATCCCGCCCAGATCAAGGGCCGTCTCTTTCTCTTTGATTTCTAAAAAATGAAAGAGAATTTGACGAGTCGGGGATCCAGAATTACTTCATTCGCTGACATTGGAGTCTTTTTTCCCTCTCGGAGAAAGACCTACCCTCTATTAGTTCCTTGTAAGAATTCGTTCCAATGACCCTGCTTTATAGACCTAGAGGATATAAGATGCATGCTCCTCCAATTTCTTTTTCTTACCCAATTCAGAGTACAAATAGACCAGGCTTGAAGAAGCTGCTTTGATAGAACCAGGGACAATCTATCTATTAACTGGTAAAGGTACTCCCCTATAGGAAACCAATGATAAAGAATCACCCATATAAAATTGCTTATATTTTGATAGGATGAAAAATGTATGGAATGAAAGGACTAAAATGGACATTAACCATGTGAAAAAAGAAAAAAAAATGACAATATTAAATATAACTATAATAAACAATGAAAATACACCAAGGTGTGTCTAAACTAACCTGGATGGTGAATATGTTTTAATCAAGTTAATTACCAACTTTTCTTGATTAGTCAATATTAAAAATTACACCACAACAACAATCAACCAATCAACAAAATTAAATAGAGGAAAACAACAAATAACATGTTGATTGATTTACGTGAGAAACTCTCTAATTGGGCAAAACTCACGGGCTATCCATCTAGCCACACGGTCCTCAAATCCACTATATGTAATGATGTTTACAACATATGTTAATCTCTAGTCACACCATTCTCGGTCACTAACCCACCACTACTACCCTGCGAGCCTTGTATAGTGATTATAGACCAATGTTAGTGCACTACACCACCGTAGTCACAAGACTTAACACATAATGAATAGATAAACAACCTATGTGAATATATGAAGATATTCTACATGCAATTAATGCTAGGAAACACTAAATGCTTATCTAGGGATACAATGATAGCAATCAAATAATCCTAGATATCACAATGTCTATATGAATGTTCATAATGACTTAACTAGATAAAGATATACAAGTCTAGAACCTAGTCATCAAACAAAGCCCAATCAACACAAATTGTCACAAATTAAGACAAGGACAATAAATGCAATCAAGAAATGCAATCAATGAATCATAATCAATAATCATAATCAATAATGTCTAAATGTAAGGTATAGAGACTTAGCTAGAGAGCAATAATGTCCTAGATGTAAGCTATTACAAAACAAACACAACAATTAACATAAAAATCTCAACTTGCAAATAAAAAACTAATCTTAATGCAAACAAGTCATAAATAAGATTTTTTGTTAAGCAAAAATACTAGAAAGAATGAAGATGGTGTTCTACTTACCAAGTCATGTGTGTTGATGAAGACCTATACACGAACACATCCTAGATGAAGTTAGCTGATGTTTGATTCATGAATGAATGATGAGTTTTGGGTTTGGAGAGTTAAACAAGCTTAAATAAAGCTTTCTCTCTAGAATATCTCTTTCTCTCTCTAGGGTTTCTGCAAAATGGGAGAGCTGAATAAAGAATATGAGAAATATGGGTTTTTATAGGGTCCAAAAACAAATTGAAGTGAAAAGACGAAAATACCCCTCAGGTGCAGTTAGACGGCCCCATTCGGAGGTCAAGGTGGCCGCCGATCCAACCGCCGTTTTGCATTAGACATTATGGATGCAATTTAACGGTCCACTTCGGCGGTCACATGGTCACCGATCAAACCGCCAAATCCCATTGGATTCAAACGGCGCCCAAATCAGCTGTCCCAAACCGTCGAAATTCATCAGACTTTCTTGTTTCAAAACTGCGGGCCATTCAACGGTCATCATAACCGCCGATCAACACCTGGAAGGGACAACTTCCAGAGCGGACAACACATCACGCTAAAAACTCAAGCACACCAAAGTGCAAGAGCGGACGTTTCCGAACAACGATCGTGAAACGAAAAATACAACAACCACACTTAAATCTAACAAGGAAGTGCATGCATGAGTTATAACATAAATTCAAACAATCAAGGAAACACAAATGCAAAGTAATATGAGAATGCATGTAAATGTGTGTGCACCTAATCTCTTCAATAATCAAGTCGAGTGTTTTATCTTTCGCTCTTGTACTTGAAGTCACGGAGATGCTTTGAAGCTTGCCAACGAAACCTAAGCTACCCATTACAAAATCATCATCAATGTGGTATGTCATGAAATAAGCCAATCACAAAATAAATGTTCTTACAAATAATTATATGGGTTAATGGTACAGATACCCCATGAATTATTCGTGTCTTGTTGATTTCCCCCCTGAATTCTTATAATGGTCACTAAACCCCTGAACTATTTGAAATTGGCAGCAAGTGACAGATGGGGTGACTAGTGTCAATGGCAATTTACACTTACATACCTTGATTATATGCATAATTACATTAAAACTGAAAAAATATAATAATAACACAATACACCCTTTGACCAGTTGACTAATGTCTTAAAAAATTAAAAAAAAAATAATAATAATAAAAATTAAAAAAATAATAAAAAATTAAAAAAATAAAAAATAATAATAATAACAATAATAATAACAATAACAATAATAATAATAATAATAATAATAATAATATAATAATAATAATAATAATAATAATAATAATAGTACATAATAATAAAAAAATATTTGAAAAGTCATAGTTATTTAGTCATAACTATTCTAATTCCATCTCATCAATCAGTACGTGTGTTTTAGGGTTTTAGTTTATAACGTAACACATAAGGCGGGGTTAATGACATAAATTAATAACCAATTTCTTTAAATATGGAAAGTTTTAGGTTAGAAGAGATCTGGAAATTAAAACAAAAACAAAAAAATTAAAATTATATTTCTAAATTTTCAGATTGGATCTCCACCATCCATTATATTAAAATTAGGGTGCCGATATTAGCACCCATAAAAATTAATAGTGCAAAAATAATATGATTTTTTTTTATAAATTGGATGTGATAATAATTTAAGAGTGTTTATAAATAATATATATTAAAATGAATATATTTATTTCAATGAGGGTACTATTGGTATTATGATGGGTACTTATAGTAATATTTATTTTTTAAATTTTAGACATGGATGTACTTATAAACATAGATGCACTAATAAGTTTTATGGGTGTCAATATCCATACCCTTAAAATTATTTATTATTTATTTTATTATTATTATTATTATTATTATTATTATTATTGTTGTTGTTGTTGTTATTATTATTATTATTATTTTATTATTGTTGTTTGTTGTTATTATTATTATTGTTATTATTATTTATTATTATTATTATTATTATTATTATTATTATTATTATTATTATTACTATATTATTACTATATTATTATTATTATTATTATTATTATTATTATTTTAATTCTTTTGGACATTATTCAACTGGTCAAAGGGTGTGTGGTGTTATTATTATATTTTTCAGTTTTAATGTAATTATATGTATAATCAGGGTATTTAAGTGTAATTTGCCATAGACGTCCGTCACCCCTTCTGTCACTTGCTGCCAATTTCAAACAGTTCAGAAGGGTTTAGTGACCATTTTAAGAATTTAGGAGGGAAATCAGCAATACGCGAATAACTCAGGGGGCATCTGTACCATTAACCCTAATTTTATATATATATATATATATATATATATATTATATTTCAAATAGCCGGAGATGGATTTGTCTACCTCCGACGTTGGTAAAGGATAACGTCTCTAATAATTAGTTTTCAAAAGCTACCCCAACCAACTTCTCAAACATTGATTATTGGTGAAGCAAATTGCAAAATAAACTGCTTTTGAGAAGTTTACCAATCATATATTTGTTCAAAATTTGAGATATAACTCAAATAAGTGATTATTTATCAAATAAAAGCAATCACAAACATAGCCTAAACCTACTTTAAAAAAAATTAAAGAAAGTTTGCTTTGTAGAGGGAAGCAATTATATTTTGTCTCAATATGTCAAAATTGAGAATCAAACTTGTATTTCTATTTTCCTATCTGAAAAAACCGTTAAACTTGAAATCTTAAATAATGTAATATTTTATAAGTTACAAATAAGAATATACAGTTGTTTTTAATTGTATACGATTATACAATATTTGAGATATGAAATTTAAGAAATTCTTATGAATATCTTGTATTACTGATAAAATATTATTCTATGAACCAAATTATATAAAATATATATATATATATATATATATATATATAAAAAGTATTATACAGAAACCACGAGTTGTGGTGCGGTTGGTCACCGCACTACTAGTGGGGCGAATGGTTCGGGCTCTGTCCGAGTTCGAACCCCACTGGAAGCACCTCGTGGTCAGGCTTTACTGACCTCCCGGCCGAAGCGAGGATTAGTACCACTCGTTAACGATCGGTTGCTGATCGGAGTGAGGGATAACTCGTGGTCTAACAAAAAAAAAGTATTATACAGAAAATTGTAATACACAAACATGCAAGGGTACTTTTACAATTTACATTTAAAAAAAGCCGTCGATTTATTTCATCGAAAACAAAATAGAAAACAAAAGTCCTTTATTCCCTATCTGGGTCGAATAAACAATCAACATCAATAGTAGAAAATTAGAGTACAGAGTACAGAGGTCCAGTAACAGAGAGCAGAGTAAAAATGGCTTCTAATGTTAACGAAACCAACGATGTCACTCTAACCAAACCAATTCGCTGCATCGTCAAACTGGGTCTGTCTTCTACTCTTCTCTTTACTAGCTTTTTAAAATTTAAATCATATACTCTTTACAACATAGATTTTATTGGTACATGAGTGAATTCGATTGATTCAGTGCTTACACAATCATATCTCGTGATTATGCAACTTGTTAAATCATAACTTGATGTGGGTTAATTATATTTTCTATTGATAACATTCTATTTTATTGATACAGGAGGAGCAGCAATTACTTGCAAAAACGAATTGGAGAAAATAAATGAAGAGAATCTTGAGATTGTTTCTTCACAGCTGAGGCAAACTATGATTAGTTCTGAGAATGTTGTTAGCTTGGATTGGAGCAAGAGACCTGGAAATTCAGATATTTCTTGTAATGTGGATAGTTTTGGAGATCAGCTAAGCTTTGATGCTAACAAATTTATTGTTGTTCACGGAGCAGGTTTGTTATACAAAGCTTCTTTTATCTAGTTGGTGATAAAATGAGTTTTGAAGTAGAAATGAATTTAAAAAACAAAGAGCTTATTATCTCATTTTGATCAGCTCTAGTGTGTGAGTTTCTCTTGATTTCAAATGAATTCAGATTATAATTAGAATAAGCTTAGATATAAGCTTCATCACTTGTAATTTCTGTTCATTCTTTATCAAGAGAAGCTCACACAGTAGAGCTGATCAAAATGAGAAAATTAGCTCCTTGTTTTCTAAATTAATTTCTACTGCAAAATTCATTTTGCTTTGGCAATCACTGCCATTCTAACAATCTAGATGGATCTTTACTTGAGACTGTCAGCTTTTTGAAGGCAATCAATTTGGTATAAAATTCAATGACTGTTAGCTTTTTGGTGACATTCTTTGTTTTGTTGGTTTAGGTTCTTTTGGGCACTTTCAGGCTAGCAAGTCTGGGGTTCACAAAGGAGGATTGGACCAACCTTTTGTCAAGGCTGGTTTTGTTGCCACACGCATATCAGTATGTCTAGTCAGTGCTATAACCTTCATTTACCTCATTTTTTTTATTCCTCCATTGTTGTGCTCTTTTAGAATTCAGCAAGAATGCTGTACATACAAACACTTAATGGCTTGTAGCCTTCTCCATGTTCAGACATGGCTTGATTCATTGAATTTTAGAATGATGTGACCAAGGAGAATATAATTGGCTGAACCAATCGTAGTATAGGAAAGCGTAATGCATGAAGAATGCTTTTTACTTTATCATGGTTTATATGTAGTACTTGGGTGCCCTTCCTGAGTAGATCATCCAATTACTAAAGTTGTTTTATCCATTCAAGGGTTTAAGTTATGTTATTGAGCTGTGAGAACTTGTTAAGTTTGAAGGTGTAGCCTCAAGTTGTTTGAATTCTTGATTTGTTTAATTTTATCATAATCACACTACAGCTTTCATTCTCTCTTGCAATCGAGTATGGTATGCAATGTTGATGCGCAATCCAGGGCGACCTAGAATATTACCTTAAGACTTTGTCTAGAACAGTTGAAATTCATCTGCTCATCGTTTGTTATATTCGCAGAGATTAAAATCTAAATGTTTAATGTGTAAGACGTATATTCTTTAATCTTTATCTGTTTAATGTTCTGAGCTTGTATGAGACAATAATTTTTTTCTTTTCCCATATTATGTTTATTTTTATACACAATTGTTCTATTTCAGGTTACGACTCTCAATCTTGAAATTGTCAGAGCACTAGCCAGAGGTAGTAATCTAGTAGTTTACAATGCAAGTGCTATTCAAATATTTTATGTTCTTTCTATCTTTGAAACTCCTTCCCTGCTCTAGTATGGTGCCTGCCCATGTTGTCACTGAAAAATTCAATTGATGACAGATGTTTATTTTATATTGCACATGTTGCTGCTGCCAAATAAAATTTAGCCAAACCAACTGGGGTTATCTGAAAACCATGTCGTTAGCTTTCTTCTTATTACAAGACCAGTGAAGTTGAATTGTGGTCAAATTTGTTATGTAGTCTGACTTACCTTTATGCAGAACTCTTGTTCTAAAAATATGTGGTTCAACACCAGCAAGAATAGTGGCGTTGAGTTTCTCGACCCCGGCTAATCTTGCAGTTGATACTGATCAACATCCCATATGAATGAATGGAAGTGTGTTGATCCTCGGTTTGAGTCCCATTCAATGTCAGCCGGTCCAGTCCCTGCGATAAATTCTATAAATTCTAGAGTGACTTATAGATATGATAGCATGTTTGCATCTGATTTTAATTACACATTCTATACTGGTTATTTTGCCCGAATTTGTCCAGTTTGGTCTTTCTCCTTTTCTATCATGCTTGGGAGATTCAGGAGAAGTCCATAATTCCATTATACAATAACTTTTCTCATGTAGTATTGTATTCTGCATTAATATATAACACCATTTCACAGCCATGGAATAGAAATATGTAGATCCAAGTAAGTTTTCATTTGAATTGAAGCTTGGCAGAACTGGTAATGGACACTGCCAAGTGCTCATTCTCGGAAAAGAACAGACCATTACATAATTTTAGATGAGCAACACCATATTCCACAATAAACTTGGAGCTGCTAAAAACTCAATTTGACCAGTATTACATCTGACTGTCATTTTTTGCTGTACTATGTTTTTTTGCCCAGCATCTTACAGCCATAGAAAATGTTCTTACTCTAATTAGAAGTTTTGGATCTGCCATTATCTACTAGTCTCAGAATTCCCTTACATTCTATGCTTGCAGTTTTCTCCTTTGCCGGCCATACAATTCTTCACTGTCACTGGAAGTGGATCACAGTGCCCTAACATATCACTTTGTTTTTCTTGCAGAGGGTATTCCTTCTATCGGGATGCCCCCATTTTCATGCGGATGGTCAACCTCTGGGAGAAATGTTAGAAGCATCTAGAAAGACTGTATTTGTTAGATTTTATGCATTGATAAAGACTCATTCTATTTTCCATTTTTTTTTCTCTCTTTTTTGATGGAGCAATCATTTCTTATTAAGCTGGGACTCTTGTATTTCCACAGATAGCCTCAGCTGATTTGCCGGCGGTGTCCAAGGCAATCGAATCGGGTTTTATACCGGTAAGTTTGAATTCTACTATCTTTGAAGCTTAAGATTCTAATATTTATTTTCTACTATGCAAAATCCCTTTAATGAAATGTGAATCATCATGTCACATGGTATATTTTTGTTTTATTTAATACTCTCTCTCGATGTTTAGTGAAACTCATCTAAGGTGTCAGCTCTCAGCAGTGCTTAAATACTGACCAGTTGAAACACTAAAGTAACATAAACTTAGAGGCAATGTTGTGTGACATTTAAATAGATAATAGAACTACCATCTAACAAAAATGGGGAGAAAAGTCTCAGCTAGTGGATAAGCATCATACTTGATGAATTTCAGAGTGGTTTATATAGCTTGATCTGGAAGATTGTAGCGCTTCGGTCCCATAAAGTTGTTATCGCGTTGTTGGCTTCTCATACCCTTTCTGGCAAGCCCAGCCTTAGAGAACTTTAACCTCAACTAACTGTCTGATAAGGCTTTTAGATCTTTTTGCTTTGCGATGAAACCTGGATATATGGACAAGAACTGCAATATTGCAAACAAAAAGTAAAGTAAAAGCTAAGGTGATTGATTTTCTCTTGTATCTACAATGATATATCTCCGCTTGTTGACTTCTCTGCTGCAAATTAAACCATTTGTTATTTGAATAACTACCTGCTAGACATATTCTTATAATGAACCTCTAGCTTTTGTATTTACTTATGTTCGAAGCAAATAAATGACATCAGGTTCTCATTTATAAACCTGAGAATATCCCTCATATATTTTTTCATATGATTGTAGATCCTACAACAAACTTCCATATTTATTTTATGATAGTATGTTATAGTAATATTGGAAAAGTGCACATTTTTTTTTAAATCTTTTCTAGATTCTACATGGAGATTAGTTTTGACCTGCAAATTTTAGATTCTAAAAACTTATGTTTCCATGGAAATAGTGCAATGTGATATTGATTGAGATCTGCCTTCTAGGTTCTACATGGAGATGCAGTGTTCGATGACATACAGGTTTGCTATCTCTGAGAATTTGTAGTCTTCTTTTTTATTTATTAATTTTTGTCAATTGAAATTGACATTTTAGTTTTTTTATGTTAGGGATGCACCATATTGAGTGGAGATGTCATTATACGTCATCTTGCAGAACATTTGAAGCCTGAATATGTTGTATTTCTTGTATCCTTTATCTGAAATATTCTCCTTTCGTACATTTCTATCTCTTGACACAGGTCTGTGGATTGGCACAAACATCATTTTATATTCATCTTCCTGCAATCAGATCAGATGAGACATAAACCTCTTGTGTCTTGTGTGATTACTATATAATATTATTTCCCCAAAAGAAGCTCCAATCTATGACTCTGTCCATAATGCAACTTTTCCATGTCAAAGTCATTCTTAGTATGTAATAAACTTGCTTGTTATTGCCTGATCGAACTGAAACTTCATTCAACAATGTTATCCGATTAATTTTGATTAGACTGATGTTTTTGGCGTGTATGATCGTCCACCAACCGAACCTGATGCAGTACTATTGAAGGAAATTGGTGAGCAATCACTAGTGGTCCTAGATCTTATATATGGTCGATACTCTTAAATTCCTTAGATAGAGTTGACCATTTTTCATATTTGACAGCTGTGAGTGAAGATGGGAGCTGGTCTGTTATCAAACCGACACTTCAGGATATGAATAAGCAAGGTTAGTGACAGAGCTTTTATAGTAGAATGTATTTATGGCATATAAGTATCTAAAAAATCACATGTTCCAAGGGGTACTGGTATATGTTTCTATAATTTTGATGGAATCAGTGACTTAAGAAAAGTTTTGTTTACCTGTGAAACAGTTGAAATAATTGTGGCAGCACATGATACAACTGGTGGAATGGTGACCAAGATATCAGAAGCTGCTATGATTGCAAAACTTGGAATTGATGTCTACATTGTCAAGGTATTATTAATCAACTTTCAATCGTGTTGGTCTTGTATACTTATAAAGCTGAGTTTGGATTTTGTGATGTTAATACTTTTAGCTTTGAACAGGCAGCCACAAGCCATTCATTGAGGGCACTAAGTGGAGAAGTTAGAGGCAATGTTCCTGATGACTGGCTTGGGACAGTTATCCGCCGCATTTCGAGATGAAACCAGTTTTTGGAATTTCTTGCTGGATGTTAAGTGCTTACCGATTTAATCCAAACAGACATAACATATAAAGCTTTGATCAACTTCTTAGTAGATTCTGTTGTACAATATCTGAAGATTTGAGAAAACTGGCAGCAGGTGCTTCTCCTGAAGCTGGCTCATGAATTGTTCCTTCATAGGAAAGGTTTTTTAAAATAAAAAGTATTTGTAAGTATTCATCCACTAATAGTTCAAAGGTATAGAGATGCTTTTAATATCAACCCTCCTGTAATTGTTAAAGGCATACAAAAGGTACATTGCCAAAAAGATGAGTGTAACATGCAGATACACATCCTATCATCCTAACCATAACCATAACCATAACCATCGTAGTTTGCACTCTACAAAAACATAAATTCTAAAAGAATGAACAGATCATAAGAAGGAAACTGTAAATTTCAAATTCGAAACAAATGAAGGATGCTTAGAAGTGAATATACAGTCCTGCTGTCATATATATAACTTCTCCACACCAAGAAACATGGTTTCAAACTTTCAATATCAAGCAAGGACTCAAAAGTCAAAAACATAACAAAAATATAAAAGCCAATTAATAATGGCTAATTCATCTTTATAGGAGGAGGCCACAACAACTCTGTCAAGAATGTGACCTCTACATCTCAAAACCACAAACCCCATTTAGCTACTACAACTAAAATCCCTTTTGTTCTAGGGCGGATTACCAATCAAATCAAGTCATATTTATTTGGGGCCAATGTCCTTCAGGGCACAGATCTGCTCCTCTCCCATGGAGCACATCACAGACACGACAAGATCTTTCCCTTCAGCAAATCCATCCTTGATCTGCAACAACATTACATCAATTTGTATCAGGATGTGCACATTGGTGGAGGTAGCAGCATTCATGCAGAATCATGATTTTTATTTATTTAATTAATTTCTTTTATAAGAAACAGATACGAGGAAAAAACAGATCGATATCCAACAAAAGAAAGATCATAATAATAGGAGCACAAAAGCAGCACTCTACTGCATGGATTCGATCTCAGTTTATGTCACAGGTGATAGGCCAAAGTCATGTGATTTTCAACAATATTAAACATCAAAGTTATGCTCCCAAGTTTAAAAGATCAGAGCCTAAGATTAGGTAATAATACAATTAAAGCAAGAACTAAAATAATAATGAAAACATCACAAGGAAACACTAAAACACACTTTGCGACGCGCAACAAAAACAAAGAATCAAGTCAACTAACCTGTGTGAGCAGAGCATCATCAGTTGGAAGCTTCAGATCATCCTTAGTATTACCATTCTCAGTCAGCAGACTCACCTGAAATTTAGTAGAGCATAAAAAGTAATTAAAACACCCCAAAACCAAGAAATCAAACAATTAAACAAGATAAAGGTAGACAGAACATACAAATCCATCCTCGGAGATGTCAATCAGCTGGTAATCAGTGCGAGTAACATGGGGAACCTGTAATACAATAACAACATATGAATATCAAGGGGAGAAAGAATAACTACAATAGCATAAAAGTAAAGTGTAACAAAAATAGTCAGTACATCACAGTTGTGGGAAGAAGGAACAATATCCTCAAGCTTCTTGCCGTTGAAGATATCAATTGCGACAAAGTGACACTTAGCATGACCGTGCTTGCCAGTTTTCGAAGTTGACACCTCAACAACCTGTGACAAATAACAAACAAATAGAACTTAGAAGGTAATAATAACTCATAATAATACAAAGCAAGGATTTTGATAACAACAAAACAAAATTACAAGCCTCAATTTAATATTATTATTTTCTTTTCACAAAATGTTCTAGTTAAGAAATACAAAAGGAAACTTTTATAACTTTTTAAAAATATAAAACATCTACACTAATATCTAACTTATTGGTTTAGGTCTTCATAAAAATATATGATTTTTTTAGTAGTTACTCATTTAAAAAAATTGAAAACATAATATTAACACAATTTTCTTCACGAATCAAGTACTTAGAGCAACTCCAATGTGTTGCACCATATTTTACACCATTTTGGCGTTAACAGAGCGTCTTTATGGAATATGCTTACATCAAATTTTTTTTACTCCAATGTATTCTACACCAATTTAGTGTAAAGAGCATCTTTAAAGAATATTCTCCCAATAAATATTTATACAACATTAGTTAATTTCTATTAGTTAACTTATAGAATATTAATTAATTTTTTTGGCATGATCATTATTGGTGTCATTTTCAAGAATCTTTCTAACAGTATATTTTTTGGAATAAATATTGTTATAATTAAGTACGGGATGGTTGAATACTTGAATTAGAAATTTTAAAATTTTAAAAAGCATTTGACATGAATAAAAAAAGTATTTGGTGTGAGCTACACACAGCTCCAAACAAAATATATTTTTTTTGGAACTACAAAATGGTGCTCCGTAGAAGCACCAATGTAGTAGCACCAAATTTGGTGCTAAATTTTGTACTCCCAAAAAAAAATTGTTGTGGAGCTACACTATAACAACAAACCAAATGTTTTCTTTATTTTCTTTTTTAATTATACGTATATTTAAAAAATATATCGCTGAAAAGATATCATTGAGATCTTTAAAATGATTAATTAATATTGCATAAATATTTATTAAAAGAATATTCTTTAAAGATGATTTGGAGTAAGCATGTTCCACAAAGATGCTCTTTTAAGACCAAAATGGTGTAAAATTTGGTACAATACATTAGAGTTGCTCTTAATACCTTCAAATAATTTGTTAGATCTTAGTTTTATATAACCAATAGTCTAATACTTGAATCTGTATTTAGGTTACACCGTTACAGTCAAAAGCTTTATAAAAGGAAAAAAAAATCGAAAAGGTAAATCATATCCCTCGGATGAAAAAAATTGTGCATAAAATTTGATATTTAATCGGATCAAATAATTGGTTAGTGTAGCGGAGATGACATGCAAATTACTTCTTCCGAAGTTGCTACTAATATTCTCCAGACAAAAAAAGACTATCAACCTCGGCAAAAATAGACAACATGATGAGATTCATTATCAAATAACAAACCGAAGCGAATCATAATCGTGAAAACTAAAAAGCGATCATCAGAGGAACTTACAAAACAAACACAGATCTCAAACAAACCAAGTGAAAGAGATTGATTCATAAACAGATCTAAACAGAGAAAGAAACAGCTACAGATCTGAAGTCTGAACGGAAACAATACCTTGCAGGGACGAGCTTTGATGACGATGTAACCGTTCTTGCGGATGGTACCGGCCTGCTGTGGATACGTCTTGGAGGCGCCGGCATCGGCCTTCGACTCGAAGTGGTGCTCCTCGTCAGACATAATTCACAGATCAGATGGAGAAGACACAGAGAGACCTTGGACTATACTTGGAAAAAATAAATTCTTTGGATGAGAGAGAGAAAGCAAGCGATTGGAATTTGGGTTTTTATATTGAGTGAGCTACAAACAAGGAGTGTGCGTAAAGAGAGAAAAATGGAGAGTAGTCAATTTAGGGTTTTCTATAAACTAAAGTAAGTCAGCCAAGAGATGTCATATTCGGTCGTTGGATTATAAGTTTGTACGGTTGAGATGAGTTGGCGAAAATATCTTCTTTCGGGTTGCGTTGTGTTGAAGCTGAGAGTTTGATATGGGGGGGCACGTGGGCTGCTCCATTTGCTTGATATGCCAACACGCACCTATCTCTAATCTCTATATCCCATTCTTCTTATCTTTTCTAATAAGCATATTTTCTCCTACCCACTTTTTTGACTTATCGTAACATTTTATATGATTCTCTTTTGAAAACTAAGGATTGATTGCAATTTACCTTTTTCTGGCGAAAATTTAAAATTATTTTAAGAGTAATTTTAGACTACCTAAATTATTTATTTGGAATTAAATTAATTATTATATCAAATGATTTATGAGTTGTAACTCACATATGATATAATTTTAAAGAAACAATTTAGACGACATAACATTATTTTTATTTTAATTCGTCCCAATTTTTAATTGAAAGATAAAGAATACCTTTAGATAGAGTTTATAATTTATAATTATTTTTATGATAAAAAGTATTGCCGTTTAAAGATTTATATCCTATAAATTGGTATTTGCTTATGGACAATTTTAAAACCAATCAATATGGTCAAAAGTTGAGGTTGTGGGGGTTCAAATTGCATGCTCTCACATCGCCAAATTCTACAAAATTAAAAAAACTTGATATAGGAGGCACTCAACCTCAAGCCAAAATGTCTATAACTTATCAAAGCTAATCCCATGCACCAAATTTCAACATGGAAAACACCAAATTTCAACGTGGAAAATTTTCCAAGGATATGATATAAGCAATGCTACTCATCTCTCATGTATGGGACAAAATAATAAATAAGAGATTTACAAAGTAGTACAAGCAATATCTGCATGCTTGGAGTGGTATTTGTCAAAGGTGTACCCACTACCCACCAATAATATTTCATAAATTAACCAACAAACATATCTTAATAATGAATGTCAAACCTCCTTCAAACATGGAGGCTACTCCTCTCTGCTGATATATAAGGTACAGATTACAGATTCCCTGTGTCCTATGTGGTGAGACATCAGCCAGCTACCACTGAATGTAATTCAGCACAAGCAACTAACAAAATTATGTTGTCTACTGTCTACATTATCATATTCATATATGCAGGTCATTACCTTCTTTACCAAGCACAACCTTGTACAGGCAACACCTTGTTCAGTCATTTCCTACTTGAACTTCCAACAGAAACTAATCTCTGGAGGACATCATCGATTTTGTGTACGAATATTTGAGGAGGCTCTTCTCTGTCATAAGCGAAGCAAACATGACAGTTAATAGTAACTCTTGTGCCACAACCGCTTTGTTGCCATATGTACTGTATATAACATGCAAGAAACTTGAATAGGACTCTAGCTGAGGGATATCATAGAGAAACAGGCAAAGCAGAGCAGACCAGATAGAAATTAAATTCAATATGCTGATTTGCACGATAGATTGATAGCAGATGCATCCAAAGATAACAGAAAATTAAGAGCCAGTTTAATTTATTGTCAGGAAATGATCCTTTATTTTAGATCATGAGAAAAATATAATAAAATCCTAAAAACCAGTTTTATAACAATTTTCAAATACAATCCTAAAAAGCAGCTTTTATATCTGAAAATAATAGGTCATTTTTATTGTTTTCTGTGAGCTTGTATTTGAGTTATATCTCAAAACTCTAATTATATTCTAGTTTTTATAGCTTCTATTGTGCATTAAATACACCTAAAACTCTATACAAGACAAAACTGAGACTAAAAGGTGGAGACACTTTTGAGTACTGAAATGGTTTGTACTCTCGTTGCATCAGATTGCCCCTTTGGATCATAGTAGTTATTTCACTCAACTCATGTAATTCTTTGAGACTACAGATTTTCTTATCTTGTGAACAATGAAAGGATGCCATGACATCAAAGCTACATGCACTTGAAAGCCTAATTTCGATCTATATGATGAATACCCACCTGAAACATGACAAATCTGCAAAGACATGTTGTAGGTAATATTTCTCAAAATGAAAATGAATTTACAGAAAAGAAACTAAATAAATAAATAAATAGATAGACAAGTATGAGATAATAGCTAACGTTTTAGCAGCTTCTTGGTACGTGTAGCTTGATGCAACAGCCAAAAGTTGTCCCTCATGGTTGTATGATAACGATGCCACTTTATTTGGGTATCTAGGCAACTGAAAGCAGGAGAATATTAGCCTAATGCAAGAAAAGCAGGGAAATATGTACTAATTATTTAATGAATCATTTATATCAGAGAGAAATCAGGCACATCTGGGCAATTGAGTGGAAACAGCCAAACAGGAATCAAGTACACATGCTAGGAGAGAACCTGAGAGGACTCTTTCTTCAAGCATTACAATGTATATCAAAATACTACAAGATGCATTTAGATGCTATTAGAATATGTCAGAAGATCTAAGACAAACTAACTTAAAGTTCCACATGATTTGAAACCAAAGAAGCTGAATTAAACTATCGACACAAACATGCTTTAGCAATACACAGCAGTTTCATATTGAACTACCGGATAATTATCCCATAAGTATATTGTTCTCTTATCATTAAGATATAGTGGCCTTTTAGGCTAGGCTTAGTCCAACACAGGAATCAGACAGTACGTTCGCTGCAAAAACCATTATGTGAAAGGTCCTATTTAGAATCATATGAAAATACCTCAAATAGTCTTCTTTTACTTTGGGCATCCCATGCAATAACATAACCCTCGTTGTCGCCCGTAACAAAAGCACCACGAATTCTACAGTAAAGTCACATAATCATCAATGTAGCTTTTGTGAATCTATGAGTGTAAGATGCACATCGAAATACACATACAGTGGATTGATCACAATGTCGTTCACTGGAACTAGATGATATCTTCCATCCTTTGATTTTGGGTGACACCGGAAAGTATATCTGTAATAAAACACAAGTTGCATAAGGATGTGGCCTACAAATACTATTGTTTCAGATTCAAAGCGAAAATATATTGCAAAACTCAAACAACCTTTTGTTCCACAGCAACATAATCAAAAGCATGCTAAAATTCTACAGACATACAGATTCTGAGATCTGGAAGTAAACCTATAATGTAACGATCAATTAAAAAAATATCAACAGCATAGTTTTAGATCCAAGGCTGGCAAATTATTAGAATTATGGTACACTGAATTGTCAAAAATGAACAAAAATTGAAAAGATGAAACTTAAAACCATATAAAATAGGTGGGGTTATAGACACACTATTGCATATATTGTATTCTTGGAAATCAAACAGACCAAAGAAGATTTGTTTCAGTTCAGGACAGATTATAGAATGGTCGAATGTTAAAGTAAACCCAAAAAGATTAATAAAATATCTAAAATGAAAATGTTTCATTCTGCAGTTCAATTTTTTTTTCCTGGAATTCGCGTGATGATTACCCTGGATCCTCATCTGCTTCGAAAGTGACTGTAATATGTTTATAGTATTTCTTTGTGAAAATTTGTAACAATGGAAGAAGTGTATATACGATTAACATAAGAGTGGAAAGAAATTTAAAACTGGAATCTCTAGGTTTCAAACTTTAAGCAATGAAGCATGATCTAGACCACTATAATTGAAAACTGACCTTGTGTTGTTTGGATTGGATGAATTCGAGATCTCGACTGCTACCCGTCCATCAATTGATCCAACTACATATCCTGCACAGACATGAATTTTCCTTCAGAGAAACTGTGAAATAAGTTAAGAAAATTCAATGTGGCTGTGACATCAAATAACAGGCTGATGGGCAAACTGGTGTTCTGGAATTGATGACACAAAGCCATGCTTAAAATCTGCAATCATTCATGTCTAGCATACATAATTAAAAAGAACAAAACAAATTCAGCAACTGACTTACTCTGTCCCATACGCTATTTTTCCAACTAAACATTACTGCCTTCATATGAGGCAGTCTCCATCCACAATAAATCAATAACTAAAAAGTCTATGTAACATGCAAAGCTAACAACACTTTATTTAGAATACCTCTAGAAGAAGGAATTGAACTGACACATTTTATTTGAACGTCCATTTGTGATAAACTTGATTGAATTGATCTGTCCAAGTTACGTAAGTCATATATATTTACTGATGCTCCAGTGGCTACCATCAAATCAAAGCCGGAGATTGACATGGACTCCACCTCCGCATCTAGATTTCTCCAAAAGGCAGGAGTTGTTCCCATGCGCATGTCCAGGGACATTATCTTATTGTCCAGCCCGGCGGAAAGTATTTGGCCTACAACAACCCAAGAGAAGTTATATACGGCTTGTTAATAAAAGAACAATGCATGACAGAAGTAATTATGAACAGAGGGGCAACAGAAAGAGCTTTCCACATGGACCACATGTTCCACATTAATATATTGGAGCTTGAACTAAATGTCATCACTCGTTAAGCATACAGTGGTAGGCATAGACAAAACACAGTTAAACTAATTCCAGCACAATAATATGTGCAAAAAGGCAAAGTACCTCTCAACCAGGGCATCTTTGTCATGCTTTAAAAGCCACATGATATGAAACCGATTGGAGATGGCTTGCTAGTTCATCACCTCTTGTAAGGACATTATGGCAATGAGGTTATGTTTGTTATTTTGTCTAAAATATGAAATAGAATAAATTTGATAGAAATATAAATAAAACAAAATATACATATAAGTAATATGTAATTCAAGTGTAAAGTCTTTTTATGTTACAAAGCAAGAACATCATAATCAGCATTTTTGGCATAATATATCCTTATAAGTGTTAAATATCAATTTATTTGCATTTGAGATGCTAGAAACATTTAAAAGCCAACAATTTAGGAAAATATAACCCAAATTCTAACATTATAAATTTAATTTTTTTTATCCAAAAAAATAAGAGGACTAATTGACTAAACAACAATTTATTATATATAAAAATTCAGAAAAAAAAAAAAGGGGTAAAGCAAGAAATTTTAACAAAGGTTGAAAGAAATGAGCTAAATTCACCCCCACGAACTTAAGGTGACACTTAGTTTTCTGCTATCTCGAGTATCAGAATAACTGACATACAATCTTTATAAAAATTTGGATCTTAAAAGGAATGATCTGATAACATTTACTTTCTCAACACTTAAAAATTCACTATTCTTACATTACAAGTCCACCCTCCTACATTGCACGTTATGAAATCCATAACCGACTAATCTATCACAAGTTAATACTTTTGTTTTTAAGAGCATAAACTTAGAAGTCATAAATTTAGTGGTTCAGACTTGTGACTTGTCCAATTGATGAACTTAGAAGTTTCATGGAGGTTGAACTTTACCAAATCTACCAGGCTATTCAAATTAAGTTAACTATATATGAAAATTCTGGTGATGATATAATTAAAGTACGCAACACTTTTCGTACACTTGAATAATTGCATCTATTGGTTATTGAGAATGGGATCTTCATTAGCAGTTCCACTAGACATCCCTCTATCAAACTGAGGCTTACTAGCATAAAATTTCTTAGATACAGACCTCCAAAGTTTCTTGCAATGCATAAATCTAACTTATTCAATGCCTAGAATCCTCTTCAAGGTTCAAGTATAGGGGAACTTAAACACAATGAAAATTTCAGTAGCTAAGAGTGTTGACAAGCAACTGAATTTATTTAAATTCATCGAAGGGGAAACTAAGCATTTAATGAGCAATAATTGTAAACAGCAAGTCAAACCTAACTGCCATGATTTGCTGCAGAAATCATTTCCACAATTCAGATTGATTACACACCACTTCAGACCATTTTTCTAGCAAATCTTTCCAGAGATTCTAGCATCTACAACAAATTATGGAACTGTGTAACATATTTTGTTTACATGACAAAATCACAGCAAACTTTTTATGAAACTTATTATTGAAAACCATCTCAAATAAAATTCAATAGCAGAAGAATTGAAGTGCTATTAGTAGCTTACTTGTTTCATCAGAATACCGTAGGCATGTGGCAATGTCATCATGATTTCCAATAGTATCAATGATCCCAGAATGCAAATCATACCTATAAAAAGGTGTTCAAAAAGAGTCAATACAAATGCTTGATATTAGTAAACAGAACTTCAACTAGAATACAAAATTAACGAACAAACATAACTTTATTTACACAAGGAAACACTCAAGTGAAGACAAATTAAAGATTACATGTTTCATTTCTTTCATTTTACTGCAAATGTAGTCAGGCAAAAGATGTAAAGATATTGCATCTCAGCAACCTCATAAACTTACAAAATCAACAACTCTACAAGAGTACACACAAAACCATACAAAGTACATATATGTTCATTAAGTAGATAGGTGTTATTAGACATGACACTTAACTTGAGAGGTATTTAAGGAAAGCTGTACATTTCTACAGGTTAAAAGCATCGTTGCACTCTCTTATCCTCTCTTACCCACTTACTTCCATAAAGGGACTTTGTTCGATTGCTAAACACAGACATTCTCATTCTAGTTAATATCAAATCGACATAAAATTTTACTCCCATATTTTTTTTTTCAATATCCAGTTTTATCCTCCGAGGCAACAATGTCTGCTGAATAATATGCCATTAAATCTCTCCTTGAACCTGCTGCCTGCAATTTTTTTTTTTTTTATGGCCATCCTCATGTGAATGTTGTAAATTCTCAATAATTGTTCAAAACAATTTACCATCACTACTCTCTACAAATTCCCTTTCTAATGTTACAGCTTTAACTTATATATCACATAAATTTAGAAGCAAACCCAGAAAAAAGTTTGAAATTAAGATAAATCTAAGTAGGGATTGATTGAGTTTCAATAATGTGAAAACAAACCTTCTAATGAAACCATCAGAGGCAGCGCTAAACGCAACGGCGTCATTCTGGAAACAGCAATCGAGAAGTGCAGCCTCTGAATGAGCTTCTGATCTAAGCACACAGCTTTCCACATCGTACAATCTAAGAGACTGCAACCGAAATCTCAAGTTATGATTCGAAACCAAAACTTTTCACAAAATCGTAAAAGAATAAGGATTGCAAAAGACACTCACAGAGTCCCAAGAGGAAACTAGAAGATTATTCGACCGAGGAGCGAATCGAATCGCTGAAATTGCGTCTCCGATTGGATTCGCAAACTCCAAACAAACTCCTTGCATTTCAAAAACTACAAATTTCAACCGAAGAACACTTCAGTCTTCGGACCTTAAGTTTGAAAAGTTACAAGCTTCGTCTAGACTTAAGAGTTTAGACCTAAAGTTAAATTTCCCGCTCTGTGTAAAGTTTTGGATGAAAAAAAAAATGAAATTTTTTACAGAAACCCCATATTTTAGTCAATATTGTAAATAGCATCATTGTTTCTTAAACTTACACAAACATCCTCAAGATTTCGTTGACTTTCCGTTGGTTGACACTTGACGACCATGGTAAAGTTGGGGAAGAAAGTACAAATTTCCCTTACATCAATTTTACTAAGTTATTGCATTTAAAATCATTTAAAGGAGAAGGTGTGTTTTTGTAAGTGCAATAGATGCATTTTTTGGTTTTTTTTTCCTTCTAAGAAAATTGAATTTTTTTTTTATGTAGCATTTTTTAGTGTCATGTATCTTTTAATGACTATTTAAAATCATATATTGTTTATATCAGAAAAAAAACACTGTATATTTATATTGTTTTCCTGTCATCTCAACATGTACATTTACTATATTTCTTCAGGAATGACCAATTTGTCCTTGTCGTGTTAACATGGTCGTCAGTTAAGATATTAGTCAACGAAATTTATGGTAGGTTTATACAATTTTGACAAAAGTTACCTTCGCACTTGCGTGCAAAGATTAAACTTTGGAGACATTTGTGTAAATTGTTTTCTAAAAAAATAGGTTTATTTACTAAACCACCTTCTTCACTTTACAATTTTTTTTAATTTACGGTTCGAATATCTATTCCCACATTGAAAAACATTTACTTCCATAAGATTGATGGAAAATATACTGACACATGCAAGGGCGTACCCAGGAGTTTTTGTTAGGGTGAGCTAAAACAAAACTATAAATATATATATATATATATATATATATATAAAACTTCGACAATACTAGAAAATTATATTAATTGAAAAACAAAAATTCACATAGCTAAAAATACATAAACTAAAAGAAAATGCAAATACAAATAAGCACTATTTCAACTTTGTCTTTCGAGGTTTTACATCATCAAACTCATATATTATGGAATCTAAGTCAATGATTTAAACACGTCAATAAGGCTCAAAGCCATGCTAAGAGCAAGAAGTTCTATTGTTTGCTCCGAAAATCTATTATTCAGCTCAATCAATTGATATCATCTTTATGTTGACAAGAACGTTTTGTTCCTTCCATATGACGTGCATTCATATTAGGTATATCGATTTCATACCTTTCACAAAATGATACTACACTTCAAGAAAAGTATCACATTCACTCTCCCATAACTTTTGAAGAAGCATTTTTGTAGTTAACACTAAATTCATAGCATTGACGATATCTTGAGATTTCAATTGCAAAGCTTGACAAAGCATATTAGATATTCCTAAAACTTTGTGCAATAACAACAAGATAAACACAAATTCAAAGGATCTCAAATCTTTATACGCACCTTTAGCTTCTCCACGTATATTACTGTTCAGTCCTTTGTAATCAAATTTTCTAGAAGAGTAGAAGTTGAACCAAACATATTAATCAATCTACCAATAGAAGTAAAATGAGAACTCCAGTGGGTAGCTCCAGGTCGTTGCAAAAATACGAATTTGATTAGCCACTGTACCAGTCTCAAGTTCCTCTAAAGCGGTCAACTCTTGAATTTCACCTTCTCGAATAGATTTCAACTCCGAGTGACGCATAGAAGAAACACTCACAAGGTTGACAATAGAATTCAATTTTGAAAAAAAAATAGCCAAATATCATGCATTTCCTTAGCTACCGCAACTAAAGCAAGTTGAAGTCTAGGTGCAAAACAATGTATGTAATAGGCATATGGACAATCTTTGAGAAACAATGCTTGTAAACCATTCCACTCACCCCTCATATTGCTTGCACCATCATATTCTTGACCTCGTAAGTTTTCAATCGATAAATCATATCGAGCAAGGACATTACATATCTCTTTTTTAAGAGTTGAGGCATTTGTATCATTAACACTTACAATTTGAAAAAACATTCTCTAACAAATCATTTATAATCAACAACCTCAAAATAATTACTGTTTGTTCTTTGTTGGATTCATCAACTGCTTCATCAATAAGAATGCAAAATTTGGCATCCCTGACTTCCTCGCGGATTTTAGCTCACACTCTGTTAGCAAGAATATTCAACAACTCCTTTTGAATTATGGGTGATGTATACTTGGCATTTTGAGGAGAATTTTCTAGAACAATCCCAGCAATTTTTTGATTTACCTTTGCTTGCAACTTTATCATCTCAATGAAGTTCCCGCGATTGGTAGAATTGATGGATTCATCATGTCCATGAAAAGCACATCCTTGCATTGCTAACCACTTCACCGTCTCTAGTGAGGTCTTGAGTCGTAACCGATTTTACAAAGTTTCTTGTACATAAAGTGTATTCATGACTTTGTCGATATGTCGAGATGAATCTTTTAAGTTATTCCATCTTTACATGGCAAAACTATGTTGTAAATTATGTTCCCCTTCATGGTGCACAAATGGACATTTTTTCCTACAATTGATTCTTTTTTAATTTTGAAAACCATCAATCGTGAATGTGCGATGCTTTGACGGAAGACTATCAAAAAGATAGCATGGAAAACAAAATGCTTTATTTTTCGCTATTGAATATTCAAGCCGCGAAAATCGTTGGTGAAAATAAATCAATAGAATCTTCTATTGTCAAAGAAACAAACAAGAACAGTATGATGAAAACATATATCTGTATTTAGGAGTTGTCAAACGTTTTTTTGTACAATAGAAAAGAACAGCAGCTGCTGTCTTTATAAGACAAAGAAAACCTAAAATATCTAGCAACTAACAAAAAGACTAAACTACCCTTAATGAGAATATACAGATATACTCATATATATTAACACCCCTCGTCAAACTCAAGATGGGTGAATCATCGAGAGTTTGATCAAAAGATGGCAAAACTGAGTAATGGTAAGAGATTTGGTGAAGAAATCCGCAAGTTGTAAGGAAGAAGAGGTATGAGGAAGAGAAATAGAGCCTCCCAAGTAGTGATGACGTACAAAGTGACAATCAATCTCAATATGTTTAGTGCGTTCGTGAAATACCAGATTCTTGGCAATTTGTATAGCACTTTGATTGTCGTAATACATCGGAGCAGAACCAGTTTGAGGGACACCAAGCTTATCTAGAAGTCGACGAAACCAAATAATTTTAGCAGCAGTAGTAGCCATTGCTCGATATTCAGCCTCAGCCGATGATCTAGCAACAACCGATTGTTTCTTATTCTTATAAGAAAGCAAAGAATGACCCAAAAAAAATATAATAACCAGCAGTAGACTTTCTATCTGAAGGATCCCCAGCTCAATCAGCATCAGAATACGCACGAAGACAAAGATTAGATGAAGAAGACAACAATAAACCATGATAGAGCGTGCTTTGCAAATATCTCAATACACATATAACAGCAGTCTAATGAGTTGTTCAAGGAGCTGATGCAAATTGACTTATAATATGAACTGCATACGCGATGTCAGGTCTTGTGGCAATAAGATAGACATGAGAATCTACCAACTCTCTATATTGTGTAGAATTCGTTAAAAGTTCACCATCATCGGGACAAAGTTTATGATTTAACTCAATAGGAGTATCAACTGGACGAGAATCTAATAAACCTGCTCGAGCAATGACATCAACAACATAATTTGACCGGGAAAGAATATAACCTTGGGGAGAGTAAGCAATTTCAATACCAAGAAAATAACGCAAATACTCCAAACCTTTCATCTCAAAGTTTGTGTGAAGTTGTTGCTTAAGATCACAAATACCCTACTCATCATCACATGTGATTATCATATCATCAACATACAACAATAAAATAATACAATCATTGGCACTATATTTCAAAAACATGGCAGAATCATTAACTGAGCAATAAAATCCAAGACGAAGTAAAACATAGCTAAATTTCTCAAACCAAGCTCTTGGTGCCTACTTTAACCCATAAAGAGCACGTCTTAACTTACAAACCTGACCAGGTTGGTGGGGTAACCCAGATGGAGAACCCATTTAAACATCTTCAGCCAAATCACCATTAAAAAATGTATTTTTGACATCCATCGGACACAGATGCCATTTACGAACAAAAGTAATAGAGATAAGAGTACGTACAGTTTTCATCTGGGCTACAAGGGCAAAAGTCTCATCATAATCTATTCTGTGTTCTTGTGAGTATCTTTTAGCGACCAAACGTGCCTTGTATCTCTCCAAACTGCCATCAGAACGAGTTTTTATTTTGAAAACCCACTTACAACCAATCACATGCTTATCTACAGGCAATGATATCAACTCCCAAGTGTCTGTCTTTTGAAGAGCAGTAAGCTCTTCTTCTATGGTCAATATCCAATTTGGATCTAAAACGACATCTTTATATGACTTAGGCTCAACTAAAAAATGGATGTTAGTAAAAAAGGTAACATAACTTGTAAAATAAAAATTTGAAGTAAGACTGTACCTGTTACGTGCTTGCCTAATACGAGTGGGATATCGAGGAGTGGTTGGAACCAGATCTGCAAAATCCAAAGAATTAGTTGAGATTGAGCCATCAGAAGGTGGAGCATCAGATGTTGATTGCTGCAAAGACCTGAGAGAATACTGATGGATAATATGAGGACGAGAATCAAAATTACTAGTGTTTGAGGAAACATCATCATCGGGTTCATCAGCTGTAAACGGGTCAATATGGATCAATTCTGTTTTATCATACATGGGAAAGGAATTGAGAATATAATAATATGGTATATGTTCTAGAAAAACTACATGACAAGAAATAAACAACCGACATGTGTATGGATGATAACAACGATACCCCTTTTTCCCAATACCATACCCTATGAAAACACATAATGAAGATCTAGCAGACAATTTTGTGCGCTCTGTCTTGGGTAACAAAACAAAACATCCACATCCAAAAACACGAACAAAATCATAATTTGGAAAAAAGATCATATAATCGCTCATAAGGTGATACACCACCCGAAACTAAAGAAGGAATGCGATTAATCAAATATGTAGCCGTGTGAATAGCCTCTCCCCAAAAAGTTGAAGGGATAGATGCAGAAAGAAGTAGTGAACGAGCAGTCTCAAGTAGATGACGATGCTTGCGTTCAACTACCTCATTTTGTTGTGGTGTGTGTGGACAAGACAGCTGATGAATTGTTCCCTCAAAATCAAGAAGTTTTCGAAAAACATTTGATAAATACTCACCACTAGAATCACATCGAAAAGTTTTAATCGTGGTAGAAAATTAAGTTTTTACCATAGCAAGAAAACTAATATAAATATCATAAAATTCAGATTTTTTTTTCTCATAAGATATATCCAAAAATAACGAGAAAAATCATCCACAAAAACAACATAATATTGGGCACCACCCTATATGGAAACCGTTGCCTTTCCCCAAACATCAGAGTGAATAAGATGAAAAGGAGCATAAGTAAGAGAATCACTAACATTAAAAGGACAAACCATATTGTTTTCCCAAACGACAACCAGCACAATCAGAAATATCATTAACTCTTATTGACGGGTTCAACATTTTTTTACGAATCATATATTGAAGACGAGAACTAGAAACATGACCCAAATGAGAATGCCATAAATGAAATAAACTAGACCTAGACATCAAATTTTGTAAAGAAGAATCATGTGATAATGTTGCAGTAGATTGAGCTACATGTAAATGCAATGAATCAAGCAAATAAAGTCCACCCTCTCTATGGCCTATCCCAATCTGTTTCTTGGATGTGCGATCCTGTATAAAACAATGATCAGAAGAAAATGTAACAGTAAGACCAAAATCAGTTAATTTTCCAATAGATAAAAGGTTCACAGAAAGATTTGGTACATGATAGACATCAGATATTGTCCATGTAGGTTGTGAAAAAATACCTATGCACTTAAGTGGTGCATAAGAACCGTTCGCAACTTGAATATTAGTGGGCAACGATGGTGGAAAAGTATTGTGCAAGAGTGATATATGTGGAGTCATATGATGTGAAGCACCAGAATCAAGAATCCATTTGGTGAGAGTATCAGAACTAGTCATGAGAGACAAACCTTTACTAGAGACAATTGACGCACTAGGTGTTGAAGAGATGCCTAAAATTCGAGAAACCTCTGCAGCAACAAAAGACGATAAGTCGGAAGAGCTATCATTACCAAAGGGAGCAGAAGACATAGTTGCTTGCTTCGATTCCGAATAAGTATTGGCAGTTGGTAGTCGTGGTACACGAGGCTGAAAATGTGAGAAACGATTATGATATTATGACTGCCCGCCTTGAGAATGTCCCA
The DNA here is from genome assembly GCA_033220585.1 of Dipteronia sinensis. Classification (NCBI taxonomy): domain Eukaryota; kingdom Viridiplantae; phylum Streptophyta; class Magnoliopsida; order Sapindales; family Sapindaceae; genus Dipteronia; species Dipteronia sinensis. The sequence continues at coordinate 68,011,303 of CM065638.1, read as the reverse complement.
TTTGTACCTGCCTTTCATTAAAATCTTATGCTTTGTGTGGTAGAGAAGGACAATCCTTTTTCCAGTGGCCTTTATTATGACAGTAAAAACATTCATTTATAGGTGTGCGGAATTTTGATTTTTCAATAATCGAATTCCCTCCCTTATTATTACTTGCAACAAACACTTGACAGGAACAATTTTCTTCCCTGATTATGAAATTCCGGTCATTGTCTTGAAACGAGTTTGCTCAGCAAGTAACTCGGATATAGCTGAAGAAAGATTTGGCAAAGGATTTCGATGAATTATAGAACCTTTAGCATCTTCAAAATCATCTCTAAGAACCATAAGAAACTTCACCAATTTTCGTTCTTCACATAACTTCTGATAGGCAGAGAGACTTGTACATTCTTTAGGATCCATCAATGCAAGTTGATCCCATATCTCTGTCATATAAGAAAAAAATTCTTGAATTGAATGTTCACCTTGCTTGGTAGCCCTAATATCCATCTCAAGTTGTTATCTACGAGCAAAATTTGATTGTTTAAACAATCCTCCCAAATAATCCCAAGCATCTTTTGCCAAATCAAACTTCATGAGCTGCACACCAATAGAATTTTCCACATAATTATTTATCCAAATCAGTATTTTGGCATTACCCAAAAGCCATCTTTTATTGAGTTTTTGGTAATCATTCGCTTTCAAATCAGGTTTTGTAGTTGTTCCATCTACGATATCCCACCAATCTTTTCCAATCAGAAAATTCTTCATCGCAAATTTCCAATATGAGTAATTGGCATCATTAAGACGAACAATAATTGCTTTCATATCATCCGATGAATCCATATCGAATACAATCAAACATTCAAGGTAGCAAAGCAAAAAGTAATCTCTGAAATCAAAGTAAAATAAACAGAACAATCAGTGTGCATCAATAAAACGAAAACAATCTCACCAATCAGAGTCAAACGCAGCAGCCTATCGAACCATGCTCTAATACCATGAAAATAAATCAATATAATCTTCTATTGTCAAAGAAACAAACAAGAACAGCATGATGAAAACATCTCTCTGTATTTAAGAGTTGTCAAACAGTTTTTTTGTACAATAGAAAGGAACAGCAGCTGCTGTCTTTATAAGACAAAGAAAACCTAAAATATCTAGCAACTAACAAAAAGACTAAACTACCCTTAATGAGAATATACAGATATACTCATATATATTAAAAACCAAGAATGTTGAAATCGCCGAGTTTGTTTACCATTCGGAATGGGTGGATATTTATCCAATATAGGTTGACAAGGTCCCATTTTGATATAAGCTTTTCAAACATCATCACGTTTGTTAGCAGGATAAACTTCTATTGGGAGGGTAATCCAGGATCACGTTCATAATAAGGAGTATTAATATCCGATGAAGTGTCAACATTCTCAATTTCAAATCTTTGAGATGAAGAAGGCAAACTTGAACCCCCATCCCCAACATTACATGGAGAACTTGATCCACTCTCACCCGATAAATGATTACTTTTTTTTTCCAAAGTATGAAAGCATAGTTTTTCTTGTCTTTGATGTATGGTTATTTGACATTGTAACCTAAAATTATCAACAACAAAAAATTGGTTAAAGTGATACTTTATAAATTATAATATAACCCTAGAAATAATAAATTGCAATCGGAAAATAAATTCATAAGAAAATAACAAAACACTAAATTAAAATTATGAATAACCTACTAAAAATAAATAGAAACTAAGAAAAATACTTGAATCGAAGGAACAAATATGAATATTTTTATAATTGAAAATTTCAAGAAACGAAGATAATTATTAATTGGGAAGAGAAAAAATTGAGATTTGGGACTTGAGAGAGAGGGAATTGGGATGAGAGAGAGAGAGGTGGGTTTCGCCTTTCAGATTCGGAAATTGCTATTTGCATGTGATAGACTGATATATGATAATTGAATATTGCAATGTAATGCTTTATAAATAAATAATAATAATAATTTGTTGATATTTGTCAGTTTGAGTTGATCTTAAAGGAAAATGAATGATGTTGTATTGTTGCATGTAGCAGTCTGAAAGTAGAAGTCTGATAGAAGACTCGATGAGTACTGTTTTAATTAAAAGAATTAAACATAATTTTTTTTTTTGAAAAAGGCTGACCCGACTGAAAGTAGGAGTATGGTAGAAAACTAGAAGAGTACTGCTTTAATTAAAAGAATTAAACATTAAATATTTTTGTTTTTTGAAAAAGGCTGACTCGGCTTTAGCCCGGGTCAGCCCCCTTGACCGTCCGCCCCTGGTCACACATGGTTATATATGCACGATTCTCTCTTTTGGTTGGTTATGTTATATCGAAGATTGTTTTATGTTCATTAAAATTTTTCTAAACCTGGTTTCCTTTTTTTGTGGAAATGGTGAGAAATGTCACATTTTCGAACCTCTGTTGCACTCAAGTGAGTGTTTTTAATAATTTATGTTTAAAAGAACCTATTATAGTGAACTACCAAAATTGCCCTTAAATAATCAGTTTTTTTTATTGTTTGTACTTCCATCTCCACACTTCGAACACTTAACTCAGTAACTCATCTATCTCTCGTTACAATAAAGTTGTCTGAAAATTGAAATCCCTTACAACACAGCCACAATAAATTTTCTATACACACGTTTCTGAGTTTTGTAACACTTTATCCGTTCATTTTCATTTGTTCTTTAATCAGGCATAAATTGTAGCAAAATCCCTTCAATATTATAATCATAACCTATTTCTTTCGCTGCATTTTATTGTGATTATATACTCCAAGGAAGTTACACATTTTTGTTGTGATTTTATAATTATTTATAAGACATTATGAGATTTACAAGGCTAATGAAGGAAATCGTGATGAAATTACAAAATTAAAGAGACTTTTCTATAAACAAATTTTGGTACCTCAGTTGTCAAAAACAAATCATTCCTGAAAGCAGCAACAAATTACAAATGTAGAGAAAGTCAGTCTTGCCAATGCAGAGAAAGTCTGGTGTGCATGTGCATTTATACATTAAGCATTTTTCATTCAATGCTTGTGATACGAGTTCTAATTACGAGTTCTAATTACATATACACTCACATGACATGACATAAATTGAATGAAAAATACACAACGCATCAAATGCTCTGAAATCACTTTCATGCCACAGATTGTTTCAAGCATGCAGCCTGATTTTGCAGCTTTCAGGATTCAGGCCGTAGCTCCTATATAAATGTTCCTTCCCACACAATTAACCAGACGATTCAAATATGAAAATGGCAGCATATTTCTACATGACAATCAGTAATCGCCCTGTCTGAATACCGGAATATTAAAAAATGCTATCACTAATAAATGCCAGGCTTTCAAACACTCGCATAAACATTGTCAACTATGAAATAATCGATAAACCTTACTGCCAAAAAACCCAGCATTCAATCAAACTTGAAATTTAAAGAAAGCAAAATTTTCAATTATCTTATAGGACACTTCATTTATATACACAAAGGTTATGTTGTGTCACTTGTTAAGCATCCAAACATCTAAGCATAAGCTTCTGAAACTGGGCAAACACAATATTTTAGTGACATGGATTCCAGAAACCGAGCATTCATTCATCTGGAACGAAGAAATCAAACCTGACATCTACAGAACCAGATGTCTCTCCAGTATCCTTGTATTCCACATTTGTTATTGTTCCATTATCGTAAGCTTCTTGATACTCTGGCTTGACCCGCCGTACAGGCACAGTGACAGAGTAAATGGTACCAACATCTGTATCAGTAGAGACATTCAGCTGGACTTTATCCTGTGATTCTATCTCCACAAAATCTGACAGAGCAAGCACAATGTTTTTCACAATCTTCCTTTTTGCCTCATCGCTAACAGCACATCGGTCAGAAAAGAGAATCATCTTCAACCGCTGTTTGGCAACCCTTGCATTAGAGCTTCTTCTTGTCGTTGGAGTTGGAAATACTATCTTCCAAGCCAAGTTTAGACGTTCAAAGAAGCTCATGTTCACGGCACTCAGAAGGAAGCTCTCAACCTCTTGGTTAATGGGATTCGGAGACAGCTTATAATCCCCTGAGATCCCAGAAAATCGTTTAGATTGGCGCATGCTACGGTTATCCATAACTATGCCAGGCCGTTTGGGTGTGATTTCAGAAATGCTTGATCCTCCATTCAGAAAACCAGCGAAATCTACCTATAAAGCAGTAAAATATTTAAGACGTCTGGGTGTTACCAGGAATTTATCTATTTTTTCAAATATTTATACAGCATATATAATGAAACCCTACCTACCTAATTATGTAAATTTAAAAGAATCAAAAGCAAAGAATTCTATCGTATACTATCCTCTAGAACAGAACATTTCAAGAAGGATTCCCATAAAAACTACCAGGGAAGCATTTAGACTCAAATCATCATGTTTTAAGGAACAACCTTTATTGGCTTTCTCAAGACAATAAAAACAACAAGTTGCTTTGTTCGGTCTCCATAACATCAAACAGAATGCAGGACAACATCTTGCAAAGTGATGGTGCTTTCATAAATGGAAGGATGAATGACATAGCATGAGATAGTAATGATGCAAGCAAATGCTGACAAAATTTGGAAAAAGTCTAGCCTGTACACCTCAGGACACATAACTATTATAGTGGAATAACCAAATTCAGAAGGATGATACATATAACTCTACACACCAAGAATGAGTGAATCTGGCGAGTGAAAGGGTATGATGAGTCTTACTACTGGTTCACAAAGAGCAGTATGAATATCAAAGAAGCAGGAAGATATCCCTATGAAAATCAAGAGTATATTGAACATGTTTTCCATGTTAACAGTTTAGCAGATTCAGGTAGAAGATATCGTTTGTAATGACATAACAAACAGTGATATTATGACCTCTAGAATTACCTAATAAGCATAGAAAATTTGCAATAACCAAAGTAGTGATTAATGAGCTTAGGAAATTAATTAATGGAGATGCTGGGGGACAGTATGCACTACTGTCAATGCTTAATTTAGCTGTTATCTACTCTTTGATACATACAAAATTACAAACAAATTTGACATGATCACTTTCCAAATATCGTTGCTAAGTCACTTATATCGTCACTGCAGCTACCCATGACCGGAACATACTATCAATAGCCAAAGTTATCTCTCTTACATGGCAACAAACACCATTTTGCTTTGAAAAATGGCAACCGTTGTGCCACTATCATGTTAACCAAGTTTATAACTCATGAGCCAGTTGTTATTTATAAGTGGGAAACAATATTTTTAAGTGAGAAACAAATAAGGGTTATCTGCATGAGACACTGATTTGAAACACTAAAATCCTCAAGATAAGAGGAATCATGCAAAAACAGCATTTCAACATATATAGGTTTCTATATGTATATATAAAACACCAAAACAACATTAATAATACAGCAGAAACCATATCAAATTCATTTTCTCAAGACAAAAAACAAAGACTCCTCCATTGACCCGATACCTTCATACATTTGTATTGGACTCCACTTGCACAATTACGCATACAATATCCTTACTAACTCTATGTTTAAACGGAGGCACAAAGAGAGAGAGGAGTTAAACAAAGGAAAATATCCAGTTATTAGCATTAACATCACAGCATGAAAACACATATAAGGAGAAGCAAATGACAGGAGCGAAGAAGGTTGATATGTGCCAACACATGTGATTATATCTAATCAGCCGCGTAATGGGGATTATTAGCTATTTATTAACAATAAGCAAGCTACAAGTGTTCACATTTTACTAGCTGTCATGAATGAATTTTATCGATAGAACTAAGAACAGTTGTAATTTACTGAACACCCGAGAGAAACATCAATTGGAACAAAATTGACACTCGAATCCTAAACCATTAACCCAAAACCCAAGTACCCAATTCATTTTACAGACAAACAAACACAGAATTAAGCTTGTAATGAACAAATTCCACAAAAACTCAAAATCAAAAGAGAGATAGAAATTCAAATAATAAGGTGGAGAAAGAATTGTAGGACCTTTGAAGAAGGTAGACAGGTTCGATGAGGATGTTGATGATAAGAGGCCAGCGTCGCAGCAACCCTCAGGTCCCCAGATATCGCCATTCTCGATTTTATCAATCTCTCTCTCCGCCCCCCTTTCAAACTGTCACTCTTTTTGCTCAATTGGCTGCTTCTTCGACACTTTCGCAACAGTTTGTAAAACTACTACTGCTGTAACGCTCGTTTTCCACATGAAACGACGGCGTATACCTCTCTGTTTTATTATTACAGTTTACAACTCTTATCCACACTATTTTTATTTTTTCATCTTAGTTAATTAAATCAAACATTTTTTTTAACTATTACAAATTTTAGTATCAGGACTTCAGGAGAGAGGGCATGACTCGAATACACAACCTCTCCGATGTAGATATAGAGAGCTTACAGTTTATCGAGAAGTCAACCTCATCTTGTCAAAAAAATAATATTACTTACCTCATTATTATTTTGTTCATTTATATCATTATATATATATATATATATATAAACACTTCATTGATATCATATTACAAACGATTAAAATTACTATTTCAATTTGCCAAAAAAAAAGGTTGCTACTTCCGTATTAAAAAGTTAAGATTATTTATTTTACTTCCCATACCATTCAAAATACCAAAACTATTCTTAATAACTATTGACAAATTAAAACATTACAACTATTTTTCTTACTATTATACATCGTCGTGACATCTTAAATTTTAATAACCAAGTGGACTTTGGTTTCATGAATTCGAGTTATCACATGCGCTAATTTCTAATACGATTCCAAATGGGTTTCATCTAAGCTCTTCTTCTTACTTCTAAAAATGTTCATAGCTCTCTCCCTTCGTGTTCCCTTCTTCTACCTTCGTGTCACTTATTCAAGTTTTTAGTTTTTTAGTTTTTTCTTTCAGGTTCTTCTCATGTTTTTTTTATGGTTTCTTTGTGATAATGATTGGGGGTGATAAGACACCAAATTAGATTTTTGGACATGTTAGTAGCAAGAAGTTTCTTAATTTCATATACTTTTGGATATGTGTTCAATGAAATGTTTCAAATAAGAAATATTATGCAATGTTGGTTTTAATTTTGTATATATTATTAGAGTTTATGATAAATTGGGCATTCAATTCGATGTTTTTGTAGTGTTTGACCGGTCAATAGCTAAACCTAGCGGCCAATAATTAGGTTAAAGGTACTAAGCTGTAATTTTGACAAATATTTATTATAATAAGAAATTGCATCTAAGTCTAGGCATCTCATTGTAATTTTCCATGTTGACATCGGATTATAAGCAAAAAGGAGATTTTTTTTAACAAAATGAAATTCATCAAATTCAATTTTAACCTGGTTGTGGTAAATTTTTACTTTTAACCAACCTTACTAATAAAAAGACTATGTTTCACGTAATGAATTACATGTCGTACATAATGCATGATGAACTGAAAACATATTAAATATGACAAACTATCATGTATTATTCATCGAAATCCAGAAATTGAAGAAATATGTTACATAATGAACTATGAAATATTACATGGCTGACTATCAAACAACGTTCATTAGAAATCCAAAATTTTGGAAAAACTTCAAAATTGGTTTTGAAAATCACGATATAATATAAAATAATATAAAAACCCATGAAATATATACCAATACAAACAATTTTTAGCTATTTAAAACAATAAAAACTCACCGTATGGTGATTGGAAAGAAGAAAAATGGATTTTGGAGAAAGAAAGCGAAGAACTAAGAGAAGAAAGAAAGAGAAGAAAAAAAACACTATGGGTATTTTCGTCAAGTTCAGGTTAGTTTTGAATATTTTTTAGAAGTTTTGATTGAATATGGTTTTATTTTGAAAATAAGGTTATTTTGATTTAAAATAGATTAAATTGGGCATTCAATAGGATGCTTTTGTAGTGTTTGACATGTCAACAGTTAAATCTAACGGTCAATAATTAGGTTAAAGGTATTAATGTGTAATTTGACAAAGGTTTATTCTAATATGAAATTGCATCTAAAGTCTGCGAAACTTATTGTAATTTTCACTTTTGACAACGAATTTAAATAAAAATATAAAAAGCAGTGGTAGTCTCATAGACTAACAGGGGCAGAGTATGTGGTGGACGCATCTCATTGTCACCACCCCAACAAAAGCGGACCAGCAGAACCAAACCAAGTCCCATGAAGAGAGCAAATAACACAACAGAAGACAAGTCTTTGCATGAACTACTAGTCATCGATTAAACACACACCCAATAGCCCCGACCCATTTGTAGTGAATGGGTAGATGGCGATTTGCTTCTTTTCTCCACAGTTACATGACAAGAACCACTAAATCTCACTACTTGAACCCTTTTATTCTTCTAAAACATCCAACCCCTGCCATCTCTGGTCGCTTTTGCTTTGGTTCAAGACCCTTCACTGCAATCCCATATCGTGTTTCTGTTTCCTGCAACGAATTGGAATCTGGGTCGTTTGATTTCGACCATAGCTATGGACTGGAAGCCAAGGAAGACGAAGAGACCGGAAAAATACCCGTCAAAGCGTATTTTCTCTGTACTAGGTTAGCCTCTTTATAGTTTTATATTTCTACCGATTTGTCATTTTTCTTATGAATGAATTTAAGATTTTAGTGAATGGTTTGTTGTTGGGTTGTGAAAAGACGATGGCTTGGTAATTGTGTGTTTTGTTTTTTGGTTCTTTTACTTGCAGGTTATTTGTTCTTGCACTTGTTTATGGATTTGTTTGCATGTTTCTTTGTTTACTTGTTTGTTCCTGTTTCTGCTCGAATTAGTTTTGCAGTTTGAGAGAATGTGTGGAAGATGTGGAAAGCTAATATTTTGTTGTGATAGGAGTGGATGGATAAGTTGGAAGATTGCATTGACAAGTTGGACAAAAGGTTGGAAATTAATGAGTTTTGAGAATTTTGCAATATAAGATTATCTAATTTTATATGTTTAGATAATTAGATGTCGAATGTTCTAAGTTGAGGTTTAGAGGCGAAGCAAGCTACAATCGATACCATTGAAGTTATGGAGTCTAAGAAATGTCTTAATTTTGAATGTTGTGTAACATATCCCCTTTAGTTCTTATTGCTGTCTGGGTAAGTCTTTAAGTGTGATTATATTGGATGGTAGAATCCAAGCTTGTGATGTATAAAATTCGAAAAAAAGGAAGCCATTTGCATGTACATATTGGTTCTTTTTGTAGCTTAATATGTATGCTGGTTTATAATTTATCTTTTTTCATTTTTGGTACTTTTGGATCGATAGAACAAGAAATTTATAGACGTTAGTGTTGAATTTAGATATTGTTTTTCTTTTGTGAGCATCATTTGTAGTTTCAATGTTTGGTATTGGAATTCTCGTCATATTTTTTTTAGATGCATTACAATTTACATATAAATAATATTTACTGGTAGTGCAAAACTTAAAAGATTTTCAATGACGTGGGTTGGTTTGTCTATGAGTTGGTCCCAAATTGATAATTTAGGTTGGATCAGGTTTGAGGGCAACAGGTTGAGCTACAACATCTTTAGTTTATTGTTAAGTACTTAATTTTGTATGGCAAAGTTGTTTGAATTGGTTTTGAGTGAAACATTCAATTAGTGGAATACTTCATAGGTTTGTTTCTGATGAGGAGCATGAAAAATGATATGAATTGATGCAATGTCTGGGAACACTCTCTTACTCTGAACATTATTCTTGTTTTATTTTTTTTAATGTGTATTCAAAATTCGTTTTTAATGGCATAATGCCCTACTATCCTTGTCCCCCTCATAGATAATATTCTGAGTTTGTATATTACCGACCTTTATTTCTATTGTTATTTTTGCCGTAGAAGTTGAACAATTTATTGCCTATCTGCTTTTTTTCTGTCTAAATTTATTGCACTTTATTTCTGTTGTTATTTTTGCATTATATATATGTATGTATATTGGCTTTTTTTTCTTCATGTATGTGCTTTGCTCTCCATGCAATCTATTTAGGGGCTCCCTCACCTTTCTCTATTGCTTTGTTTTTTCATGATGATTTGGCTTCTCAGATTCATGGTTTTGGCAGTATCAATTTGAAGAGCATGCAAGCGGAGAATTTAAGCGATTTTGTTCCCCCTTCCTCTCGCTCATCAAATTATATTGCCCTCAGATATTGCAGTTTTCCTTCAGACATTGCTGTAAGATGATTAAGAAACAACTTGATCCTTCAATTTGGTTAAAGTTCTTAGAATATTTTCTCTTTTAAATATTATTTTTTCTTACCATTATCGTGCCTCATTATATATAAGGTATCCGGTAAATATATCATTTAGGTTGTTGAGTGTGGTTACTGTTGTCAATTCTCTGTAATCCATTTTTGTAATTTTAAATAGTTATTAGAGGGTCGACAGTGTATTTAAATATTCTTGATATAACTGTTTTGTTAATCTGAGGCTTTTATGGCATAAGAGGAAGTTGGACTCACCTTTAAATTGTTTCTTGCCTTGTTGCCTATGACATATTATACTGCTTGATTCAAAATAGATATGGATTGGGGCATATTGGGGTTGGGGTTTAGTGTATGCACCGTTTATTTTTCTTGGTTTTTGTTCATGTGAAAATTGAAAAGGTTGCATGGTTCTCCTGATGGTCAGACAAAACAGTTCCTAAGTATTTCTCGACCTCAGGATTACTTATTCAAATTATTGATGAAAGTTTTGTCGAGTGTTAAAATCTATAATTTGTGAGGTAATAAAGATATATCTGTCAGCTCATTGTTTGGGCTTGGATACTTTTGTGAAGCCTGGTGTGTTTCTTATTGTTCAGTAAATGGACCAGGTTTAAAGTATGTCATTTTGCACTGTAAGGCTGTTGTAAGTTGTAACTGTATTTGTATTCCGCAATATGTGCTGGTTGAGTGAAACAGTATCCCACAAATCTGAATGTAGCTTCAATAAGATTGGTTAAACATCTTCTTGTTATGTTTATATAGGCACATGGAGTCAAGGAGAATGTCAGCCATTCTCGTTACATGGTTGTGTACCAATATGGATCTGCCGTTCTTTTCAATATTGAGGACGATGAAGTTGAAAATTACTTGAATATAATTCGTAAACATGCTTCAGGATTGCTTCCCGAGATGAGGAAAGATGGTGAGTTTTCTTAAGAAGCTCCGGCTTTAATCAAATTCTTATAATGAATTTTGACCTGATTATTTTATTATTATTATTTGGGCATTCAAATGTTATCTTATTATATTCATGCATAGCATTAATGTTTCATGTCAGTTGTGTTTTTCCGTAGTATTGCATTTTTTTTAATTGTTTTAATATTTACAGTGGATTCAACATGGATCGGAAAGAATTTAGAATCAGCTAATTAGTCTAATTGTTTTAGACCATGGTCAATGAATACCTTTAGATCATAATTATCATTAAATTTGAAAACATTTACATATGAATTCTAACATTCCTTTTTAGTTTTAGATTGCTAACAACCTTGTAGCCCACTAATCTAAAACAAATTCATAATTCAGCTCAGAGATTTTTAGATTTGATTGTACCGTGAGTATACCTGATGAGTAGTAGTTTGTTCCAACCCAAAACAAAAGAATGACAAGGATAATCCTTCAATAAGGGACTCAAAAGAACCAATTCACCAATCAGAATCAAAGATTTTTTTTTTGTTTGGAATTTTGGCTTCTTCTTTTCATTTTACATGAGGTTTGGTGGATTTCTTGTTCATCACAATTGTTTTGACAAATGTTCACCACATTGTTTTTTGACAAATGTTCACCACGTTTCTAATACTTCCTTTTGTAAGTATTAGTAAAATTTTACCCCCCTCTCTCTCTCTCTCTTAGAAATATCTATTTTGACATGAAATGGGTTTGTCAATATCATATTTATGAAGATAAAATATAACAAATCTATGTTAAAAAGTTGTTCACATAGCTGTGAACATACGATCTATGAAAACTGCACGTCGAATCTCCAAGCATAAATCATGTTAAATCAAGTTTTAACGATACCATTGTGACTGTTATAGATGTATGGGCTTAGTTGATTTCTTGGTCCTCTATTATCATCAAAGATAATAATGAAACATTTTGTTGAGGAACATTGTTTTTTTTCTTTATTAGCTAATTAACTTTATTGTACTAATGCATTATTGGAGGTTTTCTATTCTGCAGTTTTACTCATGTTGTTCGTCTTTCTTTGATTTTGAGATTGTTCCACTTGATGATCCGTACTCTTTTTTAGGTTACACTGCCAACGGTGCCAATTACTGGGTTTATGCTGTATATGAATTAAAAATAAAACAGTTGGGGTTTACTGATCTGTGGTATAAGAATATGGTTAATGGTAACTTGGTTTCTGTTTGTTATAAAGTATAAACACTTAGCAAGTTTTGAAGTAAGCAACCATTTTAATCATGATTTCAAACATGTGCTCAATTGCTCAGTGCTTTTACTGTTACCAAACATGTCCCTGTCAAATGCAATCTGCCATGGTACCTGACAAAAAAAAAGAGAAGGAATGAAAGCAATCTGCCTTAGTATATGGGTATACGCCAAGCTTTTATTGGTTCAGTTAGAGGTCTCAACGATCCCAAAATTATATCATTTTACCAAGATCAGTATGAGTGTTTTTTTTTTTTTTACTAAGGTGATATATTACTAAAGGTGCTATATGCTTTTTGTTCCTTTACATTGTTTGAAATTTTTACCTAACCTTAGACACAAATATTATCCAAGTTATATGATAGTTGCATCAACATAAACTGTTATGTGCATCAACTTTACTGTTCCTTATTCTCCTGTGTAGTGTCCTTGTAAAGTTTTTCCCTTGCTTAATAGGTTCTGAGTGAATGTGAAGTTGATTTTGACTTTTATTTTTGATCCCTTTTATTAGATTATGCCATAAAAGAGAAGCCACTGTTGGTTGAGGACATGCAGGGTGGTGCAGACTACATTGTTCTGAAAACTTTGGATACTGATAGTATCCGCATAATTGGAAGTGTGCTTGGCCAAAGTATTGCTTTGGATTATTTTGTTTCTCAGGTGATTTTCTTGCAAATTTCTGATTGATCTTGTTGTAATGCTTTTATGTGATCCATATAGCGGAGAAGCTGTAATGTAATTTTCCTTTGTGTACTTGCAAAATTTTCATGCTTGACTTGGTTTAATCTTAAGCTTGACACAGTTTTGTGCTTGATATTATGCTGCTGAAAATGAAAGAAAACTAGTCATGTGCATTCTACAAGTTAGGTTCTTGGGATTTAAGCTTCATGTTTACAGTAACCTCTCTAATCTCCCTTGCTTTTCCTCCCTCTGGCAGGTTGATGGTATGGTTGAAGAGTTTGCAGGTATAAATCGTGCTATGGAGAAGACTGGAACTTTCACAATGGACAGGACAAAGCTACTTCAGCTTGTCGGGAAGGCTAATTCAAATCTAGCTGATGTAATTCTCAAAGTCGGTCTTTTTGAGAGGTAACTGCTGGTGCTTGTTCTATAAGTGACTATATTATTTTCTGCATTCGATGAATATCAAAAGCCTCTTCTGTCTTCTAGTTTCAATACCGTATGACTTAGATAGGTTACATGACTAATATAACTATTTGTTTGTGAATATTTGGCTAAATTCATATCAAAATAATCCCAAAAGCTTTTGCTACTCCAAGTTATCATAATTTACATATGAACAGTTAAATACTTAAATCTAAGATACATATCTTCGGTTCATAGTCATGCATCGGGTAACCCTCTTATTTTCTGTCCTTTTAATATACAGGTCAGAAATTGCTTGGAGGGATGCGAAATATGCTCAAATACATGAGTACCTTCGGGAGGAATATGAGGTTGCACAGCGCTTTGGAAACCTGGATATCAAATTAAAATTTGTAGAGGTATTCCTGCTGTTATATTACTTATGAATGCATTTTATGGATAGAGCCATATATATATAGTATTTTCAATGCTACTATACAAGATCTATAATCAAAGGTGATTAGATTAGATTTTGGTGTGCATTTTGGGTCTCTATTTCATTTCTCTGAAAATTTTTATATTCATAATTAGTTACTTGGTTGCATTAATAGTAATGTAGTTGATGATGATAATATTTATATGTTGCATTAGTAATTACTGGGTTTGTGTTTCATCAAAAAAAGAAACGAAAAATAGTTACTTGGTTTCATAATTTTATTTTATTTCTTATATGTCTACTGTTATAATGCAGCACAACATTCATTTCCTTCAAGAAGTGATCCAAAACAGAAGATCGGATCTTTTAGAATGGTGCATCATTTTCCTTCTGAGTATTGAAAATGTTATATCAATATATGAGATCCTTCACGATTCGACTGGAGTTTCTCTGTGATTTTCGGTTAGCGGATAGGAAACTTACAAAGCTATATCAAGTGATTACACAAAATTCAATCAATTTATAGAGCAAATTGATTTTTTTTATTAACCTATGTATTTCTATTAATCATCTTTCATAGCATGGTATTGGTCAATTTTACAGTTTCAATTTTGCTAATAGTCTGACTACATAGTTAGTCGGATTAAAAAAGAAATCAATTACTTTGCTTGTTGTTTTGATAACATTGCTACTTTTTAAGTATATTTATCTTCAAATGTGGTAGTTGAGTTGATATTATTCACTTGCCATGCCCTTATTTTTCTTTAACTCAATGGAATTAGTTAGTGGCAGTTGAATTGTTATATATATATATATATATATATATATATATATATATTTTATTAAAGATTAATTTGAACTATTAAAATTTGGGAGGAGTAATTGATATGGATCCAGTGTCTAGATGATGTCGATGCTGAGGGTTTATTATCGAGTCACCTAATTGAATTGATATCATTTATTTTTCACATCGTTATATATCTTAAGTTCTTAATTCAAAGGAATTAGCAAGTGATTAACAGTGGCTGTGGCATAAATTATGGAAGTGTTTTTCCAACCCAAAAAAAAAAACCACCCTCTTCAAGTAAAAAGATATTATACTAATCGAGTGTTAGTTGAACAGATAAAAAAGAAAATTCTTCATCTCAATCAAATATCATCGGAATGAATCATTATTAAAAAATAATAATAGTAGTAATAATAATTATGAATGAATTAATGAAGTAAAAATTCAAATATATAATGATAACCAGAGAAATCAATTTACATAATCAAAATATCAGAATAGAACAAGACAAATATTGGAACTAGTACCTAGTGAGCGAAAACAAAACATTCCAAGCACATAAACAAAAAAACGTAGGAATACATCAAGCTTTAGAATTGATATGAGAAATACGAATCAGGTTTTAAATTTATGGGGTGTTTCCGAGCCAAAAATGATACGAACTTTGAGTAGTCCACGTCGGATTTAGATTTATTTTGTTGGGTCTGATTTATCATCCATGCAGGTTCGTTAAAATAGTCTATTGATACTCTTTTTTGCGGCCGTTTCTCTGGTTGTTGTTGTTGGTGCATCAACAGCTGCTGTTGTATGGAAGCTTGATGAGACCGAAACAAGTGTAGTTGAATATTCAACAATTGCGTTAGATGCTCCACTTCGAGCGTGCAATGACTCAAGTTGTTGATGGCTCAACAATAATTCAGCTTGTGCTGCTGGTTCGGCAAGCTTCTCTTCTTGAAGCATGCACATACGAGGAGGCAGACACCGTCGTCGACGCCTTCGGGGAGGTAACTCAGCTTGTGGTGCTGCCTTGAAAGGCTTCTCTTCTTGAAGCTTGCGCATCCGAGGAGGTAGACACCGTGGACGCATTTGAGGTGGTAACTGGTTTTGTTGTTGTTGGAGCTTGAGGAGACGAGGAGGGAGCTGCTGTGATCTCATTATCTCTCTATGAATGCTAAGTTGCTAACAATTTTGAGGATAAAAATGTTGAATATTGAAAGTATATATAATAGGTAAATATTACTACTCCATTTAGGATTAGGAAATGTAATACTTCTACAACAACATTTGTTTATTTTTTATTTTTTATTTTGTTCTAATCCCTCAAGGATTCGGTCATTATATGAAATACTACACTTATAAGGTTTAGTTACCTCTAACCGAAAATAACTATATTAAATATAAGGTCAAATTCAAAAGGTAAAATCTGACAGTTATTATAATCGAATTCTACTACATATACAGTGATATACTGTGTACAACATTTTATTTAATTTTTATTTTTCCCAATCCTACAAGGATTTGATTTTTCCGTTATCAATTATCATATCAAATGCTACTTTCAGTTACCTTTAATGACCTTCAACCCTTTTACTGAATTTTGCAATAATAATTAATATTTAGTATATTCCGCAAGATAATCATATATAAATATCAAATGCAATACCAAATATGTGATAATTATCGGATCAAATTTATATTAAATTTAAATAAATAATAGAATTTTTATATATAAGAAAACAGAAGAAAAAAAGAGAGGAGGCCTATGTTGCTTACAAGTACTCCCAAGTATAGGCAATTGAAAAACAATATGCTGATATTTATTTGTAATTGAAACAAATATATAGATGAAACAGAGACGTAGCATACTAATCTTGTAATGATCTGTTGGCGCACAAACGTCACTACGCGGAAGCGTTGCCGAATAGAACACAAACAATCAATAGCAAAAGAATTAAGATGAAGAAGAAAATAAATCCAAACACACAACACAAGAGTTTTTACGTGGAAACCCAAATCGGGAAAAAACCACGGCCGTCAGGACGACAAGAAATCAATCCACTATGAAGAAAATTGTTACAACTTCACTCTCAGGATTTTTCTCTCTAACCCCAAACCCAATTACACCCAATGCTCTCTTTGAGATCTCTCTAAATAATTGCTAATTTGCTCCACCCAATAGCCTAGCTATTATGGTATATTTATATGAATTACAAGGAGTTTAAATCAACAAGGAAATCCTTTTCCTATACATACAAGATTTTCTTGTTTCACATAAATAATATTTCCTATTTATGACAAGTTATCTTGTAAAGGAGAAATCCTTATTCTATAAGCATAAGACTTTCCTATTCCAATAAACATAAGAACTTCCAGAAGAAAACCTTTCCTTTTATCGCCAACATTCCTGATCTGGGCAAAATCCGTCATTACCGCGGTCTGGGTCGCGGTTGGCCACCCGCGACCTGGACCGCGGAAAGCTACTGATGTCCACCGCTCAGAATACCGCGGTTGGTGTCTTTGCCTCCGCCGCGGTCTGCACCGCGCTCTACTCACTGGAATGTACCGCTGTCTGCACCGCTCCCTATGCATGTGTCCGCAGCGCGGTCCATGTAGCGGTTCTCTTCAGAATTCGTTTCTTCAGTTCTTCATTCGGTCTTCAAGCCTCCCTCAATCTCGATCTCATACTTCCAAACGTATCTCACGTCTCCAGGAAGTCTTCGCATTGGTGAATCTCGTTTGGTAACCATTGGAAATTCAAGCCATATCCAACATGATCAAAACTAATATAATATATAACCAAGAATTCTAAGACTGTTAATTAATAAATATAATTTCTTATGTGCATCAACTTTAATGTTAGCTTATGATCTCTTGTGTTGTGTGATGCCCTTGTCAAATTTCTTTTTTCATCCTAATTTTTCTCCTTGCTGTTCTTGTTGTTCAAAGAACTAGAATTTCTAGTAGGAGCCAGACTCAAAAATTTAGAGGGTCCATTATATAAAATCAAATTTAGGAGGTCATGTCCAATTAATAAAAAATATGATTAAAGTTAAAAATGAAGGTTGAGATAAAAAGATATTATTTTAATTCACGACCCCGTTGGTATGAGAGCGAGAGACTTACCATTTGACCACCTCAAGGTCACCATAATGCCTCTTTTGTCGTATGTAGAATTATCTCCATTTTATTTTAGGAAATTAAAAAAAAATTATCATAAAAATTCAGTGGTATACATAGATGGATGCATTCATGCAGTTAAGGCATTAATGATTCATGCTAACCTCGTGGTTATACTTATAGGTCCAACTAACATATAATGATATAAAAGACATTGCACTTCTTATTTTATAGTTTTACAATAGTTAATTAATTTATCAAATTATTTTCCAACTTCCAAGCTTGTTCCAAAGTTGAAAGATAAAACAAGAATTATGTATTTTTTATATTTTTATATTAAAACAATATAACTATTCATATATACTAATAACATATAATTCAGTCAATTTTATAAGATGTCACTTAAAATTTTTTTATAAAGATATCGGAAATCATTCAATTTCAGATCTTATGGACTAAGGAAGCTTCAGAAAGCTTCGATACAAGAACTGCTAAGGATACTATAGTCTCTAGGTATGGACGTAGATGGCTGTGATGACACCTTCTTTACTCCATGGTCCTATAAATCCCAAGAAACTATGGCTATTAAACGCCATATAAATTTAAATCATTCTTGATCATGTACTGTGGTCCGAATCCGTGTATGGATGCAGCTGTTCTCCAAACGGTGTTTCAGTTGACCGTATTCCAAGAGAGGCAACCCAAGTTGCTCATGTCCTAGGTTTTTTACAATAGGAACTGCAATACAAGTGTACTTCATTTATAATTTTTTTAATAATAATTTATATATTCTTATAATTAATTAGTGGCTTATAGGAATGAGATCAAGTAATTTTTTTTATCTGTTCTACTAAATTATTAATCAGTAACATTCATAAGGAAAAGATAGGAAATTCAAATATAAACGTTGTTTTATTCAACGGTTAGATTTGATTCTTTAAAAAAGAAAGATTATATATCTTATATTGTCTTCACATACTAATACCAATGAGATAAGAAATATAGTGGTATGACAGATAAATAATATCAATTCAATTAGGTGACTCAACGAGTAAACTTTTCACACCCACAGTCAATGAGACCGTTGATTCAAATCAATATCCCTTCCCAAATTTATAATAATTCAAAGTAATTTTAAGAAAAAAAAATTAATTCATGGACTACAACCGACTAATTCCATTGATTTAAAGAAAATTAATGACAAGGCCTTCAAATAATAATATCAATTGAACTACCACATTTGAGGATAAATATATTATAAAGATTCAAGTTTGTGATATTGATCAGACTAGAAGAGGCTTTTAAAATTTATCAAAAAGAATCAATCATCTAGCTAGTCACATATAGAACAAGCATCACCAAGTTTGATATATATATTGAGTTAGCTAAAGCCGCTTAGTTTTTCCTGCATATCTATCATGAAAGTTCATGATAAATTGTCAAAAGAATAATACTATTTTACTCAAATTTGGTATCTGAATTTGGAACCTAAATGATGTGGCATCATTAAAAACCAATGATTTTAATTATCCAATTCTAATAGAAATAAATGAAGGATCCATATCATTTTGACAATAAATTTGGACAACAAATTTAGACAAAATAGCATTATTGTTGTCAAATAATTAAAACTTGATTCTGATTTGTTTAGACAATGGTTCCTTTAAACCAGCCATTTTATTGAAAAATTATCCCTGCTAATTATTTGGGAGAGACTTTAGACATAATTCCTGAAAATGAGATATTACCAGCAGAATAAGGAAGGTCATTTAATTTACTACCAAAGCCATATTGGGCATTAAATCAATGTTAATTTACCGTATAAACAAAAACACATCATCTCTTAGTAGAGTTAGTAGTACACCTCCTTATTACAGTGGTGGTGAGGGATTCGAGTCCCGCTATATGCATTTTACAAGTATGCGTGAGAAGTTTTCTTATAAGAGTTATTATATTTTACCTCTGTAATTGTATTGATCATCTTTCATATCATGGTATTGGTATTGATTTAAAAGTTTCAATTTTGATAATAGTCTGACTACATAGTCGGATTAAAAAAGAAATTAATTTCGTTGCTTGTTTGATAATATTACTACTTTTTAAATATATTTATCCTCATATGTGGTAGTTGAGCTGATATTATTCACTTGCAATGCCATTATTTTTCTTTAACTCAGTGGAATTAGTTAGTGGCAGACTGGCAGTTCAGTTGATATTGTTTTCTTAAAAAGATTAATTTGAACTATTATAAATTTGGGAGGCCGGAGATATTGATTTGAATCCACTGTCTCATTGATGTTGATGTAAAAGGTTTATTATTGAGTCACCTAATTGAATTAATATCATTTATTTTTCACACCATTATATATCTTAAGTTCTTAAATTGAAGGAATTAGCAAGTGATTAACCGTGGGTGTGGCATGAATTATGGAAGTGTTTTTCAAAAAAAAAAAAAATCACCATTCTCAAGTAAAAAGATATTATAATAATTGAGATTCGAGTGTTAGTTGAACGGATAAAAAAGAAAATACTTCATCTCATTTATTAAAAAGAGTTAGTTTTAAAATAATAATAATAATAAATGCATTAATGAAGTAAAAATTCATATATATATATATATATATATATAATAATTTTCACATAAGTGCGCACTGATAGAATTATATAAGGAATTTGAATGTAAGCCACACATTTTATATATTTCGACTTGGTATGTATGCACTTGTCAAAACTATATTATAAATGAGTGGCTCACATTCAATATCCTTATATAATTATATCAGTGCGCACAGACAAGAAAAAGACTATATATATATATAATTATAACAAGAGAAAGCGATTTACATAATCAAAATAAAACAAGACAAATATTGCAACTATTACCTGGTGAGCAAAAACATTCTAAGTACATAAAAAAAAATTGGAATACATTGATCTTTAGAATTGATAAGAGAAATACGAATCAGGTTTTAAATTTATGGCGTGTTTCCGAACCAAAAATGAGACGAGCTTTGAGTAGTCCACGTTCGATTTAGATTTATTTTGTTGGGGCTCTGATTGGATCGGCCGATTTATCATCCATGCAGGTTCGTGAAAATAGTCTATTAATACTTTTTTTTGCGGCTGTTTCTCTTCTTGTTGTTGTTGGTGCATCAATAGCAGCTGTTGTATGGAAGCTTGTTGAGACTGAAACAAGTGTAGTTGAATATTCAACAATTGCGTTAGATGCTCCACTCGAGCGTGCAATGACTCAAGTTGTTGATGGCTCAACAATAATTCAGCCTGTGCTGCTGGTTCGGCAAGCTTCTTTTCTTGAAGCATGCGCATACGAGGAGGAAGACACCATCGTCGACGCATTCGGGGAGGTAACTCAGCTTGTGGTGCTGCCTTGAAAGGCTTCTCTTCTTGAAGCTTGCGCATCCGAGGAGGTAGACACCGTGGACGCATTTGAGGTGGTAACTGGTTTTGTTGTTGTTGGAGCTTGAGGAGACGAGGAGGGAGCTGCTGTGATCTCATTATCTCTCTATGAATGCTAAGTTGCTAACAATTTTGAGGATAAAAATGTTGAATATTGAAAGTATATATAATAGGTAAATATTACTACTCCATTTAGGATTAGGAAATGTAATACTTCTACAACAACATTTGTTTATTTTTTATTTTTTATTTTTTGTTCTAATCCCTTCAGGATTTGGTCTTGGTCATTTAATGAAATACTACATTACTACCCTTATAAGGTTTAGTTACTTCTAATCCAAGATAAATATATTGAATATAGTTCAAATTCAAAAGGTGAAATGGGATAGTTATTTAATCACTGTATTACTAAAAGTAACTGCCTATATTAATTTGGAAATTTCAGAAAAAAAAATATAACAATAAAAAATATAGTTAAAATTAATTAAATTGAAATAAATAATAGAAAAGATAAAATAAAATAAAAATTGAAAAAAAGAGTAGAAGGCCGTTGGATCTCTATCTTTCTTACAAGCATAAGCAATTATTTTTGGGTCACAAGCATAAGTAATTGGTCTTGACAAAGAATATGATGTTATATATTTATTTGTAATTAAAATAAGTATATTGAAGAAAAAGAGTTGTAGCACACTAATCTTGTAATAGTTTCAAAAAAGAAATCTTGTAATTAATAATAAAAACTAATCTATATCCAAGAATTCTAGACTGTTAAATAAAAAATAAATAAAAAAATCAAACAAACCTTCATGTATGCTTTCTAAGATTAATGGCCTCTTACCTTGGTGGTTGAAGTTTTCAAATGAAAGTTCCTCCATTGAAGTTTAAGTCTTGATAATTGTAAACTTGTAGTCTATATGTAACCTCTCCCCGGCAGTGGAAGTATTCCTTCACATCACATATATATATATATATATATATATATATATTTTAAAAGTTGTTGTTTTGCACGTCTTTTAATTTAGACTTTTTTTTTGAACAACTAGAGTTTATTCATCCCTCGGATGGCCGGAAAGAACGCCAAGACCCAGCAGGACCACTACGACAAAACAACCCGAACAGACAAACCAAAACTCAACTCCTAAACAAGGCAGACTACCGAAATCAAAACAAAACCAAACAAAGGTGAAAAATCCCCCGCCCCGGCCCGAAGGAAACCAAAAAGCCTACATGTTGAAGCTCCAAACCAGGGAGTCTGAGTTCGTACCAGATCCTTTTTTCGCCAAATAATCTGCAGCAGAATTACTGGATCACGGATTGAAAATAGCAGAGGTGTTCCCCAAGGAGACCAGCCCATTTCGGATATCCAGATGAACATTTATATGCTTCTGACTTCCAATTCTTTCATCATTCACCCACGAAACTGCGACTTTAGAATCACTAATCACATCTATCTCTTTACCCATCAGAACACTAGCCTGCACGCACAAGGTGACATCCTTGTGGATGGCAAGAAGTTATGCTGATATCGCATCCTGATAGCCCACATTGAGAGAGAACGAACCCAGAATCTTTCCTGAAGAGTCTCGTAAGACACCACCAATACCTGCACTTCCAGGATTTCCCCTAGATAATCCATCGGTATTGAACTTAAATGCATCTTCTATATTGGCTTTCCTCTGAACTTTGGCTTCACTACAACTTTCAGACAGATTTAAGAGCATAGTAGTGATGGGAAGCATCGAACCTTTAACATGATGTTTAAACCACCATGCTACCCGAAATTTGATCAAATCCATAGCCTGCTCTACTGACATTCTACTGCCTTTGAACACCAATTGATTCCTCGCCTCCCAAATCGTCCAAATCATGGCGAAAAACAAGGTGCTCCATACTCTGTTCTGACTTGCCCCTGGGCACATCCCTGACCATGCTCTGATCTATTCCAACAAGCCACCATTTGAGCAGCTTTCCACACCCCACCAACCCATACACCTGGACCAAAGTTCCCAAGTCCTAGTGCCATGAAGAAATAAGTGATCTATTGATTCCATATTTGTGTTGCACATCGGACACTCCAGAGGTGTAGATGAAGCCACACCGAACTTGTGCATCACCATCCTAACCATAAGTCTGCCACGCAATAATTGCCACATGAACATCTCTATCTTGACAGGGCACAAACCTTGCCAGCTGCTCCTAAAATCCACTAAATCGTCCTCTTTTGAATCTGCCAATTGATGTCGAAAAGACCTTATAGTAAATTTTCCATCCGCACAAAAAGTCCAGGTGAGAACATCATGAGTAAATTGACGAATTCTCATGTTCTCTAGAAGCTCCATTAGCACCTTCCATCGATCTTTTTCACAATCAAACAATGGCCTTATTAACTGGATGTTCCAAGACCACATATAATCGATCCAGCTATCATACTCCTGGACCACACCAGCTTTGTTAGTTGCCAATGCGTATATCCTTGGACAAGCCGACTTCAACTGAGAGTCGTCCTCACTTCTGAAGCTCCAGAAATCAGCCATATTACCATCCCCTATGATGACCTTCAATCCTTCCTTAATCACCTTTTCCGTTTTCAAACCGCTGGCTAGGAGACTTTTTATCGCCTTAACAAACAATGAGGCGTTCATGTTAGGACTACACTCCCATAAAAGACTTTCCTTCCGAACCCCGTATTTTGCGCACAACACTGTTCTCCACAGGGAATCAAATTCACTTCCAAATCTCCACATCCATTTGGCAAAGAAGCTTTTATTTTTGTCCAGCATCCGTCCTATGCCCAGCCCCCCTGCTTTCTTGCTCTTACACATATCTTCCCATTTGATTGCATGAACCTTTTTCTTTTTCGCTCCATCGCCCCTAAAAGAACTCACGCTGAAGTTTTTCTATCGCCTTAGCTACACCCATCGGCATTCTAAACACGGACATATAGTAAGAGGGTATGCTAGAGAGGACTAGTTTTTATAAGAGTTAATCTTTCACCTTTATTAAGAAACTTTCTCTTCCACGGAGCCAATCGTTTTTCTATTCTATTTATGACTGGGTCCCAAAAAACTTTCGCACTAGGCCTCGCTCCCAGAGGAAGACCTAGATAGGTAACCGTAAGCATAGCCTTTTGGCATTTTAGGACATCTGCCCAACAATCCTCTGAATGCCTTCCTTTCCCCACCTTAACCACACAAGATTTGTGGAAATTTATTCTCAAACCCGATGCCATTTCAAAGCATCTTAAAATCATTTTGACATTCCGTAGGTACTCCATTCTAGGCCGTAGAAAAAGGATGGTGTCATTAGCGAATTATAGATGCTGTAAGGACCTCGATTTTATGATTGGCTTATTTCATGACAAACCACCACATTGGGGATGATTGTGTAATGGGTAGCTTAGGTCCGTATTGGCAAGCTTCCAAGCATCTCCATGACTTCAAGAGCAAAATGTATACTCACTTGACTTTGTCTCTTGAAGAGTTTAGGTGCACACACACACTTCATGCATGTTTTGTTTATCTTACATTTGTGTTCTTTATTGTTTGTATAAGTGTGCATCCTTTTCTAAAACACTCACTAACTTACATTAGATATCATATCTTGCATTATATCTTATTTGATAACATGTTTGACATGTTAATTGTGCTTAATTGTGTGCATCTCACTCACTTCACATTTGCACAACATTCAGTGTAAGATTGACTTTTGTCTTGAGTGTTAAAAAGGGATTTTTCCCTTTGGCACGGCCTAGACCGCTCGGCAGGCTTTGCTTGCACCGCTGGCGCACGGAGCGGTATTCTCCAGTGCGTCATGCGCGACGTGGACCGCGACCTGTGCACTTGCACGCACAGCGGTCCAAACCGTGGTGTTGTCCAGACGGTGCAATGCTGTATGTACCGCGGTCTGGACACTTACCTGTGCCGCGGTCTAGCAAGCGGTTTTGACGGGATTCTGGTTCCCAAGTTCAAAACGATGTAGTTTTATCTAGGGCTTCATATATATTCTTCCTCTTCTCTTCTTGGCTGACCAAGAGCTCTAAAAATTCATTTTTAGAGAGAGGTTAGAGCTCCTAGAGAGAGAAAGCTTCAAGAAAGCATCTTTGACTCTCCAAACCCAAAACCCATCTCCATATTGCATCATTCAACATCATTTGAGTATGGGTCTCCATTGTTTCATGACTAGGTAAGCAAGAACTTCTTTGAATATCATTTATTGTTCTTCTTACTCTAGATTAGGTATTTATTGCATGATTAAATACCTAGACTCTATTATTGCATATTTATGAGTCTTGATAACATGATTGGGTTTGCATTTTGATAGCTTAATTGATTAGGTCTTTTTGCCTAAAAGCTAGGTCATAAATATTCATGTGTGATAAATTGATAACTAGGTTGAGAAATTGTGTTTTAATCAACTAGTTAATGTTCATGAATATTTGATTGTGTTTGTTTGTGATAGCTTGCATTATTAGGTCATATATGCCTAAATAGCTAATCCATAAATATTCATGTATGCTTAATTGATGATTATGTTGACTATGTGCATCGAGTCAAGTTTATGAATGTTTATGTGAATTTAATTGACAATTAGGTTGTTAGAATTTCTCTACAACTAATTGAGACCTCATGTGTGTACATGTAGGCATTATTTGATAACTAGGATGTTGTATTGCACTATCTACATCTAGTTAAGCATTGTATGTTTGGTCTAACATATATTGTGTTGAGCATTCATTGATTGTTCACTTAGAACCTATACTCTTCATTGAGTCAAAGTCTTGTGGCTTCGGGGTGAAGTTGCACAAGCATTGAAGTCTTGCAACCAAGTTGTGGTTGGACAAGCATTGGTCAAGAATCCATTGTAAAAGGCCTGCGGGTAGAGTACGAGGTGCTCACGCCAATAGTAGTGTATCAGTGGATATCACTAGGGATTGAACCAAGAGTGGCGAGTGGTAGTGTCCATAGCCTGAGGTTATCTAGAGTGAGAGTCCGAGCATCACTTGAGGGTGTAACGTTTTACTCATATAGTGGATTTGAGGATCGTGTGTGGCTAGGAGGATAGCCCGTGGTTTTTCCCTTTGTTTAAGGGTTTCCACGTAAAAATCAAGTGTTATTTATTATTCCGCACTTTACACTTGATTTTGTATGTTTGATTTAATTGGGTTATTTGTTTAATATTGACTAATCGAAAAATTGGTAATAATCGATTAACAACCCATTCACCCCCCCTCTAGGTTGTAGACACATGCTAAGAGTGTATTTTCAGATGCGTTACATGAACTATAGTTTCCCCGAATGATGCCCTTTTAATCATGTCCAGCTCGGCTGCCTTGCTCAAAATACTGCTCAATCCTTCCGTTACTATGATAAAGAGAAAAGGAGATAAATGGTCCCCTTGTCGGAGCCCTCTCTCGACCTTAAACTGATCCATGGGGCTTCCATTCACTAAAATCGAGAGAAGTGGGGTCGAGATACAACTTTGAATCCAACGTCTTCATTTCTCACCAAAACCCATATTCAGCATCATTGAGTCTAGAAAATCATGGTCCACGCTGTCGTAAGCTTTCTCAAAATCAAGCTTTACCATGAGGCCCCCTTCTTTGTCCGATCTCTAGGATTGAATAATCTCTTCCGCTATAATAAAACTATCCGTAATTTGGCAGGTTCTGAACAAAATCCATTTGGGTTTCTCCTATGATAGAATCCATAACAGCTTTCAAACGATTGTCAAGTACCTTGGCTAGTATCTTATACATAGATCCGACGAGACTAATTGGGCGATAGTCTTTCATCGTATCCGGCTTTCTACATTTTGGTATGAGTGCTAAGAAGGTATGATTCAAGTCTTTTACAATTAAGCTGTCTCTATGGAAACCATTGATAAACCTCATATAATCCTCTTGTATCTCCTTCCAGTTATTTCTTATAAAATTCATGTTCATACCGTCGGGTCCTGGAGCCTTGTTACCGTCACAGTTTCTCACCGCTTCCTACACTTCCTCGTTGGAGAAAGGTCCTTCAAATATTTTCCTATCCGTCTCTGACAGTTGTTGAAGCTGCATGCCTCTCACTTTTGGCCGACTCCACGGATCCGACCTGAAATGATTTTTAAAGTGCTGGAAAATCTCGTTCTTAACAAGAGTTGGGTCCGAAATTCTTTGGCCATCCACCACCAAGTCTCCTATAAAATTGCTCACTTCTCCTTCCATTAGCAATGCTATGGAAGAATTTGGTATTTTTGTCCCCCTCTTTCAACTATTTCACTCTCGATTTTTGAAGCCAAATTTGTTCCTCCTTTCTAATTCCAGACCACATTTCCTTCAGAATTGCTAAGCGCTCACTTCTGAACTTCTCGGTCCAACCATCACTACATGCCATAGTCTCCACTTTCCTTAACCAATTTTTGCAGTCCTTAGAGGAGAAGGAAACTACCTTGTTAGTACTAAGCCATCTCTTAACCTGATTTTTTGAAGCTTTGAGATTTGATGACATAACAAAGCTGAGAGACCCTTTTGGTTTGCTGTTTCTCCACCCAACCATAGCATCCTGCATCAAGTCCTTATTGTCTAGCCATTCATTGTAAAATCGAAAAGGAATGGGGCCCTAGTCCTCTCTGGGTTCCCCTATCATGATTAAACTATGATCCGACACTGTTTGAGGTAGGCCTTTCTGCACTCGTTTCGGAAATGAGGCAATGATCCAAGGGGAAACTGGAAATCTGTCAAGGCGAGCCCAAGAAGCTCTATCTCTGTTGTTGGACCAGGTATATGTGATTCCTTGGATAGAAATGTCTATCACCTTCGCTTGTAAGAGAAAAGATCTGAAGATTTCTGATCGATTTCATGTTACATGAGTCCCCTTTCCTTTCCGACTGATCCAATACCGTGTTAAAATCTCCTCCGATGCACCACTGCCCGGGGAGCAAAATTTGGGCCCTCAAAATGAACTCCCACAACTGCTCTCTCTCATTCTCCGTATTTGCCGCATAAACATTACAGAGAACAACCTCTCTTGCTTCCTTTACCAATTCCCCAGCAATTATAATGCACCGACTTGAAGTTATGTTGTCCTTGATGGAGAAGAGCTCTTCATTCCACAACCTTATCAGGCCTCATGCCGAACCTATAACATTTTTGCCTATTCCTCTTGTTAACCAGCTTCCCCCAAGGGATCTAATGATGCCACTATCAAAGAAGCCCAACTTCGTTTCTTGTAGGAAAAGCAATATAGGTTTATACAGATTAACCATATTCAGAACAAACTTCCTTTTTCCTTCCTTCCCCAGACCTCTAATGTTCCACGATAACATTAACATTTTGTCATGTAAGAAGCCCTTGAAACTACGACTACTTCTTACCTACTTTCTTTTCTCCTAAACCTCTCCTCATATTCCTCCTCTCTTCTCTTGATTTTCTGTGCCACTTCCTTCTCCTTGCCATTGAAGTCGAAACCAAGTGACACCCCTGTTTATATAACCTTTGCTACCTCATCGTCCAAATTCCAAACCTGATCTTCATTATCCTTACTTTGATTGTCCTATTCGTTCTTAAAATCAATGCCTAAAACAATGCGTTTCTCTATTACTTTAGTCATTTCTTCATCTAAATTCCACTCTTTTCCATTGCCATGAGCTTCAAACCCGCTATGTTCTTAAGTGTATCAATTCATCTAATTTAACAAATTTTAATTAGATTTATAGGAAAAAACAGCTTTATTACAAAAATTGGTGCAATACTGAATCAATAATATATTTTTAAAAAGTTAATTTTCTAAAAATGTCATATTACTCAATTTGTAGAATCTATCTAATTTCTTAAGGTTTGCTGTGATGCATTTCGCAGTTGTTCTTGTAAATGCGTTTAATGAAAATGTATGAATTTTCATTAAAACAGCTTTATTACAAAAATTGGTGCAATACTGAATCAATAATATATTTTTAAAAAGTTAATTTTCTAAAAATGTCATATTACTCAATTTGTAGAATCTATCTAATTTCTTAAGGTTTGCTGTGATGCATTTCGCAGTTGTTCTTGTAAATGCGTTTAATGAAAATGTATGAATTTAACCCCTAAATTAACTCTGAATTAATGATAGTAAAGAAAAAAAATTACATTAAACTCATTTAGATTAATTGGAATGTAATGAAATTAGATTTTATCCACTTAAAATTCGATAAAATTGAAAATACAAAAATCTTGAGGTTTGTGAATATTGGATTGAATTAGTTTCGACAAAAATCTATTCGCAGAGGAATGCCAAACCTAAAGGCTATAAGAGGGAATATGGGGAAATATCACCAAATGAGTTTGGTTTTGTAGGAATACCACCAAGTTATTAATTCTATATTTTTTAACACCAAAGTATGTGGTGAGACTAAAACACCCTCACTTATTCTTTTACTTTTCTTTTTCTTTTTAAATTTCTCTCTCTTTCTTCCTCTCTGTTTTTTTTTCCAAAGACCTCATTAATTCATCAATGGAGGTTGAACAGACCTCAAACGAAGGCTGAAAAGACCTTCATTGGAGGTTGAAGTGACCTGAACCTCCATTGGTGGTCGATGAAGAAAAAGATTAAAAAAAACCTTAAAAACGATCTGGAAATAAGTTTCGGCAATAAGTCTCAGGTAGGTTCCCGAGACTTATTGCCAGCTATCCGAGACTTATTTTCAAATATTCGAGACTTATTGCCAGCCACCAGAGACTTATTGCCTAGAATTATTTTCAGAATATTTTTTATCGCAGGTTGTTTCGACTATCTCTAATGGAGTCGACCGTTTCGACGACCTCCATTGGAGGTTTGTTCGACCTCCATTGATCCATCAATGGAGGTATTTGAAAAAAAAAACAGAGGAGAGAGGAAGAAAGAGAGAGAGGAAGACAGAAAGAATTGGTGCTATTAGGGGCAATTTTGGCAGATTCCATTAATTTGTGCTATTTCTATAAAACTTATTAACTAGGTGGCTTTTCTACCAATGGCCTTGGAAAGAATGCCATAAAAAAAGAACCATAATATCTTGTAATAATTTAAGAGTAATGTTAGACTTCCCAAATTTCTTCCCAAATAGTGTTGGAACGTGACGTGTCAACATCTTATAAATTATGAGATTACGTGGTGAGTAATGTGATGTTGACACGTCACGTGCCAACACCATTTGGGAAGGAATTTAGGAAAAAATTTGGGAAGCCTAGCATTACTCATAATTTAAAGGGAAATGCAAATACTCCCAAATCATATTTTTCCCATGGATTATTTTTTAATTTTTATTTCTCATAATCGTTACTCTTATATATATATATAATGATCATTACACCTTTTTTTTATATAATTTTTGATTGTATAAGTTGTATTTTTGTCTGCAAGAGCTAAGTTTACATTTGAGAAGGTGTGATGACTCTTTGATTTGGCATTATGATGACACTGAAACTTTCAATGTTAAAAGTGGCTATTGGGTGGCTAGGAATATGGAGGAGCATCATTGCTCTTCTAATTCGGGTTTCAATAACAACAAATCTTGGTGGAAAAAGTTGTGGAATTTGAAAGTTCCATTGAAAATTAAATTATTTATATGGAATAGGTGTTTTGATTGGATTCCTTCTATGTCAAATCTCTGTTTTCGTCAAATTCCAGTGGAGGATATATGCCCGTTGTGTAACAAAGTTGGTGAGGCAACGCTTCACACTCTGTGGGATTGCAAAATTTTCAAGAAAGTTCGAAAACAATGGATCTCCTACAAGGCTTCAATTAGAGGTACGTATCGGAATTTTTTTGATCTTGTACTGGATTGTTCCACCTCTTTGTGTGAGGAGGAGTTGGAGATTTTCTGTACAATTGTATGAAGAGTTTGGTCCTTGTGCAATGCCAAGACTCATGGGGGCCCTTATGTGAATGTGTGTGAAGTGACTGATTGGGCAAAAAATTACTTGACAGAATATAAGAAGTGCAATGCAAGGGAAAATATTAGTAGCTTGGTTAGGCAGGGCAATGTGGTGTGGCCTCACCCTTCTCCGGGTGTTTTCAAGGTGAACTGTGATGCATCGGTTGATGCTAAGGGGGGCGTATTGGTGTTGGTTTGGTTATCAGAGATACAACAGGTTTTGTCATGGCGGTCAGGCTCTCAGGTGATTGTAGGGAATCCCAATGCCCAAGTAGCTGAGGTGATTGCCATCCTGAGGGGCATTCAGTTTAGCAAAGATTGTGGTTTTTCTCCTTGTATGTTTGAATCTGATGCGGAAGTGGTGATCAGGTGGATTAATGATAGTAGTCATCTGGAGTCAGTGTGTGGTGAGATCCTCTAGACATACATTTCCTAACTTTTGAGATGGTGGGTGTATGCTTCGGCTTTGTTCCCAGACAGGGCAACCAGGTTGCGCATTTGCTTGCCAAAAATGCTCTTATTCTCTCTGAAGATCAGTATTAGATGGAAGAGTACCCTTGCTGTGTTGCCAAAGCAGTTCAAGTGGACATGCCTATTTAGTTTTGGTTTATGTTTCCTTTATCTGTAAAAAAAAAGGATGTGAAGGAGAGTGAAAAAAAAGTAAAATTTATTTAAAGTATAAATTCAAAAATGTAATGATGACAAGACTGAAAACACAATTTACATAATCAAATTAGAACTAGACAAATAGACCACTAATGTTTACCATTACATAGAAAAAGGCTCTACCTACATAAGAAGAAACAGGAATACATCACTCCTTTGTAAAATTGAATAGGGCTATCTAAATTCTTCTTAAGCTTTAAAATTGATAAGATAAGTCAGCATTTCTTGTATGGAAACTTCCCGAGCCAACAATATCTGTAGTTGAATATTCGACAATTGAGTTAAATACTATACTTGAGCATGCAATGACTCAAATTGTTGATGTCTCAGCAATTCAACTTGTGGAGTTGTCTTAGCAAATTTATCTTCTTGCAGCTTGCGCATTCGAGGTGGTAGATACCGTCGATGCATTCGAAGATGACAAGGCTGCTGATCTTCTTGAAGATTGTGCATTCAAAGGGGTAGAGATTGTTGTTGGAGCTTAAGAGTACGAGGAGGGAGTTGTTGTGTTCTCATGATCTCTTTATCTATGTGAATGATAATTTTAATGATAGAAATGTTGATCAATGAAGGTAATATATAATAGCTAAATATTACTACTCCCACTAGGATCGGGAAATGTAATACCACTGCAGTAACATTTTATTTTTCCCAATCCCATAAGGATTTGATTTTTTCTTATCATGTCAAATACTACTTTCAATCCCCATAGGATTGGGAAATGTGATGCAACTACAATAGCATTTTATTTTATTTTTCCCGATCCCATAAGGATTTGATTTTCATTTTATTTTATTTTATTTTTCCCAATCTCACAAGGATTTTTTTTGAAGCAATTTCGTCAACGATCTTTTAAAAAAAAGGGTTTCTTATGCCTCTATACAACATTAAAGTAGATCAATTTAAAATCCTGTAAAATGATTTAATATAACCGAATCTCTTGAAAATTCCCTTTGGAAATTAATCAGAATCAAAACTATAGAGAGAGAGACAAATGAAATATATATAGTTTGTCAAGGTGTCTTTTGGATTATTTCTTTTTCTTTACTGCTATAATTAAGAAAACTTCGTACTTTATCGACCGTAGATTGTCGTACACTAGATAATAAACCTAGCATCTAAACATGAAGTCAGCAAGAAACCACATTGTAGGACAGTCAACGGCTAATAAAGAACGAAGCTTCCTTAATTATAGCAATAAAGGAAAAAAAATAATCCATAGATATATTTCACAAGTTCTCCATCTTCTGAACAATTTTTGAAAAAATAAAATAAAGAAAAACGAGCTCCCCAACACCATCTCCTCCTCAGTTGAACAAAATTTCTCAAACTCTCAACCTGCGGGAGTCGTGAACAGTCAACCTTTCTCTTTTCTTCTAAGTTGAACCTAAACAGCGCCTGCTAGTTGCCTCCAAACATCATAACCCCCTCAGCCTTGGCCCCAACAGTTCAAATACATGACTCTCCGGAGAGACTCGTCGTCCCGCGTTTCATGACTTCTGATCATACCGGAGAGTGGTCGGAGATCAGACGAGTCTTTGGAAGAAAACAGTCTTTTCTTGCCGTGGTAAAGATAAGTAAGTCCTGACTTCATCTTATAGCCCTGATCAGTGTGTCCTTGCACCACCGCCACAGAGGCCGCCATCCATACCCGGTTCAAGTACCACATTTTTTCAAGAAATTTTACACGGATACAAAGTGATTTCTAAGACCTTTCGTGTGTGGTAATATTGCGAGTCAATCCCATAACGCTTTAATTTTCATTCTTATTTATTTATTTTTTTTCCCAACAGAAGTCACGTTCTTTTTGCATCCGACTCCAAAGAATCAATAAAAGAAACTGAATATTGGGAAATTTTCTCTATATTAAAATTGAATCATATTACAAAGAGACAGTGAATATTTATGCAGTACATCAGCTAATCTATTATAGGAAACGATCAATTACAATCAATCAAAAATTAATGACATATATACAATCCTATAATTAGCAAATCTCATTCCTAAAGTTATGCCAATCTTCATTGTTTCCCGTAATACTCCCCCTCAAGTTGGAGCGTGTATGTCAAGGACGCCAAACTTACTGAGAAGGGAATGAAAAATTGATGAACTAAGTGGTTTAGTGAACAGATCGGCAAGCTGACAAGCTGATGGAACATGAGCAGTTACTATTGCACTTGACTGAATCCGTTCTCGAACAACATGACAATCGATCTCTATATGTTTGGTGCGTTCATGGTAAACTGGATTGGCAACAATGTGGAGCGTTGCTTGACTATCACAGAATAGCTTGGCTATTTGTGAATGCTCTACCCGTAAGTCATCCAGCAAGTATTTGAGCCAAGTAAGCTCACACGTAATGGAAGCCATGACACGATATTCTGATTCTGCTGAGGACCTTGACACTGTTGTTTGTTTCTTGGTTCTCCATGAAATGAGAGCTCCTCCAAGAAAAATGCAATAACCAGTCACAAATAGTCTTGTAATAGAACATCGAACCAAATATGCATCACAAAATCCTATCAATAACAAATTTCCTTTGGCTGGAAAATATAATCCTTGCCCAGGTGCACCTTTAAGATATCGCAAAAGATGATTGACAACATCTAAATGAGGTTTTATTGGTTCTTGCATAAACTGACTTAGGATATGAACTGAATAACTTATATCTGGCCTTGTAACAGTAAGATAAATGAGCCGTCCAACAAATCTTCTGTACCTGGATGGATTCTTCAATAGATCCCTTACTGTTGGCATGAGTGTAATATTTTCTTCCATAAGTGTCGATAATGGTTTGGCTCTAAGCAAGCCTCTAAGATATCAAGAGTGTACTTTCGCTGGGATATTGAATTACCATCAGTAGAACGAGCGACTTCAACACCGAGGAAATATCGTAATTGGCCAAGGTCTTTGATACGAAATTTGGTATGGAGAAATTCTTTAAGAGCAGCAATTGCATTGTCAGCATTACCAGTTATGATCATATCTTCTATATGGATGAGCACGGCTGTGAAAGAATTACCAGAGATCTTTGTGAAGAGTGAATACTCTGCTCTAGATTGATGAAAACCATTTTGTTGATTGGTAGTAGAAAATTTTTGAAACCAGCTACGAAAGGCTTGTTTAAGCCTGTATAGTGACTTGTTGAGTCGACATACCATAGGTGTCTCCCCCTATCGAGGAAATCCGAGAGGCAACTGCATAAATATTTCTTCAAGCAAATCACCATGGAGATGCATTTTGAACATCTATTTGGTGAAGTGACCAATTACGGACAACGGCCACAATAAGTAAGCAACGAACTGTAGTTAACTTGGCCACATGAGCAAATGTCTCCTTTTAGTCAATCCTTTCGCGTTGAGTGAATTCTTTTGCCACCAACCGTGCTTTATATCACTCAACTGTGCCATCGGAGTTATGTTTAATTTTGTACACCCATTTGCACCCGATTGGACGATGACTGAAAGGGAAAGGTGTGAGAGTCCAAGTGTGATTTTGATCAAGAGCATGTAATTCTACAGCCATAGCTTCTTGCCACTTTGGATCCAAGACTGCCTATTCATAAGTTACAGGTTCCACAAGTGTAGTGATAGTACAAACAAAATTATGATATTTGGGTGAAAGTTGTGTATAAGAAAATATACCGAGGTAAAGGATGGCGCGTACCTGACAAGGAAGAAGATTGGATGGGATCGGCCAAGGTTGTATGATAGAGGTGAAAATTTCGAAGTTTGACATTTGGTTGTTTGATACGGTCGGAACGGCGAGCGACAGGAGATTGTAGTGGCATAGTGGGGACATGGTCAGGTATAAGATCATTTAAAGTAGTCACAAGTGATAGAGATAAGGCTGGTGGAGATAAACAGTGGTCATCTGCTTGTGGACTGCTTGTATCTGTAGTAATTGGTTCATTTGAGATGTGTGGTAAAAGAAGGACAACCATATCGTGTTGTTGTTCTTGTGGGTGAGCGTTAAATGGGAAGATATGTTCATAAAAGAAAACATCTCTGGAAGAAAATAATCTATGAGTTGTAAGGTCATAAACCCGATAACCTTTCTGACCTAAAGGGTAACCAATAAAAACACAACGGCGAGCTCTTTGATCAAATTTATTTGTGGGTAGGAGATTGGTGGCATAGTGAAGGCACCCAAAGGTTCGAAGATGGTTGTATGTGGGTAACTTGTTGTGGAGAAGTTGGTATGGCGATTTATGTGAAAGAAGAGGTGTCGGTAAATGATT
This sequence comes from Dipteronia sinensis, assembly GCA_033220585.1. Taxonomy (NCBI): domain Eukaryota; kingdom Viridiplantae; phylum Streptophyta; class Magnoliopsida; order Sapindales; family Sapindaceae; genus Dipteronia; species Dipteronia sinensis. The sequence goes on along the minus strand of CM065638.1, from coordinate 67,975,269 downwards.
GATTAAATAGCAAGCCGTTTGAATACTTTCCCCCCAAAATTTCAATAGCAAGTTTGCTTGAAAACGAAGAGCCCTTCCCACATTTAAAAGATGTCGATGTTTCCTCTCAACTACCCCATTTTGTTGGGGAGTCGAAGGACATGAATGATGAAAAATAATTCCCTTAGTATCTAAGTAATGTTTCATAGATATGAATTCAGAACCGTTATCGGCTCGAAGAATTTTAATGCGACAATTAAATTGTGTTTCCACCCAAGAAATAAACGATTGCAATATCCCATGTGTTTCAGATTTAAAACTCATGAAATGTATCCAAGTATATCGAGTAAAATCATCAACAATTGTCAAAAAATAACGAGCCCCAAAATGAGAATTTATTCGATGTGGTCCCCAAATGTCACAATGTATCAAATCGAAATGTGCTTTAGAAGAAATTAAACTAGATGGAAAAGATAAGCGAGTTTGTTTTGCTAAAGGACAAATTTCACAAACATGCTTTGAATCAAAATAAATTGCAAGATTTATCTTAGTAAGAATTTGAAGAGGACCGGATGATGGGTGCCCGAGACGCTGGTGCCAAAGATTAGAATGTTTACGGATGGTGTATGCCAAGGATGGATTTTGGTCTTGTGCTAGGTAGTAGAGGCCATTATGTTTCTTGTCCAGACCAATCGTCTTCCTCGTAGCAGCGTCCTGCACAATACAAAAATCAGAAAAAAAATGTTACCGTACACTTTAATGCTCGTGTTATTTTACTAACTGATAGTAAATTAACTTGGAATTGTGGAACTTTGAGGACTTCATCAAGTTTGATATGAGGCGTAACATGCAATGAACCAATTAACTCAATATATGTCTGACTACCAGTTGGCAAACTAATGGTGGCTGGCTTGGGCAAATATTTTCGTGTCTATTAATTCAGTTGAGGAAGTCACATGATCTGTGGCTCCACTGTCAATAATCCAACATAAATTTGAATGTGAGGCAATTGAAATTTTAGATGATGGTGTGATGATACCTATGGCATTTACACTTAATCATGGCCATCAGTTGATTATATTCCTCAATTGTGAGTCTTGGTCCCTCACCGGCAGAAAAGGGTTTCGCTCCTGTTTCTGATGCCTTGTTTATTTCCACCCTCACATTGTTTGCATTTGAGTGGCGCTGATTGGGAGGTTTCACGTTCTTCCCATGAAGCTTGTGGCTTACTGGAAAGCCATGTAGGTAGTAACACTTCTCAATGCTGTGATGATCTCGATCACAATAAGAGCAATGCAACTGTGTCTTTTGCTTTAGAACCTGATGTGCTTAAGTCGTCTTGCTGTTCTGATCAATAAGCATGGCATGATAGTTCATGTTTCCACGACTGAGAGAGACTTCAACTTGTTTTTCTTGTTGAAGAACATGTGAATAAACTTGACATATATCAGGCAGAGGTTGCATCAATAAGATTTGTCCACGAATAGCTGCATAACAATCATTCAATCCCATAAGAAATTGCATAACTTTCTCCTTCTCATCCCTTTTGTTGAGTTTCTCCAACCCACTACATTTGCAGGATACCGTCTCATGATAAGATGAAAGTTCATCCCAAAAAACCTTTAGCTTTGTGTAGTAGACTGAAACAGACTGCTGTCCCTGCCTATGTTCCACGATTTCTCGTTTGATATGATAAATTCTTGAATCGTTTCCTTGAGAGAAACGCTCTTGTAGGTCTGCCCAGACTTCTGCTGCAGTTTCGGCATAAATCACGCTGCTTGCTATATCTGGATGGATGGATGGAATTCAACAGCCATGACAAAACCATGTCATTGCATCATTGCCAGGAAGGAAACTTATCATCTGTCTAAGCAGGTGACTTGATTGAACCTGTGACAAATCCAATCTTGTTCTTAGCACTCAACCTAATTCGCATAGCTCGACTCCAAGTGCTGTAATTGTCTCCTTCAAGCACCTTGGAGACGAGTACAATACCCAGGGTGATGTAAAGAGTAGGCGTCTGAGACTCCTATGGTAGTCTTAGACGGTGTCGATTCTGTTTCGTCATTGCTTTGGTCTCCCATGGCGGCGACTGTAACAAGAGATTGGGTTGCAGAAGCGTTTGGAAGATTTCAGAGCTCACCAGGTTTAGTGCTTTGATACCATGTAAAAGAAACTGAATATTGGGAAATTTTCTCTATATTAAAATTGAATCATATTACAAAGAGAAAGTAAATATTTATGCAGTACATCAGCTAATCTATTCTAAACGATCAATTACAATCAATCAAAAATTAATGACATATATACAATCCTATAATTAGCAAATCTCATTCCTAAAGTTATGCCAATCTTCATTATTTCCAGTAATAGAATCCACCACCACCACCACCACGGCACCATCATTGCATAATGAGATTGATACAAGATATGGTGTAGAGAAGAGACTCGTCCCCTCCGGACCAAACCCTCTTCACAACTGATCATCATCATGATCACATATTCATACATGATGCATTCGTCCTTCAGTTTATATCTAAGATGATCACATCATGATCACATGCATGATGAGTTTGTCTTTCAATTTTTCCCATCTCGAGTGAGACAAGACGCCCAAGTTGCTAGAGTTTGTCCTTCAATGCCTCACCTATCTGTCTAACATTCTTCCTTCTTTTTGGTGCAGGAACCTGCAACAATAGATTAACCATCAATGGTGGTATAATGGGAATTATATGATTTGTGAGAGGTCATTTTCGGTATGAAAGGTTATAATGATTCTAGACCTGCCTAATTTTAGATTTCAACCAGAAATCCTAGCTTTTTAGACTTCAGATGCATTGGGAAGAAAAAAAAAATGTCTGGATTTTTTACATTTTAGATTTCAGACATGAAAATCAACTGCCCCTAAGATGTCGTTTGTTTTTTTTGTTTGAAGTCTAAATTGAACTCAATTGAAATCTAAATAGGTCTAAAATGTAAAATCTGGAGAACATGTCTGTTTTTCTGGATCTGAAATATGAATTTAAATTTTACAATGTTTGTTTTTTCTAAAGACAACATCGAAAAACATGTATTTTGATATTTATACCCTTACACTATTAATGGTGATGTGCTATGTTTTAAAATACGGTTTGAGGCGGGCGCCTCGGGGCGGCCTCGCCCGCCTCTTGGCGAAAACGCCCTGGTGCTGCCGCACCAGTAGTTGAAATTCGAACACCCACCTTCGCCGCACGAGGCGGCCGAATACGTGCCGATTCCAACTAATGCGGGCCCCTCAACTGTCACTCGGCTTTTGCAATTCCGAAAAAAAAACAAAACGCAGCGTTCGAAGAAGAAGAAAAACGTTGTGTTTTGAAGAAGAAGAAAAAAGCTGAAGACAAAATCCCTAAATCCATCGTGAATCAATCTCTTCAACTCCTCCCTTCTTTCTTTTCTCTTCTTCAACCCGATCGATCGGCGACATCGGCGTCTCCTTCTCCTCTCCGACGACGTCGAAATCTTCCTTCCTCTCCGGTAAGTTCTTCTTCTTCTTGCTCTGTTTTTCTGCTTCTTCTTGCTCCGTTTTTCTTCTTTTTCTTACTCTGTTTTTCTTCTTTTTCTTTCTTTGTTTTTCTTCTTTATCGATTGCATGTCTTTCTTGTTCCTTTAGCTTCTTCGATTTTCTTCTTCTCAGCTTCTTCGATTTTTCTCTTGCTCTGTTTTTCTGCTTCTTCTTGCTCTGTTTTTCTTCTTTTTCTGTCTTTTTTCTTCTTCTTCATCAACTGCATGTGTTTCTTGTTCGGTTGTTCCTTCAGCTTCTTCCATTTTCTTCTTCTCAAAATCTCAGCTTCTTCTTTTAGAATCTTAGCTTCTTCCATTTTCTTCTTCTCAGAATCTCAACTTCTTCTTATCAGAATCTCAGCTTCTTCCATTTTCTTCTTTTATTTTTTTGTTTTGTTTTATTATCTGATGACAGTGTTAAGTCAACAGGACAACAGATATATCATATACATATTTTTTTGATATCAGATATATCTGATGACAATATTTTTTTTTCTTTGAAATGTTTGTTGACACTTGACAGTATTTGATAATTGATATATCATATAATTGATAACACATCCCACTACAACATAAACAAATAAACAATAATATCAACAATAACCTATAAACAATAATACAACCCATTGCCTAATATTCTAACAATATATCATATAAGTATATTATATAAAATAGAATATTAATAGTATTGCCTGTTTTTTTTTATTAGTTAACCGTTGAGTGTTGATAGTAGTGCTAATTGACACATAATTTATATTATTGTAGATTGTTAGATGTCGAATCGAAAAGATCCGGCTTGGAAGTATGGGATCGAGGTTGAAATGGATGAACAAAAAGGATATAAGTATATCCAATGCAAATTTTGCGATAGAGTATTGAAGGGTGTAGTGTTTCGGATGAAAGAACACCTTGCTGGTGTTCAGGGTAATGTTATCCCATGTAGAAAGGTCACCCTAGAAGTGAGAGAAGAAATCAAAACTTATATGTTAGCAAATGAAAGTGCGAAAAAGAAGGCACAATTGATGCGTGAAGAAAGGATCGACAATTGTGTCACCTTGAACAGTCTATCCAAAAAAGGTTCAAGCTCGGGTAGCGTTTCTGAAAGAAGGATCAGAGGCTCGATGGATAGATTTGTAGTGAATGTCGAAAATGATGTGGTGGAGGATTTGAGGGGAAGCGAGAAAGGACTTGAGAAGGAGGCATGCGAAAACACATGTTTGGATATAGCTGATTTCTTCTACGAGAATGGACTGGCTTTTAATGTTGCTAGTAGTCCATCGTTCGTCAAAATGCTCCGTTCGGTTGGGAATTACAGACGTGGTTTAAAATCACCTACATCACATGAGTTGAGCACATCATTATTTGTAAGTTTCTCATATTTTGATTGGCTTATTTCGTTGACAAACCACATTGGGGATTAATTTTTGTAAGGGTAAATTAGGCTTCATTGGGTGTGATCAAGCTTCATGGACATCATCTCTCTCAAGAGCACTTCAAAGGTATATCACATGCTGAATTCTCTTTGAAGAGGTTTTAGTTGCACACACTCACATTCTATGCATTTGTATTGACATGCATGTATGGTTGCACTCACACATACACACTTATTGCATTTTGGAGTTGATGGGTTGCACAGTAGGTTAGGCGACATGCAAGGCCACTTGTGCATGTCGCCTGACAAGTCGCCTTAGACTTAGGTTTTTCCCACACTGTGTTAGGCGACATGCAAGGCCACTTGTGCATGTGGCCTACAATGTCGCATTAGTCATGTATTTTTTCTCCTGTGTGTAAGGCGACTTCATAGGCGACTTGGGGATGTTGCCTTACATGTTGTCTCTGACATCTTGATTTTTCCACAGTGTGTAAGGCGACTTCATAGGCGACTTGGGGATGTCGCCTTACATGTCGCCTCAGGCAACTTGTTTTCTCACAGTGTGTTAGGCGACTTCCTAGGCAACTTGCTCATGTCGCCTTGCATGTCGCCTCTTTCACCGGAATTGGGCATTTCGGGAATTTCACACCAGCTCATTTTTTGGTCTCTATAAATACATCTTCTTCTCCACCTTTTAGACCTAGAGCTCTGAAAATATATCCCTAAGTGAGAGAAAGTATATCCAAGAGAGAGAGAGAGCTCCAAGAAGTCTTTTTTACTCAACCAAACTCATACCTATGTGCATCTAAGCTTCATTCTTGCATTTATTCTTCATGGGTCTTCATGCTCTTCTTGACTAGGTAATCAAACAAGTCTTAGAACTTCCTTTTCATCTCTATGTTCTTGTTTACCTAGGGTTAGCAATTATTTGTTAATTAATTGCATGTTTATTTGGTTTAGCATGATTTGAGTATGTTTGTGATTATGTTTGTTGGTTGAGGTTGTATGTTCATTGATAGCCTAGCATTTATGACATTTTTACCCTTCTAGCTGAATCTTCATGCATTTGCATTTAGATATTGATATCTAGGATTTGCACTCATTGACATCTTTAAATCCTTAGATAAGCATTTAGTGTTGCCTAGCATTAATTGCATGTTAGAATATTTTTACATATTCATATAGGTTGTTTAACCTCTTCATTGATTGTTAAGCTTTGTGACTAAGTGGATTAGTGCACTAGCTTGTGGTCTAGAATCACTATTAAAGGCCCGTTGGGTAGAGTGAAAGAGTTAGTAACCAAGTAGGTGTGACTTGAGGTCAACCTAGGTTGTAAACTTTCATTCAAATAGTGGATTTGAGGACCGAATGTGGCTAGAAGGATAGCACGTGAGTTTTGCCCAGTTGGAGGGTTTCTCACGTAAATCAATCCTTGTGTTTTTATTATTTTCCACATGTTTATATTATGATTGGTTGATTGCTAATATGGGGTAGGACTATTAGTATTGATTAAGTCAAAAAGTTGGTAATAAATCAACTAAAACCTATTCACCCCCTCTAGGTTAATAGACACACGCTATATAGTATTTTCATTATTGTTGAAGGCAGAAGGCAAAACCCAAGCAGTTGTTGAAGATGTAAAGAAAACATGGGCTAAAACAGGGGTGTCTATTATGTCGGATGGGTGGAAGGATATGGGAGGAAGACAGTTGATAAACTTTATTGTAAACAATCCGTATGGCACGGTGTTCTTGAAGTCGGTCAATGCTAGTGATGCAATTAAAGATGCCACACTATTGTTTACCTTACTAGATTCAGTGATTGAAGAAGTTGGAGAAGACCTTGTGGTTCAAGTGGTGACAGATAATGCATCGAACTACAAGAAAGCGGGTGAAATGTTGATGGAGAAGAGGAAACGACTATGGTGGACGCCGTGTGCAGCTCATTGTATTGATCTAATGCTTGAAAAAATTAGATCTTTACCTCAACACCAAAATGCAGTGAAGAAAGCGAAGAAGGTATAAATCATTATAGAAATGCGTTATATTTAGCATTAATCGTTTCATATATATTAATGTTTTTTTTCTTGTGGTGTAATATGTGAGTAATTTCATATACAACCATGGATGGGTGTTGGCTTTGATGAGAAAGCATACTAATAAAGAATTGATCCGTCCCGCTCCTACACGATTTGCTACTTCATTTTTAACATTAGACAGACGGTTAACTCTAAGGCAACCTTTGGAGCAAATGTTTACTTCAAAGGAATGTGATGGATGTAGTTGGGCAAAAAAGGTCGAGGGGAGGGAAATCAAGAAGATCATCTTCAACCATAATTTTTGGGGTAGTGTGTCTTATGCATTAAAGACAACTAGACCTCTTGTAAGTGTGTTGAGGATGACAGATTCTGAACAATTGCCCGCAATGGGATTCATTTATGGTGCCATGGATAAGGCTAAGGAGGAGATAGCCGCAAATTTGGGAAATGAGGAAGGAGTTTATAAGGAGATATGGGAAATCATTGATGATAAGTGGCAGTATCAATTGCACCGCCATTTGCACTCAGCTGCGTACTATCTGAATCCCCTATTTCAATATTCTGATGGTTTATCAACTCATATAGAGGTAAAGATTGGGTTGATGGTGTGTATGGAAAAACTTATTCCTGATGAGGAGGCGAGAGTACGAGCTAATTTACAAGTAAATCTCCTTAAGAACAAGAAAGGATTTTTTGGCTATGGACGTGCAAAAGGTCTCATTGAAAATCTTAGCCATGGTATGTCAAGTTATTGTTTACGTGTATCAATTTCTTTATGAAATTTATAGTATTATCTTACAAGGAAATGAACAATGTTTATAATTCTCATTGTAGCCGATTGGTGGAGTGCATATGGAGACGAGGCTCCAGAACTTAAAGATTTTGCTGTGAAGATTTTAAGTCTCACTTGCTCATCCTCAGCTTGTGAGAGAAATTGGAGTACATTTAATTTGGTAAGGGTTTACATAGAATTCTAAATACTAGAGTAAAATTTAGTATTCCTAATTAACAATTTCCTACAAAAATTTTGTAGATTCATACGAAGAAGAGGAATCGATTAAGCACGAAGAAATTGAATTCCTTGGTGTACATAATGTACAATAAAAGGTTGCAGCACAAATACTTGAAGAAGAAGGGCACTAAAGGATGATGATGATCCATTGGTTCGTAAAGTTGTGCCAGTCGGATGATGAGTGGATGGTTGACGAAGATGTAGTTGGGGGAACGTCCACAGATGTGGACATGAGTCAACCGAGTGGAAGCCAAAATGTAGGAGGCAAGAGAAAGAGAAATACAAGTAATTCTACAATTAAATTTAATAAGTTTTACTTAGATAGAATGATATATTTAATTATAAATTTATAATATTACTTTACATTTATTGGTAGACAAAGGAAAGGCTTTACAACGGGTGGATGAAGAACGAGAGTGGAAGGACATTTCAAACCAATACAACTCTCCAGGAACTTCAGATGATGATGATGATGGAGATGATTACCTTTTTGATCCACGTTTCATGCCACTTGACACAAATGATAGCTTATGGGACGGATTAAATATATAGTGGTCATTTATCGATAGGATGACGTTTATTTTTTATAATGTTTAATTTGTTTGAGATTTTTTATATTGGATTTGTTGGATACTTTGGATATGACTCATTTCTTGAATTCTATGGAATATTCTCTAATTTATTACTTTTTAAAAATTTAAATTTTTTTTTTCCATTTCCCGACTGAAGGCGCTCGCCTCGATCGTCTCGAGGCACCCGCCTTGCCTCACGGAGGCCTTCCCGTCTCGCACTGCCCTCCGAGTTTTAAAACTTTGGTGATGTGTATTACATTATTAATAAAAAAAAATATGTCTAAATAAATTAAATCATTTTATTGATGATGAGATATAATTAAAAACAATATATAAAAATAAAAATATTTGAATAAAAAAAGTAATAAAAAATTAAAATAATAAATAAATAAAATATCTCTCTCTCCAACATCACCTCTTTCACTCTTTGTTTGCGGGTCTGTTTCATTTTCAGATTGGCTTCTAATGTTGGCCAAATCTGAAGATTTGTGTCCAAATTCTTCTGGTTTTTTATGAATAGAAACCATTTCATTCTAAAAAGAAAAAAACGCCTCTTTCTTTGCAACCAATCCATAACTCTCTCTCTCTCTAACATATCTCATTCTCTCATACTCCTTAATCCCTAATAAAAAAAAATCAAATTCATCAGAAATTCTGAAAATGGTTTGGGTTACGACGGCGACAACAAAATCGTGTTGAGCCGTTGAGGGAAGAGATCAGGGAGGTAGAAGTATATGTGGTGGTTTAATTGGAATTATGTTATTTTTGTGAGGATATTTAAAAAAAAAAAATTCAGACACTTACAATTTCAGATTTCAGCCAGACTTGCTGACCTTTTATCTTCAGACGTTTTTTCATGTTATTTCAGATTTCAGAGATCTGGAAAAAACAAACAAGATGTCTTAAAGAACATTTCAAACCCTTTAAAACTTCATACCCAAAATACAAACCACCCCTAAAACAACATTTTTTGTTTAACACTCCCACTATAACCGGGAATTCTACGACAACAATATAGTGATCTTTTATTTGTAAATCAAATAAATACATTGAAGAAACAGGGTTGTAGGCTTGTAGCACACTACCACTACTGTTTCTATTTAAATCCTTTTTTCATTTAAGTTTGCATTTTTAATTATAAATAATATCTTTAAATTTGTGTTAAGTTTATTTTTCTAGTTGATTAATTTTTTTTAATAATATTTAGTTGGTTTATTTTTGTTTACAAAATGTAAACATACTAATTTACCTTTTGACCTTTTATATTGACTAACAAAAGGTTGATTGAGAGACCAAAATGGTATATTTTAAAACTTGATGGTGTGATGGGTTTATGCTGTCTGAATCGTATTAAGATATACAATTGAGAAAAGTTCATCTCATTAATATTGGGTTTGATAAATTTTTTAAAAGATAAAAATTATTAAAATTTTAAATTCAAAGATAAATAAATAATTTGAAAAAAATAGTTAGAGGCCAATCAGCCTCCATGTATAGATTTATCATAAAATTTTGAAAATTGTCCACTTTGCATAATTGGATATTTTGATTTTGTGTACCTCCAAATGAAATTTTATTGAACTCAGCAATTATTTATATTTTTTTATTAAAAAATAAATAGATATCTGTGTTCCAAAATCTCTCGAATTAATTGTAAAAGTCTAAAAAAAATGTATAGTTGTTATACATGTTTGATGTATTGACATTATGGCAATTCAGTGATTCAAAAATTGTTGTAGAATGTATGTTTTTTTTTTCAACGAAGAATTTATGTTTTTTTTATAAAAACAAAGGGAAATGTTGAAAATGTTGAATGAGGAGTTGTGGCAATACAGTTTCACTGAAACATTTTACTTGAGACTCCAAACTCATTTACGGCCATTGATCAAGGTAGTAATAGTTGAGTAATATTGGGACTCTCGTTCACATGATAATTACATAACATCTGCTTTTTCGGACAATGATTCTCTTATTATTATTAATTTTTTTTTAGACTTTTTATAATTTAATGACTCATAAATATAAAAAAAAACATATAATTAAGAATTTAAGAAATATTCACTTTTTTCTTTCCTCATTCAACTACGTATTTTATTCACCCTTGAAAAAAAACCAAAGAAAAAAGAAAGTTAAGAGAGGATTCTAGCTCGATTCAAAAACCATATCGATCTCCATTCTTTTACAACTAAATTTACGAGTTAGCTAGCTATAGCCAACTCGATCTCTTGACGTGTAATGTAATCAAGATTATTACATGGTTTCAGATGCAAAGCACATTGAAATCATTTTTTTAATTGTAAATTCCTTACGGATGAGAATGTTTTAATTAGCTTCAACCAAAATTTACATATATAAAGCTTTACTTTCTTTAATTAACTTTTAACTTGGAATCATTTGACTGAATATAAAGGGAAAAAAAAATCAATGACAACGGTTCTTGGTAATGCAGCTAAGCCAATTGAAATAGCTGTTAATTAATACATCAATTTTCCCTAGAATTGATCAATAACATATCCAACAATTTGATGAGCTTTGGTAGTCCACGGAATCAGATTTATTTTGTTGCAGTTTGTTGCTCTTGTTGCTGCTGGCGCATCATTAGCAGCTCTTGTTTGTATGCTTCTTGAATCCATGAAATCTGCAGTTGAATGTTCAACAATCTGAGTCAAATGTTCTAGTCGAGCATGTAATGACTCAAATTGTTGATGGCTCATTAATAATTCAGCTTGCGGTGCTGCCTTGGCAAGCTTCTGATCTTTTTGAAGCTTACGCATACGAGGTGGCAGAATGCGTCGACACATTCGAAGACAAGGCTGCTGATCTTCTTGAAGCTTACGCATTGAGGGGGCAGACAATATTGTTGTTGGAGCTTGAGCATGCGAGGAGGGATTTGTTGTGTTCTCATGGTCTCTCTATCTCAGTAAATGCTAATAATTTTGATGATAGAATTGTTGATCAACGATAATATATACAATAGCTAAATATTACTACTCCAACTAGGATTAGGAAATGTAATACCACTACAATAACATTTTTTTTTGTTCCACTAGAACTGGGAAATGTAATACCACTACAATTTGAAGAAATACAATTGACCTTTTATTTTGTTGTCCCGATCCCAAAAGGATTTGGTTATCATATGAAGTACTATATCCTATAAGACTCGTTTGACACACCGTATTGGATTGTATTGAACTGTATTATTATTAGTACAAACCTGTGTTTGGTGATGCACTGTATTATATCGTATTAAGTTATTTATATTGACTTTATTGTATTTTATTATATTATAAAAATATAATATTTTAAAAAAATAGTTAATAATTAATTTTAAATATCCTTACAATGAATAAATCAATAAATATTATTTTGATCGAAACAAAAAATTTAAATAAATAATATTTTTATAAATAAAATAAATATTTCCTATATAATTTTGAAATTATAAAAAAAAATTAACATAACACATATTTCATCAATATTCCATATTTATTGAAAAAAAGGAAAAAAAATGTTTTTTCTAATACAATACAACCTAATACCATCAAATATAATATATTAGCTAATACGGTTTTTGTTGTATTAGATAATTAAAATGTACTAAAATAATACAATCCAGTATTTGCACCAAACACTGCATTGTATTGTTTTAACACATTTTAAATGGCTAATACAACACAATACATGCAAACAAACATGGCCATAAACACTGTATTGTATTGTTTTAATATATTTTAAATGGCTAGTGCAATACAATACATACAAACAAACATGGCCATAAGGTTTAGTTACATATACATTATACTGTACTACTAAAAGTAACAGTGTTACTTTGTATATTTCTTTAAAAAAAAAAGGTAACCGTATATATTAATTTGGAGAAAAAAAAAAGTAAAACAAAAACAGAAAAACAAAAAGTAAAAATAAAAATAGGAGTCGGTTATATGTATATTGCTTACAACTTCCCAGCATAGCAATTGCTCACTGCATGACCGCTTCCTAAGAAAGAATATGCTGATCATATTTATATTTGTAAATCAAATAAATATATTGAAGAAACAGAGTTGTTGCACACTAATATTTTAATGATCAAAACTAATATAATCAATATCCAAGAATCATAAGACTGTTAAATTAATAGATATAATTTCTTATGTGCACCAACTTATTTAATGTTCCTAGCTTATTCTCTCGTGTAATATTCTTATCAAGTATTTTCCTTTTTCCTTCTCTTAAGACTTAAGAGGGTTTCATAGGCTGATTTTGGCTACATCACATAACACGCGAAATTATTAAAAATAAAAAGGGTAAAAATAATTAATAATAAAATAATAGTTATTAATATTATATAGGGTAATTACCGAATAAGTTCTGGATATGTTTTTTTTTTGAAATAGAATATATTTGTTAATTTCAATTAATTTATAACTTTTTTTCATTTTTGACCGGATTAGTCCTCGTATTCACAATTTCCAAATTGAATTCGCATAATTTCATTTCCAATTATATAGTGTGGGATTTTTTTATAAATTTCTAAAAAAACAATCACTTTTAACTTGGAATCATTTTTTTAAAAAAATATTACAATAATTCAGGATTAGAGCTAAGGACAAACTCAAACCCACAATCTCATGATATACATGTGTAAATAACAAATCACCGACCCAAGTGGCCAATCTCATCTTGTCTAACTTGGAATCATTTGACCAAACATAATTGGTGCATCATGATAAACTAATAATTGCAAGGATCCAATTGAAATAGCTTTTAATTAGTTCCCAATTATAAATTAAAATGTCAAAACTTGCATTCCAATTGTGTTGTCTTATTTCAAGCTTTCACAACTGACCATCGATCGCTTCTCACCAAACCTCCTTTATTCTCTTCTCTCTCTCAGTCTTCATTCATGTATCATTGATTCTTTTGTTGGCCCAATTATTTATTATATATATATATATATATATATATATATATATATGAAGACAAACCCTAAAATGATCGATCAAACAGTTTTCATCCTATAATACCCAGGAAAAAAGCTTGAAGCTGCGGGACAAATTTACCGTGGCCGGATTCTATAGATATAGTATCAATCATGAAGAAGCAACATTCAGCAACGGTGACTGGATGCTTCGTGATTTTTGTTTTCTTCTTTGTGTTCCATACCAATCTCTCTATCTTATCGGAATTCAGGACGTCGACTTCAACCAGATCATCAACTCATACAGGTATGCGTTACAAACAACTTTTTTATATCTTTATCAATGAATCCTTCGTCAAAAAGTTGCATGTCACCCAAAACTTGCACTCTATCATCATTATTTTATTTTATTTTAATTTAATACTATTGGTTGAATTTGGAGTCCAGCATAAACATTATAAATGCGGTCTTAATAACTTCTAAAAAAACATATTCAGAAATCTTTCCGTATTTTATGATTTTATTAAAAAAAAAAAAGTAGAATTTGAACACTTTTCACATTTGTAACAAGGAAAGTGCATATATAGCCAGCCAAAAAGTGGATATGAAAACTTTAGGGGTCGTTTGTTTTTTTGTCTGAACACTGAACAGTCCTAAATTTTTCTGAAGACTGAATATGGACTGAAATCTGAATCTAAATGATATGTTTTTTTTCCCTCATATCTGAATGTGTTGTTAACATGTTTGTTTTTTAAAAATAAAACTGTCTGAAAATAAGTAACTGTACATTTATACCTATATTAATTAAAAGAAGTAATTTAACATGCACCATTCTTTATAACATTTTGTATGGTTTTTTTTTTTGCAAACAAAGTTTAATTTAACAAAATAAAAAGTTAAACAAAGAATATAATTTTGCATGTTCTGCAAACAAAGTTTAAGTTAAATTTATTGTCAAAAAAAAGTTCAAATTCAAGTTCAATTTTATACGTCGTCCACGTTTCCGGTGAATATAATTCATGAAACCTTTTTTGTTTTTTTTTGTTTCCTGGATCATATGCACCGGAAACCAAATAAAAAAAAGGTTTTTGAATTTTATATACAATAATTCTAGCCACGAAATCTACTTAATATGATAGACAACTTTATTGAGCACTATAGGAATAGTTAGATAAAAATAAATAAATAAAGAGTTCTTACCGGGATTTGGCAGGAGAGAAATTCAATTGTTCGATCTTTGAAAAATTTCATTATGAAAAGTATTTAGGTTTTTTTGTTTCTTTTCTAAAACATGTTTAAAATAAGAAATATGTTAAAAGAAATTTTTTTATACCATATTAAATTAATATAAATTTGGAAATATATCTTTTTTTGGAGGATAGACTTGGAAGAAAATATTTTAATTGTAATCCAGTGATTTGGAATCAAGTTAAAAGTCAGGATTTCTTACTTTTTATTTTAAGTTGTTTTTTGATATTTTTAAGTTGTTTGACCACTTAAAAAAAACAAACAAAACGACTTAATGAGTTCAATTCAGACCCATTAAGTCTTAAGTGAAAAAAACAAACGACCCCTCAGTATCATTATTATTCGAGAATTGCGTGTAAAAATATATATTTTATTTTATTTATATTTACTATATACGGTAGTTACGACTAATTAATCAGTAATTTTTTTCCATTAATCGGTGTTTTTTCCATCAAATGACATTGAGCATTAAGAGGTGGTATTGTATTTCTTTTATAAGTATTACACTATTACATAAATTGAGGGTTTTTTAGGAAGAGTGAGGACTCGAACCAGCAACATCATGATATAAGTATGAGAGGTTTTACCATCGGATCAACCTCATTTCGTCGGTTGTATTGCATTAGTGGTATCCTATTCCCTCTTTAATCTTTATTATTCAATTAATGCGTCATTCTGATATTGAAATCTCAATGATAAATAATGTATATTGAAACAACATATTTCATCAACCCCAGATAGCTACGTTACAACTGCATGTTTATATATTGAAGTGCCTACATTATATTTAAATATATATTGCACGTTAAATTGATTATATAATGTGAAATTATATGGAATGTTTGCAGACAAAAAGAGCCTGGAAATGAAGTCAACAAGCAAGTGGGACCCGCTTCTTCATCCACCACCCTTGCAACCTTCACAATCACCAGGTGGACAAATCAGCTGCGACCGTTCCCACCATAACTATGATATGTGCTCAATCAACGGCCCAACTGTTCTTGATCCCAAGACCTCCACTTTCTACCTTGCGGACCCCGCCACCTCGACCCCCCCGCTATTGGTAGAAAAAATCAGGCCCTACCCTCGGAAATGGGAAAGTTTCGTGATGAAAAGAATCAAAGAGATCACAATATCCTCGGGCCCAGGCCCAGGCCCACAAAGCCCAAAATGTGAAGTACAACACAATGCACCAGCTCTTGTATTCAGTGTGGCAGGCTACAACGGAAACTTTTGGCATGAGTTCAATGATGGGTTCATTCCTCTCTTTATCACCGTCAATTCCATCTTTCCTGATCAAGATGTGATCTTTGTTATTGACAAGGCTCGTGATTGGTGGGTCAGCAAGTACGCAGGTTTGCTAAAAGCTTTTAGTAAGCTCCCTTTTGTAAACCTAGGTAATGATAATGCCACTCACTGTTTTACTTCTGCCACTTTGGGCCTCATTTCACATGGATTCATGACTATTGACCCAACATTGCTACCCAATTCAGCAACCTTCACCCACTTCCGTGCCTTATTAGACAAAGCTTATGGCCACGGCCGGAACCGCCCTTCCATGTTCTATTCTTCGGTGACTCGACCGCGACTCGTGCTTATGAGTCGGAAAGGTAGTATTGGTCGTGTCATCTCAAACGTTGATGAAGTAAAACGTGTCGCGGAAGAAGT
This sequence comes from Dipteronia sinensis, assembly GCA_033220585.1. NCBI lineage: Eukaryota > Viridiplantae > Streptophyta > Magnoliopsida > Sapindales > Sapindaceae > Dipteronia > Dipteronia sinensis. The sequence continues at coordinate 67,958,919 of CM065638.1, read as the reverse complement.
GGGTTTCGATGTGATAGTGTTCAAACCTTCTGTTAAGACCCCGTTACAGGAAGCTTATGCGCTAATAAATACTAGTCATGTGATCGTTGGGGTACATGGTGCAGCTCTCACACACTCGTTGTTTCTCCGACCTGGGTCGGTGTTAGTGCAGGTGGTGCCGTTAGGGCTGGAGTGGGTGGCGGATGTGTGCTTTGCGAAATCGGCAAAGGAAATGGGGGTAGAGTACATGGAATATAAGATAAATGCAAAAGAGAGTAGCTTGGTGGAGAAGTATGATGAGAATGAAATGGTGATAAAGGATCCAGTTGCTTTTAAAGGGAATAATTGGTCTAGTGATATTATGGATATTTATTTGAAGGAACAGAACATTAAACTTGATTTGCTCAGGTTTAAGGAACATTTAAAGCAAGTCTATCACAAGGCTAAAGGAATTTATGGACAAGGAGGGATAATTTTCTAGTGTGATGTCGTTTTAATAATATACAAGTCATTATGTATTTTAGTTCTAATAATGTGTGATTTTGTTCTAATAACCTGTCAATATTGCTACATTTTCCTTTTTCATCAACAATATGAAGTATGTTTCTCTTTTGTAGTACTACGCGTATATCAAAATTTTATAAAATTTGTCTGTTTTTGTGTGAAATAAAATAAAAAAATAAAAATTGGATTTGAAAACAAATTAAATATTATTTGGAAATAAAGAAAAACAAAACCTCCATTAATTGGCAGTGGAGGAACAATATGGATCTCCTCCAATATTGCTGCACACAATTTGCGAAGAAATAGTTCTTTTCTCGAAAAACAATATGGGTTGATGACTGTGGTTTTGTCCAAAATCTTCTTCTGGCTGATTTGAGATAATAAAATATATTTTCTCTTAAAAAGAAAGAAACAACCATTATAGCTCACAAATACTATGTGATATATGTAGGGATGACAATTAGATCCACATCCATGGGAACCCACCAAAATCCGACCCTGTTGGGTCAGGTTTAGGTGCAAAAACATAACCCGAAGTGGGTCTAGGCGTTGGTTTGAAAAAAAACAAAAATTCACATCCGAATCCATGAATCTATTTAATATTAAAAATAATTTAATATTAAATATACATTAATTTAAAATTTTTAAACTTTAAATGGAAACTATAAAAAAATGGAGAATAAAATAAAGGGCAAATTACACTGAACCACTTGAGGTTTGGACAAGTTACACTTAGATGGATAAGTTTCTTTATTATACACTAACACCCCCAAAATTTAAATTTGACTTTTAAAATACCTAAAATGCCATAGTTATATTATTTTACACATTATTTTTTTTACCTTTTAATCAAACACTTTATGAACTTTAATAAAATTAAAAAATTTAATAAAAGATATGATTCATTAAATAAATAAATAGTTTTAAAAAAAATAGTTTTAAAAATTAAATAAATAAATAGTTTGAAAAAATTAAATATATAAATATTTTAAAAAAAATTAAGTAAATAAATAATTTAAAACATTAAATAAAAAAGTTTTAAAAAATCAAATAAATAAATAGTTTTAAATAAATAAATAAATAGTTTAAAAAATGAATGAAAAAATTAAAAAAAATAATTTTTTAAGAATATCTATTAATAGGGACAATATAAGCTCTAAATATCTAAGGAGTGTTAGGAACCTTGAAGCTTGTCTCACCATCATCTTTACAGTAAAAGTTTAGATATTTAGAGTTTTTCTTGTCCCTATTAATGAATATCCTTAAAAAAATTTAATGTTTTTAAGTTTTTCACTTATTTATTTATATTTTAAATTTATTTATTTATTTTTTTAAAACTAATTATTTATTTTATTTTTTAAAACTATTTATTTATTTTATTTTTAAAAACTATTCATTTATTTATTTATTTTAAAATTATTTATTTATTTTATTAAAAAAACTATTTATTTATTTAAACTATTTATTTAATTTTTTTATTTTATTAAAGTTTATAAAGTGTTTGATTAAAAGGTAAAAAAAATAAAGTGTAAAATAATATAACTAAGGGCATTTTAGGTATTTTTAAAGTCAAATTTAAATTTTGACGGTGTTAGTGTATAATAAAGAAACTTATCCATCTAAGTGTAACTTGTCCAAACCTCAAGGGGTTCAGTGTAATTTGCCCTAAAATAAATATATTAAATCTCTCCTAAGTTTGCTCTAAACCATTGTTAAATGCCCTTTATATACAAGTAAGAGGTGAACCCTTTATTCATATATTTTTCGATGTGGGATTGCATCATATGAATAAAGGGCTCTCCCTTTACTTCTAGATGAGTGCTAGAATCACTCTCTCAACCCATTCTCTCAATTTACTCTCTCCTTATAATATGACATGTGGACAACATTTATTTCTCTACATTAAATTTGAAGCCATTATAAATAACCTCTAACTTCGTAAATTACCCTCTATTTATTTACCAAAGTACCATCTAATACCAGATTAGTTTTTTTTTTTTACAAAATTAAATATATAATAAAAACAAAGGCAGTTTTTTAAAAGAAAATAACAAAGACATTTAATTCTTCATCTACATAGTGATATAAGGAAAAAAAATCAATATAGAAATTTAATACAACACAATAAAATTATGTAATAAAAAAACTATTAAAAAAATTACATGTAACAATTGTGGAAGACAATTTATGTTTGAAAATGATGAGAGTTGGAGTGAAAAAAAAAGGTTCAAAGGTTGACCAAGATTGATAATTTGGGAACCATTTGAAAAAAAAAGTTGTAAAGTGGGACATAATTGCTATTTTTTTTAAAATAAATTGATAAAATATTAAATGGAAATTTGGTAAAATAAACAACGGGTAATTTAGGAAGTTAGTTGTAGGTTTGATTTGTAAATAAATACAAAAACTAGGTTATTTATAATGGTTTCAAATTGAATGTAGAGAAATAAATGTTGTCCACATATCACATTATGGAGAGATAGTGAGTTGAGAGAGTGATTCTAGCACTCCTCTTAATTCTATATAAGTGGTCTTTGCCTTTTTAAAATTGTAAACTTAAAATGAGTTGAATATCACTCACTCTATTCTTCTCTTTTATTTTCAACTTCAAGTTCCTTTTAATTATTAATATTTAAATATTTTGTAATTAAAAATATAATAATATTTAATTGTTTTATTTCACAGGTTCGTGGGGTGGGTTTAGATGTCCCCAAAATCCGTGGGTGAAATCCGAACCCAAACCCGTTTAATTTCATGGGTTTGTAGGCTGAAAAATCCTTCGCAGGTTCGGTGTGGGTTTAACCCGCTCAGACTCCGATCCCTTACCATCCCTAATATAGATAGATCATATATTTGTTGGAGATTTCAAATATGTATTTTATACAAATATAATATAAAAAATGTGTGAGTCGAGCAAATAAACTATTCAAATCGTACCACAAAGTTGTTCTTCATTTTCTTTTCTCTACTCTAAGAGCTTCTCCAATATATTACACTAAATTTTACACCAATTTTGTGTTAAAAAAGCATATTGGGAGAATAGGTTTATATCAAATTTTTTTCTACTTCAATGTTCCACACCAAATTTTACACATAAAAAGCATCTTTAAAAAATATTCTTCTAATAAATCTTTAAATTATTATAAAATTTTATTTGGATTAAATGTATAATTAATAAATATATTAATTTAATTAAATATGTATATCAATATTGGTATCATTTTAAAGATTAACGAGATCTTTCTAACGGTATATATTTTTGTAATACATATTGTTATAATTAAATATGAGAGACTTAAATTAATAATTTAAAAAAATAAAAAAAATGACTGATGTGACATTCAACAAAAAAAAATTGGTGTAGCTCAGTGTCACCAATTTTTTTATTTAATTTTTTTTAGTGTTTTGATGTGTTGGTTGGAGAGGATTTTTACACCCAATTTGGTGTTTTTGGTGTAATGGAATGGTGGTTGGAGTTGCTCTTACATGTACACACGTTCCTTCTTGAACAAATGGGTTCATGCAGTTTAATCATGATAACGTTTTCGTTATGAGTCCAACTAACTTAGATTATCTTCAACAGTTTCCTTTGGAGACCTCCCTTAGCTTAATTATGGGAGAAACTATATTTTTGAAGCTCCAATATGTCCCTTAAAGGCTCCCTTAAATGTGTTTTAGTGGAGCTCACTCCATTAGTTAAGGGTGTCTTCAACCCCCTTTTATTATCCAATGTGTAATTTATTTTACAATAATAATTATAAAGTAAAACATCAAGATAATAATAAAAAATTTATTAAGAGGGTCAATTAAAAGACTATTGTTGGAACACATACTCGTAATCGTCTTCTGTTGTTTTCTATTCAGACTCTAGATTCGGGGACTGCACATTTTTAAAACAATTGCTTTCCAATCCTTTTTTTTTATCGGACTGAAGTTGATCTTTTGGACAACAGATTCGGCATTTTTCCATATCTTAAAGTTTGTAAATTTGTAAATTTAATTTCACTTTCCCAACACAAGAATGAGACCATCCAATTATTTCCTAAAACGCTAAGATGATTGATGAGGTTGGTTCGATGATAGTGAACTTCTCACGTTTAATCGTGGATTTGAATCATCCTCTTAAAAAACTTCAAATGTGTGTAATATTTTAAAAAAAAAAATTTATATTCAACCATGTCACATAATTTGTGCTAAGAAAGTAAAATTAAATTTAAAATTTTACGACATGACAGAATGCAATTAGGATCTGAATCCAATTCGATTCCCATTTGAAACCGTATACCATCCGAAAATCATTTTGGAGAGCAATGGCTTTTTTAAATGTCCAATTCGAATCTGTATAGAAAACAACATGAATACATAATTATCATGAAAAGGAAATGTATCACTGACAATAAAAATTGAAGTGCTTTTTTGTGCATTGACTAGCTTTTTCTTTAAAATGGTTTGCTTAAAAAGCTGTTATCTAGTTAAAAAATTATTAATTGTTGTAAATTAATAAATAATAAATGAAATAAAGAAATATAAAAGAGTGGGAGATGAGATGAAGAAATAAATAAGTGAAATGAGAGAGGGAGACGAGATGAAAGGTACTGAGAGAGAATGACTTTTGTATTTTATTTCAAGAGTGTTCACAAAATTGCATCATATTTACAATCAATTCCATCCATATATAGGCAATAAAGAGAGGGTTAGTTGTTGTAATATTCCACCTAATTAACTTAAGGATGAAGCAATTGAACACAAAGCTTTCACGTGGGTTGGTGTACCCAAGAAGCTAAGAAGAGAAGCCGGTGGAAAGCCACCTAATTACAACAATCCTCATTGGATTTCTACTACTTGTATTTTAATTTTCTAAGAAAAACTCAGTGGGATAAAATCTGATCGAAGGGAAAAAGAGTATAGTGTACATATGTCTAGATTTATTGTTTTCTTCAAAACATTTCTCACATTTATACTTTGCCAGGGAAAACCCAGTGGGATAAAAACCTGAAAAAATATATTCATTGATCTGTCGGATCAAAGTAATATTTATGATGATCTTCTGGATCAAGGTAACATATATACGATGATTAGTAAGATCAAAGTAATATTTACAATGATCTTCTTGATCAAGTCAACATATATACGATGATCAACTGGATAAATGTAATATTTATGATGATCTTTATGGATCAAATAATTTTTGGGCGTGCTTAAAGAATTGTCTCATTAAAACCTTATTAGGAAAACCCAATGGGACAAAAATTAGATTGAAAAGAAAAAAAGTACAATGCATATATGCCCCAATATAATTAATATACTTCATTTGATATGTGCCCCCCCCCCCATATATACGATGATCAACTGGATAAATGTAATATTTATGATGATCTTTATGGATCAAATAATTTTTGGGCGTGCTTAAAGAATTGTCTCATTAAAACCTTATTAGGAAAACCCAATGGGACAAAAATTAGATTGAAAAGAAAAAAAGTACAATGCATATATGCCCCAATATAATTAATATACTTCATTTGATATGTGCCCCCCCTGGTGGGACACCCCCCCTGATAAAAGTTCTTTTGAAGCAATCATCTAGATTGCTGAACTGAAGCACATTGATGTTTATTTCATAAAATGCAATAACATCATAAATGATTGGTGGGTGTATGAGCAAAGAATTGCTTTATGGAGTAATATCCATATGGAATCTTTTCAGAATCTTTTCATATATTCTGATTGATGGACAAACATTCCATTTTGATCTATGTTCGATCTTCAGGTCAAAATAATATTTTCTTTCTCATTTCTTTATGAAGACACATAAGTATATAATATGATTATTATATCATTATCTTATCAGATATTAATTGAGAAAGTATATCAAATCCGTTCATGTTGTTTTTAATCCATGTAAGGATTTTTGTATGTTCATCAAATACAGATTATAAGATCTCGATTTATATGCGTCTAGCATTTTGAATCCTTCAGGATTTATAAATAATTGAATTGAGTAAATCATATAGATAAATGATTACTACGTCTAGAAGACGTATTTCAAGCCTTTTTAAAGGCAGCCAAATTTATCAATAACGTAATCGTATTCATCAGTAGTGAATACCAAGTTTCTGTAAGAAACCCACCACTACGAGTCATGCCTCATATCTCACGATCTCGTTTTTCTCGTTACGTTTCTGTATAAAGATCTATTAGTATCCAACTAATTTGACATCTCCAGGTGTCTGGAGTACTATTGATCTAAACACTTTATATTTGGCTTATGAAGTCAATTCTTCTTGAATTGTTTCTTTTATCTAGGTCAATCATGTCCTTTGTCTATAATTATTGATATTATGAATAACATAATTATCATTTATAATTTCAGTAGCGCTACTGTGTATAAAAACTACATTATCAATGATTGTTTCCTTATGACTCACATTTCTCTCGTGTGACTTATAGAAATTTTCTCAATTTCTATACTTTTATATCTCTGTTGAGATTACTTCCAATTCAGTAGATTTAGTCATTTCATAGACTCTGTATGATTTATAGAATTTCTCTCAATTTCTATATTCGTGTATCTCTGTTGAGATTTCTTTCATTTCAATGGATTTAGTCATTTCATAGACTCTGTATGATTTATAGAATTTCTCTCAATTTCTATATTCTTGTATCTCTGTTGAGATTTCTTCTATTTCAATAGATTTAGTCATTTCATAGACTTGTGTCTCTTTAGATATATCAGACTCTTATAGAGTTGATTTAGAGAAAGTTGATTTATTTATAACTCGAGTTTTGTTTACTTTTGGGATCCCAATAACAATACCCTTCAAAAGGTTCTTAAGCTTATGATATATAACATATGATTTATTTGTTACCTTTTACTCTGATCGTTCTTCAAGAACAATCACCAGGCTGGGGTTTATGAGATAGCAATTTATAAAATCTTGTTACCTTTAATATATCAGGTAACAGATTAATAATCATCTGATGATCAATTATCTTCCGTATTTGAGCGATACGAAGATTGAAATGAGACACATTTATATATAGAGAATTGAACCGGTATCTCTATTTTGCATAAGAGTAACTTTTCATTTACTCATCTTCTAGAGAAACTTTCAATTTGGAAATTAATCAATATGATAATATGTAGATTGTGCGTATAACCTATCAGAAGTTTAAATGATCTAATATAAGATTAATCAAAATCAATATTATTCTCAGAATGATATAGAAGTCTTATCTTAGATCATGCCAGAGATTCAATAAGGAGATATACAACACAGTCAAATATCTTTAAAAATGAGTAAGTCCATATATAGGATTTAGTAACTATATCGAAATAATAAAGTTCTGTCAATTACTTGGAGATGTTTGATAAGTGATCCCCTAATCCATTTTGATTATAAGTATGTCTGAAAACTAGATGTTGAACATCAATCCAAGTTCCTTTGTAGTATTCATCAAATATGTTGCAAGTTCAATCAAGTTAATATGCCTGAAAAACTAATAATCAGTGCACGTATTATGGAGATGTTAGATAATAAACAAACATATGATCATCTCGTAGATGCATCAATTAGAACCATATAATAATGAAAAGGGGATCATTTGGTGGATGAATATGTCCACATATATCCCCTTGAATTCTTTGTAAGAATGATGAGGATTCAAAACCAACTTTTAGAATAAGATAGTTTTACTGTTAGTTTCCTTTGTGAACATGCAGTACATAAGTTCTCATTTGATGAAGAATCTTCTGGTTCTTTAATGGATATCCATGAGAATTTTCAATGATTATACACATCATTGTAGATCCTGGGTGACTGATATGGTCACACCAAAGTACAAACATTTTTGGATCTGGGAACTTTTGATTCATAACTGCATAACATCTACACTATTTATAATAGTGTAATATAATCCAGATGATAAAGCACACAACTTTTCTATAATGAGTTTCTGGCCTGAATCATGAGAAGTAATTTGCATATATTAAAAATTCTCATTACTCATAGTTTCAATATGATATTCATTCCTCCGTGTATCTTTGAAACTAAGCAGATTCCTTTATATTTTGTTTGAATGATATAAAGTATCATCGATACCCAATTTAATACCATCTGGTAATAAGATTCTGGCTCTACTAAAGCCTTTAATCAAATTTATTGGATATGATCTGGTATCAACTTTATATGTCCTTGAACTAAGCATATTTCTTTTTGCTTGAATAATATCAAGTATTATTGATACATAGTTTAGTATTGTTTGATAACAATATCCTGACTCTTCGAGAGTTTTCTATCAGATCCATTGGACCTGATACAGTATTAACATTTGCTCATAGCAAAATCAAATTCATAAAATATATCTGACTCGGCAGAACTGTATGAGTCGTTGCACTCTCGGCAAGACATATATTTCCCTTCTAGGAATTTTATGGACATTATGTGTAATGTCATTTTATATTTCATCTGAAATGATAATAATCTTTTCAATATGTTTATTCTATAAACTTTTTCTCTTGTCATTCACAAACATCCACTCCTGGGGTATGTTTTAATATCTCGTGAATATAAATATATCCAAATTTACTCTCTTGATATTGCTCCTTCAGGAGCAAGTATCAAATGGATAAAATATCCTTTACAATCTCATTATACATAATGTTAGGATCTTAAATCCTTTTATGATACTCACAACATCCTACTGGATGTGTAGATCTTTTTTTTCTTCAAATGAATGATACGTTAGGATCTTAAATTCTTGTTGTAATACTCACAGCATCCTGCTGGATGTGTATGAAATGGATAAAATATTATTTCCAATTTCATTATTAGTTAGGATCTTAAATCTCTTTTATGATGCTTACAACATCCTGCTGCATGTGTATGAAATGAATAAAATATTATTTCCAATTTCATTATTAGTTATGATCTTCAATTCCTTTTATGATATTCACAATATCCTGTTGGATGTGTATGAAATGGATAATATATTTTTCCAATTCCATTATTCGTTAGGATCTTAAATCGTTTTTACTATACTCATAGCATCATGTTGGATGTGTAGATCATTCTCTCAAATAAATGATATGTAAACATAACACTTCATATATATGGGATAACTTCAGATTCTGATTGTGTTTGAAACCCCAGGTTCTAAATAATGAAGTATGACATTCATGTATATAACACTGGATCCAGAACTCCAGTTCTCATCGGTTTTCAAAACCGTGACAACTTAAATATAAAAATTCCAGGAACTTTAAGTTCTGGTTAGTCGGTCTAGCCAATCTCATATATTGCGTATAAATAAATAATATGAATATTTAAACAATTTATTTGAAGACACAGCATAAGTCAGTCCCGAGAAACTGCATAAGCCAGTCTCATATATTGCATAAAAATAAATGCTAAATATTTAAACAATTTATTTGGAGACATAGCATAAGCCAGTCCCGAGACACAACATAAGTTAGTCTCATTTATTGCATAAAAATAAATGATAAATATTTAAACAATTTATTTGGAGACACATCATAAGCCAGTCCTGAGACACATCATAAGTCAGTCCCGAATCACAGCATAAGCCAGTCTCATATATTGCATAAACATAAATGCTGAATATAAATAAATAAATCCAGAACTATATATATATATGTTCCGTGGACGGTATAAGCCATCTTGTTATACCGAACTGTATATAAACCCAGAATGTTGAGATGTAAGTAAATCACCTATCAGGGGATCCTCTCTACTTACATACATTCGTGCTGATAACGTATTGTAAATTAATAAATAATAAATGAAATCAAGAAATATAAAAGAGTGAGAGATCAGATGAAGAAATAAATAAGCGAAATGAGAGAGGGAGACGAGATGAAAGGTACTGAAAGAGAATGACTTTTGTATTTTATTTCAAAAGTGTTCACAAAATTGTATCATATTTACAATCAATTCCATCCATATATATAGGCAATAAAGAGAGGGTTAGTTGTTGTAATATTCCACCTAATTAACTTAAGGGTGAAGCAATTGAACACAAGGCTTCCACATAGACATGACGCCGGTTCCGGTTCCAGTTCCACTGGTTCCGACGGTTCGGAACCGGTTTTATTTTTTAAAAAAACAACTTTACTGATCAATCCAACATTCCAACCCTGTATATCTCACACACACAACAGTACACATCAGTTTTCATCAGAGACACACACACACACACACACACACACACACACACACACACACACACACACACACACACACACACAACCAATCAACCCAATCAAACCGATCAAACCGATCAAAACTCAAATAGCCCACCATAAACCCAATCAAACCAGTCAAAATTCAAAACTCAAACTGTCAAACACACACACAATCCACCCCAATCTCATCTCTCTCGTTCGTTCCAAGCACCACCACAAACCCAATCAAACCAGTCAAAATTCAAAACTCAAACACACACAATCCACCCCAATCCCATCTCTCTTGTTCGATCCAAGCAGCAAGAAGAAGAAAAAAGAAGGAAGAAGTAGAAAGAAGAAAGAAGAAGAAGCTGAGGATAGCGAAGAAGAAAGCAGAAGAAAGAAGAAAAAAGAAGATGATCGATGATGGCCGACCATTGAAAGAAGAAGATGGTGGACGGTGGACCGGTGGTGGTTGAGAGAGAGGGAGAGAGAGAGATAGAGTCAGAGAGAGAGATGAACTGATGAAGGAGAGAGTTCTCAGATCTGGTTTTATATAAAAAAATAAAAAAATAAATAAAAAAAATTATATGTTGGAATCGTCTGGTTCAAACCGGAACAGAACCGCCGGTTCGCATCCGGTTCGAATCGGACGGTTCCTCAAAATTTAGAACCGGAACCGGAACCGCCTGGTACCGGTTCCAGTCCGGTTCCAGAACCGGAACCGGATTTTCGGTTCTGGTTCCTATTTTTTCAGGACAGTTCCGGTTCGGTTCACCGGTTCGAACCAAACCGGCGTCATGTCTACTTCCACGTGGGTTGGTGTACCCAAGAAGCTAAGAAGAGAAGCCGGTGGAAAGCCACCTAATTACAACATTAATTTTTTTTTATATATAAATATTCTTAACAAAGTTAATGAATTCAAAATTGAAAATAAAAAAAATATTATGATTCTCTGTCTAAGATTTTCTGCACATCATATATAGAGAGAGAAATTATGAGTTTCAATTCAAAGCATTTCTAAGCAAGTTTTCAAAGGAGCAACGAGCCAAGGACAATAGCCAATTTGGTGCACATTGCAGGACAAGTCCATTGGACAAGTAATGGTGTTTGCCTGTACGGTAAATTATATTGAAGTGCTTAATAAAACTAGTTGGTCCGAGAAAGGTTGCATCTATTTTCTTCAAATCACTTTATAGTAATCATTAGTTTTTTCAAATCAAGCATTATGAGATTTAACTTTTCGCAGTTAGAGTAGATTTTAGATTAATTAGCATTCGACCGATAGAATTCCTGATCCCTGTGAACGAATTTTTAAGTATAAAAATTGTACTGCATCAAATCTTCTCTTTCCTCTCCTAATCAAAATGACTAATCTCAATTCAGCTTAACATTGAAGTCTAGTAATATTGGTGTCTATTGTGTAGTGTGTTTAGAATTTTTTATCCTCTTTTGTAATTTTAATAGGATAAAATAGACATATAAGAAAAAAAAATTAAAATGAAGTGCATAAATATATGTAGTGGATTGTCAATAATATTACTTTATAACTATGTAAAATTAATATTATATTAATTTTATATAGTTATAAGAGGAAATTGTAAAAAATAATCAAAAAATTTATTGATTTATTGTTTTTAGCCTTCAATTTATATTTTATTATACTCATCACCTTTAACCTTGAACAGACAAATTACCCTTCATTCTGTCTTTACTTCACCCATCTAAAAATTTGGAAATCAACTGACATGTAATTTGAAAATCATTGACATATAAGTTGAAAGTCAATTGGCATGTAATTTAAAACTTAACCGACATTTAACTTGAAAAATCAACTCGTATGTAACTTAAAATCAAATGGCATGTAACCAAGTTACATGTCAGGTGAAGTAAATTTTAAGGGTAATTTAATCCAATCTAATCTCGAAATCACCCTAATTTGAAATCACCTAACCACAGCCACCACCTCAATCTAATCTCGGAAACCAAAACCCTCATCAATCACCCATATCCACCAAAGAACCTAGAAACCAAACCACGGAACGCATATCCCAACCCCCAAACCCAGAGAAAGAGATCAATAGAGCAGCATGGAGAGAAAAAGAGAAGAAGAGAGTGGTTGCCGGTGGGAGGGGATGAGAAATAAGAGAAACGCAGAGAGAGAGAGAGCGCGTCAGGGAGAGAGAAAGAGAATACAAGAGTGGTGGTCGGTGGTAAAGGAAGAGAAAGAAGAGAAACGGGGAGAGAGAAAGAGAAAACGAGAGTGGTGGCTGGTGGGAGAGAGAGAGAGTGTCGGGGAGATAGAGAGAGTGTCGGGGAGATAGAAAGAAATTAGATTTGAATTGGTTTTTTTTATTTTATTTGTTTTTTTTTGAAAAAGATCTAATTTTTTGTTGTTTTATCATATTATCCTTCCTGTTTAACGATCAACCGGAGGTTTTAATAGAAAATCTAAAGGTAGGGGGGAAAATGACGAATATGGCAAACTAGGGGGCATAAAATGACCATTACTAAAACTAGAGGGGGTAAAGTGTCTAATATGAAAACTACATGGGGGAAAATGATTATATCCCTTTATAGAACTATCTCTTATTTTATTTTAGGAAAAAAAAAATAGATTTCTCAGAAAAATTCAGTGGTATACATAGATAGATGCATTCATGCAGTTAAGGCATTATTACTGATTCATGCTAACCTTGTGGCTAAAGGTCCAACTAAAATATAATAATATAAAAGACATTGCACTTCATTTTATTTTACTATTGTTAATTAATTTTTCAAATTAATTTCCAAGTTGAAGGATAAATTAAGAATTATTTACTTTATATATTAAAATAATCTAATTGTTCATATATACTAATAACATATAACTTAGTCAATTTTATAAGATGTCGGAGGAAATTAAATAGTTCATAACACTTGCAAGTTTAGATGAACATCGTGACAAATGGTCCACTCAAGATTATGGTGGTTTGGTGAGTTTGATCTTGTGCTTGAATCCTCCAACCGTTGTGTTTTCGTCCTGGAGAAAATGGACTTGATCACCAATTCTTAACTAAATGAAGACAACCAGCATAGAGAACATGTTTCTTGTAGCCTTTGCTGTGGATGTTCAAGCGAAAGAACCATTGTTGATGAAATTCAAGCGGAAGAATCATTCTTGCTTTTCATCGTTATTCTCTTACCAATATCTATATATATATTTTTTAAGTTTCTTCTGTAATTTTTTTAGGACTCGAAAGATGTTTACGGAGAGTGAGGGAGAGTGGAAGGTAGAGAGAGTGAGAGAAAGGGAAGGAGGGAGGATAGAGCATAAGCAATGTGAGATGAGAACAAGATTGAAAGTATGGCTATTTTTTTTTTAATTATCATTTGGGTTTCTATGTTTTTTTTTTAATTATCTGTTTTTAATTGTTTGTCCAGTTTTCACTGGCTTGGTCCCTATATTTTCGTAAACCCATCAATTTGGTCTCTCTGACATCTTTACCATGACCATTTATTTACTTTTAAAAAATAAAATAAAATAGTTTTTCTTTTGAGAAAAAAGAAAAGAAAATTGTTAACAGGGTTTTTTGGCAAGGGTCTAAAGGAGAATTTTCCACTAAGTATCTACCTTGTAGGAACCAATCTCGGCTCCCAGGTACCTAGCAGGGCCAGTACCACGATCTCAAGGGAAGCAACCCGAAGTTCAACTACCCACCTACCTAGATAAGGCACTAGAAATGTTCAACCAGAAGGATCAGGTACCTCGCTGTACATCCATACTAGCACCAGGTGGAAGGGATATCGCAGTATCATACTTCTAGTACCTTGCGGGAACCTTCCCTCCTGGTGTCTTGGTATCGCGGGCTGGCGCCGATATCCCAAAACACCTCGACATCGGCCCAGAATCCAATCAGGATAGGCATTCTATTCGTCTCACGGGACAAATACCTCTACAAGGTCGCAAGGGAGTGTAAAATGGGCACCACACCAGGAAGTCGGATTAGTATATCGGTGAACTGCATTACCAAGACGACGAACCAATATCCATCTCCAAATAATACCAGTAGAAATGGTTGACTCCCTTGCCATTTAAAGCGCCATAAATGAGACCAAATGGTCAACCAAAATCAGGATTTAAATATGACAATAATCAACGGGATCAAATCCCGCTCCTTTAGCCCCACTTAACGCATTTTCAACGCCTAAAATATGACTCCCAATAATCCTCATGAATACGACAGGATTCTGAGTGGATTTTCTGGGAAGCCTATATATATACAGCCTTGAAGGATAAAGAAGGGGATCGAAAAATCATTTCTTATCGCCAAAAAAGAGAGTTTTAATTTCCAGAGGAATTCCCTTTGAATTTTCTGAAGCTAATGAGAGTCCATTGACAATCACTGGAAGAATATATCTACTTATCGACTTAAACGAAGGTTCCACCACCTTCCCGTGTAAAAACAAAAGGAGAGCTAAGTGAGGAGAGTGTACGTATTGTAACCATAATTTCAATACTCTTTCAATTAGATAGTGTTATTTCATATCTCGTTGTTTTCTTTTATTTCTTTTTTGTTCATTTTTATCTACGTTACGAAGAGGGAACTCGGTACCGAAGGTACCTATCCCGTTACTGTCTACCGGTAGTGGGCGAGGGTGTTAACCGAAATTTCACTTCTCGAGTGGATTTTTCCGTTAACAAAAATTTAGTTAAGATTTAAAATAAATCATAGAAAATTAAAGAAAAATGAAAGAACAAAACACTTTAATCCAATAAATTTTTGACATGTTCACATTACAAAAAAAAAAATACAAGAAAACTAACAAAAAAATATAAAAAAATATTTGAAAAAAAAACAAAAAAACGAAATTGATGGGGGGATAGAGATCCATCCAAACACTGGTTCTCCATGGAAAAGATCTCAAAACTCTTAGAAAGAGCCAAAAACGAACAAACCCCACATAACAACAAGATAAACTTCATAGATCCAATCCCAATCCAAATCTTGGCCAAGCTTCTTCTTCTCTTTCAACCCTAAATTCAAAATCGCAGATCCAACCACCAGTTACTTCAACAAGCTCCTCAGATGGATGTCTCAAACTTGCTTCGACTCGAAGTCTCCCCTTCCATTTCGAGACGACGCCACGAACGGGGGAGGGTTGCCAACCTGCTTTAACTCGATGCCTCCCCCACCAGTTTACTTAAAGAATGAGGCTTTGTGTAGATGTTGATGGACTTTGATTTGCTAAGATGTTTCGACATTGATAGGCTGTCGTTGTTACTGTTGTTGTTCTTGTTAGTATATGTAGAAATGTGTAATGGCTTGCACACCCTTAAAGATTGTGCAGTTTTCTATTTATAGGAGTTTTGGATTTGTATCCAGTTACAACAACTCATTTCAAAATATAAAACTTGAATTCAAATACATTATTTTATCCTAACAACTCAAGATTTGGTCTTTGGTTATCTGATAGAGATAACGTTGAATTATTCTCCACACTCCCCTGCAAGTTGAGCGGTCGTTCTTGGATAGGTCAACTTAGTTCTGAAATCCTGAAAGCGATGATTACTTAATCCCTTGGTGAAGATGTCAGCCAACTGGTCCTTGGTGGAGATGAAACGAACTTGTAGCTGATTTGAGCCAACACGCTCTCGTACAAAGTGATAATCAATCTCAATATGCTTCGTACGAGCATGAAATATAGGATTAACAGTGAGGTAAGTAGCACCCAAGTTGTCACACCAAAGAGTAAGGGGTGGTATACCAGTGAAACCAAGTTCCTTCAGTAAGGACTGTATCCAAATGAGCTCAGCCGTGGCAATAGCAACACCCCGATATTTAGCCTAGGTGCTGGATCTAGAGACAGTCTTCTGCTTTCGAGCACTCCAGGAGATAAGATTACCACCAAAGAAGACGTAGTAGCCACTTGTTGAACACCTATCATCAGGGCAGCCTGCTCAATTTGCATCATAGTAGGCATTTAACATGAGAGTCGATGGATTCGAGAGCATGATCCCATAATTAATGGTATGTTTAAGATAACACAAAATCCTTTTTACAGCAACCCAATGGACCTCACGAGGATCATGCATGAATTGGCAGATCTTGTTGACTGCAATAGAAATATCAGGTCGTGTAAATGACAGATACTAAATTGATCCCACAGTACTCCTATAATGAGTTGAATCTTTGCACTTAGGCCCATCAAATTGAGAGAGTTGTGAATTGGCAGCCAATGGCGTATGTACTGGTTTAATACCATCAAGGTTAGTATTATGCAAAAGATCAACAATATACTTTCTTTGAGAAAGAAAGAGACTGTTGCGATGTGGCAAGACTTCAACACCCAAGAAGTAATGTAGAGCCCCAAGATCCTTGATAGCAAAATTCTGATTGCAACTGACCAATAAGTGTATCAATATGATTTCCAGGAGTGCCTGTGACGATAATATCATCAACATAGATTAAGATGAAAATTGAAGAAGTAGTTGTGTTCCGTATAAAAAGTGAAGTATCTGCTTTAGGCCCAACAAAACCAAAACGACACAAATAGGTAGTGAGTCGAGAATACCACATTCGTGGAGCTAGCTTGAGCCCGTATAAGGACTAATGGAGTCGACAAACATGCTTGGAAAATCTAGAATCAGCATAGCCTGGCGGTTGTTTCATGTAAACTTCCTCCGTGAGATAACTATGAAGAAACACATTTTGAACGTCCAATTGATGAAGCGGCCAACCACGGTTGAGAGCAATAGTGAGAACAAGTCGAATAGTACACGGATTGATGACGGGACTAAAGGTTTCCCCATAGTCAATGCCAGCCTGTTGATTAGAGCCTTGGTTTTAGAGTTCAACGATTTTGATTTTTTTTTTTGGGTTTAGTTTTGTTGTTGTTCATGTGTTATTTTTTTTGAACAAGTTGTTGTTCATATGTTAAAAATATTTGTAATCAAGATGGGGAGGATGGAGATCCAAACTGTGATCTCCATAGTTGAAGATCCAAACTCTAATCTCAAAGAAGAACCAATATTTGTATCTCCACCAATCAATTTTTGTTTTGTTTTATTGTAATTTTTTTTAAAAGTTTTGATCTCCACTGTTTATCTCAGAGGGAGATAGACGGTGGAGATCCATCTCTAATTTTTGTTTCAATTTTTTTATTAATTTTTCAATTTTTTTGTTTATAATTTGTAATTAAATATTTATTTTATTTTGTATTATATAAATATTTGATTTTTTTTATTTGTGTTGGCTTGTGGCATGTTCTCGGTTTAAAGACGAAAATATCACTGGATATGTTAAATTTGACTAACGGTTGATTCACGGAGGAACCAAATTGATGAGTTTTTGAAAACATAGGGACCACGTCAATGAAAAAGAGAAAGATAATTGAAAAAAACTATAGAGCCCGAAATGATAATTTCCTTGTTTTAGAATTAAAAAAAGAAAGAAAGAAGGAAAATGTAGTTAGCTTTAAAACTTCATATCTAAATGATTTAATTTGTCATTAACAATGTGAATACAGAACACATGAATATTGGTGTATAGAATATGACCGCTACCGATTCAACTACACAAAACTATAAACTACCATAATCAACGGTCCTCTTTCTCTGATCAAAATTTTTGTTAATCATCTTCCACAAAACAGAAAAAAAAAAAGATTTTTGGGTGCTGTTCGGTGTAGTTTTCAAAATATTTTTTTTTCATATTTCGAGTCTCTATGGCCCCGTCATGCAGTTGTTTTTCGGTTCGTTTTCGTTTTTGTTTTTCAAAAACAATTTTTAATTGGCGTTCGTTAACCGGTTTTCATTTTATTTTTAAAAAACACAAAAAAAATGAAAAACAAAACTAGTGTTAACAGTGAAATATTTGAAAAACACAAAATACTTGTTTTTTGTTTTTAAAAAAAAATTTAATTTTTTTTTCTTTTTTCCTCATCCACCAGACATCATCGAATTTCTTCCTCATCTCCATCTGCTCGCCGCCGATCTGCTCGCCGCCACCGGCCGATCATCAACTTCTTTCATTCTTCTTCTTCTTCTTCCTTCTTTCACCGATCGTAGCCGTCACCGGCCGATCAGCTGGTCTTCTTCCTTTCTTCCTTTCTTCCTTCCTTCCTTCCTTCCTTCCTTCGTCAATCGTAGCTGCCGCCGATCTGCTCGCAGCCGCCGGCCGATCATCATCATCTTATTTCTTTCTCCTTCTTCTTCCTTCCTTCACCGATCGCAGCCACCGCCGGCCGATCAGTTGGTCTTCTTCTTGTTCTTGTCTTGTTCCTTCCTTCCTTCCTTCCTTCCTTCCTTCCTTCGCCGATCGCAGCTGCTGTCGATCCATTCACCGGCGCCGGTCAATCAGCTGGTCGTCTTCTTCTTCTTCTTCTTCTTCAGCTGGACGACTTCTTCTTCTTCTTCTGGATAAATTGATTACATTTTGTTTATTGGTTAATTATTTAATCAATTTATTTATCATTGTTATAATATTAAACAAAAATTAAAAATTGATATTTCAATGTTCAATTAGTCTACCAGACGTGTTTTTTTAGTTTTTATTTTCAAAATACGGATTTCAGTGTACGCTACCAGACGTGTTTTCGGATTTCAAAAATGAAACCAAAAAAACTATTTTCATTTTCAATTTTCTTTTCAAAAAACATCAACTGAAAAACGCTTACAGGACGGACCCTAAAATGATGGGAATGCATTCGGTTGAGTTTGAGTCCCTAAGGGTCCGTCCTGTAAGCGTTTTTCATTTGCTGTTTTTTGAAAAGAAAAATGAAAATGAAAACAGTGTTTTTGGTTTCAGTTTCGAAATCCGAAAACGTGTCTGGTAGCATATAATAAAAGCTGAATTCTGAAAATGAAAACGAAAAAACGCTTCTGGTAGGTTAACTGGAAAATATCAAAATTGTAATTTTCCTATTATTTTTCCTATTGTAATTTTTTTTATTTGAATAAAAAGTGAGTCAATAATATATCAAATATCTTATAATTGAGAAATAAATATTAATTTTTTACTAAAAAAAATTAAAGTCTTTCAATATATATACAGTATATATATAGTTATGTTTTTACTAATCAAAATCATGGATAGGTGTGATGCACATAACTTTGAAGATGCTCTAATTAAACGTGAAATGGTTATACCAGAACTCTTGATCCTACATGTGTGATCCAGCAGAAGAAGTTATTTTTGATGTAAATAATACTGATTTTTTTATTGTTTGTCATTGTATGTTTGCATCATGTGTTTAAAATGGAGCAGGAAGATTACATTAAAGAAGAGATAAACTGGAGCTACATAGAGTTTGTTGATAACCATGATGTGTTGAATCTAATTGAAAATGTTTTAAGTTTCCTTGTCCAACCATTTATAAGATGAAGAGAAGAAGAATAAGAGGAAGATGAGATGAAGCTGAGATGATGAGATGAAGAAGAAGAGAAGATGAGATGAAGAAGAAGTCGCAGACCGGAAAAGAAGAAAAAAAAATGAGCATTAACGGCGGTGGCGAGCGGGTGTTAGTCAACGGTGGCGGCGAGCGGCGAAGGAAGAAGGAAGATGAAGATGGGAAGAGAGAAGATGAGGAAGAAAGAAGATGATTAACTCACAGTTGAAAAGAAAAAAGAAAAAAAATTTGTTAATTTTTTTGAAAAACAAAAACAAAAACAAAAAATAAGTTTTTTTTTTGTTTTTCAAATATTTCATTGTTAACACTAGTTTTGTTTTTCATTTTTTTTATTTTTTGAAAATAAAATGAAAAACGGTTAACGAACGCGAATTCGAAATTGTTTTTGGAAAACAAAAACGAAAACGGACTGAAAAACAACAGCATGACAGGACCTAAATTTTTCAAAAACACGGAAAACAGTGAGGCTCATTTAAAGCATGTGAAAACATTTATACAATGTTTTCAGAATTTGTTTTTCTTTCTTCTATGTGGGGTCCGTATATTTAATGTTTCTTTTTGTTTTTATTTTTCATTTTGCTTTTCTTTTGAAATATATTTCTTTAATAATTAACAGTTTATTTATTAATAATTAAAATATAATAAAAAAAATACTCTTATTACTCTTTAAAATTTAACCATATGACATAATAATAGTAATTTAAAAAGATAGTAATCATATATTATGTATAATAGTTAATTATTTATAATTATACAATGATAAAAAAATTATTTTTATTATATTTTTAAGAATTAAAAAAAAATACATACCAATTATAAATTATTTTTTATTAATTTAAATTAGCTCTTATTAATAATATATATTATAATTTAACTGCAAAAAAAATATTGTTTCGATTCTTACAATATATTAAAAAAATAAAATTTTAAACAATTTTTTCAAATACATATTACAATAAAAGAATATATACATTTTCTTATATTTTTAGTTAATGACATCAATTTAAATTAATTTAACTACAAACTATGTTGTTTTTACTCTTACAATATGTTGACGGTGATTTTTTGGATTACGTAAATTCGATCACGCGTCGAACAAGTTGATATGAGTTAACAGTAAAATATAACGAATCAAGAAGAATGAAAAGAAATCATGCAAATAAGATTTTACGTAGAAAACCCAGAAATAAAAAAACCGCGGTTGCCGGTGACGACGATGAAATAATCCACTATGAAGAAATCGTTACAAGCTCAACCTCTCTTACCCTCTTGAGTATCTAATGATTTATTAACCCTTTTTGGGTGTTTTAGGGTCTATTTATACATGGTTAGAACCCTAATTCTTGGAGTACAAGTAAAAAGAAAGGTGGTAGTAATTTAATAAAACTCTGACTTGTTGGAGTCGTTTTAATATTCTTTCCTGTTTTACATCATTAGTGTTTTAGACACATCGGGTCTCTTGCCTATTCTGGACTCTGATATCTTTAGGGGAATTTGTTTCCTTATCAGAGTATACTTCATGATATCTTTTTGAGGAAGACTTTTCTTTTGCATATTTGAGTTATGATTGCATTGAATCTTATGTTGTTGACGTGTCGTCATTCCTAGCATATCCCAAAATTGTCTACGTGTCGCTCAGTCGACCGTTTGCCAAACTCGACCAAATTTCCCATACCCTCGACCAGGGATATAAACCCAACCGGGTAACTAAACCCGACCATTTTGGGTACCCCCGACCATCTTCCATATTTTGGTCAATACGATTACGTTGGTTGAATGCTTTCCACTTAACCATCTTAGTAACCTTGACCAGATATTATGGGGCCACATTATAGTCATCTTAGGTTGGCTCAATCTAGTTGGCATTCATTGACATGTCATCATCTAATCTTCACGAAATACGGCGTTTATGCTGACATGTCATTTTTTTGGATTTTACCAATAACAATACCCCCTTAAACATTCAAGCTGAGCATCTTGCTCAACAAAGAGAACTCGCTCGGTGAGATATGCTTAACTTGGGAGTCTTTTTTTCTTGTAGCTTATTAATGCTTATTAATGATTGACAACTTATCTTTAAATTTTAACAGCAAACGTTTAATTTGCTTAGGCGATTTGACCCGTATGACGTAACTGACGGCGGTCGATTCAAATTTCAAATGGTGCGTGATCTCCTGGATTCGCACACTAACCCCCGCTCTCGCATGATGTCATCTTCGCCTATATATATTTTCAATTCTCTTCATTTTCCCTCGTACACGATCTTTGCCATTTTCTCCTTCAAACTGCAAATTTATTTTCCCTTGAAAACTTTCTTCGCTTCAAGTTTTCCCAGAGCTCTTCATATTCTCCAGGTCTTCAACTTCATTGTCGTAAAGTTCACATTTCATCCACTTCTAATCACTCAGGTATGGACCCTATTACCCGGTCACCATTTTGTTGAACTGTTAATGAGAGCTGTTGAAATTGGTGACAAGGAGAACAATAATAGGATTGAGTTTATTTTACGGGGTCGTTCTCATAACCCCCTTGTAGCTCAACCCATAGCTCTTAGTGTTGATTATTTAATTTCCTGTCTTGAATCTCAACCTTTATATTTTGATCCAAACATTGCTAACCCACATGTTACTTCTACTAATACATGCCCAGATATGTCGAAGACAACATAATCTACTCGGGGAAGCAGATCAGGCGCTAGGGATTCTGCTGCGATTGACTTGAAGATCCCTTCCCATCTGCTAAAGATGGAAGATGTTCCCAAGAGGTATCGATCCTACCTATTGAAGTTCTCATATGAGCAACCATGTGCTTTTGATTCTAAAGTTAGCGTAGTGGGTGAGGAGGAGATCATGAAGTACAGTGAGAGGTTTGATCTCCCTCGATCAACTGAACTCTTCATGAGTGGTCAGCGTGCCATCTAGAATCCCCCTTCGGGGCGTTGTGGCCATTTACGGGGCCATGCTTACATCTGGGGTCACGCTGCTGATGTTGTAAATCGTGTTATTAAAAACTATACTCGCAAGTGCATGAATCGTGAAGATTAGCACAGTGACAAGTAAAGTTCGTTCCCACAAGGAAAAGAGATTTAATAATTAAAAACTAATTCTAATTAAAGTTAAACTAAAATTAACAAAAGATTTATTGATGATTTAATTAAACTAAAACTAAATTAAATTAAGCTAAGAAAACAATTAAAAAGAATATGGTTGTGATCAAGAGGTAGAAAGCACTAGGTTATCAATGATCCCCAATTATGAACACTCGATATATTGAATTAATTTATAAACAAGATTCAATCAATTCTAGGGTTCATTCTTTGTCTTTAATATGACTATTACCGTATGGTCATGGGATGAGTCACGTGCTTCCAACCACTATTCACCCTTGGTCTATGGTGTGAACAGTGATCGGAAACCCTTTAAGCTCAAGAATTAAGAACCAAATTCTATACTTTGCTTGGCCTATGCTAAAGATAAAATTCATTCATTCAAAAGAGCATTAATTAAGATTAGGTTTGGTCTATACTCTAACCCTAATTCTCAGATAGTCTTAACCCTAAAATCATGCCAAATAGTTATTCACCCTTGGTCTATGGTGTGAATAAATATTAAAATTAATGAGGATCAAGCAATTAAGAACAATGAATAAATCAAGAATTAAATTGATGAAATAATAATTAATCCATATATGAGCATTCACAAAAGGTTCACATTGATTCCCTAGTTATGGGATTAGTTACACATATTTAAAATAAAAAGAGAAGAGAAAGAAAAGATAAAACCCATTAAGATCTTCAATTGTAATCTTCTTCGTCTTCAAATCTTCAATGTGTAAAGATGGATGAGTGTGTTGTTGTTCTAGGAATAAAGAGTAGAAAGTGAAAAGTTCGTTCTTTCTCTCTCAATAAGAAGTATTTATATGATCTCCAAAAATTAGGGCTTTAAGATCTCCTTCGAAAACAAGGAATGTGCACGACCGCTCTCTATACCGCTTGGCGGACTCATGCCTGAACCGCGGTCTGAGTAGCTATGTACCTCCTGATCTTCAGCGCTTGGTGGACCGCCACTGAAGTAATTCTTGTCAAGCGGTATGGACCGCGGGTAACAAACGAGTACCTACTGATCTGCAGCGCTTGGTAGACCGCGACTTATGCAGTACATGGAAAGCGACCTACACAGCGGTGCTTCACAGATTTGCCCCTTTTCTCACTTTTAGACTCCTTTTCTTGGAAAAATTAACAAACACCTCTTTTAAGGACATGTGACCTACACATGCTCAACAAACACATAAAATACCTAATTTCACTCAAGAACAAAGCGCAAATAATAGGAAATGGGGACCTAAAATATGTATAGAAATAGACCGATCAAATACCCCCAAACCTATCTTTTGCTAGTCCTCGAGCAAAACTAGAATAAAAACAAAAACTAATAACAAACAAAACCAAAACAAAATTCTAAACTAAGCCATTTTCGTAGGGAACACGATAGCATTGAGCATATGCTACAAGCCTTTAGACTCCTAAGTAAAACACCTATAAACCTAAAAAGTTATCCTGCAAATACCTGTCATCCAAAATATATTTGAAAAGTGCCCATATTGAAACAATGCATGCAAAAACCAATAAGTAAAAACTAAAGTTAAGTCACGAAACTGAATGCATTGCTCAATTTAATGAAAAGCCCACACTCAAAACGTTCAAGTTTCTAAGCTACCTTCACTAGATGCCATAGATGTAATTCGCCTTGACTCTAATTCTCATAGTATATCACTCATTAATTCACACAGAACCTAGGCTGATACACTCATCAAGCATATGCGATAGAAGTTATGCACAAGAAAATTCAAGTATTGATCGCATATGAATTTATAATTAAAAGAACGCTCAAATGTATGCAAAAGATCTCATGAAAGAATCAAACATTATGAACAAGATAATCACATGAATTATTTATACTTTCATAGCAAGGACCAGTAGATCAGTTAGACTTTCATTTAGGTTGTAATGGGGCCATTGGGTGAGGGTTAAGAAAGAATGGGAAAAATGGAATTCAAGAACCTAGGACCACACCATGAGAATCTTCAATTGCTCTTCCGGCTTCACATAAATCTTCGTAGTCTTCATTGAATTCATTGTAAATGAAATTTTCATTCATCTCAGTCAAAATCTTCAAAAGTCACCATTTCCTTCTTAACAAAACTCCTCTTGAGTTGATTATAGTAATTGCACTAATGAAAAATTATTCTCTGATTCTCTTCAACTACTTTCCTCTTCTTTTATTTATTTATTTATTTATTTTTTGAAATAATATTTCGAATCAGAGAATTACATAGAAATTCACAAATATCAAACTTACACTTTTGGATTGAATACAGCTCTTCCTTCAATGGTCTTCGACTAATATACACACGCAGAACCATCAGGTCTTCTTCACTTCCTCAAAGCATGATCCCAAGTTATAAGGTATGGCTAAGTTATGGCTTATTGGGTTATATTAGATGTGGTGAAGAAAGAAAGGCTTATTCAGTGTTTAGCTTCAAACAGGGCTATGGAGCACACACATAAAGGTAGGAAATATTTAAGGCCTTTTTAAATGGTTCATACACACATAGTCTAATCATCACTTCCACTGGTTCTACTCACTCAAGATCAAAATAAACATGTGAAATCTTTTATTGATGAAAGTTCTATAATGCTCAATGTATAACCTATAGAGATCAAATCTAATGCTAAGAACCTACTGAGTGTTTAGGAGTAGAAACAAATCCCTCATAATGTATCATTTATGTACGCTTTTTGGCTTAGTGAACTCACAAGGGTAGTCTCCACTATTAATCATGGCAATCCAACTAAGCATCCTATCCACCATCACATCAAGAGCATGTCATAAATTTTGAAAAATGCAATGTAATACTCTAAATGGCAAGACGTTAGTGTAAACTCAGTGAGTAATGCATATTATCTCGGGGCACAATTCAAAGTAGTTTATCAAGGATTCACAAGAAAACAGACACTAAAAACAAAAACTTAACTTAAACCCCCTACCCTAAATACACCCCTAAACCTAAATTCAGCATTGCCCCCAATGGTGACAAGAAACAAAAATGGGGTGAAAAACAGAAAATAAATCCAAAATGAAAGACAGAAAATAGAATATCCAAACAAGAAAATAAATAACGAAATCCGAAAGAAACAAAAGAAAACATGAGAAAAAGAAAAGCATATCCTCTCTATGATCTGTTGTCCTCGTCTGAAAGGTGCAGAACTTCGGTTCCCCTGATCCGAATCCGGGTCACGATGTTCTTCATCATGAAAATGCATCACAGGGGTTCCATCTCTGACATCAGGCTGATAAAATCCGGAACCATCTCTTGCATCAAAATCTGCCCCTGAAGCAGAAGTCTGGAAAGGGGCACCACTCCCGCTAGCCACAGAAAACCGGCTAACCATTGAACGCACCTCCTCAATACTCGCCTGAACACCATCAAAGCGTTGGTTCATTCGCCCCTCCAATTCTCCTAAACGTGAATCCATATGGTCCTTCAATGCCTGCAAGAAAAAATCAAAATGACTAGAATCTGGCTGTGCATGGCCTGGCTGTGCACCTGGAATAGGCGATGCAGCATCAATCTGCAGCTGCTCCTCCATCTCAGCATCATGAGCAGCCTGAGCATCACGTGCCTCACGCTCCTCACGGCGACGACGTCTCTCTCTATACGGTCCAATAGTGGGAAGGCAGCGAGAATGAAGCAGATTATTCCAATGAGTAAGACCCATCATAGTAGGTGTCTGCTCCTCTAAACCAGTGTCCACATCAATACCCATAGTCCCACAAAAGGTGGTAATCAAATATGGAAAAACCATCGAAAGGGTATCGTCGGACCCACTCTGACAAATATCTCGAAATATAACTCGACCAATATCGATTGGTCGGCTCGAGACCAGACGATGCAACAATCTAGCTGGTTCATAAAATAACTCTGTCCGATGTCGAGTCGGCATCAATGAATATGAACTGAAAATGTTCCAAAAGGCTGCATCAACCCGAAGATCACGCTGATACAGTTTAACCATCTGGTTCCACTCCTCTCGACCATCCATCCGAAGAACGGCAGCTAATCGTCCCCTGTACTGATCAACCTCCTCTATCCATTCAATCCCACGGTCGGTATTAACCTGAACCTCCGGAACAGCAAAGTATTCAGAAATAGCTTCAGGAGTAATGTGAACAGACACACCTTGAACCAAAACAGGTCCACCCGTCAGAAATCTCTCTGGGACCATACTGGCATAAAACTCAGCCACCACTCTCTTATTCGGCCGTGGAGGCCGTTCAACATATCTCGCCCAGTGGCGAGCAGCCACCATCCCAGGGACAGGAGTATCTGCCAAACTGGAAATATCTATCCCCTTCTCAATTATCCATGGCCGGTCTTGATATTTAGATGAACGGCTTTTGAAATCTTTGTTTTGGGCCAAACGAGGTATAGCTTGTTGCTTTCCTTTGGTAGAAGCACCGGTCCTGGATCGCTTGGCCAAAGACGTGTTTCTCATCTGTGTAAGAACAAACAAACAAAGAAGTTAAGCCAAAAATTCTGTAAAAATCCGGCAGCAATTCGACTCAAAGAGCGCATTACTTCTTCCACATCATCAAAAAGGAAATGAACACAATTTAACATCAAAAAGTAAACACATAACTTCTCATAAGTTATTAAAAATTGCAAATTGAGTAATTCCCATGTAAAGGCAAACGGAATCCATATATTGAAGACATTTTGTTGAATCAATTCAATCCAATTCTTCTCTCTCAATATTCATCTCATGGAATTTTAAATTAACTAAAACAATCCAAATCAAAATTCAACAAATACATGTAAATGTATAATGCAATTAATTCAAAACCCATTAATCATATGTGCATGAGAGCCTCAAATTCCATAGAAACACAATAAAACATCTCATTAATCCTATTGGCACTCAAAGTAGCAAACGAATGTAAAAGAAAATCATAAGAGAGAGAGAGACATACCTTTACTTTAATGAAACAAAACAAATTTGGGAAGAATTTAGATGAAGTAAAGGAAGAAGAAAACCAAAGAGAGGGAAGAGGGAATTGGCGCAGCTGCTGTGGGAAATTTGAATTCCACGAGCTGCGCTGTTCCTTATAAGCACAAAATTGTGCCCTACCGCGGTGCGGGTCACTTACCTGCGTCGCGGTATACCACGCGGTGCTGCCTAAATATCTTCTCCTGAACCTGTAAAACGCACCGTTTTATGTAATATAACGCGGGACAGGCAACTTACCTGGAACACGGTACACAAAGCGGTACAGTCCAGTGATGTTACGCTCTGTAGCACGCGGTGCGGATAGACTGCCCAGAGCACGGTACAACTAGCGGTACATGTCAGAATGCACACGCTCGCCAGACCGCGATGTAGGTGTATGCCTACAG
This sequence comes from Dipteronia sinensis, assembly GCA_033220585.1. Classification (NCBI taxonomy): domain Eukaryota; kingdom Viridiplantae; phylum Streptophyta; class Magnoliopsida; order Sapindales; family Sapindaceae; genus Dipteronia; species Dipteronia sinensis. Next base: position 67,930,412 of record CM065638.1, on the reverse strand, counting down.
AGCGGTATATGAGGCGGTAAACTTCAGAAGTTGCATGCTTTTAATACCGCGGTCCAGGCAGTGTGCCTAGAAAGCGGTACGTAGAGCGTACGGATCTCTCCTTCTGCCTAAACCTGTTCTGTTCAGCTCAAATTTGCATACATTAAAAAGTATTAATTCTTAACTTGAAAACTAAACCTTCGAGATACCCCCAAAACTGAATTAAACATTATCTGTCAACAAAATTCAAAACAAAATAAAATGACAATGTTCAACTCAAATTAACAAGCACTCGAGACACACACTATTATATGACAAAATAGAAGAAAATAAAAATAGAAATAAAATAAAATAAAATAAACTAAATGAAAAGAAAGAAAATACCTGGGTGGGTTGCCTCCCACCAAGCGCTTTATTTAACGTCTAGGCAAGACTTATGAGAGCTCTACGGCTATTTGAGCACGATCCATTCAATGGTACGGATTTCATTTGATGGGTTCAAATAAGGTTTCAACCTATGGCCATTGACTTTAAACGATCCTCCGCTCTTTAAATTCTGAATCTCGACTGCTCCATTAGGAAAAACTTGGGTAACACAGAATGGCCCCATCCATTTCGTTTTTAGCTTTCCTGGAAACAACCTCAAACGCGATTGATATACAAGGACTAACATTCCAGGATGAAATTCTTTCCGACGAATATTCTTATCATGCAGTTCTTTAGTCCTCTCTTTATATATCTTTGCATTCTCATAGGCATTGTTCCGAAACTCTTCTAGTTCATTCATTTGAAAACTCCTCTCTTCTCCAGCTTTATCTAAATCGAAATTCAACTTCTTCAGGGCCCAGTAGGCATTATGTTCCAATTCCACTGGCAGGTGACATGCTTTCCCAAAAACTATCCTGTAAGGACTCATCCCAATTGGGGTCTTGTAAGCAGTTCTATATGCCCATAAGGCATCATTAAGCTTGAGTGACCAATCCTTCCGATTTGGTTGCACCGTCTTCTCCAATATCTGCTTAATTTGCCGGTTACTTACCTCAACCTGTCCAGATGTCTGAGGATGATATGGAGTTGCCACATTGTGTTTGACACTATACTTTTTCATTAACGAGGCAAAAACCTTGTTACAAAAATGGCTCTCTCCGTCACTTATGATTGCACGAGGAGTCCCAAACCTGGTAAAAATATTCTCCTTGACAAACTTCACCACCACTTGGCTATCATTCGTCTTAGTTGCTATTGCTTCAATCCATTTCGAAACATAGTCCACAGCAACTAAAATGTAATTATATCCGTACGAAGATGGGAAGGGTCCCATAAAGTCAATTCCCCATACGTCAAATATTTCCACAACCAACTGGTTTGATAATGGCATCTCATCTCTTTTTCCAATGTTCCCAGTCCTCTGGCACCTGTCACAAGAAATACAAAAAGTATAAGCATCTTTAAATAATGATGTCCAGAAGAAACCTGATTGAAGAACTTTAAAAGCAGTTTTTTTAGCACTAAAGTGCCCTCCACAATGAAGATTGTGGCAAAATTTCAGCACATCTTGCTGCTCTTCTTCAGGGACACATCGCCGAATGATTTGATCGGCACCAAATTTGAACAAGTATGGTTCGTCCCAAAAATAATGCTTGGTGATGGAGAGAAATCTTCTCTTTGCTTGCGAGCTCATCTCAGGTGGTATGATTCCATTTGCGAGATAATTCACAATGTCCGCATACCATGGATCTTTGCCTACTATCTTCAGAAGCTGCTCATCTGGAAAGTTCTCATTAATGGGTAAGTTCTCAGTATGCTCTTTTATTTCATCATCTTCTACTAATCGAGAGAGATGATCTGCCACCACATTCTCGCTTCCCTTTTTGTCCCTGATTTCCAAATCAAATTCTTACAGTAAAAGGATCCACCGGAGTAATCTCGGTTTCGCTTCCTTTTTAGTTAGCAAATACTTTAATGCAGCATGATCAGAATAAACAATTACCTTAGATCCTATCAAATATGATCGAAATTTTTCTAAAGCACTAACAACAGCAAGCAATTCTTTTTCTGTGGTGGAGTAATTTAATTGTGCATCATTCAAAGTACGACTAGTGTAGTAAATAACATGAGGTAATTTATCTATTCGCTGTCCTAAAACAGCTCCTACAGCATAGTCAGATGCATCACACATTAATTCAAAAGGAAGGGACCAATCAGGGGGCATAATTATAGGAGTAGATGTCAATTTATTTTTCAGAGATTCAAAAGCATGTAAGCAATCATCATCAAACACAAATGCAGTATCCTTGGTCAAGAGATTACATAGGGGGCGACTAATTTTTGAAAAATCTTTAATAAAACGCCTATAAAAACCTGCATGACCAAGAAAACTTCTCACTCCCTTCACCGAGGTGGGAGGTGGAAGTTTTGCAATTACCTCAATTTTAGCTCTATCTACTTCTATCCCTTTTTCAGAAATAACATGCCCTAAAACTATTCCAGATTTAACCATAAAATGACTTTTCTCCCAACTAAGTGTCAAATTAGTCTCAGTGCATCTTTTCAAAACAAGAGTTAAGTTATCAAGACAATGGTCAAAAGAGTTGCCAAAAACAGAAAAATCATCCATAAATACCTCGATAAACTTCTCTAACATGTCGGAGAAAATTGACATCATGCATCTCTGGAAAGTGGCAGGAGCGTTGCATAACCCGAAAGGCATTCTTCGATATGCAAAGGTGCCAAAGGGGCATGTGAAAGTTGTCTTCTCTTGGTCCTCTGGAGCAATGGCAATTTGATTGTATCCTGAAAATCCATCCAGGAAACAATAATAAGCATGTCCCGCCAAGCGCTCAAGCATCTGGTCAATGAACGGCAAAGGAAAGTGATCCTTTTTGGTTGCCGTGTTGAGCTTGCGGTAATCTATGCACACTCTCCATCCTGTTGTCTTCCTTGTTGGAATCAACTCATTGTTCTCATTGGCAACAACAGTGATTCCTGACTTCTTTGGTACCACATGGACCGGACTCACCCACTTACTATCAGATATTGGGTATATAATACCCACCTTGAGTAGTTTCAAGACCTCTTCCCGTACAACTTCTTTCAGGTTTGGATTAATCCTTCTTTGAGTCTCTCTAGAGTACTTTGCATCATCTTCTAATAAGATCTTGTGCATGCAAATGGAAGGGCTTATTCCCTTAATATCTGCTATAGTCCATCCAATTGCAGCTTTATGTTCCTTGAGTACCGTAAGTAACTTTTCTTCTTTTTCCTCATCTAGGTCAGAAGCTATGATCACTGGGAGGGTTTCATTCTCACCTAAGAAAGCATATTTTAGAGTAGAAGGAAGTTGTTTGAGTTCTAATGCTGGGGGAGAACTCGTAGATGGCATCAAGAATTTGTTGATTTCATCTTTAATTTCTGCAATGACTTCTGTAATATCAACATTGTCTTCTATACCCTCTTCTTGTTGTTCTTCTTCATTATCTTCGAAGACGTCTTTCACCCAGTCCAGTAGTTCGTCAAGGCTTTCATTTGATAATTCCTCTTGGATTGCGGAATTAACCACTTCAACCGAACAACAATCGACCGAATAGCCATCGTCGGCTGCCTCAGGCAATTTCAATGCTTCAAAGACCTTGAACTCCACAGTCTCATCTAACACTGTCATTGTTAGCTTCCCATTCTGTACATCAATAAAGGTCTTTGCAGTCGCCATGAAAGGTCTTCCCAATAGAATTGGCTTGCTACCTCTTTCCTTGGCTCCCTCATCCATGTCAAGAATTACAAAGTCAACAGGAATAATAAGATTGTCTACCTGGACCAGTACGTCTTCAACATAACCTCTTGGGTATCTGACTGAACCATCCGCTAGCAACAATGACATGGTTGTCTTCTTTAGATCATTCAACCCCAATTGCTCATAGATATTGTAGGGCATCAAATTGATGCTGGCTCCCAGATCTAACATTGCTCTCTCCAAGGTGGTACCTCCAATAGTAATATTGATGCAGAAACTTCCGGGATCTTGGAGTTTTGGTGGCAGAGACTTTTGAAGGATAGCATTGGCGCTTCCGGCCATGAATTCCTGATGATTCTCTAGAAACCTCGGCTTGTAAGTGTGAAGACTCTTGAAGAATTTTACATAGGCTGGCATTTTCTGGATCATCTTCAATAGAGGCAAATTGACATTGACCTTTGACAGGATGTCATATATATCTTTGTATGATTTTTCCAATTTGCTCTTTTGCAATCTTCCTGGGAATGGAACCGGAGGAACATATGGATTTGGTGATTTATGCAGAAGTGGTGTTTTCTTTGACTTTTCCACCACTATCTCTTCTTCTTTTTCTGGTACCATGTTTGTTTCTGAAGGACCTGAAACATCAGCAGAATTATTAGAAAGTTCAGCAGGTCTATTATTAATTAATTCCTTACCATTCCTGAGAACTGTCATGGCCTTTGCTTGTTCAGTATGGCTGGGAAATTTTCCTGGTTCGCTCCTTTGCTTAGCTTCAGCCATTTGTCCAATTTGAGTTTCCAGCTTTCGAATAGACGCATCCATGTTTTGGAATCGTACAATATTATCTTGTTCAGCTTGATTCAATCTTTGATCCATATTTTGTATGAATTGCTTCATTGTATCTTCCAGCGACGAGTTTTTGGATTGATATTCAGGATTCTTGGCACCGGCATTGTATTGTCTCTGACCATAATTATTGTTGTTTCCCCATTGATTTCCGGAATTTTGATTATTGCTCCATGAGAAATTTGGATGATTTCTCCACCCCGGATTGTAGGTATTTGAGAAGGGATCATTCCGTGGTCTTGAATTGAAATTATTCATGGCTTGAATCTCTTCCTCTTCATTAGGTCCAGTACCTCTTGCTTGATAAGCTTCCATGCCATACCCTGGTTGTTCACATCCCATGCATTTATTTTCTCTCATTTGTCCTACCTGGTTCACAAGTAATTCGATGGACTTTTGCATTTGTGACATTTGCATTGAATTCCCGGTATTAGCATCGACTTCATAGATTCCCTTCCTTCTCCTAGAACTCTTTTGATGAGAATTATTGGCTAATTTTTCAAAGATCGATTTCAGCTCTTCCGGTGTCTTGTCAGTCATGGATCCTCCACAAGCGTTATTCACCAAAACTGTTGAGACGTCATTAAGGCCATCATAGAACCATTGACAAAGTTGGTGGGTATGGTACCCATGCTGAGGACAATCAAAAAGAAGCATTTTGTAACGCTCCCAGGCTTCATAGAATGTTTCTTGGTCTCCTTGGAAGAAATTAGTAATCTTGGCCCTTATCTCACTGGTTTTCTGAGGAGAGTAGAATTGGTCAGTCAGCTTCTCTACTACCTCATCCCAGGTTGTTAGTGAGGCTGGAGGCAGGGTCAACAACCAAGTCTTCGCTTTGTCCTTCAAGGCATGTGGAATACACCTCATACGCAGCTGGTTTTCTGTCACCCTATTGTTTGGAAAGGCTTGAATTGCTGCATAGAATTCTCTGAGGAATTTGAGCACATCTTCATTCGGTAGACCATGAAAAGCTGGCAGCAAATTATAATGGAAGCTCTTCAGCTCATAGTTTCGTGCTGCCTCATCTAGTGCGATGCACAAAGGATGGTTGTCAACAAAAGGCCTACTATAATCCTTCATGGTTTTGATAAGTACAGCTGGTGGATCTGGAACCTGTTGAATGTTGCGATTTCCATCGTCTGCCATTGCTCTTAGTCTAATACGATCAATGTTGTCGTTCAACGGTAGTAATTCTCCTTGCAGTGATCTTCTACCTTGCATTCACCGTTGAAATCCTGTAACCAAAGACAGACACACTGGTAAACTACGACAATAAAATAAAATGAAAATAAAAAATCTAAAAATTAATGACACGACTACCTAAGCTAGACTAAATTTATTAACTAAAACTAAAACTAGAATTAACCAATAAATTCAACTTTTCCCCGGCAGCGGCACCAAAAACTTGATGATGTAAATCGTGTTATTAAAAACTATACTCGCAAGTGCACGAATCGTGAAGATTAGCACAGTGACAAGTAAAGTTCGTTCCCACAAGGAAAAGAGATTTAATAATTAAAAACTAATTCTAATTAAAGTTAAACTAAAATTAACAAAAGATTTATTGATGATTTAATTAAACTAAAACTAAATTAAATTAAGCTAAGAAAACAATTAAAAAGAATATGGTTGTGATCAAGAGGTAGAAAGCACTAGGTTATCAATGATCCCCAATTATGAACACTCGATATATGGAATTAATTTATAAACAAGATTCAATCAATTCTAGGGTTCATTCTTTGTCTTTAATATGACTATTACCGTATGGTCATGGGATGAGTCACGTGCTTCCAACCACTATTCACCCTTGGTCTATGGTGTGAACAGTGATCGGAAACCCTTTAAGCTCAAGAATTAAGAACCAAATTCTATACTTTGCTTGGCCTATGCTAAAGATAAAATTCATTCATTCAAAAGAGCATTAATTAAGATTAGGTTTGGTCTATACTCTAACCCTAATTCTCAGATAGTCTTAACCCTAAAATCATGCCAAATAGTTATTCACCCTTGGTCTATGGTGTGAATAAATATTAAAATTAATGAGGATCAAGCAATTAAGAACAATGAATAAATCAAGAATTAAATTGATGAAATAATAATTAATCCATATATGAGCATTCACAAAAGGTTCACATTGATTCCCTAGTTATGGGATTAGTTACACATATTTAAAATAAAAAGAGAAGAGAAAGAAAAGATAAAACCCATTAAGATCTTCAATTGTAATCTTCTTCGTCTTCAAATCTTCAATGTGTAAAGATGGATGAGTGTGTTGTTGTTCTAGGAATAAAGAGTAGAAAGTGAAAAGTTCGTTCTTTCTCTCTCAATAAGAAGTATTTATATGATCTCCAAAAATTAGGGCTTTAAGATCTCCTTCGAAAACAAGGAATGTGCACGACCGCTCTCTATACCGCTTGGCGGACTCATGCCTGAACCGCGGTCTGAGTAGCTATGTACCTCCTGATCTTCAGCGCTTGGTGGACCGCCACTGAAGTAATTCTTGTCAAGTGGTATGGACCGCGGGTAACAAACGAGTACCTACTGATCTGCAGCGCTTGGTAGACCGCGACTTATGCAGTGCATGGAAAGCGACCTATACAGCGGTGCTTCACAGATTTGCCCCTTTTCTCACTTTTAGACTCCTTTTCTTGGAAAAATTAACAAACACCTCTTTTAAGGACATGTGACCTACACATGCTCAACAAACACATAAAATACCTAATTTCACTCAAGAACAAAACGCAAATAATAGGAAATGGGGACCTAAAATATGTATAGAAATAGACCGATCAGCTGCCCCTTCAACCTTTCATCACTCGATCCCTTGCTAAAGTTGGGAATTCTCCTGAGCAACTTACCCCGAATTCTTATCGAGTCTTGATCAGCTTAAGGCACATGTGGAAGAATATTGGTGCCAAGTTCCCCCCGACCCTCCAGGAGATTCGTAACTTCTATACTTTGGGTCGGTCAGACAATAGGGTATTTTTCATCTCTAATCCAGTTCTGTTAAGTGTTAACCACTGGACTCCTCTAGGGTACAACCAACGACCCACCCCTGCATCTAGTAAAGACCACAAAAGGGCTTTATCTGGGGGTTTCCTTCCTCCAACGAATACTAGAAGAACATTTGGTTCTTCGTTCAAAGTGAACGGGGCGAGACTGTGGTCGTTGACCCTAGCTAGGAACTAGCTAGAAACAGTGTTCCTAGGCTCTTTTGCAGTCTTGACTTGTGGAACTGAATCTCCCACATTGCTGAATAAAGAACAAGCCAAAAACATGAAAAAGGTTGCTCAAACTACTTGGGAAGCCAGAGACCGTCGGGTGTTGTTCGTTGAGAAGGACCTCCTGAAGCTGGGGTTGTTCCCTTCTATCTCCAATCGACGCAAACGCTGTAAGTGTTACTTTCCCCCAATTTTAACTTACCCGGTTCACATTTGCCTTTTCTAACATTCTTTTAATTGTTCAGTATACGAGATGGACATCGTAGCTAGCGAGACGGCTGGAAATGTTAAAAAACCTTGATAGAGCTAGCCGAGCGGAAGCCACTGCCCAACTGGCTCAAGGGATTGCTCCCTCTCAACAAAATATGGTTGAGCATACCTATGTGCCTGATCTCACTACATCCTCGAGCTCTCTTGATGAGGAAAAAGAGAAGTGAAAATACACTCTAAGCGTGTGTCTAATAACCTAGAAGGGGGGGGGGGGGGGGGGGGGGGGGTGAATAGGTTTTAATCAAGTTAATTACTAATTTTCTTTGATTAGTCAATATTAAAAATTCACCCAATAAACAAACAATATAAAATCAAGTATAAATGCGAAAAATTAAAAGACACTTGATTTTTTACTTGGAAACCCTTCAACAAGGGAAAAACCACGGGCTATCCTTCTAGCCACACCGATCCTTAAATCCACTACTGTAATGATGTTTACAACCTAGGTTGACCTCTAGTCACACCATTCTCGGTCACTCACCCACCACTACTACCCAACAAGCCTTTAAAGTGAATTCTTGATCACTTTGCTTGCCAAGCACACCTTTGTTGTAAGACTTAACTTGCTTGTGCACTACACACTGGTAGTCACAAGACTTAACTCTCAAGAAGAGATCAACAACCTATGTGAATATATTAATATTCAAAATGCAAATAATGCTAGGCAACACTAAATGCTTATCTAAGGATTATATGATGTCAATAAGTGCAAATCCTAGATATCAATGTCTATATGAATGCACATAAAGACTTAACTAGATATAGATATGCAAGTCAACAATCTAGTCATCAAACAAAGCCATATCAACACATGTTGTCACACAAAATGGCAAGGACAATAAATGCAATTAACAAATGCAATCAAGGAGTCCTAAATAACAATGTATAAATGCAAAGCATTGAGACTTAGCTAGAAGGCAAAATAGTCCTAAATTCTAGCTATCACAAACAAACCCAATCAAACATTCATAAACATTAACTAGTTGATTAAAACACGATTTCTCAACCTAAATATCAATAAATCACACATGAATATTTAAGACCTAGTTTTTACGCACAAATGACCTAATCAATTAAGTTATCAATAAATAGGCAATCTCAACCATTAGACAAAAACACACACAACTCAAAACATGCTTAATCAAAGAACCATGTGTAAGGACCTCTATTTTTAATTGGCTTATTTCATAACAAACCACATTGGGATTATTTGTAATGGGTAGCTTAGGTATTATTGTGGTTCTTCATCAACAAGCTTCCAAGATCCCATAATGCTTTAAGAGAGGTAGTTTACTTGACTTGACTCTTTTGAAGAGATTTTAGTTGCACACACTCACTTGCATGCATTACATTCTTGATTACATGTTATTGAATGATACATTGTATGCTACTCATCAAACTCCACACTTGCACATTTTTACATATTAGATTAGTGTGTTGAGTCTGCTTGGAAAATAGGATTTTCCTCTTCACCGCAGTGTAGGTCGCTTATTGGGAACCTGCCTCTGTCGCGGTCCCAACAGCGGTTGGTTCCGGAAGGTGCATGCTTTGAAGACCGCGGTCTGTACACTTGTATGTGCATCGGTCTATACCGCGGTATACATCAGTAGGCCCCTACTGCCTAGACCGCGGCCAGTGCTTTGCATGCACAGCGGTCCCCGAAGCAATGTTGTCCAGACGGTGCACCGCCGCATGTACCGCGGTCTGGGCACTTACCCGAGCCGCGGTCTAGCAAACGGTATTGACGGGATTTTGATTCCCAAGCCCAAAACGATGCAGTTTTGTCTAGAGTTTCTATATATATGTTCTCTTCTTCCCCAACTCGTTTTAGAGCTTCAAGAACCCATTCTTAAGAGAGAGAGAGAGAGAGAGAGAGAGAGAGAGAGAGAGAAAGCTTCAAGCTTTGTTCCTTGACTCTCCAAACCCAAAAACCCATCATCTTCATGCATTTCTAAGCATCTTTAAGGTATAGGTCTTCATCATTAGTTGACTTGGTAAGTTGAACAAAAACCCCATCTTTATCATTTGTTCATACTTTCTAAGATTGTGTTTTTATTGCATTTATTAGTTGATTAAATGCTAGGACTCTATTTAATACATATATTTATGAGTTCCTTTGTATGATTGAGTTTGTATTGTGATAGCTTGCATTTAGGACATATTTACCCTCTAGCTAATTATGACTCATTGATTGCATTTGTTAATTGCATTAATTGTCCTTGCCATTTTATGTGACAACATGTGTTGATATGGCTTTGTTTGATGACTAGAGTTTAGACTTGCATATCTATATCTAGTTAGGTCTTTATAAGCATTCATATAGACATTGATATCTAGGATTTGTACTTAGTGTCATCTTTAATTCCTAGATAAGCATTTAGTGTTGCCTAGCATTATTTGCATTTTGAGTATTCATATATTCACTTAGGTTGTTAATCTCATCTTGAGAGTTAAGTCTTGTGACTACAAGGTGTAGTGCACAAGCAAGTGAAGTCTTGCAACCAAGGTGTGGTTGGCAAGCAAAGTGATCTAGGATTCACTATAAAGGCCCGTTGGGTAGTAGTGGTGGGTTAGTGACCGAGAATGGTGTGACTAGAGGTCAAACTAGGTTGTAAACATCATTACAATAGTGGATTTGAGGATCGTGTGTGGCTAGAAGGATAGCCCGTGGTTTTTCTCTTGTTGAAGGGTTTCCACGTAAAAATCGAGTGTTATTTATTATTCCGCACTTTACACTTGATTTTGTATGTTTGTTTATGAGGTGAATTTTTAATATTGACTAATCAAGAAAAATTGGTAATTAACTTGATTAAAACATATTCACCCCCTCCCCCCCCCTCTAGGTTGTAAACATCATTACAATAGTGGATTTGAGGATCGTGTGTGGCTAGAAAGATAGCCCGTGGTTTTTCTCTTGTTGAAGGGTTTCCATGTAAAAATCGAGTGTTATTTATTATTCCGCACTTTACACTTGATTTTGTATGTTTATTTATGAGGTGAATTTTTAATATTGACTAATCAAGAAAAATTGGTAATTAACTTGATTAAAACATATTCACACCCCCCCCCCCCCCCCCTCTAGGTTGTAAACATCATTACAATAGTGGATTTGAGGATCGTGTGTGGCTAGAAGGATAGCCCGTGGTTTTTCTCTTGTTGAAGGGTTTCCACGTAAAAATCGAGTGTTATTTATTATTCCGCACTTTACACTTGATTTTGTATGTTTGTTTATGAGGTGAATTTTTAATATTGACTAATCAAGAAAAATTGGTAATTAACTTGATTAAAACATATTCACCCCCCCCCCCCCCTCTAGGTTGTAAACATCATTACAATAGTGGATTTGAGGATCGTGTGTGGCTAGAAGGATAGCCCGTGGTTTTTCTCTTGTTGAAGGGTTTCCACGTAAAAATCGAGTGTTATTTATTATTCCGCACTTTACACTTGATTTTGTATGTTTGTTTATGAGGTGAATTTTTAATATTGACTAATCAAGAAAAATTGGTAATTAACTTGATTAAAACATATTCACCCCCCCCCCCCCCCTCTAGGTTATTAGACACACGCTTGAGTAGTATTTTCACCATGCAATTAATCAACAAAGTAATTGCTAATCCTAAGCAAAGATGAACAAATATGCAAACATCAAGTTCTAGAACATGTTCAACTTGCAAGGATGTGAATGCATGAAGACCCATGAGTAGATGATGCTTGAAAGATGCTAGATGCACATAGGGTTTGTGTTTGGTTGAGTAAAAATGGGTTCTTGGAGCTCTCTCTCTCTAGGAGTCAATTTCTCTCACTAAGGGTGTGAATTCCAGAGCTCTAGGTCTTATTGGGGAAGAAAATGATGTATTTATATTATCCAAATGAAGTCACGTCATTTTGGATAAGGAAAAATTGATTTCTAGTGACAAAAAGCTACCTTAGGGCGATCTGGAGGTCAGATGCTTCAAGGTCGCTTTGCTCTCGGGTAAAAAACGTGACAGCACAACAGCTTCAGTTTCGAGCGACCCAAAACATGACCAAACGACATCGAAACCTTTCGTATAATATACCATTGGAAAGGTACGAAAGTCTACTTTCTACTTATTTTTATGAAAAGAGGTTTCGATATCTGTAGAAAGAGATATGGTCATTTGAATGACCAAGGGTCAGATTTGGACAGCAACAAGATTCCCCAAACTCATGGTATAAGACCATGTAACCCAATACCAATCCAAGAGAGGGTAAATGGACCTCTTTAGTGGTCACACAGCGCGCTTAGACAAGCACACCATCATGCAAGTGTGGACGTTTCCAAACATACTTAGAAAATGGAAGCATAACACACAACCACACATAAAACTAACAAAGAGGTGCAAGTGTGAGATATGTAATGGATGCACACATATAAGCAATGAACAAATGCATGTCAATTCAAATGCATGAGATGTGAGTGTGTGCAACTAAACCTCTTCAAAGAGAATTAAGCACAAGAAACTACCTCTTGAAGCTCATGAGATGACCGGAAGCATGTCTTCGAGAAAACCACACTTGAAGAACCTATGCTACTAGTTACACAATCATCCCTAATGTGATTTGTCATGAAATAAGCTAATCATAAAAAATGAGGTTCTTACAATCTCCTCATTTGGCTATTTCATAACAAAATCACCACTCACAAAATAATCCTCACAAACAAAAATAAAGCTATTAGTCAACAAAGTAATTCTACGATACATTAAGAGAAACCTAGGATCTAAGTCTTCAAGGTCTTTAATATCTTCGTAGATCATCGTACCTACACATAATAGCAAGAAAGCAATTTCCAAGAACAAGTGTAAGTGAGGTGAACAAATATAAAAAAAACATATGCATTAAGAAAACAATACAATCAATATAATGTAATGTAGTGCAATGCAATACTCCCCCTAAAAGGTTACTCTCTCCCAAGACTTCTCCCCAAAGCATACAAATGCTCCATCTATATCTCTCAAGACTTCTATTATACCCAAGATTTTGGGCCTACCGTCATTGGGCCGGTTATGAATAAAGATTGGCCCAAGTGCGAGAGCCTATGAAAGCTCACCTAATTTGATAAGAAGTTTCATCCAAATATAAAGCTTCTAAAAATGAGCTGAAAGAACCAATCATGGGTAGCCTAAAGCGGTCGCCTTGAATAAAACGAATCTTATTAGAGAGTATCTCAGGCAAAGCCAGGCATAGAACCATGACAAGATTTCAGTCCTTGAAGGTCGCATTTTCGATCCTAACACACTCAACCTACATGTCATTCAACCAACGGTGCAACAACTTCAAAATAAGGCATATGTCAAGCAGGCATACGACCACCCCCAAAAGCTTTAGCATCAACTAGACTTTCGGCCACCTAGCTAGTTTTCTGACGTTAAGTCGAAAACACTCAATTATTGGCATTCGGACACGTTCCCTCTTGTATAAATATAGGATTCAACCTCACATACAAGGTGGTAAATTTTTTCTACTACTCTTCCAGTCTGTCCACTTCCCTAGATTTGTATCTTTCAGATTTTGTTCAAATTTGAGAGTTAGTCTGAAATATACAAATCCGGCTAGTCTTCGGTTTCTTTCATTGACCAGCTGATTAAACGGCCTACGTAACGGTTTGACAATAGTTTACCAGTTTTACCTGTAAACATTTGGCGCTAGAAGGAGGGGGTGAACTCAACTCTAAGGAAAGCGTCCATGAAACTCAGCAGTTCATGCCCTGCAGTCGCATCAACCAACTGGTCTATTCGAGGTAGAGGGAAATTGTCTTTTGGGCATGTTTTGTTTAGGTCCGTGAAGTCCACACACATTCTCCATTGCCCATTTTTCCTTTTCACGAGTACGACATTGACAACCCACTCGGGGTACTGCATTTCCCTGATCGATCATGCTTCCAATAGCTTATGGACTTCCTCTTTGATTGCTTGGCTTTTTTTGGGTTTGAATCGTTGTCTCTTCTGGATAACAGGTTTGCATTCGGGGTCAACCAGCCAGAGCATGGGAAATTATTTTGGCGTCGATCCCCGACATATCTTCATGCTTCCAAGCGAACATATCTTTGTACTATTTTAACAAATTAACCAACATATCTCGTAACTGTTCTGTCAACTGCGCCTCTAACTTCACCGTCTGCTCGGGGTTCTTGTCATCTATTACAACCTCATTAGTTGGCTAACTTTCCTGGTCTTTCCCATTTTTCGGAGATGTCTCACTTGGGTCCAGGTCGAACTGGGTTGGTGTTTCCACCTTCTTCTTTTATTCGTCCTCCTTTGGGCACTTTTCCTGCTAGGTGAAGTCTATCTGTAATACGTCTGGCTCTGCTTTTTCTCTATAGACTGCCAGATTGGCTTTCCTTGCTCATTCCTATGAGCCTTTCATGATTCCCACTCCAGCTTCAGTTAGGAATTTGACAGTTAGGGCATAGGTTTTCTGTGACTGCCTTTGTTTTGTTCAAGATTGGTCTCCCTAGCAAGGCATTGTAGGGCCAATTCTCGGTGTCAACAACTACGAAGTTGAGTAACACCGTCTTCTGACATGGGAAACTTCTTATCTCAACTGGCAGTTTGACCGTCCCTAGCGATCTTACTTCTGCTCATCCGAATCCTCTAAGCGGGATCATCAATGGTTGCAGATCCTTCCTTTGTAGTCTCAATTAATCAAATACTCTGACATTCAGGATATCCGCCGAGCTTCCTTTACTGATCACCATTCTCCTTACTTCTCGGTGACTAATACAGACTGACACCACGATTGTATCGTTTGGTCTAACTTCAAGTCTGTGGGCATCAACTTTGGAGAAAAAGACCGGATCCCAACCTTGCTTGAGTTTCTTCTGGTCGGGGCATACTGAATTTACTTACAAGTTTCTCTGGCTGTCTATTGCCTCGCAGACTTCAACCATTCTCTCCTTGCTACTTCTTCATGTGCATGGTCTGCCAAATATGGTGTTGATAGCTCCAACATTTGAATTTTCCCTCAGACTGTCTCTTTTGTCTTGGTCATTCTTCACAGGGTCATTCTGTCGATCATCCCCTCCTTTAAGAACTACGTTTTTAGGTGTCTATCTCTAATCAACTTTTCAATATAGTCTCTCAGCTGGTAGCAATTGGAAGTTTCGTGACCATTCTCCCGATGAAAACGGCAGTACTTATAAGTGTCCATCTTTACAAAATTGGACTGCTTTGGGGGCATTTTATACAAGTTTTTGCCTTCTATCACATTCAGAATTTATTCCTGCTTCTGAGCTAGATGGGTATAATTAGTGTAAAGGTCATATTGCCCTTCTGATCATCGTCCCTGTGATCTTCTTTGCCTTTCCTAAAATTTCTCTTCTGATCTCCTTTAGCATTTCCCTTCGAACCATTGTCTTTGGATTTTTGACCTTTCCCCGGTCAGCAACCATGTATAAAATCTCCTATGTGGGCTATCTGTTCTTCTTCGGCCATGGCTTATCCTCCCACGTCATCCACCAGACCCGCATAGGTAGTTGGCCCTCATCGCCTCAGGCTAAGTGACAACTGGCTATACTGTAAATTGTTAAAGACTGCAGATACTACCGTATCGTTGTTGGGGTCCTGTACTTATGAGATTTCCTGTGAAAATCGGGTGAGGTAGTCCTTTAACTTTTCATCTTTTCTTTGCCTCAGTGTTGAAAGGACAGAGATTGACTTTCTACGTTGAATATTCCCCATGAACTGCCGGGTGAAAGCTTGTACCAATTCTTCAAAGTTCTTGATTGACCCACTAGCGAGACCGTCAAACCATCTAGACCCCTGGTCCTTTAATGTTTGAGGGAACATCCTACATAGGAACGCATCGTCACAGTCATACTGTGCCATTGCGCTTTGGTACCTTCTGACATGCTCATGGGGGTCGGTGTTGGCCTTAAATTGTTCCACGTGTGGCATCTTAAACTTTTCTGAAAAGCGAGCTTGCCTTATGGAAGTAACAAATGGACTATCGGAATTATCAATCAGCCGGTTACTGTGACCTTGTCTTTGCTCCAGTGCTTCGATTCTTCTTAACTTAACTTCCCATTCTCCTTTCGGTTCGCCGAGTTCATCAAATTTCTGGCGAATGATAAGACCATAAGGGTCCTTTGAAACTCTCCATGTGATATGGGCATCATGAATGTTGTATTTATGTGGGGGGTTGTCTCCCTGCACCTTCTAGAGGGAGCTTCATCATCAGTTGAAGCTGATCGGGATCTCCTCTTATGAGCGTCATACATGTCGGTCCGGTCGTCACTCGCCCTCCGCCCTTGGTATCTTCCTGGCATCTTCCTGCATCTTCCTGCAGACTGGACTCCCTATGTTTTTTTCTTTCTTGGTTCCCCGGGCCCCACTCTCTCTACAATCGTGGTCATCTTAGCGACCATCTCTCTTCTGGGAATGTTGCCTTCTGTCACAACGATCTGCCCTTTCTCTACCAGATTTCTACAGCTCATCTGGGGGTCGGAATCACTATTTTAGACTGTACCTTGGGGTCTCGAGCTACCACCGTCGTAGATAGCTGGTATGGTGAGGTCAAGTTGGCAGTAGTAGTTATGTTGATTCCCTATCTGGCGGCGTCTTTGATGACTCTCCGTAGGGATTCCTGGACTTACCGGAAAGCATCCGGGGAGATACCAGGGATGGCATCTGTAGAGGTTATTACATCTTGTCCGATGGAAGACGGATTTCTAGAAGGTAAATCTCATCAGGTAGCATTTGTGTTTGTTACACCAGTATCATCGAGACCACGCAGGATGCCAGTCTCACGCGGGGATTGACTTCCATCTCTACCATTCACCATATGACTGTCCCACAAATTTCCTTGGATTTTACTATTAGCCCCCACCTTCTAACGCCAATAGTTGAAGGTGATTTTTGGGATTACGTAAATTCGATCACGTTTTGAACAAGGTGCAATGAGTTAGTAGTAAAATATAACGAATCAAGAAGAATGAAAAGAAATCATGAAAACAAGATTTTACGTGGAAAACACAGAAGGGAAAAAACCACGGTTGCCGATGACGACGAGGAAATAATCCACTATGAAGAATTCGTTACAAATTCAATCTCTCTTACCCTCTTGAGTATCTAATGATTTATTAACCCTTTTTAGGTGTTTTTAGGGTCTATTTATACATGCATATAACCCTAATTCTTAGAGTCGTTTTAGTCTTTTTTCCTGTTTTGCATTGTCAGTGTTTTATACACATCGGGTCTTTTGCCTATTCTGGAATCTGATATCTTTAGAAGAATCTGTTTCCTTATCAGAGTATACTTCATGATATCTTATTTGAGGAAAACTCTTCTTTTGCGTATTTGAGTCGTGATTGCATTGAATCCTACGATGTTGTCGTGTCATTCGGAGCGTATCCCAAAATTGTCCACGTGTGGCTCAGCCGACCGTCTGCCAAACTTGACCAAATTTCCTTTACCCCCAACCAGGGATCTAAACCCGACCATATTCTTTATTTTGGTCAATACGATTACTTTGGTTGAATGCTTTCCACTTAACCAGTTTAGTGACCATTTATTATGGGGGCCAAATTATAGTCATCTTAGGTTGGCTCAATCTAGTTGGAATTCATTGACATGTCATCTTTTAATCTCTATGAAATACGGCGTTTATACTGACATATCATTTTTTCGGATTTTACTAATAACACAATATGTTAAAAACAGATCTACAAAAATAATTCCACTAAATGAATTTTATAATACAATTATTTATATTTTTATTTTCCAGAATACTGCTTTCAATTATTACTACTAGACGTGTTTTCAGCTTTTGAAAATATGAAAATCAATTTCTGGTTTTTAAATGAAACTTTATAAACAAAAATCAGAAAACAAAAACATTACCGAATAACCCCTAAATGCTTCAACAAGTCACGAATAGAGCGAGAGTAACCCGCTTGTTGAGGCCTTACATCAATCTCAATGCCCTAATTAATTTCCATGCCCTCCAATCATTGACTAACAACTGGCTAAACTAACTTTATTCTTCTCACTTGTTGAAACCATACATCATGGCTATATTAATCTCCTACGAGGGGATGCTAGAGACATTCTTTTAATACACTCTCTTAACACACTCTTTCGTCGTATGCTATCATGTGGACAACTTTTATATTTTGGACATCAAACTTGAAACCAAATAAATAAGTGTTTTTCCATGTTATTTTCAAGTTACAACTCATACCAACCATATCATCTTCCCAAACTGTCTTTACTTTCTTTTGTTACCAAATTGTCATTGTCAAACATCATCATGGAAGTAGCAAATTCAATTAAGGTTACACTAGTTACCTCCTCTGATCCACGTTAAAATAATTTATTATAAACATATATATATATATATATATATATATATATATAATATGAGACTTTTTACATACAAACCCCCATATAAATCTTATATTTAAACCATTTATAACATGATGAAATTTAATGAAATTTAATAAGATCTTTTGCATGGATGATAAGTAAAATGAAATACACTCATGGAAAAAGTTTCAAAATTTTTTAAATTCAGGAACTATTTTTAATTTCTAAATTTATTAAGCAACACATTTAAAAAGTAGAAAAAATAGGTCAAATTAATAAAAAACAGTTCATGAATTCAAAAAATTATGAATAATCACGAATTCCAAAAAAATGGTAGTAATAGTGCAAGTATTGGGACTCATGTTCACGTGATAATCACATTTGAGGGGGTTTCTATTTTTTTTTGAAAGAAAATTCATTATAGAAAAACACGCTACAAAGCACTCGGGCAATCATCCATGACCAGACTCTCCACCAATAAAGGACAGTCTTCCAACCAAACAACCTCACCCTCCACATCAAGAGCAAGTTTTGCTAAAGAATGAGCAACATTATTACAATCTCTAAGAATAAAAGAAATCGAACTTAAATTCACATTCCGTAAGACACAGAATATCGTGGATAACCACCCCAACCTTCGCACCTGACGTTTTCTTCAACTCAATTGCCTTCACCACTAAAAGAGCATCTGATTCCAAAGAGGCCGGAACCAGACCTATTTCAATAGCCAACTGCAAACCACAAAGAATATCCATAGCTTCCAGAACTTGGGGCTGCTGCACACCCCTAATATTTTGACAAAGAGAAGCCATAACATGACCGTTCCAATCTCGGATCACCACCCCAATGCCCGAAACCTTACCCCGGTCCTTAAGAGCTGCATCCGAATTAATTTTGAAAACTCCAACATCGTGGTACCAACCATTTCGAAGGCAGCCGATGAACCGAAGGACCACCCTCCCTTCTATTAGCAACTTGTAAATCTTGAATAAAAATTTCTGCCCAGTTTAAAATACCAGCAACATCCACTAAAGACTTGGAATGTACCCACTTATTCCTCCTAAACCAAATCCTCCACCAAACAACACAAAGAATCTCGAGTCTGTGGGTCTCATAAATGTCCCTACAATACAACACAAATCAAGAAACGATGACGAGTCCAAAACCTTACCATCCACACCAATACCACTACCTGATCGAATACCTTTCAGAAAAAAAACATCTCCACAAAACATGCAGCGATGTCTCTACCTTTCGACGACAAAAGGGCAAAACTTATCCACCTTCACACCATGCACATCCAAATTAACATTAGTAGGAATCCAGTCGTTACAAGCTTTCCAAATAAAAATTTTAATCTTTATTGGTAAACAAAGGCGCCATAAGAATTTCCACCAAGAAACTGAAGGATTTAAACCTGAACAGCTAGGATTCGAGTCCATATTTTTAGCAAACCAGTAACCACTTTTAACAGAATAAGTGCCTGATTTATCATAATGCCAAAGAAAGCTATCATGGATCCCCATCCTACTCGAAGGCAGACTCAAAATTGCCTCCGCCTCCTCCTCCGAGAAAGACTTTCTAACCAATACATCATTCCACGATCCATCCTGTAGTTTTAAAGAATCCACAAAGGACCATTCCCCAAGCACCATAGGAGAACAAAATTTAAAAGTTTATAACCGAGGGATCCACCTATCCTTATAGATTTTAATTGACTGACCAGTACCCACTCTCCATCTTGAACCTTTCTCCACCAATTCTCTACCCCACACTAAACTACTCCAAAGAAAAGAACCCGGACTGCTCTTTTTAGCATTAAGAAAGGAAGTTTGAGGGTAGTAGCAGCTCTTCATAACGCTCGCCACCAAAGAATTCGGATTATGTACAAGCTGCCAACATTGTTTTGCAAGCATCGCCTTACTAAATGCACCAAAATCACGAAAACCAAGACCCTCATCATCTTTGGCTTTACAAAGAGAATCCCAAGAACACCAGTGCATTTTCTATTTCAATCCACCCCCACCCCACCAGAATTTTGTACTAATCCGATGGAGATCAGAGACAAGAGAAACAAGAAGTTTGAGCAAATTCATAGAGTACACCGGAATAGATTGGATCACTACTTTAAGGAGGACCTCACGACTGCCACCTTGAAAAAAATCTATTGCTCCAACTCTGTAGTTTTCTCTATACCCTTACCTTGATCCCGTAAAATAAAATACGTTTACTTCTACCAGCCACACATGGAAGTCCAAGATACCTGTCATGGTAATCTACAATAGCCATATCCAAAGCCTCAACCAACATATTCCTGCAAGAGCTCGAAATCTGCTTGCTGAAACAAACAACAGACTTGTAAAAATTAATGGTCTGCCCTGAAGCTTGCGAATAAATGCCTAGCATCCTTTTAATATTGACACATTCTTCTAAAGTAGCTCGAGTAAAGAGCAAGCTATCATCTGCAAAGAAAAGATGAGTGATTTTTGATCCCAACCTACTACACCGAAAACCCGCATAATCACCACATCTCTCGGACCTCGATATCAAACTCGACAGACTCGGTACAAAGAAGGAAAAGATAAGGGAAAAGGGGATCCCCATGTCTCAACCCCCTAGAATGCTTGATATTCCCTCAGATTTTACCATTCAGAATAAAAGAATACATGACCGAAGAAACACAGATCATAACTTTTCGTAAGGACCTCGATTTTATGATTTGCTTATTTCATGACAAACCACACCACATTGGGGATGATTGTGTAATGGGTAGCTTAGGTCTTTGTCGGCAAGCTTCCGAGCATCTCCATGACTTCAAGAGCAAAAGGTATACTCACTTGACTTTGTCTCTTGAAGAGTTTAGGTGCACACACACACTTCATGCATGTCTTGTTCATCTTGCATTTGTGTTATTTATTGTGTATATATGTGCATCCATTGCACAACTCACACGAGCACGACTTTGTTTGTCTTTACGTGTGGTTGTTTCGTTTTACGTTTTCTATTTGTGTTCGGAAACATCCTCACTCGTACGATGGTGTGCTTGTGTTGTGTCCGAGCTTGCATGTTGGTGTGCTTATGTCTTAGTGTGATTTGTGACCATAGAGAGGCTCCATTTGTGCTCTCTTGGATTGTTATTTGGTTACATGATTTTATACCATGATTGTGGGAATTTTGTTATTGACCAATTCTGACCTTTGGTCACTCTTTTGACCATAAATCTTTCTGCATTTATCCAAATCTTGTTTTGTTAATTGGAGTAGAAAGTAGACTTCTATACCTTTCTAACGGTATATTATTCGTAATATTTTATGACCGTTTGGTTTGGTTGTGAAGTCTCCAAAGAGCCCACTGAAACAGAGCATCTCTACTGTTGGTTTTGACCTTTGGTCACTTAAATGACCATAACTATTTCTACAGACATCAAAACCTCATTCTGTAAATTAAGTAGAAAGTAGACATCCATACATTTCCAACGGTATATCATACAAAAGGTTTCAATGTCGTTTGGTCATGTTTTGGGTCGCTTGTTTCTAGAGTTGGTGTGATGTCCAGTGTGTTAGGCGACATGCAAGGCCACTTGTGCATGTCGCCTCTAATGTCGCCTCAGACATGTTTTTCTTCTCCAGAACGTTAGGCGACATGGTAGGCGACTTCATGTAGCCTCTCATGTCGCCTGACACCAAAAACGGGACATTTTGGTCTTTTCGAGTCAGCCCGTTTTTCCCACCTTTAAAAACCCCTATTTCTCTTCTTCTTCCCCAACTCTCTTAAATTTAGAGAAACCCTAGAGAGAGAAAGAGAGAGTCTTGAGAGAGAAAGCTTCCTTGAGCTTCATTAACTCTCCAAACCCAAAACCCATCTCATTCTTGCATCATTCCACATCATTTGAGCATGGGTCTTCATTGTTTCATGACTAGGTAAGCAAGAACTTCCTTGAATATCATTTATTATTCTTCTTACTCTAGATTAGGTATTTATTGCTTGATTAAATACTTTGACTCACTTTATTGCATATATTTATGAGTCTAAATTGCATGATTGGGTTTGTTTGTGATAGCTTACATGATTTGGTTGATTTTCCCTAAATAGCTAACCCTAGAACATTCTTGTGATATTGGTTGATGATTAGGTTGATAGATTAATGTTTATTTATCTAGTCAAGCTTTATTGAATGTTCATGTGGATTTAATTGACAATTAGGTTGTTGGAAAATCTCTACACAACTAATTGAGTTTCTTATTGATAGCTAGAATTTGGGACCACATTGCCCTTCTAGTTAAGTCTTTATGTTTTGCATTTAAACATTGTTGTTTATGCCTCATTGATTGCATTTCTTGATTGCACATTTATTGCCCTTGTTATTTATTGTGACAACTTGTGTTGGTTGGACTTGTTTGACAATTAGGTTGCTAGAATCCCTTTGCATCTAATTGAGTCCTTATGTATGGGCATGTAGGCATTGTTTGATAACTAAGTTGTTAAATTGCATTATAACATCTAGTTAAGCATTTTGTGTGTGGTCTTACACATTATTGCATTTGAGCATATTGTCTCACATTCACTTAGACTTTTATACTCTTCCTTGAGTCAAAGTCTTGTGGCTTCGGGGTGAAGTTGCACAAGCATTGAAGTCTTGCAACCAAGGTGTGGTTGGCAAGCATTGGTCAAGTGCTACTATAAAAGGCCCGTGGGGTAGAGTAGGAGGTGCTCACGCCAAGAGTAGTGTATCAGGGGATATCACTAGGGATTGAACCAAGAGTGGCGAGTGGTAGTGTCTATAGCCTGAGGTTATCTAGAGTGAGAGTCCGAGTATCACTTGAGGGTGTAATCTTTTATTCATATAGTGGATTTCTATGATCGTCTGTGGCTAGAAGGATAGCCCATGGTTTTTCCCTTGTCGAAGGGTTTCCACGTCAAAATCAAGTGTTTTTTATATTTTCGCACTTTTACTTGATTTTGTATATTTGTTTTAATTGGGTTATATGTTTAATATTGACTAATCGAAAAAGTTGGTAATAATCGATTAACAACCCATTCACCCCCCCCCCCCCCCCCCCCTATAGGTTGTAGACACACGTTATGAGTAGTATTTTCACCTTTGATATCCAATTCTCAGAGAAACCATTTTCCTCATTATACCTTCCAAAAAACACCAATCAACCCTATCATAAGCTTTAGACATGTCTAATTTAAGAAACATGAAACCTTCTTTTTCCCATTAACTTTCCGACGAAGTGCATGTATACACTCAAAACCTACCATTGCATTATCCGTAATTAGTCTTCCTGGGATGAACGCACTTTGAGAATCAGCTATCACAAAACCAAAAAATTTCCGCAACCTATTCGCTAAGGCCTTCGAAACACACTTATAAATCACATTACACAAGCTGATCAGTCTGACATCTGACATCCTCTCCACAAACCTCTCCACATTCCTCATTTTCGGAATAAGACACAGTAAAAAGTGATTAATCATTTTCATATAGTGGCCTTCATTAAGACACTCTAAGCATACCTTAGAGACATCCTTACCCACCACACTCCAAAACCGCTGATAAAAATCCACCGGAAAACCGTCAATACCAGGAGACTTGAGTGGGTCCATTTGAAACAAAGCTTCCCTCACATCCTCCATCGAAAATGCACTATCAAGAAAATCCTTCATATTTAACGGCAATCTTGCCTCCATGGTATCAAGAACACTGTCCAAATGATAACTAGAAGACTTAGAGCTAGTAAAAAGAGTAGAAAAATATTTTTGTATAATTCCTTCCATATCCTTATCTTTCTCCATCCACTCCCCGTTATCGTCCACCAACCCACGGAAAAAATTTCATTTCCTTCTTGCCGAAGCCTTCGCATGAAAAAATTTAGTGTTCCGGTCCCTCTCCTTCAGCCAAGAAACTCTAGAACGTTGTCTCCAAAACACTTCCTCTTTTTTTAAAAGGACCTCAAGCTCCTCATCTACCTTCCTACACCTATTCCAATCGATAACATCAGTCTCCCAATTTATATCGGACAGTTCTTTCCTTTCGGACTCAGTATTCACCTGTAAATTCATCTTATTATATGCATTCTAGCGTCGAAGTTGCTTAACATAATCTGACAAACGATTCACCATACAAGACATTTTGTCCACCCCGCTAGCAATATTCCAAGAATGCTGAACCAACTCAAGACACTTAGATTTCTCAGCCCAACAGAACTCATAAAAGAAACGATGACCTCCCGTAGTCGACATCTCTCTATTCACCAATTCAAGGAGTACCGGTCGATGACCCGACTTCTAAAATTTCAAATGTTTAATGGAGAACACATGAAAAAAGTTGTTGCCAATCCGCATTACCAACACATCTATTCAAACGTTCTTGAACCAGCTGAGCCGAATCACGCCTATTCGACCATGTAAAAAGAGGTCCAGAGTCAAATCCCTGAACCCACATTCCTCCAAAACATTCTGAAAATTATCCATTAACACCTCCTGTCTTGAAACCCCACCCAATTGTTCAGACATGCATAAAATTTCATTAAAATCCCCACCCACCAGCCAAGGATAGGATGCCATACCTACTAATCGCCTTAACAAAGTCCAACCGTGAATTCTTTAAAAAGTGTTCGGGTTACCGTAAAATCCCGTTAATCTCAACCTCTTATTATTGTGAGACATCACCACAGTATCAATATGAAAACGTGAGTACGAGAGAAGAGATACTTCTATAACTGAATTCTAGAATAGACCTAAACCACCACTATTACCTTCCCTGTCCACAACCAATTTAGCGTCGAAGTTAAGCTTAACACGAAGTCTTTCCATAGCATTGTGATCACATATCGTCTCCATAAGGTAAACAATATCAGGACGATGAACCTACATTAACGAATGCAGTACTCGGAACTCTTGGTCTCCTCCTAATCCCCGAGCGTTCTAAAACAGTATTTTCATTGTGTCCGGCAAGCAGGGAACTCCTCCCGATCTCAAATGACCTACGGTCAACAATGCTTACCATATTCTGCTTTTTTGCGTTAGTTTGAGGATCCAAAACATTCTCACCTCCAACTCTCTTTTTCTCCATCTGACTCTCACCTTCAGGTCTCTTCACTCGTAGACCACCTTCTCTAGCCCACCTTTTCCACTTACCCTTCTTTTGACTAACAGTTGTCTCTAGACCAGACCCTTTATCTAAATTCGCTCTCAAATCCCTAACATTATTGCCTACCATGAAACAATCAGGCTTATCCCCATCCCGCACGATACTTTCAGGACGTACCCCTTTGTCATGCACTCCCTGTTCAATCCTTACGTTCTTATCAACCACTAAAACCCCCTCATGCACACTAATATCCTCCTCTAAAGCAACCCCTTTACCTTTACCATCCTCGGGCGACCCAATAACTTCTACATCAGTACACACACCCCTGACACTAGAATCCATCTCAGTAATTCATACATCTGTTTCAACAATCTCCATCTCCACTGAACGTCTATTAATATCGCCTTGACTCGTAACGCAATTATACCTCCATGTTGACCCCCCATCCTTAGAAACATACACTTCTCCACGAGATCGATATTGATTAGTCATTCTATTTTGACCTAGAGGGCTTGATGCTCTCATCTAGGGACCATAGTCAAAATCCATATCGACTCCCTTCATATCCCCCTCCTTCTGATCATGACATTCCTGATAAGAGTGTCTAATGATTCCACAATGGTAACAATACTCCGGAAGCTTCTCATAACGTAGAAGTAAAAGAGATTCTTCCCCCTTATTTAACAACTCCTCCCTCAGGAACCTCTTCAAAGGTTTGGAAACATCAGTGGCCACTTTGATCCGCATATACTTACCAAAACACTCACCAGTAACTTCGACGTCAATGTCCACCAGTTCCCCTATAAGTTGACCTAAACATTCACCCATATCCTTTGTCATTCACAACAAAGGTGCATTGGGAATCTAAATCCAAAATTTTGCTCGCTTAAAATCCAGATTAGCGATATCACCTATTCCAAAAACCTTTTCAAGAACAATAGGCTAAAAATCTGAAACAGTCACTTTGATTACGAAAATACAAGAGAAAAATGTTATCCTGCACCACTTCGATATCCAGGCTAGTTTGCCACACTCTCGGCATCACTGCTCTGAAAGTAGTCATGACCACAGTTCGGTTCGGTTCGGTTTCGGTTCCGAACCGCCTGTTTCGATTCCGGTTCCAGAGGGATGTGGAACCGGAACCGGAACGGCCTAACACCGGTTCCAGTTCCAGTTCCACGGTTCCGGGCGGTTCGGTTCTTTTTTTTTTTAAAATCTACTAACTAAAAAAAATTAATAGACATGTAAATATGCAATAATGTGAAATTGTAATTTGTAAATGAAGTTTATTAGATAAGCCGAAATTAAAATAAAATAAAAATTTTAAAAAACCACAATGAAAATGGATGTTCATAAATTACAATGGTTCATTTAAAATCCAAAGGTTACAATTGTTGAATTCAAATCCAAAGGCTACAATGGTTCACCGATATGAGTCATCTTGTTCCACTATATATACCCCATTTCTGTTACATATTTTCCTCACTTAATTTATACAATTGAAAATGGAAGCAAAC
Source organism: Dipteronia sinensis (assembly GCA_033220585.1). NCBI lineage: Eukaryota > Viridiplantae > Streptophyta > Magnoliopsida > Sapindales > Sapindaceae > Dipteronia > Dipteronia sinensis. The sequence goes on along the minus strand of CM065638.1, from coordinate 67,903,425 downwards.
GGTAGTAGTAACAGGTTAAATGCCATTTTCGAATGTTGGCATGAATGGATTGCAAAGACTGAGGAGACCGTTATCAAGGAGCGTGAAAATGCAAAACGCTTGAGTGTTGATTATACTGTTTTGATGGGGAAATATCAGAATCTGGAAGCTGAAATTATCAATTTATATGTTCAGATCGAAGCAAGGGACAACGAACTCAATGGACTCTACCAACTTGTTGAATAAATGCAGAAGAAGTTAATGGACTTCAATATTCCACCATCAACCTGAAGAAAAACACACCCAATCTGCCTTCTACAGAATTATATGTTATGTTATGTTATACCTTTTATGCACATGTTGTACCGTCTAACTTCTTAATAAAAGTGAAGTAATTGGTTTTGTTTTCACATGTTGCTGTTATTTTTATATATATATATATATATATATATATATATATTTCTTCAGTATTCTTCAATCAGACCAGAACAAGAATAACAAGATAGACGTACAACTATAAGTGTTTACCAATAGAACAGAACAAAACTAGTTTCTTATGCGTTCTTGTTTCATATTCAACAACACCACAACTTAATCATAAACAACAAATCTTTCAAACAATCTTGCCTAATATAACGCCAAAAATAAAAACAAATAGAAATGAAAACAACATCACATCAGTGCTTTGACTCTTCTCAGATACTTTCTCTTCAATATTCACGGAAGATTCCTTCTCTTCAACATTCACCGAAGATTCAAGCCAAGAATGGCTTGAATGTCCAGAACGGCTACTTATCCCTTTATATGCTTCATCATTTGAGTTAAACTTTTGGTAAGATGCTCTTGGAAAACCATCTACATGTTCATGACACTCAGGCCAAGAATTAAACACACCGGTTCTCTTTCCTTTGAAAACAACATAAACATATTTCCTTCCTATTTCATACAAAACACTTGACAGATATCTGTAAATCGAAAAAATTTCAATTTAGTAATGAATGTTATAGTATACGAGGCTTATATTGCAAACTAACCTGACAAATTCGGTCAATCATTGAAACAAACAAAAAATTTGAAGATTAAATGGGAGAAGGAGATGTCAGATGTTAGAAGGAGTATACAAATTCTTAAAGTACTCAGATGCTAAATGATTTGTTGTCGGCTAAATAACTACAAGCGTAGCCAGATCTGAGAACCTTTATACAAAGCAAAACAGTGGGAAGTGGGAAGGAGATTGTTTACCTGCAGATGTGGACGACAGGAAAAGTTGGGGTATACAAAGTGAAAAAGATTCACAATTTTTTTATTTTTTTGGTTCTCTGTTTGGGAACACGTGAAGAAGAAGAAAATTGAAATGAAAGTGAAACGTTTGAGCGTTTGACTAAGGAAGGAGATGAAGATTTAGTGGGATCATGCTATAATGAAAAGTAGAAGATTTCCCTTCAGTGGGATCCATCTGTAATCCATCACAATTGATGACGTGGCGAGCGAATATAGCAAAAGCTCCTGAGCCCAGGAAATAATTTACAGGCCTAGGTACGGTTCATTCAGGCCTAGGTATGGTTCCCAAGCTTAGATCATCTTCTATTTTAGATACAATTATGGGGGCCCCGTAAAAATATAACTTATCGGAACCGTCCAGCGATAAGGGGTACCAATGGCAATCTGTACGTAAAGTTTTGGGATCATCAAACCGTCCGACATGTATGTCACTACCAATTGCACTAGAGTTAGCAACCATACCCTTAAATCAATAAACCACTTCATACCTAAGGGTTGTTTCATAAACTTGTAACTTACGGAGGTTGCTTGACTCGGTCTCCCGTATTATCTATACGGTCCCGAATTATACTCCGATGGGTGTACAACGCTTTTTGGAAAAATCCCGTGCAGTCCAAAACAGAAAAATCATATAAAGATATGTTTAAAACGAGATTTAATCAACCTAGGGCCTAACTTGTATTCCTAGGCTTAATGTGTCTTTTCCCAGGCCTACAACATCCCAGGCTTACTTCATCTTCCTGTAATCCATCACAATTGATGACGTGGCGAGCGAATATAGCAAAAACCCATGAGCCTAGGAAATAATTTACAGGCCTAGGTACGGTTCGTTCAGACCTAGGTATGGTTCCCAGGCTTAGCTCATTTTCTGTTTTAGATGCAATTATGGGGGCCCCGTAAAAATATAACTGATTGGAACCGTCCAGCGATAAAGGGGTATCAATGGCTATCTGTACGTAAAGTTTTGGGATCATCGAACGGTCCGACATGTATGTCATTACCAATTGCACTAGAGTTAGCAACCATACCCTTAAATCAATAAACCACTTCATACCTAAGGGTTGTTTCATAAACTTGTAACTTGATGGGGTTGCTTGACTCAGTCTCCCGTATTATCTATACGGTCCCGAATTATACTCCGATGGGTGTACAATGCTTTTTGGAAACATTCCGTGCAGTCCAAAAAAAAAAGAAAATTATAAAAACATATGTTTAATACGAGATTTAATCAACCTAGGGCCTTACTTGTATTCCTAGGCTTAATGTGCCGTTTCCCAGGCCTACAACTTCCCAGGCTTACTTCATTTTCCTGTAATCCATCACAATTGATGACGTGGCGAGCGAATATAGTAAAAGCTTTTGAGCCCAGGAAATAATTTACTGGCCTAGGTACGGTTCGTTCAGGCCTAGGTATGGTTCCCAGCTTAGATCATTTTATGTTTTATATGCAATTATGGGGGCCCCGCAAAAATATAACTGATCGGAACCGTCCAGCGATAAAGGGGTACCAATGGCAATCTGTACGTAAAGTTTTGGGATCATCGAACGGTCCGACATGTATGTCACTACCAATTGCACTAGAGTTAGCAACCATACCCTTAAATCAATAAACCACTTCATACCTAAGGGTTTTTTCATAAACTTGTAACTTGCTGGGGTTGCTTGACTCGGTCTCCCGTATTATCTATACGGTCCCGAATTATACTCCGATAGGTGCACAACGCTTTTTGGAAACATCCCGTGCAGTCCAAATAAAAAATTATAAAAACATATGTTTAACTCGAAATTTAATCAACCTAGGGCCTAACTTGTATTCCTAGGCTTAATGTGCCGTTTCCCAGGCCTACAACTTCTCAGGCTTACTTCATCTTCCTGTAATCCATCACAATTGATAACGTGGCGAGCGAATATAGCAAAAGCCCCTGAGCCCAGGAAATAATTTACAGGCCTAGGTACGGTTCATTCAAGCCTAGGTATGGTTCCCAGGCTTAGATCATCTTCTGTTTTAGATCCAATTATGGGGGCCCTGCAAAAATAAAACTGATCGGAAATATTTAAGATATTTAATCAACCTAGGGCCTAACTTGTATTCCTAGGCTTAATGTACCATTTTTCAGGCCTACAACTTCCCAGTTCGGTTAGGCCTAGGTATGGTTCCCAGGCTTAGATCATCTTCTATTTTCAAATCAATCACAGCAGCTGGTAACAGCTCCTCAAACAAGAAACACCTGTTTTGAAAATCAAAATACAACCAGCACAACACCCACCATACACCTAGACCTTTTTTAGTTCAGCAGCCATCAACACAACCAAATATACATACACTATAAACCATCACAACAAAACACATACAAAATAACTTTTCCGGTGAACGAAAATGGTACATAAACTTGTTAAGGTTTAGCAGTGTTTAACACTCAATAAAAACACATAAATGTCCAAACTGCAAACACAGCATGCAACACTAATCACCAGAGTTGAGCACAGGTTCTCCAGCGGCATTCTCTCCGTCCGTGTCAATCAAGGTAGGTTCAGGTGGCTTGTCTGGGCACTTCAGTCTATTGTGTCCTTTCTTACAAATGCTACATGTTCGGGCTTTTTTGGCTGGTGTGCATGTTCTAGATAATGGTTCCGGGCAAGTTATTTTATTGTGTCCTTTTTTTCCACACTTTGAACACGATTGTAACTTTCTTTTCTCCCCAGCAGATGGTATCCTCAACTTCTTTAGTCTTCCTGGCAAATTCTTTTTCTTCCATAGCAATACAATACGATTCCGAATTGCATCAGAAATGTCCCAAAATTCGGGATCCGGAACAGGGTTGACACCCATTTCATAAACATGTTTAAGAAATCCTGTTGTGTAAATGTCAGAAGTCAGTGAGTTGATTGATACACCTTTGAACCTAGGCCATAAGACACCAACAAACAAAAATTAAAGTTTGTAAAATCAACCACAACAGATAAATGTAGAGAGTTAAAAGACCGGGAAGCAACCTAGCGACCGCTATTGCACGCGAACACGGTAACTCATCTAAATCCCATTTACGGCATGAGCAAGAACGTTCATCAAGGTCGACGGTTGTTTCCTTCCATTTGTCGTCTACCTTAAATGTATTGAAGTGAATGGGGTGAATCTCACACCAATGTGCGGTTTCTGTCCTATCTTTGATGTGTTCGTCTGCAAACGTTGTCAAGTATGTAGACATTTCACGTGCATTTGTCCGACGATTGTAGAACCACCTTTGCAACAAATCTCTGATAAATTTCGCCATTGATGTTATAGGCAATTTTCCGACCGCAAGTAGACAAGAATTCATTGACTCAGCAATGTTGGTGGTCATTAAAAAATACCTCTTTCTGGGGCTATGTACACGTGAAAACTTCTTTACCCCAGCGGCCAAGAGCTCATCGTAAACCTTACAGTAGGTTTCTTTCAACTCACTTATTACACGGTCAAACTCCTCAATACGGTGTGCATACGTAGCACGGTAGTATAGCCAAATCACATCATCCCTCTACTTGTAAAATCTTTTAAGATTTTGTGCCAAGTGGTATGCACAAATCCCATATGCTGCATCTGGAATATGGCTTCTATTGCATTAAATATACCATTGTGCCGATCCGAAACTAACATAAAACGGTCGGGATATTGGATCACTTTACGGAGTTTCTTCAAAAACCAAGTCCATGACTCTGTGCATTCAGAGTTTGCAAACCCAAATACCAATGGGTATATCATCTCGTTCCCGTCTTTACACACCGCAACTAACAAAACACCTTTGGTCCTAGCCTTCAAGTGGGTAGCATCAATGCAGATAACCAGCCTAATAACAGAATTGAACCCCTCTATAGAGGCTCCAATTGCCATGGATCCATATTTAAACCGGTTTTTCGAGTCTGTCTTGATTTTTGTCACTGTCCCGAGGTTAGATTGTCCCAAAACATAAAAATAAGCTGGCAGCCTCTGAAAGGATTCCCACGGATCGCCAAATACCTGATTCAAAGCGTGCTCATTCGACCTGTAGGCTTTATTGTACGAGAGGTGTATGCTGTGCTGCTCTCTTATCTCAGAAACTATATCTTTAGGACGGATGATGCATCCAGGATTGCCGAATTTACTTGCAAACAAATCCCCTATCACACATGCGCTTACACGTTTAAATTCAATGTTGTAGTTGTCATTTCTGTCACATGTGTGCTCATTAACGAACGAATTCAAATGCCAGTAAGTCCCCATATTCGACTTCCATGCTCGAAGAACCCATCCACAATATCTCTGTGTACATTCTGCAGTGAATCGTGTATTAAAAGATCTTGAAACTCTGTATTCAAACCTCTCTGCAAATGCATACGACCCTACAGCTCGCTTCAATGTTGGCTTGTCCTTGAACATCTGTTCTTAGTATAATGGACCTTAGTCGGCTGGTTTTTCAAACACATCCACTGATCGAACGACTTTAATTGAGTAAAGCTCTGACCCTGATACTGTCCACCGTGTGTTCATGGTAGGTGAAGAACTATTGGGTGTTCCACTCACCCCTTGTTCTTCTGTTTCATCTTTTGTTGCCCATTGCCCACCATTATCATCACCACTCTCATCTTCTGTATCACTGCTTTTGGAACTATCATTGTCATCCACAACTACATGCTTGGTAGTAGATACTGGAGTAGCCTGATCATTAGTTGCTGATGTAAATCCGGGTGAAACATGGGATGCAAACGGATTATTGCTGCCACTAACTGATTTATAGTTTGGAGTACTAGACGGAGACTTTGGATTCTCGATCGGTTTAACAGGAGAGACCGTACATGCCGATTGGATTGGATTTGTTGGAGGTCAAAAGTCATGTTTGTTGACAAATTCAACATCAATTGTAGCCCAAACTTTTTCCTTATGAATAATTATAAACTCTACATCGTCGTCACTCATAATAGACAATGTAATCGTATCATCCTTCGTTTTCACATGCGAAGTTAGCTTCAACTCAGCTTTGTCTCTACTAACTCCTGTCCGCTGGTATATCGTTTCCACTAATTCATCGTAGGCTCCGTTGTATTTTTTTGTTAGGCGTACTGAAAACGATATAGGCCCAGTAAACCGGTTACCCTTCCAATGCTCACCGCACTGAGCTAACAGCCAAGTCATGGTATCCTTAGACCCTGAAAAAAAAGATTAAAAACAGTCAATAAGGGTACTAAACCTGGGCTTGAAACATTTATACTGGGATCAGTTCATCTTATTTCCAGGGCTCAAGACATGGGTTCTATATAACAATTACAGTATCAAACAATAATTAACTGGAAATGGGGTTTGTGTATATAGTACAATTATGTTAGGCCTAGGTACAATTATGTTAGGCCTAGGTATGGTTCCCCAGTCATTGAGTTTTCCTTCCTTACATGAAATTATGCGTTATTCCTAGGCTTAATGTCCCAATTCCCAGGCCTAGAACATTCCTCCCGGGCTTAGTTCATCTTCTGTTTTCAAAATCAATAATAGCAGCTAGTAACATATTTCATATAGTTTAACCCATTGGGGCATTCTGTTTCTTCATAAACATATTTCCTAGTTAGGCACTAGCAAATTATTTAAGTTTTCTCTACTACGCATTTGAGTTCTATGGTCACTAGTAATGTGTTTCGTATGCAAATTTGTCATTTCAATCTACTGCTGCCTCTTAACCTCTGCTTTAGTACCATTTCCAGTTATTCATGTGATAGTTTAAAGCTTGACAGAACAATGCTTAACTTTAAGGGAAGTTCTGTCTAAAATAGAGAAAAGCTTGGTGTAATAGGCATTTCATCAAACACATTAACTACACCCAACAATATTACATACACAAACACCAATTCATGGTCAACAAATCCAAAACCCTCAATCCCTTATTCTATCCATAACATTTCAAACTTAAACAACATTAAAGACCGAGAGGATGATGGCATTTCGAACTTCAATGTCATTTCGGGACTTACATTGACTGTGTATGCTCGATTTCAAACTTGACAGTGTAAGCTCGAATGAAGGAGATGGAGGCACTGTCAAGCTCTATTGAAGAAGGTGGCGGCACTGTCAAGATTCCTGTCGCCGGCAAGATTCAGTTCGGGAGCAGGTTTCTAGCGGAGAGGTCAATGGGATTTGAACAACAGTCGATTCCGATCGAGAGTGAGGACGATGAGGTTTGAAATGGAATGATTGAGTGACCGATTGGATGGATTTGTTGCACGGAAACAATGGAGAAGGTTAACCCAAGTCTGAATGTTTTGGTTTTCTTAAGTCAACTGAAGGAGAAGAAGACAAGGGTAGTTTCGTCCTTACACTTTGTAAGAGGGTAATTTCGATATTTTACAGGGTTAAGTTGTAGAGGGTATTATTGTCTTACAAAGGCTATTTCCTAGAAACTAAACATTAGGAAATACTAGATTTGCAATTTTTTCACCAATGGGCTATTTCCTAGAAACTTAACATTGAGAAATGCTAGATTTGCAAGGACCCCTAAAATTTATTTCAAATTATCCACCTCTACTTCTCCTACTGCATACAACTTCAAAGTTGATATTAAGCTTTGCTTGGCCGGTCAGTTGACTCAACATGCAATTATTCCTTAGTGTTCTGATTGAAAACCTCTTCGTTGTAAACCCTTCGCGATCCCAATTTCGACATATAGAACTTTTTTTTGTTGTCGATTTGGCCAAAGAAATTCATGTGTACGTGTCCGGCCGAGTACTTCAAGGGAAAGTTCTCAGAACTTGGAACAAAAATGATAGAGATTAAAGAGGATCAGCTCCAAAGGCGGTTTCCAGAAGGAAAGCCAAGATTAGTAGAAGATAGAACTTTTCCAGATCACACGTCCTTGTCATCAACCTATATTGACCGATGATACTCTAATCTTATAATTGTAGTGTAGGAGCATATTTTTAAAAAGCTAAACGTTAAATAAAATCATGTTAGATCATTAATACATGCATCAATAAAAATGAGTAAAATATATATAAGGGTCCTTATGATTTAAAATATTTGAGGTTTCTTTAAAATTAGGATATACATTCTTAATCTTTTTTATGATACAAAATTGTATTAGATAATAAATTTTAAAAACAAAAAAAAGTCTCAAATTAATTTTGAAAAATGCATTTAATTTTAAGTTGTAAATATATTAAAATATGATTTAACGAAATGTGGGTTCCAATTATAAGTTTCCAAATTAAATATATCTTTAAAAAAAAATCCTTACCATAGTTTTTATGATACAAATGTTTATATATATATATATATATATATATATATATATATATATATATATAACACTTACGATGCGGTGACTCGAACCAAAGATATTATCAAACTGAATGAACGTTATTTACTACCAAACCACATTGGTCGACGGTGATGCATATAACATATCACATAATTTTTTTTTTTACAAACCTTTTTCATAATTAATATTAATATTGGATCCGCAAACTACAACTTTAACAAAAAAAATTTATTGAATAATATCGGAGAAAAATGAAAATACACATCAAATAAAAAAGGGGGCCATATATGGTCCGTCCCCAAGTAAAGAATCACAAATTAAATGTGTTCCAACTTCCAATAATGGAACACTATTTATCTTTAACTACTTGATTTTGTTGTCTCTGATCCATTGAACAAAATCCTATAAATTAATTCAAGCTTTAACAAACGGATAAATCTCATATCTTATGTTACAGCTACCAGTGACAACCCTCCCTCCTTGTTTTCCATCACAGCAACTTGGAAGATCACCGATTAATCCATCAAGACATGTCTTACAATCACCATCAGAGAGGTCTCTGGTGCACTGAGCCATACCATAAACTGTTTCCTTTTCTGATCCTTCAAGCTTCAACTCTCCGGCGGCGTACATTTTAGGCATGACAGAAGCTTCATGAGCTAAATGCGTCAACAAATCCTTAGCCTTTTGATTGAAATACGTCGGATTGGTAACATTTTGAGTGCTCCACAAGTAAAACTTGGTTCCATGGTCGATTTGGCCGAAGAATTTCTCATCCGAGTACTTCAAACTACAATTGTCGTACCAAACAGTTGCTTGCTTCCGATTCGGGCAGCTCTTGCGGATGTAACTGCTAGCTTCAGCTACACAGGTTTTGCAATCTGAGGAGGAGACATCGCCTCTACAAAGAGCTATGTGATGTAGGACAATTGGCTTTGGACTTTGAAGAAGAGTTGGATAGAAAATTGTCCAAAAGAGGTGTTTCAATGAAACGGGCATAACTCTTCGCTCGGTTGACAGATTTCCTATTATAATATGTTTTCGGAAAGGGTTTTCGAAGCTCCATAGCGGTACAACCCGGGCTTGCCCGGTTGACGACATTTACTCCCTCAACGGAGCTGTTTAAGATAGGTTATCGGGCATCCGAAGATTTTTATGTTTTTATTTGTTTTCCGTTTTTATTTTATTTAGCTGAGGATATTTTAGTCTTTTCCGTTTTTAGGGTTTTCAAAGCCTATTTAAGGGCTTTTGTTATCAGTTTCGAAGATTGAATAAAATTTACAATTTGGTTTCAGTTTCTTTTTTTCTGGTGGATTCCAGTTTATGTTCTGTTAGGGTTACGCTTGTGATCCTAGAACTTCCGTTCTGCGTCAATTGGTATCAGAGCAAAAGGATTTGCCTTGTGCGATGGCCAACAACGAAGCCGGAAGAGTTAACCCTGACGACGCTGGTCGAAGGGATACCGATTTATGGGCAGCGATTGACGAACAACGACAATCGATGGCGAGGCTGGAGACCATGATGCAGCAACTGATGGCGCAGCAGCCTAATCCCAACGCCCCTGCCCCTGCCCCTGCCAACAGAGAAGGAGTCGAGGGAGTTGCCCTTGGCCGCCCTGTAGGTAGACGACCGCCTAGGGCTGCGAGACACGAGCAGTTCGAAGAATGGAGCGATAACGATTCTGAAGAGGATTTCGTGGGTTACCAAGGAGATCATCGATTGAACCAAAATCAACCTGGTTATCGGATCCGTGCAGACATACCATTGTTCCATGGAAAGTTACAGATTGAAGAGTTCTTGGACTGGATTTCAGAGGTTGAGAGATTCTTCGAGTTTGCTGAGGTAACAGAAGAACGTCAAGTCAAATTGGTAGCGTACAAGTTGAGAAGCGGGGCTGCTGTTTGGTGGGAGAAATTACAGATGGATAGACGGCGACAAGGCGAAGTTCCTATACGATCCTGGAGGCGAATGAAACAACTTATGATGAGCAGGTTTTTACCTCCTGACTATGAACAATTTATTTTTCAGAGTTATCAGAATTGTGTTCAAGGTAACAAAACCGTTGCGGATTATACTGAGGAGTGGTCCAGACTTTCAGTTCGTAACAACCTCAATGAGACAGAAGGACAGCAGGTTTCGAGGTATTTGGGGGGTTTAAAGTCGACCATTCGAGATAAAATTGGGTTGCAAGTCGTGTGGACAGTAGATGAGGCGCACAACATGGCCTTGAAAGCGGAGTTAATGGAAAAACCACCTAATCGTTTTTCTCATTACAAGAAGGACATGGGTGAGTCATCCAACACTGCCGCGAACATGAGTAGATTTTCACCAAGTGATGGACAGGGTCAGGCTAAAAATACTGCAGATCAAAGGGGTTTGGGGCCAAATAACAATTTTGGCGGGACACGATCAACTGCAGCAGCAGCAATGGGTACAAAAGAAACCCCACGAGGAGCACCAAATCCATACAGTAGACCAGGCGGTATGAAGTGTTACAGGTGCGGCCAACCTGGCCACCGTTCGAATGAATGCCCAGCCAGAAAACCGGTGAATTTCGTAGATGCTGAAGAAGAAGAAGAACAGAATTTTGAAGATGAGGGAAACATGGACGAGTTCTTAGAAGGTGCAGAAATTGCGGAGGAACAAGGGGAGCCGGTAAACTGTGTGATTCAGAGAGTCATGTGTGCAACAAAATTGGAGGGTTTATCGCAACGAAACAGTATTTTCAAGACTTGTTGCAGTGTGCAAGGAAAGGTTTGTGATGTGATTGTCGATAGCGGGAGTTGTGAGAATTTTGTGTCCAGAAAATTGGTAGAACATCTGTATCTGCGTACAGAGAAACATCCCAAGCCTTATGCGATTGGGTGGATTCAAAAGGGACCCAAGGCGAATGTGACAGAGTTGTGCAAAGTTCCTATTTCGATTGGACAATACTACCGGGAAGATGTGGCATGTGATGTAGTCGACATGGATGCTGGTCACGTTTTACTGGGACGTCCTTGGCAGTTTGATGTGGACATAACCTACAGAGGACGTGACAATGTTTGTGTTTTCAATTGGGGTGGCAGGAGAATTGCGATGGTTCCGAAACGGAATCCAGTAGGGAGTTCAACTAAAGCCACGGTAAATGAGCAGTCTTTGGTCACTTTAATCACGTCTGTAACTGATTTAGAAGCTGAGATTAAGGAGGCACCAGAGGTACATGTTGTAGTAGTGCGAGCTTTGGTGACAGAAAGCCAAGGAGAGCAAAGAATTGTAGTGCCCGAAAAGGTGCAGACCCTGCTTACTGAATTTAGTGATTTGGTGACAGAAGACTTACCGGATGACCTTCCACCGTTGAGAGATATTCAGCACCAGATTGATTTAGTTCCGGGAGCAAGCTTACCGAATTTACCACACTATCGGATGAGTCCCAAGGAGAATCAGATTTTACAGGAAAAAGTGGAGGAGTTAATGAAGAAGGGATTCATTCGAGAGAGCATGAGTCCATGCGCTGTTCCCACATTACTTGTTCCGAAAAAAGATAGCAGTTGGAGGATGTGCGTGGATAGTCGTGCGATTAACAAGATAACTGTCAGGTACAGCTTTCCTATTCCGAGATTGGATGACATGCTAGATATGTTGGAGGGGTCGAAATTATTCTCTAAAATCGACCTGAGGAGCGGGTATCATCAGATTCGGATCAAACCTGGGGATGAATGGAAGACAGCTTTCAAAACTAAGGATGGGCTGTATGAGTGGTTGGTGATGCCTTTCGGACTATCCAATGCGCCGAGCACTTTCATGCAGCTTATGAACCAGGTGTTGCGGCCTTTCATTGGAAAATATGTAGTCGTTTATTTCGACGATATATTGATTTACAGCCGTAGTGAGGAAGACCACATGGAGCATCTGCGAGCTGTGTTAGAGGTATTGTTAAATAACAAATTGTTTATCAACTTTAAAAAATGCAGTTGGATGACAGCGCGGTTACTATTCCTTGGATATGTGGTCAGTTCGGACGGAATTTTGGTGGATGAAGAAAAGATTAGAGCCATTCGTGATTGGCCTACACCGAAGACAGTTGGAGAGGTGAGGAGTTTTCATGGGTTGGCGACGTTTTACCGTCGATTTGTGAGGGATTTTAGTAGTATTGTTGCCCCTATTACAGAGTGTCTGAAAAAGGGAAAGTTTCAGTGGAGTGAGGCAGCCGAAACAGCCTTCGCAGTCATCAAAGAAAAACTATGCACCACTCCTGTTCTTGCTCTACCCAGTTTTGAGAAGTTATTTGAAGTGGAATGTGACGCTAGTGGAGTCGGGATTGGAGCAGTGTTGTCACAAGAGAAGAAACCGGTGGCATTTTTTAGTGAAAAGCTGAGTGATGCGCGGCGAAAATGGAGTACCTATGATCAGGAATTCTATGCAATTATTCGTGCTCTAAAGAATTGGGAGCATTACCTAATTCAGCGCGAGTTTATTCTTTACACTGATCATCAAGCTCTGAAGTACTTGAACAGTCAGAGAAGCTTAAGTAATATGCATGCTCGGTGGGCAACTTACTTGCAGAAGTTTCCGTTTGTTTTGAAGCACAAGTCTGGAATGTTAAATAAGGTGGCTGACGCACTGAGTCGGCGTGCAAGCTTATTGGTGACTATGCAGCAAGAGATTATTGGGTTTGAGTTTCTGAAAGAATTGTACCCTGATGATGAGGATTTTGGAGAGATATGGGAAAAGTGTGTTCTGAAACAGACTGAAGGGGAGTTTCATATGACCGAGGGCTATTTGTTCTGTGGCAATCAGTTATGTATCCCGCGGAGCTCTCTGAGAGAGAAACTGATTCGAGAGTTGCATGGTGGTGGTTTGGGTGGTCACTTGGGACGTGACAAAACTATTAGTGGGGTGTCCGAACGTTATTACTGGCCGCAGTTGAAACGCGATGTCGGTAACTATGTTCGCAAGTGTTACGTCTGTCAAACTTCTAAAGGACAGGCTCAAAATACGGGATTGTACATGCCGCTACCTGTTCCGAATGCCATATGGGAGGATTTAGCAATGGACTTCGTTTTGGGTCTTCCACGAACTCAGCGTGGGGTAGATTCCGTGTTTGTTGTGGTTGACAGGTTCTCAAAAATGGGGCATTTTATTCCTTGTCGGAAGACATCTGATGCATCACATGTGGCTCAGTTGTTCTTTCGGGAGGTAGTTCGTTTACATGGTGTACCCCATTCAATCACATCTGATAGGGACTCGAAGTTTCTTAGTCATTTTTGGGTGACATTGTGGCGACGGATGGATACCACTCTGAAGTTCAGTAGCACTGCGCATCCACAAACTGACGGACAGACAGAGAATCTAAACCGAACACTGGGGAATTTAATTCGGAGTATCTGTGGGGATAAGCCAAAACAGTGGGACGTGGCTCTGGCACAAGCTGAGTTTGCATATAACAATGCTGTTCATACTGCTACGGGTAAGTCTCCATTCGCTTTAGTGTATCGACAATCTCCTAAGCACGCGTTGGATCTGGCAAAGCTTCCCAAGGTCACTGGTATGAGTGTTGCTGCTGAGGCTATGGCTGAGCAGGTTCGTGATGTTCAGGCTGAAGTGAAGGCACGGTTAGAGGAGAAGAATGCAAAGTATAAGGCTGCAGCAGATGTTAAAAGGCGTGAGAAGTTGTTTACAGAGGGAGACCAAGTTATGGTGTTTTTGCGTAAGGAGAGGTTCCCGGTTGGTACCTATAATAAGTTGAAGCCAAGGAAGTATGGACCGTACAAGGTGGTCAAAAAGATCAACAATAATGCCTATGTGATCGACTTGCCTACTGATATGAACATATCCCGAACTTTCAACGTAGCTGACCTTTATGAGTTTTGTGATGATGTTCCGCTCTATCCAGATTATAACTCGAGGTCGAGTTCTTCACAGGTGGGAGAGACTGATGTAGGACAATTGGCTTTGGACTTTGAAGAAGAGTTGGATAGAAAATTGTCCAAAAGAGGTGTTTCAATGAAACGGGCATAACTCTTCGCTCGGTTGACAGATTTCCTATTATAATATGTTTTCGGAAAGGGTTTTCGAAGCTCCATAGCGGTACAACCCGGGCTTGCCCGGTTGACGACATTTACTCCCTCAACGGAGCTGTTTAAGATAGGTTATCGGGCATCCGAAGATTTTTATGTTTTTATTTGTTTTCCGTTTTTATTTTATTTAGCTGAGGATATTTTAGTCTTTTCCGTTTTTAGGGTTTTCAAAGCCTATTTAAGGGCTTTTGTTATCAGTTTCGAAGATTGAATAAAATTTACAATTTGGTTTCAGTTTCTTTTTTTCTGGTGGATTCCAGTTTATGTTCTGTTAGGGTTACGCTTGTGATCCTAGAACTTCCGTTCTGCATCACTATGCCGTATGGGTGATCAGGGTAATGTGCCCCAAAGGAAGTGGAACCGAGACCGAAACCTGTGTAAGGTGTTTGATGGTAGAGAAAACCCATGAGCCTGTTCAGGTTTTTTTCATAGGGGCCATGGACAGTGAAGTTTTCACCTGAACAGGAATGGAAGAGTGGTTCATTTAGACCGAAAGCGGATTGGAGGAGAAGAGCAAAGCTAATAAGGAAGTAGAAAGCATTGTTGCTTGAAGATGAAGACATTGTATGTTGAAATTGTCGGATGTGCAAAGCAGGATGATATGTTGGATCGATGAGTTTTTTTCATGGAACAAGACGCTGTATTTATAGGGGTGTTTTTGAAGTGTAGAAAAGCTCAAGAGGTTGACACTTGACATTGTCTTCTTTTGATCATTATTTGATATTATATTATAAAGATTGTTTTTGGTGAAGTTTTCAAATGAGGGATGCCATATATGTTGAGATATTCAAAAATGGGGCTGCGTAATAAATTAATAATACTTGTACAGAATGAGAGACAAGTCTGAATTTAATAAATTGATACTTGTAATTAAGATAGACTACTCAAATTAAAACAAACGGTAGTATTAACATGTTAACAACCATAAAAATACTATAAAAGGAAAACAATAAATGTTTTAGACAATACATGTTTTGACCTTGCATTAATTGAGACAACAAATATTTTTTTTATAGTATGTTTGTAGTCATTAACCTGGAATATAACCCTAAAACAAATTGATGCTTGTAGTTGTAATTAAACTTATCAAAATAATATGTACATGAGGAATTAATTTGGAATTTAGGTCCAATGGTTGAGACATATGTACTTGTAATTAAGATAATTGTTTTTTAATTATCATAATTAATTTGGGGTTTGGGAGAGGGAGAAGCGGCTCTAACCCATAACATCAATGTTGTTGGTGTAAGAGACATACCACTAAATCAGTCGCATATTATCGTGTTGAAACATCAATTGAGAACTGATTTACAAGAAATAGTATTCGGAGGCATTTATAAGTTAATTTGCAATCTATTTACATTATATTCTTGGATTAAAGTGGCATACAATACAATGCATATGTATTTGTATGTATTATTGGTTGATTATATATATTTTTACAAATTAATAAAAAATTTGAGGTTGATTATATATGCATATGTATTATTGGTTGTTTCCCTAAGTCAGAAGTTATAATGATAATGAAATAGTTAATTTCCGTTTTGGATTAACGAAAGAGTTAATTTCCTTTTTAAGTTAAGGAAATTAATTGGATTAAGGAAAGAGTTAATTTCCATTTTGGATTCTGATACTTACTTGATCACTAAGTAATCAGAATCAGTGTTTAATTAAGAATAGATCTTTTGGAAGATTATTCCTTAATTATTTTCCTTTATCATTAAAACCATAATAATTAAGCATTTCCATACCAATCCTACTTATTAGGTTTTTCTATTTAAACTCTAGTCTATTCCTCATAATTCATATTCTGGAAATCACGAAATTAAGAGAAAATAATTGTTCTTTTCCCGGTTCTTCTGTTTGAATTCAATTTGAGTTTGCTGGGAGTGGTTTGTGTTCAGCACATCCACTGTTTAAATAGTTCTATCATGGGAGTCAATCGCTATATACATACGGTGTTATAAGGCGAAATTGTCTTAACAACACCATGTAAAATACGGGCTTCGATTTCCCTAACGTTTTGTTTCAGTTTGTTACTTTCTATCTCTTCCATATTCGAACCAAATTGTCTTTGGATTTACAAAAAAAACAAAAAACATTTTGTTTTAAACCCTCCGCAATCGCAATTTCGACATGTGGAATTTTTTTTATGTCGATTTGGCCAAAGAAATTCATGTGTACGTGTCCGAGTACTTCAAGGGAAAGTTCTCAGAACTTGGAACAAGAATGATCGAGATTAGAGAGGATCAGCCCGAAACGTGGTTTCCAGAAGGAAAGTCAAGATTAGTAGAAGATAGAACTTTTCCAAATCACAAGTCCTTGTGATCAAGCTATCTTGACCGATGATACTCTAAATCTTATAATATATTGTAGTGTAAGAGTATATTTTTTCAAACGCTACACGTGAAATAAAGTCATGTTAGATCATTACAAGCGTCAAGAAAATTGAGTAAAATATATATAAGGGTTATGATTTAAAATATTTGAGGTTTCTTTAAAATTACATGATAAGAGCATCCCTTTCACAATCTTTTTTGTGAAACAAAATTGTATTAGATAATATATTTCTTTTAAAGTCTCTAATTAATTTTGAAAAATGCAATTAATTTTAAGTTGTAAATATATAAAATATGATTTAATGAAATGTGGGTTCAAATTATAAGATTCCAAATTAAATATATCTTTAAAAAAAAACATCCTTGGCATAGTTTACATGATACATATGTTTCTATATATATAACGTTTGCGGTGTGGTAACTCGAACCCAAAATATTGTCAAACTAAATGAACATCATTAATATTGGATCGCTAAAACTTTAAAAGAAGAATTTTATTAGTTCAAATTAAAAAATTAACAAAAGAATTTTATTGAATAATATCTGTGAAAAATGAAAATACACATCAAATACAAAAGGGGGCCATTTATGGTCCATCCCCAAGTAAAGAATGATAAATGTGTTCCAATAATGGAACATTATTTATCTTTAACTACTTAATTTTGTAGTCTCTGATCCTTTGATCAAAATCCTAAATTAATTCAAGCTTTAACAAACGGATAAATCTCATATCTTATGTTACAGCTGCCAGTGACAACCCTCCCTCCTTGTTTTCCATCACAGCAACTTGGAAAATCACCGATTAATCCATCAAGACACGTCTTACAATCACCATCAGAGAGGTCTCTGGTGCACTGAGCCATACCATAAACTGTTTCCTTTTCTGATCCTTCAAGCTTAAACTCTCCGGCGGCGTACATTTTAGGCGTGACAGAAGCTTCATGAGCTAAATGTGTCAACAAATCCTTAGCCTTTTGACTGAAATACGTTGGATAGGTAACATTTTGAGTGCTCCACGAGTAAAAAGTCAAAACTAATATAATGGTGTATTTAATTGAAAAAGATCAGAGGTGTATTTAATTGATGAAAACTGGTGGTGTGTTTAATTGCAAAATACTAGTGTGTTTATTTGAAAAAAACTAATATGTTAATTGAAGAAGACTGGTGTATTTAATTGAAAAGAACCAGTGTGTTTAATTGAGAAATCGTTAAGGGTATTTTTGTCTCATCAGTGGAAAACTTGGTAAAAACAATCAAAACACTAATGTTGGGTAAAAATAAAAACTACACTAATTAAATGATTAGTTTCAATTTTGACCCTATATATATATATATACACCAATACACACACGGAAATTTCGGAAATTTTGCCTTTGAAGCTAACTGGCCAACTCTCTCTCGACATGTAATAAAGATTATTTGTTTCTTTAAATTCCTTATTGAGATTTTTTTTATGAAGATTATTTAAATTCGGGGTTTGAGAAGGGGGATGACTCAAATTCATAACCTCGTGGTATATGTGTGATGGATATACCACTAGACCAACCTCATCTCGTCAAATATCTTATTGAGAATGTTTTAAGCTTCAACCAAAATTTACATAAAAGCGATACTTTTTATAACTTTTAAGTTGGAATCATTGGAATGAGTGCCAGTTTAGTATTACTTTTGAAAAGTCAAAATCAACTTATTTTATAATTTTGATATAAAATGATATTTGGTAAAACTTCTAAAATTGATTAATCTGTCAAGTTTTGATAATGATTTTGAGAAGCAAATGGGGATTACTTTTGAAAAGGATTATGAAATAATATGTTTCAGCATTTAATGAATCTTTTGAAATATCATTATTATCTTTATGAAATCAAATTATCATTTATATACCTTATTTCATCTTAAAATTAAATATTCTACTTAAATATTGATTTTATTTATAAAATCATTTTAAAATATTTTTATTGTTCATATGTTTTTTTTAAAATTTAAATATTATTCTTTTTTAAGTATTACATAAATTCATTGGTTTTTTGGGGAGGGTGATGACTCGAACTCGCAACCTCGTACTGCAGGTAAGAGGGATTTACCACCAAACCAATTCATCTCATCTCGTCAAATATTTTACTGAAATATTGATTTAATATATAGCTAGCTAACTTCATGGTTAGATGGTTGTGTAATGTTGGCTCAAGTGACTCCCCTTTTGTCAAAGCTGTTGCTAATCTCATTAAGAAAGGTTCGATGTCGATGAAAATCCTAGAAGAAGGCTTAAAGATTGTGGTCGGTAATGGGGAGAGTGTTAGCTTTTGGACTGACGCTGGTGTGATTCGGTCTCCTTAAAGGACATGTATTCGAGAATTTTTGCTTTGGCTGTTAAAAAGCATGGTTTTATAAATGAGTTTGGCAGTTGGCAAGAAGATCGCTAGGTTTGGGAGGTTCAGCTGCGAATAAGACTCTTTGATTAGGAGTTGGACGTGTGGTCTTCTTTTTCTTCAAACATTGATAGGGCCAAAATTCATAGATGGGTGGAAGATTCTATGGCTTAATTGGCCTTTCTGTCTGAAATGTATGTTGTCTATTAAGTCTTATAGAAAATGTGCTGAACAGGAGTGGCATGATGGTTTGTTGGAGTGTGATACCGTCTGGAATGGCTTTAGTCCCCCTAAAGTGGAAGTCTTTATGTGGCAACTTATGAGAGGCAGACTTATGGTGAGAGATGTGCTGAATCGTTTTGGAGTCTTGGTAAATTCTGGTATGGATTGCCCTTTGTGCAATCTTCACATTGAGACTATTGATCACTTGTTTCTTTTGTGCTCGTGGGCTAGTGAGCTATGGTCTTTATGTATGAGGTGGTGGGGAGTGATATATTGTCCAAATAAGAATTTTCAGGAGTGGTTTCAAAGGTGGAAAGGGTTGTTTCCGAGTGTGAAGTAAAGAAGAGTGTGGGTGACGCTTTTCAACGCCATAGCTTGGTCTATCTGGGAAGCGAGAAACCAGGTTCTTTTCAAAGGAATTTCTGCTGACTTACCTTATTTCGTGGATTTGGTAAGGTTTAGGGTAGCTTGGTGGTTCAAATATCATGGGAAAGGCTCTACAGAACCAATTACGGTTATCTTGGAGAACTTAAAGACTTGCTGCGTTAACGTTAAGCTTGTCAGATTATCGGTGAAGAAGTTGTGGATTCCTCCTACTGCCATGGCTCTGAAGTTTAATGTGGACGGATGCGTGAAGAGGATGTCAGGGAAGGCTGGGATTGGGGGGGCTTTGCGCAACTCTATGAGCGAAGTTTTGTGCTCTTTCTCGACTTCAATGGGTTTTTTGGATGTCAATATTGTGGAATTAATGGCCATCCATAAGGCTTGTGCCCTTTGTGCTTCGAAACCTTCTTTCGTGGGGAAAAAATATTATCATCAGTAGTGATTCAAGCATTGTGGTTTCCTGGGTGAACGACAAGGATTTTGGTAACCTCTGTTTGTTAGATATGATCGATGATATTCGTTCTATGCTTCGTTTCCTGGGCAACACTTCTGTGAATCACTGCTCGAAAGATTCAAACGATGTAGCCGACAGCTTGGCTAAGAAGGGTTCTTCGATTGAAGGGGAACAAATGCAACTGCTGCTTCTGAGTTTGAGTGGAGAAAGTTTTAGTTTTCTCTTGCTTCTTGCTCTGTTTTGTTGGGTTTGTCAGCTCTGTTTTTGTAGGGTTGTTCTTGTTGTATTCTTTTGTCTTCGTTTGGTTTGCTGTTGTTTTGTGTGTGTTTTGGTTTAGGTTTCCTCTTTAATAAAGTATGTTGATTTCAAAAAAATAGTTAATTGTTTTTTTAGCACGGTTAACAATTATTATAATAGAAGTTACAAAAATATCAAATTGACCTTGAATGTAATTGCTACGTCATGATAAAATAATATATATTTTTTTAAAGTTTTGAAGTACTATATTATTATATAAATTTAGGGATTTGTTTTTAGGAGAGGGAAATTCGAACCCGCAACCTCGTGGTGCTGGTATGAGGGGTTTACTACTGGACCAACATCATCTCATCATGATAAAATAATAATTGCAAGAATCCAATTGAAATAACTTTTAATTAATTCCCAGTTATCCATAAATTAAAATGTCTAAACTTGCATTCCAATTGTGTCGTCTTATTTCTAGCCTTCACAACTGATCACCATCGCTTCTCACCAAACCTCATTTATTCTCTTCTCTTCTCTCTCTCGGTCTTCATTCATGGATCATTGATTCTTTTGTTGGCCCAATTTCTTTTTCTTCTTTTTTATATGATGACAAACCCTAAAATGATCGATCAAACAGTTTTCATCCTATAATATATACCCAGAAAATAATGTTGAACAAGGAAGCTTGAATCTGCTCTAGACAAATTTACGCCGCCGTAATCTATAGTTATAGCTAGTATCAATCATGAAGAAGCAACATTCAACGACGGTGACTGGATGCTTCGTGTTTTTTGTTTTATTCTTCGTGTTGGAGAGTTGTCTCAGAATTATATCCGAATTCAGTGTATTCACGACTTCAACCAGATCAACTCCTCCTCCAGGTATGCGTTACAAACAAATTTTTCATTTCTTTATCATCATATCAATGAATCCTCCGTCAAAAAGTTGTCTCTCTGCATATACGTCACCAAAATTCGTCATCTCATTATTATTTATTTTATTTTTATTTAATACTATTGGTTTAATTTG
Source organism: Dipteronia sinensis (assembly GCA_033220585.1). Lineage (NCBI taxonomy): Eukaryota > Viridiplantae > Streptophyta > Magnoliopsida > Sapindales > Sapindaceae > Dipteronia > Dipteronia sinensis. The sequence goes on along the minus strand of CM065638.1, from coordinate 67,881,807 downwards.
GTCCAAATGGTAATTTCTCAAACATATCGAAGAATCTCTCCGCATTTTATGTTTGTATTAAAAAAAAGTGACACTTTTCACATTTGTAACAAAGAAAAGTGCATGAATAGCTAGCCAAAAGTGGATATGCAAACAATCGATATCATTAGTGCTCGTGGATTGCATGTAAATTATTTTTATTATATTTTATTTTTATATAATGCAGATAGCTGTGACTCATCAAAGCTTTTTCCACCGAGTTATATTGAACGGTAGCTAGTAATACATTATAATTAATTTTCATTATTCGATTAATGAGTCATTAGACTGAGATTGAAATCTCAATGACAAATAATGTATGTTGAGACAATACATTACATCAACCACGTATAGCTACGTACATTACAACTGGTTATATATACTTTGAACTGTGAACATTTATATTAAAATATTGCACGTTTAGACTTTTTACAATTTCTATTATTTGGTTGTTATAGGATCATAGTAAATTGATTAATCTATTATGAAATTATATGAGAAGCTAATCACCAACGCACTTCTCTGGTTATATATGTTTGCAGACAAAAGGCGCTTGGAGATGAAGTCAATAAGCAAGTGGGACCCGCTTCTTCATCCGCCACCTTTGCAAGCTTCACAATCACGAGGTGGACAAATCAGCTGCGACCGTTCTCACCATAATTATGATATGTGCTCTATCAACGGTCCAACTGTTCTTGATCCCAAGACCTCCACTTTCTACCTTGCGGACCCCGCCACCTCCACCCCACCGCTATTGGTAGAAAAAATCAGGCCCTACCCTCGGAAATGGGAAAGTTTCGTTATGAAAAGAATCAAAGAGATCACAATAACCCCAGGCCCAGGCCCAGGCCCACGAAGCCCAAAATGTGAAGCACGACACAATGCACCAGCACTTGTATTCAGTGTGGCTGGTTACAACGGAAACTTTTGGCATGAATTCAATGATGGGTTCATTCCTCTCTTTATCACCGTCAATTCCATCTTTCCTGATCAAGATGTGATCTTTGTTATTGACAAAGCTCGTGATTGGTGGGTCAGCAAGTACGCAGGTTTGCTAAAAGCTTTTAGTAAGCACCCTATTGTAAACCTAGATAATGATAATGCCACTCACTGTTTTACTTCTGCCACTTTGGGCCTCATCTCACATGGATTCATGGCAATTGACCCAACATTGTTACCCAATTCAGCAACCTTCACCCACTTCCGTGCCTTATTAGACAAAGCCTACGGTCACGGCCGGAACCAACCTTCCATGTACAATTCTCCGGTGACTCGACCGCGACTCGTGCTTATGAGTCGGAAAGGTAGCATTGGACGTGTCATCTCGAACGAGGATGAAGTAAAACGTGTCGCAGAAGAAGTGGGTTTCGATGTGATAATGTTCAAGCCTTCTGTTAACACCCCGTTACGGAAAGCTTATGCGCTAATAAATACTAGTCATGCGATGGTTGGGGTACATGGTGCAGCTCTCACACACTCGTTGTTTCTCCGGCCTGGGTCGGTGTTAGTGCAGGTGGTGCCGTTAGGGCTCGAATGGGTGGCGGATGTGTGCTTTGCGAAATCGGCAAAGGAAATGGGGGTAGAGTACATGGAATATAAGATAAATGCAAAAGAGAGTAGCTTGGTGGAGAAGTATGATGAGAATGAAATGGTGATAAAGGATCCAGTTGCTTTTCAAGGGAATAATTGGTCTAGTGATATTATGGATATTTATTTGATGGAACAGAATGTTAAACTTGATTTGCTCAGGTTTAAGGAACATTTAAAGCAAGTCTATGACAAGGCTAAGAAATTTATGGACAAGGAGGGATAATTTAATTTGTGTGTTATGTTGTTTTGGAGTGCGTTTGGTATGGCTTTTCAAGTTGAGCTTCTATAGTAGATTTTTTTGTAGTAGAGCTTCTAAAAAAAGGTTTTTAGTTGTGTAAATTACAAAAAAAGTGTTCACAATGTTTTTTTTAAAAAGACTTTTGGTTGTGTAAATTATAAAAATGGTGTTGACAATATATTTATAATGAAAGAATTGTACGAGCATTTATGACAATCCATATGTTTTTAAAAAGTAAAAATAAAATAAACTTTTTGGAAAATCCCAAATTTTGGGTTTCTCCAAATAGGCAAATAGACATAAAATGACTTATATAAAGGGTAATTAAGACAATTCATATATTAAAAAGCTGTTTTGAGTTTTGTCAAACAACTAAAAAAACTTCAAAATAGCTTCTAGCACTAAAAAAACGCGTTTGATCCTTATAAAAGTCATATCAAACATACACTTAATAATATACAAGTCTTAGTTCTGATAATGTGTGATTTTGTTCTAATAACCTGTCAATATTGCTACATTTTCCTTTTTCATCAACAATATGAAGTATGTTTTTCTTTTGTAGTACTACGCGTATATCAAAATTTTATAAAATTTTGTCTTTTTTTTGTGAAATAAAATTAAAAAAAATAAAAATTGGATTTGAAAACAAATTAAATATTATTTGGAAATAAAGAAAAACAAAACCTCCATTGGCAGTGGAGGAACAATATGGATCTCCTCCAATATTGCAGCACAAAATTTCCAAAAAAATAGTTCTTTTCTCGAAAAACAAGATGGGTTGATCATGACTGTGGCTTTGTCCAAAATCTTGTTCTGGCTGATTTGAGATAATAAAATATATTTTCACTTAAAAAAAAAAAAACCAAGATAGCTCACAAATAGTATGTGGTATATGTAGATAGATCATATTTTTGTTGGAGATTTCAAATATATATTTTATACGGATATAATGTAAAAAATGTGTGAATGGGGTAAAAATCGATTCAAATCGTACTTCAAAGTTTTTCTTCATTTTCTTTTCTCTTACATGTACGTACATTGTTTATGAACGAATGGGTTCATGCAGTTTACTCACGCTAACCTTCTCGTTATGAGTCCAACTAACTTGTAAATGACATTGCATGATCTTATTTTACTTTTATTATATTATTATAACAAACCTATTTAAGATTCATATACAAACTTGTGAAAATTTGAAGTTATATAACATAGTTATTACTTTCATAATATTCTTGTATCTAAATAATTTAGAGAAAAATAAACAGTCATCAGTTTTTTTTTTAATGAAAGAACTATTTTGTTTTTTTTTTTTTTTTGAATTAATACACTATTATATAAATTTGGAGTTTTTTTGGGGAGGAGGGGACTCGAACCCGTAACCTCATGATGCATGTGTGAGAGATTTGACCATCGGACCAACCTCATCTCGTCAATTAAAGAACTATTTTGTTGGTCTAAATCTGTCAGATTTAAACCTAAGAATTTGCTAATACAATTTGCTAATGCTAATCACTCAACCTAAGAATTTAAACCATTGATAAGGGTTCATCTATAAGAATCATGAAGTTTGGGATTCAAATCATTCCCTCCCCACTTAACTCTGAATTTCGTATTGTTTTGTTTAAAAAGTGCTTTCTTATATAAAAGATAAATTGTAATCTTATTTATATATATATATATATATATATTCTTTTTATTGTCAGTTCGTCCTGATATAAAATATATCAAGACGAAGAATGTGGACCACAGATTATGGAGAAGTTTTGACAAATGCATACACTTTGAGTCAAAGTATGTAAATCTAATGGTCCACATTCTTCGTCTTGATATATTTTATATCAGGATAAACTGACAATAGAAAAATTGATATATATATATATATATATATATATATACAGTCATTTGCTTCTCAGTGCGTACTGATATAACTTATATCAGTGCGTTGCATGTTGACCACTGATACTGATTATTGAGAAGTTTTGATAAGTGCATACACTTTAGGTCAAAATATGTAAATCTAATGGTTCACATCCAACGAACTGATGAAGTTATATCAGTGTGTACTGACGAAGTTATATCAGTGCGTACTGACTTGAAAATTTCTGTTTATATATATATATATATATATATATATATATGTTTAAAAAGTGCTTTCTTATATTAGAAAAGAGCTTCCTTAGTTCATGTCAAACAACTTTAAAATATTTATTTGAAAGAGTTTTTTATGTTCCAAGTCAAAGTATTTAAATCCAATGACTCACATGCAATGAGCTGATATATCTTATATCAGTTCGAACTGACAGTAGAAAGACTATATATATATATATATATATATAAGAGTTTTTTATTTGCACATAAATTTGGGATTTTTTTTGGAGGGGGAAAACTCGAACCCGCAACCTCGTGATGCATGTGTGAGGGCCGAAGGGTTTACCATCAGACCAATTTCATCTCGTCTATTATATATTTATTATATTTAGATATTATCGGAACATTGATCGGAAGATATTCATGAAAAAAAGATTTTGATAAAAAGGTATTAAAACATCAAAATAAATGTCATGGCTCAATGTCGATTTGATGGTATAGAGTATTCCTTCAACTTGTCCCAGGTTCGAATCGTCTTACCCGGGTGGTGTATATATATATTTTTTAATATATGAAAAGTAAAACGATAACTTCATAAAATATTTCATGTCGCGGAATCAATATTTATCATTTTTTCTAGGGTGAAATTCATTTTCGTCCTTCTAGTTTGACCTAATAGTCAAACCGGTCCCTCGGTTTTCAAAATTGTCTCGTTTAGTCCTTCTATTACGATTTTCGATGAAAAAGTGAAATCTAACAAGTGCAGAGGGTCATATGACCATGCTGCTCTTAAAGTGGGTCAGATTGCTTAAAAGACATTTTTACCCTCAATCTCTCTTTTTTAATTAAAAACAAAACAAAAATAACACCATCAAATTAAAAAGAAAAAAAATTGAACTCAACTAGAAACCCTATTCATCTCATCATCAACAACATCTATTCATCATCTTCCACATCAAACACCATTACCGAACCCTAGCCACCAAACCCTAGCCATCAAACCCACTACCACAAACATCATCTATTCATCTCCCACATCAACAACTTGGATTCCAAAAACGTGAAACACATCTCAGAATGCTTTATCAAACCATAACACGTTTCAAAAGAGATGATGCAGCCTTTGTATTTGACACCATAAGATGTTGCAATGCTCTATATAAACTTGAAAATACACTTTTAGCGTGTGTCTACAACCTAGAGGGGGGGGGGGGGGTGAATGGGTTGTTAATCGATTTTTATCAATTTTTCGATTAGTCAATATTAAACAAATAACCCAATTAAATCAAACATACAAAATCAAGTGTAAAGTACGGAATAATAAATAACACTTGATTTTTACGTGGAAACCCTTAAACAAAGGGAAAAACCACGGGCTATCCTTCTAGCCACACACGATCCTCCAATCCACTATATGAGTAAAAAGTTACACCCTCAAGTGATACTCGGACTCTCACTCTAGATAACCTCAGGCTATGGACACTACCACTCGCCACTCTTGGTTCTATCCCTAGTGATATCCACTGATACACTACTATTGGTGTGAGCACCTCCTACTCTACCAGCAGGCCTTTTACAATGGATTCTTGACCGATGCTTGCCAACCACAACTTGGTTGCAAGACTTCAATGCTTGTGCAACTTCACCCCGAAGCCACAAGACTTTGACTCAATGAAGAGTATATGGTCTAAGTGAACAATCAATGAATGCTCAACACAATATATGTTAGACCAAACATACAATGCTTAACTTACAACAACCTAGTTATCAAATAATGCCTACATGTACACACATGAGGTCTCAATTAGTTGTAGAGAAATTCTAACAACCTAATTGTCAATTAAATTCACATAAACATTCATAAACTTGACTAGATGCACAAAGTCAATCTAATCATCAATTAAGCATATATGAATATTTATGGATTAGCTATTTAGGCATAAATGACCTAATAATGCAAGCTATCACAAACAAACACAATCAAATATTCATGAACATTAACTACTTGATTAAAACACAATTTCTCAACCTAGTTATCAATTAATTACACATGAATATTTATGACCTAGCTTTTAGGCAAAAATGACCTAATCAATTAAGCTATCAAAATACAAACCCAATCAAGTTATCAAGACTCATAAATATGCAATGAAGTAGAGTCTAGCTATTTAATCATGCAATAAATACCTAATCTAGAGTAAGAAGAACAATAAATGATATTCAAAGAAGTTCTTGCTTACCCAGTCATGAAACAATGAAGACCCATGCTCAAATGATGTTGAATGATGCAATATGGAGATGGGTTTTGGGTTTGGAGAATCAAAGATGCTTTCTTGAAGCTGTCTCTCTCTAGGAGCTCTAACCTCTCTCTAAAAATGATTTTGTGAGCTCTTGGTCGGCCAAGAAGAGAAGAGGAAGAATATATATGAAGCCCTAGTTAAAATTACATCGTTTTGAACTTGGGAACCAGAATCCCATCAAAACCGCTTGCTAGACCGTGGCACAGGTAAGTGTCCAGACCGCGGTACATACAACAGTACACCGTCTGGACAACACCGCGGTTGGGACCGCTGTGCGAGTAAGTGCACAGGTCGCGGTCCATGTCGCGCATGACGCACTGGAGAAAACCGCTCCGTGCGCTGCGGTGCAAGCAAAGCCTGCCGAGCGGTCTAGTCCGCGCTAAAGGGAAAATCCCTTTTTAACACTCAAGACAAAAGACTATCTTACATGAATGTTGTGCAAGTGTGAAGTGAGTGAGATGCACACAATGAAGCACAATTAACATGTCAAATATGTTATCAACTAAGATACAATGCAAGATATGATATCTAATGTAAGCTGGTGAGTGTTTTAGAAAAGGATGCACACTTATACAAACAATAAAGAACACAAATGCAAGATAAACAAAACATGCATGAAGTGTGTGTGTGCACCTAAACTCTTCAAGAGACAAAGTCAAGTGAATATACCTTTTGCTCTTGAAGTCATGGAGATGCTTGGAAGCTTGTCAATACGGACCTAAGCTACCCATTACACAATCATCCCCAATGTGGTGGTTTTTCATGAAATAAGCCAATCATAAAAACGAGGTCCTTACAAAACTATATCCAGAAAAGCCATCTCTTCACCAAACCGCTATCAACAGATGATCAACGAGACTTCATCGAGACTCTCATGGACAGGCTTAACCAATCACTCTCTCATGCTTGCTCACTTCTACCCTATCGTTGGCCGCCTCAAAACAGTAAAGAGCAAAAATCCACATTATATTCATCATTTATTCATCTATCCATCCCCCACATCAGCAACATTACCAAACCCTAGCCATTCAAACACATTGCCGCCCAAACTGACACCGCTATAATCAGCCACTCAAACCCATACAAACCACCATTGGCGGTCGAATCAAACCAACACCAAACACCGGTCGAATCAAACAACCACCAGCGGCCGAATAAACCCATACCAAACGATTGATCTACGCAAACCGATCAATCTGCCCTAGATCATGTGTCTTCAATTAAGGGAGATGAGATTCAGTTCACAAACACCCAGGTCTGGTGCGATTTGGTTCACAAAGAGATTTGAGAAGGAGATGCTATTGAGAGAGATCTGGATTCGCATGAGAAATAAAGAGAGAGAGAGAGAGAGAGAGAGAGAGAGAGAGAGGAAGAGTTTGGGTTTGGGTTTCTGGGTGTGTGTGTGTGTGTGTGTTTAGTGGTATTGTTCTGGGTGATGGTGATAAACTGGTGTGTGTTTGGTTACGATGATGGGTTTCGATTTAGGTTTAGTTTTTTTTTTCAATTGGTTGATTTAAATAGAATGATTAATTAGTTATATATATATATATATTAATTTTAAATTTAATTAGTTTTATTTAATTTTTCATTTGGTTAATTAGCTTTATACAATTTTTCTATTGTCAGTTCGTCCTGATATAAAATATATCAGGACGAAGAATGTGGACCGTTAGATTTACATACTTTGACTCAAAGTGTATGCACTTGTCAAAACTTCTTCATAATCTGTTATCTACATCATTCGTCTTGATATAAAGAACTGACAGTAGAAAGACTGTAGTTTTATATATTTTTTAATTTTAATTTTAATTAGTTTTATTTTTTTATTTTTTATTTTGTTGATTAGTTTATATATATATATATATTAATTTTAATTTTAATTAGTTTTATTTATTATAAATTCTTAAAATTTTAATTTTTAATTAATAAGTCAATTTACGGTCTTGCCCTTCATCAAAATGTTTCTAGAAGAAATCAGTGTAAGTTTACACTTTTACCTTCTTAACTTTGACGGGATCTTTGAAAACCCTGACACAATTGGACGGTAGGGGCCTAAATAAAGATTTTTTGTAACTAGAGGGACCTGTCAACATAATACTGAAAACCAAGGGACCGGTTTGGTTATTAGGTCAAACTAAAGGGACAAACATGAATTTCACCCATTTTTCTAACGCTATACAACCATTCACCTTCCAAGATATTTCCGAAGATTTATGCACCTTCATGACACAAAATGAACGTTTGTTAAGTAGGCCTAGATTTAAAAATAGCCCAATAATTTAAGTAGGCACAATCCTAGAGATAGCTTTCATACTAGCACACACGTACCCACCCACTTAAGATCAATCATGTCAGTGTCAGAGCATGTTTGATTTTTCTACTTAACACTTAATGACACTTAATATGTTTTATTAAGTTGTTTTGTTTGATTTTTTAAGTGATAAAATCACTTAAATAACTCTTACAATCACTTTTTAATAAAAGTGAAAAAAATTCACTTTTCACTTAACTAAAAACAACTTAAATTTAAAGCAATTTATATTTCCAAAACCATCCTCACAAACAAAATATATTTCCAGTTTTTCATTCTCTCAAGACCCTAACCATATTAATATATTATTTTCTTCTAACCTTTAAAAAAAACTTAGCAACCATAAAACCTAGTTGTTTCAGGACTCAAACAACTCCATTGAAATCCAGATTTACAGCTTTATTATGTTAAGAATTTTTTTTTTCATAATTTGATTAGTTTTATTAATTTTATTTTAGAGTTTGACATTTCTTTTACTTATACAATTTGGATAAGATCAATCATTAAAATTATCAGAGTTCTACAGAGCAAAACTAAAATGACAGCCTCAAACTATAATGTTTCAAAATAATTTTTTTTAACTATTTAAATTACTTATTTTTTAATATATTAAAATATAAATATATAACAAATAATAGTATAAATTACTTGTTATAGTTGTCTTTTAATATATTCAAATGAACAAATAACATTTGAAATGGTATAGATGTAAAAGGTTTTTTTTTTTAGATATTTGTAACTTAAAAAAACAAACAACTTAACACTTATATTCAGTTTTCAATGAAAAAAAAAACATATTTTTCAGTTTTTAGTACAATTCAACACTGTTCAGTCTTCAAACAAAAAATCAAACGCAACCTCAGTGTGTCACTGCTTCAAGATACTGTACTTTCTTCGATCCTTAGCAATCTTCAATTTTTATTTTATTTTATCTTTTCCTTGTAGATATCAAGTAGAAGAAAAAAAATATTTAAGAGATTTTTCTTTCTTTTTTATTTTTTCAATTTTCTATATTGTCAAATGGTAACTTATCCCTTCAGCTGTTAACCCTGACGACACTTAACAAATGGTAGGGGTGATTTGTTTAACTTCAAGTAAAAATCTCATACGCGTGCAATTATATAGACTAAGTGTTTGTTTGGTTGGGCTTTTTATTGCCTCAAAAGCTCTACACACCTCTATTTGAGTTTTTTAGAGTCGTTTGGTTAGGCTTTTGATATTGTTTATTTTAATTTTAGTAGAGGTTGATAGAGTTTAAACCTCTGAGAGAAAACCAAAACTATATATCCAAAATATTAGAATTTCGTTTCTAACCACATATGAAATTTTAATTGTTAATAACCACATTTTTGAGAAATTACCTCAATATCCATATATAAAAACCCTAAAAACCAAAAACAACAGTGGAGATAAATTTGGAACAACCGAGAAATAGAGAATAGAGAGGTAGAGGCATTGTCGGAGAGAGAGAACATAGTGTCGTCGTCGTTGCCAGAGCAGCCGGAAGAGAAAAGGTGGCCGTCGCATCCAGAGACAACCCCAGCAGTCAACGAAGAAGATTGTTTATCGGTTTGTAGGTATGGTTTTCTCTTCCCTTAACGTTTTTTATTTTAATTTCTTGTTATGGACATGTTTAGGGAACTTGGCTATTGAAATGTAATCAAATTTTTGGGTTGATTGAGTTGAGGGCTGGCATTTTGTATAAATCAGGACTGGATTTTATAGTTTGGTTTGAATACAAACTTTAAAACCCAACCAAAATTTTGAATGCTTTCAAAAACTTGAAATCTTGGCTTAATACTTGAAATCTTTCCTTAAATCTTTCGCATAAAACTTGAAATCATACTTTAATTCTATGGCATGAAAATTGAAATTGTTAATAGCCAAAATTGGCTAAGGACCAAAAGGAAATTTTTCACCTTCCAGACCTGGCTCCATGCCCGAGAGTTTCCATCATGAGACCATTCTAACCAAAGCCGAGCTTACGATACCTCCCCGCGGGAACAAGGACGGGCTCCAGAAACATCCGGAATAGAGCCCGGAATGATCAGATCTAAGCCTGCATCACCAAACCTGAAAACAGGAAATTCCCCGAAGTCGAGGTCGCCTCGTAATTTCTCCAGAAACTCACCTATACCTCGCTGATATAGGGGGATGTCCATAGGAGGCCACACCTAGCTTCGAAAGGTCAAGGGAAGCCAGAACTGGCTCCTGGCTGGACGAAACTTCTCAGATATCGAGGTCGGAACACTGATCGACCTCTCTAATTGATGCACCACACCATGATACATTCAACGACCCCTATGGGAATCATGCCAGACCGAAAGATACACAGTATCACATCTACAGACATTATACATATGCAGAACAAGTAATAGAGTCTAAATGGGAAACAAATTGATTTCTACCAAGATACCCTCAACTGAGCAATTAACTCAAAGTCAACGACATTTAAAGGTAAAAATCTCGTCCGATAAGAGAGGGATGAGAAAATCAAGGGGAAATCAATGAGTTTAAACCTATGAAGACATTGTATAAAGGAAGGACTTCCTTCTTCAGGAAAAGGGGACTACTATTCGACAGGCATACAAAAAACACCCAACTATCTCCCAGAAAAAAAAGTGAGAGCAATTCGAAAGAAAGATAGAGAGATGTATATCATATGTTATCAATAAAGAAAGATTTTTTCTTTTGAGTAGCTAACGAAATCGTTATCTCCATGTCATTTCATTAGGCATTGTTTTATACACATATATATATATTCTACCATTGGTCATCACCTATGTGGTAATGATCTTGAGGGTGCTAACTGAGATTTATTGCCCCGAGCAAGATTTCTGTTAACACTTTCTGGCGCCGTCTGTGGGGAAGGCCTTACACCCAATTAATCAATTATTTGCATTTACATTTTCGTTGTTTTACAGGAACTATGAGGCTCCGCTCTTCCCAAGGCCAACATAGAGTTTCGGAGCAACCCCCGGCGAGGCCTACACGAAAGGCCCCAAGAAAGGGGAGAAAATCTGGATATGGCAGTCAAGCTCCGGTCCAAACAACCAATGAGCGGGCTTCTGGCCACCCTATAGTGAGCCAGGCCGAGCTCGACCAACAAGCGGCAACTTTCGTAGAAACCATCCGCATCCGCTTGCTCGCTGAAGGCATCACAATCCAGCCAATCAACCTGAATGATCAGGGAGAGCCGAGCAGGCTCGGAGCTAGGCAGTCTGCTTTCGATCTCATGGGACCTCCTCTTCCAGAGCCAGCTCGAGATAGGTCAGGGCCCCAACGTTCGATCCGGGATAGGCTGGGACCCATGCCCCCAGTTCCCAAAAGACCTTCACAATATCAACCCAGGCGAGTTAAGTCTACCGCGGATGCTTTTACACGGAAGCCACGAGAGCTATCTCATCCAACTGCATCAAGGAGGACCGCCCGGGCCCAAGAGGAGGAAAGTAGACAAACTTCCTAAATGGATCATGTCCATGATGGGGACTGGATAGAGGTTGCCAGTTCATCAGAGAGACTCGACAGTGAAGAATCTAAGGTCAACTCAAAGAAACCTGGGAACAAGCGACTGAGGGATCAGCTGGTAAAGCTACAAAAAGAGGTCCAGCAGATAAGAAAAGAAAAGAATAAGGAGGATAAAAAGGATCCCCTGAGCAAAATGAACGCTCCCTTCACTAGAAGGATCCTGGAAGCGGAGCTCCCACCAAAATTTAAAATGCCAGCAGATAAGTTCTCCGGAACGGAAGATCCTCTAAGCCACCTAGAGAGCTGAAAATACACAAAGTGTGTCTAATACAACCTAGAGGAGGGGTGAATAGGTTTTAGTTGATTTATTACCAACTTTTCGACTTAATCAATTTTAATAATCCTACTCCATATTAGCAATCAATCAATCCAATATAAATAAGCGGAAAACAATAAAAACACAAGGATTGATTTACGTGAGAAACCCTCCAACTGGGCAAAACTCACGGGCTATCCTTCTAGCCACTTACGGTCCTCAAATCCACTATTTGAACGAAAGTTTACAACCTAGGTTGACCTCAAGTCACACCTACTTGGTCACTAACCCTTTCACTCTACCCAACGGGCCTTTAATAGTGATTCTTGACCACAAGCTTGTGCACTAACTCACTTAGTCACAAAGCTTAACAATCAATGAAGAGGTTAAACAACCTATGTGAATATGTAAAAGATATTCAAACATGCAATTAATGCTAGGCAACAATAAATGCTTATCTAAGGATTTAAAGATAACAATAAGTGCAAATCCTAGATATCAATATCTAAATGCAAATGCATGAAGATTTAGCTAGAAGGGTAAAATCGTCCTAAATGCTAGCTATTAATGAACAAGGTTCTCAACCAACACACAGCTACTCAATCATGTTATAAATGCCAATAAACATAAAGATATGCAATAAAATCACATAAAAGAGCTAACCCTAGGCAAACAAGAACATAAATAAATACAAAGAGATTTAGGGCATGTTCAAGTTACCTAGTCAATGAAAGCAAGAAGAATCCATGATGAGATAATGCTTGAAGAGGTTAGATGCACATGGATTTGTGTTTGGTTGAGTAAAGATGAGTTCTTGAGAGTTTCTCTCTCTAAGGGAAGCTTGGCCTATCAAAAATGGCTTCTTGAACTCATAAAAACGAGCAAGGAAGAAGATAGAGCATATATATGGGAGCCCTAGTTCAAACAGCGTCGTTTTGAACTTAGGCACAAAATCCCGTCAATACCGCTAGATGGACCGCGTCGCAGGCAAGTGTCCAGACCGCTGTACACACAGCAGTGCACCATCTGGACAACAACGCGGTGCAGGGCGCTTTGCATGCAGGTGCACAGGCCGCGGTATGGGCAACAGAGGCTTACTGGACAACACCGCGACTTGGGTCGCTTTGCGTGCAAGTGTACAGGAAGCGGTACATGAAGCATGACTCTGCTGAGGTATACCGCTCTATATGCCGCGGTGCAAGCAAGTCTTGCCAAGCGGTCTAGGCCGCGCTAAGAGAAGAAAATCTCTTTTCTGGGCAAACTCAACACACTAAGTGATGTGCAAAATGTGCAAGTGTGGAGTGTGAAAAGAGGCATACAATACATCATTCAATTACATGAAGATAGAAACATAATGCATGCAAGTGAGTGTGTGCAACTAGATCTCTTCAAAGAAAGTTAAACTAGTGAGATACCTTTGAAGTGCTCTTTGAGAGAGATGATGTCCTTGAAGCTTGATCACACTCAAGAGGCCTAAATTACCCTTACAAAGAATAATCCCCAATGTGGTTTGTCAACGAAATAAGCCAATCAAAATATGAGGAACTTACAAGAGCTTCGTTCAACAGATGGAGGTCCAAAACACTACCAGAGCAGCTATGTGCAGGATGTTTCCAACGACCCTAACCGACTACGCGAAAACATGGTTTAGGAAGCTGTCTGTTGGCAGCGTGGATTCTTTCACGAAATTATCAACATATTTTTGCTCGCAGTTCCAATGGGTCAAACCTCGTCCGAAAGATCCCATACACCTCCAATATGTGATTCAGGAACGGAGTGAGACACTTCGGTCGTACGTGGAACGTTTCCACAAGGAGGTCATACAAATGGGAGTTTTCACCGAGAAAGAAACTCTCGCCAACTTTAGGCGGAACCTATGGGCGGGAAAGCTTTTCCGTTCCTTCGCCAAGAGACCTCCCGAGACTTACCAGAAGGCCTACGACCGGGCTCTTGAGCAGGTCGAGATCGACGAACAACTCAAAGTCAAGATGGAATACGACGACATGAGAACGGCAAAGCGTCTGAAAAAAGAAGCCTCTAAATTTGAGCCAGTTCAGAAAACTCAGAATAAACCTCACAACAGGTCGACCTATCACATCCCTACTCCTCAGCACAGGCAAGAAAAATATCCAGCAAGACTAACCCCTCCCTGGGCTTCGCCACCTCCTAGGACCGTGGCCCCCGTAATACAAGGGGAGAAAGGGTATGACTACTATACCCCTTTGAACGCTTCCAGGGAAACGGTCTACCTTGCTATACGAGTTAAAGGGCTACTCCAAAAGCTTGCTCCCATGAAGGCCTCTGCTGACAGGAGGAACCAGTACAAGTACTGCGACTTCCACGAAGACGTGGGCCACAACACTTCAGAGTGCTATAATTTACGCAACCAGATTGAAGCCCTGATAAGGGGGGGATGCTTGATTAAATTATTACAACAGATCAGAGATAACATTCGGACTGGAAGGGGGGTATAAGCTGAAATCCGTGAGGACACAGAAAAGAGGAAGGGGGAACAGGCTAACTTAATGCAACAGATCCAAGGTGATACACATCATCAGCGGAGGTCCTACACTGGCTGACATTTCCAATAACTCCCAAAAAAACCACGCGAGGAAGATTCCCCGTATCGAAGAAAGCCGGGGGATCTTCAAAGTCAGCCAGAGCCCGATAGAGCCCTCCCAGTCAGCGCAGATCATTTTCACTGAAGCAGATGCCTTCAACACCGTGCAACCTCATGATGATCCCATGGTAATCGCAATACAGGTTGCCAACTGTCTGGTCCATCGCGTGCTCGTGGATACAGGTAGCAGTGTAGATATCCTCTTCAAGGATACCTTGGAAAAATTAAACCTGAAGCAACATTGTTACAACAACAGCTGTACCACTTCACTTTATGGGTTCACTTGAGATTCGATCATACCGGTGGGGTCGATGATCCTCCCAGTAATCATCGAAATCACCCCTCTCTAACAGAATGTTATAACCGACTTTGATGTGGTTGACACCCCATCGGCCTACAATGTTATCCTAAGGAGACCATTCATGTCCTCCTTGAAGAGAGTCTTGTCCATATACCATAACGTCCTGACATTCCCAGTTGGAA
Source organism: Dipteronia sinensis (assembly GCA_033220585.1). Classification (NCBI taxonomy): domain Eukaryota; kingdom Viridiplantae; phylum Streptophyta; class Magnoliopsida; order Sapindales; family Sapindaceae; genus Dipteronia; species Dipteronia sinensis. The sequence continues at coordinate 67,866,375 of CM065638.1, read as the reverse complement.
CCAAGGTAGGAGAGGTACAAAGAGACCAGCAAGCAGCCAGGAAATGCTACGCAGTGTCTGCCAATCCTACAGCCCTAGCAAAACAGTGTGTACAGGTGGCATTAGTCCAGGAAGACATGGAAACATCCTAGATAATCCAGGAGGAGAAGGAGCCCGCGGAACATCCTGAGCATCCGAAAAGCGAACCTATTATGCCTTATGAGGAGGAACGGAGTAAGGAGTGGGCCAGCGGGCAGCCTGTAGATAAACTAGAAGAGATACCCATCAGAAAAGACGATCCCTCCAAGGTTGTCATGGTCGGGGCCACCCTTGAACCAGAAGTGAAAAAATGACTAATTGATCTTCTCAATGAGTTCAGCGACATCTTCGGTTGGAACCATGATGAAATGCCTGGAATCCCGGCGTCATTGGCCGCCTATCGACTAACGGTAGATCCAACAGTCAAGCCCGTCAAACAGAAGAGGCGTCACTTCAACGCTGATAGGAACGCTGCGGTGCAGGAAGAGGTAGATAAATTGATCAAGGCAGGGTTTATCAGAGAAGTATGCTATCTCGAATGGATCGCCAACGTGGTCATGGTTACGAAGGTAAATGGGAAGTGGCGTATGTGTGTCGATTACACCGACCTCAACCGGGTTTGTCCAAAAGACAGTTTTCCTTTACCAAAAATCGACCAGCTGGTTGACTCCACGTCCAAAAATAAACTTTTAAGTTTTATGGATGCATTCTCAGGATACAACCAAATTAAAATGCACCAGGCTGACCAGGATAAAACCAGTTTAATTACTGGGCAGGGCTTGTACTGCTACAAGGTGATGCCGTTTAGTTTGAAGAATACGGGGGCTACATACCAGCGGCTGGTTAACAAACTGTTCAAGCCCGAGATAGGAAGGACGATGGAGGTATATATCGATGACATGATCACGAAATCCCCAACTGTAAAAGGACATCGGGAAGACCTTCGCAAAACCTTCCTCATACTGAGGGAAAACCAGAGGCAGGTTGAACCCCTCCAAATGTGCCTTTGGGGTAATAGTGGGGAAGTTTCTGGGCTTCATGGTTCATAAGAGAGGCATAAAAGCCAACCCAGAAAAAATCAAAGCTATCTTGGACCTGGAATCCCCAAACTCACTCAAATAGGTACAGATTCTGACTGGACGTGTGGCGGCGCTCAACAGGTTTATCTCTCGCTCCACCGATAAATGTCTCCCTTTCTTAAAAGCCATCAAACAAGGGAGAAACATGAAGTGGAGCCAGGAGAGCGAACGGGCTTTCCAAGCTTTGAAAGAATACCTAACAAGCCCACCGTTGTTAGTCAAGCCAGTTCTCGGAGATGAGTTACAGATCTACCTGGCCGTATCAGAAATTGTAGTAAGCGGGGCTTTGGCCAAGGAGTGTGGCGATGGTTTTCAAAGACCCATATACTATGTGAGTCATGCTTTGACCAAATCAGAAAGGAATTACATTCTCCTGGAAAAGCTCGCTTATGCTCTGGTGATCTCAGTGAGGAAGCTCCATCCCTATTTTCAAGCTCACACAATAGCAGTGGTGACGGACCAACCTCTCCGCCAATTCTTGCAAAGACCAGACGCGTCTGGAAGGCTAGTCTTATGGGCCCTAGAGCTCACTCAATTCGATTTAAAGTATAAGCCCCGGACCACGATTAAGGCATAGGCTTTGGCCGACTTCGTGGCAGAATTTTCAACGATCCCAGATCAAGAGGATCCCTCAGTACCAAATGAGATCCCTGAAAAGACATCTGAGGTCGACAATTGGTCGGAAGGCTGCAAGCTATGGACCCTCTTTACAAATGGAGCATCCGGGCAAGCTAGGGGAGGAGCTGGCATAGTTTTAATAGATCCGGAGGGGACTGAATTCTGTCACTGTTTCAGATTCGAGTTTAAAGCAACAAATAATGAAGCAGAGTATGAAGCCCTCCTAGCCGGGATGAAGGTAGCCATCGAACTAAAGGCTGATTACCTGAAAATCAAGAGTGACTCATTGCTTGTTGTCAATCAGATGACTGGGATGTATCAGGCAAAGGGAGATAATATGGTTGCTTATCCAAAGCTAGCCCAGTTGCTAAAAATAAGTTTAAGGGGTTCAAGATCGATCAGGTATCTCGACACCAAAACCATCGCGCAGATGTTCTGGCTAAAATAGCGGCGAACGGAGGCCAATCCCTACCACGGGGAATTCCTCTCCAAGTGATCACCCAACCAAGCATAGCCACAAATAGAGAAATCTGCTTCCTGGATCGCCTACCTTGCTGGATGGACCCAATTGTTGCCTACCTCCTTGAAGGAGAGCTTCCCTAAGAGCTCGACCAAGCCCGAAGAATTAAAAGACTCTCAGTCTGATACTATATGGTAGACGGGTACCTCTACAGAAGGGGCAGATCCCTCCCCTTACTTAGGTGCTTGCATCCTGATGATGCTAAATGGACATTGAGAGAGGTCCACTCTGGGGACTGTAGGAACCACATAGGTGGGGAAGCTCTAGCATATCAGGTGCTTCGTATGGGATACTATTGGCTGACCATCCACCAAGACGCAAGGAGTTTTGTGCAATCTTGCAAGCCATGTCAAAGAACTTCAAACTTGACCCACCAGCCACTAGAGCGACTGTCGTCTCTTAGTTCACCTTACCCCTTTGCCATGTGGGGAATCGACCTAATCGGACCACTTCCTACCTCTCCCGGACATATGAAACATGCTATCGTGGCTATCGACTACTTCATAAGATGGGTCAAGGCAGGGCCTCTTTCTCGGATATCAGAAAAGAATACGACCAAGTTCATCAAAACCAACGTGGTATGCAGTTTTGGGACCCCTCTCATCATTATAGCTAACCTAGGGAAGCAGTTCGACAACGCCCGATTTAAAGACTTCTGCAAGGGATTTGGGATCGACCTCAGGCTCGCTTCAATGGCTCATCCCCAGACTAACGGGCTGGTGGAATCCACCAACAAGACTATCAAGAAACTTCTAAAGAAGAAGCTACAGCATAAAAAAGGCAAATGGGCCGAAGAGCTACCAGAAGTCCTCTGGGCATACCGGACTACAAAGAGAATAGCTATCGGGGAGACACCGGACTACAAGGTTGAAGCGGTCCTCCCCATCGAGTATAAATTGACCTCATTCAGGGTACAACACTTTGAGCCCGAAAGTAACGAAGTCAAGCTCCGGGCTAATCTAGACCTCTTAGAAGAAAAACAAGACCGGGTAGCGGAGAAAGTAGCGATCTACAAGAGCAAGATCGCTAGATACTTCAACCGAAAGGTCAAAGCCTGGAATTTCAAAGAAGGGGATCTGGTACTTAGGAAAGTGACCCTGAATACTCGAAAAATATCAGATGGAGTCTTAAGTCCCGATTGGGAGGGGCCATATTTGATAAAGCTAGTTGTTCGCAATGGAGCTTACAAACTCGAAGACATGGACGAAAGATCCATCGACCACACTTGGAATGTAGATCATTTGAGGAAATTCTACCCTTAAGTAGGGAGTTCTCAAGCAGACTACCCCCATTTAGTTTTCATTAGAGTCCCTAATAAAGATGTACTACATCTCGATCATCAATAAAGTCTTTTTTTCTCTTCCGTCTTTATCTCCAACTAGGTTCAACATTAGTGACTACACCCTTGAGTGGGAAACTCAACATGAACACTTCGAGACAGGAAATAGCTAAATAGCCCTTCTGATGCCTTGGTCGGGCTACCACCCCCAAGAAGGGTCCAAGTGTAAGAGCATAGTTGCCATCCAGATCTCGAGACCAGGAAATAGCTAAATAGCCCTCCTGATGCCTTGGTCGGGCTACCACCCCCAAGAAGGGTCCAAGTGTAAGAGCATAGTTACCATCCAGATCTCGAGACCAGAAAATAGCTAAATAGCCCTTTGGATGCCTTGGTCGGGTTTCCACCCCCAAGAAGGATCTGAGTGTAAAAGCATAGTTACTATCCAGATCTCGAGATCTGGAAATAGCTAAACAGCCCTTCTGATTCCTTGGTCGGGCTACCACCCGCAAGACACACACAAAAATAATAATAAATAAATAAATTGTTAACGGAAATTTTGCTCGGGATGAGAAATCTCAGTTAACACCCTCAAGACCACTACCACGTAGGTGGTGGCCACAATTTATTGTATATGTAACAGTGATTTATAAAGTGACAAGTAAGTAAGAATGTTTTTATTGAACATGCATGGTATACAAATACAGAGGTTCTTCTCTCTTTTCTCTCAACCCTCTCTAGGGAATGGTCGATTGTTAGTCGTATGCCTGTCGAATAGTAGTCCCCTCTTTTTCATTTCTTTTCTTTTCTATTTATACATAGTTTGTAGGTCAACAGATTGATTCTCCCTTGATTTTCTCAGTCTCCTCCTTATCGGGTGGGATTTCTTGCTTTAATGTCATTGACTTTTGGATTGACGTCCGAATTGAGAGTATCGTGGTGGAGATCAGTTTGTTTTCCTTTTTGGATTTTGTTCTACATGTAGGTAACGTTTCCAAATATGATTCAATGCATTCCTCGTATCCTTTCAGTATGATCCTTTATGGAGGTCATTGGATATAACGATATGCTGTGGTGCATCAACCAGGGAGGTTGATTAGTATTTTGACCTTGATATCTGAGAAGTTTCATCCAGCTTAGAGCCAAATCTGGCTTCCCTTGACCTTTTCGAAGCTAGGTGTGGCCTCGACTGACCTTTTAAAGCTAGGTGTGGCTTCGACTGACCTCGCGGCCTTTTAGGGACATTCTTCTGTGTCAATCGAGGTACAGACGAGTCTCTGGAGCACTTGCGAGATGACCTCGACTTCGGGGAGCTTCTAGTTTTGGTGATGCAGGCTAGATCTTATCGTTCCGGGCTTTATCCCGGATGTTTTCGAAGCCCGTCCTTGTTCCTGGGGTGGTATCGCAGTTCGGCTCTGGATAAAGAGGTCTCCTGGTGGAAACTCTCGGGTTCGAGCTCTATCCCGGATGTTTTCAGAGCCCGCCCTTGTTTCTGGGATGGTATAGTAGCTCGGCTCTGGATTGAGAGGTCTCCTGGTGAAACTCTCCGGTGTGGAACCAGGTTCGGGAGGTGGAAAATTTCCCTTTGGTCCTTAGCCAATTTTGGCTATTAACAGAAGTCCCCTCTGACTTGAACACCAAACGTCGAGCTCGGGGTTGAGGTCAGATTTTCACTTTATTTGGGAAATCTTCCTCTTTTTACCGTTACCGAAATATTGGGGAAATTTCTTCAGAATGACGTGTTGCGAACCGACTAATTTATCTTCGAATTAATCTGATTGCGTTACGGCAGTCCCCGAGATTTTTTACCGTTACCAAAATCTTGGGGAGATCATCCTCTTAACTGCGTAAGTGATGTGGCATGAGATAATTAGCCCGCTTTCGAGTTTAATCCGGTTACATTACTGTAATCGATTTTTTACCGTTACCAGACGAGTATCTCGGTGTTGTTGCCCTTCTGCCTATATATATGTCTGTTTCCCTCCTCATCTTCCTCACATCTCTTAGAGCTAAAAACTTTTTGCTGAGAAATATTTCCATAGCTTTTCCTCCGAGCTTGCTTCTTTCTTCATTCTTCGTCTTCTATAATGTCAAAAAACAGTCGTGACTCAACTGATTCCATATTTGACGGCAAGGAGGTCGTCAGTCTTATTCTGGGGAAGCGGGCTAGGAGGAGTTCTGACGGCGATGATTCCCCGCCCACCTCACAACGTCGGCGGTCAAGTAGGAATGTATCTATCGGGACTGGGTTCTCCAACCATACCGACCACCCTTTAGATATCGTCGATGATGACTCCGACAAAGAAGCGGCGGGTGGCGCTGCAGGGGAGCGTTGGGTCTTAGCTCCTGGTCCCCATAGGGAGAGGCTCCCTCCCTACGATTTTCGGGTTGTCCCAGATTCCACCGTTGACCCGGTGTCGATTGATCACTTGAGGTCAAAGTTTGGCATCCCCGACAGCGTATCCATCTCGGTGCCTTCCAAAAATTACGAGTTTTTCAACCCCCCTAAAGGCGTGCTTCCGATTCATGTGGCCGCTCTTGAGAACGGGGTCAGGCTTCCCCTCCATCCAACCCTTCGGCGGGCTCTCAACGCCATCCAGCTCGCTCCCCTCCAGTTGACGCCTGGCTTCTGGAGGAATCTGATTGGTTTCCTTGTATTATGGAGGGAACAATGCCAGATGAGTAAAGTGACGAGGGAGCCAGGTGCAGAGGAGCTGGCTTATCTCTTCTAGATTGGGAGCTTGTCTGGGGCTCCTCGAGGCCAGTTCTATGCCAAGGCCAAGAATAAGCTCAACTTCATCGTTCCTAGTGCCTCGAAGAAGGACCCCTCGTGGAAAGAGGAATGGATCCTGGCAGGGGATGACTGGGGGAGCTCGATTTTCATCAGAGGGCATGAATTCGAGGTTCCTACGGCTTTCAGTGACAAACCCTCTTGGGACCGGGACTCCCTGCCTTCTGAGTCCGAAGCCGTCTTAAAGGCTATTCTAGCCAGGAATTATCTGAATCCGAAGTTCCCTACTGCTGAAGCTTTTGATCCTCGTAGGGTGAACAAGTATTTGCGGATTTCAGACGCTATTCCTCGTAAGTGTCATTGAGTTGCTTCTCCTTTTTACTTGGCTTGGTTCTAACATTTGTCTTTTTTTTTACAGTTTTTGTCGTGGAGCCGGCCATCTGTCACGTCTCACGCTCTCCTCAAGGTGGAGCTTCTCTTCCCTCCTCTGGGATCGAACCTGCCCTGGCTTCGTCTATCTCTCCGGCTGGGTCTAAGATGGTCACTCTTGCCTCGCGGGCTTTCCGGGCTTTGGGTAAAGCTCCCCAGGTGGTTAGCCCGGCTGCTTCTGCCCCCTCGGCTGTGGCCACTAAAGTCGCTACCCCTTCGACTCAAACACCTGATTCCGCTGCGCTTCCAACAACCAAAGCCTCGGAGTTTTCTAGGAAAGGTGTTGCTTCTGGAAAAGGTGTCGCAAAGGTTCCTCCTAGTCTCTCCCGGCCTCAGTCGAGCTCGACAGGGCGGGATGAGGTCCTGGAGCAGTTCATAGCATCCTGTCCGGGTGGCGGGATCTCCAAGATGGCTTCTATGCCTGTGGACGTCCTTATAACCAAGGGGTCTGCTATTTTAGCTGAGGTAATTGTATTTCCTTCACGCTACTTTTGTTAATTCGTTTAGTTAGAAACGTCCTTATAACCAAGGAGTCTTCTATTTTGTAGTCACGATGGGCCAACAGGTAGCCCTCCTTCGTGATCGGGCTGCAAAAGCCGAGGCTGAAGCCGAGAAAGCCGGGGAACTGCTCAAGCAGGCTCGGTCTTTAGTGGAAGAGGTGACTTCCAGCCAGGGAAAAATCGAGCTCGAGATGGCTGAGCTTCGCTGTGATCATGAGAGGATGAAGCAATCTTTTGATCAGGAGCGTCTTCAATCTCTCGGGCGGGCTAGGCAGCGGAATTCCTGGAGATCTAAGGCTAAGAAGCTGGAACTCAAGAACCAGTCTCTGATTACTCAGGTGGCCAATTTGTAAGCTGATGCGGAGACCTCCTTCAGTGACGGGTATTTTTATGCTTCCTTTCATGCCGCGGAAGCTCTTCCTCCTCCCTTTGATTTATCGTCTATTACGGGCTGGGACAGACAGGAAATAATGCTTAAAGCTGCCGAGTTATCTCGCCCTGAGGGCGACAAGGTGGTCCCTTCTAGCCCAGCAGGAACTGGGAAGCAGCCCGCTCAGTCAGATCCCTCATTCCATCTTCCTTCATTTATCACCTCGGGTCCTGGGGAGTCTTCCAGCAAAGTGATGTCTTCTCGATCTGAGAAGGACCAATCGGGAGTTGGTGAAGAGGTTAGGAGCCCATCTGAGGATCCCCCTTTAACAGAGATGGAGGTCGACAGGAGCCAGATGGGGTCCTTGGCTGCCCTTCTTGACGCGACTGTCCCTTCTTAGGTTATGGACGTAATTAATGAAGTTTTGGAGGAAGATCCAGTTGTTCATCCGATGGAGCCTCTAAATGGAGGAGCGGTCGACGAGGATAACCAAGATAGACAGCTACCTGCAGAGGGGGTTGATGCCGAGGATCAGCAGGAAGGAGGAGGGCCAGCGGAGGGGAGCCATGAGAGTCTCAAAGCTTGAAGCGGATGACTTGTTTTTGATTGCCCGGAAAATGGGGTGGGCACCCTGTTTTGCCATTATCAATTTTTCATTTTTCTTCTTCTTTTTGTAGCACGAGTTCGGGGGTTGGGCTCCTCATTTGGATGCAGCCTTATCAGGGATAGGCTCCCCTTGTCCTTAATGATAAATCGAAGCGCTTTTTTTAGAGCTTTTATTCTGTTTCTGGTCTTGCATGGGATCCAGATTAGCATCTGTAGCAACAATTAAGATTCGTGTAGGGAATTATGATGATTTTGATCCTGCACACGAAAGGCAACATTATCTATATTTTTAGGGGTGATAACCCAACCAAGACTTTAGGAGGGCTACTTAGCTTTTTCCTAGTCTTTGGAATCTGGTGGGTAACTATGCTCTTACACTCAGATCCTTCTTGGGGGTGGTAGCCCGACCAAGGCATCATGAGGGCTATCGAGCTATTTCCTGGTCTCGTGATCTGGAGGGCAACTATGCTTTTACACTTAGATCCTTCTTTGGGGTGGTAGCCCGACCAAGGCATCAGGAGGGCTATCGAGCTACTTCCTGGTCTCGAGATCTGGAGGGCAACTATACTCTTATACTCAGATCCTTCTTGGGGGTGGTAGCCCGACCAAGGCATCAGGAGGGCTATCGAGCTATTTCCTGATCTCGAGATCTGGAGGGCAACTATGCTCTTACACTCAGATCCTTCTTGGGGGTGGTAGCCCAACCAAGGCATCAGGAGGGCTATCGAGCTATTTCCTAGTCTCGAGATCTGGAGGGCAACTATGCTCTTACACTCAGATCCTTCTTGAGGGTGGTAGCCCGACCAAGGCATCAGGAGAGATATCGAGCTATTTCCTGGTCTCGAGAGGTTTATGTCGAATTCCCATACAAGGGTATAGTCACTAATGTTAAACATAGTTGGAGACATAGATGGAAGAGGAAAGAAAAATTACTTTATTAATGATCGAGATGTAGTACATCTTTATTAGGGTCTTGTAATGAAAACTAAGTGGGGGTAGTCTGCTTGAGAACTCCTTTCAAGGGTAGAATTTCTTCAAATGATCTGCATTCCAAGTGTGGTTGATGGATCGTCCGTCCATGTCTTCGAGTTTATAAGCTCCATTGCGAACAACTAGCTTTATCAAATATGGCTCTTCCCAATTTGGACTTAAGACTCCATCCGACCTTTTCCGAGTGTTCAGTGTCACTTTCCTAAGTACCAGACCCCCTTCCTTGAATTTTAGGGCTCTAACCTTTTGGTTGAAGTATCTAGCGATCTTGCTCTGGTAGATCGCTACTTTCTCTGCTACCCGGTCTTTCTTTTCTTCTAAGAGGTCTAGACTAGCCTGGAGCTTGACTTCGTTACTTTCGGGCTCAAAGTGCTGTATTTTGAACGAGGTTAATTTTTGCTCGATGGGGAGGACTGCTTCAACCCCGAAAGCCAGGGAGTAAGGTGTCTCTCCGGTAGCTGTTCTTTTTGTAGTCCGGTATGCCCAGAGGACTTCTGGTAGCTCTTCGGCCCATTTACCTTTCTTCTGCTGAAGTTTCTTTTTCAGAAGTTTCTTGATTGTCTTGTTGGTGGATTCTACCAGCCCGTTAGTCTGGGGATGAGCCACTGAAGCGAGCCTGAGGTCGATCCCTAATCCCTTGCAGAAGTCTTTGAATCGGGCGTTGTCGAATTGCTTTCCTAGGTCGGCTATAATGATGAGAGGGGTCCCGAACCTGCAAACCACGTTAGTCTTGATGAACTTGGTTGTATTTTTTTTCGATATTCGAGAAAGAGGTCCTGCCTCGACCCATCTTGTGAAGTAGTCGATAGCCACGATAGCGTGTTTCATCTGTCCATGAGCGGTAGGAAGTGGCCCAATTAGGTCTATTCCCCACATGGCAAAGGGATAAGGTGAACTTATGGACGACAGTCGCTCGGGTGGCTGGTGGTTCAAGTTTGAGGTTCTTTGACAAGGTTCGCAGGATTGCACAAAACTCTTTGCATCTTGATGGATGGTCGGCCAATAGTACCCCATACGAAGCACCTGATAGGCTAGAGCTTCCCCACCTATGTGGTTCCCACAGTCCCCAGAGTGGACCTCTCTCAATGCCCACTTAGCATCATCGGGATGCAAGCACCTAAGTAAGGGGAGGGATATGCCCCTCCTGTAGAGGTATCCGTCCACCATACAGTATCGAACTGAGAGTCTCTTAATTCTTCAGGCTTGGTCGGGATCTTCAGGAAGCTCTCATTCAAGGAGGTATGCGACAATTGGGTCCATCCAGCAAGGTAGGGGATCCAGGGAACAAATTTATCCATTTATGGCTATGCTTGGCTGGGTGATTACTTGGAGGGGAATTCCCCTTGGTAGGGATTGACCTCCGTTCGCCGCTATTTTAGCCAGAACATCTGCGCGATGGTTTTGGTGTCGAGGCACCTGATCGATCTTGAATCCCTTAAATTTTCTTTTCAGCAGCTGAGCTAGATTTAGGTAGGCAACCATATTATCTCCCTTTGCCTGGTAGGCCCAAGTCACCTGGTTTACAACAAGCAATGAATCGCTCTTGATCTGCAGGTAGTCGGCCTTTAGTTCGATGGCTACCTTCATCCCGGCTAGGAGGGCTTCATATTCTACTTCGTTGTTGGTAGTTTTAAACTCGAATCTGAAACAGTGACAGAATCCAGTCCCCTCCGGATCTATCAAAACTATGTTAGCTTCTCCCCCAGCTCGTTCGGATGCTACGTCTGAAAAGAAGATCCATGGCTTGCAGCCTTTCGGCCAATTTTTGACCTCGGATACCTTCTCAGAGACCTTGTTTGATACTGAAGGATCATCTGGATCTGGGATCGCTGAGAATTCAGCCACGAAGTCGGCCAAAGCCTGTGCCTTAATCGTAGTCCGGAGCTTATACTTTAGGTCGAACTGAGTGAGCTCTAGTGCCCATAAAACTAGCCTTCCTGACACGTCTGGTCTTTGCAAGAATTGACAGAGGGGTTGGTCTGTCACCACTGCTATTGTGTGAGCTTGAAAATAGGGATGGAGTTTCCTCGCTGAGATCACCAGAGCATAAGCGAGCTTCTCTAGGATAATGTAGTTCCTTTCTGATTTGGTCAAGGCATGACTCACATAGTATATGGGTCTTCGAAAGCCGTCGCTACAATCCTTGGCCAAAGCCCCGTTTACTGCAGTTTCTGATACAGCTAGGTAAATCTGTAACTCAACTCCGAGAATCGACTTGACTAACAAAGGGGGGCTTGTTAGGTACTCTTTCAAAGCCTGAAATGCCTGCTCTCTTTACTGGCTCCATTTCATGTTCTTTCCTTGTTTGATGGCCTTGAAGAAAGGGAGACATTTATCGGTGGAGTGAGAGATAAACCTGTTGAGTGCCGCCACCTGTCCAGTCAGAATCTGTACTTGCTTGAGCGAGGTCGGGGATTCCAGGTCCAAGATAGCTTTGATTTTTTCTGGGTTGGCTTCTATACCTCTCGCATGAACCATGAAGCCCAGAAACTTCCCTGCCGTTACCCCAAAGGCACATTTGGAGGGGTTCAAACGCATCTGGTTTTCCCTCAATATGAGGAAGGTTTTGCGAAGGTCTTCCTGATGTCCCTTTGTGGTTGAGGATTTCGTGATCATGTCGTCGATGTACACTTCCATCGTCCTTCCTATCTCGGGTTTGAATAGTTTGTTAAGCAGCCGCTGGTATGTGGCCCCTGCATTCTTCAAACCAAACGGCATCACCTTGTAGCAGTATAAGCCCTGCCCAGTAATGAAACTGGTCTTATCTTGGTTAGTCGGGTGCATTTTAATTTGGTTGTATCCTAAGAATGCGTCCATAAAACTCAAAAGTTTGTTTCCGAAAGTGGAGTCAACCAACTGGTCGATCTTTAGTAAAGGAAAACTGTCTTTCGGACAAGCCCGGTTGAGGTCGGTGTAGTCGACACACATACGTCATTTCCTATTCGCCTTCGTGACCATGACCACGTTAGCTACCCATTCGGGGTAACGTACCTCTCTGACGAACCCCGCTTTGATTAATTTATCAACCTCTTCCTGCACCGCCGCGTTCCTATCAGCGTTGAAGTGACGCCTCTTCTGCTTGACGGGCTTGACTGTTGGATCTACTGCTAGTCGGTGGGTGGCCAACGATGCCGGAATTCCAGGCATTTCATCATGGTTCCAGGCGAAGATGTCACTGAATTCCCTGAGAAGATCAATCAGTCCTCTTTTTACTTCTGGATCAAGGGTGGCTCTGACCTTGACGACCTTGGAGGGATCGTCATTCCTGACGGATATCTCTTCTAGTTTGTTCACGGGCTGCCCGCTGGCCCATTCCTTACTCCGTTCTTCCTCGTAGGGCATGATAGGTTCATCCTCTGGATGCCCAGGATGTTCCGCGGGCTCCTTCTCCTCTTGGATTATCCGGGATGTATCCATGTCTTCCTGGATTAATGTCACCTGCACACACTGCTTCGCTAGGGCTGCAGGATTGGCAGATACTGCGTAGCATTTCCTGGCTGCCTGTTGGTCTCCGCGTACCTCTCCTACTTTGGTTCCAACCGAGAATTTCAAGACGTTGTGGTATATGGAAAAGACTCCCTTCAAGGAGGACAGGAAAGGTCTCCCTAGGATGGCGTTGTAGGCCGATGGGGTGTCCACCACAACAAAGTCGGTCATTATATTCTGTTGGAGCGGGGTGACCTCGATGATTACTGGGAGGATCATTGACCCCACTGGTATGATCGAGTCCCAGGTGAAACCGTAAAGCGGAGTGGTACAGCTGTTGTAACAATGTTGCTTCAGGTTCAATTTTTCCAGGGTATCCTTGAAGAGGATATCTACACTGCTACCTGTATCCACGAGCACGCGATGGACCAGACAGTTGGCGATCTGTATCGTGATGACCATAGGATCATCATGAGGTTGCACAGTATCGAAGACATCTGCTTCGGTGAATACGATCTGAGCTGACTGGGAGGGCTCTGTCGGGCTCTAGGCTGACTTTCGAAGATCCCTCGGCTCTCTCCGAGGTGGGGAACCTTTCTTGCATGGTTTTTCCGGGAGTTATTGGAAACGCCGGCCAATGTAAGACCTCCGCTGATAGTGTGTATCACCTGGATCTGTTGCATTAAGTCAGCATGCTCCCCTTTCCTCTTTTCTACGTCCTCACGGATTTCAGCTTGTACCTCTCTTCCAGTTCTGATATTATCTCTGACCTGTTGTAAGAACTCAATCAGGCATCCTCCCCTTATCAGGGCCTCAATCTGGTTGCGCAAGTTATAGCACTCCGAAGTGTTATGGCCCACGACTTCGTGAAAGTCGCAGTACTTGTACCGGTTTCTCCTGTCAGCTGGGGCCTTCATGGGAGCGGACTTTTGGAGCAACCCTTTATCTCGTATGGCAAGGTAGACTGTTTCCCTAGAAGCATTCAAAGGGGTGTAGTAGTCATACCCTTTTTCCCCTTTCATTACTGGAGCCACGGTCCTGGGAGGCGGCGAAGCCCGGGGAGGGGTTCGTTTTGCTGGATATCTTTCTTGCCTATGGAGAGGAGCAGGGAGGTGATAGTTCGACCTGTTGGGAGGTTTATTCTGAGCTTTCTGCACTGGCTTAAATTTGGGGGCTTCTTTCTTCAGACGTTTTACCGTTCTCATGTAGTCATGTTCTATCTTGACCTTGAGTTGTTCGTCGATCTCGACCTGCTCCAAAGCCCGGTCATAGGCCTCCTGGTAAGTCTCGGGAGGTCTCTTGGCGAAAGAACGAAAAGCTTTCCTGCCCAGAGGTTTCGTCCTGAAGTTGGCGAGGGTTTCTTTTTCAGTGAAAACTCTCATTTGTATGACCTCCTTGTGAAATCGCTCCACATATGATAGAAGAGTTTCACTCCGTTCCTGGATCACATATTGGAGGTGTATGGGATCTTTCGAGCGAGGTTTAACTCCTTGGAATTGTGAGCAAAAATCGGTTGATAATTTTGTGAAAGAATCCACGCTTCCAACGGGTAGTTTCCTGAACCAGGTTTTAGCGTAGTCGGTCAAGGTCGTTGGGAACATTCTGCACATAGCTGCTCTGGTAGTGTTCTGGACCTCCATCTGTTGAACGAAGCTCTCTAGGTGGCTTAGAGGATCTTCTGTTCCAGAGAACTTATCTGCTGGCATTTTGAATTTTGGGGGGAGCTCTGCTTCCCGGATCCTCCTAGTGAAGGGAGCGTTCATCTAGCTCAGGGGATTCTTTTTGTCCTCCTTACTCTTTCCCTTCCTTATCTGCTGGACCTTTTTTTGTAGCTTTGCCAGCTGATCCCTCAGTCGCTTGTTACCAGGTCTCTTCGAGTTAACCTCAGATTCCTCACTGTCGAATCTTTCTAATGAACTGGCAATTTCTATCGGGTCCTCCTCCTGGACATGATCCACTCAGGGAGTTTGTCTACTTTCCTCCTCTAGGGCCCGGGTAGTTCTCCTAGATGTAGTTGGATGAGATAGCCCTCGAGGCTTCCGGGTAAAAGCATATGCGGCAGACTTAACTAGCCGGGGTAGATATTGTGAAAGTCTTCTAGAAGCTGGGGGCATGGGTCTCAGCCTATCCCGGATCGAACGTTGGGGCCCTGATCTATCTCGAACCAGCTCTGGAAGAGGAGGTCCTAGGTGATCGAAAGCAGGTGGCCTAGCTCCGAGCCTGCTCGGCTCTCCCTGATCATTCAGGTAGGTTGGCTGGATTGTGATGCCTTCAGCGAGGAGGCGGACGCGGACGGATTCTATGAAGGCCGCCGCTTGTTGGTCGAGTGCTTCCTGGCTCACTATGGGGTGGCCAGTAGCCCGCGTATTGGTTGTCTGGATCCGAGCTTGACTACTATATCCAGACTTTCTCCCCCTTCCTGGGGCTTTTCGGGTTGGCCTCGCCGGAGATTGCTCTGGGACTCTGTGTTGGCCTTGGGAGGAGCGGAGCCTCATAGTTCCTGTAAAACAATGAAAATATAAATGCAAACGATTGGTTAGTTGTGTGCAATTTCCCACAGACGGCACCAGAAAGTGTTAACGGAAATTTTACTCTGGATGAGAAATCTCAGTTAACGCCCTCAAGACCACTACCACGTAGGTGGTGGCCAAAATTTATTGTATATGTAACAGTGATTTATAAAGTGACAAGTAAGCAAGAATGTTTATATTGAACATGCATGGTATACAAATACAGAGGTTCTTCTCTCTTTTCTCTCAACCCTCTCTAGGGAATGGTAGATTGTTAGTCGTATGCCTGTCGAATAGTAGTCCCCTCTTTTTCATTTCTTTTCTTTTCTATTTATACATAGTTTGTAGGTCAACAGATTGATTCTCCCTTGATTTTCTCAGTCTCCTCCTTATCGGGCGGGATTTCTTGCTTTAATGTCATTGACTTTTGGATTGAGGTCCGAATTGAGAGTATTGTGGTGGAGATCAGTTTGTTTCCTTTTTGGATTTTGTTCTGCATGTAGGTAACGTTTCCAGATATGATTCAATGCATTCCTCGTATCCTTTCAGTATGATCCATTATGGAGGTCGTTGGATATGACGATATGTTGTGGTGCATCAACCAGGGAGGTTGATTAGTATTTCGACCTTGATATCTGAGAAGTTTCATCCAGCTTGGAGCCAAATCTGCCTTCCCTTGACCTTTTCGAAGCTAGGTGTGGCCTCGACTGACCTTTTGAAGCTAGGTGAGGCTTCGAATGACCTCGCGGCCTTTTAGGGACATTCTTCTGTGTCAATCGAGGTACAGACGAGTCTCTGGAGCACTTGCAAGATGACCTCGACTTCGGGGAGCTTCTAGTTTTGGTGATGCGGGCTAGATCTGATCGTTCTGGGCTTTATCCCGGATGTTTTCGAAGCCCGTCCTTGTTCCTGGGGTGGTATCGCAGTTCGGCTATGGATAGAGAGGTCTCCTGGTGGAAACTCTCGGGTCCGGGCTCTATCCTGGATGTTTCGGAGCCCGCCCTTGTTTCTGGGATGGTATAGTAGCTCGGCTCTGGATTGAGAGGTCTCCTGGTGAAACTCTCGGGTATGGAACCAGGTCTGGGAGGTGGAAAATTTCCCTTTGGT
Organism: Dipteronia sinensis; assembly: GCA_033220585.1. Taxonomy (NCBI): domain Eukaryota; kingdom Viridiplantae; phylum Streptophyta; class Magnoliopsida; order Sapindales; family Sapindaceae; genus Dipteronia; species Dipteronia sinensis. The sequence continues at coordinate 67,850,195 of CM065638.1, read as the reverse complement.
CCTTAGCTAATTTTAGGCTATTAACATAAAAAAATAAAATAAAATGTTTGTTTTCGTGTGCAGGATCAAGATCATCATAATTCCCTACCAAAGTTTTAATGAAGTATGAACAAATTGTTGCTACGGATGCAACTCTGGTTCCTATTCAAGACCAGAAATGAAACAAAAGTTCTCAAAAGCAATTCGATTTCTCATTAAAGATAAGAGGAGCATATCCCCCAGTAAGGCTACATCCATCCAACGGGGAGCTCAACCCCCGAGCCCGGGCTATAAAAAAAATGAAAGCTAAGCTAAATAAGAGTAAAACAAGGTGCCCACCCCCTTTTCCGGGCAATCGAAACAAGCCATGAACGAACTGCTTCAAGCTTTGGGACTCTCTTGGTTCTCCTCCGCCAGTCCTCCTCCTTCATGCTGATCTTCGCCATTGACCCCCTCTTCAGGTAGTTGTCCACCTCGGTTATCCTCACCAATCACCCCTCCATTTAGAGGCTCTACCTGTTGGTCAGCATGATCTTCCGTCAAGACCTCATTAATCACTTCCATAACCTCAGACGGGATAGCCGCATCAAGAAGGGCAGCCATGGACCCCGTTTGGCTCATGTCGACCTCCATCTCCATTGTGGGGGGTTCCTCGGACGGGCTCCTAACCTCTTCCCCGGCTCCTAACTGGTCCTCCTCGGATCGAGAAGATAAAACTTTACTGGAAGACTCCCCGGGACCTGAGGTAGTAAAGGAAAGAGGAGGAAATTGAGGATCTGTCTGGGCGGGCTGTTTTCCAGCTCCTGCTTGGCTCGAAGGAACCACCTCGTCGCCATCAGGGCGAGATAGCTCAGCAGCCTTAATCATTATTTCCTGTCTATCCCAGCCGGCTAATAGATGACAAGTCAAAGGGAAGAGGGAGAGCTTCTGCGGCCTGAAAAGAAGCGTAGAAATATCCATCGTTGAAGGAGGTCTCCGCGTCAGCTTGCAGCTTGGTCACCTGAGCAATCAAAGACTGATTCTCGAGGTCCAACTTTTTAGCCTCAGATCTCCAAGAATCCCTCTGTCTAGCCCACCAGATAGACTGAAGACACTCCTGATCATAAGATTGCTTCGTCCTCTCATGGTCACAGCGAAGCTCAGCCATCTAGATCTCAACCTTTCCCTGGTTGGAGGTCATCTCTTCCACTAAAGACTGAGCCTGCTTGAGCAATTCCCTGGCTTTCTCGGCTTCGGCTTCGGCTTTTACAGCCCGGTCGCGAAGGAGGGCTACTTGCTGGCCCATCGCTACATTAAATTTAAGGCCTACAAATTACAGAACCAGAGTTAGAAACTGAACAAATTAGCAAGAGTAGTACGAAGAAAATGCAATTACCTCAGCTAAAATAGCAGACCCCTTGGTAATCAGGACATCCACAGGCATGGAAGCCATCCTGGAGATCCCACCGCCCGGACAAGACGTGATGAATTGTTCCAGGACTTCGTCCTGCCGTGTCGAGCTCGACTGAGGCCGACAACGGCTGGAAGGAACCCTTGCGACACCCTTCCCAGAATCCTCCGAAGCTTGGGGGGTTGGAAGCGCAGCGGAATCAGGAGGTCGAATCGAGGGGGTAGCAACTTTAGCAACCACAGCAGAAGGTACAGAAGCAGTCAGACCAACAACCTGGGGAGCTTTACCCAAAGCCCGGAAAGCCCGCGAAGCAAGATTGGCCATCTTGGACTCAGCTGGGGAGGTAGATGAAGCAAGAGCAAGTTCCACCCCAGCGAAGGAAAGAGAAATTCTAGCTTGAGGAGAGCGTGAGACATGGCGGGTAGCTGGTTGAACTACAAAACTGTGAATAAACAAATTAAAAAGGAAAATGTCAGAACCAAGCTGAGCAACAAGGCAAGGCAAGGCAATTCAATGACACTTACGAGGAGTAGCATCTGAGATCTGCAAGTATTGGTTCACCCTACGAGGATCGAAGGCTTCAGCAGTGGGGAACTTCAGGTTCAAGTAATTCCTGCCTAAAATAGCCTTCAAAATGGCTTCAGACTCAGAAGGCAGGGAGTCCCGGTCCCACGAGGGTTTGTCACTGAAAGCTGTGGGAACCTCGAATTCATGCCCTCCAATGAAAATCGAGCTCCCACAATCATCCCCCGTAAGGATCCATTCTTCCTTCCAGGCGGGATCCTTCTTCGAAGCCGCCAGGAATAACGAAGTTGAGCTTGTTCTTGGCCTTAGTATAAAACAGGCCTCGAGGAGCTCCAGAAAGGCTCCCAATCTGGAAAAGATAGGCCAGCTCCTCTGCTCCCGGCTCTCTCGTCACCTTACTCAACTGACATTGTTCCTTCCATAGTACGAGGAAACCAATCAGATGCCTCCAGAAGCCAGGCGTCAACTGGAGGGGAGCGAGCTGGATGGCATTAAGAACCCGCCGAAGAGTCGGATGAAGGGGAAGCCTAACCCCATTTTCGAGAGCCGCCACATGAATTGGAAGCACGCCTTTAGGGGGGTTAAAGAACTCGTAACCCTTATGGGGCACCGAGATGGAAACACTGTCGGGAATGCCAAATTTTCGACCGTCAAACGGTCAATCCAGGCTGGATCGACGATGGAGTCAGGGACAACCCTGAAGTCATAAGAAGGGAGCCTCTCCAAAAGGGGGCCAGAAGCCGGGACCTGATGTTCTCCCGCGATGTTAGCACCCACTTCTTTGTCGGAATCTTCGTCGGTGATATCCAAAGGATGGTCAGGATGGTTGGAGAACCCAGTCCCAATGGACACATTCCTATTTGACCGCCGACGTTGCGGGTTGGGTAGGGAATCGTCTCTGTCTAAACTCCTCCTAGCCTGTTTCCCCATGGCAAGACTAACGACCTTATCGCCGTCAACTATAGAGTCAACCGAATCATGACTGGTTTTTCGACATGGTGAAATTAGTAAGGATGAAGAATGAAGAGAAAGATAAGAATGAAGAAAAAGACAAGCTTGAAAGAAAGGCTATGAGAGAAAATATTTCTTAGCAAATATTTTAGTTCGAAAGATGTGAGGAAGACGTGGAGATAAATAGATATATATTTAGGCAAGAGGGCAACAGCACGAGCTGTCGAGATCCTTAGTTGAGATCGCAAAGAATCTCGGGGACTACCGTAACATAACCGAATTAACTCAAAAATAAGCAAGTCAGCTCACGCCATGTCACTTACACAGTTAAGAAGGAGATCTCCCCAAGACTCTGGTAACGGTAAAAAATCTCAGGGACTGCCGTAACACAATCAGACTAATTCGGAGATAAATTTGTCAGTTCACGCCACGTTGCTTACGTAGTTAATGAGGAGATTTCCCCAATATTCTGGTAACGGTAAAAAAGGAAAGATTTCCCAAATAAAGTAAAAATCTGACCCCCAACCCCAAGCTCGACGTCTGGTGTTCAAGTCAGAGGGGACTTCTGTTAATAGCCAAAATTGGCTAAGGACCAAAGGGAAATTTCCACCTTCCAGACCTGGCTCCATGCCCGAGAGTTTCAACCAGGAGACCATTCTACCCACAGCCGAGCTACGATACCGCCCCGCAGGAACAAGGACGGGCTCCAGAAACATCCGGAATAGAGCCTGAAATGATCAGATCTAAGCACGCATCACCAAACCTGAAAACAGGAAATTCCCCGAAGTCGAGGTCGCCTCGTAATTTCTTCATAAACTCACCTATACCTCGCTGATACAGGGGGATGTCCATAGGAGGCCGCACCTAGCTTCGAAAGGTCAACGGAAGCCAGACCTGGCTCCTGGCTGGATGAAACTTCTCAGATATCGAGGTCGGAACACCGATCGACCTCTCTAATTGATGCACCACACCATGATACATTCAACGACCCCTATGGGAATCATGCCAGACCCGAAGATACACAGTATCACATCTACAGACATTATACACATGCAGAACAAGTAATAGAGTCTAAATGGGAAACAAATTTATTTCTACCAAGATACTCTTAACTGAGCAATTAACTCAAAGTCAACGACATTTAAATGTAAAAATCTCGTCTGATAAGAGGGGGATGAGAAAATCAAGGGGAAATCAATGAGTTTAAACCTATGAAGACATTGTATAAAGGAGGGACTTCCTCCTTCAGGAAAAGGGGACTATTATTCGACAGGCATACAAAAAACACCCAACTATCTCCCAGAAAAAAGTGAGAGCAATTCAAAAGAAAGATAGAGAGATGTATATCATATGTTATCAATAAAGAAAGATTTTTTCTTTTGAGTAGCTAACGAAATCGTTATCTCCATGTCATTTCATTAGGCATTGTTTTATACACATATATATTCTACCATTGGTCATCACCTACGTGGTAATGATCTTGAGGGTGCTAACTGAGATTTATTGCCCCAAGCAAGATTTCTGTTAACAGAAATCATGATATAATTATGTAGCATAAAACTTGAAATCTTGCTTTAAATCTGTAGCATAAAACTTGAAATCATACTTTATCTCTGGCTAAAAACTTGAAATTTTCTGAAAACTTGAAATATTTTGCTAAAACTTGAAATCATACTTTAAATCTCTAACATAAAACTTGAAATCGTGCTTTAAATCTCTGGCATAAAACTTGAAATCATTATTTGAATCTCTGGCAAAAAACTTGAAATGGTTTGCTAAAACTTGAAATCAAGCTTTAAATCTGTGGCATAAAACTTAAAATGTTTTAAATATTTGAAATCTTACCCAGAAAATTTGAAGCTTGACAAATACTCAGATGCAATATATAAAAGTTATGGAATCTTCAAAGTTGTGTAGTTATGAATATGGTTATTTTAGAAGGAAAATGAAAAGTTGTATTGAAGTTGTTTCATTCCAGTATTGTCTATCTTACTATCCATTCTAGGTGAAGTTGTTCAATAGCATGATTTGATTGTCTGCTCATCTGAGTATATATCTGGGTAAAAAGAAATAACTTGAAATATTAAGAAAAAAAATGAAATCTTGTGGTAAATACACTTGTTAAACATTAACATTCAGTAATTGTTTAAATTTAATGCAGATGGCTAATGGCGGAGAGAATTCGGTTTACAAGCATCTAGAGGATAATTGGTTTGATGCTCGAGTGAACATTTATTGTAAATTGTCTCATTTGACAATTATTAGAGATGTTATGGCTAGGGGTGGCATGTTACTACGGTAGGAGCATGGTGTTTTCAGATAGTTTTTGAGAATGAGCAAGGAGTTTTTTAATGGTAGGCTTTGTCATATATTGCTATGCAGAGATTTAAATTATCTTGGTGTGCGCCTCGACGAGATGTGGTTTTGGGTCGGTCACCATGCAGTCAGGTTTGGAAAGGAGGAGTTCCTCCTTATCACAAGATTGAGGTTCAGACCGATGCCAGAGAGTGTTAACTCCCTACCTAAAGCTGCACCAGGCAGCGTACATCACCGATACTTTAGAGGATCCTCCACTCCCCTACAGGATATTTTAGGTAAATTAAGGGGAGATGAGTTTGACGAGGCGGAGGACGTTATTAAGTTAGGATATGTGTATTTTCTGTCCCACATTATGCTTGGTCAAGAGTACTGTTCGTTTGTGCCTGATTGGTTGTGGGGTTTGGTTGAGGATATCACAACTTTTGAGGCGTTCCCTAAGGGAACTAACATTTACATAGAGGTGTCCATGGTTTGGTTAAACCAGCGGTTAAAACCGAAACCGAAATTGGAAAACCGAAACCGGCGGCTTCAAAACCGGTTGGAAACCGGTTAATACCGGTTCAGTTTCGGTTTATCCCTTGAAAAACCGCCCAAAACCGCCCAAAACCGACCAAAACCGTCGGTTTACATATATTTAAAAAAAAAACCAATCAGAAGTTGCCAAGTGTCACTCAATTTGAAAAAAACAAAACAAAAGTTGACCGTTGGGTTGGACCGTTGGAGACCAACGGTTAAAATGTTTAAAATATATAAATATATATATATATCACCCAATGATAGGCCGACATGTGTCACTAAAATTGTGAAAAAAAAATTGAATTTGTGACAATGTGACCGTTCTGACCATTTTCAGCTCTTCTGACTTCCTCCAACGGACAAACTCCATATTTTTTTTATATATAATTTTATTTTAAATGCAAATATGCCCCTCCACCTAAATTCTATAAATACCACCCATACTTCATTCTTCTTCACACTTCAATACTCATTCTCTCTCAAATCTCAATCTAAAATTTTCAGTTCTCTCTGCATTCAACATTTTTATTTTATTTTCATTTCTCATATAAATTAATAAATATATATTTCTTTTATTTTTTACAAGCATCTGTTATATTTACTTACAATTATCAATTTTTTTACTATTAGTATTTAATTATTTATAATTTATTTTTTAATGGCAAGTGGGGGAGACGATTCAAGTCTAAGAAATTTGGACAGAGGAAAGGGTCCATTGCAAGATTTGTTGGAACACGAAGGTGATGATGTCAATTACAATGACCGAATTTACCACGAGTTCCTTCAAAGAGAATTTGGATCCGATCTCTCTCATAATCCTAATCCCCCTCTAATAATTTTTGAGCCAAATCTCAATACCCCTACTAGTAATGAAAATATATCTACCCCTTCTACCATGCCACCCTCTTCAGATGATTTTTATGCAGGTGAAGAAGAAAATCCGTTGAAGTCCGATCTGTTCAAAACCCATATGAAGAAAACTGAGTTAGATGACGGAACGATCAAAATCAAGTGCAACTACTGCCCCAAAACATACAAGACCAGTAAAAACTTCGGATATGGCACGTACTGGGCCCATATTAGGAAAAAGCATTCGTCTGAAATGGTGAAGGCTAGTAACCAAGCCCAAATCTCCAGGTACGGAACTCCTAACAATCAATTATTTCATTATACGTCTGAAAAAAATAAGGAAGAATTAGCAGTAATGGTTGCAGTAGAACACTTACCTTTTAGTTTTGGTGAGAAAGTTGGTTTTGTTAATTATTGTCAAACTGCATTAAATCCTGCAATGCAACGTGTTCCTAGAGTCACTATCACACGTGCACTGTTTTCCATTTACAAAAAAGAAAAACACAAATTGAAATCATTTTTTTATCAACTTGAAGGTCGCGTTTCTGTATGTGCCGACATATGGACCGATAATTTTGGTAGCCACCATTACATAGGTGTGACATGTCATTATATTGATAATGATTGGGTCATGCAAAAAAGAATTTTTGTATTTCGTGTTTTCGATGAATCACATACAGATGTAAATATTTTTTGACACCTTAAAATTATTTTTGAAGAGTTTCATATCCAAAACAAATTTTTTGCAATTGGTTTTGATAATGCTGCAAGCAATACCGCATCTATTCCTATGTTAAAGGAATTGTGCAATCCTTATTTTGCGGGTAAATTATTTCATCAAAGATGTGCATGCCATGTTTTAAATTTGTGTGTTCAAGCTGGATTACAAATTCTTTCTATTTATATTAGACTAATTAGAGATAGTATTAACTATATCTGGAAGCATAACAAAATCCAGAAACAATGGTTGACATTTTGCTCTCAAAATAGTAGGCGTCCCATTAAATTTTCTCGGGATATTAGTACTCGTTGGAATTCTGCTTATAAGTTGCTTAGTGAAAGTGTTGAATATAAGGAATTATTAGTTTCTTTTATTACTTATAATGTTCCTTCAAGTTCTCTTCAATTGAAGCATTGGGATGTATGTATAAAAATTATTGAATTGTTACGTGTTTTTAATGATGCTACCAATGCTTTATCTGGTGTTTACTATCTCACTGCTCATTTATTTTTTATTCAAAGTGTTAATATTGCATGTGCAATCAGTGAGTGTGAATTAGATATTCAATTGAGTCAATGTGTTGCTGCAATGAAAACAAAATGGCTAAATTATTATGAGGAGATTCCAATTATTTACTTGCTTGCATCATGTTTTGATCCACGCTTTAAATTAGAATGTTTGCAGGATTATTTAACTCATTACTACAATAGTTTAGGAATAGAAGTTGATATTCTTAATTATTGTAATTCTGTTAAGACTTTGCTATATGAATTATATGATGAATATCTTAAAATATATGGTCCGTCTTTGAACATTTAGGTTTCACAACCACAACCCACATCTGATGGTACTACTTCTTCCTTAAGATTTAAATTAAAGGGTTAAGGGGATCGATTGTTTTCCGATAGAGCCAAAAAATTACGAACATCTTGTTCATCCTTATCTGGCTCGATTTCTGAGCTTGACTGGTATTTACAAACCAATCATGAATTTTTAGAAGATAGTGAATTTAGTATCCTGGTTTGGTGGAAGGATCATAAAAAAGTATTTCCAATTTTAGCTATTATTGCCAAACAAATTCTTGGAACGCCGGTTTCTACTGTTGCTGTGGAACAAGAATTTAGTGCAGGTGGAATTATTTTGGAACCAAGACGGTCGGTTCTGTATCCACAATCACTTGAAGCCCAAGCGTGTGTTGATGATTGGACAAAGGCAAAATTCAGACAACAAGAACTCGAGCCGGAGATAGTGAATGATTTCTTCGAAGATGGCCAAACCACGGGAACGGAAGGCAGCGAATAGAATCCATTCCAACTTCCAACCTCCAACACCGAACATCTAATTAAAGGTAAAAGAACTACGTAGCATTTGATTCCTCTACATTGGTGGAGGATACGTAGGCAACTTAATTGTGGTCAAAATTAAGTGCAAGACCAATATATATATATATATATATATATATATATATATATTCATTCAATTGTAAATTTTTATTTATTAATCAATGTCAATTTCTTTTAGTTTACACATTGATTGTAAAACACTTTAACAGTTCAATTGTATATTGAGATAATTGTAATATTTTATTGAATATTTAATATAAATATCGAATACAATAGACTAATAGAGTGATAGACCTTATCTTATAAATGAAGTTTGATTACAAATAAAAATGTTTGTGCAAATTTTTATATTTAAGCTTTGTCAAATTTTAATTAGTATTAATTAGACTATAGTAGTATAGTTGTTATATGTTAAGTTTGATTAATTTGATATGTATTTGAAATTGAAAAAAAAGTTAAAACTTTTTCCAATTTTTTATATGTATTTTGAAACTAAAAAAAAAGTATCAACTTTGTAAAAAAAAAGTATAAACTTTGATATTAAAAAAAATCCAAAAAAAAACCCCGACGAAACCGGAACCGAACCGGAATCGGCCGGTTTTGTAACCGAAACCGCAAAGTCAGCGGTTAAAAACCGACCCAAAACCAAAATTTTCCAGTTCGGTTTCGGTTCGAGCTGTCCACGGAACCAAAACCGCCGGTTTCGAACCGAAACCGGCCCGAACCAGAACAGTGGACAGCACTAAATTTACAGCGTTACCATATATTGGTTTGGTAAAGCCCTCAACGATAGGAGAAACGGGAGGAAACAAAATAAAAATTAAAATACATAGCAGAATTTGGGCTACAATGTGTACGGTTATCCGTGGGCATTGATGGTTAGCTATCTTATACATTTTTTGTATTTAAATTTGAGTCTATCCTAATTTGTTTCATTTGCTATTGTTTTAGTATTGGGTGATGGAGGCCATCCCGGTTCTTACTGTTTGGTTGGAAAGCGGAGAAGGGGGAGAACGGGGCAAGGATTGTCACGATTGACGAGATGATACTGCCGGAAGAAACCACCACAATTGGAAAAAAAATCACTGAAGAGGTAAGCATAACTTTATTTTATTTTAGAGTTGCATAAATGCCCAACTTCAGAAATTATCAATTTCCTGCAGTTGGAGGCTGATACAACTTTGACTTATAATGCTGAGAAGAGACGTCATGAGTACTATAGGCGATTCGATCTGCTTGCAGTTGTCGAACCTGAGCTGCACAAGCACGGCGGGTATAACCCAGAGAATGAGGCATGCCGCCATGGTAGAAGGAGCCAGGCTCCTCATGTAATTCCGCAATCATACGTAGATTGTGAGACCTCTGCAATGTCTGTGGTCATCATCTGATACCTTCTTCCAAGACAATGGGAACGTGACCATCGCTCAAAGCCAATGGACATCAAAGTGTCATATGTTCCCAGGTGAATTTTTTTGATTTCATCAATTTCTAAAGTCGAACTGTCTGTGGGTGGAATAGTATACTGCCCTATAGTAAATATCAAGCACTTAACAAATACAATATGGAACATTAAGGTATACAATACTCACTACTTTGGCAATGCTGGCATGACGATCGGAAACGAATAACATCCCATCAGCCTCTCCAATTGCCTCTTGTAGTCATTCCAAGAACCATGTCCAAGATTTTTCTGTCTCACAGTCGCCTACACCAAAAGCTATAGGGTATGAATGCTCATCTTCATCTTTGCACGATGCTACATATATAACCCTCTTCGAATGCACCCTTCAAATGAGTAGCATCAATGTCAATGACTGGACGTATAATTGTCTGAAACCCCTTAATGCACTGACTAAGTGAAAAGAAAGCATACAAGAAATTATTGTTCACATCAGTGTGAATTGTCGTCAGGGTGCCAGGATTTGTTACTTTTAACAAATGAAAGTAAGCAGGCAACAACATATATGAATCCTCAAGTTTTCCGTACAAAACAGTCTTAGCATGCTCTTTTGCCTGCCATGCTTTAGTGTACAAAGGTGCACACCGTGCTGCTCACGCATTTATGCAATTATATCAATTGGTCTAATGGCGCGGCCATTGGTGTTCAATTTTGTGGCAAACATCTCTTCAACGACAATGGAACTCACTTTCCGAAAGTATGACTCATAGGTGTCCAAACTGCATGTGTGGGCATGTGCAAATTTCCTGACAACCCAATATGTGCAACCATCCCTACATGTGGCTCTGAGTGCGAAATCACATTTGATATCATTACAACCAGCCTCAAATTGATACTTTGTCGACCGTCTGATTCTTGAATAAACTTCTCAGTTAAAGCATATTTACCAAACTCATTCTTCAACTTCTGCTTGGTATCGAAAATCTGGCCTATGTAAAAAGAGCCCACCTTTGAGGTAGAACTTCAGTAATGTTCGAGCTAATGGAATATTGGTCTGCAAACGGAAGAACCCAAAGAGATGGTATAGCATCATATTTCTATCTATATGCACCACAATGCCACTAATTCCACCCCTGAGTGTTTGTGTCTGCATCATCTTGCCCGTCCAGGTCACTGTCATTTTCAGAGCTAGTGAAAACTTCTCGCGGTTCATGAATCTCATCACCATTCGATGGATATGAATCATTGGAGCCTACTCTCTCTTGTTCACCGGCGATAAATGTATTGTTAAGGAAAAATCTACTCAATGAGCAGAATTTCAGTTAGCACTCTTGTCCCCTACCGGTAGGTGGTAGCGGGATAGGTACCTTCGATACCGGGGTTTCTTTCTATGATGAAGATTGATATGGAAAAGTATACAGGAACTAAGGAAATGTAAATGAGTACTGTTTTATTGAATAAAAATTCGCGTAAAGATTACAACACTCGCTATTTGCTCTCTCTAACATAAAATGGAGATGGAGAATGTCGTTTGTGTCGATAAATGGCTATTATCTACCCAATGATCGTTTATATACTCTTACTAGTTTCAGAGAGCTCTCACAGAGTTACTTTGAATGTTGAACTTCAAAGCCATATATATATGCCTCCAATATCCCTTAGAATCTGGTTGTATTGATGAGAATTCCAATATCCCTCAAAACCCGGTTGTATTGATGAGGATTAATCAGAGTCCTATTTTAGGTGTTAAAAGGGGTTGAGTGAGGCTAAAGACGCGGGATTTAATCCCGTTAATCACTATCATGTTCAAACTCTGATTCGGTTAACCATTTGGTCTCATTTATGGCGCTTTGAATGGCGAGGGAGTCAACTCTTTATGCTGGCATTACTTAGAGGAAAATACTGAGCTCATAGCTTGATACATAGGCACGCTGGTTCGTAGTGCTTGCGTTACTTATAATGGCGACCTTGTGGTGGCGTTAGTTCCGCTGGGCAGGTAGGATGCTTGTATTGATGGGATTCTGGGTTGGTATCAAAGTACCCTGGGATATCGAGTGCATGTCATGGTACCGGGGTACCAGACGGGAAGTATCGGGTACCCGTGAGGTACTGGAAGTGGGATATCATGATACCCCTCCCATCAGATGTCAGCATGTACGTTCATCGAGGTACTTGCTCCTACCGGTTGAATATCTAGGATGCCTCATCTGGGTAGATAGGTAGTCGAGGTTCTGGTCTCACCAGGTGTTGCTTCTGTCAGACTCATGATACCAGCCCCGTGAGGTACCTGGAAGCTGGGATTGGTCCTTACCAGGTAGATACTCGGTGAAAAATTCTCCTTTGGTACCTTGCCAAAAAACCCTGTTAACATGTATCTTGAATGCCATTGTCACCATCCCATTTGGGAAACCTCCGGTCTAAGTTCAAATTGTTGAGTAGCAGAAACCGACTTTGAAACAGTTGCAAATAGAGGAGTAGAAGGTGCAACAGGGACTCCAATAAGAATCTGTGAAATCCATGTTGGGGTTTTTGCCCTAAAGCTTGTAATTTGTAAATATGAACTGAACATAAATAAAAGAAGTAGTTTATTCATTCAAATTGTTTCATACTTTTATTTAACATGTGTATTTAATATCCAAGATTGACGGATGCAATTCAAATTGAGTATATGATTGTCATATACAGATGGATTTATTTTGAACGAGCAATCTAAAGAGTTCGTAGATAACAAATAAAGCTGGGTACTTTATTTGTGATTAATCTACAGCTGCGGTCCATTCCGTAATGTACGGTGATCTTATCCTAGATCATTCATATGGTGATATGAGAATGGAGGCACCTTATGTGATATGATCATATAGGACTGGGCCACGATCTATATGAATCTCTCAATAAGATCCGTTACATGATGAGATTCATATATATCGACAAATGATGGCTATAAATGGGTGATCTTAATCCTGAGTGTCTTATCGACTCCTTCAGGTTAGATCGTGGTTTTTGATATACCATGGGTGAGATCGGAGTTACATTCTCAATCAATATACTGTGTATGTTGGGATCGCGGTTTGGCTTGTGGATGGGAAGGTTTGTACACAATAGTGGAATCCACTCCTTCTTGCGAGAAGTAGATAGTAGTTTCCTTAAGGGTTGATTCGGGGCTTGAACAATATGAGCGCTCTCCTAATTCCGTGAGGAATGTAGGATTTATTGTTCGTTAGAAAATCAATGGTACTTAATAGAAAATATGTAATTAGAGAGGTATAACAGACATTATGACTCAGCTCTAATTATGAACTACTTGTGGAGGATTATACCATATGTAATAGCTATATCGATGGACACCGAAAGTTATTTGTTTGTGTAAAAACATCTACAGTTGAGAGAATCCAGCTTCGGATTTTTAGTGGAATAACACCGAAGCTTCGGATTTTTAGTGGAATAACACCGAAGTTAAAAATCATGAAATATTAATTAAAGAGTTTAATTAATTATTTCTAAGGATTATTGGAGCTCGAAATACTGTGGGTCCATTAGGTCCCCTTGCTAGCCCGATTGATTAAAGGTAACAAGAATCACGGTTGATTAATTGGATTGTCCAATTAATTGTGTTACGAAAGTGACACGTATCTATTTGGGAATTAATTGAATAATGAGATTATTTAATTAAAGAATATTAGTGATTAAATTGATTATTTAATTATACGATTAATCATTAGTTGGAGAGTGTTGATTGATAACTGTGTTTGAATGAAGATAAGATAATTTGATTATTTTATTTTTGTATTTGAATTTAAAATGTTTAAATTCAAAGTTGTTAATTATCCTTATAAATATTAGATATTTTAACGGATTGATTAATGAAAGTTATCAGTTAAACAATGAATAGATATAAGATATTTATTTTGAAAACTGATACACGCATAGAAGAGAATAGATCAATTCTCTCGATTCAATTGCATTGAATGGATTAATTGCATTGAATCGATTAAATTGCATTGAATCGATTAAATGCATTAAATGGATTAATTGCATTGAATCAATTAAATTGCATTGAATTGATTAAATGCATTAAATGGATTAATTGTGTGAATTAAATAGAAGGAAACCGAGAGGTGTGGGCAAAATATAAATATATATATATATATATACATTTATGTTTTTGATCTGAGGGTGGCCGAATTACACACATAGAAAACAAGAGTTGTTTTCGTTAGTTTCTTCTACCTCCACTTAAGTTCCTGAAATCCGTGACGCGCCCACACGCTGTTGCCAATCGCGGGACATAATCGGGAAGATCTTGTGGTTCAAATCAGGAAGCATATCGGAAAAGAAAGAAGGAGCCTTCAAACGCTGGTATGAAATAGTTTCTTCTCCTTCTTATTGTTTTCGATTATTACTATACAAATAGGTTTACTTGATGATTGCATAAAAAATTTTAAAACCCCATTCCACTGCGCAATCCAAAACCTGGAACCAATAATTCATGGAGGTACTGCCGGCTGGTCCCTAACATCTCTTGCAACTTTCTCCACCAAATCAACATATACCTTTGGAACAACCGTTTGACCAAGTAAAAGGAATCTCAAATCACTGTCACGTTGTAATCAGTACTTTCGTCGACCACTCTCTGTCTTAACCAAACTACTTATGATTACATCATACAAAGTTCTATCAAAATTGGTGAATTGGTATACCAGGTTCTCTAACTCTAAATATTTTAAATGAATCGAAACCACCTCAACAAATGTATCACCACCAACATATCGTAAATCATCTCATTGTCCACCATAATTGATTACCAGCCTGTAATCCATTTACCTGGGGAAAAAAATTTGATTTCCAAAAAAATTGTAAGATTTCAAGTTTTTCAAAAAAAAATCAAGATTTTCTAAACAGTTCACGTTTTCTATGGTATAAAACTTGAAATCATGTTTTAAATCTCTGGCATAAATCTCAACATTTCGAGTTTTTATAAAAGATTTCAAGTTTTGTCAATATTTCAAATTTTTGTAGAAGATTTCAAGTTTTAAAAGAAGGTGATTGAAAGATAGAGTTGACAGGAAAGTTAAGATTGTGTTTCTTTGCAAGAAAGTTGATTGTGTTTGTAGATGTAAGCAATCCGTGTCAAATATTGAAGAACTAATGAAAGGCTGTCAAGTCAGCAATCTGTGTCAAACATTGAAGAACCAATTAAAGGCTGCCAAGTCAGTGTGGCAATCCTAATAATCCTAGTCAGACTGTGTAGTATATATATGTTCAAGGACTAAAACTTGGGAGGCTGAATATCACCTTTCATCATGACCAATAACCCTTTGATAACCTTGAGTATCCCTCCTTCAGAACAAACTTGTAACCTGCTTTGTCTAAAGTGCCAAAAGATATCAAATTCTTTTTTAGCTTAGGAACATGTTTGACCTTATCCAGTACCCTAACAATTCGGTCATGCATTCTGATTTTTTACTGATCCAATACCTTAGATCTTGCATGGTGAATCATCTCCCATCAAAACTTCTCCGCTGCTTTTTTTCTCATATGTGTCGAACCATTCTTTGTTAGCACACATATCATCCGATGCACCATGCATCTCCCACCATGATGCGGCCTCGTCAGCAACGGATGCACCATGCATCTCCCATGTTCAAGAGCCTTGTAAATCATTTAAAAGAAAATTTTAATAGAATTCAGTTTTTCAAATTCTTCTCAAAGCTGATTATCTCTCTCGTTTATTCTCTCATTTTCTCATCTATCTTTTTCCTGAGAAAATCTCAAACCAAACATGGTATCAGAGCAAAATTCCGCAGCTTCCGTCTCAGCTACAAGAACTGTTGATGTCTCACATCTCTCTGCTCATGACTCGAAGAACTTGATGTTGATAAAGCTCGAACTAACAGTGAACCTCGATCATAATAACTATGGAGGCAGCAAGTTATGGCAGCAATTAAAGGAATCGTCTCTCAACTTTTATAGATTCTATTGTTCTTCATCCGGCTCATCAAAATCAAGATGGAACTGTGAATGATTCTTATCTTGACTGGGAACAACAAGATCAGATCTTGTTGTGCTGGATCCTCTCATCAATTAGCCAAGAGATGTTACCACGGTTAGTTGGATGTCAAACAACATGTGAAGCTTGGTACACAATTAAGAGGATTTTCACCTCTAAATCGAAGGCTAACATAATGCAACTTAGTTTTCGAACCAATGAAACTTGAAATCTTCTGGAAAAAATGTGAAACTTTATTTCATTCGATTTTCACAAACACACACAAAAGTGATGCAATAACGTTAAAATCATGTTAAAATAACTATTTGGAACTCAATTAATTAACAAATGGAAGATATTTACACACCTTAAACCGATTTAGAACAAATTGGAAAACTTTTTGTCCTCTACATAGTCAATTTGCAGGAATAACAATGGTGCAATTGTGTTCGATTTGCAAGAACCGACATAGAAGAAGGAAGAATAATGAACAAAGAAGAGGACGGTAAAAAAAATTACAAAAGAAATTAGAAAAATTATTTTGGGGGTATTTTGTTAATTTATGGATATACTCTGAATTTTTTTTTTTAAGTGGTTATTAACAATTAAAGTTTCGTATGTGGTTAAAAACGAATTTCTCATGTTAGATGTGGTCATTTTTAGCAATTTTCACATAAACCTCTATAAGGTAAATGCTTATGGGGAGGAGCTTCTCCAAATAGACATTTAAAAAAAAAGTCTATCAATCAAACAACTAGAACTTTTATTTCAAAAACTTTATTTCTAATAGATCTACTCTAATAGATCTACTATGAGTAGATCTTTTACAAATAGAGGTTTTTCAAAAGCCCAACCAAATAAGCTCTAAATATAGGAAAAAGTTTCCGCGATTTGCCGTAAATTTAATAGAGCAATTACTGATTAGGTCTTGGTTTTTTTATTAAAAAAAATTCCAAGTTGTTTACGACTTTTACAAAACTGATCAAATTTGTCCTCATATTTTTCTCAAGTTTCAAAGTAGTCTCTCTCTTTTTAAAAGTGACCAAGTTGGTTCCTCTAATGGTTTAACGATATTAAATATAACAGTTGACTTTAACAATTTTAGTTAAAGTATGTAAATACCATTTATTTGTCATATTAGAACAAAGTTATTTTGTCTTTTATATATTAAATTCATTATTATAATTACAAAAACAAATCCAAAAATATTATTAACGAAACGCCATTTGTACCCTTTTTAATTAAAATTTTCTAAAAAAAATCTGAAAATATTTTAATAAAACAATATAAATTATACATTTATTTTATAAACAAAATTACCAGTCATTCCCAGTTCAGTTTTTTACCATTTTTATATAATTGTTTTTTTTTTGTTAATATTATACAAGCACTGTTGTCAAAATTATTCAAAATCAAAACCCACAAATAAAATAAACAAAAATATATATGTGTTAAAAAACTGTGTATGTGTCATTATTATATTATTTAGGAGTGAAGTACAATTTTACCCCTACACAATTAAAGTTGACATATGGAACTTAGTTAAAGGGACTAATTTGACATTTGGAAAAAATGTAATGACCAAATTGATCACTTTTGTATAAGTCACAAACAACATGGAACTTAAATAAAAGTTCATGACCTAATTGGTAATTGTCCAATTTAATATCATGTCATTTGTTTTGCTCGGAATTTAATAATTAATAAAATGTAATAGGTGTCCGAGTCAGGTAAAATGGTTTGGAAGTACATTTAATGCACATTCCATAAAGATTTTTATGCCTATTATGTTGGTCAAAACAGATCAGGTGGTCAACCTTTCCCAACCCTATTCTGATTCGTTATATAATTTCCATTCTAGTTGATCAGAATAATTCCCATCTCTTAAATATTGTTTCTTCTACTTGATGATCTATATATTATATTGGGTTTAGGGCATATCGTCGACAATATCACTATTCAATATACTTCTATGAGAAATCCATCACCTTGCTTCACATGTACCACTATGGCATGCTATAGAGAATTTTCTCTGTAACAAATTTATAATCAAGAAGAATTATTATTCTTTGGCCGGGTATATATATATCTTTTTACATTTTAATTTTTAATTTGTTGACCTTCTTCGAATATTGAATTCCATGTATATATAAACTTTCAAATTATTCATGATAATGATTAATGAGTTTTAACTTCTTCTTTTTCAAAACCAATAATACTAACATGATTGAGTACTCTTTGATGCAGAGAGAGATATATATAATTAATTTCCCAATAAGATCTTGAGAAAATCTGCTGGTATTGGATGATCAGTATGTCAACTAAGACAACTATGGATCAATTGTATATGAAAGTCATTACGAAGAAAAGAAGAAGATTAGCAAAAGCAGCTGCCTTTTTCACAACATTTGTATTCTTTCTCCACTTCATGACTATCACAGATTCAAACCCATTTCAAGGTATACATTGTTCTTTTTCTTGATTCATGTGTATTATTATTATTATTATTATTATTATTATTATTATTATATATTTGACATGTGGGTTCATACCATTAATAAATAGAGACAATTTTGGGTGAGATCGGACGATTCCTACTCACAACATGTCATTAGATGATGATTCTCACTTTACAATATAGTATAGTTAATCTAATTAAATATGAATCATATGTATATCATGTGGTATACTATGAGTAGACGAGTAGTAGATAGAGTATCGCACCTGGGTGTAGACATGACGCCGGTTCGGTTCGAACCGGAGAACCGAACCGGAACCGGCGTCAGAAAACCGGAATCGGAACTGGAAAAACCGGTTCCGGTTCCTGAACCCTGACCGGGAACCGGTCCGGCCGGTTCTGGTTCCGGTTCTAAATTTTGAGGAACCGGCGGTTCAAATCGGACTGGAACCGGCGGTTCCGGTTCCGGTTCGAACCGGCGGTTCCAACATATATTAAAAAAAAATTAAATTTTTTTTAAACCCACGTGGGCCACCAGCCACCCCACCTTTTCTTTCTCTCCCACGACTCACAACCTCATTTTCTTTCTTTTTTTTCTCTGTTCTTAGATCAGTTTTTCATTTCTCTCTCTCTCTCTTCTTTCTTCTTCCCATTGCCGACGACCGATCCCTACGCTGGTACGCCGACCTTCTCTTCATCCCGTCGCCTCCTCTTCATCATCTTCGAAGTTCGATCTCTGAAGTCTGATCTCTTATTTCTTTCTCTCTCTCTCTCTCTCCGATCTCTTCCCTCTGATGTCCTTCAAGGGTTGTAAGTTCAAATAGAAATTGTTGGATGCGTGTGAATGGGTGATTGAGTGTATATTTTGGTGGATTTTGGGTTTTGACTGGTGGTGTGTGTATTTGAGTTTTGACCTGTGATGTGGTAGTTGTGTGTGTGTGATTTTGGGTAGTGGTAGTTGTGTGTGTGTTTGAAATGATGAAGCCATGAAGGTGATTAGGGATTGGGAATTTTGGGTTAGGTTATGTGGGTGAGTTCTGAGTAGAGATTTTGGTTATTTCAGACGGGTTTGATTGGGTATTTTCAGTTTAGGTTTTGATTGAGTATTTGGGATTTTGGGTAGTTTTTAAAATTTTAAAAAAAATAAAAAAAATAAAAAAAATCAGTTCCGAACAGGTGGAACCGGATCGGAACCGGAACCGGAACCTCCCTAAGGTTTCGGTTTCGGTTTCGGTTTCGGTTTTTGTTCCCTCAGAACCGGAACCGGTGTCATGTCTACCTGGGTGCCAATGCTATTATTTCTCTTAAAGGTGCCAAGCATGTTCATACTTCATAGGAATATTGTTGCAACATATAATGATAGATAATAAAAATATAACTAAATTTGTTTAAATTTAAGTATCTAACTGCATCTAGGGAAAGTGTATATGGGTCTTCGAAACTCTTGACCTACCTAACCATTGGCAATTAAATTTGAGTAGTGCTATTGGCACACCCCCTACTGATATATTCATGCCCCACTTTTTAAAATCTTGATTTAATTAAATTAAATTAAATTTTTTTATTAAATTTTTTTGTTTATTTCCAAAACTACCCATTTTACTTATTTTTCAAACTTAATACATACCATATATGATTTATCTATCTCTTATCTCTGTATCTGTATACATCTTTCTCACCTCCATTGATTGATTTATGTTTTTTCTTATTATTTCTTTATTTTTTGTTTTTTTTATCTTCTTATTTCGGAAACGAAAAAATAAAAAATAACATGGTACTTTAACACAACGACAACTTGATATCATTCTAAAGAAAAAATAAACTTCAAATTTATTTCCAAAGAATGAATTGTTTCCAGATGCTTACTAACATTGTCAGGCAATTCTTGCTTTATGTCATTCTCATATAATTCTTCAAAATGTTTGATATTGTTCTTAGACAATTCTTCAATTTTCTTGATATCGTTCTCAAACTCTTTCATAATATTTTAGATGTATGTAAGAAGCAGATTTTAGGGTTTAAGAGTTAAATTTTTTTTTTTTGAAGAAACGGATTACTGGGTTTTTTTTTTTGGAAAAAGAATATGAGATTTTAATAGATTTACTTTGTAGAAGATTTCTTTCCTAAATTGTATGTCTCTTTAAGTAATTTTGATAGAGGAAAAAATATATATTATATAATTAAAAAATGAGGCATGAATAGATCAGTAGGGGGTGTGCCAATAGCACCACTCTTAATTTAATTGTTGACTAGTTTAACAATATAAAATATCAAAATTGCCCCTATATTTTATCAATTATTCTTAAAAATAAGTAAAAAAATTTAAGAAGTAAAATAATAATTTTTTCTTTTTGAAATGATAATATTTTTTAATTTGCACATTATATAGTGTTTAACTAGTTAATAATTAAAGGGGTATTATCACTAAAGTCCCTACGTTTTTAGTAAAATGCCACATTTTCAAATGTCATTGTCATATTAGTAACTTTAATCCCTACTGTTTTCAAAATATATCACTTTAGTCCTTCCGTCAGTCAAATGTAAGTCAAACTTAACGAAAATAAGGTTATTTTGGTCTTTTGAAAAAAAATTAAATTAGAAAAATAAAAATATGAGAAATTTTTTTAAAAAAATCAAATCACCATCATATTTAAAAATCAAAATCAAAATCAAATCTAATTCAGGAAATCTTTTTTTTTTTCAAAAAAGAAAATCAGATTTAATAATCTTTCAAAAAAAAGAACAAATATCATTAGTCATCACCAGTTCACCACCACCCATCTTCTACATTCAAACCCAAACCTAATCCACCACAACTCAAACACCCAAACCCTAGCTACCACCACATCTCAAACACCAAAACCCTAGCCACCGCCACCGCCAAAACCATGGATGGAGCCAGGATTACGTTCCAAAGGGGGCGGCGTGAAAAAAAAATAGTTATTAAAAACGTTGTTTATATTTTAAAACATTATTATTTTTCATTAATTATTTAAAATGAATAAAAAATTATTGAGATAAATTTTCTTAATTTGTGTATTTATGAAAAAAAAATTAAGATAATCCTTGAATATTGACGAAAACATAAAAAAAAATTACAGTTTCTGTCTATCTCGACCGGGTATTATGTTTTTGATGAAAACATAATAAAAATAAAAACAATGCTTAGATATTCCAACTCATATCTCAACTAGTAACTTAGACAATTTAATCCATATAAATGTAACGAGTGAAATAAATCATAATTAATATGTATCGATTTATTAATCTGCATGCAACTAGTTGGAATACAAGTTGAGATAAAAAGTTGATGGTATGTCTAGTATTACTCTAAAAATGAAATAGACTAACATTTATGGTCATTAATTCAAGATTCAATGATAGTGTTTAATAGTTAGAAAACAAATTGAAATTTAAACTGGACTCCTAATATTTTTCTAAAATCCAAAAAATATTTTAATATTTAATAATTATAAAATTTTGTTTGATAAAATTTCTTAATAACTAAACATAAATATATGATTATGTTTACTTGACATATTTTAATTATATAAATCAATACTTTTTTTTAAATTGTGAAAACTAAATAAATAAGTAAATAACTTATCAAAAATATGACATGGTATTACTGTATTAGAGTGAGATAAGTAAGATTTTGAGGGAGAGAAATATTTTAATAATTTACTAAAATTAGTTAAGAAAGAATTTTTTTTCTTGACATTATCTATAAATTATTAACAGGGTAATTTATAAAAGAATTAGAAAATCTAAAATAAAGTAAGGGTAAAAATATAAAAATATGAAAGTATAGGGGAAATATATAAAACTATAAAACTTGAGGGATATTAAACAAGGTTAACAACATAAAACTCTAAAAGTTTAAGAAAATTTTTGTAAAATTGTACAACTTCAGGGGGGGGCAGTGGCCCCCTCTCATTATAAGGTGGCTCTGTCACTGGCCAAAACCACACCGACCTCCACCCTTTACGAACGCCAATCTCCTCTTGGTCGCCGTGTATTCTCTCTCTCTCTCTTCAAATCTGAAGCTTCACTCTCTCTCTCTCTCATCGCCAATCACTATCTCACAAATCTGTCTCCGTCTCTGTCGATCTCCTCTATTTCTTATCTCCAGTCCATCTTATCTTTACCTTTTTTTTTCTTCTATTCACCGGTGAAATCAACAAGGGTGTTGGTGTGGGTGACTGGGTGTAACCATTGGTGTTGGTTGTGTTTTGGGGTTGGGTTTGATTTGTTGTGGTTGATAGATGATGTTGTTGAACCTGGATTGTGAATCTCTTTTGACTTTTTGGAAGAAAAAAAATTATTTTTCAATTTCTGGATTTTTGTTTATCTCCATTGAAGTCTTGAAGATGGTGGACCATTATTATTATTATTATTTTTCATTTTTTGTATTTTTTTTTTCAATCTAATTTAGGATTCAAAACAAATTTAACTTAACTAATCTAAAGAATTATGTGGGTTTCAAATCCAAACATTGTATCTCATCTGATCTCTTTAACCTCAATTGACCACTAATTGCAGTTGTTGGCCTTGGAACAACAAGGGCTGATGATGATTCTTGATCGTGATGGATCCAATGCCTGAGACAGACCAAACATCATTTGCATCTCTTGATTGTAACAACAATAAGAAGTCCATTGTTGAAGATGATCGGATCTCCACAGTTGGATCGATCCAAATCCAACAGTAGAAATCTATTGTATTCCATTTATTTTTAAAAAAATTCTTAAAATTTTTAATTCAACCATTTTTTTTCATTTAATATAAAAAGAAAACCTGCTTTTTTAAACCGTAAAAGTGTGTTTTTTTAAAGAATTTAAATGTTTTTTATCTTTAATTAATATTTTATATGATTTTTTGTTTTAAAAAATATTTTATATATATGAGAAAATAATTTGTTGTTATTAATTTAATTTTTAAATTTTATTTTAATATTTAAATCTTTAAAGTATATGAGAAAAATTCATAAAAGTAAATGTGTAATAACAAAAACATTTTAAGGGTAAAATTGACTTTTCATCTTGAATTATATATCAACAAGGGCAAAATCATATTTTTATACTTATAGTTATAGTTGACCGTTAGTTTGTTGGTCAAAGAGACCTAAGTAATGTATTTTGAAAAAAATAGAGATTAAAGTTACGAATAGACAAAGACATTTAAAAAGGTGACATTTTAGTACAAAGTAAGGACTCTGGTGATAATACCCCATAATTAAATCTAACGGTCAATTGTTAGGTCATAGGTATTAAGCTGTATTTTTTATAATAGTTCATTCTATTTGCAATTTCACCTAAAATTAGGGTATCTTATTACAATTTGCCCTAAAATTTTAAAAGAGAAAAAATAATTTCTATTTAATTTGTATAATTTTATTATCATAATACTGTGTTGTTTCATAACAGAAGTAAGAAGCTGGAAACTAAATAATATAAGGCGTACACTCTCACTCTCATCTACTGAAGCTCAATCAGGACCAGTCAATTGTGATCGTTCTCACAGCATTTATGATCTATGCTCGATCAACGGTCCAACACTCCTGGACCCCACTACTTCAACATTCTCTTCAATGGGCCCCACCGCCAACTCGAATTCTTCAGCTTTGCTATTGAAAACCAAACCTTACCCTCGTAAAAGAGACAAAGCAGCAATATCTAAGGTCAAAGAGCTCACACTCACCTCAGTCCCACCAAAACTACCATGTGGTGTCACACACAGCAGTCCAGCATTGGTATTCAGTACAGGCGGGTACATTGGAAACTTCTTCCATAAATTCATGGACGTCTTGGTTCCTCTCTTCATCACCGTTAATTCTTTATTCCCTGACAATCAAGATTTCATCCTTGTGGTCTGTGATTATCAAGATTGGTGGACCCCAAAATACAAAGACCTACTACCTCACTTCACAAACCATCGATCATCAACATGGACAATGAGACCATCACACATTGCTTCCCATCAGTGATCGTAGGGCTCATATCGCACGGCTACATGATCATGAACCCTACATTACTACCACACCCAAAAACCCTAGTGGATTTCCATTACTTCTTACATAATGCATATCACCAAGATCATGACGATCGTGATAATATTATTAATACAAGGCCTAGGCTTGTTTTGGCGAACAGGAAAAATAACCACTACAAAAAAAAATGTCTATTAATGACGAACTATTACCGACGGCAATTATGGTACCTTTTCCGACGGCCATAGTAGTGTCATCGGAAATGAGCAAAAATATAATACTATATTTCTGACGGCCCAATAACCGTCGGAAATAGTCCTTATGCCGTCGGAAATGAAGATATTTATGACGGCCTAAATGGCCGTCGGAAATAGTCTGTATTTCCGACGGCATATTTTAAGCCGCCGGAAATAATATGTATTTCCGACGGCTTTTTTTATGCCGTCGGAAATAGTCTGTATTTCAGACGGCATTTTTTATGCCGTCGGAAATGGTAAAATTTAATTCGAATTAATTTTAAGGGCAATTACGCTATCGAAAATGCAGTACCATTTCCTACATTATTTGTTATGGTTTTGTCATGGAAAAAATAATTAATTTATTATTATAATAGTAATTAATAAATTATAATGGAATGTATGTGATAATTTATACCCTACAAAAAAAATGTGAATTGTTGGTCAATATTTTAAATGAATCACTATATGTGTTATTTTGGTATTTATCACTATTTTTTTTAGCGAAATCACTCTTTAAATTTTTTCGCCAAATATTTTGATTTAATTTTGAATTTTTCAAATAATATGTCATAGGTAATGTAAAAAAAAAAAAAAAAATTATAGCGATCACTGCAAGAAAATTAGACAATAGGGACCAGACTTTAGGGACAAAAAATGGTACTAATAAGAAGTTTACTTTATGTGTACATCTGACTAAATTAAATAAATATAAAATATAGCAAAATTAATAGTAATTACTAAAATAAATTTAAATTATTAATTAATAAAAATTATTAAGTTTTTAGTAAAATATTGATTATAAAAAATAAAATCAACAAGGATATAATATATGTATCCTATTTCAAGATAAAGCAGTAGTAAAATGTAATTTCCTATGAAATAAGGGAAATATTTTAATAAAATATTATTTTTAAAAACAATATCAACAAAAATATATTTAATTAGATAGTATGCAAACATATCAATAGCTTATATATAATTAGTATGCAAAAGATATCAGATACAAAGTTGTAGCAAAATGGTAAGAGTAACATTTATTATCAAATCCAAATCACGGGTTCGAGTCACATAAAATGCAGAGTCGAAGGCGCGCCATTTTTTTTCAATGAACCTTTTCCGACGGCCATTGCCCGTCGGAAATAAAAGTAAGTCATCGGAAATACTAGTAATTTTGACCACCTTCAATTATTATTACTGACGGCATTTTTATTATTTCCAACGGCTCTGGCTGTCGGAAATAGTAGTATTTATGACGGCTCGTCGGTAAATGATTATTTGCGACAAACATATTTATGACGGCCTCTGACGGCTTTTTCCCGTCGGAAAAGTGCATTTCCGACGGGAAAGCGTCTTTTCCGATGGCATTTAGCCATCGGAAAAGACCATTTTTTTGTAGTGAACGTTGGTCGAGTGATATTAAACCTGAAAGAAGTGAAAAGCACAGCCAACGAATTAGGGTTTGATGTGAAGGTCTTCGAACCACATAAAAACACATCATTAGCGGAGTCGTATAGATTGATTCATGGAGAAGCCATGTGATGTTGGGGGTGCATGGTGCAGCATTGACACATTTCTTGTTCCTTAGGCCAGGGTGTGTGCTAATACAAGTGGTGCCGATTGGGACACAGTGGGTTTCAGATCAGTACTTCGGGGACCCGGCTAGGGTTTTGGGATTGGAGTACATGGAATATAAGGTGAGATCGGAGGAGAGTAGCTTGGTTCAGAAATATGGGGCTAATCAGTTAGAGCTGAGGGACCCAAAAGCCTTTCATAGAGGGAATTAAAGTAATATGAGAGTGTTGGAAAATTCCAATATGTGGGGCCACACATGTAAATATTAAATGTGTTGTGCTATCTTTTGGTTAAGCCTAAATTAAAGTGGTCTAATTAAGAACTAAAGTTTTAAGGCTTAAGGGTATAATTGTCGTGGAATTAATATGTAGATACCAGAGTGCTATATCTAATTTGATGAGGGGCCGAATTAGAAATAGCAAAACATATAATAATATGTTTATTATATTTAGGGTTATGGTCCCCAAATTACACGAACTTTTTGGCTTTTCTGTATCCCCATCAACAGAGAAGAGAGAACACTTTTGTGTCCCAAGAATCGTGATAATTTGGAAGATCGCAACCCGTCCACAAACCTCCGGCAATGGATTCAGGTACGCTTCCGCTTATTGTTATCTCCTTTTTCTCTTGAATTGATATGGGTTAGGAATATGAATTTTAGGATTTGATTAAACATGATCTTTAGGTTAAACTTTCAGATTAATTATGTGTCTATGCATGTTGATTGTGTGTTAATCGAATAGCTGACAAGTGGTATCAGAGCCACCCCATTATCGATTCATGAGAATTTTAGAGATTTGAGGTTTACATATGATGATTTATTGTGTTGTTCAACTACTGTATTGTCCGAATATATGTTAAATCTATTAAATATATATATATATATATATTCAGATCGGTCTTCTAGATCGATGTTGAAAGTGATATGAGTTGATACTTGATTCAGATCGTTGATCTGGTTTGCTCTAGGGTTGATGAGTTTTCACACCCAAACCCACCAGTTTTCTCGGGTCAAGGACGATCGCCGGCTATTCCAGACTCGTTGACCTTTATCTGGGTCAATTTGTTTCACCGATTTTCGCACCAAAACTCGTGTCTTTTGCGGCGACGAGGACAATCGCCGGTCTTCCACCGCGATCTGGTCCGGAACGAGCCAAGATCGGCCGCCGGTTCGCTTGATCGATTTGGGCTTCGACCGCCGTCCTTCGTCGCTTCGATCCGCGCTTGTGGGTCATCGACTAGTCGCCTCTCCGTTAGTGGTTGCCTTCTGGTGACTGTGAAGTGGCCTGAAGCAGCGGCGGCATAAACCTAGGGTTCACAGAGCTTATTTTATTTTGGGCCTCTTTTGGAGAATTTGATATTCTTGAGGGACTGTTCTGTAATTATTCTGGGTCATTCTGTGATTTTGCTAAAATATGGGCCAATTTACATTTACCAAAACTTGTTAGGCCAGTTTACAATTTTGAAAATATTTTGGGGCCAAATTTTCATTATTTAAAAAGTTTGGGACATTTTTTTAATTTCGATAAAATTTGGGCCATTATGTAATTACGAAAACGTTTTGTGGCGGATTTATAATTACTGAAAAGGTACTGGGTCACTTTGTAATTTTCAAAACTTGAGGGACCTTTCTGTAATTTTACAAAATCAGGGGAATTTTTTTGTAATTTTTATTTTAAGAGTCAACTCAAATTCAAATATTTTTGGTATACCTTTTATGGTTAAATAAAGTAGTCTTACATTCTAAATGAGCTAATTGAAACAAGATGTCGCCAAAGTGACCTCTCTTGTGTAGATTGTTCATGAGGGATGTTGGATGTTTGTGTGTGTAAATTTATGCGGGTATTAGTCCGCCCAAAGGAAGGTTAATACTTGGCCGAATTGCACACACACCTGTGGTGGTAATCATGTGACGATTATAAGGTTTTACATGTGAATAATAAGTCGATCCAAAGATAGATTTATTATTTGATATGAATTATTGTCAATGTTTGATCAGTACAACAAGAGTACCACTTACAATTAATATTATTGTCTAAAGACTTGATATTAATGTTGTGCTAGGTATCTTGAGATGGGACTTACCATTATTTCAATTTGTTGATTATTGTATTTGGTTATTAATGTGAGCATGTTTGTTTGTTTGGTTTGTTCTCTTTAAAGCTAGTGTTTCTATTGTATCTGCTAATATCAACTTAATACTCATGCTTAATGGGACAAACTTTAAGGATTGGACAGGGAACATACTTATTGTTCTCAGCTGCATGGATCTGGACCTTGCACTTCGGATGAAACAGCCTGCTTCTCTTACGGATGCAAGTTCTCTTAATAACATGAAGAACTTTGAGAAGTGGGATCGCTCAAATCGCATGAGTTTTATGATCATCAAGCGCGACATTTCAGAGGCATTTAGGGGTGCGGTATCTGAAAAGATAACCAAAGCCAAAGAGTTCCTAGCCGAAATTGAAAAGCGTTTTGCGAAAAACGATAAGGCAGAAACAAGCACGCTTTTGCAAAGCTTGATTTCTATGAAGTACAAAGGCAATGGGAACATAAGGAAGACAAGTACAGTCTCAATCAGTGCCCTAACAATAACCTTAAAGTGAAGGAAATGCAGAAGATTCCTTATGCATCAGCTGTAGGGAGTCTAATGTATGCTCAAGTGTGTACGTGTCTGGATATTGCGTACATTGTTGGTATGTTAGGCAGATATTTAAGTAACTCTAGGATGAATCATTGGAAAGCAGCCAATCGGGTTATGAGGTATTTGTAGAGAATAAAAGATTACATGCTCACATATAGGAGATCGGATCAGTTAGAGATCATTGGGGATTCCGACTCCGATTATACTGGATGCCAAGACGATCCACATCAGGCTACATATACCTGTTGGTTGGTGGAGCTATTTCTTGGAGGAGTGCCAAACAGACACTCATAGCTTCTTCCACCATGGCAGTAGAGTTTGTAGCATGCTATGAGGCATCCAACCATGGAATATGGCTGCGGAATTTTGTCACTGGGCTGCGCATTCTGGAGGGTATTGAAAGACCACTCAAACTTTATTGTGACAATAAGTCAACAGTGCTATATTCTAATAACAACAGGAGCTCATCTAAGTCAAAGTATATTGACATTAAGTTCCTAGTTGTGAAGGAGAGAGTGCAGAGTGGACAGATATCCATAGAGCACATTGGGACAAACTCCATGATAGCGGATCCGCTTACAAAGGGATTACCACCCAAGGTCTTTCATGAGCACACTGCTCATATGGGTGTTATGTTGTGTGAGGATATCACATTATAGTGGGAGTTTGTATCATTTTGTATTTTAGTGCTTTATGTTTGATTTTGGACATACTAATGCATTTATGTATTTGGATATTTTTCTGATCAGAAATAAAGTATTCAGTTCATTTCACTCTGTTCCATTGTATTAAGTTTTGATCTCACTAAAGAATAAAGTAGGACTAGTTGGAAATAGACATGTATATATCACATTGCATGTAATTTCCATGCTACACATCCATGATTGATCTATGTCATTTGATTATGTTGGTATACGTGACCATTGATGGGTTTAGTCACGCTAAATGTGACGAAAACCGTTTTGATCCTATATCGGCATAATCAATGGACGAGATTGTTCGGATATACCCTAAAATTGTGATAGCAAAATTTTGGAGCTCATAAAGTCAATACACATTTGTAAAGTTACATATGTGGCCCAGTGGGAGATTGTTGGAAAATTCCAAAATGTGGGGCCACACATGTAAATATTAAATGTGTTGTGCTATCTTTTGGTTAAGCCTAAATTAAAGTGGTCTAATTAACAACTAAAGTTGTAAGGCTTAAGGGTATAATTGTCGTGGAATTAATGTGTAGATACCAAAGTACTATATCTAATTTGATAAGGGGCCGAATTAAAAATAGCAAAACATATAATAATATGTTTATTATATTTAGGGTTATGGTCCCCAAATTACACGATCTTTTTGGCTTTTCTGTATCCCCATCAACAGAGAAGAGAGAACACTTTTGTGTCCCAAGAATCGTGATAATTTGGAAGATCGCAACCCGTCCACAAACCTCCGGCAATAGATTCAGGTACGCTTCCGCTTATTGTTATTCACTCTTTCTCTTGAATTGATATGGGTTAGGAACATGAATTTTAGGATTTGATTAAACATAATCTTTAGGTTAAACTTTCAAATTAATTATGTGCCTATGCATGTTGATTGTGTATTAATCGAATAGCTGACTAAGTTATATGAGAGTGTACATGAAGGAGCAGAACATTAAGCTCGATATGGTTCGGTTCAAGAGATGCATGAAGGATGCTTATATGAAAGCCAAGAGATTTATGGACAAGAAAGAAAGCTATCATGTTTGACGTTGCTGGCCATTGGATTTTTGAATAGGAAACCTCGATAGTACTAGTAGTTAGGAAAAATTAATAATGTAAAGACACAGAAATAATACTTGTTTAAGATGCAATTTGTATGAGAATTTATGACGGAAGTCCAGTCCATATCTAATGATCAGTACTCATTGCATCATAAAGACAACCGATATCGAACAAACATGTATCAGGAAAATAAGAGGGATTGATGAATGAAAATCAATACAAGTTCGTTGAAATCAATCCATATGATTAAGTATGATTACTCCAGTTCATATAAGATTGTAGGTTGATAATAAATCAATTATATATTGTATGGCAATGTAGTCGCCATCATAAAAAAATAATAATAATAATAATAATAAATCAGATATGTAGCTGCTTTTCATTTTACATTTGTTTTTAGGTCATGTTAATTTTTAGTATTTATATCATACATGAGCTTGGATATGATTAAAAAATTGTACACTTTGTTGTCTGTTATTATTTTTGATAATAAAAATCTTAAACATGCATCACGAGCAATGTTTTGTTTTGGTTTTTTAACTATTATGTATAATACATTCGGAAGTTAGGCCAATAGGAACGCGATTCGATCCCACAATTCGACCAAAGGTGTGGATACGGAAGTCATATCTTTTAGTCAATCTTATCTCGTCAAATCCTTACTATGTTGAGCTGCCCTTCGGCCCCTTCACTTAACCTCTATGATTGCTCTGCATTATATATATATTATATTTAAAACAAGAGATGAGAATTTAGTTAAAAGGAAATGGTGTCTTTGTCAACTTTTGAGCTGGAAAATGCAAGAACCATAACCCCACCATGTGGAATTGAAGCGTTATTCTAAAGCATTGCCTGCAAAAAAAGACAAGCCTTTATTCATCTTCTCTCAATTTAATTTAATTCACCGTCTTTCTATATTTCCTTCTCTCAATTGAACCAGCACTGAAAAAAACGCAACTTATAGTGACACAATACTTTATGACAAATTTTAATTGTATCACTGTTGACATTATTTTGTGATAAATAGTATATTTTGTGACAAATTTTATTATTTATTATTATATTTTGTTCAATTGAAACTTTTTAAAAATAATTGTTATAATTAATTACAAAACTTGATAATTTGTGACAAATAATATAATTAGTCACAAAATTAACTTTTAAAAAGGAAAGATTTTATTTTATAAATAATTAGGTTCTTAAAAAGCATCAAAATCAATTAAAATTAACATTAAAAAAGAATCAATTAATATTTTTTTTTTAAAGCCACATCAAAAAAATACCATAATCATATTGTTTTTTTTTCCTTTTTTTTCTTTCCCTTAAAAATACTTTTTAGGTTTAAAATAGTGTTTCATCTGAAGAATTGAAGTACCAGATTATAGAGAAAATTTTATCCCGGTAGAAAATATAAGCTTTTCTTGATTTTTTTTTTGTAGGGTTTGTTTTCTTATACCTGTTTTTCAGGGTCGGAATCTAAAATCCGAGTTTTATATATTGAAAGTGTCTTTGAATAAGGTATGGTTTTTTTTATGTAGGATTGGAATCTCAAATCCGAGTTTTATATATTGAAAGTGTCTTTGAATAAGGTATGGTTTTTTTTATGTAGGATTGTGTGTGTGTGTGTGTGTGTGTGTGTGTGTGTGTGTGTGTGTGTGTGTGTGTGTGTGTGTGTAGGGATGTTTTTTTTAACTTTAATTTGTTTTCAATTTTTTGAAGGAACCCATTATTATTATTTCATGATTTATAGTTGTTTGTTCTAAGATTTCGACAGCATATGTCAATATTAGATTATGTGCATACTAACTGTTTGATAAAATGATTCTTATGAAACAACTAATTGTTTGATGTTGCATTGAAAGAAAACTCTTAAGCTTCTCTTTCTCTTGATTTCATTTTTTAGGATTTGTTTTCTAGTACTTGTTTTTCAGGGTCAGAATCTCAAATTATAATTCATATATTGAGAGTGTCTTCGAATAAGGTACAATTTATTTTTTGTATGTAGAATTATATATATCTGTTTAGGGATGTTTTTTAACTTTAATTTGTTTTCAAATTTTGTAAGGAACTCATTATTATTATTATTTCATGATTTATAGTTTTCTGTTCTTAAATTTCCACAGTATATGTCATATTAGTTTATATGCATACTAATTGTTTGATAAAATGATTTTTATAAAACAGCTAATTGTTTGATGCAATCAACTTGTTATTCTATAATTTGCATGCAATTCATAGAAAAGAGTTCAAACACTCAATAAGATATTTGATATTTTGCTGGATGAATAGATTGACATTATAAAGGACTTTATATGAAGATGAATAGAATAAACATTATGGAGGACTTTATATAAAATTGAATAGATTAACTGTTCCATTAAGTTTTATACTTGGATATCAAACATATAGAATTTAATTTATATGTGTGCTAAGTTTAACCAATATTTTTGCATTTTTCCTCAGTTTTATTTTGGTGACTTTAATTTGTTCTCACTAATTTTGTTTTCTTCATGTCTTCATGTATATAGGCTTCACTTGCAAAACCTAAAGATTCTTTAGCTACCTGACAACTGACAGTGGATCATTGATTTCTAATATTTCACAATCAAGACCTCTGACGTTTTAAATTTTTGGCTATGCAGTTGGAAGTTATAATGTGTGACGTAACACTTATGTTAACTTAGACTAGCCGGGTTTACATGTGTTATTTATTAGTAGACTCTGAAAGATATTGGATTACTTTTGTATCAATTCGATATTATGTTAGTTTTTGGATTTTTTTTTAATGGAATGATTATCTATAGAACTCCATGTCATTCAATAAGTGACATGATTTATTTGGTTATATTTTTATTTATTTTTATTTTTTATACGAGTTAAATTTATATTAAATTTTGACAATCAATTAAATGGTCACTAAGTATCTATATAGTGACTTAATATTTATATTATTAAGTGTCACTAAGTCTTTGTTGTAGTGACAATTATTATATGGTTAACTTAATTGTTACTAAGTTTGTG
The DNA here is from genome assembly GCA_033220585.1 of Dipteronia sinensis. Classification (NCBI taxonomy): domain Eukaryota; kingdom Viridiplantae; phylum Streptophyta; class Magnoliopsida; order Sapindales; family Sapindaceae; genus Dipteronia; species Dipteronia sinensis. The sequence continues at coordinate 67,816,534 of CM065638.1, read as the reverse complement.
ACATAAGTTTAAGATGTTTATTTGTCACTAGATTTATAAATAGTTACACTTTTTAAATAATAAATTGTCACTAAGAATGTATACTGTAACAAAATCTTCAAATGGTTAATTGTCACTAAATACTAATATAGTGACACAATTTTTATTTTGTCACTAATTAAAGTCAAGTGATAATGTATCACCAAAAGTTATGATTTGTGACAAGTAGCCAAAGACTGTTACAAATACTTTTAATGACGGGGGCAAAAGTGATAAATTGTTAGTAACACTTGGTTTTGTCATAATATTGAATTTGTGACAATTTCTTCATTTATAATGACAAAAAAAAATTATCACTTTGTGTCAATTTTCTTGTAGTGCAGCTTTATCATGACCAACATTATACATAAAAGGCCACTGGAATATATCCAAGTTGCCTTTTCAAAAATCAACATGTTGATTTAATAAAGAAAATTCTAATATTATATATACAGTGTATATATATATATATATATATTTATTGTTACACCAAACCTGTCGGCGTATTTCAAAGTGCATATGTTTATCTTCTAATTCTTAATTTAATTAAGATTTCACTAGGGTGTGTATATACTAATAAGTAATGAAATGATATAAGAGATGTTCCATACGAAAGGGAATCAAAAAAAGGAACTTGCTTTTTTAGGTGTAAGAGGAAATCAAGCTCCTTTCCGGTTCCCACTATAATTTGATTCTTAATTGAGCATCAAAAGGTGTAGCTCAGCTGGTAGATGAACTAGCGTAGGACTTATACAAATGACTCACAAGTCAGCCGTTCAAATCCTATAAATGGTAAAAACTTTAAAAATAAATACATGGTCTAGATAGGTGGATAGATAGATACAGTAAAAAATATTGATTCTTAATTGATTTAAGTCCTTAATTAAATTATATTTCCCCTCGCTTTAAAAAAAATATTTATATTTCCCCCATCACTATATAATAAATAGAATTAATTCATGCACCGATATTTGATTTCTAAAATGAATTTAAATCGTATGTTAAAAAATAGTGTCTTAATTTGTGTTTAACCAACTAAATTGGGTTATATGTATACAATTATTTATATTTAATTATTTAAAAGAAAAGTGCCAAATTTGATTGGTTAGAAACAAATTATGACACCATTTTTTAACAGGTGATTTGAATCTTTCCGAAATAATTTGAAATTTAAACTCCCAAAGATTATAAAAAATAAAAAATCATAAAATGAAGACCTTCCAAAAAGTTGAATTAAACTAAACTTTATTGTAATACAGTATTAGGTAGATAAATGTGAGCGCCGCCTATTTAACTGCACAGTAACTTTGTTTGTCTGGCTATATATAAATATATAAATACACGGGAAAAACTTACATGGGACGGTTTCACGAAACCGTCTATTGAAATTGTGTCATACCGTCATGTGGAACTTGAACAATATATTTGTATATTTCCATTTGCACTGTCATTGGACAGACTAATAAGATCGTCCCCTGCAAGTTTTTCTCAATATACGCATCTCCTTCCTTTTTAAGGACAGTACTTGGAGAGGAGAGTAGCTGCCAGTACTCACGAGAGAGAGAGAGGAAATGGAGAAAGCATTAACGACAGTGAACAGCTTTAAGGTTGGGAGTCTATGGATCTCTAAGAAGGCTAAAGAAGAGCTCTCCAACATCTCTCAAGACATCAATGTGAGTTTACATTTTTCCTACTTTTCTTTTTATTTAATTTTTTTATCAATGTGGAAGAATGCCCACTTGATTGTTTCTTGCTAATTTTTCACTAGATGTGTTTAATTTCCACTTTTGGTGAGAGATCTGTGGGTTTTTGTTAAAAAGGAATAAATTTGGGAGATGCATCAAACAATCAGATTGAAGGAATGGAGTGATTATGAATTGTTTTAACAACTTAACAATTAAATTTCAAATGTGTGTAAAAATCTTTTCTTTTCGTTTTTCATGATGTGGGTTGATTTATCTTAAACAAAAGCATTTTGTCTTTGGTCTTTTAGTAGAAGAGAAGAAAAATGGCATCTGTTATATACTTTGCATATACTTTTTGTTGTATTTCCTTATATTCTACATTTTATTATGTCAATTTTCAGCTTATATGAATATTTTTTGTTTTTCAAAATTTTTATTATTAGAAGGGAAGGGAATAATAAAAGGGATAGAAGTGTTCTATTTGTGGTTCTAGAAAGAAAATGTTTAATAAAAAGTTATAATATCTAGAAATTGGCTTCATGTGATGTGAATTTAAGAATTTTCCTTTCATCTCTCTTTCACCATATACAGAAATGATGTTGGCGACAATCATAATGGGTAACAGATCTTAAGATTTTTGATACTTTGTTAAGAATATACCATCAGCATGATAAACTCAACCACAAAAAAAGTTCAGTTTTATGCTTGATGAGGATGATTTATGACTCTATCTATTCAATTCTGACTTGATTAACACGGACAAGAACTGAGAAGGGCTTTTAAAAACTTGATTTTGCACCCCCAAAAAAAAACATATCGTCTTTGAAACACTGTTCAAGAATTCATCATGTCCTCTTAAGTATAAAATTTAATACATTTACAACATAGATTGTATAGGTTGAGCAGTGATTTTCTGAATGTGTTAAGACTACAAACTACAGTGGCCATACCATTTCAATAGCCAATACGAATTCTCAACTCACTCAATGTGAAATTATCCAAATTTCTTGTTTGCCCTGCATATAGTCGTCAACATTGAAGCATAGGTGATAGGTGGTTATGCATATAGTCACATGGTTTTGAGTTCTTGGTTGATAATTTGTTAATGCATTTTTGTTCAACAAGTTTATTTCTCTTATTGTTGAGTCATTTCATAAATGTGAAAACTATACTTGTTAATCTAGATATAGTACTTAACTACTAATGTTGTGCAAAAGTGAAGGCATATGTATGTATAACTGTATAAGGTGTCAAAGTTTGTCTCTTTGATACCATGCCTTTCAGAACAAATATTTATACATGAATCAAATCTGGTAAAATATTCCACTCTTTCAAATTAATTTTCGTTAGTTATGAAGTATTCCAACAGCTGGTGAAAATGTGTTAAAGTGGCTCAATCAAGTTGGTGCATCTTGTTAACTAGTTGTAAAAAGGCATTGCTGAGTTGAGTTGGGCTGTAGAAGATCTGATTGTGATTTTGTACCAAACCAATATTTGAAGATTAAACTGAAAATAGTTAGGTGGGAGAAGTTCTAAAATCCATTTACGGCTCTCTTCAGAATAGACCAGGTATTGCATCAGAAGACTTTTATATTTTACTTACTGGGTATAAGCTAGAAAATTTCAAAAATATTACTAGAGCTGCTATTGTAATATTACAATATTACAACAAAAAGTGAAATTGTTAACTGTTGACATGGAATTTGTGTTAGTTATGGTTATGGAATATGTTTAGACAGAGTCGGATGCACTGCTTGTGCTTGTTTTTCTAAAAGTTTCCTTCTTGTTGCAGACTTTCTCAAGTACAGTTGAAGAGAAGGCGAAATGGATGTTCAACAAGCTGAAAGGTGCACAACTAAATGTTTTGCTTTAATGTGCTTTTAAAGCTATATACCATATTCTAGGAATGATTAATTATTTTCTGAACCCTTATTTCTGCTCATAAAAATATTATTTTTACATGCTTTCAGTGGATTGATGTGATATAATCTCCCTTTCAATTTTTGGACATTGCATATCCTATCCCCTGGTTCTAAGATTGGTACTTGTGTGATGGTAATACATATTATCTATCTACATTAGCATAGAGCACTTAGAGAAGGATTATGCACCATCATTGGTGGAACCCATGTTGAGGATCTAATATAGACAGGAGTCACAGGACACAACTGAATGAAGAAAGAAGAATCCCTAAATTCATAGAGACAGTAAGTAAACAAAGTAGCAAACTTAATCCCATATGCCATCAATATTTTCCCGTGTTTCTTTAAAAAAGTATATAAATTATTATTTCTTTCTTGGTAAAGAACCCAAAGTATGAATTTTTCAGAGGCACTTTACTTTCCAAATCAAGTTGAATCGCTTAAAACTACTCTGAGAGGGATCATTAACCAGCCACTTAAAAGTAGGATTTACATGCATATGACCTTGAAGAGTCTAGACTCCGAATCACTTTGCAACTGAATCATTGTACTTGATTTTTTTATAGAAACAAAGATGCTAATGAGACAAGCATTTCAATCTTCCATCAAAAAGGTTAATTGTGATGTATCTTCCTTGTTGGATGTCCGAGCCAGCCCTTCATTTACTTCTAACTATGTCATCAAGGTCCCCTTCTAAGTGCCACAGCTTCCTGAAATAATTTATTTTGTAGTTTCCTTTTGTTTTTTGTTCTCTTTCAATGATATAATCAGTTAATCACTCAGTTTAGTATAAATTTTGATGTCATGATGGTTATCGTTAGCATAAACTATACACTACTTAATTTGTTATACCATGCTGAGTAGACTATAGGATAACCTTTGAGAAATTAGTTATTTCAAATGGTATTTTCCAGTGTATATTCTTTCTTTCTTACATATGTGATTCGCTCCCCACAGGAAAGCCAATGAAAAGTTTGTCAGATCTCCTTCGAGAGTACAACTTGCCGCCAGGCCTGTTTCCCCAGAACATAATCTGCTATGAATTTGATGAAACGAAGGCCAAGCTTACTGTGTACTTGCCCTCTCCATGTGAAATTAGCTTCAAGGACTCCTCTGCCATAAGGTATGCAACACGAGTGAAAGGAATTCTGATGAGGGGAAAGCTCACAAGTATCGAAGGAATGAAGACGAAAGTCCTTGTATGGGTTAAGGTCACAAGCATTGCCGTTGAGAGCTACAAATCTGATAAGGTGTGGTTTACGGCCGGGGTGAAGAAATCAAGGGCAAAGGATGCTTATTTGTTGCCTCAGGATGCTGTTAGAGTTCAAGAATTTTGAATTTAAGGTATTCATGGTTATTGGTGGGTTGGAAGATGTTTTATAGTTACTGGTAGATTAGGAGTAACATTATCTTCTTGGACAAACAGATTCATATTAGTATTATTATCATCTTTAATGTTCAAAGTCTCATTTCCTGCTGGGTGGCCTACATTATTAGAGCTTTTTATGATGATTGATATTCAATTTAAAAAGCGCAAGATAGTATTTTGTTGACAATGGGCTTGTTTGGGAGACCTTTTGAGAAGGTCCAAAAGCTCTTTTGAGGGTCAAAAGCTACTTCTAGAGTTGTTTGGGTAAATTAGGAAAATAGTTGTTTGGGTAAATTAGGAAAATGATTTCTTGAGCTTAGAAGGTCTTCTATTAGTAGCACCAACTTAGATGCTTCTCTGAGTAGGGCTTTTAAAAAACATCCGAAACTATTTATACAGTTAAATGAATTTTTATAATACCAATTTTACCCTTATCTTTCATATATAACAAATCAAAATTCAGTCTCATCCTTTTCATCATATCGATGTTCCCCATATGTTCCGAGTCTGATGTTTTTCCCCAATTTCTCATATGAACCATGATCTCTCTAATCTCCCAAATAGCAAATATGTTATCAAATCTACCCTTTGCAATGTGTTTCTAGACAAATTTAAACAAGTTTTCACTTAAAATTACTCATTCTTGCTCTCAAAACTCCAATTTCGAAAGGATTCAAAGCTCTAATTTCTTCACCTCAGATAATCTACGGATCAAGCTATACTTATGTAAGCTATACTTCTTTCCTTTTTATTCAATGATGGGGGATTTTATGGAATGGGTGATATTAATTGATGTTTGCATGTTTGTTTGTTTTTACTGTTTTTCTGTTGTTTTCTGGGTAGTTGTATAATGTTGCTTTGTTCTTTGTCTTTGTTTTTCGTGGGCATTGGTGTTATTTTTCACCTGGTGCGTTTTTCTATTGTTGGGATTTTGCTCTGTTTTGTCTTTACTTGCCCTCTGTTAGCCTTTAATATTTATATATATACAATAGTTTTCACATAAGTGCGCACTAATAGAATTATATAAGGACATTGAATGTGAACCACTCATTTTACATATTTTGACTTGGCATGTATGCACTTGTCAAAACTCTTTTATAAATGAGTGGCTCACATTCAATGTCCTTATATAATTTTATCAGTACGCACTGACAGGAAAAGGACTGTATATATATATCACAGTTAAAAAAATGTAAAGACAATAATGATTATCGAAAACTTTGTAGTTAGGATAGCAATTCAAGAATTCTGACTCTTCTAATCTTTCTTCCTCACTCATAAAAACAAGGCTTAAGAAAATGCATTATTCCTATTGTTAGCAATAATAGCTATGTGGAAGCGTTGCCGGATAGCACAAACAAACAATATCAATGAAGAAAGAAAATAAATAAGATGAAAGAAATAAAAAAAACAAATCCAAACACACAAACGCAAGATTTTTACGTGGAAACCCAAATAGAGAAAAAACCACGACCGTCAGGACAACAAGAGATCAATCCACTATGAAGAAAATTGTTACAACGTCACTCAAGATTCTCTCTCTAATACCTCAAACCCAATTACACTCAATGCTCTCTTTGAGATCTCTCTAATATTTGTTATTTTGCTCCAATCAGAATAATCTAGTTATTATGGTCTATTTATATAAGTTACAGGGAGTTAAAGGCAAAAGTAAATCTTATTCCTAAACGTATAAGAATTACTTGTTCCACATAAATACTATTTCCTATTTATGACAAATCTTCTTGTAAGGAGAAATCATTTTCTTTCAAAAACAAGACTTTCCTGTTCTTCTTTGGTCTTCAAGCCTCCCTCAAACACGATCTCCTACTTCCAAACGTATTCCACGTCTCTAGGAAGTCTTCGTATTGGTTGAATCCCGTTTTGTAACCATTGGGAATACGAGTCATATCCAACAATTCTCCCTTATGGCGAGAATTCCCAAATCTTCGTCCACAGCTACTATTATTATCACAGAGAATCAACATACCCACCACGAGGTATAACCACTTAGGAACACTCATCCTAAGATTTCTCTGACACATGTCGAAATTTACCTTACTGAAATTGTGGTGCAACTCCTCACGTTAGGTTCCTAGGGAGTTCGTTCAGCCATCGACATCTTTGTCCACCACACACCTTGCATCACCTCCTAACCAATGCCCATGCGCAATTGTGGACCTGCTATCAGCAATCCATCCTCTTTTCATGGCAACTAGCGGTCATGCCATGAGGATGTTTATGCCCCTTTAGAGGGCATCGCTGTAGTCGTCATACTCAAGAGAGGCGATTGCCAGATCCCTCTTTTTAGAGCCCTTAGCCGTACTTGTTTTCTTATTTTGAAAATTCTTCCTTATATGTCCAGACCGGTCCACATCCCCAACAAGTGACTTTTCTTTTGGAGCCTACATTCTTCCTGTTAACTAAAAAAGCAGAGTTATCAGAAGATTTACCTTCACTCTTCAGTCTTCGTTCCTTAGAGATTAGTTTGTTTGCCACATCTCCAAAACATATGGTTGAAGTCCCATGCATCAAAATTGGCTTCATGTGCACATAGGTCGGTGGAAGGGACCAGAGGAGTCTTAATACTTTGTCTTCCTCATCGATCTTAACTTCAATCAACTCTAATTCTGAAATTATTCCGTTGAGCACTCCCAAATGATCGGAAACCTTCGTACCCTCACTCATCTGCAGCATGTGAAACTGCTCCTTCAAGTAGAACCGGTTGCAGACATTCTTCGCTTGATACAATTCTTCAAGCCTCTCCCAAAGTTCTTTCGTTAAATATGTTCCTTGAATATTTGCAAGAACATTTTTAGCCAGGCACAATCGTATAGCACTTGCAGTCCTCTCATCTAAATCCTCATAATCATCATTACTCATCACAAGGTTTTCTAGAATAAGTACTAGCCGTTTCTTTTTCAGAGTCTTTAGAGCCTTCAGGGTTTGCAGGGGTTGACTTTCCCTTTAACGCCTTGCGTAATCCCAGTTGGATTAACATATCTTTGACTTGAACTTGCCACAAGCCAAAGTTGATCTTCCCATCGAATTTCTCCACATCAAACTTCATTCCAGACATAAGTTTGTTGAACCGTTACAGGCAACCAAGGCTCTGATACCAGTTGTTAGCAATAATCGCTACGCGGAAGCATTGCCGGATAGCACAAACAAACAACAATATCAATGTAAGAAAGAAAATTAATAAGATGAAAGAAATAAAGCACGAATCCAAACACACAAACACAAGATTTTTACGTGGAAACCCAAATAGGGAAAAAACCACGGCCGTCAGGACGACAAGAGATCAATCAACTATGAAGAAAATTGTTACAACTTCACTCAAGATTCTCTCTCTAATACCTCAAACCCAATTACACCCAATGCTCTCTTTGAGATCTCTCTAATATTTGCTATTTTGCTCCATACAAAATAATCTAGTTATTATGGTCTATTTATATGAGTTACAGGGAAGTTAAAGACAAAAGGAAATCCTATTCCTAAACGTACAAGAATTACATGTTCCACATTAAATACTATTTCCTATTTATGACAAGTCTTTTTGTAAGGAGAAATCATTTTCCTTCAAGAACAAGACTTTCCTATTCTTCTTTGGTCTTCAAGCCTCCCTCAAATACGATCTCCTACTTCCAAACGTATTCCACGTCTCTAGGAAGTCTACGCATTAGGTTGAATCACGTTTGGTAATCATTGGGAATACGAGTCATATCCAACACCCATAACTTCTTGTAAGTGAAAACAAAAATGAAAAGTGGCAACATGTGAATGAATAATTGAATATACGTAGTGTTAATATTGTCACTGTTTTTTTTTAAGGATAATATTGTCACTGTTGGATCAATTTAACTTATATATACCCTACATATGGGCAGTGATATTGAATCAATTTAACCTAAGTACGATATTTAGTGACTAGTCAACCCAAAAACATAATTATGTATGATGGTGGTTTGATGATGAGAAGAGAAATTAGCAATGCTAAATTATAATTAGAATAGATTTTTTAAATTGTTCCAACTAAACATGTTCAAAAGCTCTTTTAAAAGGGTAAACAAGTAATATCATAATTAGAAATTATTTTAAAATATTCTACCCAAATAGTCTCAAAAGCTCTTCTGAAATACACTATTGAAACAGTTAATAAGAAACTTAGGTTTTTACTTCTCTTCTTCTACTGTCAAAAGAGCCAAAAGTAAAGTTATCCCAAACGAGCCAAATATTATATATCTCTAAAAAGGGCTTTCGCTTGAATAAATTGTAAAAATAGGTGTTGATAATGTATTTGTAATTAAAGAGAGTATATGGTGAAATACCTAAAATTTATAAATAGTAGTTGAAAGTTGAAACAATTTATATGTTAAAAAAATCAAAAAAAAAAAAAAGCTTATTGTGAAAGTCTAAATTTTTAGATTTTTTTTTCGTATACATAAAATAGTTTTTTTAATGTTAAAAAAAAACACGTTTTGAGTTTTACTAAACAACAGAAGAAAAAATTAAGAGTTTTTCACATTAAAAAAATAAATTAAAATCTTTTGATTAGTAGAAAAGTCATACCAAACATACTAATAAGCTACCTGAACTTTTTCAAATACGAAACTTTAGTGTTGTGCACAATTTAAAAAGATATATTTAGCGTAAGTAAACTAATTTTTTTGAAAATTTGATTGAATAAGACTTCCCAAGAAAAACTAGCATTCAGTCGGTCAACATCTCAATGATATAAATGTTTCCGGATTTCGACTCCCGTGAACGACATATTTAGGTGTAAGTTTCATAAATAATGTGATCTCATGCTAAGACCATCTCCAACTCAAATAGTATTTTTGGTGCAACTTTTGTATTAAAATAGTTCAACTTTCACATTATTCCACTATTCCATCTCCAACTCATTGCACCAAATTTTACAGTAAAAATAACATTCCTTTGAATATTCCCTTTATTTCCTTTTTTTTATTATTATTTGTCAACAAATACTAATCTCCAACCAATCAAAACCCAATTTACAATTAAAAACAAAAACAAAACAAAAAAGTTGCGTTAAATGAACAGTGTCACGCCAGATATTGCGTAACACTGTTCACTTGCATAAAATTGGCGTAAAAGATAGAGCTGGGTTAGAGGCGTTTTTTTACTGCAAAATGAAGATAGAGCAGGATTGGAGTTGCTCTAAGTTTTCGGATTTTGACTAATGCAGTGGGAATGGTAGAGAAAGATGACCATGACTGATAATGTGAGCTAAACAAATATGGTAACAGACATTGCTTTATTTTCTAATTCTTAAGAATTTATAGATAAAAAAATTTGGAAGTTGATATTACAGTCCCTTAACATTTATTAACTCTATCATTTTCAAAAAAAAAAAAAAATTAACTCTATCACTTCCTATGAAAATCTAAAAGTAAAATGAGAGAATTGAAAACTTATATTCACACTGCATAATACATTTGTACGAAAGCTTCGGTAATAGATGGCGTGCCTTGCATTATTAGTGATGTCACATGTTCTAGGAACCTACAAGCTGAGATTCTGTCTTTAGTTACCTGTGTGATACACTGATCAACCAATCATGATCAATTTGAACAATAATCTTTACCGGTTTGTTTTGATCGATCTCTATTTGTAATAACACCAAAATTTTATATAGAAATATATTTAATTTTCCCTATTTTTTATTAAAAACAAAACAAAAGTTATCGTGATATGTCAGCCTTTACAAATCTAATTTCACATAAAACGGATATTTCCTCCGTCCAGAACTTATCTCCTACGATAAATTACCAGTTATAACCGGTTTGTTTTTCTTCTAACACCTGAGACATAACAAAATGAAAAGGTACTCATGTTTAATTTACTCCAATATCTCACAGATTTAGACTAAAAAAATGGCTTCTTTAATGAAAAAAATTTGACCGCTCATAAACAGTTTAATTTCATCCAAATTTTTGGGATATAAGAATATCATGAAGGTAATAATTATGTTATGTAACTTCAACTTTTCACAAGTTTGGAGATGAATCTCAAATAGGTTAGTTACGGGGATGGTTAAAAATAAAATCAGTAATGTAATGTCATTTATATGTTAGTTAGTTTCACTCATAACGACAAGGTTAGCATGAATATTCTATAATGGCTTAACTGCATGAACTCATCTGTTCACAAAGAACATGCATTTATATGCATGTATACTGTATACTTAAACTTTTGAATTAATTTTATAAATATTTCATTATTCATCCATTCATTTGTTCTGTATCCAATGGTTGTAATCTTTGTAATCTACTATTAATTCATTTTTTTCCACCGTTAGATTGGAAATAAATAAATCGATGGATATTGAAATCACAAAATCCGTATAAGTTAATAGGGATATACTTTAAAGCATCTTCAATGCAAAGTGTGGTTTGTGAAGAAAAAAAAAGATGTCACGTAGGATAAATAGACATTCTGTAAATAATTGTGTCTCTAATGCAACCGTGCATATCCAACTTCAAGCTGACTTGGCAAAAAAAATAATAGACATTGTCAACATAACCGTCCACTTTCAGACGGCATGTTGCACAGCATTTTTTTAAGTTGACTCAGGAAACATTTAAAATTGATATTAATTTTTCATCTATTTTTGGTAAGGAAATAAAATTGGACAATCATTAAAACGAAATGTGTTTTAAACGGAAGCATTAGGAGACCAATTTTTAAGTTGATTGTCTATCAGGTGCATATTTATGCCACGTAGGAAGCAATTCTCATTGACATTGTTGACATGTCAACAATTATTCATAGGCATACTATTTTTGCATTGAAGATACTCTTAGTGTCTATGTTCCACACGTGTTCTCCATTCATCTGATGGAATTGAATCCTCTACTGAAGCTGGTTTTTTTTTTATGATCTAAAACACTTAAATAATACTATGAATTTAAAGATAATGAAAATAAAATAAATCTCATTCATTAATTACACATGTCACCAGATCCATTTAGGTATATCAACTCAATAGATGATCCAAATTCTTATAATCAGCAGAGGATCCAAATGCTTAATTTTAATTATACAAATACCATCATATTTAACCTTTGCTGGTTTTTATTACTTATAGAATTGTCATCTAAATGGACACATGTCCAGCGACTATACCAAACACTCCTCAAGTTAATATAGTTTGACCCTGTATAAAGCGCTCTCTCCCAAGGATTCCTAATTACATCTACATTCCTAATTAGGCCTTGGAAGAAATCCAATCAATTTTAAATTGATCCAACAAGCAACACCTAATCAATTTTAATGTAATTAAAATGTATATTTAATTTTTGTAATTATATAATTTAAAAAATAAAATATAAACATCGTGTTATATCCCTGATTAATACGAATTCCTTAAGGACATATTAATAATAATAAAAGAATATTAGTGTTAGAATCCTTGTTGGAGTTAGTTTATCTGGTAAAAGATTTACAGTAAAAATCCTCCTATATATTAAAAAAAAATACTTGCTCTTCCAATTCTCCAACAAAATCAGCCTTGTAGAACATATAACAAAGCAATATCCATAGCATAATGATGCGTCTGCGAGAGCTTCAAGAAGAAGCATTAGGGCTTCAGAGACATACACAACAGCAGCAACAGCAACAACGACAAGGAGAGCAGCAGCAGCAGCAGAGACAGATACTATATTGTAATCATCATGATCATAAGGTGGTGCAATCAAAACCAGATCAAGAACAAAGTACTGAGAATACTAATAATATTGACTACAACCGACTCACAAGTTTCTTGGAGAAAGACAACTCCTTCTTTACTCCATGGAATACGTCGAAGCAGCAGCAGCAGCAGGGAGTTCAGCGCATGGTGTTTGAACCCGGTTCTTTCTTCTCTTACTCTTCACCATTCAATTATCATGTCAACACATCATCTCCAACTTCGCATCACAACAAGGAAGAACCAAATGCCTAGCTATGTACCTCCATATTCATTCAGTCAATATATTATTTTGTTTTATATATTTAATTATATTGGTTTATCCTTCTTCGTGTTATTTTATTTTATTTTTATCTTTATTGCAATAGAGGTTATAAATGCTTGTTCGGTTGGACTTTCTACTACCTCAAAAGCTCTATTTGAGTTTTTTTTTTTAAATTGTTTGGTTAGACATTTTTGTGAGATTGTCTATTTTAAATTCAGTAGAGATTAAATAGAGCTAAGCTTCTCCAAAACCGAACAACTATTATTATAGAGATTTTTTAAAAGCACAACCAAACAAGCTCGAATTCTGTTTTGCTTTACAAGTAGCAGTAATTATAAGTTGCGTTAGAGTGAAACTCATCTTATAATAACCAAGTCGATCAGCACTTGGATATTGCATCCAGCAAATTATTTTGTTATTTTTCTTTATTTCAACTCTTAATATTATTATTAAGAGTTTAATGTCTATGCAAACTCTAACCGATTAATCAAAAATAATCCTAATTGAGTGTTTCCCAATAGTTGATTCATTGACAAATTATGGAGTAAATATATATATATATATATATATGGCAGAGCCAAAAATTCAAGTTTGAGAATCTATATTTATAATTATAGGACTGTACGTAAATATAAACAGATATTTGAATAACAAGTTTGTGGTATTGACTCTTAACGACGAAACACAATTAGTTTGTGATTTGCTCTAAGTTGAATTTACAACAAAAATTTGCTCTAAGATTATGAAGTTATTATCAAATATTATAATAAGACTTCGAAATCATGCTTGAATAGAAAATAAAAACCTGAATCCAACTATCATTAGGAGTTAGGACTCCTAAACTAAAAGCCTTATAAAACACGTAGCGGTGAAAAAGAAAAGCAACAATAAAAGAAGGAGAGTTGAAATCACTTTATTCTTTTTTAAGAAATTTTACTAATAATAATATATATTTGGCAAAGAAACTTAATATATATAAAAGTAACAGATTCAAAGATAGATATAATGACTACTTGTATATTATTAAAACAAAATAACACACAAATTAAATTATCCCTCCTTGTCCATAAATTCCTTAGCCTTGTGATAGACTTGCTTTAAATGTTCCTTAAACCTGAGCAAATCAAGTTTAATGTTCTGTTCCTTCAAATAAATATCCATAATATCACTAGACCAATTATTCCCTTTAAAAGCAACTGGATCCTTTATCACCATTTCATTCTCATCATACTTCTCCACCAAGCTACTCTCTTTTGCATTTATCTTATATTCCATGTACTCTACCCCCATTTCCTTTGCCGATTTCGCAAAGCACACATCCGCCACCCACTCCAGCCCTAACGGCACCACCTGCACTAACACCGACCCAGGTCGGAGAAACAACGAGTGTGTGAGAGCTGCACCATGTACCCCAACGATCACATGACTAGTATTTATTAGCGCATAAGCTTCCTGTAACGGGGTCTTAACAGAAGGTTTGAACACTATCACATCGAAACCCACTTCTTCCGCGACACGTTTTACTTCATCAACGTTTGAGATGACACGACCAATACTACCTTTCCGACTCATAAGCACGAGTCGCGGTCGAGTCACCGAAGAATAGAACATGGAAGGGCGGTTCCGGCCGTGGCCATAAGCTTTGTCTAATAAGGCACGGAAGTGGGTGAAGGTTGCTGAATTGGGTAGCAATGTTGGGTCAATAGTCATGAATCCATGTGAAATGAGGCCCAAAGTGGCAGAAGTAAAACAGTGAGTGGCATTATCATTACCTAGGTTTACAAAAGGGTGCTTACTAAAAGCTTTTAGCAAACCTGCGTACTTGCTGACCCACCAATCACGAGCCTTGTCAATAACAAAGATCACATCTTGATCAGGAAATTTTGAATTGACGGTGATAAAGAGAGGAATGAACCCATCATTGAACTCATGCCAAAAGTTTCCGTTGTAGCCTGCCACACTGAATACAAGAGCCGGTGCATTGTGTTGTGTTTCACATTTTGGGCTTCGTATGCCTGGGCCTGGTCCTGGGCCTGAGGTTATAGTGATCTCTTTGATTCTTTTCATTACGAAACTTTCCCATTTCCGAGGGTAGGGCCTGATTTTTTCTACCAATAGCGGTGGGGTCGAGGTGGCGTGGTCCACAAGGTAGAAAGTAGAGGTCATGGGATCAAGAACAGTTGGACCGTGGATTGAGCAGATATCATAACTATAGTGAGAACGGTCGCAGTTGATTTGTCCGCCTTGTAATTGTAAAGTTTGCAAATGTGTTGGATGAAGAAGCGGGTCCCACTTTCTTATTGACTTCAGTTCCAAGCGCTGTTTGTCTGCAAACGTATATAACCACAGAGAATAAAAGGACGTTGGAGATTGGCTTTCCATAATCCATATAATCAATTTATTATGAAGCTTATAACAACCAATGATGGTAATATTCAAAATTTTAAATATAAATGTAGATATATACATACTTAAAAATAAACGGTTGTAAATTGTAATGCAGCTATATGCCTATATATCCGTGGTTGATGAAATGTGATATTCAACCTAATTATGTCATTTATCATTGAGATTCCAATCCCAAGCTAATGACTCAATAATTGAATTATAAAGATTACACGCAATACTCGAGTACTAATGAATGTATTGATTGAGACTTTGCATATCCACGTTTGACTAGTTGTTTATGCACTTTCCTTATTACAAATCTGAAAATGGCGAATTTTGGGTGACATGGAGTGAGTCACAAGTTTGTGACAGAGGATTATTAATCATTGATATAGAAATGAAAATTGAAAAGGTTATTTTAATGCATATATACCTCATACCTGGAGGAGGAGTTGATCTGATTGAAGTGGTCGATGATACACTAAATTCCGATAAAATTCTGAGACAGCTCTCGAACATGAAGAATAAAATAAAAATGACGAAGCAATATCCAAAAGTCACGGTCGCCGAATTTTGCTTCTTCATTGATATACTATATTTATAGAATCCGCGTTTGCATTGCAGCTTCAAGCTTCCTTAATCAACAATTTTGGTCATGAGAAACGATAGAGAGAGAGAGAGAGAGAGATATTCAAATATTGACTAATAATCCATGAATGAAGGCTGAGAGTTAGAGAGAAGAAAACAAAGGGGTTTGGTGAGAAGTGATGGTCAGTTGTGAAGGCTTGAAAATTGAAATACGCAATTGGAGTGCAAGTTTAGATATTTTAATTTAATTGTGAAATGTCAATTAATTAACAGCTAGTCAGCTAGTGCAATTAGTCGGTTGACTCAGTCTACTGTTTGAAAAAATCTTTAATTTTATTCATAAGCAAATTTGATGAACTTATCATTCATACAAATTTCAGATCAAAATTCATTCAAATCGATGTGATTTCATGGTGGTCCTTACCGAAATTAAAATAATGGATCCCTTATAAAAGACTCATTATATATATACATAGTTTTTCTATTGTCAGTTCGAACTAATATCAGTTCCTTACATATGGGTCATTGGATTTAAAAGATGATTTTGATAAGTACATACAGTCAAGTCAAAGCATTTAAATCCAATGGCTCACATGCAAATAACTGATATATCTTATATCAGTTCGAACTGACAATAGAAAAATTGTGTGTATATATAGTCTTTTTTCTCATCAGTGCGCATTGATATAACTTATATCAGTGTGTTGCATATAAACCACTGATTATGGAGAAGTTTTGACAAATGTATACAATTTGAGTCAAAGTATGTAAATCTAATGGTCCACATTCAACGCACTGATGAAGTTATATCAATGCGTACTGATTTGAAAATTTATATATATATATATATATATATACACACACACACTTACACACCATATGTGTCTGCAGACAAGATGAGATTAGTCTAATAGTTTGCTCTCTCTCAATATATATATATTTATACCATGTGTGTTGGTAGAGAAGATGAGACTGGTCTAACGGTTTACCATTTGCACATATACAATGAGGTTATGGGTTCGAGTCTACCCCTTCCAAAATAAATTAGTCTAATACCTTTAAACCAGCACCGCACACGAAATCACGGCAAATTCACTTGCAAGGTGGGTGTACTTATATATATTTTTATTTTTTATTAATAAATAAATTATAAAATTAAAAAGTATTAAAATTTATTTTAAAAGTATATAAAACTATAATTTGTTTAAAATATTTTGAATATTGTTACTTTAATAAAAAAAATGCTCATTTTTCCTAGCTTTTTTTTAATGTTTTATATTAAAAACAAATAGTTGTAATGGCTAATGGTTGAAAAAAAAAAGATTCAAAATTTGTATTGGGCTGGCCCAAATAGTACGGTTTTGCCGTTGTGCTATATGTGTGTTTATGGTGGGGAGCTGTAGCAAGTGGTAAGAGAGAATGGAGTGTGAATAGAGATTGTTGTTATAAATACTTATAACTTAAAAAGTAATAATATATTATCCAAATAATTAATCAAAATGATGTGATAATTGAGTTGACATTACCATATAACATGAGATAATGTGCTTAATGAAAAAATCATTTAACATATTATTTGGATTGAAATTTTAGTTAAAAGTTTGGGTTGTCTAGCATTAATGTGATCTAAAATCAATTTTTATTTTCTTAAATAATATGGTATGTGATTTGTTAATATTTTATAACTCATGAATATATATAACGAGAAATATGATATTCACAACCCATATAATATATCACCTTAAAAAAAAAAAAACAAACGTAATAGTAACAGTAGTGAGGACAAAATTAGTTCGGAATCAAATTTCGTGAATAGACATTAAAAAGAGAAATCTAACGTTGAGGACGGAGACACGGACACTGTGACTTTCGACTTTCGAGAAAAAGCCGGGGAAAAAGCAAGCAGCAGAATGCAGATGCGCTCTCTCTCTCTCTCTCTGACTCTCTTTCTCTTTGGAAGTCGTGTCGTACGAGAGAGTGAGAGACACACCTTTTGGCTTTTGGACGAACAAAAAAACCTGTGGTTCTGTCCCACTTCCAGGGCTACTTTCGTCATCCTAAAATTTCCAAAGGGCGTTTTTGTTATTTTCTTCTAACTTTCAGGGTGTTGATTAGGGAAACCCAAGATTCATGGACGCAGATCCACATAGGGATTTGAGAGGGAGACCCAATACTTTTTTTCTTTCAAGGTCTTTTTTTAATACAAAAAAAAAAAAAAAAAGATATTCATATATATAAATAACAATGTACGGACAGGATGGACTTGGAATCTCAAATTATCAATTCTCATGTATGGTATCCATGCACAACGTCGTGGTGTTGTAAAAAGTGTTTATTCATCCCATAATATTTTAGATTTGACTTGTACAAAGTTGTTATCCATCTATATATATATATATATATATATATATATATATTATAAAATATTAATATGGATCGGACGATACATGTTTGGTTCAAATACCTATTTTTACAAATCAAAAAAAGTATGATATCCATCTCTATTTAAAGTAGCCTAATTTATTAGATTAAACCACCTCTTGAAATTTTGAGCATTATTCATTTTCACACAAGTTAATTTGGAAAAGAAAATGAAATGTTTTAAAAATTATAGAATAATGCTATACAATCCAAATAATTAACAAAAATCCTGTGGCAAGTGAGTTGTCATCGCCGCACACAACATGGGATGATGTGGTTAATAAAAAAACAATTTGCCATATCATTTGAATTGAAATTTAGACTAAATTTTCGGGTTGTCTAGCATTAATGAAAATTATAACTACAAGCTTAAATATATATATATATATATAATATTTTCTACCATTTTCAAAACAAACTATTGATTTTTTTTTCTCTTTCAAATAGCTATTTTACTTGTTTTAGAAAACAAAACAAATACATTTACGTAAATCTGCTTTTAAAAAAGCCTACACAATACATTTGCGTTTTTTTAAAATAATTATTTTCATTTTAAATACTATTTCAAAAATACCATACGAAAGACAATATGAGGTTTATCCGGTGGTAAAATCCCTCATACCTGCACCACAAGATCGCGGATTGGAGTCCTCTCCTAAAAAAAAACTCAAATTTATATAATAGTGTAATTCTTCAAAAAGAAAAAAAAAAGCATGCGGAAAACAATACCAAACGTGGATAATTATTATTTCAAGATTAAATCTTACCCAAAAAAAATGAACATGTTTTGAATACTATACTTATATTTATAGTATAATTTAGGTGGATTAATAAACATAGCAGAGTAAATTGAATCCTGTAAACCCTAAGCCGTAAGGCCAAACTCAATGGTTATGTCAGATCAAGACTATTGGACTCAATTTCGTGTAGCCTACAAACATGTGATAGGACTAGGACTAGTCCAATAATACAGGCCACCAAACATCAAACCTTCCAATTTGATATTTTGATTTATCAACACAATTATAAATTATGGTGATCAATTTTCTGTAAATGGACCGGCCTTAAAAAATTCATCAATTTGCCACATAGAAGCCCACTAAGTTGTCCAATATTGACAGTCTCTATCTTGCCCCTAAAAACACTTTTCACAAAGTTGCATTTCTGTTTCACATCATTTTCGGCAAAAATTCCACATGCAGTTTATGGCATGCCCCAAATATATCCAGCATTTCAGGAACAACAACTCTGTCTGCATCAAACCAACCCACGTAACACACGATAATGTTTTAAGTTCAAATCGTTGTATCACGGGTATCTTTATAACAAAATATTGAATCAATGAGACACAACATTAACCCAATATATGATATATCGATTGTGTAAACAGGGCCTAATACACAACATCTCAACATGTAATTTTATGTTAGATTTTGAGCATATATATAATTTTCTGATTAAACCATGAAAGAGCCGGAGGGAGATCTGATTTCACATTCTTCCAGTCAAATCATGCATTGATCATGATTCATGCATGCATGGCGTGTTTGATCAGTCCAAAATAAAATTAAAAAGGTGTTGTGGTTTTCAGTGTATAAACGTGTCCTTGAATTTCCTTAAATTGCTATCAAGACAAGCAATTTGAGATCACAATTCGGGTTCAGATATTAATTAATTTGTTTGAATTTGTGAAGAAAACAAATCTCTGAAATTAAGACAAAGAAGTAAGATAGTTTTTTTGGTTTGAAGGTCTCGCAGAGATCGATGTGACGATGTGGTCCATGTATATATGTGGAATAAAGTCTTCCATATTACGTTTGTTGGTTACACACCGTAATATTAATAATCTACTACTCTACCATCTGGAATTTATTTTCTTAATTAGCAATTAATTAAGATTTCTATCTTTGATTTGTCAATAACACTGATCTTGATTGTTACAAAGTTAGTTTTACCTAAATGTTTTGTTTCAACTCTAAAATTTTGAAAAAAAAAATTTTGATTAGGTGATACTTTAATTAGGACTGAATTATATTTATTACCCTTTAAGTTTTAATTTAATTTACATTAAAATTCCGGTGAATTGAGTCATTTAATTTAAAACAACATTTAATGATTTTTTATGATGTAAGTATTATTATTATTTAATTGATTTTTTTCTTTTGAAAATGATGTAATATTGATATTTGGTTTTCTCATGATGTGACTATTTACTTGATGATTTACTAACTTTAGACTATCATGACAATTATTAACTACTCTTTCGGTCAAATATTTTATGATGAATTGACGATATCATAGTTTTCCAAAATTAAACTGTTATTTTATAAAAATTAACAAGATTATTATTATAAATTATTACAATGAACGGTTGGATCATGGCTTTACCTACCCAATACCCATCAAGACTAAACAGTATATATATAGTTCCTATATTTACTCTAATACCAGATAAAAAACACATCACACATATGATTGTAAAATGGGTATAGTAGAATTTGAATCTTTTGTTACTTATGTGAAAAGAGATGTGTATCATCGTCTGTGTTAAGGGAGAAATGACGTTCAAATCATAAGGTTATTTGAAATATATATATATATATATATATATATATTATATTGCAAAATTAATGGTTTCAACTTTCAATCATATAAATTATAGCATTATCAAAAACATAAATGTTAAAATAAATATCACATAAAAAAGACATAGCATCATCTAATTCTTGATTGCATTTTGCAAAAAGTACTAGAAATAATCAAGTAAAAATAAATAAAAAATTTGGGTACGAAATCATAACTTTACCTTTAATCAATGAAACATGCTCTAGGCTCTAGCTACACATATTCAATCAATATAATTTGGTCAGTGTGATAAAGACACCTGAGAAAGTGCAAACTCCGAGATTTCCTACAGCCAGAAATCATGATAACTAATCTCAAGCTGGTCCAAATTTTTAACAAATTCTTGTCAAATTCTTCCAAAGTATTTCTTAAAAGATATCCAAAGAGGAGTCATATCTCTCATCAAATCCCGAATTGTTGTTATATGTATATAAAGACATCCAAATTTGTTTTCCAACTTTTATTTCAACATATAATGTGATATTAGACTCACCCGAAGTGATATTTTGACAATAAATAACGACAGAAAATGCAAAAAGACTATTACCCCCTTGACATTTAATTGAATGGAGGAAAATACAATTTTATCCAGAAGCAAGTTAAAATATTTTAACAAATAAAATATTTATCCATTAATTATAATAATTGGATTTAATTTAAAATACTTTTAAATATAAAGACCGACAAATATTACATGTTAAAAATAATTGAGAAAATTAACATATAACTAATTTTAAAAAAAATACAACAGAGCCTCCGAAGAGGTGAAAAAAAAATTTTAAATTCTTTTTTGTTTTAAAATAATATTGTTTTATTATTTTTTAGGTAATTTTATTGAAGGCAATTACTAAATATGTTTCGAACTTCTTTCTTATATCCAAATTCCAACTATATTGCAACTTCTCTTTTTTGACTTCACTAGTTGTTAGGGATTTGAACTGATAATCGCGGAAGAGTCATGCCTAATATTCGTCCATAATTCATAGCAATTAGCTAATTAACCTCAATAGCAAAAAAATAAGATGAGAGAAAATAAATTAATCACAACAAAAGATATACGTGGAAAACCCAAATCGGGTAAAAAACCACGGGCCGTCAAGACGATAAAGAAAGTTCCACTATATGATAAATTGTTTCAACCATATACTCCAGGATTCTCTCTCACACCTTAACCCCAAACCATTGAGCCTCACCAAGTCCCCAAGCTCACAACAAGTTTTACATCATGACTCTCAGCTCACAAACGTTCATAAGATCCTCACCAAGAACCCCTCAATATCCCATAGGTCTCCCCTGAATATCACCCACGGATCTCATACTTGATCCACTGATATTCCCTTGGATCCCTCCCTAGATATTCTCATGGGTCTCTCACCCGGATCTCACCACTCTCTGATGTTACATTGTATTTCTTGACTCCACACAAAATAACCTAATTACAATGTCTATTTATACTGGCTATAGGGTATAGGGAGTTTAAGATAAAAGGAAATCCTACTCCTAAACGTACAAGAATTACTTGTTCCACATAAATATTATTTGTTATTTATGACAAGTCTTCTTATTAAGGAGAAATCATTTTCCTTCAAGTACATAACTTTCCTATTCTTTATGAAGACAAACTCTTTTTTCTTTTCTGATAAACATAAGAACTTCCAGAAGAATTACTTTCATTTTCCGCTGAATATTTTCCGTTTCACACATGCTTATGATTGACTACGGTTCTGGTCACGGTTGGCCACCTGCTCCCTACACCGTTACAAGTTACCTGGAATGCACCGCGTTTCCTTCCGGAATCCAATTCTTCAGTTCTTCTTCGGTCTTTAAATCTCCCTTAAACACCATCTCCAACTTCCAAACGTTATCCCATGTTTCCAGGAAGTTTCACATCAGTTGAGTCTCTTTTGGTTAATATCGGGTTCACTTGAGAATACGAGTCAAAACCTAACACTAGTTTCCACATAAATTTTCAAGTCAGTACGCATTGATATAACTTTATCAGTGCGTTGGATGTGGACCATTAGATTTACATATTTTGACTCAAAGTGTATGCCCTTGTCAAAACTTCTCCATAATCAGTGGTCCACATACAACGCACTGATATAAGTTATATCAGTACGCACTGAGGAGAAAGAACTGCTAGTTTCCATGTTTTTTTAAATACCAAATTGGTCCTTCTCATTAACTTATGTTAGTCAATTTTAATTGTTATAAGGGTAAAATTGTATTTTAATTCAAATACATTACAAAACTTATACGTGTATAATATTGGACATAAAAACACAAAAATAATCGATACGGGGTGGTCTAGCCTACTTTTATATTTTATGTTTTCAATTTATCTAATAATTTTGATTGATTTTTAAAATATTATTTACGATAAAGTTAAAATTTGAAAAAATATATTTTATTGTTGAATAATAATATATTATTTTCATCCTTCATTTTAATTAAGCATGTATCTTTATTTTAATCAATTTTATTTAAATAAGATAAAATCATAGGTATCAATATATTTTCATAAATTTTATTAATTTAAGGGATATTATTATTTTTCACCTTCACTTATAAGGTATTGGTCATTTTCCACCCTCTAGTTTGAGTAATTGCCAAAATCAACCCTCTAATTTCATTTAATAGTCAAAATACACTCTACCGTTACTTTTCCGTTAAAATTTTTATTTTTCTGTTAGGTCAGTAAGGGTATAATGGTAAGTGCACATTACAAATTAAACAAATCATTTAATAGAAAACTAAATAAGCAAATTAAAATAAAAATAATAAATAAACTTAAAAAAATAATCACTTTCTCTCTCCTCTCTCATCTCTCCTCAACACTACCAGACTCTCTTCTCTCATCTATCTAGATCTCATCTCCAGTTCTTCACTCTTTATCTTTCTTTTTTTTTACAATTCTTCAACTTTATCTCAAACTCTCATCCCCATCTCTAACTCAATCTCAATCTCAGTCTCTCTCACCCTCACTCTTTCTCTTCTAAATATCTCTCGATTTCTCTAGATTTCTCACTCTCAGGTGGCGCCCGCGGCTTGTGGTTGATTTGTGGGTGGTGGCTGGAAATCCGGGATTGGTAGGTGGGTTTGTGGGGGATTGGATTGGGGGTGGTGGCTGATGTCGATTTCGATTTAGGGTGAGGGTTGTGGTTGTGGTTGTGGTGGCTGTGGTTAGTGGCTGGATTTTGGAGGTGGTGCTTTTTTTTTGTTGCTTATGGTTCGTTGTGGTGTTTTTTCTGGAGGTTGCGGCGGCGTGGAAATGGTCCGGCGAAGCGTTTGGTATTGGTGATGATGAATTGGTTATGGTGGTGTGGGTTCTGCGTTATGGTGTTGGCGATGATGGCGGTCTGGGTCTGAGTGTAATGGTGATGATGAAGGTCAGGTTATGGGTTCTGGTAGTGTGTTGATGATTTTTTTTTTCTGGGTTTTGTGGTGGGTTGAATGTTGATATTTTTTTTGGGTTTGGATTTTTTGGATGATAATGGTGATGAATTTATTTTTTCTTTTTTGTTTTTTGCTTTTTTTTCCAGATTATCTCCACCATCCATCTTTGATATTAACAGTGGAGATTATTGAATAGGGTGATATTGATGATCTGATGTTGAATTGTTATTTAAAAAAAAACTAAAAAAGAGAGATAAAATGGTATAATAGTATTTTTGTTAAAAAGTTAACAGAAGTTAACAAAGGGTGGATTTTGGCCATTACTCAAATTAGAGGGTGGAAAATGACCAATACCTCATAAGTGAGGGTGGAAAACAATAATATCCCTAGATTTAACTATGAAAGGGGACCAATTTATCACTTCAAAAAAAGTCAAGGACATATCGGTAATCGAGAAAAACATATGGACTAGGTTGGTTAAAATGGAAAAGTAGTGAACCATTTGAAATGAAGAAAAAGGTTATAGAATTATTTGGTAATAGCCCTTTTATTTATTTTAATTTATTTGTTCTCAACATGTGACATTGTTCTTAAAAATAGTCTTTCAGGACAAACATACGCACTTTAAACCGTAACAAAATGACTAAAATAATTCATTTTTGAAGAGCCAAGGGACCAC
Organism: Dipteronia sinensis; assembly: GCA_033220585.1. NCBI lineage: Eukaryota > Viridiplantae > Streptophyta > Magnoliopsida > Sapindales > Sapindaceae > Dipteronia > Dipteronia sinensis. Next base: position 67,791,464 of record CM065638.1, on the reverse strand, counting down.
GCGATCCCAATATCAAAAGATAGGTAAAAAAAATATATTGTTTTCAAAAAGTTACAGCGCTTCCCGTAAACGTTTTTCATTTGCTTTTTTTGAAAATAAAAATAAAAAATGTTCAAATTTAAAATCTAAAAACGCGTTTGATAGCATGTATCGAAGCTGTGTTCTTAAAATAAAAACGGTAAAAACACGTTCAGTAAGTTAACTAAAAATATAAAATTTGTAATATCAATATCAATTTTTATTTTTATTTTTACATTAATCTAGAATTACAGAACAATTTAATTTAAAAAAATTACATGACTTCAAAGTCTAATTATGTGTTAAACGTACAAAAATTTCAGGCTGCTTGGCAGTAGATAAATATGCACAAATCTAACAAACAACGCCACAAAAAATTATACAAGTTTTTCAGGAAAAAAGTATCCAACTCATTTCAACAATCATCTGAACTCTAAATCAATCCTTCAATAACTGTGATTAAGACTTTCTGTCATACTTTCCTATAGGTATTTCTGTAATCTTCAAGATTCACATTGATCTGTTCATTGCACCCATGATTATTTTCAAACTTCTCATCGTCCTCACTTCTCAAGAACAACTCAACAAACCTATCTTTAATCTCAATCAATGGATCCCTATCAATCAACTCACCAGCAGTCTTAGGCCCAGTTTGGCATTGCTTCCACAACTGTTTTTGGGGCCAAAAGTGATTCCTGACCAATGATAGGGTGTTTGGTAAAATTGTGGGGAAGTGCTTTTGGCCACTTTTAACTTCTCCCAACTGAGTTTTTGAGAAGCTACAAATACATGCTTTTGGAAATCAGGTTCTGCTTTTGAAAATGCGCTACAGTGTTTTTTAATGAATTTTTACCCAACTATCCTATTTTGCCCTTAGCGTTTCATGACATTTAACAAAATCATTTACCAATCAGATTGATTCCTTTAAGCTTCGATTTCTCCTCTCTCTCGCAACAATCATTATCATACTCAATTTTTTTTTTCAGAAATCATTATTATCAACAACAATCAACAACCACCCAGAAATCATTATCATCAACCCTAATATTTTTTTTTAGAAATCATTATCAAACACAAAAATCCATCTCCAGTTCATCATTATCATTATCAGTCAAACCCACCAGAGAAGGATTTTTTTTTTTAAATCGACAATATGGAGATAATAAATAAATTGTTTTAAAAAAATTATGCCATCGCCATCCATTATCATCATCACTTCTTTCTCTTTCAAACCACAAAAAACTCAACAACAACAAAAAAAATTTAAAAAGGAAAGCTGGGTATTTCTACCCCGAATTGTTTTTTTCTTTGCATTTATTTTTATTTTTCATTAAATGCGATAAAAAAATCCCACAACCATCAAATACCATCCAAGTATCCAACCATCATCAATTTAAAATTAAAAAAAAAAAATTATGATGGTTATGAAGAACAGCCCAGAAGTTGAATCACAAAAAAAATTACTTTTTATTTTATTTTGGTGGATATGATGAAGATGAGGTTGGATGATGATTGTGATTTTGTATTATGTTGGATTTAAAATTGAAGATGAAGATGAGGTTGGATCTTAGTTGTGAATGAAAGAAGGGAGAGAGAGGCAGTGATAGTGAGGTGAGACTTGAGAGTGAGGGAGAGAGAAAGAGATTAGAGTTAGGGTTTATTTTTATTAATTTTGTTTTTTTAGTTGTTTTTATTATTTAATTTAATTAAATTTATTAATTTAAATGCATTTAATATATATAATATTATTTCATTTAAAGTTTAATTTTAAAATGTTTTTGTTTTTTAATTATTTGTAATTACAATGATGTCCTTTTAGTAATTTTACACAATCACAGTACTTTTTACTTCTAGTTTACCAAACACATTGAAATTGCTTTTGGTTCTCACAACACTTTTGAAAATCAGTTTACCAAACACTCAGCTGATTCTATCCACAGCAATTCCAAAAGCAATTCCCCCCACAGCAGATCCAAAAGCAATTCCCCCTACAGCACAGCAATGCCAAACTGAGCCTTAATCCCTCCTTTCAATGACAAATAAAAGATTACTGAATGCCTCGTGAACACAGTTGAAAAGGCATTTGAAAACTTGTACTCATCATCACTAAACTTCCTCAATATTTCTTAAAAATCGATAGAGATAACAGCTCTTGAAAAAAATTAATTCTCGAATCTGTGACTTAGACCGGCAGAGGATCATCTTCATGATCATCAAGTTCAAGAGTCTAAAATCTTTAAAAAAGGAAAAAATAATTAAAAATAGAAGGCACCATCGATCTGCTCCAGCAGATCGATGGCTCCAACACCGGAAGAGGATCCTCCTTCGACAACACCGATCTGTAGAAGAAGAAGTGTTGCTCCTCTATTTTAAGAAGAAGAAGAAGAGAAGGAGAAGACTAGCAATGAACTAATAAGAAAAAAAAGTGAGAAAAAAATGAGTTAAAAGAAAAATTAAAATTAAAAATATAAAAAAAAAATCTTAAACATGTTTTTCGTATTTTCCAATTTTAACACTGGTTTTATTTTTCATTTTGTTGTTTTTTGATTTTTGAAAACAAACTAAAAAACTTTTAACGAACAAGAAGTTGAAATCGTTTGAAAAACAAAAATGAAAACGGGATGATAAACAGTTACCAGACATACCTTTAGTTAGTAGTGACTACAATTTTCACATTTTATTTTCAACATATTAATACATAACTATCAAGCTATTCTTATCTCTCGCAATAATAAATATACTTATTCTATTCAATTTTGACAATACTTAAAGTGTATATATATATATATATACACACACACTAAAATGAATTAGTTGTAACGAGTCTAATGAGTAATGGCTAATGAGAGAAACAAGAATATAGACGGGGAAATGAAATGATTGCAAAAAAGAGTGAAAATGAAAGGATTATAGTAATTTTGAAGGGTTGAAATGTGAATAGAGTGAGTGAGTGACTAGGGTCATCAATCACCATACATGGTTAGTGGGACCCTTGACATCTAGTTAGCTAAATCTTCCACTGCTTGGAACTTCACACATTTTCCATGACAATGACCATTTATGATGTTTAGGGACCACCTTAACCCTTGATCTTCACAGATCAAAATATTTTTATTGAATTTGGCTCCTCCAGAACTCTACTTATCTGATCTTTTTCCTTAACTTAAATATATCTTGTGACATATATAATCAATGGATAGATTAATTTCATTTTTATTATCTTTAAATATAAAGTATTATCTTGAAATGTTTTATATTAGAAAAAAAGAAATCTATCCAAACCCCTTTATTAAAATAAAGTACATTATATTATTTATTTGACTCGCAATCCCAACCTTTTTTTTTTTCTTTTTTTGCTCCCATTATCAAGGTTTAGTTATAGATTTCCTTTTTTTATAGAAAATTATTAAAGTTTTTATACCTTTAAAAAAAATTAAAAAAATGTGTTTCTAAAGATATACCTTATCGGTCAAATTAGCAACATCATATTTAAACATTAAAAAAAATTGTAAGAATCTTTTTTTAACACATTTTTTAATACATATTTTTCACCAATTATGAAACTAAATATTTGGATCTTGCTTTGATTTCGGTAGATCTGGATAGTCTCTTCACTTGTGGTGTGAGATTTTTTTTTATATCTTTTTTTAAGAAAAAAAGAAAAGAAAGAAAGAGGTCCTCAAGCCTCATTTGGGTTACGTTATTGACTTATCAGGTCCAATTTAAAGTGATTTTTAATTTACGTGCATCTATTGGTTGGGAATTGGGATTAGTCCAAGACTCCCCAAACTCATATTTGTTGGCAACATGGAATTGGAGAAATCCAATCTCATCTCTCTTACCCAAATAATCTTCTTGTGTTGAACTATCGAGTCCTAGGATTTTTTTTTTATTTTTTAAATCCCTTACTTTTTACTTTCTTTCTGTTCTTTTCTATTTATTTTATTAAATTATTTATATATGAATAAAAAGTTAATCAATTTAATTTAATATATTTTATTGAAACATTGTAAAAAATTAATTTGAAATAGTTAATTTATTTTTTAAACATAATTTAAATATTTTATTTTATTCAAAAGTAATTTTAAATAATTTTAAACCAATTTTAGTTTTTTGAATTTTTTTGAAATGATTTTATTTTATTCAAAAATTAAATTAATGTAATTCTATCTTGATCAATGACACTTTATCAATCATGAGACACAATTATTTTTTATCCAACCCAAACTATACCAAACAAGAGATAATATGAGGTTGACACAATGGTATATTTTCCACACTTACATGATGTGGATTCGAGTCTCTTCCTCTTCCCAAACCTAAAATTATTGTAGTATTTCAAAAAGAAAACAAGACAACATTATTTATAGTCTGGTCTTGTGCTTTACCAAACACATCACTTGTACTAATTTAGTTGTATCTTTTTCAATCCAATTTAATCTCATAAAGATAGTACATGCAATCCAATCTCGGGTGCCAAATGAGCCACCAAACGAGCCGTCATGTGTTGATTCTAATATGTATTGTAACTTATATGATCTAGCAATTTCTTTCCATTGACATATGTGTACACATTAATTTCACTTACATCATCTTAGTTAAATGAAACTTCATTTAACTCCCCCATCACAAAGCTACGTTTAAGGTTGCGATTCTTATCATTATTGTTTTACTTAATTTGAGCATATTTCATTACAGCTGATGTTTGGGCATTCCGACTTACATCTCAATATTAAGGTGTTGTTTTAATTCAATATCGATACAAATCAATTCAACCTCAGTTAATTGTCCAATATTTTTTATATACCACGGTCATATGACTTGAACTTAAAACATTAGACGGCTGAATAAATGTCATTTACTGTCAAGCCATATTAGACGGTAGTTTAATATTATTATAATTAAATAGACAACATTCTTAATAATTTCAGACGATTTTTAGCAAAATTAAAATTATATTATTAATTATAGGAGATGATGACACAAAGGGCCACATTTTTATCAAACACTATATATATATAAGCCATTAATAATATGTATGGGAAGGAAATATTCTGATAGTATCTGTTAATTAATAAATGGAGATTGGAGACTGCATTCTTGTGCAAATATGGTAATGTCTTTTCCAAAATTCATGTTAATGTTAATGTTAATGTTAATGTTGAGGATGTTGAGTCAGGGAATGGACATGTATCACATCCATGGGGGCTGTGTGTGGTCACCCTCTAAGTTTACAACTTGATGCTGTCCTACACACTTTCTAATTTTTATACATCCATGTACCCTACTCATCTATTCATAAACCTTCATTTAATATCTTTTATTTGATTGCTTGTGGTCCTTCCTATCATCTATCATATATATTATTAAGTATTTTAATCAATTTTTACATCAGTTTTAGGGCACGTTTACTTTTGATAAAATTGAACTTACTTAAAGGAAAAAGCATCATCAAAATAAGGTATATAAAAAATAAAAATAAAAAACAGTCAAGTTTCATCAAAAAGAAATAACTTAATTCATGATTTTAGTAAATAATCTAATCACAAATTAGACATTTTATTCAAAATCAAGTTAACTTTATTTCCCTTACGGATTTGTATAACCAGTGGCACCATGTTTATGTATGTATGTACATATTACTTAAGTGACGATCAATATATTTTATGGGTGCCAATATTGCCATCTATAAATATGATTTACACACGTATTTTATAAGAATACATATATCTAAAATTTAAAAATTAAACCATTACTATAAGTATTCATTCTAATGCCAATAGTATCTTTAATGAAATTAATATATTTATTTTAATACATTTTATTTGTAAACCCTCCGAAATTATTAATACACTTAATTTAAAAAAAACATATTATTTTTCTCAAATGAAATAACAAAATACATTATTTTTCTCACTTTTTGTTTATCGATACAGCTCATAACTATATATAAAAAAAAGATAAAAAAAATAAAGAAATAAATACCTTTTGTATGATAGAGTACTCTGGGTTTTTTTATCTATCAGTTACTTTATTATATAATAATCATGTAATGATGAGCAATTTTGATATCTCAAATAGAATTAGGTTAAATAAAGAGACATAGTTGAATATATGATGAATATAATTAATGTGTATATATATATATATATAGTATTTAGTTTTTTTATTATTAAAGTAATTAGTCCGTATTGGTAAATTTGTATTAGGATATTTTTATAATTAATTTTTTTTTAATAAATATGGGTATACAAATGATATTTGTAAGTGACAATATCGGCATCTTTTTATATATGATTTTTTACCTTCATTTCAATTTCCTTTTCTTAAGCCTAAATTAAATAATCAACAGTAATTTGCATTTCAAGCTTTATCCTGTTCTGGAAATCCAATAAATTAGAATATAGCAAATGGTCCAAATCTGATGCTATCAATCCAGTTTGTGTCGATTTGTTTCAATTGGGTATGTATGGTAACATCTTTATTGTTAGTGATAGTGGGGATTAAATGCATATGAATCTTATTAGATTTTGTTAATACAGTTGGTAAGATATTAAAGTATGATATTGCCCCACATTAGGTCCTCTATAACATGACTACACTGCCCATTGAATTTGGATAAAATTATATGAAATCAAAATTTGGATTTAATTTTATAACTTCGAACATCTATCCATCATTTCCTCATAATTCAATGATTTAAATAACTGTTGAGTTTGGTATCCATTCATGGCAACTAATTTATTACATATATAAAAAAAATTGAATGGATAGATTTTGAAGTAACGAAATTTAATATATTTATTTATATTTTTGCTAGATATAATCTAGCTCATGGAATTCATAAAATTGGAACATCTTTCTCCTCAAGTTCAGCAACCTGTCAAGCATTCAAAATGAGATGGATTTTCTTAGAAAAATAAATACTTTCACAAGACATGTTCGTCTATAGAATTGATATAATCCATAGATTAACAACTCTATAAATGGATATCATATATAATTTGTTTTAAAATATGAACTTAGGCATACCCTTTAGTCCGATAGTCTTGGTCAAACCAGACGTTATTAAAACAATATTTCATGTTATCAAAGTCACATCATTTGTTAACCCATCTCATTAAAAAAAGCTTTTCGGGCCTTTTTTATTTTTTTTTTCTCTAGGTTTACAATGTTAATAACATTCCAAATAAACTTGTGTGTAGATGCTACCAATCTCTTACTCACTGAAATATAAATGAGTAGCCAGGTCTTGATCGAGCTAATTAACATGGCAGCATTCTAATTAATTTATTTCTTTTTGAGCAAAAATTGAATTTTCAATATTCCAGTATATTAATATGAGTGTGAAAACAAGAATTAATATTATACATATCTCTGGTCCAACTATAAAGCAACATTGCCATATTTGCATATTCGTTAATAAAAACCACGGGCAATCTCTATTTTGAAGGGTGTGCTTTCTTTTACAGGCTTCCTTCCCAGCTAACCTAAATGTAAATTACCACATATATCAAATCATCAACCGACACATCAAGAGTTAAAGACACACTGTGAGATATAAGATAAGATATCTAGCATTACTCTAAGAGGTCGTTTGTTTTTTTCCACTTAATACTTAATGGGTCTGAAATGAACCTATTAAATTATTTTGTTTGTTTTTTGAAGTGGTCAAATAACTTAAATACAAACAATTTAAAAATACCGCAAAACAACTTAAAATAAAAAATAGACAAAAATCTTGATCTTTCACTTAATTTCAAATCAATGTATTACATTTAAAATAATTTTTTCCAAAATTATCCTTACAAAGATAATTATTTCCAATATTACTATAATTTTATATCATACAAATTTCTTTCACATATTATTAATGATAAATAACTATAAACAAAATAAAATAATTAAAAAATAACTTTAATCAGTCTGTCACTTTCAATTCCACGTGTGAATCTTCAAATTTTTTTGTTATGTAAAAATCAAAACCATTTCAATATCATTATTTATTATATCTTAACATTGAATAATATCTTATCCATATTTACTTGTAAAAATCGAAACAATTTCAGTATCATTATTTATTACATATTAACATTGAATAATATCTTATAAATATTTACATAAAAATGGTATAGTATTTGTTAAATTATTTTTATTTAGTTGTTTGTATTATATCAAATTAAAATACATAACAATTAATAGTAATAACGGTATAAATGTGAAATCATTTGTTTCCAAACAATTTTATCTTTAAAGTTGATATTATATTCAGATGTGAGAAAAATAAAAAACAAACGTGCTATTCAGGACTACTCAGTCGATAAAAAACAAACGACCCCTAAATATTTACCCTTTGGTTATATCTCATAACCATTGGTTTCTAACAATTATCATATAATTTAAAATTCATGTTATTATTTTGTATTTTTTTTTACTCAATAACACCATATATACATATATATATATATATCACATTCGTGACAGGGAACCGAGTACTGAGTCCCACATTGCTCATCGAATTGCAATGTTTTTAAACCTCCCATTGTAATGAGAATTGCATTCCAGACCATATTTACGATGGTTGATCTCGTCATGTCCCCATAGATCCATAATCAAATTGGTGTCAATTTTTTTTAAAGAGAAAAGAATAACACTTTTTATATATCATGTGAATCTGTAAAACTATAAAAAAATTATTTGATATAACATCCGAAATAGAATCTAGTATTGGTTTTAACTTTTACAGTTTAATTAAAATATAGTATACATATTAAATAAGTTTTCACTTAAATAAAAAATATATTAAGATTGTGTTTGCAAAAAGCATTACCAAAAATCTTACTATTATTATATATTGTGAGATATGAACCGAGAAATTGTCTGAATGAATGCATCCTACTGGGAATCTACAATGGACAAAAAATCTTGCTATATTTATGGTACAATGAATTCTAGATCATTGAATTATATTAAATTACTTGTATATAATGTGATGGTTTTAGCGTTACCAATTGCAACATTAACGTTCCGGTGATTTAGCTAAAAATCTTAATATTATTGTCAATGGGGCTTGCATAAAAATACAAAAACAAAAAATTATTATGTTTATTATTAACAAATTTGACAAAACCGTGTCTTGTTTTGAATGTCTCTATGAGACAAAACAACAAAAGAAAAGTAAAAGAATCTGGTTTTAGATTTACCATGTAAATTGTAGTAATTTAAAGTAGTAATGACGTGCTAAGGTTGTAAAGGATCAGAATCATCTCCTTTATCCTTTTTTTTATTATTATTATTTTTTTAATTTTTTAAATATAATTAAAATATTAAATTGTATAAAAAAAAAGGGATCAAATCTTAGTTATATATTTTTTGTTTTACTTAAATATTATTAGATTATGAAAAGTCAAGAAAAAACAAAATAAAGAGAGGATCCTCATTCGACTGGAAAAGCGTACTAATCAAAGTGTTTAAACATTCTAATTGACCAACTCGCCTCTACAGGCTACAGTATGTACGAGTAAGATCTCTTTGTGCAGTGAAAACACGCCACGTGTTCTTCTGTCTTAATAATTCTCTCAAATAGTACACCAGTACTATGATCTATACTAGTAAAACCAACCAACAACACTATTTTTTTTTTGTGTTAAATTAAGGACGCAGAGACAGAGAATCAGCCAATCAAAACCCAACAGAAGTATCAAAATCCCTATATCGTAAATAAACACAACTTGTGATGTCATTTGTTCAAGAAACCTCATCCTTTACACAGTTCCCACTGGGCCCCACCCACTCTCTTGTCTGCTGTACTGTTTATCTTATATATATATTTATTATTTATTATTAGGAAACACTTCTCTGTAATTTCACACTAATTAATTACCTCTTAATTCAGATTATGTAACAACTAAAAAACTACTAGATTATTGGAATTATTTATTTATTATTATTATTATAATTTTTTGTTTGGGTTTTGGCAAGTCAAGTGTGTTGTTGATGTAATACAGGTGAGTGTATACAAACACTTACTAATAAATATGTTTTTTTTAATGGATTAATAATATCTGGAAGGTGGAGAGAATCAAAAAATGCCCATTTCTCTTCATTTCCTCATAAATCCAGCAAAATAAATAAATAAATAAATAATATATATATATATATATATAAATAGAAAAAGAAAAGAAATGTTTAAGAGAGAGAGTGAAAGAAAAAGCAGAGAATAAAAAGAGACCGGATGTTGACAAATTTCATGTCACTGTTCTTAGAAGGTCGTTTGTTTGTGTGAAGATTTCTTATCTGGGATCTCTCTCTTTCTCTCTCTAAGAAATATACAATAAAACTCACTTTCTCTCTCTTGAAAAATAAAAATTAAACTCTTATATTCTTTCTTTTGTGTTGAGAGAGAGAGAGAGAGAGAGACGAGAGAGTGGCCCAGCAGATCGAAATCTCCTTCTAGATGACGATCTAGGCTTTTTTCAATGGTGTTGCCAAAATACCCACTTTGTTGTTTGTTGTATAATTTTGTATAATTTTTATTTATTTATTTTTTTTTTTTGCGTTGATAGTGTGTGAGTTTCGAGTCTGAATTTTCCATGATGTGGAGTTTCCTTTCAAAATGATTGAATCTATGGTGGATTCTTGAAGGAGAGGTGATAAGAGGATGTGGGTCTGAGGTAAAATTCTTTATTTATTATTTTACTTTATAGTTAATTCGATTTATAATTTTATTTTATCTGATGATTTGGCTAATTGGGTTACGATTTTTTTTTCTTTTTCTTTGTTCCATTAATTTAGTTTCTGTCTTTCGAGTTCAAAAAATTGCTGGGTTTTATGGCTTGGCTAATTGGGTTTATGCATTTGTTCAATCACTGCAGCTTTCACACTTCACTGTTGTTTGTTTTCATCTTATATAATTGAATTAATTATTTTTCACTTTTGCTTTCTGGATTGGGTTGATTGTAATTCGATTGATGGGTGATTGTAGTTTTTGGTATTATTATAGGTTCTGTTGTTAATATTTGCAAACATATCATTAGTTTAGATTGTAATTGGGTAGGATCTGTTATATTAACTTTCTGTTACCAATTTAGATTTTCTTCTCAATCTTGATTAAGTAGTGGATAATATACAATTTATCATTTTCTTAACAGGGTTTCTTAATTTTCCAGGATGTCTGGAATTTCCCCCAAAGTATGGTGTCTGTGGGATTTCTAGATGGTGTAATGATTGTACTGATGTGTTCTTGCTTATTGATTCCCAAATTCATGCTTGTGCTTCTAAATTCAACTGGTTAAGAATGTTCTAAAATCAACTGGGTGAATGAATTCAGTTTCTTGTGCTATCTGAGGGATTTTAAATTACATTTAAAAGCTTAAAATTTGATAATTTGTTGTCCATGCCTTCTAAGTAAATTAGGTTCCTGTAATCATCTATGTCATCGGAGATTGGGGAGACATAGATTATGGTTCTTTTAACTCCATTAAATATGATTTAATCTATATTTGATTATCAGGCCGTCGATCAACAACATAAGGTTGTGAAATTTTTGTTTGTTGCTGCTATGGGAAGGATTCTTGGTCACTGGTGACTTTCCTTGTCAACAAGAAATGTGAATTCTAATTCTTGGACTTTCATTACATTTAATTTGCCAATAATGAAGTGATAATAAATGTGGCTGCATGATATAAAATTACTTCATGCCATTGTTAATGCATTTGTCAATTTACCCCACTTACCTTTTTATCTCTCTACAATACAATGAACTTGTTTGACTATGTAGGGTTTTGTGTTGATCATTGGCCCTTGACGCTCAGATGATAAATTAATTATCTTACTCTACTGGGTGAATGTTTTTCCTCTTACATGTTCTGTTACTGTTTTATTTGCTTACGTGCCCTGCTATTAGAGTGCACTTGTTTTTGGAGGTTGATATGTACTGCAGTTTGGAATGGAGGGTGACCTTTGATTAATATAGAATTACAGACTGAAACAGGCATAAGGATAACTTATGGTGTATTCATTCGTTTGTGGGAATCGGGATTCTGACATTCTGTGTCGGGTGGGTGTTAAGGTGTTGGAACTTGCTGTATGTATTATAAACATGGGTGTGCATGATCATGTAATTTTTTTCGGTGATCAACTTTAATGACATTTAAGCCATCACATTTAATAATGTATCACTAATGATTCCTCAGTTGCTTAGTGATAAGAAACTCTGGACCAAGCAATTTTTATCTGAAAATTAGGTTACGTTGTCAACTAGGCCCTATTGAAAGTGGGTGGATCTAGTTGGGTTTTAATACAAACTACTACTAGTTGAAGTAAACTTTTCCATTCATGGCCTGGTTGGACTCTGAATAGAGAAGAATCTCAGATGTTTTGATTGAAATGTCAGTTGATAAAAATATCTGAAATGATCTTACAACAAACGAGGCATGTTATGCATATTTGCATGAGTGCACATGTGGACAAATATTAAACGTAATAAAGGCACATTTTCTTTCTCATATTTTCTGATTATTGTCCATTTGAGAACTAAAATGAACATATTTATCTATTGACAATGTCAGAGAATTAATTTATCTATTAATTTGTATAGTTGAGCACTTTGATTTGTGTCTTATATTTCACATCTATAATGTTTCTTAATTGATTATCAGGAATGGGAACAAAAGTACAGTGTAAAAGCTACTTGCCAGGGTATTACTCGATGAGGGATCTTAATGAGGATTCTAACAGTTGTAGCTGGCCACTTTATTATGGAGATAAAAGCTTGACAAATGGGCAATATTATAATGGTTTCATGCAGAGGGCTGTTTCAGAGACATATTCAGGGTATGATAAAGATGCAGTGAAGCAGAAAATGCTTGAGCATGAAGCCATTTTTAAGAATCAGGTATGCCTATTCCAAGTTTCTTTCTCAATCTTATGATTTTTCTCACATGTATAAGAAGCTTATGATCTAATTTAATTGTATGTGCTCTTCTCCTTATATGTTTTGGTCAAAGTCAGTTTGAATGTTGTCTGATTCTGTATTCGATATGCTTCTAGGTATTTAAATTTACTTGATTTATGCCTTTGTCCAGGTGTGTGAACTCCATCGCCTATACAGAATACAAAGGGACTTGATGGAGGAAGTAAAAAGGAAGGAACTACGTAAAAATCTGATAGCTGCAGAGACATCACTGTCCTCGAGTCCCTTGAACTCTCAAATTACTTCTGAAGATGCTCGAAAATGGCATATCCCGAGCTTACCTTTGCCAAACTCTGTTTGTGCTAAGCCATCAATTTCAGGTGCTGAAGATATTCATTCTCCTTTAAGTTCTATGAAAGGAAGCAGCAGACAAGCTGGTCCCTTGCCTTTCCAAAACGGTGATGGTTCAAAAGATGTTGAGTTGCTCGAGTCCAGACCCACAAAGGTCAGGAGAAAAATGATTGATCTTCAACTTCCAGCTGATGAGTACATTGACACCGAAGATGGAGAACAGTTCAGGGATGAAACAATATCTGGCATGCCAAATTATCTTTGTAATGGAAATCAGAAAATGGTAGCTGAGAGTGGTGCGAAGCTGTGTGTTGGCAGCAGTAAGAAGAGTGGCTGCCCTGGAGATGATTCAAGATCTGATTCATTTTTAAGGAGCACAAATAGTGTGGCTGACTTGAATGAGCCTATTCCAGCTGAAGAAACAAATAATTCCAGATATCTTGACCTTCTAGGCCATGCCTCTCGTGATGGGGAAAATGAAGGCCGTGGACTGTTTGCTAAACCGAAGTCACAGCTTCAAGGTTTTCCCAAGGAAATTTCTCTGAACTCCCATTATGGAAGTAACAATGGAACTGCAGACAATAGACATTTGGAGAATAATGAAAATGGTGGAAGATGGTTATCTCATGTGCTTGAAGCAGGTAATGGTTTTCATGAAGCTCCAATTAAATTCCCTGGTTGTGTCCATTCTGAGTTTGCATTATACCAACTTCTTTTTGGGATTTGGACAAAAAATTATGCTGAATTTCTATTTGATTTCTAGTTGGAGGATAATCATATTTCAATGTGTGTGGTTTGCCAAGAAAATACTTTGTGCTTTGTTCTTTTCTTTCTCACACAGACTAGTTCATGAACTATCTTGCTGTATAACAAATTTCTTTGAAATTGTAGATGCTTTTATTTTTTTTTAGAAAAAGAAAATTATTAATCTGTAAAGTTGTCAGTGTTCGGCGCTGTTTCTGCATTTATCTCCTTTGGAATTTGTTCAATTTAGTTCTGATGTTTTCATGTGGATGCTATCTCTGTTCACAGGGTCCAGTAAAAGCAGCCTGAAGTCTGCTTCTCAAGGTCTTCAACATGAAAAGTCACTTACATCTTCTCAGCCAATTCAAGTTCTTTTTAACAAAGCTCACGAAGCTCCTAACTTTTTGCTAACAAATCCAAGTAAGGTGGACATGTGGAGAGAGAGAAATCATGAGATCTCCAACAATATCCATCCTGAATCGGGTGTAGCTTCTAATATGTCCAGTTCATACCCCATTGCTTCTTCGTCTGATTTGTTCAACTCCTGGCCACACTCAGTCTCATCTTGTGAAAAACCTTCTAGTAGCTTAAGCCAGAGGTCAATATCAGTCCAGACACCCCCATTTTTGAACTCATCTGGCATCTTGAGTAGGACTGCTCAGACACCAGCTCAGACCTACGGGATTTTTGGAGACGGGTGGCATCTTAACAGTCATCCTAGATCTACCTCAAGTTTTGAAAGTGAATTGCCTAGCCGGAATGGATTTTACTACGGGTCCTCATCAGCATCCAAGGAACCTTTGGTTCAGGTCCCTTCAATCAGCTATAATTATCTGAACTGTAGTAATGAAAATAATGTTGCCTCTGAGCACACCGTCAATCGTTCTGCAAAGCTTTACATGGCTTCAAGTAGCATGGACATGAAATCTGCAAAAGATGTAAACTTGAATGTGGTATTTTCACCTGAGGCAGTTCCCCAGCAAAGTATTGAAATCAAAGATGGAGAAAGAAAGAATGAGGACCGTGTTGCTATGCTTCCTTGGCTAAGAGCCAAGCCTTCTTGTAAGAATGAGGCTACCATTACTGTGAGGGATCTGAACGTTGGGGAGTTAAGTTTCTTACAATCTTCTCTGAATCAGTCGGTCAATAAAAATGAAACTGAAAATAGCCAAATAGTTGCTGAGAATTTAAAGTCAGGTTCAGGTTCCAATAATATCGAGGCCAGCAGAATTGAAAGAAGCGATTTCTCGAATAACAAGAAAATTCTTGGGTTTCCCATTTTTGAGAATCCTCATATATCTAAGAATGAGTCTTCATCTCTTACATCACCATCTGAAGTAGAAGTGGACAATAACAGAAAAAATAGGGTATTTGATATGAATTTGCCTTGTGATGCTGCAGTTCCTGATCTGAGCCAAAAGAGTGCCGAAGAGGCACCGGTCATAGAGAAGAAATCAGATGTGAAGGATACTGGTTTCAGACATTACATTGATTTGAACTCATATGTTAGTGAGGATGAAACTTCATTGATACCCACTGTTTTAAGCACCAGTGTGAAGACTTTGGGGATAGATTTGGAAGCCCCCATAGTTCTTGAGACCGAGGAAGATGTCATTCATGAAGAAGAAAATCCACAGAAGGCACAGGAAGCACCTCTACAATCACCTGAAGGCCCTGAACACAAAACTGAGAGGCTGCAGGATGAAATTGTTAGAATAGCAGCAGAGGCAATAGTTTTCATCTCATCTTCTAGTCTCCACGATCATCGTGATGAGACAGTAGTTGCCATTTCATCATCTAATCCCCACAATCCTTTGGATGATGCCGCTTGCAATTCATCTGAAGCTTCTGTAAAGGACCCGCTTAATTGGTTTGTGGAGATAGTTTCGTGTTGTGGAAATGAGCTTGAGAGCAGAATTGATGCTTTTTTGAGAGGCAAAGATGGTGAGGATAACGAGGAATCTTTGTCAGAAGAGTTTGATTACTTTGAGTCCATGACATTGAAAATAACAGAGACCACAGAAGAAGAATACATGCCCACGCCACTGGTTCCAGAAAACTTCAAAGTGGAAGAAGCAGGAACCACCGTGTTACCAAATCGACAGCGAAAGGGCCAGGCAAGGAGAGGGAGGCAGCGGAGGGACTTCCAAAGGGACATCCTTCCAGGCCTTGCTTCTTTATCTAGGCATGAGGTAACAGAAGATCTTCAGACATTTGGAGGGCTGATGAGAGCAACAGGTCACTCATGGCATTCGGGATTGACAAGGAGGAACTCCACTAGAAATGGATGTGGAAGGGGGAGGCGGAGAGCCATAGTTAGTTCACCTCCTCCTCCCCCGCCACCTCCTGTGGCAGTAACCACAACTTGTACTCCACTGGTGCAGCAGCTTACTAATGTTGAAGTGGGACTGGAGGATAGAAGCCTAACAGGGTGGGGGAAAACAACTAGACGGCCTCGCCGGCAAAGATGTCCTGCAGGTAATGCTCCGGCCATCGCTATGACGTAAGGGAAGGAGGCTTTGATTAATTAGTTGAACATTCTATAGAGGGAAAGTAGAGAGTTGTTTCATTGGCTTTGGGGGGGTGAGGCTATTTGTGAGACATGGGGATTGTCCTTGTACATTTCTTATTCCATAATATGGGTTCCCTTAATTATCTGTCTTTGGGTGATTACGAAACTTTGTATTATTCATAAATAATGTTGCATGATTTCTTCCGGGATATATACCGCCTTTTCTTTTAGTGTTTGTGTGTGTGTCTGTCCTCAGGCTTGTTCATAGGAGTGTTATTTGTTCATAGTATTAGATACTATCACATGAGCAGTTTTTGATACATCTTGTTCCAAGTGGACATTTTGCAGATTGAAAACACAATTGTTGACACTTTACAGTAAATGTAAATGCAACTATGCTTATTGTCCTCTAGAATGAACAGGAATCAAATGAAACAGATGTTGACCACCATTTTTCTTTTCATTCTTATTTGATCTTTTAATAAATAAAAAAATGTTAATGATGAAAATTGTTTGTTTTCTTGCTTGTTCTAGTTGTTGCTTGAAGCCTTGAACAACTTCAAAGAATTATTTATCAAATATAGTAGGTAGGAATAGGATAATGATTAATGGCATGTCCTCTCCAATGAGAATAGATAAATTGTATTTTAAAAAGAAGAAGAAAAAAGAGCTAGTGAGAAATTGTGTCCTACATGAAGGGAAATTATAAGGTCACAACACCAGGAATCTTGTTCTGCAAAAATGTTGAAAGTGTTTCCTTCCTCTGAAGATAAATAATACTAATAAATTCTTGTTTGAATTTCTTTTTTTCTTTCAAGTGTCCCAGTCAACAAGGATGATCAATTAATGGAATGGGTTGATTTTTGTGATTGGGTGGGTCCAATTGCCCAAATCTAAGCGTGTGTAGGTACACAGGTAGCACAGGGCACATGTAAGTATGTAACACAAGTGCATTGTTTGTTTTGGTGTTTTATATTAATAAATCGGTTTCACTTCATTGTCTGTCCTTTTGCTCAGAAATTATGGTATTGTTTGGCTGAACTTGTCCCACATCTATGTTTTTAATTTTTATTAAATGAATATTTTATTTTAATTTGACCAACAAAACTTAGTGTATCCCACAATTCCACGTTCATATGATAAACTATATTAACTAAAAAAAAATTAAAAATAAGGGGTCACCTTCACTCTCCAAAAAATAAAATAAAAATTTGATTAGTATTACTTTGAAAATTCAAGGTAAATTCATGGTTATCATTTATTAGTAAACGATGCAAATTCTTATTTACACACATATATATATATATATAATTATTCAGATCAGTCATATGATACATTTGATAGGATAATTATCAATTTATTTATTGATACGAATAATTTATTTACGTTTTTAATTACAAAACTTTCACTTTATATATTTGAATAATTAATTAATCTTATATCAATTTGTGAATAATTGATTCTTAGCATTTCTCTTGATAGATTTACTAATATTCTGGCATCATCTTTTAATCAAATAATGATGGAAAATTTGGAATCTTCAAATTTAGATCATAGAATGCAATCTTTAAAAAGTAAATAAAAAGACAAAAAGTAGAAGGAAGAGAGAAGACACGCGAAGGAAAGGCGCGTGGGGAAGTGGGGAGTAGTGGAAAGAGAAGATCTAACTTTTAGTAGGCAAAGCGGGTGCATAAGTGTCCGTGTCGGTGTTTGTACAATCTCTCTGGTCACAGTCATCACTTCTTTTAGATACTCCATTCACCAATCACATTTCACTCAACTCCTCTCTCTCTCCCTCTCTATATATATATATATTTTTATCATACAAAAAACATACCCAATTCTACTTATCTGTCCTTTTCTATTATTTTTTATTATTTTTTTCTTTTTTCCAGTTTTGACCCTCTTTGTTCTTATCTTAGGGAGAATTGCAATGACATCCCCTCAAATTTGGTATGACTGCAACCATATAACAACGAATAGTTATTATACACTCAGACCCCCGAGAGTTAAGGATTGTTACTCAAGTACTAACAATTGAAGGCCAAATTTGTCATTTGCTTAACTGTTAACAAATAAAATAAAAATCAAAGCAACTAAAGTACGAGAGTGAACTAAGGGTATCGATCCTAAAATGTCTTATCAATTTTACTGTCAATCGCTTTCGAACACAAAAGAATGGAGTGACAAAACTACAAGAAGTGGTGGAAAGCTTGCTCTAAGATAATCCCAGTGTAACCCTAGAAGCCTGTTAGGTCCTTTAGTTTTGATTGATTTGATTCCGTAATAAAACGCGTTTTACTTGTATTGTTTTTTAATTTCTTAAGATATTTGTTACGTTCATATCCCTATATATAATAACTTGTCAAACAAGTTGATGTCTCTAATAAATACATGTGCTAGTGCAATGCGACATACTTAAGTTGTATAACCTTAACTTATGAACTTTAGTGTAAGTTAATTTTATGTAATATGCAGAAGATTATGCTGTATGCTATTTTGTCTTGTAATTATTTGTTTATTTTATATTTTTTATTCTTATAATTTAATTTTGCTATATTATACTATTATGTAGGTAATTATTATTTTTCATGAAGTAAACTGTCACACTTGTGAAACTAATTCTTTATATTATTCATATTTCATACTTTCATTTTTTAAGAAGTGAAAGTATATTGACAAATTAGGTTTCATCAAATTAGCATATTGATTAAATTAATTAGTCTCAACTTACTAGTTAACGCAACCGTAGATGGTATAACAAAAAAATAGTGGTTATAAACTCATAAACTCTTCACTTTTACATCTTTAGATAAACCATTGAAATTTGAAACTACACTTTTTAACTCATTAAGTAACTATTTATAACTACATTTTTTTTCAAAGCTTTTGTTTCCTTAACTACTTTGACTATCAAAACATTTTTTTGACCTCTATCTTGTTGACATTCTAAAATTTTTATTGTTGATTATACTTTTCATAATAACATTTTCCATTCTTTTAACTTGATAAGTCTCTAGCTCATTGACTATACTCTTAGAGCGATACAAACCAAATTTGAAGAGAAACAATTAATTTTTTTTTCCCATAATGGATACATTGATGGCAAGCCTTCTAATAGGCCAAGTGAGTTTTTATTGGTGCAATGAAAAACGATTATTATGTAGTGGTAAAATGATTTATTTTATTTTATTTTCATACTTAACTAAGAGCAAAAATGGCTTATTAATTTGATGTTCACATCTATACTTTTGTGTAATTTAAATTGTCACCGGTTCATAATTTTTTTTAGTGAGAGCCAAAACTGGATTGCAATTTGATTAAGAACTGTTAAGGGCATGTAGGACATTTCCAAAGTCAAAATGGAACAGATTAACAATTTGACTAACCACCAGGTCCACCATTAACTTTTAGGGGTCTGAATGTAGAAAACAGTTATTTCCTCAGCTGCATAAAATTATGCCCAACCTTAAAGGATGTGAGTGCAATTCTCCCCTTATCTTAATTTATATTGGTTTTTTATATCCTTTGTGTACTTCGATTTTTTTTCCACTTTTGTCATTGCAACTTAAATATTATTTAGCCATTATTTATTTAATTTTTAAAATCACATATTGTCTTTATTTTCTTGACAACGACTAACAATGAATTGTAAACGGATGTTGACACCATCCCAAGAGTCTTTTAACTACAAATTGGATAATCTTTCTTTTTTAAAATATAAGATTATGCCTACCTAATTTTTAGGAGCGGTGCTATTAGCACACCATCTGATCTATTCATGTTCCATTTTTTAATTATATAATATATTTTTTTCCGTTATCAAAATTACTTAAATAGACATATAATTTATGAAAGAAATCTTCTACAAAGTAAATCTATTAAAATCTCATATTCTTTTTCTAAAAAAAAAAAAACTCAGTAATCCGTTTCTTCAAAAAAAAAAATTAACTCTTAAACTCTAAAATCTGCTTCTTACATACATCTAAAATATTATGAAAGAGTTTGAGAACGATATCAAGAAAATTGAAGAATTGTCTAAGAACGATATCAAACATCTTGAAGAATTATCTGAGAATGACATAAAGTAAGAATTGTCTAACAATGTTAGTAAGCATCTGAAAACAATTCATTCTTTGGAAATAATTTTGAAGATTAGTTTTTCTTTAGAATGATATCAAGTTGTCGTTATGTTGAAGTATCCCTGTTATTTTTTATTTTTTCGTTTCCGATATAAGAAGAAAAAAAAAACTAAAAATAAAGAAATAAGAAGAAAAAAAATAAATCAATCAATGGAGGTGAGAGAGATGTATATAGATACAGATAAGAGATAGAGAGATCATATATGGTATGTATTAAGTTTGAAAAATAAGTAAAATGAGTAGTTTTGGAAATAAACAAAAAAAATTAATAAAAATATTTAATTTTATTTAATTAAATCAAGATTTTAAAAAGTAGGGACATGAATAGATCAGTGTGGTGTGTGTCAATAGCACCACTCAATTTTTAGTGATTTTATGATTTATGAATGATTGTTATATATCTATATTTTATCTTAATGTTTTTTTTTTTGAAATATTACATTAGTTTGGGGTATTTTGGAAAGATGAGAAGACTTGAACTTATAATTTCGTGGTATAAGTTTGAAGGGATTATCATTGGATCACTCTCATATCGCCATTCTTTATTTTAACTTGAGTCCCTGGAAAAAAGAAGTTTACCTTAATTTACATAAGATGGGCCGGGTTGTTGTCAAAGTTTGCTTTTAATTATTGTTTAAATTTTCAAAAAATGTAAGAGAATATTACCAATCTAATTATTATTTGTTAATAGTAAAGAAAAATATAAAAGATTAGAGATTCCATATTATTTGACATTTGTTAATAGTTGACCCACTGTATTACATTTTTTTTAGGGATCTAATCAGACACTCGAGCTCATAAATCTATGTAATCAAAGACAGAATATTATTCTTTAAAAAAGAGAGAGAGAGAAAGAAAGAAGATTATTAATTCACTTTGGAAGATGGAAATAGTGCTCAACGTCTTGGCCAAGCCTAGGATACGGCTATGATACCATTTGATGATGGGTCCTAGTTAGCTCGACATGGATTTGTGATGTTAGCTTTCGAGATAGGAGATGTTCCAGTGCTTCGCATAAGATGTGTGCCTCCGACGTGGTGAAAATGAGTGACCTCGATAGAGTGCTCATCCTAGTATTGACGGGATGGATGATCGTTTGAGGGGAGATCCGAACCACGAAGATAATGACGGTCCTTTGTTTGAGGGGAAGATTGTTGAGTGTGCGACCAAAGTCTCACATTGGTTAGACAAGAGGATGATCATGAGCATATAAGTACGAGGAGGTTTTGGGTAGAGACCCAAGAGCAAATTCGTGTGGGTTTATATCCAAAACGGATAATATCATACCAATGTGGAGAATGTGTGTAGTTTCCAATTATCTAAAATAATACTTTGATAAAAAATAATTATCTATAATAATACTAAACTGAATTTGTGAGTTAAACATCAACTTTATTTAAGTGATTAATGAAAAAAAAAAAACAAAAAAAAAATCGATAATGTAAGACTTAGAACATATTTATACTTTTAATTCAATGATTTTTTCTTGAAAGCTAACTTCATTGTGAGTGGAGGTTTATTAGGATTTGACGATAATAGACTCTATAATTACAATCAAGAATACAACTCCGACCAAAAATTTTATAAAAGAATTTTTCTTTCTTAAAATAAAAGAAAAAAAAAGGACTTCAGGTTCATTTCCTTTCAAAAAAAGCCGGTTTCATTAATTAATTAATTTTTTTGAAATACAAGTTTCATTAATTTCAAAAAATAAAAAAAAATAAAAAAATATAACCGGTTTCATTGGGTACATTGGCGGGAGTTGAAGTGAGATATGAAAGTGCAGAGTAACAGAAGTCTTCTTCTCCATATGAAACTGGATTGAAAAGCCAAAAAAACATGTTGAATCGCATGTCTGTGTTCCACCGACACGTATTTCGTACCAAAAGAGCTTACTTTCAACTAAAATCTTCTACTTACACAACCCAGCAACTATCTGTGGAACCATACGAACTCGATCCAACCGTTGCTTCGATTCAATCCATCCGTTCAAACCCATGTTTTTCTCTTCTGGGTTTTTGCAGTAACATCCATTCTCTCAAAAGAATCCATGCTTTACTCATCGTAGAGGGTCTTACTACTGATCTTTCGTGTAATACCAAACTGATTAGTTTGTATGGTTCTTTCGGTCAAGTAAAAAATGCCCGTTTGCTGTTCAATCAAATGCGTAACCCAGATTTTTATGCTTTTAAAGTGATGATAAGGTGGTACTTTTTGAATGATCTGTACGAGGAGGTTATGGCGTTCTATAGATGTTTGAGAAAATGCGTGAGAGAGCATGATAATTTTTTGTTTTCGATAATTTTAAAGGCATGTAGTGAATTGAGAGATGTTGATGAAGGGAGGAAGTTACATTGCGAAATCATTAAGGCCGGGAGTCCAGATAGTTTTGTTTTTACAGGTCTAGTTGATATGTATGCAAAGTGCGGAGAAATCAAGTGTTCTCGTCAAGTGTTCGATGAAAGTCCTGATAGAAATGTGGTTTCGTGGACTTCAATGATTGTGGGTTATGTACAGAATGATTGTGCTCAAGAAGGTTTGATTTTATTTAACCGGATGAGAGAAGGATTAGTTGAAGGCAACCAATTTACATTAGGGAACTTAGTTACTGCCTGTACGAAGCTAGGAGCCTTACATCAGGGGAAGTGGGTTCATGGGTGTGTGATTAAAACGGGCATTGAGCTTAACTCTCACTTGGTGACTGACCTTTTGGACATGTATGTCAAGTGTGGAGATATTAGAGATGCTAGGTTGGTATTTGATGAGCTTAGTACTATTGATCTTGTACCATGGACTGCAATGATTTCTGGGTATGTTCAAAGTGGCCATACTGAGAAGGCTTTGAAACTTTTTACGGATAAGAAATGGGTTGGAGTCATGCCAAATCGAATTACTGTTTCAAGTGTGCTTTCAGCATGTGCACAGTTAAGCAATTTGAATCTAGGAAAGACGATACATAGTCTTGGAATCAAGCTTGGGTTAGAGGATCCTACAGTAATAAATGCTCTGGTGGACATGTATGCCAAATGCAATATGATAAGAGATGCTCGTTATATATTTGAGTCACTTTCAGACAAGGATGTAATCTCATGGAATTCTATTATATCTGGGTATTCCCAGAATGGGTATGCATATGGAGCACTTGAATTGTTTAATCAAATGAGATCACATTCTATCTCCCCAGATGCAGTCACTGTAGTGAGTGTCTACTCAGCTTATGCTTCACTTGGCGCTATCCTACCTGGTTCTTCTCTTCATGCTTACTCTATAAAAGAGGGCCTACTGTCGTCTAATATCTTTGTTGGCACTGCACTTTTGAACTTTTATGCCAAATGTGGGGATGCTCAATCTGCTCGTATGGTTTTTGATGGCATGCGAGAGAAAAGCACTGTCACATGGAGTGCAATGATAAGTGGCTACGGAATGCAAGGGGATGGTAGTGGGTCCCTTGCACTTTTTAGTGATATGTTGAAGGAAGAAGTGCCACTCAACAAAGTAATCTTCACATCCATTTTATCTGCCTGTAGTCATACCGGGATGGTTGGGGAAGGTTGGAGATGTTTCTATGCAATGAGCAGGGAGTATAACTTTGTGCCTTCCATGAAGCATTATGCATGTATGGTGGATCTATTGTCCCGTGCTGGCAGGCTTGAAGAAGCATTAGACTTTATGGAGAATATGCCTGTTCAACCTGATGTCAGTTTGTTTGGAGCTTTCCTCCATGGATGTGGACTGTATTCCAGGTTTGATCTTGGAGAGTCAGTGATTAGGAGAATGCAAGAGTTAAATCCTGATAAAGCTTGTTACTATGTGCTCATGTCTAACCTTTATGCTTCGGATGGAAGATGGAGTCGGGTTAAACAGATTAGAGAGTTGATGAAGCAGAGAGGTTTGAGCAAGGCCCCTGGCTGTAGTGGGGTGGACTTGGATGCTGCTAACGATTCCTCATTCTCTAATGTGGCATCTCTTGCATAGTTGGGGTCACGAGATCTTTGTCACCAACTTTGAGGTAATTAGCTGTTGCAGTTAAAGCTGTAACGCTTCCTGTCCCAGTGGTAGATCAGTTCGGCTATAAACTTGCATTGGACTGGTATTGAATGTATCAGAGTAATAATTCCAGAGTCGAGGCTAGTTGTCTGGGACATTTTGAGATTTATACAGATACAAACGGGTAAAGGATTCATGCAGAAACACTCATGTTTCAGGAACATTTATAGAAAGGTATTGCAATGGAGCTGCACAATGGCTTACTCATGAAATCGCTTTTGCAGTATCAACCAATTATCATCCCACAATACGCTTTATTACGTTCTATTGCTCCACTGGACATGATCATGAAGAGCTTCATGTAATTAGACCATCAAAGATGTTCCTGAAAAATCATTTCACATCACCGAACTATCTATGAGCTTGAAGGAAGGCTGATGTCGGGTGCTCGCTCCAGGAGTCCAACATGAGTTTGTGAATTGGATGTATTGATAAAATCTCCTGAAAAGGGGGAGGCTGATAAAATGCATTGGGAGATTTGCAAATATGTGCAGATGTAGAAAAGTAGTAAAAGATTTGAGTAGATATTCTCATGGGGTTGGCATCTATCATTTTGGTGTGACTGCGGATTCCATCTAATGCTTTGCGACAAAGTTGAGGTTGTTTTGGGAGGAGGGAGGGACTTTGCGTGGGAAAAGTCATGTATTGTAAACCCTTTTTCACATTATAGAGACAGATGATTTATTCATTTATTTTTATGTGTATTTTACATGTAATATAAGCTATTGAATATTGAAAATCTGTTAGCTCCACTTAAATGACTTTTTTATTTTTATTTTTTATTATTATTACAACAAGGAGAAGAAGAAGAAGAAGTTCTGGGTTGGTAATGGTATTGACAGCTTTTAACTGAACCTAAACCCTTTTTTTTCTTAAATATTACATAAATTTGGGGTTTTTTTTTGGAAGGGAGAAGATTCAAACCCACGACCTCATGACGTAGGTGTGAGGGGTTTATATCGGACCAATCTCATCTTGTGGAAACTAAACAGTTCATTCCTGAAAAGGTACACTACTATTAGTCATCAAAATCATCTTGTTTGAGTGGAAAAATTCAAAGATTCAAAAAATTTATGCATTTGCCCTGTTTGCAAATGAGATGCGTCACCAGCTGTATATCAACAATCTTTGTTATCAAGCTCAATTGTACTGTATCCAGGGACCTTCCATAGACCTGCATCTTCCATTTCATATCTCACCTCCCTAAATTTATCCCAGTTTCCTACTTGGGCATATATATTAGATAATAAAGAATAATATCCAGTATCCTCTGTACTAATATCTAAAAGGTCCTTTTCAATGATTTTCATCATATCAAATCTTTTGTAGATTCGACACCCATTAAGCAGAGCACTATATATGCTAGCATTTGCAGGGAATGGCATTGAGTGGATCATTTTATATGCTCTATTGATATCACCAGCGCGACTCAGAAGATCAACCATACAAGCATAGTGATCGGATTTGGGTTCAACTCCAAAGTGCCTCATTTCGTTAAAATAAAACTCCCCTTCTTCCACGGACCCTGAATGGCTGCAAGCTGATAGAATGTTCATGAAGGTAACTTCATTGGGTTTTATTCCTGAATCTAACATTTGCTTGAAGACTGAGATGGCAGCATTTAACTGACCATGCATTCCATGTCCAGCAATCATGGTACTCCAGGACACCACGCTCCTTCTTGACATGCTAGTGAAGACTCTTTGGGCTGTTTGAAGGTCTCCGCACTTGGCATACATGTCAGCTAGAGCTGTATCAATATACATATCCTTGCTCACACCATAAGTGATGAGCTTGTGATGAACCCATTTTCCCTTTCCAAGATTACCCAAATTGGAGCAAGTTTGAATTACAATCAAGAAGGTTACTTCATTTATCTCAAGACAGTTCAAGTACATTTGATAAAAAAGATTGAAGGGCTCATCTGATTTACCATTACGAGAGAATCCACAAATCATTGCATTCCATGTTACAACGCTTTTCTGTTGGATCCTCTCAAAAATTCGGTAAGCTAAACTCAGAAAACCACATTTGGAGTACATATCAATTAGCGAATTGAGGACAAACTCGCTTGAAAAATCTCTTTTAATAACATGACCATGTATCTGAAGTCCTAGCTGTATTAAATCCACATTTCCACAAGCTGAGAGAGAACTTGCCAGACTATATGAGTCTGGCATGTAACCCTGTGCCTGCATCTGTGCAAAAACTATTAATGCCTCCTCCAACATTCCTTTACAAGCATATTCTGATATGAGCATATTCCATGATACAATATTCCTTTCTCCAATTGAATGAAGAACCTTCTTGCTTTCACTTAGTTTACCGCATTCAGCATATAATTCTATTAATGCAGGTCCCAGAAATTCACCCTCTGCTTCTGTAAGTTTTCTAATAATATGACAGTGAACTGACTTCCCTTCACTAAGCAATGCTAAACCAGAACATGAACCTAGAATACTCATCAAGGTTGTTGAATTAGGTTCCACCTTGAACTCTAGCATCTTGATGAAAGCGTCTAAAGCTTTTCGGAAACATCCACTTCTATTATAACAAGAAATCATTGCGATCCATGAAGCAGTACAATTTTTCTTAATCTTAACAAAAATCCTCTCTGCACTTAACAAGTCACCACATTTACTATACATTGTAATAAGAGAATTACCCAATGGCCCGGAAATCTTAGTCTCCCTCCGCAATATATGACCATGAACCAACCTCCCTAGACTCCGAATACTTAATTCACCGCAAGCCTCAGCCAGACTGAGCATCGTCACGAAATCTGGATTAACACCTTCAGTAACCATCAAATGGAACATCTTCAACCCTTCAATAACCTCCCCATTATCAAAACAACTTGCAATAATTGAACTCCAAGAAACCACATCTCTCACAGTCATTGTATCAAACACTTTCCAGGCATCACCTAAACAGCCTATTTCACCATACATAGAAAGAAGTGTAGTCTGAATAACATCATCATCATCAAACCCACATTTGATAATCCTGGAATGGACATTTCGGCCTATACCCAGATCACCAAAACCAGAGCAGGCTCTCAAAACAGATGGATAAATAAATTCAGTGAGCTGGGCTTGCTGGTTTATCATGTTATAGTAGAGTGAAATGGCATCTTGAAAGAAAGAGTTCCAGACATGGCACTTGATGAGCACAGCCCACATGAAAGAATCAGGCTTTTGGAAGGTTTGAAAGACAAGTCTTGAAGAATGAAGAGTAGCGAATTCGGCGTAGGACTCGATGAGCCTGGTGGAGGCTGGTGGGGTTTTGTGGAGACCAGTCACCAAAAGGTGGGCATGGAGTTGGATTACAGTCCTTAAGGTGGTGCATGATCTGAATAATGGCATGTAAAGAGTCATTGCTTTTGCTTTCTTAGTCGATAAACAGCAGAACTGGTTGCATCCTTGCACTTGTTATTTATACTCGTTAGCCATTTTCAACCAACCCGCTCGAAAAAATAAATGATCGTCGTTGGTGTAATGGTGTAGTTTTATTTGATCGGGTCATCAATAAATTAGGTTAATAAATTTTTAAAAATAATAGATCGGGTTTGAATTTATCCCTTAAACTATAACCCATTTTGTTTTTAAAATATTTTAATTTTTAACGTAATTTCTTTTTGACAAGCATAATTTTAAAAAAAAAATATAGTTTTGACATACATTTATTTTTGATTTAATATAATTTTAGACATGAATTATAATGCATTATAGTATATTTGTTGATATTATTTGAGTATTTAAATATATATATATATATATTTTTTAAATATTTTTCTTAACACCATAATATGCTTGTTGATATTATTTGAGTACTCATGTAATTTTTTTTGAATACCAATGGTAATGAGTGCCGGGTACAGGTAGTCAATAAATATATAGCAATAAATTTATTTTTCTATTTAGAAAAAAATAAGTCAATAATATTTTTTAAAAATGTTTTCAAATATCATTATAAGAAAGATCTTTGGATTTAGGTACAGTTCATAAAACATTCTAAAATATTTTTACATCTAAAAATATTCTTGCATCTACACATTTTAAAAAAAATTGTTAATTAAATATATATACTGTTAATTATTGAATTTGTGCAACCAAAACCAAACCTGTTCATGTTTGCACGGATCTTAGCAAGCAAAATTGTTCATGTTTGTGCAAGTACACCTGTACAAGTAACTCGGAGAGTAATTGTACACTTCTTGTTCACTTAATCCAGAACTGTTCATGTTTACACAGCTCTTAGCAAGCAAAATTGTTCTTGTTTGTACAACCAACTCCTAAAGTATAGGAAGACCCTCATAGCGAATAATCTCATTATGTCCCGATAGACCCTAAACCTTTTTGATTTCAAATTTCCAAAAAAAAAAAAAATTTGACTTTACCACAACCAAGCTTTTCCAAAGAGTTGCATCCAGACTAATTACATGCATATGATGTACTTATATTGTGCAAAATCAAGTGTCTCACTTCTGTGAAAGAATCATGTTAATAAACAGAAATATTTCCAGACAAGTAATAAATCATTCCTATTAAACTTTCTTTAGGGTTGATGGTAAAAGTGCATACAGCATTAATTATAAATCACCAAAAATGTAGCAATCGAGGCCTTGAGTAAAAGCATGGGGAATCAGTCCACTTTGTCAAATGAATTCACCGTCCAAACAGTAATGATTAATGGAACTTGCTCTACTACTTATGATTAATGCAAAACATCCAAACAGTAAACAATCTTTCCACAGGGAGGAGAGAGAGAGAAAAAGACTGTGTTAGTAAAAGATGCAAAGAGCATGTACATATTTCCATTTGAGCATACTATAATCTGAGATCATATTTCTTTTCCTGTGCAAGAAAGGTGGAGTATATACACAAAAAAAGGAATAAACAGCATTTGCGTTCTATAATTACGGCCAGTTGACAGTATATCCTCTTGCTAGAAAACTTCATTTCTTAAAACATAGGTAGTAAAAGAATCTTCCAACTCATTTCCAAACCAGCTAACCTGAGGATCTCCGGCTCCACTTACCAGTGCATGATTTTTGCCTCCCCCACTTCCTCTTATTGTTACGCACATTGGACCTGGAAGAGGAAGGTTGACCATCAGGCACAGACATGTTTACAGGCAAGTCAGCTTCTGGAGCCATAACAGGAGGAAGGGCTTCCAGACTACTCATTGGTACATGAGGGTTCTCTGTGAACTGACTTATAACTCTTTCAAAATTATACAACTCTTCCTCAGATGTCTGATTATCCATCAGGTTCGCTTCCTCAATCTGTAGGGATGAAGAATGAGCAACTTAGTTCATTATACATGAATAAATTGATAATGCAACTTAGTTCATTAAGCCAGTATAAAATCCCAAGTCCTAAGTCCTAACATTCCCATAATCTGATCAATTCTCAATAATGCTCTGAACTCTCTAACTTGACATCATTTACATCAAAATCAAAAGGTGGGTACATCAGGGTAAGTCTACATTTATCACCAGAAACATAAAAAAAAAATGGCAAAATACTACTACTTTATCAGCAGCAAAAATGAAAATGTTTGTTAAGATCAGTTCATGTCAACCAATTGACAATGAGAAAAGATTTTCTGTTATACTCAATAGTGTATAGAAAAGGTTTCCATTTAAATAATACTGAGTTTAAGACTGTTGAGACTTCTTAAATGCCAGGGAAATGAACTTACATTTTCACATGAGACCCCAACCTGAGGTAGGCCAATGCTTTCAATCATATCAGCAAAAGGATTCACCTCTCTATGACTTGAAACTGTACTTTCAGGCATAAAAAGATTTCTCATGTTACACTCGGATATATGCTGGGATGAAATATACTGAGATCTATCCAGCATTCCATTTACATTTTTGGGAGAAGTAGCTCGATCAGAACCGGTCAATGCATCACATGGAACAAGCAAGCTCAATCTGTTAACAGATGTAAACTTTCCAGGATTTTCACTCACCACCTTGTTGATTCGGGTTTTCAATTTATGAACTTCTGACTGTGCCACTTCAATCTTCCAAAGTATTTGCTCCAAGGAGTTATCACCCTCTCTCGACTCAAGAGATGTCCATCTATCCTCAAACTCAAAATTATCATTGTGATTGGTATCTGCAGAAATCATCAGAGGACAAGTTGAGAAAATAATATACTGCTGGGAAATTCAGTTTGACATGATATCCAAAGTTTAGATGATGTCTCTTAAACAAGATATTAAGATAACCTTGCAGGTATCTAAAAGGTAAAATCTTTGTCAGAAACAGAAAGAAAAACAAATCTTAAATAAATGATGAAAATAACATATGCAACACATGAAACTATAGTTTTAGATGAAATATTAATGTCAAAGATCTGCCAGAGTAAATTCATCAGAATAATATATAAATCCAAAAAAAAATTCATTATACAAAATTGTCACAGAACTAAAAGCAGTTTCAAACCAAAAACTGATAATTTGCAAAAAACTCATCATCCTCTTTG
The DNA here is from genome assembly GCA_033220585.1 of Dipteronia sinensis. NCBI lineage: Eukaryota > Viridiplantae > Streptophyta > Magnoliopsida > Sapindales > Sapindaceae > Dipteronia > Dipteronia sinensis. Next base: position 67,760,237 of record CM065638.1, on the reverse strand, counting down.
TTGAAATATATTTTTCAATATCTCGGAAAATAAATTTTAAGGCAATGAGAATTTGTTATAATTTGATATAATAGACATATAAATAAATTCTAATATCAATTTGTTGAACAAACTTTCTTTGGAATGCAGACATACCACATGATTTTTTTTTCTAGCTTGGAAAATAATGCTCATGCACTCAAGTCCACTTTCTATAATATAGAAGCAATTTAGGAAATCCATTGCCCACGTTAATAACACATTAAATTACAGCATTTAGGAAATCAAATTAACTTCAAACTGGCAGCTAAGATTATTATTTCAGGTTCAAAACACAATATTGTCACTGATCAAACAGAACTAGATAGTTGGTTTCATACAGCTATAGTATCATAACATCCAATAGGCAATAGCAGGTGCTTACTACTTATATTATAAATAGTCTCCTGATACTTACTGCACAACTTACACAATCACTAAAATTCAGGCTTCTTACCTAAATTACCAGCATCATTATCCACAGAAGCACCATAAACAACAGACCTCTTATATTCTGGGAGAAGAAACGGAAAGACCGATCAGACTTGTAATAGATATAAACATGGCATGAAACAAAGAACTATGAAATAAATACCATAATAAGAAAAGAGGTTATGGTGTGACAAATATGATGCTAGATCAGTTGTCTCTTCGACTCGTTTTCTCTTTTTCCTCTTCATGACTTGATTTACTCCATTTTGACAAGAAAATGGTAGTGATGTAACATCATAACCTTCTAATGTTGACTTTTCAAATTCAAACTGCTTTTTCTGATCATATTTTGCAAGTTCTCTGTCATACTTAAGTGCCTGAGACTGAAATTCCTTGATTTGGAGTTCTGCCCATTTACACCGCCACATAATAGGATGTACAAACCTTCGCCAATGATTTGACAACTTTTTGTTCCTGAAAAATTGGGAAGCAAAAATATATTACATGTATATGTCACAATAATTCAAGTCAAACCAAGCAAAAATATACACCCACAAAATTGCTAAGATCACTGCTGACTTTTATAAATCAAATTTAGAATGCGTAGGGTAATTTATTTAGTTGCAGTTACTTTAGTTGAGCTAATAAAAGAAAAAACTGTTACATCTAGACTGATATTACTTTGCTGACTGTGTTTTAGTGCATTTCTTAAACATAAAAAAAAAAAAAAAAAAAATTCATGCAAAATCGATGTATTATATATGTAGTTTGGTGGGCTGGGGTCAATTTAGTTGACAATGGAAAAATATGCAAGAAGAAAAGCATCAAAATAAAAGATAATCAAACTTAACCAGTGGCACAAATATTTGCACAGATAAATATAACAATGTACAAAATCCTCAAATTTGATCAAATTGACAGCACGTTACTCCGGTAATTCAGAAAATCCTAAATTCAACATAAAAAAATTCAAACAAAATTTTCCACATTTCTGTGAGAACTAGAACACATAATTTCTTACCCTACCCTACCCTAACATTTATTCAACCAGTTATGCAACCTAAACTCCAATCTAACAAGAAAGCAATCAGTTCCAAGTTACGTTAAATTAAAATGGCAAAAACTTTTCCAGCACAGAGGAAGTAACTTGATTATATGACCAAATTCCAATGCAATGTACATACTCAAGGGTTTCAGGAAGGTCATGATCTTGAATTCTTAAATTTACAAAGCTACATAGAAAAATCAGAGGTAGGTGATACATGCATGAACTAATCTAAATTAGAAAATACCTCATAGGCAATACTGCATCAAATACTGATGCCAATCCATTACCACCGCAAAATGGTGAATCAACTTCAACATCACCAATAGTTGAGCCGTCCTCAGTCCCAGATATAGTGTCACCAAAAGAGCTACAATTCTCAGTTGCATCATTGCATTCAGCTTCAACCAACACATGGTCAATAGATTTTGTACAGTTAGTTATATTAACTCCTACATCCTCACTTCTGTTCTGTACCTTAGTTTCCCCATCAAATAAAGCTCCCATGTGAAAGGTGTTATCCTCAATATTACTCACACAAGGCATAAGCGTGTCTTCATGACACTGGAAGACACTTCCATCATTCTGCTTAGTAGCAGAAATTTCCATCATGATATCTGACTTCCCTTCCATCTCTATGGCAGGGCCCATACCGGTATAATGCAAATCAGTTCATTCTTTCAAGCAATTATTCCATGACTCCTATACAAATAAAAAATGACCAGTTCAACCAAAGTCTAAATTGTGATAATGTAATTAGAAATGAAGCATCAAAAATAACAAATGGGTCCAATCAAAATGCTACATGCTATGAACATGCAAGAAAATTTTGTAACTACAAGTAGAAGGCATAAAAAACAAATCTTTAACAACCAAAAAAGGATTTTGTGTAAGGGGAAGTTTGATTCATATTTTAAAAATATTTTTTTCAAAACTCAGGACACAATCCAAAAGTTTGTGTTGTATTCTCGGTGGTTTTTATATCAGAATTTGTGTTTGATGTAGTATCCATATACTGTTTCCAAATTTAAGAAATTATAGAAATAATCAGTAAAGATAAAGCCAGGAGAGACTCTAAGCTAAAAGTTTCTTTCATCAATCTACACGTAAAAACAGAACCTATGTATTTACGAGGGAGAAAATCTACAGGCCGTTTCAGTAACTCTTTCAGTTTTGTCTTCTCAAATATTTCACCACCAACAACAGCTATTTTTCTACACTCATCGAGACACCTCACTTCTAAAAGTCGGAAAGGCAATTTTTGAAAGTCTAGAAAACAACCCAACTCCAACTACAATGTTTTGTTCATCTAAAAAACCCAAAAAACTACCATGCGTGTAAACTCCAAACCCTCACAAACTCACATATTCCTATTGACTGAAAACTGTAAACAAATCCTAATCTTACACATAAAAGTCACATATTGATATTGCCAACGAATATAATATAACATAATTTAGAGAGTGAAAAATAATTTAAATATATCACAATATGTAAGGAGGAATCTCACTCAGTTTCAAAACCCATGGAAACAATAAACGTAAATTGTTACCTCAAGTTTCTGTGAAGAGAATTAAAGAACAAATCATTTGTTTACCTGGTGCAAATCGTGAGATGCAGCGAACAAAGGGTGAGGGAGAGGCGCGACGGCGGGCAGAGGAGCAGTAGCGGCGATAAGAGGAGTTGAGTAGCGGCGGGTGTGAGACTCACCGTCAGAGAGTGTGTGAGCGGCTGCTGGTGAAACATTAGGGTTTGATTTTTCTATTTATATGATACGTAAATTTACACAAATACCATTAATAGTGAAATTACATATGCGTCCCTGCTAATCGTATCAATCAAGTGACAAGATTAGTTAAACGAGTAACGCTAGGCTTCTCAAACATTTGGGGAAGAATTTAGAAAAAAAAAATTGAAAAATCTAACATTACTTTTAATTAAACACGAACACAATACATTTATTAAACGAGTTTAGTAGATTGACACAACCCGTTTAGTGTCAACCCTAACCCGTAATAATCGTCTCGTATTTGTGACGAAACTCGTGTTTGTGACCCAAATTGTCATCTCGAGACAACAATTTTTTAAGAACAAATTATAATAACATACATCGACATTTGATATAATTACATGAAAATTATCAATTTACCTTTAATTATACATAAGTATTCTGCCGTTAGTTGACTTCGTTAAAGTTAAGAGTAATGCTATTGAGAATTCATTAAATATCTTTATACACTCCATTTTTTTTATCATATGACAATTTTATTTTAATTAAAATTACTAAAAATGATAAATTAATTCTAAATCACTACATAACAATTAAACTAGACTCCAACATTACTTCTTCTTCTTATTTTATATAAACTCTAAAACATTTTTTTTTCAATATCATTAAATTTTATTTGATTTCAAGTGATGAGAATGAATTACAATAATAACAAAGTTTTTTTTTTTTACAACAGTACATAGAAAACAAAAGAAAAACAGGTACAGAGCCTAGCAAAATGAGGGAGAATACACAGGCATCTCTGCCATAACAGTTGTAGTAACACAAGGTAGGAATTCCTCCAACTAAAACAAGTCTTCAGAAGAGACCAAACCATTTTTACCAAGCCCATTAGCAACATTGTTAGTTGATCTGGGGATGTGCTTGATAGAAAAACCACCCATCTCCAACCACAACTTTGAAATATCAGACAAAATCACCCTACAAGCTGAGTTAAGATGACTTCCCTCGTTTATCCATTTCACCATCATGACTGCATCCGATTCTAGGATAGAAGGAGTCAGTCCACAAACTTTAGCAAACTGGAGACCTCTTAAGATAGATACGGTTTCCGCCACCTGAGCGGACTAAGAAGCCATAAGTTTTTAGGAGCTGGCTACCAACACGGAACCTGTAGAATCCTTAATCACAATGCCAATACCAATAGTACCCGTACTAACATCAATCGTCGTGTCACAATTGATCTTGTACAAACCTGTGCTCGACGGTCTCCAAATATTATCAACTGGGATCCACTCCCTCAGCATTGGGTTCAGCTTGGAGGCAAACTCCTTGTACTCAGACAGGAAATTCTGCGCCTAGTCCACCAGGGTAAACATGTCCTGAGTTGGAGAGCCATGTATAGAAGCATTGCGAAGAAACCAAACCCTTCAAACGGTTACACAAAACAACTCAATTTCATCACTATTAAAAACAGTAAAGCACTTTAGAACAAAATAAAATAAACTACCGTTTTTTTTCTTTGATAACTAGCCAACTAGCACATATATCTTTTGATATTTGGTAGTTCCACAGGCTATGTAGAGTTAACTCAATCATTTTGGAACATAAAGGGCATATAGGGTCTACTGGGATACCTTTACGAGCCAGATTCTCCATCGTCAGAATCCAGTCATGGCAAGCCCTCCACACTAACACCTTAACCTTCAGTGGGACATCAAGTTTCCAAAAGGTTTTCCACCAATTAGCAACTGGGTTCACATTGGAGGAGCTAGGATTTGCTTCAAGGGATCGACCAACTCAATAACCACTCTTAACTGTAAATCTCCCACTACTCTCGTAATGGCATAGGACCATATCTTTCGAACTATTTGAATCAACTAGAATCTACAATATAGCCTCACAATCTTTTCTCGAGAAGTTCTACTTAATTAAATGAGCATCCCAACCACCTGAGGTCGACATGAGACTATCAACTGTAGCGTTATCGTCCAGGAATAGAGGAGACAAAATTTTAAAGGTTGATGGTCTCGGTATCCACCTGTCTTTGTAAATCCTGATAGCCGAACCTCCACCCACACTCCATCTCAAACCCTCATCAAGTAAGCCTTTCCCCCAAAATAAACTCTTCCAAACAAAGAAGTCAGAAGACTTTTTAGAGGTTTCCAAATTTTTTTATTGTGGAAGTGGCAGCCTTTTAAGACTCTAGCAACAAAAGATTCAGGTTTTTTTGAGATCCAGCCAACACTGATTAGCTAGGAAGGCCTTGTTGAAGGTTTCGAGATCGTGAAAGCCTCCTCCACCTTCCATCTTAGACTTACAAAGGTGAGACCTTGTGCACTAGTGAATTTTCTGATTCTTTAGGTTGCTTCCCCACCAGAAATGGGAGCATATGCGTTGAACTTCATAGATCAAACCTTTCGGAAGGTGGAAGAGGCTCACGGTACAGGTTGGGACAGATTGAACCACTGCTTTAATAAGAATTTCTTTTCCTTTAATAGAAAGTAACTTGTTTCCCCAACCTTTAATTTTTCCCAAATATGGTCAGTAATATCAGCAAACAATTTTTCATTTTTTCCTGCCTATAAAGCACATGAGGCCCAAGTACCTCTCATGGCATTCCACCAGACGAACCTCCACTTTTGCAACTAGGGTTTCTCCTTCAACAGCTGAGAAAGAAAGACTTACGCATATAGTCGACTTATTAAAGTTTACTAGCTACCTCGACGCTTTATTATAAATATCTAACACTTGTTTTACTGGCAAACAATTTTTCTCATTAGCCTTTAAGAATAAGAGGCTATCATCTGCAAAGAATAAGTGCGATATAGCAGGACCTTTCCTACTACAATTAAAACCCGAGTGATTTCCTTCCAGTTGTGCTTTTTGATTAAGACCAGAAAAACATTCTGCACAAATCAGAAACATATATGAAGACAGCGAGTCTCCCTGTCAGAGCCCCATAGATGGCCTGCTATATCTGCAAATGTCACTATTAATCAACACCAAATAGGACACTGAAGACACGTATCTCATAATCGGTTAGTCCAGACATCGGAAAAAACCAACTTCTTCATCATTCTCTCTAGGAAAATCAATTCAACCGGATCATAGGCTTTAGACATATCTGATTTGATCGCCATGGAACCGTATTTCCTTTTCCTTCGCTTCAGTCTATGTAAGCACTCAAAGCCCACGATCGTGTTATCGGAGATCAGTCGACTCGGGACAAAAATGCTCTGAGTATCTGAGATCACCACTTCCAAAACTCTTCTAAACCTATTAGCCGATGTTTTAGCTATTGTTTTTTGTTTTGTTATAAAAGGAATTGGCTTATTGTAGCTTCTTCCTATTGTAAAATAATTTTGAAATATCATGTGTTGAATGTTGATGTGTTTTGATTATCCGAGAGATCAGACTTCGAACGCTAAACACCTTCTATTTCGGACTTTGGTTGCAACAGTTGGTTTTTTTTTAGTATTTTTTTTATTCATAGAACACACTCATTTAACTCAGATCTTACGTGCCTCCATTGAGATTTTTATGAGTAATTTTTTATTATCGAGACCTCATTTGTCGGAGGGGAAATTTGTTGCACAAGTAATATTTTTATTAAACCATTTAATGTTTATATTATCTTTTATTAATATAAAATTTTAAAATTCAAATATTAATTTTAATTAAAAATAATAATATTGTACAGTCCAGTACAATCTTGTACCAAACATAGTATTATAACATAATACAGTCCAGTACGGCATTGTGCGATATAGTACCAAACACATGACAATATTAAATATAATCCAATCCAAGTACTGTATGGTGCGGCGTGCCAATCATGCCCAAAATGTATCAGGATTATACGGGCGGTTAGAGATAAGAAGGCTATTTTTGAATTTAACTATAAGGTTAAGGACAATTTAGGCATTGTGCGCATCTCTCATCTTCTTCTAAAATTAAAAACCCTCGAGAGATGTAATTTGTTTATGTTTTTCCGGGATGGGAAGACTCGGCCTCTGATTCTAGAGTACTCCGTAATGCATTAAGTCGGCCCACGGGTCTCAAAGTTCCCATAGTTAAAATTCATGACATTATATTTATAAATCAATGAAGTTTTAGAAATATTTATACTTTTTATTATAATTATTAAAATTTCTTCGATTTTCATCCTTAAATTAATTGGTAGGATATTATTACCTTGTGGGTGGTGGATACACAAACGGTGAGGGATTTCTTGCACCATATATAGGAAAAACGTACCATCTATCCGAATGGAAAGAAGGACGTTCACCTCAAAATTATGAAGAGCTTTTCAACATGAAACATGCATCTGCAAGGAATGTTATAGAAATGTGTTTTGGTTTGTTGAAGATGTGATGAGAGATTTTGCGAAGTCCATCTTTCTATCCAATTTGAAAATACTATTCAAGCATGTGTCTAAACAACCTAAAGGGGGGTGAATGAGTTGTTAATTGATTATTACCAATTTTTTGATTAGTCAATATTAATAACAATTAACCAAACAAACAAACAAGCAAAATCAAGTAAAGTGCGGAAATATAAAGAACAGCTTGATTTTTACGTGGAAACCCTTCAACAAGGGAAAAACCACGGGCTATCCTTCTAGCCACACAAGATCATAGAAATCCACTATATGAATAAAATATTACACCCTCAAGTGATACTCGGACTCTCACTCTCGATAACCTTAGGCTACGGACACTACCACTCGCCACTCTTGGTTCAATCCCTAGTGATATCCGATGATCCACTACTCTTGGCGTGAACACCTTCTACTCTACCCCGCAGGCCTTTTACAGTGGCACTTGATCAATGCTTGCCAACCACACCTTGGTTGCAAGACTTAAATACTTGTGCAACTTCACCCCAAAGCCACAAGACTTTGAATCAATGAAGAGTATAAAAGTCTAAGTGTATATATGACAATATACTCAATGCAATAAAGTGCAGGACCAAACACAAAATGCTTAATTAGATGTTATAATGCAATTAAACAACATAGTTATCAAACAATACCTACATGCCCATCAATAATGACTCAATTGGATTGCATATGGATTCTAGCAATCTAATTGTCAAATAAGTCTAACCTAACACAAGTTATCACAATAAATAACAAGGGCAATAAATATGCAATCAATGAGGCATAAATATCAAGGTCTAGATGCAAGACATAAAGACTTAGCTAAAAGGGTAAAAAGGTCCTAAATTTTAGCTATCACAAACAAACCCAATCAAATATTCATGAACATTAACTAGTTGATTAAAACACAATTTCTCAACCTAGTTATCAATAAATACACATGAATATTTATGACCTAGCTTTTAAGCAAAAATGACATAATCAATTAAGCTATCATAAAACAAACCCAATCAAATATTCATGAACATTAACTAGTTGATTAAAACACAATTTCTCAACCTAGTTTTCAATAAATCACACATGAATATTTATGACATAGCTTTTAGGCAAAAATGACCTAATTAATTAAGCTATCACAAAACAAACCCAATCATATTATCAATCAACATAATAATGCATTCGAAAATGATTTCTAAATATCATATGCATTAAAAATGAAATCTTGGACTTAAAGAACAATAAATGAAGATGAGATACTTGTTCTTATTTACCAAGTCAAGATTGATAAAGACCCATTTGTGATTGATTCAATGGATGTCATAGATGCATGAGTTTTGGGTTTGGAGAGTTAATCAAAGATTAAATGAAGCTCTCTCTCTCTCTCTCTCTCTCTCTAAAACGGGGTCTTTCTCTCTCTAGGGTTTAATTTCTGAGTTGCTGGTCTGAAATGGTGAAGAAGATGGTCTATTTATACTGGAGAAAAATGAGCTAAAGAGAAAAGACAAAACTGCCCTTATAAAAAAATGAGCTGACCCGTGGAGACCAATAATAGCATTGCTGCTTGATATTCAAGCGGCTCAAAACATGACCAAACGACATCGAAAAAAGTCGTATAATATACCGTTGGAAATGTATGGAAGTATACTTTATACTCCAATTTATATAATGAGGGTTTGATGTCTGTAGAAAACGTTATGGTCATTTTAGTGACCAAAGGTCAAAAACGGACAACAACAGAGTTGTCCAGTTTTGGTGGTCACTTTGGAGATTTCAAAACCAATCCAAACGGTCATGAAATATTACGAATAATATACCATTGGAAAGGTATGGGTGTCTAGTTTGTACAAAAAATTTCAAAACTCATTTTGAAGCTTTGTATCAAACGTTATGGTCACAAGACCATACAAATGTCAGTTTTGAAAAACATTTAAATTATTGAAATCCACTTTTTTGAAACTAGACACTTTACTGCAAACAACCAAACCAAAATAATAGAAGAATTAGACCTTCTCAAATGGTCACTCAACGCACTAAGACAAGCACACCATCGTGCAAGCGCGGAAAACACAAGCACACACACAAAGCCACACTTAAATCTAGAAATAAAGTGCTAGTGTGATTGTGAAAAAAGATGCACATATATAAACAATAAAGAACACAAATGCAAGATGAACAAAATATGCATGAAGTGTGTGTGTGTGCACCTAAACTCTTCAAGAGACAAAGTCAAGTGAATATACATTTTGCTCTTGAAGTTATGGAGATGCTTGGAAGCTTGCCAACGAGGACCTAAGCTACCCATTACACAATCATCCCCAATGTGATGTGGTTTGTCATGAAATAAGTCAATCATAAAATCGAGGTCCTTACACAATACCGCATAATTACTGTTTGTTGTCTTTTACATAACCTCATTATAATTGAAATGTATATGGGCCCATTAGAGCATGAATTAAATGAGATTTATAACTATGAACATGATGATGAAGATGCCGATACAATAGCTACAACCAAAGGATTAGAACAATGGACTATATGGAGAAGAGACTTGGCTATGCAAATGTATAATGAGTGAAAAGCCCGCATGTGTGTTTAGTTAATGCCTTTTGTTAGGATTATGCTAAAATACTTTCTAGTCTGCAACACACACATGTATATATATATATATATATGGCATATTTGCTGCTAGCTAACTGTTTCTATCGGCACTGATCTTCTATCGAGGTTTAATATTGATTATATATGGTTTGTTTATAGTTTTTTGTTTTTTTTTTGTTTTTTTGTTTATAAAAGGAATCGGCTTATTGTAGTTTCTTCCTATTGTAAACTAGTTTTAAAATATCATGTGTTGAATGTTGACGTGTTTTGATTATCCAAGAGATCAGACTTCGAACACTAAGCATCTTCTATTCCGGACTTTGGTTGCAACAGTTGATTTTTTTTAGTATCATCAAAATACATTACAAAGTTGAAGTATTCCGCAATCAAAAATCCAATAGCCAAATCCATTGCCAGATCGAAACACAAATCCATCGCCGGATTGAAACAAAAATCCAGTAGCCAAATCCATAGCCAAGTATTCAGCATTCACCAAATCCATCGCCAGATTGAAACACGAATCATCAACAACCACAATCAACATCAATCACAACCACCACCAGAACCCAAATCGCCAAACCACCACTACCACCAACGAAAATCCAGATCGAAACCAAACCCACCGACCGAATCACCCACACCAAACGAGGAGGATGATGAGAGAGAGAGGAACAATATCGAACCTAGATTGACAAACAAACCCAGATCAAACCCCGTCGGTGTTGCACTTCCGGTCGTCATCGTCGTCACTTCTGGTCTACGTTGTTGGATATTGTTGGGTGCTGGGTCTCTTCTCGTCGCTTCTGGTCGACTGGAATTGATTTCGTGGATGGGTTTTTGGTGGTTTTGATTGTTGGTTGTTTGGAGAGGGTGGCTTGATTGATGGGTTTGGATGTTTGGGTGATTTGGAGATGGGTGGTTTTGGTTGATTCAGTGGTTTGGATGTTTGATTGATGATGATGATGTTGGTGAAGAGATGAATGGATGGGTTTGGAGAGTGTTTAGGGAGACAAATTTAATTAGTTTTAGTTTTAATTTTAATTAATTATAAATTTAATTAGTTTTACTTTTAATTTTAATTAGTTTTATTTTTAAATTTAATTAGTTTTATTTTTAAATTTAATTAGTTTATTTTTAAATTTAATTAGTTTTATTTTTAAATTTAATTAGTTTTTTTTTTCATTTTTTAATTAGTTATATATATTTTAATTTTAAATTAGATTTATTTTTATTTAATTGTGATTTTTAAAATTTGGTCAAAGGGCTATTTATGTCATATTATTATATTTTCCGAATATGATACAATTATATATATATATATATATAATAAGGGAAACTTAGTGTAGTTTGCCATGACAGAAAAATGGACGGTGTTACAATTCCGTCAATCATTGCCAATTTTCGATAGTTCAGGGGGTTTAATGGCGAAAAACAAGTATATTGGGTCATTTGCAAATTCAGGTATAATTCAGGAGGCATCAGTGCCAATTAGCCTTTTTTTATTCAAAGAACACACTCATTTAACTCAAATCTTACGTGCCTCCATTGAGATTTTTATGAGTAATTTTTGATTATCGAGACCTCATTTGTCGGAGGGGAAGTTTGTTGCACAAGTAATATTTTTATTAAACCATTTCATGTTTATATTATCTTTTATTAATATAAAATTTTAAAATTCAAATATTAATTTTAATTAAAAATAATAATATTGTACAAGCCCAGTACAATCTTGTACCAAACATATGGCCTGTTTGATTTTTCCACTTAACACTTAATGTGTGTTATTAAGTTGTTTTGTTTGATTTTTTAAATTATAAAACCACTTATTGAGCTCCTAAAACCACTTTTTATAAAAAAGTGAAATTTTTTCACTTTTCACTTAATGAAAAACAAGTGAAATAAATATCAATTTATTACTTCCAAATTTATCCTAATAAATCTTATTTATTTCCAATTTTATCTCATCACACACCCTTTAAACATATTAATATTTTTTTCTCCTCACTGTTTAAAAAACTTTAGCAGTCACTTTCAAAAAAAATTTGATAGAGATAGATTTCATTATAAATTCGTTATTATATTATTATTCCACATATATAATATAAATATTGTATGGATTATTAGTGGCTGACCCTAATTGTATGGATTATTAGTGGCTGACCCTAATCTATTATTATTTCTTAAACTAAACTCCATAACAAATAATAGTTGATAGGGTATAGATGTAAAAATATTTATTTTAAGATATTTGTAACTTAAAAAAACAAACAACTTATCACTTATATTCAGTTTTCAGTGAAAAAAAATAAACATGTTTTTCAGTTTCAGTTTTCAGTCACTATTCAGTCTTCAGTATAATACAGTATTGTTCAGTCTTCAGACGAAAAATCAAACGCAACCATAGTATTATAACATAATGCATTCCAGTACGGCATTGTGAGATGTAATACCAAACACATGACATTATTAAATAGGGGTGGGCATAGTTCGGTTCGGTTTTGGTCAAAACCGAATTGAACCGACATATATTCGTTTTTTAAAATCTTGAACTAGTTTGAACCGAATTGGACTGTAAAATCGAGTTGAACCGAACACCTTTATTCCGGTTCGGTTCAGTTCGGTTGGTCGGGTCAGAGAGCGATATAGTGACTAAGAGGTGGAGATCTGGATTCTGGGCTGTGGAGAGCCCAGACCTCAATTTCGAAAAAAAAATTATAAAAGAATCGGAGAACCGAGATTTGGTGAGATCTACATGTGGATTGTGGAGATTCGAGATCACACCAAATGGATCAATAGAGATCTGGTGTGACTCCTCTATAAATTGCCGGGGAAGAGAGTCGGGAAAGTGTAACGGAGTTAGGGAAGTGAGAGATGCAAAACCGATAGATGGAGATGGAGTGACAGAGATGGAGATGGAGATGGTCTAATTTGCGAAACAGAGATGGAGATGAGAAAATAGACCCAAACAAAAGGTTCTTAGCAACTAGAAACAGAGGCAAGCAGATGATGGATGAGAAGACAGTAGCACAATTGGAGGGTCTGATTTGTGACTTATGACTTGTGAATGAGAAGTCAGAAAACAGAGGCAAGCGGGAAGAGGTAAAAGAGAAAGAGATAGGGTTTGAATGTTTGATGACTCTGATTTGTGAAAGACAGAATGAGAAAACTAAAAATTAGTTTTTTTTTTAATTTATATTTTGTCGTCGGGTCGGTTTGGTTTTGAAACATCCAAAACCGAAACCGACCCATATTCCATTCGGTTCGAACCGAATTGAACCTCAAAACCTAACCAAACACCTAATTTCGACTCGGTTCGAGTCGATTCGGTTCGGTTCAATAAACCGTGCCCACCCCTAGTATTAAATATAATCCAATCCAAGTACTGTATGGTGTGGCGTGCCAATCATGCCTAAAATGTATCAGGATTATACCGGCGGTTAGAGCCCAAGAAGGCTATTTTTGAATATAATTATAAGGTTAGGGACAATTTAGGCATTGTGCACATCTTCATCTTCTTCTAAAATTAAAAGAACTCATTACACCAAACTCCTCTGAGGTTTGCTATTTTACACATAGAAATAATTTTATCAATAATTGACACTCACCTTCCCTGTCGTCAGTAAACATCCGTTATATTTAACATTTGACCATATCAAGAATGGTAATATTGTCTTTCGATTTAAATTCTGAAATTAAATATTTCAGATAAAAAAACAAAACAAATTAAATTTAAAATTAAAATATATAAAAAAACTAAATAAAAAAAAAATAATAATAATATCTCTCTCTCTCTCTCTCACGCGTTCACATCACCAAACCCTAATAAAAAAATTTCTCTGCTCTGTCACTCTATCATCAGCATCAAACCTCCAGACAGTTAAAAATAAAATATAATAATAGGAGAGAAGGATTCTGGAAATCTCCATAATCCCACCCAAATCCCACCCAAATCCCACCCTCAACCCAAACCATAACCTAAACTCAAACAACAAATACTAGCCACCACCGCCACTCCAAACCCACCGTCAACAACCGCTCTCAATCTCCTTTTCTCGTCGATCACGATCTCCTCTCGCCGCCAACAGTCACTCTCACATCACTCACCGACGAAGCCATGGCTCAATCCTCTCTCCGACTCCGTCGAGCCCTGACGACCCTCGCCGCTCTCCATCGTCCGGCGCTCTCTACTCCTCTGCTTCTCAAACCATCCTCCTCGGTCTCCTCTCACTCGTCGCAGCAGCAACCTTCTTTAGCCTCCGTTGTTCAATCTCGACGGTTCAGATCCTTGCCGACGATTTCGCTCTCGTCGAGCAAACAGTATCACCTTTACAAGGAAGGCGATGATATCACTCCTGACACGATTCTGTTCGAGGGTTGCGATTACAATCACTGGCTTATAACCATGGAATTCCCCAAAAACCCAGGACCTACACCCGAAGAAATGGTCCAAACTTATGTGGAGACCTGCGCCAAAGGACTCAACATTAGGTATCTCACCTTCTTTTATTTTTATTTATCTTTGTTTGCTCTGATTTATTTTAGAAATTCCTGGATTAATCTATGATATGGGGTAGTAGCACTAACGCACAACATTGAAATCAGCCGTGAGGCGTGCTGCCTCAGTTCGAATTTTGAAACATTGTCTGTATGAGATGTAAGTTCGAATGTTTTGTTGGACTGCATTTTATGTGATAAAAATTAACCGCAATTGATGTTGTTTGGTATCTTGTTTTTGGATCCTTTAAGTTTCCTCATACACTTCAAGTATAGTTTAAGACATGCTCACAACTTTTAGTTAGAATTGGACAGCATTTATAAAAAGAAAGCCCAATTAATGTCGACACATTTAACAGGAATTTCACTGTTTCTTGAGGGGTTGAGATAATATTGCATGGTTGATAGGAATGATAAGTGTCAATTAGCTTGGCCTGTGGGACTTAGTGGATTTGTCATGACCTGTTTCTTGTCCATCACCCTCCCTAATTAGCCTAAGGTTAGTGCTCAAAATATGCATGCATTGCGTAGTAATCCTAATAGCTAACACCAGAAGCTGCATATCTTTGAAAATGTTTTATCTTTTTCTTAACGAACAGCATTTGTATTATATCAACTGAACCTTGATATGTTGTGCTAAGTAGTCTGAAATGGTTATGCTGATTCCGATTTATTTTTGGCGGTGGCAGCTTGGAGGAGGCCAAGAAAATAATCTATGCTTGCAGCACAACCACTTATGAAGGCTTTCAGGCTGTAATGACTGAAGAGGAAAGCAAAAAGTTTGAAGGCAAGCTTTTTAACATTTGATATCAGTGTAAAGTAATTTTATATGGCGATGAGTCTGATTTTATATTATTATTTAAACAGCTCTCCCTGGAGTTGTTTTTGTGTTGCCAGATTCTTATATCGATCCAGTAAACAAGCAATATGGAGGTGGGAGTTTTATACACTTTATCTTTATTTTTCTGAGATTTACTTTATTAACGCCGTAAGCTAACTCTGCCTCCTATTTTTCAATTTTTCTATTCAATTTTGACGCGAACTTCTATACTGTACTTCTCAGGCGATAAATACGAAAACGGAATAATCACACCTAGACCACCTCCTATTCAACAACGTAATACAGGTGGAAGATTCCGTGACCAAAATAGGAACCCTGGCCGACCAAGATACAGTCAGCAAGGTGGCCCGATGCAAAATCAGCAAGGAGGACCGATGCAATATCAGCAAGGAGGACCGATGCAATATCCTCCAAATTCAGGGGGACCCATGCAAGGAGATGGCAGGAACTATAGGGCTCCTCAAAATGTATCACCACAACAGAACTATCAACCTCAACAAAATTTTGGTACTGCAGGACAAGGAGGAGGCCCCATGCCAATGAACAATACGGATTATGCCCCTGGTGGGAGGGGCGCTTATCATGCAGATAGAGGAGGTCCAATGCCTTCATATCAGGGCAGTTACAACCAGGGACAGCAGGGGGATCGATATCCCTCACAAGCAGACCAGAGAAATTATGGGCAGAGCAATGTTGCGAGAGATAATATTAATTATACTCCTCCCTCGCATGATGGAACTTATGGGCAAGGTGCAGGTCCTAATTACGGACAGAACTGGCAAGGAAGCGGTCAAGGATTGACACAAGTTGAGCAGGGGAACGTGGAAGGAGATAGAAGGAACTATGCACCCATGGGACAAACAGGAATAGATCAAGTAAGGGATTTCTTTTCAGTAAATAACATGTTTTAACATTATAAAGTTGCTATGTCTGTGACAAAACTAAAACTAAAATATGATAAGCTATGATGAGTAGGATGAATGTTGTAAGGGAACTTTTCAATTTTGAATTCTAGAATCATCTCAAAAACCAATTTATGTGAAATTGTTGTTTGAAATGATAGGTTTTGGATAATATCTGTTGACATATATTGTTATGGCATACTGCAGGGAAGGTATTGAGAAGATTTTAGGCGGTAAGCACTTGGATACGAAGGGAGTTATAACTAGAATAGAATGGAACTATAAGTTTGTGATGGTAAATGTCTCATCATGTCATGTTTCAACTCTATGGCTGGTTGTGGATTTGCAGTCAGATACTGTCTGTTAAGCGATGGAGCTTTGATTTTATTACATAATTTGCCTATAAACATAGATGTGATGTGGTATCTTATATGTTATTGCTTAGTGCTAAGTCAAGCTTTTCGCATGTGTTAGATTATTTATAAGAACACCGTTCTGTCTAAATCCCTGATGAAATTTAATAATGAATATTGGTGAGATTTTCTGTATGAATGTTGAGATAAATAAGATATGGTTGGGGAAAATTTTGAAAAAAAAATTCGAATCTAGGAACTTTTTTATTTTATTTTAAATTTAATTTTTCCTATGTTTTCCCCTCACGCAAATGTTTTAACTTTAAAAAATTAGAAAAAATAGTTCCCAAACTCTTTTTGCTACAAGTATAATTCAATTTTCTTATTGTACTTGTAAAAAATCTCATCAAAATTCATTACACTTCATTAATGTGTGGATGATTTGGACATAACTTACTGCATAAGATGATTTGCACTTGATAAATCTTATATATATATATATATATATATATATATATATATATATATATATATATGGGGAAAGGTATGTAGCTGAATTTTTTTTAAGATTTTGAAATTATCATTTTTTTTCACCTATGTTTACAGTTTTAGTTCTCATGTACGGGATTTCCCGTATATAATGGCCGATTGCTATTAGTTTAAAAAAATTATCATTTAAAAAATCAGTTTTTTTTTTAAATTATCATTTAAAGAAATCATTTTTTTTAAAAGAAAATTTTAATTAAGATTTCTCATAGGTATTTTAGTATTTGCGATGGTCAAACTTAATCGACTGATAAGTTTGATTAACATTAGGACGGATGAGTCATTTTTTGATAAAATAAACGAGTGTCAAAGGCAAACTTAGCGGTTGGGTGTTATTCACTAATTATTTTATTAGAGTAAATGCTTTTGAAAAGTTGAATACGTGGTGTATTAATAATAATTGTATCCATGCCAAAAATTTAGCATCAAAATTTCTTCTTCATTTTTACCTACTATAATGTTAAGGCAGTCAAATTAAATGTACTGTAATATTATATTGTCTTATTTGATGTTCAAATGATATGACATTTTACATTTTCCTGGACGTTGCCACATCACTATACACATTACTCCTCTAAATTCATTGAAACTAATTTTGTATAATTATCTTCTCATTAATTATCAAATTAACTCTTAAAGTTAAAATTAGATATCAATCCAAAAACTAAAAACAATTCAAATCAGTTAGGTGAACCTATGAAATTGTTTGTAAAATTAAAGAAAATAGTGAAATTTAATTTATGAAAAGAAGAATCACACATTTTCAATCCTGATACCAAATCCTCTTTATGTTTGAAGTTAAATAAACGAGGGGTATTAGAATCACTCTCTCAACTCACTTTCTCAATCTACTATCTCTTCTCCTTTAGACACTTGTCAATTATTTACTTTTTTGAAATAAATTTTAAAGCCATCATTAATGAATTGTTTTTACATGTGATTTACAATTCAAACAATCATATCTTCCAAATTGCCTCTTTTTTTTTACACCAAACTGTCATAATCCTTTAAAAAAAAATATTAATACTATTATTATTTTATATACATCTTTTTTATTTTATAAAATACCATAAAAAACACAATTTATACTTGAAAAATTATCTTTTTTGTCTATAATATCATAAGTTCATCATATTTTATAAAGTAATTACTTTTACGCGATCTGAAAAATATAGTTAAAAAAATTAAAATTTCATTAATAATATCCAAAACTCAAATATACTAAAAAAAGCAAAATGACAATGTTTATTGTATTGTAATAACTTAATATTGTTAATAATATATTAGCTAATTTTCTTTTTAAAATAAAATAAAATAAATTTAATAAATATTATTAAATCCATTTTACCTTTGAAGATTTTTGCTCATATATTTGGAAATGACAAATTGGTGTAAAAAAAGGGCAATTTGGGGATATGTGGATGATTTGAATTTTAAATAACATGTAAAAGTAATTCATTAATAATGACTCTAAAATTTATTTTTGAAAAGTCAATATAGGACAAATGTCAAAAGGAAGAGGGAGAGTGAGTTGAGAAAGTGTATCTAGCACTCCTCTAAGCAAACATAAAGTCTTTTCGGTTTCCTCATTTGCAGGATGTCATTCACCTTCTATATATCATATGGGGATAAAAGAAGAGTCAATTTTACTTTACAAGGTTAGCGTGATTGCAAACATGGTATGCAAATCTTTAAATGAAAAAAGAAGATGCAAGTTTAATGCTTGTTTTTGTATCAACTACTTGGAGCATAAGGAAGGAGCTAGGAAGAAAAGCTTAAGGTACGTCATGTAAGCGTTTTTCATTTACTGTTTTTCGAAAATAAAAGGGCTTGTTCTGTAAATGTTTTTCAGTCTGTTTTTTCGTTTCTGTTTTCCAAAATCGATTTCAAATTCATGTTCGTTAACCGTTTTTCATTTTATTTTCAGTAAACAAAAACAAAATCAGTGTTAAAATTGAAAAATACAGAAAACACTTAAAACCTGTTTTTCATTTTTTTTTAAATCAATTTTTTTCTTCATTCGTTCATCTGAGTAATCAGACTCGAAGTTCTTTTTTTTTTTTCCTTCTTCTACACAGTTCTTCTACACGCTTCTTCTTCTTCTTCTTCTTCATGACAGAAAATGGAGCTGCCTGACTCCGCCTCCTCCTCCATGTCGCAGCTCCAGATCGACGGCTCATTTATTTATTTTTTATTTTTTAATTGAAAGATTTTAAGTTGTGTTGACATAAAAGGTCCAGTGACAAAAAGATAGTTGTGTTGACGTAAAATGTCTTGTGGATTGGAAGAAATATCTATTGCCATTTTGACATTATCTACCATTTTGACATTATCTATCTTATTGTTAAAAAAAATTGATATTATCTACGATTTCAAACCTAGTTTCAGATTGGAGCAATCATCTATTAGCACATAAGTACATATTTGATTTTATTTAAATTAAAAAATTACAATAGAAAAAAATAATAGGATCATTATCACAATTTTTATATTTATTGATTGATCTACAAGACGCGTTTTTTTTTTCCGTTTTCATTTTTAGAATACATTTTCGGTATATGCTCCAGACGTGTTTTCGGATTTTGAAACTGAAACAAAAAACACTATTTTCATTTTCATTTTCATTTTTCTTTTCGGAAAACAACAAATAAAAAATGTTTATAGGACGGGTCCAAAATGAAAATGAAAACAGTGTTTTTGGTTTTAGTTTTGAATTCTGAAAACGTAACTGGTAGATTATATTTAAAGCTGTATTTTGAAAATGAAAACAATAAAAAGCAACTGGTAACTCACTGTAAAAAGCGTCTGGTAACTCACTGAAAGCTGAATTCTGAAAATGAAAATATTAAAAATACATCCAGTAGATTAACTGAAAACATCAAAATTGAAGAACTTCTACATATATAATTTGACTCTCCCATTTCTTTAAAATATTTTTATAAGATTGTAATATTAATTTTCATCCACTTAAATTTATAATTTATAATTTAATATATATAAAATAATTATACAATTGTTCCTAATAATATAATAACTTGAATTTAATCATTTCTTACAAACCATTCAATATTTTTAATTGAATTATAAACAACACAAATGCATGAAATTGTTCCTTGATAGAAGGAATCTCTTAAAATGAGCAATATAAGATTCAATCTATCGCAAATGACAAATGGATAGTAAGAGTTGAAAGATCGGAAATTCTCCATTAATCATTATACACATATAGATATGGCTATTCGAATCCCTCTCGTTATTTACCGATTAGCCTCTACAAAATTTTACATAAATTAAACAATTGTACATTATTCCTTTTGAAATACCAATCTTCCTTTACAATAAAACTTTAGGTCAAACAAATGAACACATGAAGAAAGAATTAAAATTACACAAAAATCACAAATGGGATTGGCTTCTAAATGACCCAAGAGCCTTAACGGATGCTTCTCTTAAGACAACTTGGTGAAACAATGTTGCTATTGCTGTACCGGCAAATGGTCAAATCCAAAATATCCACAGAATAAAAATAAGAGGTGGTCTAAGCATCATAATGTATCACCTCCTTAATAACAGGTAATAATGTTGTAAATATGTGTCGGCCTGGCCCATTTCGGCACGGCCCGCTTGGCCTGTTTTCCAAATTGCTGTGCCCGACTTGTTTTGGAAAATGGGGGCCCGGCATGGCATGTGGGCACAACTATAGTGAGATGTGCCATGCCGGCATACGTGCCAGCTTAGGCGTGCCAAACAAGGCCGACCCATTTTTTTTTATTTAAAAAAAGGTTAAATTTGTTAATAATAACATCATAGAGTATTGGATTGTGACCCATAACCCTTGTCCAAGTAAATATATTTTCCTTTACTTTTTCCTCATTTTTATATAGGTTATGCTTATTTTCATTTATCTTATTTATCCGATGTGGGATGTGAGATTGAATTTTCATTTTCATTTCCATTCATTGATACAACATAATGATATTCTTTTGAGTCCATTTCTTTTCTTTAAATATGGAAAACATGGAAAGAGTTGGGAGGTCTATTAAAATTAAATAATGGTTTTGTTAAAAAATAAAATAAAATAAGCCATCTATTGATATTATGCAATAATTTCCATCTATGAACAAAAATCATATATATATATGTAAATAAATCATTAAATCTCATTCACATATTATTCTTCCCTAATATTGGTCATAGTGATTGTTTATAATCATAGTTGTATTCAATCTTATATTCCACATCAGATAAATAATAGCATTGAAGAAATGTCTAACCTACATAAAAAGGAGGGAAAGACAAATGAAAACTTACTTACCTAAACAAGGGTTATGGACCATGGTTAAATACTCTATGATGTCATTTCTTTTTTAAACACTTTATGTTTATAAATGATTTTTTTTTTGAATTTTTTTTATAAATAATTTGGTGGGCCCAACATGGGCAGGGCTCTACAGACCCGGTACATATTTACACCACTAAGAGCATCCACATTGGTTGTAAAATGAGACCCACTTTGGTGGATCCATTTTCTTTTGGGTCTTGTGGCCTCCCTAATGGTCCAAAAAGAGACCCAAAAAATAAGCTCTACATGTGGGCCCCACCACACTAGACCCAAATTGGGTTCCAAATTTGGAACTCCATTTGGATCTTGTCCAATAATTGGAAGTGGGTTCTCAATGCCTTCCAATCATTGGGTTGGGCTTATATATATATATAAAAAATTTAAATTAAAATATATAATTATTAATTTCAATAATTATATATATAATGATAAAATCTAAATAAATTTAATATATATATAAAAATTATTTTAATTTAAATATGTAATTATTAATTTCAATAATTATATATATAATGATAAAATCTAAATAAATTTAATATATAAAAATTATTTTAATTTAAATATATAATTATTAATTTCAATAATTATATATATAATGATAAAATCTAAATAAATTTAATATATATAAAAATTATTATAATTTAAATATATAATTATTAATTTCAATAATTATATATATATAATGATAAAATCTAAATAAATTTAATATATATAAAAATTATTATAATTTAAATATGTTATTATTAATTTCAATAATTATATATATAATGAAAGAAATATAAATAATTTTAATTTCAATTATAAAACTTTATTTTAATGAAATTAAAATAATTTGAGTGTAAAACATTAGCCATTCATAAAAACATTCGGCGGTTCCGGTTCTTTTTTTTTTAATTTAATTTAATCTTATTTCATAAAAATATTAGCCATGTAAAATTGTAATTTGTAAATGTATTTTATTGAGTCATCCGTAATATAAAATAATATTAAATAAATGCATTTTATTGGTTAAATCGATTTTTTTAAATTATGTTGGAGCCGCCCGGTTCGAATCGGAACCGAACCGCTAGTTCCGGTCCGGTTCGAACAGGGAAGTTCCTCGAAAAAAGAGAACCGGAACCGAAACCGTCTGGTTGTGCTAATTCGGTTGTGCTAATTTTAAATGAACCGGAACCAAACTTTTTTGTTGATGTAATTCGGTTGTGCTAATTTTAAATGAATAAAATGTTTTATTTTAAATTAATTATAATTTGTTAAATACGTATTGATAGTGTTGATATTTTAAATATATTATATAATTTATTTATTAATATATAATAATAATATTAATTTAAAGAAAAGTAATGATTGTTTGGAAAAAAGTTAAAAAAGTGGATCCGCTTTTATTTTTCCAACTTATCCCTATTGTGGTGGAAGAAGACCCAAATTAAGTGATCCAAATGGCAAGACCAATTTTTTTAAAAACAAGATCCATTTTTGATGATACGGCAACAAATGAGTCTTATTTTTGGGTCTTCCCATTGTGGATGCTCTAACAAGTAACGTAACTATTGAAGCAATATTGTCAGGCTCAGAGTTTACTTCCAAGTAACTACAGATAAAATCAATTTTATGAGTTATAAACAAACATACAAGATAGATAACGAGCACATAAACAAGATTGATAGTAAATGGCAGAGGATAAACAAATGCTTCTTGTCAAACAAATCCATCATTTAAAAACATTTTACTCATTCATGTTCTACATCTACCTGTGCATAAGCTCTAGTACCATTGAGTGGTCCGGTGTGCGCTGAGTGTTGCATTGGGTGCAACCAAGATTTTCTCCAACATGAAAGCCAGAAAATGGGGCAGATAGATAGAAATTCATATTTTAAAGTAGTAGGTGACGACCACGTGTATAGTGGCAGTACAACAACCTACTCTGTTCTTGAATTTCCATTTATAGCAGAAACAAGACACTCATGACTCATCCCATCTTCATCCTAAAACCATTTTCAAGTTTCAATCACCAAACATGTCTACTTCCAGTGATCTCGATTCCCAGCAGCCTCATGTAGCTCTGATCCCAAGTGCTGGTATGGGTCATCTAACACCATTTCTTCGACTCGCTGCATCGCTTGTTAATCACCACTGTCGTGTCACTTTGATCACAACTCACCCAACTGTCTCACTTGCAGAGTCTAGATTTATCTCTAGCTTCCTCTCTGCTTTCCCTCAAGTCACTGAAAAGCAATTTCACCTCTTACCTTTAGATCCCACTTTGTCCAGTAAGTCCGATGACCCTTTTTTCCTCCAATGGCAAATCATCCGTCGCTCTGCTCACCTCCTCTCTCCTCTTCTGATCTCATCAGTTTCTCCTCTCTCTGCCGTTATCTCAGATGTCACTTTGAGTTCTGCTATTACTCCAATCACTACAGATTTAAGTCTTCCTAATTACATTCTCTTCACAGCGTCTGCTAGAATGTGTGCTCTCTTTGCGTGTTTCCCAAATTGTTCTGTTGATCAATTTGACGATGATATTGAAATTCCAGGACTTCCTACTATACCTATATCGTCAATCCCACCGGCACTTTTGAATTCAAAGAGTCTTTTTGCGACTATATTCTTACAGAATGCACAGGAGGTTATGAAATCAAATGGGGTGTTGATCAACACATTTGAAGCATTAGAAGGAGACATACTACATGCGATTAACGACCGAAAAGTCTTAGATGGGTTTCCACCTCTGTATGCAATCGGACCTTTTCTTCCGTGTGAGTTTGAGAAAAGAGACCATGGTGGTAATTCTCCACTGAAATGGCTTGATGATCAAACAGATGGGTCAGTAGTGTATGTTAGTTTCGGAAGCAGGACCGCCTTGTCGAGAGAGCAAATGAAGGAGCTGGGAAATGGGTTGGTGAGTAGTGGGTTTAGGTTTTTATGGGTTGTGAAAGACAAGAAAGTTGACAAGGATGATGAAGAAAGTTTGGATAATTTGATTGGGAATGAGCTGATGGAGAGGATTAAAGATCATGGTAATTTGGTGATAAGGAATTGGGTTGATCAAGATGAGATTTTGAGTCACAAAGCTGTTGGTGGGTTTATTGGTCATGGTGGTTGGAACTCGATGGTCGAGGCAGCTTGGCATGGTGTGCGTTTGCTGGTTTGGCCACAGTTTGGAGATCAAAAGATGAATGCAGAGACAGTAGATAGAAGTGGGTTGGGGATGTGGGTCAAGAGCTGGGGTTGGGGTGAACAAGTGGTGGTCAAAGGAGATGAAATTGGAGAGAAAATTAAAGAAATGATGGAGAACAATTTGTTGAAATCACAAGCGACATTGATTAGAGAAGAGGCAAGGAAAGCTGCTGGAGATGGTGGAAGTTCTGAGAGAACGTTGAAGGGTCTTTTCCAGAAGTGGAAGATCAACAACACTTGAACTCATGATTTGAATTTTGAAGATGAGATGAGATTCATCATGGCTTTTGTGATTTTTGTTTTGTGTTGCAAGTATAAATCAATTTATGTTAATTAGGTTTTCTTTATGTGGCATTAATATGCATGAATCGGAGATGAAACAGAAGAAAAGCAGATCATGGTCCCGATTGACATGAATAATGGTTAGATGAATGTGGTAATTTCCTTCCAAAAAAAAATGTGGTAGTTGGTTGTGCTGTGCAGTCTGACAACAGTTTTAAATTATTGGAATTTATGATAATATTTTTCTTTTTTCTTTTAATATATATTTTTGGACAGTGCTTGGATGCGATATCGGATGTAGTAAGGCATCTTATGAGTCACGATAACTCAAGACATTGGAGTTTGTATAAAGTTTGGTTTTTATATATATAACTTGAAGGCTGACCATGAGCATTATAATAAGTCTCTCAACCAGTAACATTTCTCTTTTTATCCTTAGGGTACGGGTTATTATAACTTGTATTATTATCTAATATTTTGAGATAAAATAGAATTTTAGGTGTCGATATTGACACCTATAAATATGATAAGTACACCTATATTTTAATAAAAATTTTAATTATAAAAATATCCCAATATAAATTTACCAATAATGATAAATTATTTTAATTAAAAATAAACCAAATACAGTAGAACCCCTCTAAATTAATATTCTTGAGACCCATTATTGAGTATTAATTATTTAATTTAGAGGGGTTATTAATTTGAAAGGTTTTACCTTGTAAAGTGTTATTTTGACTTAGAAAATTTGTGAAAGTTGGTTTCCTTGTTTAGGGAAGGTTCATTTTCAGGATTCTTTGTTTAGTCAGTTTTCTACTTCAGGGAAATTTTCTCATTTTTTTCTCTTCAGAATTCCTTGTTTAGGAAAGATTTATTAAGAAAGTTTCCAATTCCTTTCGAGAATGTGATTACTTAGAGACCAAAGATACTCACCTTATAAATAGCGAGACTTATTCTTTGGTTGTATATAACAACAGAAATCTCAAGATATATCCAAAAATTCTATTCTTAACGGCTCCTAAAAATTCTCTCTTTTTTATCTTCTTTGTTGTAAGTTATAATAAGAAGACAATTCAAAATATGAAGGATAAAGTCAAAAATATCAAACATTGTGGCCTTTTGCAAATAAACATCTTAAAGTACTTTTCTAGTCTTGATTATTATGTAATATATTTTGTATTTTTTATAGAATTATTAATTTATGCGACAGTCGGGACAGAAATTTTACACAGAGTTTCAAAAAGAAATTATTAATTATTACGATATAGGGGTTTATTAATTTTTTATACTGGCCCGAGTCGAGACCGAGATTTTTTATTAATTTAGAGAGGATATTAATTTATAGAAGATTAATTTATAGGGGTTCTACTGTACTGTGTACACACATTAATTACACTCATATCTTCAACCCTAGTATACTGTATCCAATTTATAAAATCCTTAAAGTCATAGATAGTCTTCAGCCAATCAAATCCAGAAGGATTGAACACAAAGGGTGCGTTTGGTACGCGGACGGGACGGGACGGGACAGGACAGGACAGGACTGGACAGTTGTTCCATATTGTGTTTGGAATGCCTGGGACAGAACTGTTGACTGTACTGTTATGCGTTTGGTATGACTGGAACAGAACGGGACAGGACGGGACAAGAGGTTTAAATGACCATAGTGCCCTTATTGTTATTGAAAAATATTTTAATTAATAATTTTACAAGATTATTTAAGATGGATGGTTGGGATTAACTTAATAAATTTTCAGATATTTATTATTTTCCAGATTGAATCTCCACCGTCTATCAATCACCACCATGATTGATTAATTATTTCAGATATTAATGATTGATGAACGGTGTAGATCCAATCTGGGATTGGTCTCCACCAACATTCAATTAATCTGGAAACATTTTTTCTTGTTCTTAAATCTGGAAACATTTTTTCTTGTTCTTAAATCTGGAAACATTTTAATTAATCTGGAAACATTTTTTCTTATTCTTAAATCTGGAAATTCCATCAAAAAATCTGGAAAATCTGATATCTTCAAATCAAAAAACAAAACAAATCAAAAAACCCAACAATAAAAAAATCAGATTTCATCCAAAATTCTGGAAAAAAAAATTGAAAACAAATCAAAACTTCTGGAAAAAAAATTGAAAAAAAATAAAAAAAACCTAACAATCAAAAATCGTATTTCATCAAAAATCTGGAAAAAAATTTGAAAAAAAAAAAAAATTACACAACAATCATCGTCATCATCTGATTTTCCAGAAATATTCATTATCATCAACCCTATTTTGTTTTTTCCAGAAATCATTCATGATTTTCCAGAAATCATTCATTATCATCAACCCAAAATTAAACTAATTCATTATCAAACCCACATCCATACACTGTCAACCACCACCACCACCACCAATCTCACCACCACCACCAATCTCACCACCACCATCAATCAATCGTGCTGCCAACCACCACCATCAATCAATCTCACCACCACCATCAACCACCCCGAAGCCGAGAAAGAAGAAGAAGAAGAGAGATAGATCTGGTCGTCGTCAATCGCGCTTCCGGTCGTCGTCGTCGTCGTCGCGCTTCCGGTCGTCGTCGTCATCGCGCTTCCGGTCGTCGTCGTCGCTTCCGGTCGTCGTCGTCGCTTCTGGTCAACGCGAGCGTCGTCGTCGTCGCTTCCGATCGTCGTCGTCGTCGTCGTCGCTTCCCGTCGTCGGCGTCGTTGCGGCGGTTTGGAGAGAAGATCATCGATCGGTTTGGTGTTGGTGAGAAGAGAGAAGAGAGAAGAGAGAAGAGAGGAGAGAGAGGAGAGAGGAGAGAAAAAATAGGATTTTAATTTATATAGATGTAATTTTTTGAAAGTTTCAAGGGCAAAGAAGTCTTTTCCAGACTTGTCCCATGGCCATGGACAACTTGGCCGAGGGTGTAGGGTGGGACAGTTTTTTGGGATTTTTGTCCCATCTTGTCCCACCCAGTCCCACCCTAAAATCGCACCAAATGCGGGACAAGGACAAGTTGTCCCACCTTGTTCTGTCCTGTCCCGCGTAACAAACGCACCCAAAGAGAGACACTATCCATGAGACAAAAGGAACCAGCTTGTGATTGACATGCTATGCAAACAAAAGTATACTTTGCCATATGGCTGTGAAACGCATACACTATCAGAATAATTCCAAGCTCAATTGCCTTCACAAAATAGCTTATAGCATACTGTATATAGTTCTCAGCAAAGCTCTTTTGCTGTACCACAAAACCACTCCCAGTGGCTCGGTACTTGGCACCCCCATGAAGAATAGTTCGACCAAATAAATGGGCACAAGTTCCCAAAGAGAATGTGAATAAAAAAAGATGCAAGCTGCAACTGCATTGTCAAAAGGTCCCAAACAACTGGAAGAAACCCATGCTCAAGAGAGTTTTCTACAATCATGGGTAGAGCAGTGAACAGACCAAGTTGGATGATAAACTGCTGATTCAGAATTGTGCTAAAAGCCCCATTGTCACTACTGTTCATGGCCGCCTTCTCAATCCCACTGAGAGCAAGATAAAGACGCGGCACCGTAAAAATGTATAAACAGTCAAGACTACAATCAATGAGTCAAAGTAGAACCCCACGGTTGTATAGAAAATAGAGAGCATTCGGAAGAAGTGAATTTTGTCGGAGGGAAGGCTTCCCTTGGATGGAGTTGAATCCTATGACAATTCAGTTCTTGAGAGAAAAAAAATAAAGGTAAAACAATGGGAGGCTAATTAAGGTTTCCTGGGAGTTCTCGTGGCTTGTGCCATTCATGTATTTGAACTTTGAAGTTGCAAGTGTCGAAATTTAAAAATTGAAGTATTCTCCATGCTGTGTTTTCAAGCTAAAGGACTTGCGAATTTATTATTTATGAAATTGAGAGTGTTAATAACTAAAAATGTTTATAAATCAATTGTATTAAAATGAAAACATTCATTTAAATAAGGATATGATTAGCATTAAGATGAGTGTTTATAGTAATATTTTAATTTTAAACTTTAGATATAAATGTACTTATAAATATGGGTATGTTTATTATATTTATGCATATTTATGGGTGCCAATATCCGTACCCTAGAATTATTTTCATTGGATTGAATTTGATAGGATATGATTGAACTAAATTAGTGCTATGATGTGTTTGGTACCGGATAAGATTGGATTAAAATAACCATGTCTCTTGTTTGGTGTGATATGAGATTGAATAAAAAAAAAATTATCATATATTTGATACAACGTAAAATCGATTAATATAAAATTAAATTAAATTATTTTAAAATAATTAAATATTTAAAATTAATATTAAAGAAAATTTAATTAAAATTTAATATTTTTAAATATTATAATAAGATATATTAAATAAATATAAAAATTTATAATTAAATAAAAACCATAAGAAGAAGAAATACATGTAACTAAAATAGCCCCATCTCACATAAAATAATTGCATAGATTTGGATCGGTTAAAATAATTGTTTAAATTAAAATTTGAAAAAAAAATTAAAAAATTAATATTGTTTATTTAAAAGAAATTTAAATATTTAAAACCAATTTTAAACAAAATAATGAGTTTTTTTTAATATTGAAAATTATCATTAAATATTTTATTAATTATTAAAAAATATTTATATTTTAATTATAAAAAAATAAAATAAAATAAAAAATTAAAAAGTATTGAGGGGGGGGGGGGGGGGGGGGGGGGGGGGGGTGGGGTTGGCTGGGTTGTGGCTAGTTAGTTCCACCTTTTGTGGTGAGACTAATTAGTTCCACCAATGTGAGATAAGTTGTATACATGAGATTAAATTATCTCATCCAATAATCTCATCCCATGTAAGTCACTCACATGATAGATGAAACTAAAATTAGTCATATCTCATCCCATCCGAGATACCAAACATGCCTTTTATGTTTTACTATTACCGAGTAACTAATATCTATCTATTAATATGGTTTAAAAAGTTTAAGTTAAAAAATCAAGGATTCTCTGTCTTAATAGTTGAAGACCTCAAAATGAAACTCCACCGCCAAGGTTAACTTTGGTATTGAAAATATAATCTCATATTTCCATATTAAATTGTAATGTGTGGAGAGATCCCGGAGCTTTTACTTTCATTAGAAAGATGTAAGAGTTTATTTTTTTTTTCTCGTTAAAAAGATGCTTTTTTGTGGCTTTCACATGGAGAAAAAAAAACCCAAATAGTTATAAAATGCATACGATAGATTTGAACGAACCTACGTTACAAACATAAAAAGGAAGACATACAAAACTTAAGCTAAAAGAGAATGTACATTTTAAGATTCGTATTTGTTGTACGTAAAAATGAGCCGGGTTTAAACACTGATAGATGGTCTGAACCAGACTATATATATATTGATCGGGTGTAATTTATAATAGTGCAGACTAATGGAACAGATTCCGATTAGTCTCATTTTCCTCAATTTCCTAGTCAAAGTCCCTTTCTTAATACAAGTAGTGGGGTATATATAGGCTTGACTTCTGACATTGGTGACTTTATTGCCACCTGCGATTGGTTGGTGGTGACAGGTGTTTTGGCATGTCAGAAGTATGTCGCGCACGTAGACAACATCCGATACCTTAAGCGGATGGTGATCATCGGATGGTCAGGCATCCGAGCAAGATCCGAGAGACCTCGACAACTTTCGGTGGGTAAGCATCTTCGGATGACGTATACGTTGACCCCTTTGGTCCGGTGTCAGTAGGATATCAGAGGCCTAACAGTTCCCCCTCAAGCCTGTTGATCGGGATGAGAGGGATCCGGTGGTGAGGACGGTCTGCGGCTGGTTGGCGGGCCACAGGCTTGAACACTGGGTCCTTTGGGCCCTTGCACTTGAGGCCCATTTCTTCGCTTCCTTCATTGCTTCCTACGGGTAGCCCATGTGGCGAGCAGCGAGAGGGATTAGCTGTCATCTAGGGGAGTGTACCGCCGCGTCGTTTCGTTTCTGCTCGAGGCCTATAAATAGGGGTTTAGAGGGTCATGCTCTTCATTAGCGAATTTCCAAGCGATTAGCGACGCTTCGGGGGACATTTTGGACACACATCTGTCGGGTGAGATTGTCTTCCGGAACTAAAACTTTTCTTTTTCGTTTATTTTATTCCGTCTCCTGCTTTAGGTATCATGGTTCGGAAGACTGGCCCCTCCAGGATTGCTACCCTTTCGAGTTCTTCAGAATCGACATCTAGGGACACATCAGAGGGGAGTAGCACCGCCAGCGTCTTCGGAATGCCCTCTGTTGAAGTATCGGTTGAGGCGTCGATAGCGCGGATGGCGCCGGGTGCTTACGAAGCGGGTTATAACTCTGAAGAATATTACCGGGACCGTATGGACCACACTCGATTCGCTATTAATGAGGTTCAAAATAGGATAACTGATGCCAAGGTGAAACAGATCAAGAAGAATTTCTCGATACCGGATTCGGTGGGCCTTAGACTGCCCGCCGATGGTGAGCTTGCTAGCAACCCCGCTGGTTGTTCGGTGGCGTTTCATTCAGCGTTTCTTGAGATCGGCGCGAGACTGCCTCTTCATACTTACATTAGGAGGATGCTAAGGGAAATCGGGGTTGCTCCTACGCAGTTGAACCCGAACGGGTGGAGGATCCTGATTGGGATGTTTTCCCTATGGAGAAGCAGGGGTTTCCCTGCTCCCACCTTTACGGAGATTGGACACTGCTACAGCCTCTTCTCCCACAAATCGGGGGGGAGGGGGGGGGGGATGGCTGGTGGGGCCTCGCTTGCTGTGACAAGCAAGAAGGCGAACCTCTGATCACCGGGCTACCGTCTTCCAATAAAGAGTGGAAAAAGACCTGGTTCGTAGCTGATGGTGACTGGGGCAAAGACGTTGAGCTCGGTGGAAAACGTCAGAGTGTTCGTTCGGTGTTCAATCTCCCAGATGTTTCGGGGGTTCCTTTACACTTCGTCGGTATTTCTGTTTTTCGTTTGAATTCTGGTTTTATTATCTGATTGTGTGGTCTTCGCTTGGCAGCTGCGTGGGAACGAGTGAAGCCGAAGGAACTTACGAGAGAAGAGCGGAATCATATCAAGACAGCTTGGTCAATTCCACCGGAGGGGAGGCATATTGACGTCTTGCTTGACGACCGAAACTTACATGCACTAGGTTTCATCCCTGAGCTATCGGAGGATAGAAGGGAGGCTGTCAAGAATATTTTGGCGAAGAAGCGTAAGTATATTCGGTGTCCACTGTTCGGGGCTATGCAGATTCCTGTTATCTCATCTCCGGCTGTCTTGTGCAGGAAAACTGACCATCGGAGCAAAACAGAGGATGGCGGATCGTGGGCAGGATTTGGAGTCTCGGAGGAAGAAGCGACGGATCCCTGCTGGTCCGTCTTTGCTGCGGAAGGCAACATCATCCGAAACGGAGCTTATGCCGCCGAAGAGGTCCCGATTTGGCGATGTTTCGGTATCTGCCATTACTATATCTGACCCTGGAGCCTTGCTGCCAACCGGGATTCCTTTGGTTCCCTCATCCGAGGGGCCGGGGAGTGGGCCCACGGTTCTGGTCGACGTGGAGTCTTATAAGGACACGCTCTCCGAACTCTACGTGCGTGATCCGAGGATCTCTCCAAACTATTATGTTGATCCTCCGGCGCCCACGTTTGATCAACGGGAGTGTCCTATCACTCCCGACACTGGCGTGCAGTTCATGTGTTCATATGGGAAAAACATGTTGAGGAGTTGGGAAACCAGCTATTTTGGGAAGATGTCGAATGCTGATCGGGTACGCCAGTCTCATGGTACACTTTGGCAGGTAATCTTGATTTGTGTCCTCGGAAGTGGGTCGTCTACTTCGGGTATTAATCACATTACTTTGTTTATTTATTTATACACGTGTTATTTGCTTCGGTGGACAGGTCATAGGAAATCTCTTTTAGATGGAGAAGAGATATGAGGCCAAGCGGGAGAAGTATGAGGAACTGGTGGCGGCCAAGAACGAGGTCGACGATAAGCTGCAGACGACACTGGGAGTTAGCGAGTCTTTGAAGACCCAGGTGGGGAGGCTGTCTGCGGCTTATCGGAGGGCGAAGGCGAGGTGCAGGGAGAGTCGTGCCAAAATCTGTGACTACCGCAATCGCGTAAGGTCGGCCAACGAGACCATCAGAGGATTGAAGGAGGGTCTCGGAGAAAATGCGGTCGAGGTATTTCTGGCTTCTGATGAATTCTACACTTCACAGTCTGAGACCTTCGATCGCGCGGTAGAAGAATTGAAGGAGATGCTGCTTCGATCCTACCCGGGTTTTGACTTTACTGAATTTGAAAGGGAGGTTCAGAAAGCCATCGACTCCTGAGAGAGACAGGCACAAGACCCTGTAGAGGATATTTCTGCCGCCTTCGCTGAGGTACAGCTCTCGGATGGTGAGCCTATGGAGGTGTCGGATGATGACGAGGGGTTGATTGGCACGGCTGAACCTCCGCTGGACAAGGGAAAGACGGTGGTCGAAGATTGAGCTCCCTTGCTTTTATTTTTGAAGGAGTTTGTTGTTTGTTTGTTTTTTTTATGCGGCCGTGTAGGCCTCGGATGTTTGAGGCACTTTGGGGCTTTATGCCTTAATTTTATTCGAATTTTTGTTTTTGGAATGAAACTACTTCGAAATTTCATTGTTCGATGTTAATATATTATTTGTTATTACTTTTTATTGTTGACTAGCATAGATTAAAGTAAGAGGGCCTCCGTTCAGGGGGGTTGCACTCTTGGTGCTTATCTCGGGATCTTGACCCTCGGGGATACATCGTGCCTCCGTGTAGGAGGTCTTTGTTGTTGCACTCTTGGTGCTTATCTCGGGGTCTTTACCCTCGGAGATACATCGTGCCTCAGCTTAGGAGGTCTTGTTGTTGCACTCTTGGTGCTTATCTTGGGGTCTTGCCCTCAGAGATACATCGTGCCTCCGCTTAGGACGTCTGTTGTTGCACTCTTGGTGCTTATCTCAGGGTCTTGACCCTCGGAGATACATCGTGCCTCCGCTTAGGAGGTCTGTTGTTGCACTCTTGGTGCTTATCTCGGGGTCTTGACCCTCGGAGATACATCGTGCCTCTGCGTAAGAGGTCTTTATCATTGCACTCTTGGTGCTTATCTCGGGGTCTTGACCCTCGGAGATACATTGTGCCTCTACTTGGAGGTCTTGTTGCACTCTTGGTGCTTATCTCGGGGTCTTGACCCTCGGAGATACATTGTGCCTCTGCTTGGAGGTCTTGTTGCACTCTTGGTGCTTATCTTGAGGTCTTGACCCTCGGAGATACATCGTGCCTCCGCTTAGGAGGTCTTTAT
Organism: Dipteronia sinensis; assembly: GCA_033220585.1. Taxonomy (NCBI): domain Eukaryota; kingdom Viridiplantae; phylum Streptophyta; class Magnoliopsida; order Sapindales; family Sapindaceae; genus Dipteronia; species Dipteronia sinensis. Next base: position 67,725,778 of record CM065638.1, on the reverse strand, counting down.
CATTGCACTCTTGGTGCTTATCTCGGGGTCTTGACCCTCGGAGATACATCGTGCCTCCGCTTAGGAGGTCTTTATCGTTGCACTCTTGGTGCTTATCTCGGGGTCTTGACCCTCACATCGTGCCTCTACTTGGAGGTCTTGTTGCACTCTTGGTGCTTATCTCGGGGTCTTGACCCTCGGAGATACATAAGCGTTACAAAACATTTTGATTGACTAGAGATCATAAGTGTACATACATATATTGCCTTTTGTGGTTCGTACCTATTGGTAATACCTCTTCAGGTGGTCTACGTTCTAGGGGTTCTTTAAGGGGGTTCCATCTTCTGTCTTGAGTTTGTAGGCACCCTTTAGGGAGACAGAGTCTATTATGTATGGCCCTTCCCAGTTGTCCCCTAGGCTGCCTGCGGCTGGCTTTCTGGTGCTGGGGATCACCTTTTTGAGAACTAGGTCTCCCGGATTGAATCTTCTGGTGCGAACCCTGGTATTGTAATATTTAGGCGACCTGTTGTTGACGATGGGCGGCTCTGATGCCGGCTAAGTCTCTTCGTTCTTCCAGCTCGTCCAAGCATTGGCGGAGTTCCTCTTCATTATCGCCAGGATTGTAGCAGGAGACTCTGGGGGTTGGAACGTTCGTTTCGGTCGGGATGACTGCTTTCGACCCGAATGAGAGGGAGTAGGGGGTTTCGCCGGTTGTAGAATGAGGGGTGGTACGTATTGCCCATAGAACCTCGGGAAGCTTGTCGACCCATGCCCCTTTCCTGAGTTGCAGTTTCCTTTTGAGTAGGTTTTTGATGACCTTGTTAACTGCCTCAACTTGTCCGTTACTCTGAGGGTGTGATGGGGAGGCGAACCTTAGGTCGATGTTATATTCCGAGCATAGCCGCCTGGAGGTTGGCGTTGTCAAACTGGGTTCCGTGATCGGCTGACGATGGCATTTGGTACGCCGAACCGGAAGATGATAGAGTGCTTGATGAAATTGGTAGTGTTTGCTTCGGTAATATGCTGCAGTGCCTCTGCCTCAACCCACTTGGTGAAGTAGTCGATCGCTACTACGGCGAACCTTTTGTTTGAGGTCCCTCTCGGAAGCGGGCCTATGATGTCGATTCCAAATCGGGAGAATGGCCATGGTGATGTCATTGGTGTCAACGGCTCGGGATGGTAATGTGAAATCGGGGTGGTCCTCTGGCATCGATCGTAAGATTTGGCATGCTGTTTAGAATCCTTAAACAGAGTAGGCCAGTAATACCTCTGTCTCATTATTCGGTGACCCAAGTTCTGTCCAGCCGAATGACTGCCGCAGATTCCCTCATGTACTTCATCCATGACGTGGTGCGTCTGCGGGGGTGCTATGCATCGGAGGTATGGCAATGAGAATCCTCTGCGGTACAGGATACTGTTGAATATGAGATAACAGGGGAGCCTGTCTTCTGATTTTCTGCGACACCATTTTATCTGGGGGGAGAGATCCGTCCCGGAGGTAATTCAGAAGCGGGGTCATCCAATTTTCCATTCCGCTCTCCGTGTCGGAAGGCAGGACGTGGGCATGATGCTCTTCTTTGATGCTGGACTGTGGCAGTCGTGACCGTCCGGGGTAATTTCATGTCGGTGGTTGAAGCAAGTTTGGCCAGTGCGTCTGCTTGACCGTTGTAATCTCGGGATATTCGGAGGAGATCGCATCTGATGAATTTAGACATCAGGCTCTTGACTCGCCTCAAATAGCTGACCATCTCAATGTCTCTAGCCTGATAATCTTCATTGACTTGGTTGACCACCAACTGGGAGTCGCTATATACCATGACATGCTCGGCTCCCATGTTGAGGATCATTTTGAGTCCGGTGGCTAGAGCTTCATATTCTGCGACATTATTGGTGGCTTTAAAATCAAATCAGAGGGCCATCTGGACGGTGCTCCCATCTGGGGTTCTAATGATTATTCCGGCCCCACTTCCGTGCCGGTTGGAGGATCCATCCACAAACATCTCCCATGGCGGAGTCATCTCGCTCTGTAAACTTAACACCTCTGATCCGGCGTATTCGGCGATGAAATCGGCCACCGTCTGGCCTTTCAATGAGGTCCTGGGTTTGAATTGAATGTCGAATTGGCTGAGCTCCATGGCCCACTTAACCAGCCTTCCTGCCGTTTCCGGCTTCTGAAGGACCTGCCTCATGGGCTGGTTAGTCAATACGCCGATGGGGTGTGACTGGAAATATGGTCTAAGCTTCCTTGACGCGATGATGAGGCCCAAGGTCAGCTTCTCGATTTTCGGGTATCTTGTTTCGGGGTCTATCATGCTCTTGCTCGTGTAATATACTGCTTTCTGAGTTGCTCCCTCTTGTTTGATCAAGACCGAACTGACCGCGACTCCCCGACTACTGCCAGGTAAAGGTAGAGAGTTTCGCTAGGCTCGGGCTTGGCTAGCATCGGAGGATTTTGCAAGTAGAGCTTCAGATCTTCAAAGGCAGTCTGACATTCGGGAGTCCAGCAAAAGTCACCATTTTTACGGAGGGCCTTGAAGAATGGGAGACACCGATCCGTTAACTTCGATATGAAGCGGGAGATGGCGACGACCATGCCATTCAACCTCTGGATATCCTTGGTCTTTTTGGGGGGCTGAAGGTCTATCACCGCTCTGATCTTGTCGGGGTTCGCTTCAATTCCCCGCTGATGGACGACAAACCCGAGGAATTTCCCGGATGACACTCCGAAGGCACATTTCGAAGGGTTTAATCTCATTTGGTACATCCTCAATAGCAGGAACGTTTGCCGGAGGTTCTGAGTGTGCTCGGCGGAGGTAACAGATTTGGTGAGCATGTCGTCCACGTACACTTCCATCGTCTTCCCGATGAGTTGGGCGAATATTCGGTTCACAAGCCTCTGATATGTGGTCCCCGCGTTCTTTAGTCCGAACGGTATTACCCGATAGCAATACACTCCGCGGTCGGTTATGAACGCGGTCTCCTCTTATCCTGTTCGTTCAGTCGGATTTGATTATATCCTGAATAAGCATCCATAAAGCTCAGAAGTTCGTGTCCGGACGTTGCATCGACGAGTTGATCAATCCTTGGCAGAGGAAAGCTGTCCTTCGGGCACGCTTTGTTCAAATCCGTGAAGTCGACACACATCCTCCACCTTCCATCCTTCTTCTTCACTAAGACGACGTTCGACAGCCACTCGTTGTAATCGAGGGTCCTGATGAAACCCGCTTTCAAGAGCTTGTCTACCTCCGTCGCTACCGCCTCGCATCTTTCGGTGTTGAGCGACCTCCTTTTCTAGGAGATGGGCTTAAAGGCAGGATCGACATTGAGGGAGTGTGTGATTACCAGTGGATTAATGCCCGGCATATCCGTGTGACTCCATGCAAATATGTTAGAGAACTCTCGTAGGAGAAGAGTTATTTCTCCCCTAAGTCGGGGGGAGAGATTGGCACCAATGAACACGGTCTTATCGGGATCCTCCGCACTCAGGATAACCTTTATCAACTGCTCCGTTGGCTCTCCGATCGGTCGGTCGGGATCCTACTTCTCAGTGGGTCCAGGCTTATGACGCTCATCTCCGCTGAAGAGGTGTCCGCCTGTGTCTCTGCTATATCTCTGATCTGTTTTCTTTTCGGTCTCTGGATTTTCCCGCTCGACCTGTTGAAGCCAGGGCTTGCTATCTGGTTGCCGACCGTGAGTACCGGGTTAGATCCGATCTGAATGCACCGCTTATATTCTTCTTGGTCTGCTCTTGCCTCTCCCGTCCCATGATCGGTTGAGAACTTCATTCGTAGGGAGTATACACTTGTGACTGCTCTGAGGGCATAGAGGGTTGGTCTTCCGATCAGGATGTTGAAGGGAAATGGTATGTCGATCACCTGGAAGCTTACCCATATTGTCCGAATTTGTGGACGACTTCCGAATCTGACCGGGAGGTCAATTTGGCCGATTGGCGTTGTACGATGGCCTCCTATCCCTCTGATACAATACCTGGAAGCTTGCAGTTGTGTGTGAGTGTATCCGAGTTTCTATAATGGATCCCAATGGATAATGTCTAGAGACGACCCGTGGTCAATGAGGGTTCTCTTTACTGTACGACCTCCTATCTTCACTGAGATGACAAGAGCGTCGTAGTGCGGGTATCTGATTCCCTCGGAATCGGATGGTGTGAAGACAAGTGGGTCCCAGTCCCTAAGGGGATCCTCCGGGGTTGATGTCAAGCATACTGTAGCCGGTGCGTTTCTACTTGAGGTAGATCCTTCAGCCAACGGCTCGGTAATGATGAAATTAATCGGCTCATCGTCATCCGAGTTTGGGTCGGGATGCCGTAGCCGGTTGCTTTAGGGAATGCCCCGTTTGGTTGGAGCAATGTGTGAGTTGTTGGGGTCGATGCAATCTTGGAGCTTTCTTTCTTGGATTAATTCTTCTATCTGTTCCTTTAAGTCACGGCAGTTACTGGTCTCATGTCCGTGATCCTTATGGAACTTGCAGTGGACCTTCCGATTCCTAGTCTCTGAGGCTGCTTGAAGTGGTGCTGGCCACCTGAGTAGGTTTCCCCGAGATGCAATCTCGAACACTTTATCGACTGGGAATTTCAAAGGGGTGTACCGCTCGAACTTACTTCTCAGGAACCGGGTACCTAAGCCCGTAGGACCCGTAGAACCTACGTTCACCTGTCTCGGGGTTTGCGGCTCCTTCCCCTTGTCTTTGCTTGTCCTGGGCCACCTCCTTGAAGATCCGCCCGGCTCGGAGGTACCCGACGATACTTTAGACTGGTTTACATCTTCAGCGGTGGCATACTTCTCCGCCCACTCCATGAGCTCCCGGTACGAGGTGGGCCCTTTTTTAGAGAGCGACCAGCTCAGCCGTCCCTGCCGGAGCCCTTGGGTGAAGGCCATAACTGCTCCGATTTCATTGAAGTCTTGAACTTGCCTCGCCGCTTCGTTGAATCTCTTAGTGTATTCCCTGATGGTTTCGGAGCCTGTCTGCTTGACTGAGTTCAAGTGGACCATGTGCCTACGCCTTCGCTGGCTTGCAGCGAATCCGCTACGGAACTCTTTTGAAAGTTCGTGGAACGATGATATGCTCTGTCTCTTTAGCCCTCCGTACCACGTCCGCGCATCACCGGAGAGAGTCAAGGGGAAGACCCGACATTTTATTGCGTCGGTTGCCCCCTGCATGTTCATCCAGTCAAGGTAAGTGTTGAGGTGATCCTCGGGGTCCTCGGTACCTGTAAATCCGCACATGTCCTTTCGTGGCAACCTGAAGTTCGTTGGGACTTCTGTGGTGGTGATCTCGTCGGTAAACGGGCTCTCCCGGTTTCGGTTGCGTCCACGATTACCAAGGTTTATTTGATCCTGTATCTCCGCGAGCTGATCTTGAAGGATGCGGAAGGCTTCAGGATCGGCCAAGGTGTTCCGTTCAGTGTCATAGTTAGCCTGCTCCACTCTTTCACCCATTTCCTGCCGGTGCCTTATCTGTCGAGGCATTTCTTCCTGGACATGGCCCTCGCGTTCTTCTCTGCTACGTGTAGTCCCCGCCACTCTCTGCGGCAGCTGTAGGTTCATACGCTCTTCCGGATTTGGTTGGACTTGCGCAGTGTGCTGATAGTTCCTCCTGGTAACCCCCGGAGGGTTTCCGGTATTCCCTTCTTCAGCTCGGGAGTTGACCTCGTCTGAATCGCCTTGGTGTCCTCCCCCGTCAACTACGTTGATCACCCTGGTAACATTCTACGCCAATGTGTCCAGACGGCTGGTGATCCCATGTATTACTGGATCGTCTGCCGGCGGGAAAAGTTGGTGTGTTTGCTGCGGGGCGTACAACGGTGGAGGTCCTGTCGGGAAGTAGGGGTTATGAAACCCCGAAGGATAATACGATTGGTGACCGTGGAACCCTGGCTGGAACCCTGGCTGGGGGTATCCCGGCGGGTACCCTGGAGGGGGGTATCCCGGCGGATACCCTGGGGGCAGGTATTGCGTCTGATATGGATAGTACCCGTAACCGGAGTTTTGGGGCGTTGGTGGGATAGCTGGCCCCGATTGCATAGGCAGTTGATAAGGTTCATGCAGTGGTCCTTGCTGAGCCACATTCAGTTCTTGGCCAACCCCCGGGGGTTGGAGGCCTAAGTAGAGATTGGGGTCCAGAAACCCTTGGTTCGGATTCATTTATGATTTATGATGATTTATGCTGCGAAGGTGCTGGACACACCACCCTCCTTCTAGCGCCAACTGTTGTACGTAAAAATGAGTCGGGTTTAAACACTGATAGATGGTCTGAACCAGACTATATATATTGATCGGGTGTAATTTATAATAGTGCAGACTAATAGAACAGATTCCGATTAGTCTCCTTTTCCTCAATTTCCTAGTCAAAGTCCCTTTCTTAATACAAGTAGTGGGGTATATATAGGCTTGACTTCTGACATTGGTGACTTTATTGCCACATGCGATTGGTTGGTGGTGACAGGTGTTCTGGCGTGTCAGAAGTATGTCGCGCACGTAGACAACATCCGATACCTTAAGCGGATGGTGATCATCGGATGGTCAGGCATCCAAGCAAGATCCGAGAGACCTCGACAACTTTCGGTGGGTAAGCATCTTCGGATGACGTATACGTTGATCCCTTTGGTCCGGTGTCAGTAGGATATCAGAGGTTTAACAATATTAAAAAAAAACTGAAATAATATTATTGGACGATTCAAACCTAGAATATTATTGGTTGATTTACATTGGCAGGTGGTAATCACTTATATATAATTTGATATGATTTTTGTACTGATTTTTAAGGTTGTGTAACATTTCTATGTCACTGTTCCCTTTTCATTTTATTAACCTTTTGAAGTTTGAACCGAGCCTACGCTGCTCTCGTCTTATCTTGTGTAAAATAAGTGCGCGGAATAATACGTTACCACGACTGCACTTTTATTGAATATCAACCGATTAATATCAACCGTTTGCTTTTTTCCCTCCTTAGTATCTCTCTCTAGTCTCTCCTTTATCCAAACAGAGAGAGAGAGACGCCAATCATCTGTCATGATGGTTTCATCTACATTATCGTCTCTCTTCCATACCAATTTCACAGTCTGTCAAAAACCCATTAATCTTCACAGACAGAAGATCCTAACCGGGTCTTCCAGAAAACCCACTACTTGTTCTTCCTCTTCTCTACCATTTCACCGTCTCATTTTCAAGTCCATTGTTCCTTTCGCTGTTTCTGCTACAGTTCTTCTCTCATCCAATCCTGGTAACATATTATCATTCATTTTTTTTAAAAATAATTTTATTGGTTGTTTTATCTATTTATTTAATACGTTCAATTAAATAGTGGGAATCAATCGAACTTTAGGTTTTGACTTTTATATGCGTGTATTTTCAAAGTTGTTGGCAAACCAAAATTGGGGGTTTGTGGAAATATTTCAAATGTGACTTGACTGACTAGTTGAGCTTCTGGGTTTTTTTTCAGCTAAAGCTGGATTTTTGTCTGGATTCCCCGGGATTGAATCAGTTCCCGGTCCCGATTTACCTCAAATTGAGTTTCTTGAGCGCTTCAATGGTTTGATATCCCACTTTTGTTGCTTTGATAATTGTTCTATACATAATACATATATAATGGTGCTCGACACAGGTAGTGTTCTTTTGCAGAAGAAAACCAGAAGAAATATGCTGAGTTTGATGCAAGATTTAAGGATTCTCCCCTGCTGAAGAAACTACTAGAGAAATCCAAGTTGAATAAAGAAAAGTAAATTCTTGATCATTTTTATTAGCACCTTGAATCAATTATTGAACAATTCATGATAAGCCTTTGCATACCTATAATTGAATAAGAAGATTGAAAATTTCAGGAATCAGCAAGAAATTCAAGACAAGTACTGCTTGCGAGGAGCAGAGTGGGGAGTGGGAGATTGCTCAGCCGAGGGAATGTCGCCACAGGACAGAGATAACTTCATTGCAATGCTGAAGCAAAAGGTTGATAAAAATGAATGAAGCATTTTAGCTAGGTAATGTTCTATTATATTTACCCTGGAAGATCACATTTGGAAAATCTTAATTACTACCTAGGATCAGTGGTAATCATTTGTGTAATATGAATGAGATGATAGAGTGACACTAGTCATCCACAGTTAACAAGTTTTTCTTTTGATTTTTCAGTTCTTCTTGATGCTCTTAGTTTGTCCATGGACATGTTATTATTAAGTCTTGAAATGATCTTCATGGTTTGAAACTGGTGTTCCAACCTTAATATATCTGCTGCTATGCTGCCTCTTTCCAGTAGTACTTCCGCGGCCTGAAATTTTCCAAGATGACAGTTTGATAACATTATGTTAATTTATTATTGTTTAGCTGAATTAGATATAATAACATTTTCAATACAAGTCTTTAGATATTTTTTCATGTAAAGGTAGTATACAAGTACTTTTGATCTTCCGGTCCTGTATGAGCCCTTTCATGGTTGACTCGGAACTTCCACAACCTCCAACAGCTTTCATTGCCTCTTCGCTAATCCGAGCAGCTTCCTGTCTCAAGTTTCAACAGATCAGTTCTTTAATCTGATCCTCTCCCCGATCTCCTCAGCTTTGACCGCCACCACCTCTTCGCCCCAACCAACAGCTTTGTGACTCAGTATCTCATCTTGATACACCCAATTCTTTATCACCATCCCCTGATCCTGAATCCTCCCCATCAGCTCATGCCCAAGCAAAGTCTAAATCCTCAGATTCCAAAACCATACAGTGATTCATCAAGCAATGCATATATGAACAAATAATATACCATTGATCCCGTTATTTATTAGACGAGATAAAGTTGGTCCAGTAATAAACTCCTCACACCTGCATCACGGGGTTGTTGGTTTGAGTTCTCATAGGACCTCTCCTCACTAAAAATACTACAAAATAATAATACATGTTATTTATTAAGGATACACCTCCGGGCTCCGGTCACGCACTCACGGCCTAAATCCAATAATCATTAATGTCTGCATTTATTATTTATAATTGTAATTATATCCTTGTCTAGTATTGTACAGCTCATGATCCATAATTTTAGGATACCTTTTCACAATCGTGTCGTTCAATAATCTTATAAATTTTTGAAGTCAAAAACTTGTCTGATTTTTTATTTTAGTAGCTGTATATATTTTTTGTCCAATAAGGTTATTTTTCATCACATAGTTGACCAACTATATAACATGATAACTAATTAAAAACTTCAATGTTGCTTCGGCAATGTGAAAATAGTAATCTTTGTTTCCTTTATACGATATACCGTCGGAAAGATATTGAAATTTACTTTCTTATCAAATATACAAAAGACAATTTGAAGCACAGTAGGAAAAGTAATGGTCATCTGAATGCTCAAAGGATAGATTCGAAAACAACAAAGTTTTTCGAAAACATTGTAGCCAAAACTTTTGAGGAACGTTTATTTAAAAACAATGCATACAAGATGCATTTCAAGTTTATGTAGATTCAAATATCATTTAAAATTACTTAATACCAAAATCTCTCCAAGACACCATGAATGAAATGCATCAACTTGTGAGTGTGTTTTTCCTAGATTCCTTCAAGAGTTGAAAAACTTGTATAATCGCACTAACCATAAGCACCCAACTCTTGAAATGTAGAATTGCTTGAATACGAGTGTGATCATGATAATTCAAACTTAAACAACTAATGATAATACAAACAAAGAGTATTTTGTCAAACGGAATCAAAGCAACACTAAAATGTATAATTCAACATCAAGTTTCATCATTCTAGGGAGATAGGAATGAGTAGAGTTATCTTGAGTGGTTCCTATATTTTCTTACTTAACTCCCACTATTTCGAGTACGTATCGAGATATGCATTCATAACCGTAAATATTTATCGTATATCCTTTCGTATTGTGGTAAATTTCTAAAAGATCTAACCTTTTATCATTCATATCTGTCTCTAATACCAAGTTTTCGTAGATGTTGGACCTCTTTTATCTTAATAATTATTTTCCTATCTATTGTGAATAGAAAGGGACACGGGTTAATAATTTTCGAGGAATCATCTAACAAATAATTTGAGTGAATATTATTCCATCAACACAAGTCATACTTCATTCTCTGATTAATATAAATAACTAGAAAAACATCTTAGTAGATTGGATAAATACAATCTAATCTTATTTAACTCCAACTATTACAGTATCAACAATTATTCATAAAATTCTAAAAACTAAAGTATATCTTTTTTTATTCTTGTACTTGCATCGTTGTATGTAAGTAAACACAAATATACTCACATAACATAACTTTATCACCTACAACTGTTAATAATATTTTGTGTGATTAAACCAGTAAAAATTTTAAAAATTCAAACTTTAAGTTTGTATTTTGGAAATTATTTTTAAATCATGAATCAAACCATCCTCTAAATTTGCATTTTTATCCCGTCTTCATCTCTATCATCAGTCTACTTATTTATTTATTCATTCATTGACAGAATATTTGCCACCTTATTTATTTTATTTTATTTTTATTTTTGAACAAATTAACCTACTTATTTGGTGGTAACTTTTTTTATTTCTACAAAAAAGAAAAAAAGAAAAAAAAAAGGAACGAGTAGGTGTCTTAACACAATTTACAGAGAATTGAGGGGTCGTTTTGACAATCCGGGTCAAATTACAGAAAAGACAAATTCCAATTTTAAAGAGAAAAATGATTTCTGGCTAAATTTGAGCTTGTGTTTTTGCAAGCTCGATATCGACCCAGCAATATTAGTAAATAAACTTAAAAAAACCATTAAAAAAAAAAAAACACGCTATCGTTGATTTCCAGATTGCCAGTCACTGGTATGTCTCTCTTTTGATTTTCATATTTTGGTTTTATTTGAATTTTATTTCGATGTTCAATTGTTCAATTTTTCACGATTGATTTCGATTAGGTTTTGAAATTTGAATAATGAAATTAATTAGTTGTATTATCTAGAATTGACGTTATTTTTTTTATTTGGTTGCGGTTGTATGGAGTTGTTGGTTTATGATCTTAATCAAGAGCCTCTCAATTTAGGTGAATTTTGTGATGAAGTTGTGATCTTATTCGTATGTGATGATTTTGTACAGGTAATTATTTTGGCTTCAAATTCTAAAAATTCATGTTGGTGGTCGAAGTTTGATACTTTGAGAGAGAACTCCAAAGTCAGGGAAGTGACTTTCTTATTTGGGAGTGTCAAAATATGTACAGGACTGTGGCTACACCCACAACCCGGGGTGAGTCCCCGAGTGATAGTGGGGACACTGTTGTGACTTTGGATCAAGTTCCAAGGTGGAGTGATGCAGAGCATAGGTCCTCACTGCAGTATGAGAATGACCCTTCGTTTTCAAATTCATATTTTCCTGATCCTTTGACATCTTCTCCTGGGGGTGAAAGTAGTAGCAATGGTATGGTTTCAAGGTTTCCGGTGGATCATGATATCAACTCAAAGATATATTTATGGAGGGGAAACCCCTGGAATCTTGAGGTGGATGCTGTTGTCAATTCTACCAATGAGGTGAGCACTGAATGCTTAACTTGTTCAGTGTTGTTGGATATACATTGATAATCATCATGACGGTTCATCAGAAAAGTTTTACTTATGTATTCGTGTAATGCGTGACAATGCTTTTTCATATATATTTTTTTGTCCCAAAAGATGGGTACTACTCATGTTTTTGTGCTGGAGTGTAATAGGAGGGTCGAGTTGGTAAACTATTACATAGGATTAAAAACAAAAGTACAATGATATTTACAAGCTTCACTATTTTATAATTGCTTGTGTGAGTTGGGTCTATCATGAAAACACTTCAATTTTGTGCTGTGTTCCTTTGAATCACTACCATACAAAGAATGGTGTCATTGTGTCAATTAGGCAATATAATGGAGTGCATCCCCCTGCTGGCTTGAGTGAGGAATTTTCATGGTTATATAATGGATGTGAGATTACTATCTCTGGCACTGGGAAATTACAAGTTTGTGCCAAGAAGCTCGATGACAGATTACATTGTTCAAGCCCTTGTACCTTAAAATGTTTTGCCTAACTGATAAATCCAACTTTATGGAAGCTGATTTAAGTTTCTTTCCAATTGGCTATTAACATTTTTTTTATTTGAATTTTTCATGAATTTTAAACAGAACTTGGATGAAGCACACAGTAGCCCTGGTTTACATGCAGCAGCTGGGCCCGGTCTTGCTGAGGAATGTGCAACGCTGGTATGTCAACTATAATTGTTTGTTTTTCTATCATCTGCATCAAAAAAATTTCACTCTATATACACGTTCAATAGGACATAGTCAGGAGGCATAAGTCATGGGTGACCTTGGTAATCTCTTACTCAAAATCTACGTGTAATTTAAAGATCTAAGAATATAGGATTAAAATAGTTCTAGTGTGCTTGTAATTTGTAGAGTAAGCAAGTTTTGTTGAAACTTTATATTCTGTCAAATCGTAATGGCATATTGATGGAAGATAGAAAGTAAGGATTGGGATTAAGTTGACGTACTTCTTTTTGTTGACAGGGTGGGTGCAGAACAGGGATGGCAAAAGTAACTAACGCGTATGATCTTCCTGTTAGGTGGGTATATTGCTATTTTTTCATGTATGCAGAGAATAAAATGAGCAGAAGGCTATACAAGTATTTAGAAGCTCATTATTGTATCCTATTGTCCTCCACTTATGTACATAGGAGATTAGAGCATTGACAGTGCATTGTTATATGACTGAAAGAAGATAAATTTTAATTAATTATTTTTGTTTATGGAAAAAATTAAAGAATATTTGTCGCAACTACTCTGCATATCGTTCTTCTTGGTTCATTTCTTACTAATTATTCACGTTGGAATTGCTTATTTATCTAATTATCTTCCATTAGTCACCGAATCACTTAAGGTGTTCATGAGCTTTAATTGTTGGGGAAGTCAGTGTTTTCATGGCTTTTCGCTAAGATACCTATAAATTCAGATCTTGTGATTTTCACATTTTCATGTTTTCTATTTGTTTTATGCGATTTTGGTTTCATATTTGAGTCTTGCATTACGGTGTTTGTGGGTATCATCAATGTAAGCCCTCACGAGACTACAACTCATCAACTAGGGGTTTAAAGGCTTATTTCATATACTAAAAGCAATTGCGACAACCAGCGAAAGTGGTTTAGTTAGGATTTTAATTTTATTTGTTTGTAGTTTTCTTTAGTTTTTGTTTTTATCTAGATGAGGACTAGCAAAATCTAGGTTTCGGGGTATATGATGAGCATATTTTCTATATATTTATTACCCTTAAAAATAGAATTATTAGTCCAATTTTATATTAGTTTTATTTTAATTAGATCCATTTTTGGTGAATCAGGAACGAAGAGCACATAGTTTGGAATGAAAGTTAATTGAAATATTTTTCAAATCAAATTCGATTGGATCAAGAATTAAATTTTGAAGACCCAAATCAAGTCCCAAAATAAAAGCCCAAGTCCTAAAGCTAAAGCAATATATATATATATATATATATATAGTGGTATTCGTGGATTGGGGAAGGCCACAAGTTCACTCGGTCAAGAAAATATCTCAACTGCCTCAACAAAAGGTTGTGCGTGAAGAATTGGAAAAAGAGAAAACAAAAGTGTTGTGTGAAAATTGGAAACAAGGAAGAAAACTGGGGCTGTGCGTCTAGAATGAGAAAGAAAAAAACAGCAGACTTGGCGTGGAGATCGGAGGCTATTGCAACTCAGATTAGAACCTGGCATAGTGACGCTAATTTTCTCTGAATTTCGCAGCCACAACTTGTTCCAAATCTGAGTTGCAACAACATTCAATCTCCATGTCAAGTCTGCTACTTGCTTCTTTTCTTTCTCGTTTCAGACGCACAACTCCAATTTTTTTCCTTGTTTCCATTTTTCACACATAATACTTTTGTTTTCTCTTTTTTCCAATTCTTCACGCACAGCCTTTTGTATTTTCTTGAACAAGTCAATTTATGGTCTTCCTAGTCCATGTATACCACCTATTCTCTTCTTTTCATTTTTGTTTGCTTTAGCATTAGGACTTGGGATTTTATTTTGGGTCTTCAAAATTTAATTCTTGCTACAAATGAATTTGAATCAAAAAATATTTCAATTAACTCCCATCCCAAACTCAAGTGATCTTTGTTTCTGTTTATCCGAAAATAGATCTACTTAAAATTAAATTAATATAAAATTGGACTAATAAATCTATTTTAAGGGTAATAAATATGTATAAAATATGGGCATCAGTAATCAATAAAAATTTGTGTTCATTTTGCCCATGGCATGTATTGTATCTCATGTTTTAGCCTTTGTTATTATCTTTTTTTCTTCATCTTTCTTTTAATTAAGTGTGCCATCCTATGCACTCCCTCCCCCAATATATACTCCCTCCCCCAATATATATTCACCGTGACATTGAATTTTCAATATGCATATATTTTTTTTTATTCTTTGACTTTCTTTATTAACTTGGAACTGATCATTTTTTTCTCTTTAACGATATTTTCAGGAGGGTTATCCATACTGTAGGCCCCAAATATGCAATAAAATATCATACTGCTGCAGAGAATGCTCTGAGTCACTGCTACCGATCTTGTCTTGAACTTCTAATTGAGAATGGGCTTAAGAGGTTGTTGGTTGTGCATGTTACATCAATGTTGTTCTTGAAATTTGTTGATCTATTGTGCTTCCTGTTTTGTGGAATTTACTCCTGCTCTATTTATATGAATGCAGCATTGCAATGGGTTGTATATACACTGAGGCCAAAAACTATCCACGTGAACCAGCTGCACATGTGGCTATAAGTGAGAAACATTCCTACATGGTCTTACCTTTCTTCGCTTGATTTTGTTAAGGTTTATGAAATGTTGGGGATTTTTGGGCATTGCAGAAATTGGACTTCTGTGAAATGTATAATTTTAATGTAAATTTATCATCATCAATACTTATATTGTGATCATAGTTGCTAACCAAAAGTTTATAATGATTTTCTTGTCAAGCAAATAGATATAGTGTCGCCAAGAGGTTAACCTAGTTAGAACTCTGACAGAGTGAATGCACAAGGTTTAGGCATTGATCTCAAACCCACCTTTCTCTGAATGTAAGGTTTAATGTCCAATTGGTACTCCCTTTGCTAGAAATCATCCTAAGTAAGTAACTCTTCCCCTTAGTTACCCAAATGTCATTGTGGTGTGATGGGGATTGATTTCTATACCTCTTGTGTTACTAGAAGAGGTCTGACAAAGTAGACTAGCCCCTTCTTGATGCCATTGTTTGTGCTCTTATTCGTCTTTTGTTTGCTTTATATTAAGGGACTGTACGGCGGTTTCTCGAGAAGCAGAAAGACAAAATTAATGCTGTTGTTTTTTGTACTACCACATCATCTGATACAGAGATATATAAAAGGTATCGTCACGTTACCAATTTTTTTTTTATTACCTTGCAGGGCCAAACGTGTCCCTTTTTTTTAATTGAAGTGTTATGATTACTTTATTATTCTGTGGGCTTTAGACATTTTTCACTTAGTATTGCATTTTTAATGTAGATTGCTTCCACTTTACTTTCCTCGAGATAAACTTGAGGAGGAGGTGGCCATTTCAAAGCTTCCTGCTGATGTAGGGGATGAAAATGGTGAGACAATTATAGATGAACGTAAGATCCGAATAAAGCCGTTGCCCAAAAAGATTGTGCCAAAGCCTCCCCAAGCTCCAGTTGATCTTCCTGTCAGTGATGTTGGATTGACAAGGAGGTAGTTGAACTTAATAAATCTTTTGAACAGCTTTAGATGTATATTCTAATTTCAAATTTTTGTTAATAATTGGATCAGTTTGGAGATATGTGTGTTATTGTAGTAATTTGTTCATTTTAATTTGCTACAATATGTTCATATTTTTTCCTTTGGTGTTTTAATAAGTACTTTTTGTCATTTAATAAAGGTTTCAAGGACAACCAACAGATCACATACAAACAAGAAATAGTGTTAAGCTAATAGATAAAATTTCTTTAAAGAGAATGTAGGTGTCATGAGTATAATGTCACAACTAGAGTTATTCCTTGGGCAATTTTGTTTCTGTATGCTTGCTTGTGTTCATGAACCTGTGCACTACATTTAGGCTGGTTTTGTATCTGTCAGAAGTTCATTCCAATTTTGTGATGTATTAAGTTGTTTTGTTTCTCGTTCAAAATCTAAATATTTTTGCATCACGAATTACGTGTGGGATATATATATATATATATTGTTATATATTGTTCTGTCTTCTTTGATGGGTCTCTAGCAAGCATGAAACTCAGATGTGACATCTGCCAAAGTAATCTAAACTGTACAAGCCCATCTCCACTTTGCCTTAAACATATCGTTATGTATGATGTATATATGATACTCTGTCCCTGAGTTCAATTGTTTATACGCGTCATTTTTCTTCATCCTTTTGATATTAATGGTATTACATATTCTGGCCCCCAATTTATAAACTTTTGATATTAATAAAATTTCTTCGGTTAATCTGGGAAAAAATAAGTAATGATGATTTCGATTTGCATATTCGTGTTCTCAGTAAATTTATTTTGGCTTGAATGACGCTGGGAGATTATTAGTAACTGTGTTGAATTAAATAATCAATTGACTGAGTGGGCAAGAATTATTATCGCAGGAACTCATCACATTTGGATTCATATTTGGATCCTGCTTTCATGTCCCTAATCAAGGATCCAGATGAGAGACGCAAGGAACAATGGGAAAAAACTGCTCAAGCACAAAGTGGGTGGAATTGTGCTAAATTGCTTGGATTTGGTGACCTTGGTGGACCACCATTGTCTTCTGCCGAAGAATACTCACTTCATTCTAGATACCTATCTAAAGCAAATTCTCTAAATCTTTCAGAAATTGCAGAGATGAAAATTGTGTAAGCATATGTAAATCTTATTTTGTTTTTGCATACCAGCTTCAGATTTTAATTGTTTTGCAAATTAATTTTGCTTAATCACTGCATGATCTAGTTCTCTACAGTTAAACATGCTAGGGTAGATTAATTGGTGGTGGTTGTGAACTCTTCAGGTTGTGATCCACTCATATCAGTGGCATGGTAAACTATTTGCGTGCCTTGTAATTCTTTTCCAGTGCAAGGTTCATGAATTTTTCATATGCATTTTGGGTTGATAATCATCTATCGTGTATGACATTGATTTAGCCTTCTACTTCTATATTAGTTACCGTGGAGGGGTGGACAGTGAAGGACGCCCAGTAATGGTTGTTGTGGGAGCTCATTTTTTGCTTAGATGTCTTGATCTTGAGCGTTTCGTGCTTCATGTAGTGAAGGTATTCAAGTAACAACTTGCTTCTATATGGCATTTGTTAGAATCTATAAATTTAATACTTGGTGTTAGAAAACACTTACTCTTTCTGATTGTCCTTTACTTAATGAACTTTTATATCTTTATTGATTACTGGTTGTTGGAACTAAGACCCTTGTGTTGATGATTATATATCAGGAATTTGAGCCCTTGATACAGAAGCCTTACACTATTGTATACCTTCACTCTGCAGCATCTTTACAGATGTAAGTATTGTATAGTGAAGTTGCAAATATCAACTTTGGCTTGCAATAATTTCACTCATTTACTGATAGTGGTTCCTGTTGATTGGGATTTCTTGAGAATTTAGTTTTTATTTTATTTTTTTTCTAAAACAAATTCAAGGGTTACCTATTCTCAATGGTTAATTTTCCCATGGAATTCTCTTGATTCTGAACAAGTATGACTTCTGGTGAATTTGATGTGTGTGTGTGTGTGTGGGGGGGGGGGGGGGGGGGGGGGGGGGGGGGGGGGGTTGCATGAGTAAACCGCATATCTTTTGCTCAAACAAAAAGGGAGATGCTTTGGATATCATTTTTTTTCTCCCTTTTTTGTTTTTAACCATATACCACACCTCTTTCCACCCCCCACCCCTAACACAAACTCAGATTAAACTATCCCTCTTCTTAGGTTGGCATGAGGCGGATTTAATCCTTCGACCTCATGCTCTATTGTAGAGATCTAACCAAATAAGCCCTTCCTTTGGAAACATAAGAACTTATGACCAATAACAGTTAAGAAACTGCCTTTATGACCAGTAATGGTTTAGAACTGTTTGAAGTTAACTAAGTGAATAGGAATGGAGATTTTATTTAACAATGGGAAAAATATTTTAATGAAAATTTGTTGTCAATTGGCAGAAAAATTGTTGTTAATTGACAGAGTTTCCAAACTTCCCAATAAACTTCATTCCTTATCAACATTGTGAATTTTATATTTGTTTAATTTGCAACATAAATTTTTTGGAACTTTCTGTGAGGATAATGAAACCTCGTCGTACTATTATAGACAGACTGCTGACAGGAGCTGTGTTATATATTGCATTTGACATTCCTTCTTAGAATATGTCCTATATAGTTCACTCAGTATGTTTCTGGAATAAACAGGCAACCAGACATGGGATGGATGAGAAGAGTACAACAAATACTTGGTCGGAAACACCAGCGTAACTTGCATGTATGCGGTATTCAAAATTCCATTTAATTAGAAGCACATAGTCAACCTTAGTTCTGATTGCGTGATTTGTGCTATGTAGGCAATTTATGTTCTCCACCCTACTTTCCACTTGAAGGCTACCATTTTTGCATTGCAGTTGTTTGTAGACAATGTGGTATGTCTGAAATTTTTTCTTGTTGAGCTGTAGTTGGAATTTATACCTACTTTGAAAGTTTTACTATTTTGGAATTTGTTTGGGAACTAATTTCTACACTAGGTATGGAAGAAAGTTGTATATGTGGATCGTCTTCTGCACCTGTTCAGATACGTTCCTCGCGAGCAGTTGACCATCCCAGACTTTGTGTTCCAGTTAAGTTTTCTGTTTCTTTTCTTTTCACAAGATTACTTCTGTTTATTCTTAATGAAGAATTGGAAGTTTTTCTGCAGTTTGATGAATGAAAAATCCTATTGAATGTCTATCTGAATGCTTTATGGGTATATTCTACAGTCATCATGTTTAGGGAGAAATAATTATTTACTGTTGCATAGTGCTACTGTTGTTGTGATTGCAGCTTGAATTTGGATCCCTCATGGGGCTCCTAGCCTCCTCTTACCCTGCAATCTGAATGGTGGTACTACCTGTACTAGAATGCTAATTTCTTATCCTAGTTTAGGAGTGATATACTTTTTTAACTTGAGTGGGATTCAAGCTGGTTTCTAAGGATTACCGCTTTCCAAATTGACTCGGCTCCACGTGCTCGGCTCCACGTGTTGCGTCTTGCATGCTAATATTCCTAGTCTACAACGGAGAAGCTGGAAATAGAATTAAGGATAAAATGATTCTAATGTTCTATTATGTGGTTGATGCAGGCATGATTTAGAAGTGAACGGAGGAAAGGGTCTTATTGTGGACCCTAGAACAAAGTATGTTTATCATCGACCGTAAACATCATACAGATCCAGCAGGCCACAAAGCAGTGCTTTTCATTTTGTTATTTTTTATTTGTTTCATTTAAATTTGTCTTCTGGTAGGGGCAGGGAGTTGCATTTGATTGTTAATGGTGTACAAATAGTGTCTCAATTTTAAATATGTTATTTTGTTTACCAATTATCTTGTTGTCTGATGATGGAAATAAGTTTGTTCAATTTGTGTCATGTTGGGATGATTCTCAGTAATAATTGAAGGTGATTTGAGATTTGTTAATAGTTTGTTAGTTGACTCAGTAACAGCGTTTGTTGCCAGATATGAAGTGTATATTTTGTACCTCGTTTCTTTCTACGACTGGTTGCATTTGCTTAGACATAGATGTAGAAGAAATAGGTGATTTGAAGAGGAATTTTTATACTATTTCAACATTTTGTTTTAAGATTTTATCCTCGAAAGGTTTAAAAGAGTTGTTTTTTCTATTGGAATGATTTTTATTTTTCTTATTATTTATATTAAAATGGTATAAAAATTCATTAAATATAAGGATTAATTGCGCAAACATCCTGGAGTTTTGACCGGATGTCGACAACTAACCTGAACTTATAAAAATGTTAGTGGTATCATGGCTAAAAGAATTAAAAATCTCCACCGTTGGTGGAGGACATATATTACACATATTAGAAGAGATCTACAACTATATTCTCGAGTTTTTCTATAGTAGGCATATAACTGTAATCATATTTATCCATCTCATCACTTTGTGTTAGAAAAAACAATACAATTGGGTCAAATAATGTTTACATAGCAAAAAGTGATGAGGTGGATAAGTATGCTATAAGTATACTTACAGTTATATGTCTATCAGAGAAAAAACAATAATCTCCTCTTGTGGAGGGAGATCACTGCTCAACAATCTCCTCCTGGTTTGGGAAATTGCCGCATGACAATCTTCCTAAGCTATAGATGATTGTTAAGACCTCCTACAGCTGGAGGAGATCGGGGCTGTTCTTTTTCAATCTCCACTGACAGTGGAGTCTAATGGGGATGTTTTTTTATTTTGTTTATATACATTTTATTTTATATTTAATGTATTAAAATTAAAATAAGAAGTATTTTAGACATTTTGCACCTTTGACCCTTATCCGTTAGAAGTTAACGGATTACAACTATACCAGCAAGGGATGCTGGTGCAACAATTTTTTCAAAGTTTTGAGTTTTAATATGGCTAAACTTGTCATATTTATGTAATTTTATCACAAATCGGGGATGTTTGTGCAATTAGTTCTAAATTTAAAAATTGCATATGTATCTTATAAAAAGTCCTTATTCCTCGGTGAAACTAATAATAATAGAGGAAATTGGTACGTTTAACCTTAAAAGATTTCCATTGATAAAAGTGATAATATAATGAGTAATGTTAGACGTATTAAATATTGTTTTCCAAATTTTGTCTAAAATAATATGGTACGTGAGATGTCAGCATTTTATAAATCAAAAGATTATGTGGTGACTGATGTGGTGATGACACCTCACGTGTCATATTATTTGGGACAGAATTTAGGAAAAAAGAAATTGGGACGTCTGACATTACTGTAATATAATGTGCGGTAATGTGAATGGGTAAATGAAAAGAAATCAATATAAGTTGGGATAATTTTGAAATATCGAATTTTGTAAATTGTAAAGGCCATTTGTGACGAAAATGGAAAAAAGCTCAATCATGTTAAAAATTGAAGTCATTTTAGAGGAGTGAAGGATAGCAGTGAATATGACAGATAAATCTGGACCCATGGATACTTTTTAACAACACAAGATTTTATTCATTTTTGTGAGGACCAAACCTGGTTTCCTATTCTGGGTCTCTCTTTGCTTCGCTCCCTTCTCCGGTAAACTCTCTCTCCCTCTCTCTCTCTGTTTCTACTTCCTGCGAATCTGTTCCTCGTTTTCTTTCTAATACTTGAATTAAACGTTAACTTGGTGAAAATGGTACTCAGATATTTTGAGTGGAGACAGCTTGAACTTGATTAAACTACTACTCCACTCAAAATCACCTGGTTGCAGTACATTTATTATCGTCTGTGTTTCCAGTTGATAATGAATTGCTAAAAGGTATTGGTTACTGTGGTAAATTGAACCTCAAACATGTTGTCTATGTAAATTTGTTCTGTCTTTTTGACTAAATTTTAAAACAAGTTTACACTACGAAAATATTCACTCTTAATATACTTGAAAGTGGACACAAATTGAATAAATATCACTGTGTTTTATGTCATATTACTTATTGATCTGGCGTTTTTGTTCATGTTGATATTCACCTCTCAACATGTATTCCCAATAGATTTTGTGTGACTCAGGTACAAAGGCTGTTGTTCGTGTAGTTTATTCTGTTAAATAAAGTTTCATTGCCCCGGACCAAAAAAAAAATGGTACAAGGTCTGTCTTTAAGCACGCTTACAACCTCTGGAAATGGCGGGTTTTATGGGTCAACCTCTTCATGGGGAAGACATTTCAAGCTTGTCAATAAAACCCATATAGGGATTGATAGGCAATGCCTTTGGCATCAATTTGTTCAGTGCTTACATTTTAAAGGTAATCCCAATATATTAAGACAAAGGAATTTGAGGGTTGAAGCTGGATGGCTGTTTAAAGGGGGCGGTGATCAGAGCTTGGATGCAAGCTCAGAGCGTAGTGAGAGTGCTAATGAGGATGTACTGATTTTCTTTTTCCAGCTAGACTTGGCAACCCGAGTTCAGGTTTGAGAGGCTGTCTCTTCAGGTTTTCATGTTTATATGTCATGAAGTTGTTAACTGTCCCAATTTGTGGTTGTGCTTACAAGCCTTCAATTTTTGTGTAAAAAAATTGCAGTGTGCTTTAAATATGGAGCAATATGAAATTGCACAACAATTGAGAAACAAGCTTGCTGAGGTTAGATCTTTCATCTTGTTCTTATAAAACAACACTCATTAGGAGAACATTTCCATGGATTACCTGACCTAAATACTTGTTAAGGATCATGTCGTTCACTTGTTGTGGCATCCAATGTTCCTTGAGACAGAGTGCGTTTGTTTCTTTTTTTACAACACATTTTGTATTTCCTTTTTAATAATGCATCAATTGCCAAGGACTCTTGCCTGTTGGCATGAAACCTTAAAAAATGTTTATGTCTAACATCTTAAAAATGTGAATGTTTCTTGCATTAACACACATTCATGTGCATGTGAATTAACCTCCTAATATATAGAGTCTACAGCATGCTTATTAAGTTTCTGTCTTGAAAGGTTGGGGCTGAAATAAGTAGGCAGAAAGAAGTGAAAAGGGGATCATCCTCTAAGAGTGAAGCTCAGGATAAGGCAATAAGTATCATACGTCTGCGGTGAGTCTCACATCATCTTGTATTTTATCCTTTTTAATGCTGTGCCATATTGATTTAAAATCTTATTGGACTGTTTCTGTTTATTTCCTTGCAGTGCAGACCTGCAGAATGCAATTGAGAGTGAAAATTATGCTTTAGCAGCTGGATTACGAGATCAAATTTCCAAACTGGAGGCTGATTCTCTGGCTGCATCGGCAAAAGCTCTGGCATTAGAAAATGCCAAATATGCATTTCGTTTAGGGCAGAAAGTGAAGCACAAATTTTTTGGTATTTATTATATACGCCTTTCACTACATTTATTCACTTTCCCTTCTCTTTTCCATTTTACCTGCTTCCTTTTTTTTCTTTCTTTTTTTTTTGTTGAAAATCCATGCCATGGTTTTAGGCTATCAAGCTGTGATATGTGGAATGGATCCAGTTTGCTGTGAAACTAGTTCATGGATGGAGGTAGCACAGGTTGAAAAGTTGCCTCGAGGTTCTAATCAGCCATTTTATCAGGTTAATTAACCTTATCTCTGGTTTTATTTTTGAATTGGGTGAGAAGATGGAAACCTTTGTCAATATTAATCATATAATAAAAATTAATGAGATAAGCCATGGTTTGTATCATGTTTACTCCGCAGTCCTCACCTCTAATTGGTTCTTCCTGATATGATTGACCTGACACTAGTAATCTGTAACATTTAACACAAGACTTGCATAGCCTATTTTATGGGGTCAAAATGGGGCATTAATTTGGTCATGAGATTCCTTAAGAGACATTTGGATGCGATATAATGAAAAACATCCTCCTGGATCTTACACGGCCATTAGATTGAATAATTTTTTGGACAGCAGTTAAAGTGAGTCTTTTTCCTTATGGTTAAAGATGTTTAAGGAAATTGTCTTCAATACCTCTGGAAATTATACGGTCCTTATTTTGGGACCATAATCATCATTGTTTGGTCATCCTAGCATTAGATGATTGCAATTGCATGCATAATGATCATTTGTTGGTCATCCTAGCATTGACAATCAATTGGCGATAACAGTATTTGGGTGAAGGCATTCATTAAAAGGAATTAAAATGGGGGAAAAGATTCATCACATTCACTCAAACCTTGCTGAGTTCTGACAATCATAAAGGATGAGCAGCATTGTTCACTTCATTGTTTAGAGAATCATTGAATGATAGAATACAGAATAATGGAAAACACACATCCAAGTAATCATAAGGCATAGGAACACAAGATGCTATTAGTCAAGCAACAATTATAGAATATGTTATAGTGCTATAGTCTAATCACTGCCTCCTTATAGTGTCAAATATTTTGTTCATTACTCTATTTCGTCAATTAGGACATTGGGCAGCTCTTGCACATGTGCCATGAAAAGATCATATCAATGATTATTATTTTTTTTTTCTTCTCCAGGTCTTGGTTGACGTACATGCAGACCCCAATCTCTTAGTGGCATATGGTAATTACTGCTTTTTAATCCAATACTTTCATTGCTTTACAATTATAAATAAGTTAACCTTTCAAGTACAGAAAGCACATTGTTTGCATTGTCATCATTATATAACAATATATAATCTTTACAAAGTTGAAACTGCATAATACTTGAATTGAGGACTTCTTGTTGATGCAGCAGAGATGTTGGGCTTTTGATTGAGTGAAAGTGGTTTTTCACAAGGAAAGAATTTTGAGTGTAGTTACCTAAGTGATATGTACTGTTTATAAAAGGAAAATGTTGCTTTGAATAGGAGGCTTTTTATTCCTTTCAACTTGACTTACAATATGTGGTAACTAATACTAGCAAGTGGCCTACAGTTATTACAATTTTTACTCCACAAGTTTTCCCTACCACATGACTCTTTTTACCACTAGTTTTTCTTTACACCCAGGTAGAATCATGGAGTCAAAAAGTAAATGTAGGCCTCTTGCTAGTGTCAGTTTTTTGAGAAAAGTTTTGGAAATAAAGACTCATTTGTGATTCAGTACTTTTTTTGTTTGGCGAAAAGTGGAAAATTTTCAATTTTGTAAGTAAGTGATTCCAGATTTTATTTATCACTTAAAAATCAAACAAAGGTACATCAAGTCTTATTCAAAGATCAGACTAAAAAATAAACACCAAGTCGTAAAAGGCAAGTTGAAAGTAAATAAAAAGTCTTCTATTCAAACAACACTCATCTCTTATAAACCGTATAGTTGTCTTGCCTCAGTTGTAGACTTTAAACTACACTCAAATTATTTGCGTTTTGCTACCTCTCTGTTCTAGAATTGTACCCTTGTAAATATCTTGATTAACTATATTATTTTGACACTTGCAGTGTTCAGTGTTGGATTTGTTTGTTTTGTAATCTATTGTCATAGGCCCTTGGTAATGCCCATGCCCTGATGAACTTGTAAATTTTCCTGCGTTGCAGTTCCTGAGGATAATTTGTTAGTTGCTGACCAACCAGACAAGGTAAGCAAGTAGAATCGATGTTGAAAATCATGAAACAAGCTCCCCGGCCTCTTTTCTTGATAATGTGTGCTGTGTTATGATGCAGGGAAGATTTGATCATCCCTATCTATCCTTTTTGTTTTATGGGGAAGATGCAGCTGGAGATTTCATCCCAATCAAGCAGCTGCGTGAGAAGTACAATAAGCCTCGCCATGAAATACCAATAGATCCTCAAGATGAGGAGCCACAGTGATGACACGCTTGTCGGGTTGATGCCCTGTATATAATTCTGATACATGTATAGTCTCTTCTAAGTGGCAGTAAACTTGAGATGAGATGGGTAGAGCATTTGCGGAAAGCAGAGAAGTTACTTGCAACCTGCATCTGGTTTTTATACTCTTCTGTTATCCTTCCTAGCCTTTTGTTGTTGGCAATGTATTTATTGTGCCTTAGTTATTATTTAGTGCTCAGCGAAAATGAAAAATAAAACCATGTGTCCATGTTTCAAGTTTAATCTCCCAATGATATCATTAAAAAGAAAAAAAAGAACACTCAATTTTTGTTTTTGTTATTGTTATGTGAAGGAATATCGTTCTTGCAATCTAAATGCCTTTCTATATATAGATTCATGTACTCTTTATTTTGTTAAAAATGCAAGTGATAATATGATATGAGGGTGGCTCATTTCCAACTTCATCCCATCTCCAAATCCATCACAAAAATCTTCATCATCAATACAAGAATCTTTTTTCTTTCTGTTTTTTAAAATATAAATTATAAAAAATCGAAACAAGTTGTTTTTGATATTTTTGTTTGGGATTCATAGGAAGGAAGAGATTTGGGATCCATGAAGTAAAAAAGAAAAACAAGAAAGGAAGGGTACATGCGCTACAAGTCTCCATTTGGAGATATGTTCAATTTATTTCTTTCAAAAAAATAAAAAATAGTGCGATCTTCCGTTTTTTTTTCCTTTAATATTTTTTATATATTTAAAATTTTATAAGATACTTTTATATTAATTATTTAAAATAGGGGTAGTTAAGTAATTTCACTTTTAAACATCGATCAAACTATTAATTTTAGATATTTTCTCTTTACAATCCAATTTTATATTTTCACAGTCCTTTTGTAAATACATTTCATTCTAATAACTTAATTTTTAAAAAAACTTCTAAAGACCATTCCATTTTATTCCATAATTATTATTTTTATCTTTTGAGTTTCCTTTTAAAACACATTGTCAATTATCGTATCATAAAATTCTAATTTATTTTTTTACATAAAATCATTTTGTTTTAAAATTACCTTATTTTTTCATTGAACACCCGAATTTACAAGGTTATTTTTTTAAAATTTTTTTTGCTTCTTTTAATTCTTTTTTCCAAAAAATATATATCCAAGAGTAGGGGTGGGCGCGGTTCGGTTCGGTTCGGTTTTGGCCAAAACCGTATTGAACAGTTATATTTTCGGTTTTTGAAAACTTGAATCGGTTTGAACCGTATTGGACCACAAAACCGAATTGAACAGAACACTTTTATCTCGGTTCGGTTCGGTTCGCTTCAATTCGGTTTTGGGTATATTGGGCCTATTGGGCTTTGAGGTTTTTTTACATATTTTTTCAATTTTTATATCATTTAACAACCCTATTTTTGTATTTAGATCTTTGGCCTTTGGGCAATTGACTTTGGGCTATGTTTTTTTAACAATCCATTACATTCAAAACACATCTAAATAGACCACATTACTATTTAACTAATCAAATTTAGTCAAATTCAATCATAAATACTTGCTCAATAGTTACTATTCTACCAAATTCAGTCCATACATTACATAGAATGATAGAAGTCCAAAATAAAATAAGATCATACATAAATAATCCAACATACAATCCATAATAAAATTTGTATTTTTTTTTGTATTTATAGTTTGGTTCGTCGGTTCGGTTCGGTTTTGGAATGTTCAAAACCGAAACCGAACCATATTCTATACGGTTCATTCAGTTCGAACCGAATTGAACCAAACTCAACCTTAAAATCGAACCAAACACCATATTTTGGTTCGGTTTGGGTTGGTTCGGTTCGGTTCAATGAACCGTGCCCACCCCTATCCAAGAGTTTAATTTAAAAAAATATGTAATTTTTTATTTTTTTATAAAAAAATCTGCGAAAATAAACAACAGGTGCAACCCTTGTGCATCTTATGTCATCAAATAAACATTTTACCCGGATGATCTTGCATATGACTACTCTAATATAAAATTCTAAAACTAATAACTTAATTATAAATAAAAATGGTCTACTTGTAGACCCCAAAAATCCACAGTTGAATTTGGTATAGCGGAGGGCACTGACAATCCTGGAAAAACAAAAAAGAGAATACAGAGTTGGGATGGTCCCTTTGGGGGACTCTCCGATGCTCAAGTCAGACATTTGTAGGAGAAATCATTTGTATAGAATAAAACTTGAATATAATCAATTTCAACAACTATATTGAATTACTAAATAATAAAGATCAAAGTGAAAAACAAGGCTAGTCGAGTCCTGTGTGGTGTCGTTTGAATAGTCTTATGTTCGCTTGGGCTGAGCGTAAGGTAGACAAGGCAAGATCATTGTCGAATGAGTTTAATATGATATGGAAAATGTATGTGCTAGTCTAGTGGTCTTGTAGAGTATGGGTGTTGGTCGAATGGTCTATGTAGAAGAAGAGATTAATTATGTTGGATGTTTATGGATCAGAGTTGACAAACCTTTACTTTGCGTGAGTGAGGGGTGTCCTCTCCTTTATTGTTTTTAAGTGAGTGAGTGGGAGAGCAAAGTCATGAATTTCCATTTGCAAAGGACATGGTGTCTTCTATTTATAGTAGAGGTGAAGATCCTCTTTCATGAATAGATTGTGTGATCCCATTTATCTCTGCCCGAGATATTCGAGTTTATCCTCTAGAATCATGGTAATCCGAATATCTTTGAATTTGTTGACAGTTGAGCAACGTCATAGACTTGGTCTTTGTAGACTTAGGGGTCGTTTGTTTTTTCCACTTAAAGCTTAATGGGTCTGAATCATAATTATTAAGTTGTTTTGTTTGTTTTTATAAGTGGTCAAACAACTTAAAAATGCCAAAAAACAACTTAAAATAAAAAGTAAAAAATCCTGACTTTTCACTTAATTGCAAATCACTGAATTGCATTAATTGTAATCAAAAATCTTTTCTTCCGATACTATCCACTATATATAACATATTTTCAATTTCATCATAATTATATATGGTACAAAAATCTTTATTTTAATATATATTTTTTTATTTTAAATAGCTTTAAAAATAAAAAAGAGCCCAAATCACTTATCATATTGGTATTTAATATAAATATTTTATTATGATATTAGGGTGATGTATTTATATATTATTTTTTTAGAGTGTTTTGTATGAGTTTTCCTGCTGTCCCTTTTATTTTTTTGAAAAAAAACACCCTTTCTTTTCTTAGTAAAAATAAAGTTTATTTGTAATCGAAGAAGAAGATCATGATCATATGTTTTCATACATAACTATTATTTTTGGATTGTTTATTCCATATTATATGTATAATTGTTTAACCTGGGTATAAATGTAAAATTACTTAGTTTCAGACAATTTTACTTTTAAAAAACAAACATGTTGACTATACATTCAGATGTGAGGAAAAAAACAAACAAACATGGCATTCAAGTTCAGATTTCAGTCTCTATCCAGTTTTCAGAAAAATTTAGGAATGTTCAGTCTTCAGATAAAAAAACAAACGACTCCTTAGTCAAGGTTTGCACTTGCTCTTGGGCCTACGATTGGACCTGATTCATATAAAGTATGATGACTTTGAGCAATCCGGATCAATAAAAGCTCGGTTACTAATTGGGCTTAAGAATTCGTTAGCATAACGATTTTTGGTTACTATAGTAAGCCCCCCAACTCTCTGAGTCGACGTTGACGTTTTCAACTAAGAGAGTAGGATTTAGTTGACCGTTGTAATATGGACGTCGATTGAATCAATGAATGTCAGCGGAACCTTATTCGTTGGGCGAAGAGTGAGGTGCTTGAGTAACAATGCCCAATCGTGTTAACAATTCTAACTAGAAGTTTATAAGTCAACTTTAGGGCTTGATGCAGTTCTTTCAATATCTACTCTCAATGATTCTCTAACGTAGACTGATGGAGAGGGCCCATTTATTTTTGTTATGTCTAGCACTTGGATCATCTTAGTATAATTGCTCATCAGATCGACTTTACATCATTGGTCGACGGTATGGGTCAGTGATTTTTGAAAACGTAGACTTTGATAACTATCTTGTAGACCCATATAGGGCTCTAAATTCAAAATTTCCAAAATAAAAGTTCGTATGCAGCCTGATTTGGAGCAATAGATTTGTATTTCTTTTATCAAACTACATTTTTTTATCGAACTAGATGTAGTTTGACTTAGAGTGTGTCGGTTCGAATTTCATCAAATTAAAAGTATGTAGCTCGACATAGGGATTTACTGTGTTACTACACCACAGCTCGACATAGAGTGATTTTTAGCTCTGTTGAGCGATATTCAATTTTTGTTGTAGAGCGCTACTATTTATTGCTTCGTAGAGCGCTATTTATAACTCCTTGTAGAGCGCTTGTTGTAGCTCGTTGTAGAGTGATAATGGTGATCCGGTTGAAATTCAAAAAACACATATCTTATTGATTGTTAGCCACATAAAAGCAGAAGACTTATTTTGTTAGTCTTTTTTTGGATTCTATTGAGCACTTGTCGCCGCTTGCCTTTCTTTTGCATGGTTTTCAAATTGATCCTTTTCATGAAAGGCTCACATGGTTTGACCTTGAAGGGTTTTGCTTGATGAACAAATATCGGCTCCACATGGAGCTAACGAATTACTAAATCACGGCTCGACATTCTACCACGCTTTTTCAGTGATATGATTTTATCGTCGTCATTGGCATGGAGTATTGATATAAAAATTTTCGCTTGACGTACACTGAAATTTATATCTCAACGTAGAGCAATGGAATACAATCATAATTCTGGCTTTATCGACGAAATCGGTGTTTGACTTGAGGCAGAAATTCAACTTCATAATCTGAGTTCTAACTTCTGATTGATAATATGGCTCAATGTAGAGCATAAATTTTTATCGTAATTTAATACATCTCCTCCCCAATCTTAAGCATGTTCATGTTTTTGAGGATATTTAGACCTGTGGAGTGTCTCTTTTTTTTTCGTCACACATTGTGGCTCTTCGAAAAAGGGTGTGGAAAATGTGAAGGGTCGAGTCAATTTAACCTTGAAGGCCGAATTGTTTGTTCGACTTTGACCTTGTTATTTCAATTTGTAGTTCGGTGTGTAGCAACGATTCTAGCTTTATTAATTGTAGTTTGACATGCAACTTGAATGCTTGATATGAAATATTAAGCTCAGGGCCGGCACATAGGGGCAGCAAACCCAGCATTTTGCTGGGGCCTCCAATGGTCCAATATAGTTCTTCTTCTTTTAGGGCCTCAAGTTCAATTTATCTTAATTTAAAAAGGGTCCAATTTCAAACATTTCATTGGTTTTTTAACAAGGCCCAATTATTGCTGTTTTTTTAACAATGCTCAATTATCTATATGTAATTCAATCCAATAGAAATAAACATCAAAACCCAATTGAATTCTAATATATCAAACTTAGTTTTACATCTTTTGAGTCAAAATTGTCTGAGTCCAATTGAATTCTTTTTTTTTTTTGAAAGAAAGTCCAATTGAATTGCTAACCTTTATTTTTTAACATAGTCAAAAATTATTATCATCATTTATTTAATTTTTTTTTTATGTTAATGATAATAATTTTTATATGGGGCCCCGGTTCTTGTTAATATCATTAAATGGCTGGGGCCCAGAATATCTGAAGACGACCCTGATTAAGCTACACCATATTGTAGGACAACGTTGTGTAGTGTGATTTGAATCATTTTTTGTTCGAATTTTGCTGTCCAATATATTTGTGGGTGGACAATATTTTTTATGGTCAGCGTCTGACTAGTGCTTGGATCATCTCAACAATATTTTTGAAGGATCTGCTAATCAAGACAAAAAAAGCAGAAGAACAAGGAAATTAATAAACGAAAACGTGTTTTCGTTAATCTTGACAATACTGATCTATCAATCTTTCATGGAACAATAAAATATGTAGGTGTAACTTTGACTTCAAAAATTGACAAAATATAAATTGACGCTTTCAAATGAATCAAATATATGCTAACCGACACAACGCAATCATTTTTGACTAAGTAATTATGATTTGACAGTGGAGATGCATAATACAATTCTAGACAATGCCACTCGACATGGAGTAAATGAAATTATAGTGGTAAATCTAGTAAAGCTTTGCAATTTTTTTCCATTTTTGGTTAATCGGATGTCATAATTCATTCATCGAAGAGGATGTTCGTGCCATTTCGTTTGGTGTCTAATCCTGCAGATACGTTAGTTTTGCCAAAGTAATTGTCACGGCCGCACAGTAGGCGCCAAACTGTAGACCCCAAAAATTCACAGTTGAATTTGGTAGAGCAGATGACACTGGCAATTCTGCAAAACAAAAAAGAGAACACGGAGTTGGGGTGGTCCTTTTGGGGGACTCTCCGACGCTCAAGTCAGATATTTGAAGGAGAAATAGTTTATATAGAATAAAACTTGAATATAATCAATTTCAACAACTATATTGAATTACTAAATAATAAAGATCAAAGTGAAAAACAAGGCTGGTCGAGTCTTGAATAGTGTCGTTCGAATAGCCTTATGTTCACTTGGGCTGAGTGTATGGTAGACAAGGAAAAATCGTTGTCGAATGAGTTTAATATGATCTGGAAAATGTGCGTGCTAGTTGAGTAGTCTTGTAGAGTATGGGTGTTGGTCGAATGGTCTATGTAGACGAGGAGATTTATTATGTTGGATGTTTATGGATCAGAGTTGACAAACCTTTGCTTTGTGTGAGTGAGGGGTGTCTTCTCCTTTATTGTTTTTATATGAGTGACTGGGAGAGCAAAGTCATGAATTTCCCTTTGCAAATGATAGGTTGTCTTCTATTTATTGTAGAGGTGAATATCCTCTTTCATGAAGAGATCGTGTGATCCCACTTATCTCGACCCGAGGTATTCGAGTTTGTCCTCTAGAATCATGGTCATCTGAATATCTTTGAATTTGTTGACAGTTGAGCAACGTCACAGACTTGGCCTTTGTAGACTTAGTCAAGGCTTGCACTTGCTCTTGGGCCTACGATTGGGCCTGATTCATATAAAATATGATGAATTTTAGTAGTCCAGATCAATAAAAGCTTGGTTACTACTTGGGCTCAAGAATTGGTCCGTTTGCGATTTTTGGCTACCTCACTACTCACTGTACTGTACTCCATGCTTAAATATGTTCTAAAACTGGGTTTCCTTCTGGATATATTCTAAAATCACATGAAACTCAATTTAGAATTTATTAGGTAATCTTCCGAACTTCATAACTAAAACACTTATCTGAATATCTAGTATACTACACTATTTTTCTTCTTCCATCTTATATTATCTCTATATGGCTTCCCTTGTACTTCTTCATCTTTAAATTCTAATTTGTCTCTATATCTCTAGGTTTCTCTTTCACATCTCTTTGTTTCTTCTCTCTCTCCTAGCCTTTCTAGTCTTTCTCTCTCTCAAGCTTTTCGGTTTTCTTCTTTCTTTAATTCTCTCTTATTTCTCTCTCCATCTCTCAAGCACACGTCATTGCTTCAAAAGGGACACCGGTGCTGCTAGGTTTCTCCAACATAAGTGGCATGCTGTTTCATATATATATATATATATACATACTGTTAATAGCCAAATGTGGCTTGGGATTAAAGGGAAATTCTCCACCTTCCTAGCCCGAAGTCCAGGCCCAGGATTACCCTCCATGGAACCGCGGGTCCCGGGGTCAAACCGCGGAGCCACCCCGCAGAAGCGGGGTAAGGACGTCGAGCTTGGGAAACGCCCGAGATGAAGCCCGACACGGTCAGGTCGAGCCCGTAACACTAAAACAAGAATTCGGGAAGAGCCAGATGCATGACGATCCAAGCCCCCCGAAGCCAAGACTGCCTCGTAGCTTCCCCAGAAGCCTGCCATTCCTTCCAAGTTCAGGGAAGAACCTATTAGGCATCAAGCACACACTGTAATATTTCACCATCTTACCAAGGGAAGTTGGATAAGTAGGAGGAAGCTCGTCGAAGTCCGTTGCTACCAAAGAACGCCCAAAATGGGGTATTTAAAGCTACAAGGAACCTAGGAAAGCAGAACCAAGCTCTCAGTACCCAGACCATGGCATGAATCCACCTCGTTCCAAGAAACAATAAACACCATACTCGACGACCTCTACGAGGTGTAGCACCATGAAGGTACATGGGATCACATTTGTAACATTGAAGCATTACGTGCGGAACAAGTGATTGAATCCAGAAAGGAAACAAACTCATCTCCGCCTAAGATATTCTCGAATCCGTTATTAATCCAATGTCAATGACTTTTTAATGAATGATCCCGCCCGATAAGGAGGGGAGGGATTGAGAGAATCAAGGTGGGAGAATCGTGAATTTGACCTATCAAGACTATGCATAAATAGAGGATTTTGGCCTCAAAAAAAGAGATGACTACTTTTCGACAGGCATGAGATTACCACCCTACTATACCCAAGAGAGATCGAGAGTATTTTGAGAGATTTTTGTACGTTACACACTATAGATAATAATGCCAATTTGTTCTTCTTCGTCTTGTATGAGTAGTCGTGGTTCGAGTAAATCATTTAAACAATCAACCCACGGCCATCACCTCCGTGGTAGTGGTCTTGAGGGTTTTAACTGATATTTCTCATCCCGAGTAAATTTTCCATTAACACTTTCTGGCGCTGTCTGTGGGAAAATATCCACACCCAGGTTTTATTTTTGCTGTTTTACAGGAATCATGAGGCTCCACTCCTCCCAAGGACAGCCCGAGGATTCGGAACAACCCTTGGCTGCATCAACGTAAAAGGCCCCAAGGAAGGGGAGAAAATCCAGGTACCGCAGCCAAGTTCCGATCCAGACAACCACTGCACGGGCCACTGGCCCTCCTATGGTAAGCCATGCCACGCTCGACCCACAAGCGGCGGCCTTCGTAGAAAATTTCTGCCTCCGCTTGATCGCCGAGGGTATTACGGTCCGACTAACAAATCCCAACACTCAGGGAGAGCCGAGCAAGCCCTGGGCCAGGCAACCAGTTTTTGATCTCCTGGGACCTCCTCCTCCGGAGCCAGCCCGTGATAGGACCAGGCCTCAACTTTCAATCAGGGATAGGTTAGGGCCCATGCCTCCAGCTCCTAGGAGACCATCACATTACCAGCCTAAGCGAGTTAAATCTGCAGTGGACTCCCTGACCCGGGAGCAACAAGAGGCTCCTCACCCGACTGCTTCAAGAAGGGAAGCCTGGGCTAGAGAGGAGGGTGGCCAGCAAATCCCTAGGGCAGATCCAGCTCATAAAGAAGGTCTGGTGGAGGTCGCCAGTTTGTCGGAGGGATCCGATAGTGAAGAATTCGAGATTGACTCGAGGAAGCCCGGGAACAAGCGACTGAGAGAGCAGCTGGCAAATCTACAGAAAGAGATCCAGCAGATAAAAAGGGGAAATCATAAGGAAAACAAGAAAGATCCTTTGAGCGAGATGAATGCTCCCTTCACCAAAAGAATCAGGGAAGCGGAGCTCCCTTCGAAATTTAAAATGTCGACAGATAAGTTCTCTGGAAAAGAAGACCCCTTGAGCCACCTGGAGAACTTCGTACAGCAAATGGAAGTCCAAAATACCACCATGACTTCCATATGCAGGATTTTCCCTATGACCTTGACCGACCACGTGAAAACTTGGTTCAAGAAGTTGCCCGCCGGTAGCGTGGACTCTTTCACAAAGTTATCGACGGATTTCTGGTCACAGTTCCAAGGGGTCAAGCCACGTCCAAAGGATCCCATACATCTTCAGTATGTGGTTCAGGAGCGAAGTAAGACAATCTGGTCATACGTGGAACACTTTCATAAGGAAGTCATCCAGATGGGAGTTTTCATCGAGAAAGAGACCCTCGCCAACTTCAGATAGAACTTGTGGGCAGGGAAATCTTTTCCGATCCTTTTCCAAGCGACCTCTAGAGACCTATCAGGAGGCTTATGACCGAGCTCTTGAGCAGGTCGAAATTGATGAACAACTCAAGGTAAAGATGGAACATGATGATATGAGAACGAAAAAACGTCAGAAAAAGGAAGCCCCCAGGCCTGAGCCCCCTCAGAAAAATCAGAACAAACCTCCCAATAGATCGACATACCGCTTCCCTGCTTCTCAACTCAGGCAAGAGAGGTATCCAGCAGGATGAACCCCACCGCGAGCTTCGCCACCTCCCAGAACCATAGCTCCCATAATACGAGATGAAAAAGGATATGATTACTACACTCCTTTAAATGCTTCCCGTGAAACAATCTACCTCGCTATACAGGATAAGGGGCTACTCCAGAAGCCAGCACCCTTGAAGCCTCAGTCGATAGGAGGAACCGATACAAATACTGTGACTTCCATAAGGACGTGGGCCACAACACTTCAGAGTGTTATAACCTGTGTAACCAGATCGAGGCGCTGATAAGGGGAGGATGTTTGATAGAGTTCTTGCAGCATGTCAGAGATAATATTTAGACCGGAAGGGTAGTACAAGCCGAGATCCGCGATCATGCTGAGAAAAGAAAGTGGGAACATGCTGATTTGTTGCAGCAAATTCAGGTGATACATACCATCAGCGAATGACCCATACTGGCGGGTACCTCCAACAATTCGAGAAAAAACCATGCGAGGAAGATTCCTCGTGTAGATGAAGGTCAGGGTATCTTCAAGGTCAGCCAAAGCCCGGTTGGACCCTCCCAGTCGGCACAGATTGTTTTCACCAAGGTAGATGTCTTCAACACCGTGCAGCCTCATGATGATCCCATGGTGATCACAATACAGATTGCCAACTGCATGGTCCATCGCGTGCTCGTTGACACGGGCAGCTGTGTAGATATCCTCTTCAAGGATACCTTAGAAAAGTTGAACTTAAAGCAATGGTGTTACAATAGCTGCACAACCCCGCTCTATGGATTCACTGGTGATTCAGTCATACCGGTAGGATCGAAGATCCTCCAGGTGATCGTTGGAACCGTGCCTCTCTAACAAAATGTTATGACGGATTTTGTTGTGGTTGACACCCCATCAGCCTACAACGCCATTTTAGGGAGACCATTCTATCTTCATTGAAAAGAGTCTTGTCTATATACCACAATGTCCTGAAATTCCCGGTGGGAACCAAGGTAGGAGAGATACGTGGAGACCAACAAGCAGCCAGGAAGTGCTACGCAGTGTCTGCCAATCCGACAGCTTTAGCCAAATAGTTGGTACAAGTTACGATGATCCAGGATGTGGAAGTGCTAGGGATAACCCTGGAAGATATGGAACCCACTGATCATCTTGAAATTGAACCCATAATGCCAGAAGAGGAAGAACAGAGCAAGGAATGGGCCAGCGGGCAATCCGTGGATAGACTAGAGGAGATACCTATCAGAAAGGATGACCCCTCCAAGGTTGTCAAGGTCAAAGCTACCCTCGAACCAGAAGTGAAAGAAGGTTTGTTTGGGCTTCTCAGAGAATTTAGCGACATCTTCGCTTGGAGTCATGACGAGATGCACGGGATCCCAATCTCATTGGCTGCTCACTGACTAGCAGGGGATCCAACCTTCAAGCCCGTCAAGCAGAGAATGCGTCACTTTAACGCCAAAAGAAACGTTGCGGCTCAGGAGGAAGTAGACAAATTGATTAAAACAGGTTTCATCAGAGAGGTGCGTTACCCCGAATGGATTGCCAATGTGGTCATGGTCATGAAGGCGAATGAGAAATGGCTTATGTGCATCGACTACACCGAACTCAACCAGGCATGTCCAAAATACAGTTTTCCTCTACCAAAGATCGATCAGTTGGTCGACTCCACATCCAGGAACAAGCTCTTGAGCTTCATGGATGCTTTCTCAGGGTACAACCAAATTAGAATGCACCCAGCTGACCAGGATAAGACCAGCTTCATTACCGGACATGGCATGTACTGTTACAAAGTGATGCCGTTCGGCCTTAAAAATGCAGGGCTACATACCAACGGCTAGTTAACAAACTGTTCAGACTCGAGATTGGAAGGTCGATGGAGGTATACATCGACGACATGATCACAAAATCAACAACCGCAGAAGGACATTTGGATGACCTTCGCAAGATTTTTCTTATCCTATGGGAAAACCAGATGCGATCGAACCCCTCCAAATATGCTTTTGGGGTAACCGCGGGGAAGTTTCTAGGCTTCATGGTTCATGAGAGAGGCATATAGGCCAACCCAGAAAAGATCAAGGCTATCTTGGACCTAGAATCCCCTACATCACTTCAACAGATACATGTCTTGACAGGGCGAGTAGCGGCGCTCAACAGATTCGTTTCTCGCTCCACCGATAAATGTCTCCCTTCCTTCAAAGCTATCAAGCAAGGGAAAAACATGAA
Source organism: Dipteronia sinensis (assembly GCA_033220585.1). Lineage (NCBI taxonomy): Eukaryota > Viridiplantae > Streptophyta > Magnoliopsida > Sapindales > Sapindaceae > Dipteronia > Dipteronia sinensis. The sequence goes on along the minus strand of CM065638.1, from coordinate 67,687,989 downwards.
ATGGAACCAGGAAAGCGAGCAAGCTTTTCAAGCCTTGAAGAAGTACCTCACAAGCCCTACATTACTGGTTAAGCCGGTTCCCGGTGAGGAACTACAAATCTACTTAGCTGTCTCAGATACCGCAGTAAGTGGAGCTTTGATCAAGGAATATGGAGACAGGGTTCAACGACCTATATGCTATGTGAGTCATGCTCTAACAAAGCTAGAGAAGAATTATACCCTCCTAGAGAAGCTTGCCTATGCTCTAGTAACCTCAGCCAGAAAGCTTCGTCCCTACTTTCAAGCTCACTCGATAGCAGTTGTGACTGACCAACCTCTCCATCAATTTTACAGAGGCCAGACGTATCCGGTAGGCTAGTTTTATGGGCCCTAGAACTCACACAGTTTGACTTAAAGTATAAACCTAGAACCACAATCAAGGCCCAGGCTTTAGCGGACTTTGTGGCAGAATTCTCAACGCTCCCAGGGCAAGTGACCTCCTCAGCGACACATATAATTCCTGAGAAGATTTCAGAGATTAACAGCTGGTCAGAAGATTGTAAGTCCTGGATCCTCTACATAGATGGAGCGTCTGGACAAGCTGGGGGAGGAGCTGGCGTGGTTTTAATAGACTCAGAGGGAACCAAATTCTGTCACTACTTCAGATTCGAGTTTAAGGCTACCAACAATAAAGCGGAATATGAAGCCCTCCTAGCCGGGATGAAGGCAGCCGCTGAGCTTAGGGTCGACTACCTGCAGATCAAGAGTGACTCGTTGCTCGTAGTCAATCAGGTTTCTGGGATTTACTAGGTAATACCTGAAGTTAGTTCAGTCGCTTAAGAATAAATTTAAGGGACTCAAGATCGAGCAGGTACCTCGACACCAGAACCATCGCGCAGTTGTCCTAGCAAAGATAGCTGCAAATGGAGGCCAAGCCTTACCACGGGGAATTCCCCTCCAAGTGATCTCCTAACCAAGCATAACCGCGGGCAAGGAAATCTGCCCCCTGGATCGTCAGCCTTGTTGGATGGATCTAATCGTTGCCTATCTCCAAGAGGAAAAGCTTCCTGAAGAGCCCGACTAAGCTCAAAGAATTAGAAGGCTCTCTATCCGTTATTGCATAATAGACAGATACCTTTACAGAAGGGGAATGTCCGTCCCTTTACTTATGTGTTTGCATCCTGATGATGCCAAATGGGCATTAAGAGAGGTTCATTCTGAGGACTGCGGGAATCACATCGGTGGTGAAGCTTTACCTTATCAAGTGCTCCGCATGGGGTACTACTGGCCAACTATCTACCAAGACGCAAGAAGCTTTGTACAATCTTGTGAACCGTGCCAGAGGACCTCGAACTTGAATCACCTCTCACCAGAGCGGTTGTCGTTTCTCAGTTCGCCTTACCCTTTTGCCATATGGGGAATCGACCTAATTGGACCGCTTCCCACCGCTCATGGGCAAGCTAAGTATGCCATTGTGGCTATCGATTATTTCACAAGATGGGTCGAGGCATGTCCTCTTTCTCGAATATCAGAGAAGAATACTACTAAGTTCATCAAAACCAACGTGGTTTGTAGATTCGGGACTCCCCTCATCATTGTAGCCGACCTAGGCAAGCAGTTCGATAACTCCCGATTCAAAGACTTCTACAAAGGTTTGGGGATCGACCTCAGGTTCACTTCAGTAGCTCATCCTTAGACCAACGGGCTGGTGGAATCCACCAACAAGACAATTAAGAAACTGCTGAAGAAGAAATTATAGTAGAAGAAAGGCAAATGGGCTGAGGAGCTGCCCGAGGTCCTCTGGGCATACCGGACTACAAAGAGGACTGCTACTGGGGAAACCCCCTACTCCCTAGCTTTCGAAATTGAAGCGGTCCTTCCCATCAAGCATAAATTGACCTCATTCAGGGTGCGGCACTTTGAACCCAAACGCAACGAGTTCAAGCTCTGAGCTAATCTAGATCTCCTGGAAGAGAAATAAGACCAGGTAGCCGAGAAAGTGGTAATCTACCAGAGTAAAATTGCTAGGTATTTCAACTGAAAGTTCAGAGCCCGGAACTTCAAGGAAGGGGATTTGGTGCTTAGGAAAGTGACTTTGAATACTCGAAAAAGATCGAATGGAGTTCTAGGACCCAACTGGGAAGGACCATACTTGGTGAAGTTAGTGGCTCGCAATTGGGCATATAAGCTCGAAGACATAGACGGTTGACCCATCGACCACACCTAGAATGCAGACCACTTGAGGAAGTTTTATCCTTGAGCAGGAGACTCTTGAGCAGATTACCCCCATTTAGGTTTCAGTATTCAATAAAATTCCCAACAACAATGTACTACATTTCGATCATCAATAAAGTCTGCTATTCCTATATCACCGACTATATTTAACATTTATTGCTCCATATACGACTAGGTTCTCCACGAGTTAGTTCACCGTAATCGCCTCAAGACAAGGGACTAGTCGGGGAGGCCCCCTCGCTGCCCCTGATGCCTTGGCCGGGTACCACCCCCCGCTAAGAAGGGTCTGAGTGTAAGAGCATAGTTGCCATCCAGATCTAGAGACCAGAGATCAGCCGGGGAAGCCCCCTCGCTACCCCAGATGCCTTGGTTGGGCTATCACCTTCAAGAAAAGTCTGAGTGTAAGAGCATAGTTACCATCCAGATCTTGAGACCAGGAAATAGCTAGACAACCCTCATGATGCCTTGGTCGGGCTATCACTCCCAATAAGGGTCTGAGTGTAAAAGTATAGTTGCCATCCAGATCTCGAGACTAGAAAATAGCTAGACAGCCATCCTGATGATTCGATCGGGCTATCTCCCCAAGAAACGGTTCAAACATGAATAATTGTTTCGTTCACGGGATGGAGGTCACCTCGATAAACATGTCCTACATTGCTGGTTTAAAATTTGAACGATGGATCATCAGAGACATGGTTTCTTGCCAAGAACTAAGTGACTACCCAGATAGCAGGCTTACATTTAGTAAATCCTTAGTTTCTCCTTACTTAATTTCATTAAGTCAAAGTTAGGTAAAGGGGGAATGAAGAAAAGAGTCCTCGGTCAAGTTTGAAGCTCATAGTTAAGGTTAATCAAAACAAATATGAAGGAAGTTATAGCAGATTCTCATTAATAACGAGGGAGCCTATCCCCCAGTAAGGCTACATCCATCAAGTAGGGAGCCCAACCCCTGAATCCGGGCTATAAAAAGAGAAAAAGATTGACTAAACTAATCATGAGTAAAGCGGGGTGCCCACCCTCTTTTCCGGGCAATCAAAGCCAGTCATGAACAGGTTGCGTCAAGCTTCGAAGTTCTCCTGATTTCCCCCTACTACTCCTCCTCCATGATGATCCTCACCCCCAGCTCTTCCGTCAGGTGGTTGCCCGTTTTGGTCGCCCTCGCCAGCTACCTCTTCCTCTAGAGATTCCTCGATGGCCTACTTCCCAGCTGGGTCCTCTTCCAAGACCTCGTTGACCACCGCCATAACTTCAAGAGGGATGACCGCATCAAGAAGGGCAGCAATGGATTTCGATCTGCTTCGCTCAACCCCTAACTCTACTCTAGAGGGTTCTTCCAGACGGTCTCTTGCCCCCTCTCGGGATTCTGGTTGACCTCCCTCAGACTGCACGGGCAGAACCTCACTTGAGGATTCCCCAAGAGCGGAGACGGAGAAGATATGTGGAGGAAGAGAAGGGTCTGCCTCGACAGGTTGCCTCCCAGGTCCAGCCTGGCTAGAAGGAACCACTCTATCACCATCAGGGCGGGACATTTCTGCGGCCTTGGCCAATATCTCCTCTCTATCCCAACCTGTGATATTCTATAGGTCGAAGGAAGAAGGGAGAGCTTCTATAACCTGAAAGGAGGCATAGAAATACCCATCACTGAAAGAGGCATCCGCCTTAGCTTGCAACTTTGCCATCTGAGGATGCAGGTCCTGGTTCTCGAGGTCCAACTTATTGGCCTCAACTTTCCAGGAATCCTTCTACCTAGCCCGTCGTTTGGAGTGAAGAATTTCTTGGTCAAATGATAGCTTCATCCTTTCGTAATCACAACGGAGCTCAGATAGCTCATCCTCCATTCCCTTTTGACTCGAGGTCATCTCTTGTACTAGCGTCTGAGCTCGAGCAAGTAATCCTATGGCCTTCTCAGCTTCGGCCTCAACCTTCATGGCCCGATCACGGAGGAGGGCTACCTGATGACCCATGGCTATGTTTAAATTGAAGGCCTACAGGAAGCAAAGGCAAGGTTAGGAAACAATCAAGCGAGCAGTTGCAGAGAAAGTATAAAGGAAAAATAATCACCTCAGCCAAGACAGCAGACCCCTTAGTGAGCAAAACGTCAACGGTCATCGAAGCCATTCCAGAGAGCCCACCACCTGGACAAGTCACTATGAATTTCTCCAAGACTTCTTCCTGACCTGCCGAGCTCGACTGATGACGGGAGCGGGCAGAAGGAACCTTTGCAACGCTGGCCTCGGGGGTCAGAAACACCGACAGCGATGTATCAACAGCCCGTGAAGCGGGAGTTCCCCTATATAATGCCCTGGAAGCCCGCGTCGCGAGATTAGCTATCTTAGACCTAGCAGGGGAAAGGGACCGAGCAGAAGCAGGCGCGGTTCCGGTAGAAATAGCCAGCCCTTCCCTCTCCGAAGCAACAAAAGAAACCCCTCGCGTCAATCTGGTAGAGGGGAAAGGGGTACGAGCTTGCCGAGGTTGCTGGGTTGCACGAGAAGCTGGTTCAACGACATAAACTGTTGAAAAGTCAGAACGGAGCTAAAAAAAACAACAAGACAACTCAGTGTTACTTACAAGGAGTAGCATCAGAAATCCGCAGATATTTGTTCACCTTGAGGGAATCGAAGGAATCAGCGGTTGGGAACTTTTGATTCAAGTAATTCCTTGAAAGGATAGCCTTCAAAACAGTTTCAGACTCGGTTGGTAGGGAATCCCGATCCCATGATGGTTTATCACTAAAAATGGTAGGGACCGTGAACTCGTGCCCGCCAATGAAGATTGAGCTTTCCCAATCACCCCCTGCCAAGATCCATTCCTTCTTCCAGGCTGGATCCTTCCTCGAGACACCGGGAATGATGAAGTTGAGCTTGTTCTTAGCTTTCGCATAAAACTGACCTCGAGGAGCACCAGATAGGCTTAGGTAAGCCAGCTCCTCTACCCTGGGCTCCCTGGTCACCTTGCTCAGCTCGCATTGTTCCCTTCACAGCACGAGAAAGCCGATCAGATGCCTCCAAAAGCTGGGCGTCAGTTGGAGAGGAGCAGTTGAAGGGCATTAAGAGCCCGTTGGAGGGTAGGATGGAGGGGAAGCCTGACCTCATTCTCGAGAGTCGCCACATGAATTGGAAGCAAGCCCTTGGGAGGACTAAAGACGTTATAATCTTTGGAAGGAACCGAGATAGAAATACTATCAGGGATGCCATACTTAGACCTCAGACGATCGATTAAAGACGGGTCGACAGAAGAATCGGGAATAACCCTGAAGTCTTAGGGAGGAAGCCTCTCCAGAGGAGGATTGGCCACCGTATCCTGGCCCCTCCTAGCAGCGTCGTCCATGTTCTCTCCGTCAGAGTCTTCGTCGACCAAATCCAGAGGGCTGTCAGGTCGGTTAGAGAACCCGAATCCAATCGCCGCGTTTCTATTTGACCACTGTCGTTGAGGATTCGGAGGAGAATCATCGCTATCGAAGTTCTTTCATGCCCATTTTCCGAGGGCGAGACTGGCAACCTCTTCGCCATCGACGGAGTCATGGCTGTTTTCGACATGATAGGGTAAGGTTCGCAAAGCCAACGAAAGGAAGAGGAACTTTCTCTTCGTAGGAAATATAAAAATTGAAAGAAGGAAGAAGTATGAGGAAGGAGATAGCACAACTGGGTTTAAATAGGAATGGATAGAGCAATGGCGTCGGCAACATAAAAATGAAATCTTCGGTGGGATCGCCTCGAATCGCAGAATGGCTGTAACGCAGCCGGATTATTTTAGGAATACACCGGTCTGCACTCGCCACGTCACTTGGGCAATTAATGAGAAGATTTCCACCAAGATTTTGGGTAACGGTAATGGAGGGAAAATTTCCCAATTTGAAAAGGGAATCTGACTCCAACCCCAAAACACAATCACCAGTGTTCAAATCAGAGGGGACTTCTGTTAATAGCCAAATTTGGCTTGGGATCCAAGGGAAATTCTCCACCTTCCTAGCCCGAATTCCAGGCCCAGGATTACCCTCCATGGAACCGCGGGTCCCGGGGTCAAACCGCGGAGCCACCCCCCAGATGCGGGGTTAGGACGTCGAGCTCGGGAAACGCTCGAGATGAAGCCCGACACGGTCAGGTTGAGCCCGTAAAACTAAAACAAGAATTCGGGAAGAGCCAGATGCATGATGATCCAAGCCCCCCGAAGCCAAGACTACCTTGTAGCTTCCCCAGAAGCCCGCCATTCCTTCCAAGTTCAGGGAAAAACCAATTAGGCGTCAAATCCACACTGTAATATTTCACCATTTCACCAAGGGAAGTTGGATAAGTAGGAGGAAGCTCGTCGAAGTCTGTTGCTACCAAAGAACGCCCAAATGGGGGCATTTAAAGATACAAGGAACCTGGGAAAGGAGGTCCAAGCTCTCAGTACCCAGACCATGGCATGAATCCACATCGCTCCAAGAAACAATAAACACCCTACTCGACGACCTCTACGAGGAGTAGCACCATGAAGGTACATGGGATCACATCTGTAACATTGAAGCATTACGTATGGAACAAGTGATTGAATTCAGAAAGGAAACAAATTCATCTCCGCCTAAGATATTTTCGAATCCGTTATTAATCCAAAGTCAATGACCTTTTAATGAATGATCCCGCCCGATAAGGAGGGGAAGGATTGATAGAATCAAGGTGAGAGAATCGTGAATTTGACCTATCAAGACTATGCATAAATATAAGATTTTGTCTTCAAAAAAAGAGAGGACTACTTTTCGACAGGCATGAGACTACCACCTACTGTACCCCAGAGAGATCGAGAGTATTTTGAGAGATTTTTGTACGTTACACACTATAGATAATAAGCCAATTTGTTCTTCTTCGTCTTGTATGAGTAGTCGTGGTTTGAGTAAATCATTTAAACAATCAATCTCCGACCATCACCTCCGTGGTAGTGGTCTTGAGGGTGTTAACTGATATTTTTCATCCAGAGTAAATTTTCCGTTAACAGTTATCTTTGATAAAAGTGCAGTATGAAGAAATGTCCAAAAGATAAAGCTTGGATTGATGCAATGAATGAAGAAATGTCCATGATTGAGAAGAACAAAACATGGAAGCTTGTTGACTTACCACAATGGAAAGAGACAATTAGGTTGAATTGGATTTACAAGATAAAGTACAAAGAAGATGGTTCAATTCAAAAATACAAAGCAAGGATAGTTGCTAAGGGCTATTCTCAACTGCCCGGTATTGATTTTACAAAAATTTATGCTCCGGTTGCAAGAATGGAGATGATACAAACTATTTTAGCTTTGGCAGCACAATTAGAGCTGAATGTGTTTCGGCTGGATGTAAAATCAACCTTTTTAAATGGAGAGATCGAAGAAGAATTTTATGTGGAGCAACCCGAAGGATACAAGGTGCAAGGAAAAGACGACAAAGTCTATCGGCTTTATAAGACGTTGTATGGCTTGAAGCAAGCACCTCTTGCTTGGAATAGCAAGATTGATGGCTATTTCACTCAAAATGGGTTCTATAGAAGCTCAAGTGAACCTTCTCCTTATGTCAAGAAACATGGAGATGATTTTCTTGTGATGTGCCTATATTTTGATGATTTAATTTACTTTGGCACTAGCATGAGAATGGTGTAAAATTTCAAGAAGCAGACTATGAAAGAGTTTGAGATGACTGACTTAGGCTTACTGAAGTATTTTCTTGGCATTCAAGTGAAGCAAGACAAAGGCAAAATTATTCTTTCTCAAGAAAATTATGTTGAAGATTTGCTAAAAAAATTTCATATGAGCCAATGCAAGCCAGTTCCCACTCCAATGGCTCTTAATGAGAAGTTACATGAGAATGATGGTGATGAAAAAGTAGATGCTAGCTTGTACAGAAGTTTAGTTAGGTATTTGATGTATCTAACTAACTCAAGACTTGATATCATGCATTTTGTATCCGTTGTTTCCAGATTTATGCAGGAACCAAGCACGATTCATTTTGCAACATCCAAAAGAATCTTAAGATATTTTCAAGGGACAAAGAAGCAAGGTCTCAAATATGAAAAAGAATATAATTGTAAGCTTGTCGGCTTTACTGACAGTGATTGGGAAGGTTCTCTTGATGAACGAAAGAGTACCTTAGGATATATTTTTTTGCTTGGGATCAAATGTGATTTCATGGTGTTCAAGAAAGCAAAAATATGTAGCTTTATCTTCAACTGAGGCAGAATATATTGCTGCTACAGATTCTGCATGTGAAGCTGTGTGGTTGAGAAGAATTCTTAAAGATTTGCACTTTGAGCAAAAAAAAAATCCAACAACAATTCATTGTGACATGTCAGCAATAGCAATGACAAAGAATCCGATCTTTCATGCCCGATTAAAATATATAGAGCCGCGTCATCACTTCATCATAGATTTGGTTAGCAAAAGAGAAGTCGTTACGGAATTTATCAGCACCAATGATCAGCTAGCTGACATTCTAACAAAAGCAATTACCTTGGACAAATTTGAGAAATTCAAGTCTCAACTCAAGATTACAAATTAAGTGGGGGTGTTGAAAAGTAACTTGCAATCTTGGAAATGTAAGATTTTGGTTACAGCTGGCATGATATTTTCCAAACAAAATAAATGTTGCAGAGCTTTATGTCAGTTAATGTTTTGGTTTCTCAAGCACTTGTATTGAAACTATAAGAGTGTGTTCGGTAAAGTTTTCAAATCACGTTTTTAGTTGTAAAAAGTTAAAAAACATGTTCGACAGACTGTTTTCATTTTAATATTTTTAAAATCAAAAAAATCAATTTCAAACTTTTAAACGTGGGAAGAAAAAACAACTTTTTGTTGTTCTCAATGTTTTCGAGAACAATTTTTTTTTGTTTGACTTTGTTATCCAGACAACTCCACTTTTTGTACTGTCTTCTTATCACTTTCTTCTATTTACTTTCATTTTACAACTCCATTTTTTCTACTGTCTTCTTCTCAAGTTCTGCTTTTACTTTCATTTTAGTTTTCTTTCTCTCATCTTTTCTTCAAATGTTCTTCTTCGTTTGAAATTCTTTTCAATTTTCTTCTCATTTTCAAGGTATGTATAATATGTAACTCCCGCTATTTTTTTTTGTTCTTGTTCAGATTTTGTTTTAATTTTTTTGTTAACTTGATGCAGAGATTATTGGTCTTCATCCTCTCTTCTTTCTTGAACTTCATACAAGTTAGGTATGTACCTTATGAATCAATTTTTCGTATTTTATAATTTTCTGATTTGAACTATCTTTAGAAAAAAATTGACATAAAAATGTTATCAAGATCTGATTTTTATGTTTCTTGATAAGTTTTTTTTTCCTCTATTTTTATGGATCTGCTATTTGGTTTGTGTATTTGATGTTTGTTGTTGCTTTAAGAATGCAGTATTTTTCTTGCATTTAATTTTTTATTTTAGTTGAGTGATGGGTATAATAAAAAATTAGTCTGTTTGGTTGCTGTATTTTGACTTGTTTTGGGAGATGGGTATAGAAAATGTTGTTATTTTGACATTTCTTGTTGTATTTTATTGCTGTATTTTGACTTATTTTGACTTAGTTTGAGAGATGGGTATAAGAGAAAGGTATAACTAGCCTGTCTTTGTTGCTTGGTGGTTAATTTTAGTGTTGGGTCGGATGGTGTGTGTGTGGTTTTTGAGGGCTGTCTTGTGGTTTTGTGCTCTGTTTTTTCTCCAGTTGCTCTGCTTTGCTGTTGGTTTGCTTTGAGTTATTGTGCGCTTGCCCTTGTTATTTCTCTTAATGAATATTGTTCAAAAGAAAAATGTATATAAATAATTGGAGTTTTGATATCACTATTGTTTATTCTTGATTAGTTTGATTATTGCTTGTTATGATTTCTTCAATATGTGCTCCAAATATGCTCCAAATCCTCCAATAGACAAGAGGTTTCATTTAGTTTAATGGGTTATTGTTAGTATTGGGTTCTTTATAGTAGTATAGAGATCATGAGCCTTTATCTTTTTTTTTTATTATAGTATATTGTGTCACTTTTGTTTATTCAAAAGCATAATAATAATCGATTGATTATTATAACAAAACTTGATCAATTATTTTGATCCATTACAAATGTTGACAGATGATTGACAATGGTGGAGCCATAAATAGGCTCCACTATGTCGGTATTACAAAATGTTAGGAAACATTTATAACGATGGTTTTCCTATTACATTTATAACGATGAACATATAACAATTTCATATGTTTGTTGTTAGTGTTATTGAAATTAAAGTTGATTGTGTGCTAGTATATCTAACAAAACTTTTCCTCAACTTGGATGATGTTTGAACTTTGATTTGTAGTATGTTTAGACAATAAATTTGATTTTTTTTATTAGGATTTTATTGTTCTCTTTTGTCTAATTATTAATATTGGTCTGTAATTTTCGAAGTGTAGTTATGTTTTTTTTATTTCTTTTTGTATGATTGGAAAGAGATGGCTTCCCAAGATGTTGAGTATGATGATGAAGCTGAATGGTTTTTTTTTCTAATATTGTTATAATGTGAAAATAATGAATCTTTGTATATTTTAGGTTATTACTATGTGGTGGATTCTGGATATCCAAACATGCCAGGGTTTTTAGCACCCTACAGAGGCGATAGATACCATCTCCGTGACTATCGAGGTTCTACTCGGGCGCCAAGAGGTCCAACAGAGTTGTTCAATTACAGACATTCATTTGCGTAATGTTATTGAGCGGTGTTTCGGTGTATTGAAGGCTCGTTTTCCAATTTTGAAGTTGATGCCTAATTACCGACCACGTAGGCAACGACTGATTCCAATTGCATGTTGTGTGCTGCATAATTTAATACGGAAAGAAGCTCATCGTGATAGGTTGTTCAGAGAATTTGAGCTTGAAGATATGATTATTGAGGAAGAAGCAGAGACAAATATTTTTAATTTAGATATGTCTCAAGAATACATGACACAAATGAATTCAGTTAGGAATGAGATCGCATCACAATTGTGGAATGTTTATAATAACTAAACAATATTATGATCGATTAACTTTGTAGGGTTATTATCAATATAAATTTATTAGGTGTTATAACTATATTTTTATGATGTTAATATTATATTTTATTATTGTTGGTCTACTTACAGTTTTTATTGATATTATTATTGTTAAATTCAATTATTCCAAATATATATATATATATAAAGAAAAATTGAATTAAACCTTATCGAATGTTTGATTATTCAATTATTCCATATATATATATATATATATATATATATATATATATATATAAAAAGAAAAATTGAATTAAACCTTATCGAATGTTTGATTATAGTTAGTTGAAAATGATTTTGGAAATTAATTGTACCAGACATGTTTTCATTGTTTTCTCATTTTAAAGTATTCTACCAGACGCGTTTTTTATGTTTTTATTTTCAGAATATCGTTTTCAGTAATTGCTACCAGACGCGTTTTCAAACTCGAAAAACAGAAAACAAAAACAAAAAACAAAAAACAGAAAACAGAAAACGAAAACGTTACCGAACGCGCCCTAAATGTCTTACATATTTCTCTAGAATGATCCTTGCCTCATATAAAATTGTTGATGTACTCTGTAATGTTGAAGGATTATCAAAAAAATAAAGCAAGTACAAACATGCAGTTGAAGTTCTGCAAATTACAATTTTCTTTACATAAGCTTTTCATTTTCTTCTAATTTCTCCCCCACTCTTAAATTTGCAGCCAACACTTAAAACATTGGACATCAACAGGTGCAACAAGCTTCAGTCCTTGCCTGAAGAAGGTCTGCCTTCGTCCCTGATATTTTTATATATCAAAGAGTGTTTTTAACTGAAACCAAAACTTCTGAAGAGGAAAGGGAGACTGGTACAAGATAGCCCATATTCCTTGCGTACAAATTGATGAAGAAATCATGTCATGAGTAAGTCAACAAGAGCCTTTTTTTTTCACAATAGTTTTACGCTGATTGTATATTAAGGGCAAAATGTCAACTTTCAGTTTCCAGAACTATCATTTGTGTTAGATAAACGTTGGAAATTCATCAAACATAATAATCTCTCAGCCGTGTCTCACTAGGACACTTTAAATTTTAGTTCAAAGCAACATGTACAAGGTGCAGCAGTACATATCATATTTTAGCTGTGCAGCTAGTGTGCACTGTTTCTTCATCTTTATCTATCAATTCTATCCAAATGATGCAGCTGCATGCAAACTTATATTGTAAAGGAACTATTAACATAAGATATTACTACACATTTGAGCCTAAAAATTTGAACTTTGCTTGTTTAATTTTATTGCTCATAGTAAACTATTATATCAATGGTGGTCACGTATACAGAACATCAAATCCATCAAATACCGAAAGATATGATCTATTTTGAGAGAAAAAATTAAAAATAAAAAGACATTAAACTATCAAAAGTGGCAGAAGATATTTGCACGTACCCCCTTGAAAGAAACGAATTTCAGCTGTAAAATCAAATTGTTGTTGAAGATGATGCTCCTCATTTTGTGCTGAAGGTTATGCAACTCTGCTTGGAAACTTGTTGCTGACAGCGGAGTTGTTGGATATGGCTCGAATTTCCAATGGTTACCAAACGGAATTTATCAATGCGGAGACTTCCTGGAGACGTGGGACACGTTTGGGAGTATGAGATCTGATTTGAGGGAGGCCTGAAAACCTAAAGAACTGGAGAAAACGAAAAACAGCGAAACCGCTGTGCCTTGCGCTGTGGATTTCCACAGCGATAGGGACAGCGGTCCCATTCCAGTAGGCAACCGCTGTGCCTTGCACTGTGGGAATCAACAGCGGTAAGGACATCGGTCCTGTTCTAAGGAGGAACCGATGTGCCTTGCGCTGTGAGTGGCATAGCGGTGAGACAGCGGTCTTGGGTGAGACAACGGCCGTGACAGCGGTCGTGACTTGGTGATGTGATGCGTGGATCGCGGGTTTCTGAGCGATCAATTTAATACATTTTAGGAAGCGGGTGGCCAACTGCAACTTGAGTCGTAGTCAATCATAAACACGAGTTGAATCATGAAATATTAATGGAAAGAGAAATAATATTTTTCTGGAAGTTCTTATGATTATAAGAAAATGATTTCTCCTTTACAAGAAAACTTGTTATAAATAGAAAATATTATTTATGTAAAACAAGTAAATTTTGTACGTATAAGAGATGGATTTCCTTGTTGGTTTAAACTCCATGTAACTCATATAAATATATCCTAATATCTATGTTATTAAGTGCTAGTGAGAGCCAAAATAAGTGGTGGGGCAAATTAGCAAATTATTAGAGAGATCTCAAAGAGAACATTGGGTGTAATTGAGTTTGGGGTTAGAGATAGAAAAATCATGAGAGTGAAGTTGTAACAATTTTCTTCATAGTTGATTGATTTCTTGTCGTCCTGACTGCCGTGGTTTTTTCCCGATTTGGGTTTCCACGTAAAATCTTATTGTGTTGTGTGTTTGGATTTATTTTCTTCTTCCATCTTAATTCTTTTGCTATTGTTTGTTTGTGTTTTATCCGGCAACGCTTCCGTGTAGTGACGTTTGTGCGCTAACATAAGTCATATATAGCTTTAGTTTCTGTCTTGCCTACGTAGAATTGAAAGTGAAGTGATTTTGAATGAAAAACGTGCAGATTTTATTTTCCTCACTTAAATTTACACACTTGAATCACTTTGCTAGGTAGTTTTGTGAAGACATACTCACTTGTGGATAGGGATGGCCAAATTATCCAAGAATTCGCTCCATTTAAATTAGAAACGGATATTATTATTTCAGGGACAGAGCGGAGATAGATACCATTCTAATATCTATTTTATTTTCGGAGATAGAGATAGATATTGTTTATGGATATCCATCACAATCCGGATCCATTATAGATTTTAATATTTTAATAATATAAAAAATTTATTATGTAATTATTATCTAGTTATACAAGTTATTATTACTTTTTTTATTTGAATTTTATTGGATGTAGTTGTTTCTCCATTTAAATAGGATAAAATCTACCATTATACATGGTAGTTACATTTTTCTCCTATAATCTATAAAAATTTACATTTTTTTTTTCATTAAATACACATATAGACGAAGCGTAGATGGATATCTTTATTTCAATTCAGAGATTATCCGAATCCACTCCGCTCACTTAGAAATGAGAATGGATACGGGAATGGAAATTAGGGATATAAATCTCAAACGGATGTGGGGATGGATGTTGGGGTATCCATCCCCAATTCTATCCATTGCTTTCCCTACTTGTAGAGGAATATTTTTCAGCACATGTTTTTGCGGGAATTGGAAGCTGATATTAATGTGAATAATATATGATGACATTTTGGGACTTAGGTTGGGCTTGGATGGCCAGAAGATTGAGTGATTTGAGTCCTTGCACATAGTAAATTGGGTTGGGCTTGATATCCAGCAGATTTGAGTCCACGGATACAGCATTTGGTATACTTTTGAACAAATATTTTAGGTGGTTGTGTTTTTGCTCCTGATAACAGGCTTGTGAGTTGTGAATGGGAAGCATTATATGCACAAACAGAACAAAAAGTCCATCATCAGTCTATTCAAGTGAACATCTATCATTGCTGTTCAGAATTGGAACTCTTTGTCTGCGTACATCAGTGGAGAAATATGGTCATATTTCAAGAGGAATTGTTGATGCTTCTTTCTACCTTTCATGAAAAAAAAAACTAATATACATACATACATACATACATACATACATACATACATACATATATATATATATACATATATTATTTATATAAATATATAACCTAAACAATACATTGTGCCCAGTACAATTCATGCATAACTTTATAAGTAATACTAGACATCCCACATACAGTCCCACATTTTTCATTACAACTCATATGGCATTTGAGGTGTTACTTGGTGAGTGGATACACATTAATTAATTGTTATTTATCCCACTTATCCATGTATCCACTCATTAATTAATGTGTATCCACTCACCAAGTGACACCTTAGCTGCCACGTGGGTTGTGATGGAAAATGTGGGATTGTAGGTGAGATGGAAAATGTGGGATTGTAGAGTAGAGATATTTACACCTTTCGAAAATGATATATGAGGTAAATACAACCCATTATATATATATATATATATATATATATATATCTTTAAAAAAATCTAATTTATTTTAAAAATTGGATTTTGTGAGATTTATTTACAAAAAATATAATACAATAATATCAAAGAAATAATATTTTTCGTATTAAGTGGGTTCTAATTATATATTATTATTTTGTAAACAATCTTTAATAGTATGTATTTAGGAAATACATGTACATACATTTTATCAGGGATGCAAATATTGCAACTATTTCTCCAAATCTTAAATTATAAATTTACAATAAATAAATAAATAAACCCTTGAAATTTATTCAAGGTTTGTATGGATTGTTAATCCATCTGGGTTGGGGTATGGCTTGGGGTTGGGCTTGGGGTTGGGCCTCCTAAACCTTTATTATTATTATTACTTTTTTTTTTTACACATTGGAACTTTACCCCAAGGTTTATATCTATTTATGTTGATGATAACCATTCAGTTTTCTGGTTTCATGCACCACATATAATACTGGCTCATTATTGTATATTTTTGTGTAATTAACCATTCTAATTGGTTATCTTTTTTCCTCTCCATGTTGCAGATAAAGTGCAGCCCAGGTATGAACACAACCCCATAAGCAAAAATGAATGAAAATAATTCAAATATATTATGCTATATCATTTGTAGAAATATGTTAATTGAGAAGTCATTTGTAGAAATATGTTAATTGAGAAGTTTTTCTTTTGAAAATTTTTAAGCTGGAAGCACCGCCCAATGTGATTCAACGGTAAATGACACTCATTTAACCTGGTGATGTCTCCAAGCCGC
The DNA here is from genome assembly GCA_033220585.1 of Dipteronia sinensis. Lineage (NCBI taxonomy): Eukaryota > Viridiplantae > Streptophyta > Magnoliopsida > Sapindales > Sapindaceae > Dipteronia > Dipteronia sinensis. The sequence continues at coordinate 67,671,887 of CM065638.1, read as the reverse complement.
ATACTATAACTGAAATCAAAAAAAAAAAAAAGCCGGTAGATTTTAACTTAGTAATTAATATCAAAGGGCTTGCAGAGCGGGCAGTAATTTGAGCCCGGGCCCTTCCCACAAATTTATTTTTAAAATGAATTATAAAAGGGTGCCGATATTACCATCCATCAAACTAATTATAACACATATATTTTATTAAAGGGAGCTTCTCCTTATAATTTACAATTTATTTATTTACACTCCAATTTAATTTTTTTTTATTAATGACATTTTAACCTGAATTAAAATTGCTAAATACTCCAAACTAATTAAATTAATAAAAAAAGAAATTCTCTTTCCTAAATCATTATATTAAATATTACGCATTAAACTCTCTCTCATAAATCTATTAGAGCATCCCCAACAAGGCTCTCTAATTAAATTTTCCTTATATTTAGGGAGTCAGTTGTACTTTTTACAGATAGGGAGCCATATTAAGAGTCAACACTCCAACAACCTTCCATAAAAATGGCTTATTATTATTATTTTTGTTAAAATAAAAAAGAATTTGGGTTAAATAAAAAAAGAATTTTTGTTGAATAAATATGGACCATTGAAAATGAAGGATGCAGACTCATCTTGGTCACTCATGTTATTGGGGAGTGAAAAAAAATTAGGAAGGGAGGCTTCACTCCTTACATTTAGGGAGCCTTTGACCGGAAAAATATTTAGGGAGTGAGATAGAGAGCCTGTTGGAGCAAATTCCAATCCAGCCTCCTTAATATATAGTCAAAGACATCCCCATTTCCGGCCTATTGGGGATGCTCTTATTACCATATTAAACACTCTCTCCTAATTACTCTTTCCATTTTTCAAAAAATAAAAATTTATCTCCATACTTTTTCGATCAATCTCTGGTTAATATTTTGGTTTTTTACTAACAATAATATATATATATATATATATATATATATATATATTAAAAAGTCAACACAAATACGTTGTTTTAAAAAAAAAGATATATGAAAACTTGATTTGTTTCAACTAGATTCGATTAAACTCATAATTTCTAAGACTAATGAAAGAATTACAGTTCTCTAGGCAGTCACATACCTACAAAAGTAACAAAAAGCATTATCATATTTTGATTTAAAAAAAAACAAGGTACTTGTTTTTGAGTTTTTTTTAATATATACATATATACGATTTCTAAAAGTCAAGCTTATTCGTAAGTTTTGTTTTTCTTTAACTGTTAGTCTTGCTTGAGAAAGAATGGAGACAGAAAATTAGATATATGTATTGGATGAGAGAGAGTTTAATATAGTAATTAAAAATTTAGGAGAGAGTGTTTAATATGTAATATTTAGGGGTCGTTTGTTTTTTTCATTTAAAACTTAATGGACCTGAATCATAATTATTAAGTTGTTTTGTTTGTTTTTATAAGTGGTCAAACAACTTAAAAATATCAAAAAATAACTTAAAATAAAAAGTAAAAAATTTTGACTTTTCACTGAATTGCAAATCACTGAATTGCATTAAATGCAATCCAAAATCTTTTCTCTGAAGACTGAACAGTCCTGAATTTTTCTGAAGTAGGGACTAAAATCTGAACTTGAATGACATGTTTTTTTTTTCCTCACATCTGAATGTATTGTCCACACATTTATTTTTTAAAAGTAAAATTGTCTAAAACTAAGTAATTTTACATTTATACCCATGTTAAACAATTATACATACAATATGGAATAAAAACAATCAAAAAATAATTATTATATATGAACACATATGATCATGATCTTCTTCTTCGATTATAAATAAACTTCATTTTTACTAAGAAATAAAGGTTTTTTTTTCAAAAAATAAAATAGAAAACTGGAAAACTCACACAAAACACTCTAAAATATATATATATATATATATATATATATATATATATATATATATAAATACATCACCCGAATATCATATTAAACTATTTGATATTAAACACCAATATGAAAAGTGATTAGAGTTCTTTTTTATCATTAAAGCTATTTAAAATAAACAATATATTAAAATAAAGATTTTTGTACCATATATAATTATGATGAAATTGGAAATATATTATATATGGGGATGGTATCGGAAGAAAAGTTTTTGGGCTGCATTTAATGCAATTTAATGATTTGCAATTAAGTGAAAAGTCATGATTTTTTACTTTTTATTTTAAGTTGTTTTTTGGTATTTTAAAGTTATTTGACCACTTATAAAAACAAACAAAACAACTTTTAATAATTATAATTCAAATCCATTAAGTTTTAAGTGGAAAAAACAAACGACCCATTAATGTTTTATAGGTGACAATATCTGCACCCATTATAAAAATATATATATACTTGTACTATTGCAGTTTGCTTTTAAAAATTTTAAACTTTATACATTGGCCCTCTAAATTTTTTATTTTACTATATTGGCCCCCAAAAATAAATCTCTAACTTCGCCCCTGATTGTGCCCCTGGTTATCTTTAATTATTTTTTTAAAAATTTGAAAAGGCCTAAGGCAGACAAGCTACATTCAAGGAAAGCAATTGGATTGTTTGTTTGTTTGTTTTATTTTAATTTAAATATAAAATACTCATTTAAAGTCCCAATCAAGCACGTTATCGATTAGATTTATGTGGTTACAATATCGATTAGATTAGATTCCTATGGTTACAATATCGATTAGATTTCTGTGGTGCCATCTAAATAGGGAAAAAGAAAATTAAATATAGGGTGAGAAATAAAAATACATCGGACCATATGGTGTGATCAACCAATAAGATTGATTGAAAACGTCGTCATTGTAGAGCACTGGTTCAATAGGTGCTTATTGTAAGTATCGTAAACAACCATTTACCAAGACAACTTACCCTGTCCCGTCAAAATAGAATAGATGCTAGAATTTGTACACTAAAACTATGTTAACTTGCACCGAATGCACCATATGATGTGATCAACCAATAAGATTGAATGAAAAGGTCGTTATTGTGGGATACTGGTTCGATATGTGCTTATTGTAAGTATCGTAAATAACCATTTACTGAGACAACTTGCCTTGTCCCGTCAAAATAGAATAGAGGCCAGAATTTGTACACTATAGCTATGTTAACTTGAACCAAACGCACCATATGATGTGATCGACTAATAAAATTGAATGAAATCGTCGTTATTGTGGTATACTGGTTCGATAGGTGCTTACTGTAAGTATCGTAAAGAACCATTTACCAAGACAATTTACCCCATCTCATCAAAATAGAATAGAGGCTTGAATTTGGGCACTACAGCTATGTTAGCGTACACCAAATGCACCACCTTAAATGTCCCGCTCATGTTTTCAATTATAGACACTAAAATCATGTATTCTTCTATCGCCACACTCATTATAATTTCAAACTTTTCATCGTTGCCATTTAGTCTATGATGTCTGCGATGAGATCACCCATTGATGATAACTTTTTTTTCCGAGCATTCACAACGGTTAATTCATGATTTGTCCGAACCCCATGATGAAATTAAACACGATAATCACGACATAAATACAATACAACATAAGGATAGAAATTTCCTCGATCACATTTGTTGGTAAATGCAAAATGTGAATATTTACGTTCCCTTAAAAAAATACAAGATATATTTTTTAAATTCCCTTTAAAATATATTAAATTATAAGATCATATATATTTCAAATTCCCTTAAAAACAATTACGTGAATTCACTCATTTATTAAAAGTATATATTACATAGTAATGTTTTCTTGAAATATGGATATATCGTTGATTGTTTTATTTTGGGAAATTATCATCCCCCTCAAGGTTTACCGTGATAGAAAGATCGGTCCCTCTAGTTTCAATAATGGTCAGTTAACCCCATAAAACCTTAAATATCGGTCATTTTACCCCTCTCATCAGGTTTTCAGCCAAAAAGCCTTTTGAGTGTTAAAATTGAAATTAAAAGACATATTTATTTACCTTTGGAGACCAGGTAGGGCCCACGTGGAGACCAGGTAGGGCCAGTGCCCTACCTCAAATTAAAAAAAAAATTGATTCTATGTACATTGTATATATACACATTTATTAGTATCTTTAACATCGGCTTGTTGTTAGTATAGCTGGTAGTGGATCTTCCTTTATAGACTTAGTGTCCCATCTCAAGCAAATAGGTACTTCTTTAATTCGATTTTATCTTCTAACTATTTATGTGCCTTTTTTAATTCTAATTTTTTATGTCTTATTGATTTTACCATCTTTTTCCGATTCATTTTCTCTATTCCGTCGTTGTTAATTTCTTAACTACCATTACTTTGTGTTTACTTACTTCAATTTTATTTTATATTAAATTATATATTATTAATTTGGATTTTATTATTTCTAATAGTTTTAATTTGACAAACCAAACACGTCCAATCAAAAAACCTTAAAATCTCAGATTTTACTTTATTGGATTAAAATAGTCAATCTATTACTATGATTCATTTTATTTTATCCTTAGTATTTTTTCTTTATTTTATAATTTTGATTTATTTAGAATCAATAAATCAATAATTTACTAATAATTTGAAAAATTAAAAAAATTAAAAAACATGTCTAGTAATAGTTATTAATAAATTATTTTTATATAAATTTAAATTGAATTCATTATAAATGTAAAACAAAATTTCTTATTATAAAATTAGATTGTAATGTATTCCTTTAATTTTTTTCCATTATTTATATTGTTTTTCTTGTTATTATTTATTTTTTAATATTTTTTCTTGTATTTATTTCTTTTTGAATGTAAGATTTTTTAATTCATCCGAGTAAGTGTTCTATTTATTTTATTTTATCTAAAAAACTATTTTACTATGATCTTAACTTCTCAGTACTTTTTCATATAATTGCGATTTTAATTTATTCAAGTGCCCTACCTAATTAAAATTCCTGGGTCCGTCACTGATCTCAACTGTCCATCTTTGAGATGGTTGGTTGCGATCCATCTCTTTTTATTTTCTATTTAATTGTTAATAAATGGGTTTTAAAAAAATTAATCTATTTTTTTTTCTTAAACGGATCTCCACCATCCATCTTTGAGGTAGGTGGATGGTGGAGATTAAAGGAATAAAAACATAGCAAAAAAAAAAATAAAGGAAAAAGAACAAAAAACGAAAAAAAAAGAAAAAAAATGATAGTGGAGATCTGGATCTCCACCATCTTATCTCCATCCATTGATGGATCGGAGAACACAACCTGAACCTGAACCAAAAACCCAGAACCCCACCACCTCATGAACCAAACTCTTCTTCTCTCTCTCTCCCTCTCCCTCTCTCTCACCCTCCCCCGAACCGAACCCTAGCTCAACGAATCCCTCTCGAATCTCTTTACGAATGGAAACCACACAAGCAAATCCCTCTCAAATCTGGGTCTGGGTCTAGGTGTTGTGGTTGTGGTGGTGGTGGTTGACAGTGGTGGCGGTTCAGTTTTGGGTGTTGTGGTGCTGGTGGTTGATGGTGGGGGTGGTTGGGTTTGGGTCTGGTGGGGATGTAAGGGTTTTTGATGAATTAATTTGTTTTCGATTTGATTTGTCTAGGGTTTTTGGTTTTCTGGTGTGGTTTGAGCCTTTGATATTGGTTTTGTTGTTTGAGATTGATGATGATGATAAACTGGGGTAAATCATAATTTATTGTGAAAAATAAATAAATCATAATTTATTCAAAAAAATTACTTTGATTTGTTGTTGTATCATTTGGTTTGCGTTATTTGATATCTAGTTATGTGGAAATGAATTTTCAATTGGTATAGAGTTTGAGGTATTATTATTTATTTTTTATGAAGATGAATGGGATGAATTTTGATGAAATTGATTTTTTATTCATTAATTTCTTTTTTTAATAAGTCATTAACTGTCCTCAAGGCCAAGTTACTATATTGCCTTTGGTGTTTGACGGTCAAAGGGTTTTTTGGATGGAAAACCTGACGGAAGGGGCAAGATGACCGATATTTAGGGTTTCATGAGGTTGATTAGCCATTATTGAAACTACAGGGACCGGTCTTTCTAATATAGTAAACCATAGGGTGGGGGAATGATAATTTCCCTTTTATTTTCAAATTCAAGTATAGTTTGATTTCTATCTCCAATTTTTTCGAATGCAATTAAAAATTCTAAGGGTTGTATTTTCCTATTGCTACAAGAAAATTATTTAATGTCAATAATGTTGTGAGTGTTTTTTTTTTTGCGAGTTTAAGACTCAAAAGTTTTGTGTATCATTATTAACTTTATCATTGTGAAGATTTTAAATATCATTGTCACTATAAATTAATAATTATTAATTTATTGATAAATTAATATAGTGTAAATTATAAAAAATGATCAGTTTATATTATTGATTTTTGTTTTTAACCTTACCTATAAAATTATTATTTTTAACCATTCATATTAATTTATTTTCACTAAATAACCAGTCAATTACATTATTGACCCTTCTTTACCTTTTCGTCAACTTCTCCATTCTTTCTATCTCTCTCTCTCTCTCTCTCTCTCTCTCTCTCTCTCTCTCTCTCTCCATTTTCCCTCTACAATCAAAACCTACTACACAAAATCCTCATTTTGTTCGAATTGTTGTTAAAAAAACATTTTTGTAATGAGAAATCAGTGGGAATATTTGCTAGAAATCGACGAAAAAGACGAAATGAGATATAATTGATTTTTTACTTGAAAACTTGTCCAACCCAGTTCAAGGTATGTAAATTTTACGTTTTTAATTGAATTTTTTTTACTTTGTTTCATGTTTATGTTGATGGGTTTTGTAAGAACCTCATTTTTTATGATTAGCTTATTTCATGACAAACCACATGGGGATTTGCTTGTAAGGGTAGACTAGGCCTTCAACATGCATGATCAAGCTTCAAAGGCGTTTTCAAGACCTCATGCTCAAGAGCATTCAAAGGTATATCACTTGTACTTAACTCTTTGAAGAGATTTAGTTGCACACACACACACACACTCTCTCTCATACATGTTTTATTCATCCTGCATTATTGCTTAATTGCTTAGATGCGTGCTTGGTTGGTGTGTCTTTTGATCTTGCTTTAGTCCCTTAAAATCCCTTGGAATTTTAGGGGTGTGCGCGGGTGAGTGCACGGGTAGGTGACCAGCGCACATCGGGTAGGAGACCGGCGAACTGCTCTGTTTTTGCATGCTTTGATGTGGCACCGCTGTTGGTGAGCTGTGAATTATCACAACGGTGCGTTTCTAGTGGGTCACCGCTATGGCACCGCTATTAGTGCGCTGTGAGTTATCACAGTGGTGCGCAGGTAAGTGCGCGGGTAGGAGATCCGCGCACTGCGCTGATTTCTTGACATTCTGGTCTTTTCCCATCGGCACGTGTCTCCCACTATTAAACCTCTTTATCTCTTCTTCTTTACGCACTCCTATGAAATTAAAGAAACCCTAGAGAGATATAAAGAGATTATAGAGAGAGAAAGCTTCATTTGAGTTTGTTTAACTCTCCAAAAACCAAACCCATGAGCATCCAAGCATAGTCATGCATCATCTCATCACTGGTCTTCTACATTGAGTAACTTGGTAAGTAGAACAAACTTCATCTTTCATTAATTGTTCTATCTACTCAAGGTTTAGTTGTTAATGCATATTAATTGCAATACTCATGCTTTGATTGCATATTCACATGAGTTATGACTTGATTGAGTTTTGTTTGTGATAGCTAGTATGTATGACTATTTTGCCCTCTAGCTAAATCTATTTGCTTTGCATTTTGATATTGTTGATTAGGACTTATTGATTGCATTCATTAATTGCATGTGTATTGTCCTTGCCATTGTGTGTGACAACTTGTGTTGATATGGCTTTGTTAGATGACTAGATTTTAGACTTGTATATCTATATCTAGTTAAGTCTTTATGTGCATTCATATAGACATTGATATCTAGGATTTGTACTTATTGCCATCATATAATCTCTAGATAAGCATTTAGTATTGTCTAGCATTAATTGCATTTAGGATATATTTATATATTCACATAGGTTGTTAATCTCTTCTTTGAGAGTTAAGTCTTGTGACAATCATGTGTAGTGCACAAGCAAGTGAAGTCTTGCAACCAAGGTGTGGTTGGCAAGCAAAGTGATCGAAGATTCACTATAAAGGCTAGTTGGGTAGTAGTGGTGGGTTAGTGACCGAAAATGGTGTGACTAGAGGTCAACCTAGGTTGTAAACATCATTACAATAGTGGATTTGAGGATCGGTGTGACTAGAAGAATTGCCCGTGATTTTTCCCTTGTTGAAGGGTTTCCATGTAAAAATCCAGTATCTTTTTATTTCCGCATTTATACTTGATTTTCTATGTTTGTTTTATGTTGGGTTATTTGTTGTTAATATTGACTAATCAAAAAATTGGTAATAATCGATTAACAACTCATTCACCCTCATCTAGGTTGTATTTAGACACATGCTTGTGTATTTTCAATTGGTATCAGAGCGGGGCCTAAACATACTTAACTGATCCTTGCTCTTGATTGTGTGTCTTGCATTTGTGTGCATTTTGATTGTTGCATTCATTTGCATACATTGACCCAAACACTATGAGTGACTTTGGGATGAGTAAAGAGGGAACGTCGAGTGTGAGACCACCATTACTCAAAAGGGACAATTATGCCTCATGGAAAAGCAAGATGAAGTCCTATATTTGCCAAATAGATGACCGTGCATGGATGACAATTGAAGATGGCTACACTCCTCCAACTATGACTACCGAAGATGGAAGTGAAATCTCCAAACCCAAGGCTCAATGGAGTTCCGAAAAAATTGTAGCTTCGAAGTGGAACAATGAAACAATGCATGTTTTGTTTTGTGCAATGGATGAGAGCCAATACAAACTCATCCAAATCACCAAAAATGCACATGAAGCTTGGAAGATCCTAGAGACGGCACATGAGGGAACCGAAGTGATTAATCATTCCAAACTCCAAGTCCTTCAAGCACAATTTGAGATGATCAAGATGGAGGAGCATGAGTGCCTTAATGACTTCCAAGTGAAGTTGATGGACATTGTGAATCAAAGCCATTAACTAGGTGACCCGTACTTGGATAGGAGAATTAAGCAAAAGATAATGAGGTCACTTCCTGGTAGATTTGAATCCAAAGTGACGGCTCTTGAAGAAAACAAGGACTTCAAGACTATGAAACCGAGTGAACTGATTGGAAGGCTACTTGCCTATGAATCTAGATAGGCCCATATATCTACACCACCGAATAAGCAAAATGACATAGCATTGAAGACCTCCAAGATTAAGAAGGAGGATGATGACTCGGATGAAGACATGGCTCTAATGGTGAAGAGATTCAAGAAGTTTACAGAGCTTCACAAGAATGACTTGAAGAAGAAGACCCACTTCAAGAAGATTGAGCCAAGTCAAGAGAAGCCTACAAGAAAATGCGTTCAGTGCTTCGAATGTGGAGGATTCGATGGAGTGTGGTAACTTGAAGGTTAAGAGAAAAGGAAAGGCGATAGCCACCTCTTAAAGTTATAGTGAGAGTGTAAAAGATTCTTCGAGTGATGAAAAACTTGCAATTAACTACATGGCATTTGGAGCCTCCCATGTGGAAGATGTAGAAAGAGGCAACAAGGCCTTAAGTTATGACTCTAAAGGAGAGATTAAAGATAAAGTAGCTAGAAGTGTGATTGATGAAGCTACTTATGGAAGTGTTGTCTATGTGACAACAAGTGACACTAGTGATGACTGTAATGATGAGAACACTTCATCACACTCATACAAAGAGATTGGTGAGGGTATGGACTGAAAATACACAACGTGTGTCTAATACAACCTAGAGGGGGGGGGGGGGGGGGGGGGGGGGGGGGGTTGAATAGGTTTTAGTTGATTTATTACCAACTTTTTGACTTAATCAATTTTAATAATCCTGCCCCATATTAGCAATCAATCAATCAATCCAATATAAATATGCGGAAAACAATAAAAACACAATGATTGATTTACGTGAGAAACCCTCCAACTGGGCAAAAACTCACGGGCTATCCTTCTAGCCACATACGGTCCTCAAATCCACTATTTGAACAAAAGTTTACAACCTAGGTTGACCTTAAGTCACACCTACTTGGTCACTAACCCTTTCACTCTACCCAACGGGCCTTTAATAGTGATTTTAGACCACAAGCTTGTGCACTAACCCACTTAGTCACAAAGCTTAACAATCAATGAAGAGGTTAAACTGTTGGAACCTAGGGTTACAGATTGCGCAGCGGAAGGTTTTAAAATTTTTTAATGCAATCATTAAACTAACCCATTTGTACAGTAATAATCAAATACAGTAATAAAGTGAAGGAATTTATTTCATACCTACGTAGGAGGCTCCTTCACTTTGATACGAACTGCTCCTGATTTGAACCACGTGATCTTCCTCGCTATCGCCCGGAACTGGTAACAGCGTGTGGGCGCGTCACGATATTCAGGACCTGTATGGAGGAAGAAGAGAAGAACACACACACACAAACAAAAGCTAGAGCTGCAGCACTAGCATGTGCTCACCTCACCCTATTATTTTTCTCTTTTTGGTTTTCTTTTCTGTTTGCTGTTTGCGGTGCCTTTTGTGATCACCATCACACTTTTTCTCTTTTTGGTTTTCTTTTCTGTTTGCTGTTTGCGGTGCCTTTTGTGATCACCATCACACTTTTTCTCTTTTTTTGCTTTTTAAGTAATCTAATTACTTATTTGCTGTGTCTGTTGTGTCATTCGGTTATTATCATTTTTTTTTAATTAAATATATATCACATATATATTCAAAAAACAACCAACCGAAAATCTAATTTGATTTTTAAATCTTTTCAAAAAAAAATATCTCATATCCTTTTAAAATTAATTAAATATTTATTTTTGAATTCAAACATTTTAAATTCAAATTCAAATATTTAATTTAATAAAATAAAATAATCATATTATCTTATTTTATTCAAAATCAAATATCAACTAACACCCTCCATTTAGTGATTAACAACATAATTAAATAATCTTATTATTTAATTTATTTAATCACCATTATTCATTAATTAAATAATCCCATTATTCAATTAATTCCCGAATTAATACGTGTCACTTTCGTAACACAATTAATTGGACAATCCAATTAATTAACCGTGACCCTTGTTACCTAAATCGATCGGGCTAGCAAGGGGACCTAATGGACCCACAGTATTTTGAGCTCCAATAATCCTTAGAAATTATTAATTAAACTCTTTAATTAATATTTCATGATTATTAACTTCGGTGTTATTCCACTAAAAACCCGAAGCTGCACTCTCTCAACTGTAGACGTTTTTACACAAACCAATAACTCTCGGTGTCCATCGATATAGCTATTACATATGGTATAATCCTCCACAAGTAGTTCATAATTAGAGCTGGGTCATAATGTCCGTTATACCTCTCTAATCATATCTTTCCATTAAGTACCATTGATTCTCTAATGAACAATAAATCCTACATTCCTTACGAAATTAGGAGAGCGCTCATATTGTTCAAGCCGCGAATCAACCCTTAAGGGAACTACCATCTACTTCTCACAAGAAGGAGTGGATTCCATTATTGTGTACAAACCTTCCCAGCCACAAGCCAAACCGCGATCCCAACATACGGAGTATATTGATCGGGAATGCAACTCCGACCTCACCCATGGTATATCAAAGACCACGATCTAACCTGAAGGAGTCGATAAGACACTCAGGATTAAGATCACCCACATATAGCCATCATTATTTGATATATATGAATCTCATCGTTAAACGGATCTTAGTGAGAAATTCATATAGATCATGGCCCAGTCCTATATGATCACATCATACAAGGTGCCTCCATTCTCATATCTACATATGAATGATCCAGGATAGGATCACCGTACACTACAAAATGGACCGCAGCTGTAGATTAACCACAAATAAAGTACCCAGCTTTATTTGCTATCTACGGACTCTTTAAATTGCTCGTTTCAAACTGAATCCATCTATATATGACACTCATATACTCAGTTCGAAATTACATCCGGCAATTTTGGATGTTAAGTGCACATGTTATATAAAGTATGACACAAAATGAATGAATATACTACTTCTTTTATTTATGTTCAAATTACATTTACATATTACAAGCTTTAGGGCAAAAACCCCAACAATCTCCCACTTGCACTAAAGCATGTGAGTCATGTCTCGTAACCCTAGACCTTCTAAGTGACCTTCAAACACTTTAGCCGGTAAGGTCTTCGTAAATGGATCAGCATGATTGTCTTGTGAGGATATCTTGGTGACGATCACATCTCCTCTCTGCACTATCTCTCTAATAAGATGATACTTTCTCTCTATATGCTTCCCTCTCTTGTGGCTTCTTGGTTCTTTGGAATTAGCCACAGCACCACTGTTATCACAATAAAGTGTGATGGGCTTATCCAGATCTGGAACAACTTCCAGATCACTCGAGAACTTACGGAGCCAAACAACCTCTTTAGCAGCTTCACAAGCGGCTACATATTCGGCTTCCATGGTGGAGTCAGCAATGCAAGATTGCTTTATACTTCTCCACACAATGGCTCCACCACCTAGGGTGAATACTGATCCAGATGTGGATTTTCTAGAATCCCTGTCTGACTGAAAATCAGAATCTGTGTATCCTAAGGGGATCAAATCCTGTCCGGAATACATTAGCATATAGTTTCTCGTTCTCCGAAGATACTTGAGAATAGTCTTGACAGCAACCCAATGATCTAATCCTGGATTGGACTGGTACCTGCTGACTACTCCCACTGCATAGAAGATGTCCGGTCTCGTGCATAACATAGCATACATGAGACTACCTACTGCTGATGCATATGGCACACGTCTCATATCCTCAACTTCTTGAGGTGTCTTAGGACACTGTTCCTTAGACAAGTGAACCCCATGTCTAGAAGGTAAATTACCTTTCTTGGAGTTCTGCATCGAAAATCGCATAAGAATCTTGTCGATATATGATGCCTGAGACAATGCTATGAGTTTGTTCTTACGATCCCTTATAAGTTGGATCCCTAGAACATAACTCGCCTCTCCCAAATCTTTCATTTGGAATTGGCTAGCCAGCCAGCCCTTTACATCAGACAACACTCTTACATCATTCCCAATGAGTAGGATGTCATCTACGTATAGGACCAAGAAAACTACTTTCTTGTCAATGATGCGCTTGTAGACACAAGGCTCATCAACGTTCTGCTCAAAGCCATAGGTTTTGATCACATCATCAAACCTGATGTTCCAAGATCTAGATGCTTGCTTAAGTCCATAGATGGACCTTTGCAACTTGCAAACCTTTTGCTCTTGATCTGGAGACACGAATCCCTCTGGTTGCATCATATAGATGCTCTCGTCAAGATTGCCATTCAAGAATGCAGTCTTGACGTCCATTTGCCAAATTTCATAATCGAAATAGGCAGCAATGGATAAGAGAATTCTAATAGACTTAAACATGGCTACTGGCAGAAGGTCTCTTCATAATCGACCCCCTCTTTCTGGGTATAACCCTTGGCCACTAGCTTTGGCTTGAAGGTCTCTACCTTCCCGTCTACTCCTCTCTTCCTCTTGTAGATCCACTTACATCCTATGGGTTTTACCCCATTCGGTAAGTCTACAAGTTCCCAGACTGAGTTAGAGTACATAGACTCCATCTCGAGATTCATGGCTTTAAGTCATTCCTCTTTATCAGGATCTTCCATTGCATTCTTAAATGTCAATGGATCATCCACACTATCAGCAGAGACAAGATCTTGTCCCTCACTTACACCCAAATAGCGTTCAGGCTGTCTCACAATCCTCTCACTACGTCTAGGTGGTAGTGTATCCTGACTAGGAATTATCTGACTTTTAGATGTTAACGGATTAACAACTCTAGTTGACTGAGTACTGGTCTCACCAGGCTCCAACTCATTTAATACAATTTTAGAACGAGGTTTATGATCACTTATATAGTTATCCTCAAGAAACGTTGCATTTGTCGATACAAATACTTTGTTATCTTCAGGACTATAGAAGTATCCACCTCTGGTCTCCTTGGAGTATCCTACAAATAAGCAGACCACAGACTTGGGATCTAGCTTTCCAGTTCTGTTCTTCAGCACTTTTGCTGGATACCCCCATACGTGAAAATGTCGTAAACTAGCTTTACGACCATTCCACAACTCTAGGGGAGTTTTAGGAACAGATTTGGATGGCACTACATTCAAAATGTATACCGCTGTTTGTAACGCATATCCCCAGAAGGAATTTGGTAATGATGAGAAACTAATCATAGATCTCACCATTTCCATCAGGGTTCTATTTCTCCTCTCCGCTACACCATTTTACCGAGGTGTACCAGGAGCTGTGAGTTGGGAAACTATCCCATGCTCGACCATGAAGTCTTCAAACTCTTGGTCAAGGTACTCACCTCCACGATCTGATCGTAGTGACTTGATAGTCCTACCTAATTGATTCTCAACTTCAGCTCGGAATTCTTTGAACTTTTCAAATGTTTTCGACTTTCGTTGCATTAGGTAGACATATCTGTATCTTGAGTAGTCATCTATAAAGGTGACATAATACTCATAGCCGCCCCTAGCTCTAACATTCATCGGTCCGCAGAAGTCTGTATGTATGAGTTCTAGTGGCTCTATAGCTCTAAGCCCTTTTCCAGTAAAATGTCTCTTAGTCATCTTACCTTCTAAACAGGATTCGCAGACAGGTAAGGTGCCAACCTTTAACTCACTTAAAGGTCCACTTTTTACTAGTCTGTCTATCCGGTCAAGGTTGATATAACCAAGCCTTAGATGCCAAAGATACGTGTCATTATCTGGAGAAATCTTATGTCGTTTAGTTTTAGGTTTTTCAACCTTAAACATTTCAGTGTTAAGCAGTGTAGGATGTATTAACGGTCTTAACACATACAAATTGTTTTCATTAATTCCTGAACAAATATTCAGACCATTCTTTCCAATAATAACAAACTTATTATTAAAAGAAACAGAATACAATTGTTCTAACAACTTAGAAACGGAAATCAATTTCCGTGTAAATCCAGGAATATAAAAAACATTGTTCAATAATAAAAAACTATTATTATTACAAAATTGCAATCTTATTGCTCCCACTGCTTTGGCCGACACGACATCCCTCGACCCCACACGCATGGAGAAGGCTCCCTCCTCTAGCTGTGTCCAAGAATCAGTCCACTGCAAAGAAGAACAAACATGGTTAGTGGCACTCGAATCAACAATCCAAGGTGAAGAATCATCTTCCACTAAACAAGATTCAAGAACAAGTAAATCATATTTACCTTTCTTCTTCTTCTTGGCTACCTCCTCCAAGTACTGAGGACAGTTCCTCTTCTAGTGCCCGACCTTGTTACAATGGAAACATTTTCCTTTGTCTTGGTCGGTGGAGGTGCCCTTCTTTTTGCTTTGGACCTTCTTGGGTTTGGGCTTACCCTTCGCCTTTCCAGCAGACCTCTTCCTCTTCTTATTATTGGAGGAAGATGGTTCGGCAACATTTGCCTCACCGGTCTTACTTTTGCTGTCCTTGGTCATGGACTCAAAAGTAGCGAGCTCATTGAGCAACTATGTGAGACTAAACCTTAACTTGTTCATCCCGTAGTTGTTCTTAAACTGATCGAAACTCTTCTGAAGAGTCGTCAGTATGATGCTCACTTGACTGGGTTCATCAATGGCCCCGCCATTGACTTCTGCCGTGTTGAAGTAGGACATCATGCTCAGGACATGTTCCCGAACTAATGTACCTTCCTTCATGCGAACGAGCATAGCGGAACGAACAGCTTCGTGTCGCTTTTGCTCGGAGGGCTGCCCGAACATAGCTTGCAATGACTCCATAATTTCGAATGCTGTAGTCATTGCTTCGTGCTTTGTGACAAGCACGTCTGTCATAGAAGCTAACAGATATGTTCGGGCCTTCTCATCAGATGAGACCCATCGCTGGTATGCCTCACGAACAGTTCGTGTGGCATTGGCAGTAGGCACCGGAGGACATTCCTCCGTAAGCACAAACTTGAGGTCTTTGGTGACCAGTATTGCATTAATGTTAAGTTTCCATTTTGTGTAGTTATCACCAGTTAATTTATCGTTTGCAAGTATTTGTAATAGTGCAGATGACATGGCTAAAAAAACATAAATTAAGGATTCATTCAGTCATACATTCTAAACATGTGCGAATGTTCGACATAAAATTAAACATGATGCTTGAAAATGTTTAATGAACAAGAACAACCCTAAAAACAATGTTTCTATGCCATGACAATCCAACATACCACAAGCAAGTGCCGCCTTAGGGTCGGTCAAATTCTTGCATGTTGGATCGAGACCTTCTCAGTCAAAGGATATACTAGAATAACTCTTATGCCAATATCCTTCAACCATCGTTTATTAGGTCAGGTTTTTAATTAACCAATTTAATTAAAACCTTGTGAGTGTAACCCATCATTTCAGATCTCAAGAGCTTAACTCGAGAATTGCCGCCTTAGGGTCGGTCAATCCCGAAATCCCCTCCGAAATCCTATCTGTTAGGAAGTCAACCTTGGTATTGATTCTTATGGAAACCCTTCTTAGGGAGGACGAAAACAAAGCCGTCACGAGGCCCCACTCGAATCTCACGGTGTTGAACTAATGATGGAGACCGCGGGATATAATGTCATATATCCCTCTCCCACTCACTATTTTATATTAAGGGTTTTCTATTAATATTAATGCACCTAGATAAAACTAGATTAAACGGCTAATTTTAATCTAAACGTCAAGTGCATTAATCACAAATTATTAGAATCCTATTCTAATAACTAATAAACTAAATTGATTTTTAACACTTAAAAAATTTAGTTCATTAGTGATAATTCAAATCTATGTAAACTGTTTACTAAGACTAGAATTATTATTAAATGTGTATTTACCAAGTTTTAACTATTAAAACTAAACACATTAATTTTTCCAATTATTATTAGGAGCTTAATCAAATTAATCCTAATATATTTATTAAGGACCCTACTAATCTAAGTATTTAAACTCTTTAATAAAAAGATTAATAATTAATGAGATTTACCAAGTTTTTACTCCTAAAAACTAATCCCATTAAAAATAGCCAATTATGTGAATAACCCATTTTAATCAAATTAAAAAAATTAAACACATAATATAGATGGCTATAATGCATGTATGATATATCAACATATATATATATATATATATATATATGTGTGTGTAGGCACAACTAATTTAAATGACATGTATATGCATGGCAATGCTTAATCATCAAATAATTAAAACATACATGAGTTGACCGAGTGTTGTGGATTATTTAACCTAAAAATTGGAATCTAATTACAAAAAATATTCCCAAGGCATCCCTTGGTCTTCTTGTAATTTCCAAGACTTCCAATCTCTTCAGGTCATGCGTGGGATGTGCTCGCTGGTGGGTGTTGCGCGCTGGAAGGACTTGCGCGCTGGAAGGATTGCGTTGCGCGCTACAGCACGCTGGTTGGCACATGGGAAGGCATCGCATGGTCTTCATGTGCAGGTCTACATGCGCACGTTGAACTACCCATCAGCGCTCCACGTCCAGGAAGGCAACACTGGTCTTTCCTGTGCTGGTCTACATGCGCAGGTCAGCATGCGCGCTGGTACCAGGTCACGTTGAACTACCAGGTCTTCATGCTATTACATTTTTTTTAATAATACAACAGTAAAATAAAAAAAAAATATAACAACATTATACAACCCATAAACACTCTAAATCCACAACACCATAAAAAATTACGATCAACCATGTTTTTAAATTAAACAATTTAATTAAAAACATCATACATTCATCAAAAAAAAAATGTGCCTACACATTCATACATATCAGGAGTAATCGAATTCGATTATACTGTACAAAAATTGGCTCTGATACTAATTGTTGGAACCTAGGGTTACAGATTGCGCAGCGGAAGGTTTTAAAAATTTTTAATGCAATCATTAAACTAACCCATTTGTACAGTAATAATCAAATACAGTAATAAAGTGAAGGAATTTATTTCATACCTACGTAGGAGGCTCCTTCACTTTGATACGAACTGCTCCTGATTTGAACCACATGATCTTCCTCGCTATCTCCCGGAACTGGTAACAGCGTGTGGGCGCGTCACGATATTCAGGACCTGTATGGAGGAAGAAGAGAAGAACACACACACACAAACAAAAGCTAGAGCTGCATCACTAGTATGTGCTCACCTCACCCTATTATTTTTCTCTTTTTGGTTTTCTTTTCTGTTTGCTGTTTGCGGTGCCTTTTGTGATCACCATCACACTTTTTCTCTTTTTGGTTTTCTTTTCTGTTTGCTGTTTGCGGTGCCTTTTGTGATCACCATCACACTTTTTCTCTTTTTTTGCTTTTTAAGTAATCTAATTACTTATTTGCTGTGTCTGTTGTGTCATTCGGTTATTATCATTTTTTTTAATTAAATATATATCACATATATATTCAAAAAACAACCAACCGAAAATCTAATTTGATTTTTAAATCTTTTCAAAAAAAAATATCTCATATCCTTTTAAAATTAATTAAATATTTATTTTTGAATTCAAACATTTTAAATTCAAATTCAAATATTTAATTTAATAAAATAAAATAATCATATTATCTTATTTTATTCAAAATCAAATATCAACTAACACCCTCCATTTAGTGATTAACAACATAATTGAATAATCTTATTATTTAATTTATTTAATCACCATTATTCATTAATTAAATAATCCCATTATTCAATTAATTCCCGAATTAATACGTGTCACTTTCGTAACACAATTAATTGGACAATCCAATTAATTAACCGTGACCCTTGTTACCTAAATCGATCGGGCTAGCAAGGGGACCTAATGGACCCACAGTATTTTGAGCTCCAATAATCCTTAGAAATTATTAATTAAACTCTTTAATTAATATTTCATGATTATTAACTTCGGTGTTATTCCACTAAAAACCCGAAGCTGCACTCTCTCAACTGTAGACGTTTTTACACAAACCAACAACTCTCGGTGTCCATCGATATAGCTATTACATATGGTATAATCCTCCACAAGTAGTTCATAATTAGAGCTGGGTCATAATGTCCGTTATACCCCTCTAATCATATCTTTCCATTAAGTACCATTGATTCTCTAATGAACAATAAATCCTACATTCCTTACGAAATTAGGAGAGCGCTCATATTGTTCAAGCCCCGAATCAACCCTTAAGGGAACTACCATCTACTTCTCACAAGAAGGAGTGAGTTCCATTATTGTGTACAAACCTTCCCAGCCACAAGCCAAACCGCGATCCCAACATATGGAGTATATTGATCGGGAATGCAACTCCGACCTTACCCATGGTATATCAAAGACCACGATCTAACCTGAAGGAGTCGATAAGACACTCAGGATTAAGATCACCCATATATAGCCATCATTAGTTGATATATATGAATCTCATCGTTAAACGGATCTTAGTGAGAAATTCATATAGATCATGGCCCAGTCCTATATGATCACATCATACAAGGTGCCTCCATTCTCATATCTACATATGAATGATCCAGGATAGGATCACCGTACACTACGAAACGGACCGCAGCTGTAGATTAACCACAAATAAAGTACCCAGCTTTATTTGCTATCTACGGACTCTTTAAATTGCTCGTTTCAAACTGAATCCATCTATATATGACACTCATATACTCAGTTCGAAATTACATCCGGCAATTTTGGATGTTAAGTGAACATGTTAGATAAAGTATGACATAAAATGAATGAATATACTACTTCTCTTATTTATGTTCAAATTACATTTACATATTACAAGTTTTAGGGCAAAAACCCCAACATAAACAACCTATGTGAATATGTAAAAGATATTCAAGCATGCAATTAATGCTAGACAACACTAAATGCTTATCTAAGGATTTATGGATGTCAATAAATGCAAATCCTAGATATCAATATCTAAATGCAAATGCATGAAGATTTAGCTAGAGGGGTAAAATCGTCTTAAATGCTAGCTATTAATGAACAAGGCTCTCAACCAACAAACAACAACTCAATCATGTTATAAATGCCAATAAACATAAAGATATGCAATAAAATCACATAAAAGAGCTAACCCTAGGCAAACAAGAACATAAATAAATACAATGAGATTTATGGCATGTTCAAGTTACCTAGTCAATGAAAGCAAGAAGAATCCATGATGAGATGATGCTTGAAGATGTTAGATGCACATAGATTTGTGTTTGGTTGAGTAAAGATGAGTTCTTGGGAGTTTCTCTCTCTAAGGGAAGCTTGGCCTCTCAAAAATGGCTTATTGAACTCATAAAAACGAGCAAGAAAGAAGATAGAGTATATATAAGGGAGCCCTAGTCAAAACATCATCGTTTTGAACTTAGGGCACAGAATCCCGTCAATACCGCTAGATGGACCGCGTCTCAGGCAAGTGTCCAGACCGTGGTACACACAGCAGTGCACCGTCTGGACAACACCGCGGTGTAGGGCACTGTGCATGCAGGTGCACAGACCGCGGTATGGGCAACATAGGCCTACTGGACAACACCGCGACTTGGGTCGCTATGCGTGCAAGTGTACAGGAAGCGGTACATGAAGCATTACCCTACTGACGTATACCGCTCTGTATGCCGCGGTGCAAGCATGTCTTGCCAAGCGGTCTAGGCCGCGGTAAGAGAAGAAATTCTCTTTTCTGGGCAAACTCAACACACTAAGTGATGTGCAAAATGTGCAAGTGTGGAGTGTGAAAAGAGGCATACAATACATCATTCAATAACATGAAGATAAGAACACAATGCATGCAAGTGAGTGTGTGCAACTAGATCTCTTCAAAGAAAGTTAAACTAGTGAGATATCTTCGAAGTGCTCTTAAGAGAGAGATGATGTCCTTGAAGCTTGATCACACTCAAGTGGCCTAAATTACCCTTACAAAGAATAATCCCCAATGTGGTTTGTCAATGAAATAAGCCAATCAAAATATGAGGAACTTACAATCTCCCCCTTTGGCTATTTTGTGACAAAACCACCTCTCACAAATCATCCTCACAAAAGAATAAAAACTAGAGGTCAACAAAAAGATAATCTACATTACAAAAAGATACCTAGATACTAGGTCTTCAAAACTTCAAGCTCTTGTAGAATAGTCACCTTCCCTACAAAACAATGAGACTACACTTTCTAAGACAAGTGTATGTGAGGTGATCAAGAGAGACAATAAAAAAAAAAAAGCAATATGCAACATGCAACATGCAAATGCTCCCCCTAAATAGGTTAACTCCCCCTCAACGGGACAATCTCTCCAAATATGCAACCCCCTTAAATAAAACCACACCTCATTACTCCCCCTTTTTGTCATGAGATAGGCAAAGGAGTATTCCCCAACTGGATCACTTTAGCAAAGAGAGCTATTTGTAAGATAAGTGCATAATCGTATACAACGACTTTATGCAACGTAATTAATTGAGAGAGAATCATTGAGGGTTTATTGTTTAGAAGAAAATGTGTGACTTAGTTGCTTTGGATGTAAGACATGTAACATCATGGTTCAAGCGAATGGTATTTGGCAAGGAGAACATCAAAAAAGGTTCCAAAAGAATTCAAACCAATTTGCACCCTTTTTCCATAGTGAAACATGATATAGTATTTTGAAAAGAAATTTCAACGCACACAAAACTATATCAATCCTTAAAAGCAAGTCAAGACATTGGATCAAGAGATCCTTTTAGATTTTTCCGGATAATTATCCGTATGATAGTAGTCTTGATTAACAATTAAGAAGAGAGAGAAGACTAATTTGGATATAAAATCCTTATTGATTACATGGATACAAGATCCTTATTGATTAGTCTTCTCATTTGCATTCACACACATTTGCATTAACGCAATCAGGACATATTTCATGCATATCATTTTGAGCATGTCATAATCAAGTTCACATGTCATGGAGATAAATTATAGGTCATTCAATTGTACTTCCCAATCAATTCTCCTAATCCAAAAATGCATGTTTGAACATAAAGGTGACATGGATTACAAATCAAGCAAGGCACACTTATTAAATACAAAGCCATATAAGAATATATATAAGCACAACCAAAAATACTCAAGCAGTTAATAAAGAAGCATAAAGTTGATCAAGTTTTTGCTTATTTCAACATGCAAGGTTGCTCTCTTTGCTTGAGTTCCCCATAAAGGGTCAATCACCAAAACACATCAAGGCATATGACAAATCCCAATAGACCTACTAAGTGACTTGAACCTAGTTATGTCTAAGGGCTTTGTAAATAAATCCGCTAGTTGATCATTTGTGCCCACATGCTCAAGTGCAATGCATTTGTTTTCAACTAGTTCTCTAATGAAATGATGCCTAATGTCTATATGCTTTGTCCTAGAGTGCTGAACATGATTCTTTGAAATGTTAATTGCACTCATGTTATCACAATAAAGGGTAAGAATACCTTGATCAAAGCCGTAATCCACAAGCATTTGTTTCATCTAAAGGAGTTCTGTGCAAGCACTCCCGGCGGCTATGTATTCCGCTTCAGCTGTGGATAGAGAGATGGAATTTTTCTTCTTGCAAAACCATGAGACCAAGTTGTTACCTAGGAAGAAGCAACTGCCCGATGTACTCTTCCTATCATCACAATTTCCTGCCCAATCTGCATCACTAAAGCCAACTAAGCTAGCATTAGTGTCAAAAGAGTACCATATCCCATAGTTGGATGTCCCATTCACATATCGAATGATTCTCTTCATGGAGGAGAGATGGGATTCCTTGGGATCCGCTTGGTACTTAACACATACACCCACACTAAAGGCTATATCGGGCATACTTGCGGTCAAGTAAAGCAAGCTACCAATCATGCCACGATAAAGACTTTGTTCCATACTCTTGCCACTAGCATCCTTGCTTAGTTTCAAGGTGGTACTCATGGGTGTGTCACAATGTTTGGCATTCTCAAGGCCAAACTTCTTCACTAGGTTCTTAGCATACTTAGCTTGGGATATGAAAATCCCATCATGCAATTGCTTGATTTGCAAACCTAAGAAGTAATTGAGCTCCCCAACAAGACTCATCTCAAACTCATGAGACATGACATCAACAAATTGTTGGACTTTTGATTTGTTGGTGGAGCCAAAAACAATATCATCAACATAAATTTGAGCTATGAAAAGCTCATCTTTGTTCCTCTTGATGAATAAAGTTTTGTCAACACTACCTCTAGTGTAGTCATTGTCAACAAGAAATTGAGTGAGGCGCTCATACCAAGCCCTAGGTGCTTGTTTCAAACCATATAAAGCCTTCTTGAGGCTATAGACATGATTGGGGTGGTGTGGATCCACAAACCTCTTGGGTTGCTCAACAAACACTTCCTCATGCAAGAAACCATTGGGGAAGGCACTTTTAACATCCATTTGATGCAATTTGAACTTGTGCACACATGATATGGACAAAAGAAGCCTTATGGACTCAAGACGGGCAACCGGAGCAAAAGTCTCCTCAAAGTCAATACCCTCAATTTGAGAGTATCCTTGTGCTACAAGTCTAGCCTTGTTGCGCACAATGTTGCCATTCTCATCCGACTTATTCCTATATACCCATTTGGTGCCTATGACATTAGTATCCTTGGGTCTAGGAACAAGAGTCCAAACTTCATTTCTTTCAAATTGGTTTAGCTCTTCTTGCATGACAAGAACCCAAAACTCATCATTCAAGGCTTCATCAACCTTTTGGGTTCAAATTGAGAGTTGTAACATGTATAGCTAATTTGATTAGCTATTTGACGCCTAGTCCTAACACCCTCATTCATATCTCCAAGAATGTCATTCTTATTGTGGAGTTGTCTAACCCATGGAGCGGGTTCTTTAGAGTCCAATGATGGATCTCTATCAAGAGGGTGAATGACCTCTTCATCAGGACTTGACTTCACATCAATTGAAGTCTCACCATTCTTCTCCAAGGAAGAATCATCAAGCACAATGACCTCCTCATCATGGTTTTTAGTCTTAGACCTACAATCATCTATGACAACATTAGATGATTCCATGACACTCCGAGTTTTTGAATTGAAAACTCTATAGGCCTTACTATTAAGGGCATAGCCAATAAAAATCCCTTCATCACTCTTGGCATCGAACTTGCCAAGTTGATCTCGGTCATTCAGAATGTAGCATTTGCTCCCAAATGAGTGGAAGTAGCTAACATTTGGCTACCTACCCTTCCATAATTCATAGGAGGTTTGCCTAGTACCGGGCCTTAAGAAGACTCTATTTCCTATGTAGCAAGCCGTATTGACGGCCTCGGCCCAAAGGTTCCTAGGGACATTGTTGCTAAGCAACATCACACGGGCCATCTCTTGAAGGACCCTATTCTTCCTCTCAACAACCCCATTTTGTTGAGGAGTTCTAGGAGCCGAAAACTCATGGGAAAGGCCTAAGCTATTGCAATAGCTTTCAAAACAAGTATTTTCAAATTCCCTCCCATGGTCACTCCTAATCCTTTTAATGCTTTTAATGTGTGAGTTCTTTTCATTTTGAATTTTAGTGCAAAGCATTTAAAATTTTTCAAATGTTTCAGATTTTTCTCTAAGAAAATATGTCCATGTAAATCTAGAAAAATCATCAACACAAACAAAAATGTATCTCTTGCCACCGAGACTCTCAGTTTGCATGGGACCCATAAGGTCCATATGTAGAAGCTCTAATGGCTCCTTGGTGGTGAGATACTTGCCTCTCTTATGCATACTTTTGGTTTGTTTCCCTTGTTGACAAGGTCCACAAACGCCATCGACTTTCTTCCCAAGCTTAGGGAGACCACGCACAACCTTGAACTTATCTAAGATCCTCAAATCTCGATAGTTCATGTGGCCAAGTCTTTGATGCCATAACTCAACTTCCTCACATTTGGACATATTGCAAGAGATATCACTAGCTTCAAGACAATAGCAATTGTCACTCGATCTCTTTCCTTTTAGCAAGGTTTGTCCATTTGGCATTAAAATATAGCAATCATTTTTGTTAAACAAGACGGAGAGTCCATCATCATTAAGATGAGAAATGCTTATAAGATTGGCTTGCAAGCCATCAACAAGTAAAGCATTGGACAAGGAGGGTAAGTCGGGAATGGAAATGGTTCCTTTCCCTATGACTTTCTTTCTAGATCCATCACCAAAGGTGACAAATCCTCCATCCTCCAAGACAAGGGATTTAAAGAAGCTCTTGTTCCCCATCACATGCCTAGAACACCCACTATCCAAATACCAAGTGTTAGAGGCATTTGCCTTCAAGGCAATTTGAGCCACATAGCAAGAATAGTTATCCCTTCTAATCCACCTGGGTGAAATGTTCTCATTCCTAGTGGTATTAGTCACATTGGCTCTAGATTTCCTAGGATCATGCAAATTGGCTCTAGATTTCCTAGGAACATGCATTTTAGCTCTAGCTCTATTTCTTTCAATCATGCTCTTGATTCTACACATTTCAATGTATTTGAAGCAATTTGGTCTAATGTGACCATCAACACTACAAAAGTTACAAGTTGGAATAAAATAAGAAGACATACCACGCCCTTGTGAGTACAAATGGGCTTTCCCATGCATTTGAGCTTGTCTTTGGTGTTGGATTGGTTCTCTCCTTCTTTGTTGTTGAGTTGGAATGAAGTGCTTCCTTGATTGACCTTGCATGAATTGCTTCTTGGCTTGATGGTATTTGGGTTGAGGGAAACTTGCTTGATGCAACCTTGTTGATTGAGCTTGAGCTTGTTTCTCTTGTGCTACCTTGACTTGAGAATCTTTAGAGCACTCTCCTAGTTCGATCTTCTTCCTAGGATGTTGTGGGGGTGGAGGCTCTTTGTTATCCAAACTCTTGACAAACACAATCTTGCTTGAGGATGAGGTATCCTTGTCATCTTCATAGCCAAGACCTTTCTTATCACTTGGCCTCTTGCCAACTCCCAACATGTGGTCAAGTTTATTCGTGCTTGAAGTCATCTTAGCAATGATCTCTCTAGCTTCTTCAAGCTCCTTTTCCATCAATTCCTCATTCCTTTTGGCTATCTTCACTTCTTTATTTAAGTGAGTAGCTTCGGTAGATAGCTTGAGATTCTCTCCTTTTAGCCTTTGAATCTCTTTCTTCATCTTCAATCTTGAGCTTTGAAAATGCTCAATGAAGCCTTCAAGATCCATTCCTCCTACATCCATATTTGTTGAATGGGATGAAGAGTCACCATCGCTAGAGTCATCTTCACTTTGTTTCTCTACCCCTTCATCATCTATTGCTTCCTTACTCTTGAGAGAAGATGCGAAGGCAATAAAGTTTGCCACATGATCCTCATCATCCGAGGATTCTCCTTCTTCTTCCAAGTCATCACCATCGCTCCACGTGGCGGCCATGGCCTTTCCTTTCTTCTTGTTTTTCAAATTTTCACAATCCGTGGAGATGTGTCCGAAACCTCCACATTCGAAGCATTGAATCCTTTTTCTTGTGGGCTTGTCTTCACTTGACTCAAACTTCTTGAAATGAGTCTTCTTCTTCAGTTCTTTTCCTTTGGATCCAAATCCCCTCTTCTCAAAATTGATGAACTTCTTGAATCTTTTCACCATGCGGGCCATCTCCTCATCTGAGTCATCTTCCTCTTTCTCTACTTTGAAGGTTTTCAGAGCAATACTCTTTTGCTTCTTTGGAGGTGTAGGTGTAGGAGTCCACCTAGACTCATATGCTAGAAGTCTTCCTATAACTTCACTTGGCTTCATGTTTTTGTAGTCACTGTTCTCCTCAAGAGCCGTCACTTTTGACTCAAATCTTGCAGGAAGCGACCTCATAATTTTTTGCTTGATTCTCCTATCCAAATAGGGGTCACCAAGTTGATGGCTTTGATTAACTATGTCCATCAACTTCACTTGAAAGTCGTTGAAGCACTCATCCTCCTCCATCCTAATTTGCTCGAATTATGTTTGGAGGACTTGAAGCTTGGAGTCCTTGACCACCTCGGTTCCCTCATGGGCCGTCTCTAGAATCTCCCATGCCTCTTTTGCAATTCTTGTTGTTTGGATCAATTTGTACTGATTGTCATCCATTGCACAAAGAATAGCATGCATAGCCTTGTTGTTCCACTTGGATGCTTCAAACTCTTGAGTTGACCATTCCGACTTTGGTTTGGGAACTACACTTTCGTCTGCAAGAGTCTTTTCCGAAAGAGTGTAGCCATCTTCAATTGCCATCCATGCTCTGTCATTTATTTGGCAAATGTAAGACTCCATCTTGCCTTTCCAAGAGGCATAGTTTACTCCGGTGAGCAAAGGGGGTCTTGTGCTAGAGGCTCCCTCATTACCACTTCCGTTCCCACTCATAGTGTTTGGGTATGAATGAGATGAATGTTTATGATGCAACAAACACAAACAAAATGCAAGATACACAAAGAGCAAGGATCACCTAAGTGTATCTAGGAACCCGCTCTGATACCAATTGAAAATACACAACGTGTGTCTAATACAACCTAGAGGGGGGGTGGGGGGGGGGGGGGGGGGGGGGGGGTGAATAGGTTTTAGTTGATTTATTACCAACTTTTCGACTTAATCAATTTTAATAATCCTGCCCCATATTAGCAATCAATCAATCCAATATAAATATGCAGAAAACAATAAAAACACAAGGATTGATTTACGTGAGAAACCCTCCAACTGGGCAAAAACTCACGGGCTATCCTTCTAGCCACATACGGTCCTCAAATCCACTATTTGAACGAAAGTTTACAACCTAGGTTGACCTCAAGTCACACCTACTTGGTCACTAACCCTTTCACACTACCCAACGGACCTTTAATAGTGATTCTAGACCACAAGCTTGTGCACTAACCCACTTAGTCACAAAGCTTAACAATCAATGAAGAGGTTAAACAACCTATGTGAATATGTAAAAGATATTCAAGCATGCAATTAATGCTAGGCAACACTAAATGCTTATCTAAGGATTTAAGGATGTCAATAAATGCAAATCCTAGATATCAATATCTAAATGCAAATGCATGAAGATTTAGCTAGAGGGGTAAAATCGTCCTAAATGCTAGCTATTAATGAACAAGGCTCTCGACCAACAAACAACAACTCAATCATGTTATAAATGCCAATAAACATAAAGATATGCAATAAAATCACATAAAAGAGCTAACCCTAGGCAAACAAGAACATAAATAAATACAATGAGATTTAGGGCATGTTCAAGTTACCTAGTCAATGAAAGCAAGAAGAATCCATGATGAGATGATGCTTGAAGATGTTAGATGCACATGGATTTGTGTTTGGTTGAGTAAAGATGAGTTCTTGGGAGTTTCTCTCTCTAAGGGAAGCTTGGCCTCTCAAAAATGGCTTATTGAACTCATAAAAACGAGCAAGAAAGAAGATAGAGTATATATAAGGGAGCCTTAGTCAAAACAGCATCGTTTTGAACTTAGGGCACAGAATCCCGTCAATACCGCTAGATGGACCGCGTCTCAGGCAAGTGTCCAGACCGCGGTACACACAGTAGTGCACCGTCTGGACAACACCGCGGTGTAGGGCGCTGTGCATGCAGGTGCACAGACCGCGGTATGGGCAACAGAGGCCTATAGGACAACACCGCGACTTGGGTCGCTATGCGTGCAAGTGTACAGGAAGCGGTACATGAAGCATTACCCTACTGACGTATACCGCTCTGTATGCCGCGGTGCAAGCATGTCTTGCCAAGCGGTCTAGGCCGCGGTAAGACAAGAAATTCTCTTTTCTGGGCAAACTCAACACACTAAGTGATGTGCAAAATGTGCAAGTGTGGAGTGTGAAAAGAGGTATACAATACATCATTCAATAACATGAAGATAAGAACACAATGCATGCAAGTGAGTGTGTGCAACTAGATCTCTTCAAAGAAAGTTAAACTAGTGAGATACCTTCGAAGTGCTCTTAAGAGAGAGATGATGTCCTTGAAGCTTGATCACACTTAAGTGGCCTAAATTACCCTTACAAAGAATAATCCCCAATGTGGTTTGTCAACGAAATAAGCCAATCAAAATATGAAGAACTTACATGGACCTTAAAGGCTTCATCAAGTACTTCGAAGACTCTAGGTTGAAGAAGAAAAGAGAGATTTGAAAATTGAAGGAGGAGAATCTCAAGCTTTCAACCAAGTTGACTCACTTAGATGAAGAAGTAAGGAGAGTCAAGGAAAGTGAAAACTTGTTGAAGAAGGGAAACCTTCAACTAAAGGCCAAGTTAGATGACTCCTTGA
This sequence comes from Dipteronia sinensis, assembly GCA_033220585.1. Classification (NCBI taxonomy): domain Eukaryota; kingdom Viridiplantae; phylum Streptophyta; class Magnoliopsida; order Sapindales; family Sapindaceae; genus Dipteronia; species Dipteronia sinensis. The sequence continues at coordinate 67,642,561 of CM065638.1, read as the reverse complement.
AGATGGACATGGTTGATGTGTCGAAATATGAGAAAGAGATTGAAGATTTCCACTAAAGGTGAAGGCAATGAAGGATGAACTTGCCAACAAAATGAATTCCTTAAAGATTATCAAGGATAAAGAGATGAGGTACGATGAAGACTTGAAGAAAGCTAAGATCAAGCAACCTTAAGCTCAAGGCAAAAGCAAGGCCTCACCTCCTCAACATCCAAGGAGGAAGATTGAACTTGGAGAGTCATCCAAGAATGCCCAAGTGAAGATGCTAACAAAGGGTGAAGCTCAACCTCAACCAAGAAGGCAAGTCAAGCAAACTCAACCAAGGAAGCATGGCAATCCGGTTAAACAACAAAGAAGGAGAGAACCGGCTCAACACCAAAGGCGACATCAAATGCATGACAAGTCTCTAATGACCTCACAAGGATATGGTATGACTCCTAACCTTCTACCTACTTATTATTTTTGCTGTGTTCATGAACATATTAGGCCAAATTGCCATAGATACATTAAGAAATGTAAGGTTGAGAGCATGATGGAGAGGAAAAGACTTAGAAGGGCCAATTTGCATGTGCCTAGGAAATCTAGAGTAGATGATCCTAGGAAATCTAGTGACATGATGACTATGACCACTAGGAATGAAAATGTGTCACCTAAGTTGATTAGAAAAGATGAACCCATACGCTATTGTGCTAGCATGTCGCCCATAGGCTCAACTAGGTCTAATGGACTTGGTAGGTCTATAGGGACTCATGCTTCTCATTGACTTGGTTGGAATTGACCCCGTTTAGGGAGCTCAAGTAAAGAGAGCAAACTTGCATTTTTTGAAATGTGCAAAAATTTGATATACTTTATGCCTCTTTATTAATTGCTTGAGATAATAGGTTGCACATATATGCTTATATGGTATTTTTATTCAATAAGTGTGTAACCTTGCTTTGTTTGCAATACATGTCACATTTATGTTCAAACATGCATTTTTGGACTAGGAGAATTGATTAGGAAGTACATTTGAATGACCTATAATTTATTTCCATGACATGTGAACTTGATTATGACATGCTGTAAATGACATGTATGAAATGCTTTTGATTGCTTTAATGCAAATGTGTGTGAATGCAAATGAGAAGACTAATCAATAAGGATCTTGTATCCATGTAATCAATAAGGATTTTATATCCAAATTAGTCTTCTCTCTCTTCTTAATGGTTAAACAAGACTACTATCATACGGATAATTATTAGGAAAAATCGATAAGGATCTCTTGATCTAATGTCTTGATTTACTTTTAAGAATTGATATAGTTGTCTGTGTGTTACAAATGCTTTTGAAAAACTATATCATGTTTGCTTATGACAAAAGGGTACAAATTGGTTTGAATTCTTATGGAAACCCTTTTAATGTTTGCTTTGCCAAATACCATTACTTGAACTTTGATGTTATATGTCTTGCATGTAAAGCAACACCTTTACACATTCTCTTTAAAATAAAATTCATTGAATCTCTCTCAATTAATTAAGTTGCATAAAGTTTATGTATATGATTATGCAATCACCTTTTGTGCGAAAATCTTTCTTTGCTAAAGCAACCCGATAGGGGGAGCTCCTTTGCCTATCTCATGACAAAAAGATGGAGAAGTTTTGAGAGATATAGGGCGAGCATTTTATGCTTTGGGGAGAAGTCTTGGGAGAGAGTAACCTTTTAGGGGGAGCATTGCACATGTATTACTTTGTATTTCTTTATTGTTTTTGAGTGCAAATGCTTTTTATGTTTGTTCACCTCACATGCACTTGTTCTTGGAAAGTACTTTCTTGCTATTGTGTTCAAGCATGATGATCTTCGAAGAGATTTAAAGCCTTGAAGACTTAGATCTTAGGTTTCTCTTGTTGTGACGTAGAATATACTTTGTTGACCAATAGCTTTATTATAGTTTTGTGAGAATTATTTTGTGAGTGGTTGTTTTGTCATGAAATAGCCAAAATGGGAGATTGTAAGAACCTCATTTTTATGATTGGCTTATTTCATGACAAACCACATGGGGATTTGCTTGTAAGGGTAGACTAGGCCTTCAACGTGCATGATCAAGCTTCAAAGACGTTTTCAAGACCTCAAGCTCTAGAGCATTCAAAGGTATATCACTTCTGCTTAACTCATTGAAGAGATTTAGTTGCACACACACACTCTTTCATGCATGTTTTATTCATCTTGCATTAGTGATTAATTGCTTACATGCATGCTTGGTTGGTGTGTCTTTTGATCATGCTTTAGTCCCTTAAAATCCCTTGGAATTTTAGGGGTGTGCGTGGGTGAGTGTACGAGTAGGTGACCAGCGCATTGTGCTGGTTTTGCATGCTTCGTTGTGGCACCGCTGTTGGTGCGCTGTGAATTATCACAGCGGTAAATGTCCAGTGGGTCACCGCTGTGGCATCGTTGTTGGTGCGCTGTGAGTTATCATGGTGGTGCGCGGGTGAGTGCGCGGGTAGGTAACCCACGCACTGCGGGTAGGAGACCAGCGCATGATCGGTCTATTTCTATACATATTTTAGGTCCCCATTTCCTATTATTTGTGCTTTGTTCTTGGGTGAAATTAGGTATTTTATGTGTTTGTTGAGCATTTATAGGTCACATTCCATAAAAGAGGTGTTAGAAATTATTTTGAAGAAAAGGAGCAAAAAGCTGAATTTCGGCCAGTGCAGATCACCCAGATTGTGGGCCCCATATCTCTCTCCTCGGTTTGAATTGTGTGTCCTACCACCTATGGATGGAAAGCTCTAGAGGTCTAGTTTCCGGCGCACTTTTCGGATCACAATTCCGATATTCCTAAAAGTAGTTATGCCCAATTTAGTAACCAAAGGTCAAGCTGGAGAAGCTGACCGCGGGCCAGACCGCGATCCGTGCAATTTCCTACCTAGCAGTCTACGTTGCGGTACATATCAGTACAGCACTGCGGTGCTGACCGCGGGCGACCTGTGGAGCAACCTAGGCAGCGGTTTTGACGTACTTTTGGCGGATTCCATTCCGAATTGGTCCAGAACTGTTCCAAAACTTCCCAAATCAAATTCTAATGATTTTAGAAGATCAAAACATGTTTGGAAAACTTCCTAAACTCAAATTAGGAGACAATTATCAAGAAAGGAAATCTAATTTAGGAAAGGATTCCAATTCCTTCTCTCATTCTACTTTCCTACTTTGTGAGTTTCCTACAACAAAGCAAATTGGGAGTTCACAAGGAATTATCACCTATAAATATCATGAGTTTCTTGAAGAAAAAAGTCCCGCTCGCAATCACTCCATCACCACACATCACCTCAAAACCCATCTATCCATTATAGAAGAAGACGAAGAAGAATTGGAGGAGCTCTTTGATGATCATATCGGGTTTTCTCTACTCAATCTCTTTTCTTTTCTTTTTCTATGATGTGTAACTAATTCTATAACTAGGGAATCAATGTGAACCTCTTGTGAATGCTCATGTTTGGATTAATTATTAATTTATCAATTTAATTCTTGATTTATTCATTATGCTTAATTGCTTAATCCTCATTAGTTTTAATATTTATTCACACCATAGACCAAGGGTGGATGATTATTTGGCATGATTTTAGGGTTAAGACTATCTGAGAATTAGGGTTAGAGTATAGACCAAACCTAATCTTGATTAATGCTCTTTTGAATGAATGAATTTTATCTTTAGCATAGGCCAAGCAAAGTATAGAATTTGGTTCTTAATTCTTGTGCTTAAAGGGTTTCCGATCACTGTTCACACCATAGACCAAGGGTGAATAGTGGTTAGGAGCACGTGACTCATCCCATGACCATACGGTAATAGTCACATTAAAGACAAAGAATGAACCCTAGAATTGATTGAATCTTGTTTACAAATTAATTTCATACATTGAGTGTTCATAATTGGGGATCATTGATGACCTAGTGTTTTCTTTCTCTTGATCACAACCATATTCTCTTTAATTGTTTTCTTTAGATTAATTTAATTTACTTTAATCAATCAAACAACAATTTTTGGTTACTTTTAGTTTAATTAGAATTAAAATTAGTTTTCAATCAATAAATCACTTTTCCTCGTGGGAACGATCCTTATTTGCCGTTGTGATAATCTTCAAGATTCGTGCACTTGCGAGTGAGTATTTTATAACACGATTATACACCATCAGCGCACTGCGCTGATTTCGGGGCATTCTGGTCTTTTCCCATCAGCTCGTGTCTCCCACTATTTAAACCTCTTTATCTCTTCTTCTTTACTCACTCCTATGAAATTAAAGAAACCCTAGAAAGAGATAGAGAGAGTCTAGAAAGAGAAAGTTCCATTTGAGTTTGTTTAACTCTCCAAAAACCAAACCCATGAGCATCCAAGCATAGTCATGCATCATCTCATCATGGGTATTCTACATTGAGTAACTTGGTAAGTAGAACAAACTTCATCTTTCATTAATTTTTCTATCTACTCAAGGTTTAGTCTTTAATGCATATTAATTGCAATACTTATGCTTTGATTGCATATTCACATGAGTTATGACTTGATTGGGTTTTGTTTGTGATAGCTAGTATCTAGGACTATTTTGGCATCTAGCTAAATCAATTTGCTTTGCATTTAGATATTGTTGATTAGGACTTATTGATTACATTCAGTAATTGCATGTTTATTGTCCTTGCCATTTTGTGTGACAACTTGTGGTAATATGGCTTTGTTCGACGACTAGATTTTAGACTTGCATATCTATATCTAGTTAAGTCTTTATGTGCATTCATATAGACATTGATATCTAGGATTTGTATTTATTGCCATCATATAATATCTAGATAATCATTTAGTGTTGCCTATTATAATTGCATTTAGGATATATTTATATATTCACATAGGTTGTTAATCTCTTCTTTGAGCGTTAAGTCTTGTGACTACATGGTGTAGAGCACAAACAAGTGAAGTCTTGCAACCAAGATGTGGTGGCAAGCAAAGTGATCAAGAATTCACTATAAAGGCCTGTTGGATAGTAGTGGTGGGTTAGTGACCAAGAATGGTGTGATTAGAGTTCAACCTAGGTTGTAAACATCATTACAATAGTGGATTTGAGGATCGGTGTAGCTAGAAGGATTGCCCGTGGTTTTTCCCTTGTTGAAGGGTTTCTACTTAAAAATCAAGTGCCTTTTTATTTCCTCACCCCCCCCCCCCCCCCCCCTCTAGGTTGTATTTAGACACACGCTTGTGTATTTTCAGGTTTACTTCCAATTATCAAAAAGTGAAGCTTTTGGTGGAGAAAATGATTGATTTTTTTTTCAAGTTTTTTTTTCATAAACCCGCAGTGTCACGTTAGAAAGTGAAACACACCCTATGTTTCACTCACCAACATGACACACACATTATGTGTTGGAAAGTTGGATGTTTCACTTTAAGTAAAACGTATAAATATATATATATATATATATATCCAGATGTTTCAGTTAAAGTGAAATATATTTCTCTTTCGAAAGTGAAACATATTCCACTTTCTAAATGAAACATCCATTTCGAAAGTGAAATAAATTTCAGATGTTTCGCTTTAAATGAAACATTTGAAAGTGAAATATTTGAAAGTGAAACGTAGAAAGTTTGAAATATTATTTCACTTTCACACGTGAAACATCATGTTGTTTCACTTTCGAAAGTGAAATATCGTTTTTCACTTATTATATTGTTCATGTGTTACGCTGATATTGTTCACTATCATGTTGTTTCACTCCGAACATGTTTCAAATCAAGATGTTTCACTCTTAAGAGTGAAACATATGTTTCACATATGAGATTTTTCATTCTTGAAGAGTGAATGTTTCACATATGAGATTTTTCATTCTTGAAGAGTGAAATAGCATGTGTTTCACTTTCAAGAATGAAGCACGCCATATGTTTCACCTTCAAGAGTGAAACATCTCATTTTTTTTAAATATGGGGGTATTTTGGACTTTGTACCCCTAACAATACTAAAAGCAATAAGAGAGTTTCTCCTTACATGTTTTTATTTTTACACTTCTTTTTTAAAGAAACTCAATTCTAAAAATTTAAATTTAAAAAAATTCAAATGACACTTTCGTTTTTCCAAAATTATTCCTTTTATCTTTTGGCATTCATATTCTAAAGACACTCCATTAAAAAAAATTAAATTTCTAAAGACACTCCACAAGAAATGGAAAAGAGATGTGAATTCATTTTTGTCACTCTAGTTTGACCTAATAGTCAAATTGGTCCCCCGGATTTCAGTGTTGTGTTGACAAGTCCCTCTAGTTACTAAAAATCTGTAGTTTGGTCCCTGCCGTCTAATTCTGTTAGAGTTTTCAAAGATTTCGTCAAAGTTAAGACGGTTGTTATAGGTGAATTTTGTCCAGTAACGTGTCGACCCAATAAGCTAACATGGAAAAACAATAACGCTACGTCGACAGAATCATCCAACCCTTCGCCTGAGTGGAAGTCTTACCGAACGGCCAAAAAAATGAACCCGGGAAGAATGGCTCTCCCAAAAGAAATCTCGCCAAAATAAGATTATGGTTGGCCAGATTACCTCAACAATAAGGGTCATTCGGCCAGTTCCAAATCCAGCGCATATCATTAAATGTCCAGCGATCGCGCCGAGATATGAGGGTCAATGATCACAATTCAATTAGGAAAAAATCGTATCTTCTCCAAAAGGAATTAGAGCTTAAATCAAAAACAAATGTCAACCACATTTACTACGAGATAACATGAAACGAGAAAGAAATCGAAGCAAATACGGAGACCCAAGCGAGGAAAATCGCACTGGGATTCTATCAGTCAACTACTTTAATATCAAGCCTAGGGTTACAAAATGTGTATAAATATCGTTTATTTTCACTGTAAACATATGAGGAAAAATACAGTGAAATAAGGCAATCAAAAGAGAGCAGAGCTGTGTGACCCTTTTTTCTCACTTTTCATAATAAATATTTTACGCCGTCACCGATACCCATGATTTTTTCCCTCTCACAAGGGTTTTCCACGTAAATCAGCTTCTCTTTTTTGCTTTCGCATTTCTCCAACTATTAACTCTCTTGTTGGCGTGCTGATTTATCACTCGATGGCCTACTGATTGATGTTTGAAATCGTGTTATAAAAAAAACTATACTCTCAAGTGCACGAATAGTGAGATAAGTACAGCAGCAAGTAGAGATCCTTCCCACGAGGAAAAGTGATTTACTGATTAAACTAATTCTAATTCTAATTAAATTAAAAGTAACCGAGAGATTGTTGTGAATTGAATTAAACTAAAGCTAAATTAAATTGAACTAAAGAAAGCAAATTAAAACAATGTTTGGTTGTGATCAAGAAATGAAATACTAGGTCATCAATGCTTCCCAACTATGTTTACTCAATGTTTCGAATTGACTTGTGAAAAAGATATTAATTAAGTTAAGGGTTCGTTCTCATCTTAAGTATGATTTTTACCGTATGATTCAGGGATACATCAAGTGTTCTCAATTATAATTTACCCATAAATCAATGGCGTAAACTACAACCAAGAACTCATTAAGTGCAAGAACTAATGAACCAAACCTACTTGCATAAATCAATGCTAAGATCAGTTTTACCCATTCAATTGAACATTAATTAATATTGCATGTAAATCAACACTCCAAACTCAATTATTAAATTATCAAAACCCTAAATTCATGCCAACGTATAATCATACATTAACAAGAATAAAGAATTAAGACGTAGAATGAATTGAATGAATCAAAACTTGAATTAATTAAAATATAGTCAATTCTAACAAAGAGCATTCATAAAGGTTCATATTGATTCCCTAGTATGAAATTATTTACACTTATCGAAAGAAGTAAGAGAAGAGAAATAGTTGATTAATCCCATTGAGGCCTCCATTGAATTCTTCAATTCTTCAATGTTGAGTCTTCTTCGTCTTGCAATTCTTCTATGTGTAAAGATGGATAAGAGAGAATTGTGTGAGGTGCTTGTGAAATAGAGGTTAATAGTTGAGAGCTGTGGGCTGTGTCTTCTTATGAAATAAAATAGGAAATATTGATATGCTTTTATCAAATAAAGGCTTCACTTTCTTTTGAGAAAACAAGGATTACGCATGACCGCTCCTTGTACCGCGGCACAGACACTTTGCATGTCCCGCGGCCTGTCAAGTAGTGCTTCTTCTAGAGAATTGCACGGTATAAACCACAATTGAGGTAAGTGCCTGGGGCACGTGAGTTGTGTTAGCATTAATTCTATATCAAAACGACATTTCCTTTGTATTGTATTAGTTGTCTAGGATTTATAGTTATTGATCGAGCCAAAATTGTTATATATTTTGGCCCTCGTTCCTTTTCACTTGTCTTGTTTTCGAGCGTCTTTTGGTGTCTTATGGGGCTCTTTTATCATGATTGCAGGCATTAGGTAAAAAATCAGGAATCAAAATCAAATAAGGACAAGTGGTGCAAAAAGTGGTTCTTTGAAGGCCAAAGTGTGCAGGTAGCATACTAGTGCACTACCCGTGTAGCTACCCGTGCACCGGAAGATGGATTTTGGGAAGAGCTCAGTGCACAGGTACCGTGCAATTGCACCAGTACAGAAAGAAAGAAGAGACTGCACGAGTATAGCACGAGTGACTTAACCATGTACTACCCGTGCACTTTGTCCAACCAGGGAGCAGACCAGACAGGAGGAAGAGGCTGCAAGGGTACCTAACCCGTGCACATTGAACAAAACAGGAAGCAAAATGAAGGTTGCACGGGTACCTTACCCATGTTATACCCATGCTATACGAGCATCAGAGGCAGCCACATCAGCGAAATCAGACTTATTTCGAGAAACATATAAATAGGATCATATGATAAGTTTTAAAAAGGTCCACACACCATCTTACATCATTTCTCTCTCTAGATCAAGGAATTACTCTCTCCCTCTACATCCAAACCCACACACCATTTCTAGGATTTCTACTTAATCAAGAATGAGGCAATAAGGTCTTTGAAGCTTCAAGAAGGAGAATTCTTTCATGGGATTTCTTCTATCTCTCTCTTCTTGCTTATTTGTTATAATAGACATGAGTAGCTAAACCCAATTTAGGGGTTGATGTAATCAATTCATAGATTGTGGGATTTCCACGATTTTGACTTGATTAATATATTTCCATTCAATTTGCTTAATTGTGTTTAATTATCCCTTGAATTAAGTAGACATTCCAACTCTTGATTTTTGAGGATTAATTGAACTTATTAGAGTAACTAATCTTTAATTGAAATCTTTGTGAAAATGGGTAGGCATTCCAACTCCCATTTAACTTAGTGGTTGAATTTGCTCTTAATGCATTTAATTCTCACTTTGGGTTAGGTAGGCATTCCAACTCCTAACCGTTTGTAGAGATTGAATTGTGGTTTCTTTGTGAGCCAAGTAGACATTCCAACTCTTGGTTTGCATTAGATACCCACTTATATTTTTGACCATCTACACTTAAGGTGTTTAACAAAACTCAGTTGAATCGAAAGATTTATGTTATGAGCATTCCAATCCAACATATCTCGGTTAGGAAAAAGGGGTGGATTGTGAGCATTCCAATCCAAGCCATACCGGAAACTTGAGCTAGGAAGATAAGCCATATTTTCAGATCAAGTCGGGCTTCATAAACGGAACTCCCATTATTTGTGTCCATATTGCATCAACTCATATACCTATCATCATATACCTTTCATACACATTCTCATTATCTTTAGTTTCGCTTAGTTTCCTTAGTTTAAGTTTAGTTTGCATTTTAGTTAAATATCATATCAATAACCATTTCATTTTTCTTTTATTGCATTTAGTATTAAATTATCAATTTAATCATAACTATGTCTCGATCTCTGTGGACGATACCCCTACTTGCCATATACTCATTTTTATAATTGTTTAGTGCATCTTGGGATTTACAAATTTGTTTGAATATTGCATACATGGCAAAATGCACGTTCAGTTATCAAGCTTCAAGGAAGGACAACAATTCAAGCAAAGTGATGGCTACAAGAGGAACAAAGTTTTACTGCATATTAAAGGTATATCTAGACCTCTTTCCTCTTGCAAGGCCTTAAGCGCGCACACACACATTGCATATATTTGTGTCCTTGCATCGTTGCGCTAAATTGGTATAACACAGTCACACACATATTGATGTATACATATGCATTAGATTTAATTTGATAAATTTTGTAAATTGCATGTTCTAGGATTATATCTAGGAAACGACATACTTGTGTGTTCATGTATTTGTTTCTTTATATTTGTGTGATATCAGACTTGAATTTGTTCTCATATTATTCCTTTTTGAGTTTCAGTCATTTCGGTTTCTCATTGATTAGTTTTCAAGTTCCGAGTTAGAAGTTACGAAACTTTATGTGTCTTTATCGTATATGGTTTTTGAAAATACACTCTTAACTTGTGTCTACAACCTAGAGGGGGGGTGAATGGGTTGTTAATCGATTATTACCAATTTTCGATTAGTCAATATTAAACAAAAAACCCAATTAAATCAAAACATACAAAATCAAGTGTAAAGTGCGGAATAATAAATAACACTTGATTTTTACGTGGAAACCCTCAAACAGAGGGAAAAACCACGGGCTATCCTTCTAGCCACACACGATCCTCAAATCCACTATATGAGTAAAACGTTACACCCTCAAGTGATACTAGGACTCTCACTCTAGATAACCTCAGGCTATGGACACTACCACTTGCCACTCTTGGTTCAATCCCTAGTGATATCCACTGATACACTACTATCGGCGTGAGCACCTCCTACTCTACCCGCAGGCCTTTTAAAATGGATTCTTGACCAATGCTTGCCAACCACAACTTGGTTGCAAGACTACAATGCTTGTGCAACTTCACCCCGAAGCCACAAGACTTTGACTCAATGAAGAGAATTATGTGTCTATGTGATCATGTAAATGATGCTCAATGCAAATTATGCTAGACAACACAAATTGCTCAACTAGGAGTTTGTAGAAACAAATCCAAGTTGTCAAATGTCTAAATGCAAGGCATAAAGACATAGCTAGATGTTATCAATAACAACCAATCCTAGCTATCACAAACAATCACAATGAATCAACAAATATGCTCACAATGTATTCAACATAAACTTCGCATATATTCATGTGATTAAGACAAGACATTTAATCATTTACTAAATGCAAGTCTTAGACAAAAGTCTATCAACAAACAAACTCAATTAGATTTGTAGAGAATTTCCAACAAACTAATTGTTACACAAAATAAGCATAAACATTCAATAAGCTTAACTAGTTGATTAAGAATCAATATTTCAACCTAGTTATCAATGAATCACAAATGAATGTTTATGACCTAGCTTTTAGGCAAAAATGACTTAATCAATTAAGCTATCAAAATGCAAACCCAATCATGTTATCAAAACTCATAAATATGCAATAATAGAGTCTAGGTATTTAATCATGCAATAAATACCTAATCTAGAGTAACAAGAACAATAAATGATATTCAAGGAAGTTCTTGCTTACCTAGTCATGAAACAATGAAGACCCATGCTCAAATGATGTTGAATGATGCAAGATGGAGATGGGTTTTGGGTTTGGAGAGTCAAGGATGCTTTCTTGAAGCTTTCTCTCTCTAGGAGCTCTAACCTCTCTCTAGAAATGATTTTCTGAGCTCTTGGTCGGCCAAGAAGAGAAGAGGAAGAATATATATGAAGCCCTAGTTAAAACTACGTCGTTTTGAACTTGGGAAACAGAATCCCGTCAAAATCACTTGCTAGACCGCGGCACAGGTAAGTGTCCTGACCGCGGTACATACAGCAGTGCACCGTCTGGACAACACCGCGGTTGGGACCGCTGTGCGTGCAAGTGCACAGGCCGCGGTCCACGTCGCGCATGACGCACTGGAGAATACTGCTCCATGCGCCGCGGTGCAAGCAAAGCCTGCCGAGTGGTCTAGGCCGCGCCAAAGGGAAAAATCCCTTTTTAACACTCAAGACAAAAGTCAATCTTACATGAATGTTGTGCAAGTGTGAAGTGAGTGGGATGCACACAATGAAGCACAATTAACATGTCAAACATGTTATCAACTAAGATACAATGCAAGATATGATATCTAATGTAAGCTAGTGAGTGTTTTAGAAAAGGATGCACACTTATACAAACAATAAAGAACACAAATGCAAGATAAACAAAACATGCATGAAGTGTGTGTGTGTGCACCTAAACTCTTCAAGAGACAAAGTCAAGTGAATATACCTTTTGCTCTTGAAGTCATGGAGATGCTTGGAAGCTTGCCAATACGGACCTAAGCTACCCATTACACAATCATCCCCAATGTGGTGGTTTGTCATGAAATAAGCCAATCATAAAATCGAGGTCCTTACAGTTTTCATCCTTGTATATCGAGTTGATTTACATACATTTTGTGAAAGTTTTATTGATGTCCAAGTGCATGAGGGAGTCCCGGTTCGTAATCCAAAAACTGGATTCGAAATCAGAGTTCGGAGGCCGAAGAACGGTCGAAGAACGGTCGAAGAACGCGATGATTGCGTAAATGGAAGAGGAGGTGCCATGCACCCCTCCTCGTGGAGGCACGTGGCCTCCACGGGATGTAGAGGTGGCACATCCTCATTGGCTGCTTCAATTGGTTTTAAAATCCCTCCTTTAAATTCACTTTCCCTCCCACATTTTACTTCAAGAAGAAAATTGAAAATCTTAGGTGCAGAATTTTCTCTCAAATTTTTCCAACTTCCAAACACCATATCTCACTCATTTGAACTTTGTTTTGAGTGATTAAAGTTGGAGAATCTTTGTCTATCAATCCTTTATCTTCTCCAAAAAGGTTTGAGGTCATTTGATTGAGATTTCTGGTAGCTCTACACCTAAATCCAAAACTGTACGATTTTCATAATGTAATGATCTATCTCTTGAGTTTTTGATCTTCAAGTCTTCAATTAACTTGGGTTTTCTTCTTCAATATATTTATGTTTAATGTGTATAATTTGATTAGAGTTTTAGACTCTATTGAAGCTAGTTTGAGAATTATTAGAAACCTTTATGTTGAGTTAGGTTTTCTAAAAACCTATGTTTTCACATGCTTGTGAGTTGTATTGTGCTAGCTTATCATTTAGGGCTATTTGTGTGTTGATTGATCTTATTTTGATTATTGATAGTCCTTTATAGTTGCTAGAGATTTATATTGAATATATTAATTGATTCTAGCATGTTTATTATTTTGAACAAAATCTAGGTTTTGGTGTGTGTTAGGTGTTTCACATACTCTAGATTATTGTTCATGTTATAAGATCTAGATAAACTTGTTTCGTGTATTTTAATGACTATGTCTAGTTCTTCATGAAATATACTTAACCCATATATTTCATATGAACATGCATCATTTGTGTGATCGCATTGTTAATAGGATTGTAAACTAGAAAAATTATACTTTGTGTGCTCATTGTTCATTTCTAGTTTCCATAGGATATATTGATCACATATTCTATGTTGCATGTGTTTGCATCTTTTGCATTACACTTAGATCATTTGCCTTGCAAAAGGTAGGAAGTCTCATTTGGAGTGTGAAGCTTCAAATTAAGCAAGGGAGTCTTGGCTAGGATCATGAGGATCTAGATAGTCAAGCAAGGGAGTCTTGGCTAGGATCATAAAGATCTAGTTTGTCAAGCAAGAAAATCTTCCTACTGGCATGTAAAGTGCTATGGTTAGGGAGTTGCTCTCTAGTGGCATGTGAAGTGCTATGGTTAGAGAGTATGGAAAATCTTCCTAGAGACATGCGGTCTTGGAATAGAAGTTGCTCTCTAGTGGCATGTGGATTGCTATGGTTAGAGAATAGGCAAAACTTTCATTAGTAAAAGGCTTGCGGGTATGATAGAAAGGATATCCAATAGGAAGTGTATCATGTGGATTGGACATTTATGAGGGTGTACTTTTATCCAACTAGTGAAAGTTGTTTTTTTGGTGGTTGTGGTATCAACTTATGGATGTTTCCTGTTAGAAAGTTTTACCACATAAAAATAATGTGTTCTATTTCTCTATCCTTATCTCTTTGATATATGTATATGTATTGTTGAATATCTTGTTTGGAATTTTAGTGATTGATATTTTTTTATAAACAAGATCTTTATATATATGTGAATGATAATGATTTATAGTTTGTGTATAAAGTGATATATCTTTACATGCAAATTGTAGACTATGATAACTTTGCTTGACTAAGCATGTCTTTCGTTGATCTATATGTGCTTGTATTTGCTTAATAGATTGTGATACAAGCTATCTAGAGGGACAAATTTTTGTTTGTTTCAAGGGATCGAAAAGAGGTATAAAAACCTATTCACCCCCTCTCTCTAGGTTAGCTTTAGGCAAATTAACCATGTTTGTATTTTCAGGGCGGTATGGACCGTGAGAAAGAACAGAAGCACCATTGGAATTCATCGTGTGCTATGCCGCGGTTGGGGCTCTTGCATGGGCAGCGATCTGTACCACGAAAAATGACAATTTTTGCCCTTTTAACCCTGTTTAAGGTTTTTTTTCTCATTAACAGCTTGTGAACACTTCTTCTAGGAAATGAGACCTACACAAGCTCACAAAACACATTAAACAACCTTAAATACTCAAGATACAAGCTTATTACATAGGAAATATGGGTGATATATATATATATATATATAATAAGATTTTCCGTTGATTTATCACTCGTCGAAAAATCACCGACAACAACTGGCGTTAGAAGAAGAGGGCGAACCTCCGAAAACAAAATCAAAATCAACTTCGGAGAAAATACTTTGTGAACAAGGGGTTTAGACATGGACCTTAGAAGCCTCGTGGTCTGTAAAGCCAAGGCAAATATTGGCGGGCAGTCAACCATGGACGAAGACGAAGCTCACGCCGAAGCCCTGGTAAAATTTGAGCTCGACCCTAGGGAAGTACTCGCGAAGGGGGCGGATGAACCGACCATAGCAAAAATACTTGATAAGAGCAAACTTACCCAGACCGTCACGTCAGGGGCACGGATGGCCGACTAGACTAAAGTGGACCTGGTCAGACTGCTAAGAGAGTACAAGGACGTGTTCGTATGGAAATATGAGGATATGTTTGGAATCGATAAGAGAATAATTTCCCATGGATTGGCAGTCAATGCAAAGTGCAGACCAGTAGTGCAGAAGCAGTGGAAATTATTCTTAAAATGAGCGCAGTGATAAAAGAGGAAATTGAAAAGTTGTTCGATGCTGGGTCAATCGAGAGGTATAGGTATCTAACATCGTACAGGTAAAAAAGAAGAATGGTTAATGGAGGATGTTTGTAGATTTCACTGACCTTAATAAAGCTCGCCAGAAGGATAGTTTCCCATTGCCGAGAATTGATCAATTAGTAGATGCCACGGTCGATCATGAGCTCCTTAGTTTCATGGTCGCGTACTCCAGGTACAATCAGATCAAGATGCACGAACCAGACGATGAGAAGACCTCCTCACAATGGATCACGGATTATATTATTACAAATTCATGCCATTCGGTTTACAGAACGCATGCGCAACATACCAGAGGTTGGTGAATCGGATGTTCCCTCGCCAGATCGGCATGAACATGGAAGTCTACGTCGAAAACATGTTAATAAAGAGCATCACAGCAGAAAGACACGCCTTTGACCCGCTGGAAACATTTGACATACTGAGGAAGCACAAGATAAAGCTCAACCTGAACAAATGTGTTTTCGGAGTTCCTTTGGGAAGATTCCTCGGGGTTTCAGATGCATCAACGGGGAATCGAAATCAACCCAGAAAAAATCAAGGTGCTCTCCAACATGAAATCCTTGAAAACACTCAAGGATATACAAAGGCTGACTGGATGCTTGGCATCACTGAACAGGTTCATCAGCAGATCGACTGATAAGTGCGTTTCGTTCTTTCGGGTCATTAAGAAGGGCAAATGGGTCGAATGAAACGAGGAAAGTGAAAAGGCTTTCCAGTAAATTAAAGATTACCTCGGAAAGGCTCCAACTCTATCTAAATCGATGCTCAGAGAAACATATACTTGTACCTATTAGTAACACATGTGGCAACAAGTTCCGTATTGGTCAGATTGGAGGAAGGTATCCAGAAGCTGGTTTATTACACAAGCAAAACATTACTCCCGACCGAGACCAGATACTAGCTAGCAGAAAAGATGAGCCTAGTGTTAATTACAGCAACAAGGAAACTGAGGCCCTACTTCCAGGATCATAAGATTGAAATTTTTACAAACTGTCCACTCAAGCAAATCCTGCAAAAACCAAAGGTATCTGGGAGATTAACCAAATTGGCCATAGAATGAAGCGAATTCGACATCACCTACACCCTTAAAGCGTCGATAAAGGGTCAGGCTATAGCAGACTTTGTGGCCAAATTCATCGAACCAGATGTTGAAGTAGCAAGGATATTGGAAGAAAGAGACAAAAAACCTTTTTAGTGGTAGCTGCACGTAGATGGCACATCGAACACGCACGATAGTGGGGTAGGAATAGTAATATCTACCCCAGAAAGGGATCTGGTCGAGTGTGCCCTGCTTTTCGAATTTAAAGCAACCAACAACTAGGCCGAATATGAAGCCTTGCTTGTAGGGATGAGAGTATGCGTAACCTTTGGTGCCGATGAGGTAGAAATTTTAAATGACTCTCAGGTGGTTGTTAACCAAGTCTTGGATGAATATCAAACCAAAGTTGAAAACATGATAGCTTACTTGGATATAGAAAAAAGGCTTTAAGGGCGGTTCAAAGCATTCAGAATCACCCAAATCCCTCGGGAGGAGAACAAAAAAGCATATGCTATTTCCAAGTTAGCCCCAGCGACGATCAGCATTGTAAGCCCTATTCACTGGCCTTCCATACTGAGGCAGTCATTCCGGTAGAAGTCCCTTTTACTTCTCCAAGGGTTCAGTTACACCAGCCCGGGTATAACGTAGAAATGCTAAGGCTAAATCTGGACAAATTAGAAGAAAGAAGAGACCTGGCTTTTATAAGAAATGCAACATACCAACAGAGAGCAGCCAGGTACTACAATTCCCTCGTGTGGGTAATAATGTTTCAACCCGGGGATTTGGTGCTGAAAAGAGTAACTCTGGGGACCAAAGATCGAGCGGTCAGCACTCTGGCCGACAAATGGGAAGGTCTTAACAAGCTATAGTCTGGATGGCAAGACATGAGGCGTACAATCTCGCTCGACCAGAAGGTGGAGAATTACTGCGGCCATGTAACGCGCAATACTTAAAGACTTACTAACCCTAGAGGAGAAAATTTCAATTTATTTAAATGGTTCAATTATTCATCCACATTCAGTTAGGAATTTTTTAAATCCTTTTCTAACCGTTTAGCATTTTAGCATTGTTAATTTGCAGCTCAATCAATAAAAATTCCTGAGATGGTTCAGAATTATAAAGCCAAGAATAAGGTTCAAAACACAAATCTTAAATCATCTTTGTTAACAAAGAAAACCCACAGTGTCGACATATGCCATGGTGGGTGAAGATGCTCGAGAGGCTGAGAAGCAAAGTTTTAGGACCTAACACTCTTGCCGAATTGACCGGGTGCAGGCAAAGCACTGTCAGCAATCTGGCCACCCCGAAAATGCCGGCTTGATTGGAAAAACACTCGGGTACGCCATTAGGGAAAACTCGGTGAGATATATCTGACCGTGTTGGTTTAAAAACTAACAATTTGGCAAACCCTTATAAATAGACAAAACCATGAGATGTCATTAATGACTTGTTTACATGGAAAACAAGGTAAAATGGGATAAGGACCCAGAACACAACTTGGCCAAAGATCGGAGGCGATCGGGAATTATCCTGAGCAAATGACCAAGACGTCGACTGAAATAGGATGCAAACGTGGAAAAAGTTAGATTATCAAACAATCGGCAATTAACTAGAATAAAAAGTAGGGCTAGCAAACCAGACCAATCATAAAATCAAAAGCGTTCAAACAAAGCAAAGCAAGAGTGTCGAAAACATTAAAATTTCACTAATAGAATTATATGCAGGCAATTATACACATCAAGAACCTTGAAACGGGTCAAGAAAAACAAAAACTAAGGGGGTGGTAGATGCTGTCCCTTAGATTGAACTAGAGGATCTTGAGGGTCGGGTCGGCTGGTAGTGTTTGCAAGATCATCTTCATACTCTAGAAGCATGTCCATCAAAGTCTGGCCATACAATATCGCGGACTCCTTGACTACGTGCGTATTGACTATAGTCCCTACCCGGCACGAGACCAACATCGAAATCTTTGTCCAAAATGCCAGTCTTGTCGCTGGCATAGAAAGTAGAGAAACTAGACTCGGACGAGAGCTCCATATGCATAGGAATCGACTCCTTACCCATGGATCGGCAGTAAGCTCGCCACTGCACCCTTTGGTTTTTCACCGCCTTGAGTGTGTCTTCCTTATGCCTCTTAATAGACACATGCCATTTATAAAAAGCCTTGAGGTAAGCTCGGTCTTTCTCCCCAAAGAAGTGGCGAGCGGTGACAAAGCCCCATTGGAGCTCTCAAAGCATCACATCATCATAAGCCTGGGACCTTTTGAAGTGATTGAAGGCCTGCAACTCCAACTCTACCCTTGCTTCCTTAGACAATGCCTTTATTGAGATCCTTTGATGACTCAAGTCCTCAACCATCCGATCAAAGTTTGCCCTAGCTTCCTCAGCTTTCCTCTCAGCTTAGAGCACTGTATCATGAGTGGCAGCTAAAGTCTCCCTCAAAGACCTGGACTTCTCCTCAGCGTGGATAGCCCTTTGCTTAGTCTTACATTGGGCCACCCGAGTCTTCTCCAATTCTGAGCAGACAGAGGAGCGTCTTATATCCTTCTATGCAAGCGTACCCTTTAAGCAAGTAACCTTCTTTTGGCGCTCATTCATGAAGTTGTAAGCCCCGGCCAACTCGGATATCATCTGAAAAAGAGATACGAGTCAACATCTGGAAAGCAACTTAGTAAAATTAAAAATACAGGCAAAAATGACACTTAAAAAAATACTGTTATTGAAGACATATTGGAGTCACTCTAGAAAAATATGGTTCTTCTCCTAGCTCCAGTCTTCATTCCCAATATAAGCCCGACCGCCTACCATGGCCATCATCATTTCAGTCAGAGAAATCAGATTTCTCACAAGTAAATTCGGCCCAGCTGAAATGTTGGCAGCGGTAGAGGCAGATTCAGTACCATAAAGGAAACCTCACTCCCTAAGGGCGGCTGACTAGGCCCTTCATCTGAGGGAGCCGCCATCACAAACAACTTAGGGACAACATTCGGTAAAACTGCCGTAACTTTCCCCATGTCTTTTCCAGGAGTAAGATCAACATCTTGGATAGAAACGGAACCAGCTTCTCAGCCCGCACGGGCATGTTCATTCACTGATTCAGTCACAAGCAAGTCGCCCTACCTCACTTGATCAACCGGACCAACTTCATCGTCCGGTGAAGAATCAATATACGTAAGGACTCGGGGAACCTTACGAGCAGGCTCGGACGAGCGACTGGCAGCTTTCCCTTTCTTCGAGTAAGGTTCTCAAGCGACCGAATCGTCTTCTATGCCTTTTTGGAGATTGGATCCTGACCCTCAAATAGAGGATTCGGTCTCCTGATTGACATCACTTGGATCCAAGGCTTCGCCTGCCTTTTTCTTCTTCTTTCTCCCCGTGGAGGCGTTCCTTTGTTACCCTTATTTTGGCTAGACAAGGGGCAGCTTGAGATATCTCGACAGACGCCTGAACTTCCAAATCATCATGTTCAGGGACTTTGCCTTCATTTGGCTCATATGTATGGGCCACCTCAGTTCTTTGTGGCGGAGCGGTCCCTAGGGTGGCTTGGTTGGCAGGATGTTTCAGGGTGACCTCATCCATCTCTTTCGCATTACTCGCTTGCATGTCGCAAACCACGTCTCAGTCAAAAACTGCAAAGAAGGGATAATGTTAAACAAGATTCGTTTCAAGCTAAAGCAAGGTGCAGATAAAATACTCACGGTGCTTTCGATTAAAAGAAACGGAAACAAAGATCCTAGCCTCAATCATCTTTTCTTCTTCAAACAGATGAGGTCGGCCTCTTTTCTCCAGCTTCTTTGTAGTAGCTTCAGCTAGATGATTACTCTCTCGATCGTTCAGTGCAAAGGGGTGGCTTCAACCAATTATCCTGAGAGACAAAGTATCGGGGCATGATATTCTCTGCGTGCCCGTTCTCACTTCGGGCACAGAGTGATCTGACATGAAGAACCAATTGTTCTTCCGATGCTTGTTGAAGAAGGGAATCCCTAGATAAAACCATTCTTATCATTGTCAGTCGAAGTTTCAACCGAATCAGTAGTAATAGCTCATTTGGGAATCCAGTGCCTCAGATGGTCCGAGCAAAGATAGTAGGCGCCTCCATCGCCAGATGTTTTGAAAGTATAAAAATGATAGATTTCCCTTAGGGTCAATTCGGCTGGCCCCATTCATTGGACACGAAGAACCAACTGTTCTTCCAATGCCTGTTTGAAGAAATGAATCCCCAGATAAAACCCTTCTTATCCTTATCATTCGAAGTCTCGATCGAATCAGTAGTAATAGCTCATGTGGGAATCCAGTGCCTCGGATTGACCGAGCACAGATAGTAGGCGCCTCCATCGCCACATGTTCTGAGAGTATAAAAATGATGGATTTCCCTTGGGGTCAGGGGTGTCCGACCCATCTCTGCCCACAACTTTCATAAACACAACAGGATCCTATAAGTGTTAGGGGCAAGCCAAACCAGCGCAATGTAAGTGTCAGCAAGGAACCTGGCTATAAAAGGTAGGAGGGGAAGATTGATCCCACAGCTCAACATCGACCCACAAATAGCAATCGCCCCCTTCAAGGGGACTCCAGATCGCACTGTTTCCAACTGGAAAAAGCTGAATTGACTCGGGTATATCGAACCTCCCCCTATATTGGTTAATCTCACCTTCGCAAACCATGTTTGGTTCATAATCAAAGACACTCGTTCGCTCAGCCGAAAACCTGATTAAACACCTGCGATGTTCCTTCTCGACCTCCCACAGGAAGATCATCTGGGGGGAATCTTAGGTTCCCTCTGCAGGACGATGTCCTTTATGGCCAAAGATTTGTTACCTTGCCTATCTTGATTTTGTCTAGTCATTTCTGGAAAAAAAAAATACACGTAGAAGAAAAGGAAGGATTAGCATTTACGGATTGATATTGAGGATAGGCGAGAGAATAGTCAACATTAAGAGGAATAGGAATAGGTTGAGATGGTCTCACTAACAATCACTTTATCCTCTCAACATTTTCATTATCCCCAATTTCTACAGCCTTAATCATAAGAGTGACTAAATGAATACGAGTAAGAGGGTCCGTGAAAACTCACCTAACGATCCAGGAAAGAGCCGGGGAACACTGGGAAGAACGAACCAAAGAATCGCGAAGAGATTCGAAGCTTGAATGAACTCAAAAGTTTGGGTTTTTGCATTGGTTCTTTCAAAGACAAGCGGAGTTTGGATAAAAGAAGAACACGAGGAGAGGCCTCGAGTTTTATAATGGAAAAAACAAAACCCTAGTAGGCGCTGAAATCATCCCATGCATGGGAATTTCAAAAAAAGTGAGTGATGCAATCAAACTATTGCGTGCACTTACACCAGCCGCTCCCGCCAAGGAAGAGATGTGTGTCGATTGAAGAGAATTTCAAGCCCCCAAAACCACCATCAGAAAATCCAATCGTCAGCCTACTTGAGCATATGTAGATACAATTAAGACACGCCATTAAGGCATCGGGTTGGTAAAAGCGTCATAATTGATGCATTAATGAAGATAACGACAATGGGGGAATTCACTTTAAATACCTCTTGTCAAGTATACAACAAACATAACTGGCTCGGGTAAGCTGCAAGTATGAGTCGGGAATTCGTACTCGGCTCGGATATTTAAGGGGGGTATTGTTATAGGTGAATTTTTTCCAGTAACGTGTCGGTCCAAGAAGCTGACATGGAAAAACAACAATGCCACATCGACAGAATCATCCAACCCCTCCACTTAAGTGGAAGCCTTGTTGAACGGCTAAAAAACTGAACCCGGGAAGAATGGCTAGCCCAAATGAAAGTCTCGCCAAAATAATATTATTGTTGGCCAGAATACCTCAACAATAAGTGTCATTCGACCAGTTCCAAATCCAACACGTATCATTAAATGTCCAGCGATCGCGCCGAGATATAAAGGTCAATGATCACAATTCAATTAGGAAAAAACCATATCTTCTCCAAAAGAAATTAGAGCACAAATCAAGCACACATGTCAACCACATTTACTATGAGATAACGTTAAAAGAGAAAGAAATCGAAGCAAATACAGAGACCCAAGCAAGGAAAATCGCAATGGGATTCTACCACTCAACTACTTGCACATCAAGCCTTGGGTTACAAAATGTGTATAAATATCATTCATTTTCACTGTAAATATATACGGAAAAATATGTTGAAATAAGACAATCAAAAGAGAGTAGAGCCGTGTAACCCCTTTTTCTCACTTTTCATAATAAACATTTTACACCATTATCGACACCCTTGGTTTTTCCCCCCTCACAAGGGATTTCCACGTAAATCAGCTTCTCGTTTATGTCTTTCACATTTCTCCAACTATTAACTCTCTTGTTGGCTTGCTGATTTATCACTCGACGAAAATTCACCGTCAACAACGGTAAAAGTGTACACTAATTGCTTGTAGAAATATTTTGACGAAGGGCAAGACCGTAAATTGATTTATTAACTAAAGATTAATTAAAAAATAAAATAACTATTGTAAAATAAATAAATAAATAAATAAATTTTCTCTCTCTCACACATTACCAAAGCCTAACATCATAATCTTCTTTTTCTATTCATCGTCAACATCAAACATCATTACCAAACCCTAACCACGCCACAAACGAAACCCATTGCCACCGCCACCACCACCACCACCACCACCCACTGCCAAATCTGTCTCTCTCACTCGATCTCTCTCTCTCTCTCTCTCTCTCTCTCTCTCTCTCTCTCCCATAAATGAATAGAATTAAAAACATAAATAATAAATGGATTGAATTAAAAATATCAATGGATTGAAATCTTATCTTCAACTTAAGGTCTCAAAAAAGAAAAAAATCATAGACAATAAAAAATGAAAATATAATCTGCAACTTCTCTGTATTCCTCTGCATCTCTAACTCCTCAAAGAATTAACAAATAAATTGGGAAATCCACCGTATGTTTTGGCGATATCGTTTTGTCATGAATGATTAATCTCAAAATATCTTTGAAATCAAAAAAAATTCTAGCAACCAAACACAAAATAAAGCGAAACAAAAACCTCATGAAACACACCAATCAAATTGCTTGCGAAGAACATTTTTTTCATTTGGGTTACAGAGCTTAAGGAGAGAAGCTTAAAGAGAGAAAGGGGGAGGAGGGTGGTGAAGATGATGAGTGAGAGCCAGATGGAGAAACACCTCCAGATCTACTAACGAAGCAAGGCATATGGAGGAACGTCTTTCAGAATCTCACTTCGTCTACTTCATCCAAATTTCTACGCAGACGATCTGAAAGAAGAAGTCACCTCCGTTAGAGTCAACTGTTGAGACTTGAGATGCCTCCATTGATTCACAGATTGAGTTGTTGTTGTTTTGTTGACAGAGATTCAGATTGAGTTGTTAAAAAAAAGAAACTTTAATTCGTTTTTTATTTTTTCTTTTATTATTATTTTAATTAAAAAAGAGAGATAGAGGGTAAAAATGTCATTTAACCAATCTGACCCACTTTAAGTGGCAGCATCGTCATTTGACCCTCTGTCCCTGTTAGATTTCACCTTCTCAATAGAAATCATGACAGAAGAACTAAACGAGACAATTTTAAAAACCGGGGACTAATTTGGCTATTAGATCAAATTAGAGGGACGAAAATGAATTTCACCCTAAATTAAAAATGGAACTGAACAAAAGTTAAGAGATCAAATCAAAAAGAAAATTATTTTGGATATTAATCTGTGAAAATGGTTATTTTTCTCTTTTGGATTTTAAGTTGAGTAAACAAATTCTATTAAGTAAGAAAAAAATATTTAAATTATTTTTATGGAAAAATTAATTTTTTTTTAATATATATATTTTCTACTAATGGTGATGATTGAATGTGGGAGAAAAAAAAACCTTTATATATAACTGGTGATTATAATGATCAAGGGTTTGATGGTGTGTGAGAAAAAAATTATTTTGAAAAGAAGAAGATACTTTAGGGTTTGTAAATCGGGAAAAAACGTAAAAGTAGAAAAAAAAACTAAAGAAAAAAAAACTTGTTTTCTAAACAATGGTTTGGAGTGTCTTTAGAACTTTCTTGTTTTGTTTAGTAATTTTAATTCAGGTTAAAATTGTAATTAATAAAAAATGGAGTAAACATATAACTAATGGATTGTTAATAGCATTTCTCAAACAATAATTGGAAAAACAATTGGTTAAAAACATTACTTCACATGATAAAATGGTTAGTTTTGAAAATTCCCCATTAATATATCTATTAATTAATAATTTCTACTTATAGTGATGATTGAACGTGGGTGGTATTTGAGGAAAAAAAAACTTATAACAAATTTGGTTGAACAAGAAAATAGGAAAACTTTAATGATGGAGGGTTTATGGTGTGTGAGAAAAAAATTATTTTGAAAAGAAAAAGATATTTTAGGGTTTGTAAATCAGGAAAAAAAAATGAAAGTGGAAAAAAAATAAAGAAGGAAAAAAAACTTGTTTTCTAAAAAATGGTTTGAAGTGTCTTTAGAACTTTCCTGTTTTGTTTAATAATTTTAATTCAGATTAAAATTGTCATTAATAAAAAAATTAAAATGAAATGTAAACAGATAATTAATGGATTATTAATAGCATTTCTCAAACAATAATTGGAAAAACAATCGGTAAAAAACAATACTTCACATAATAAAATGGTTAGTTTTGAAAATTCCCCATTAATACATATATTAATTAATAATATTTATTTGGTTCTGTTAATGTTTCATACTAAGTGCTCTGTTATAATTTTGTGCAACTATAGGGGAGTTGATAAAATAATATTTTAAACTATAGGTTAATTGTAGTAACATGGAAACCAATAATATTCTGCTAAGTTTCCTCGAAGTTTGGCCTGTAGAATTGAAGAAGTTTGCACAAACTTTTTCTATGGTTGGTCAAATTCTGCTAAATTCACATTCATCGACTTTGATTATTTTTATTTTTTGACAGACATTGACTTTGATTATCGAAAAGACTACTAGAATACGATGACTCAACTTAAATAAAATAATAAATTTATTTTTAAAAAATACCATTAAATTAAGAAAAGCCATCTCATATTTTTTGTTGTTGAAGTTTTACATTAATTTGAGGTAACTTGAGGTTTATTTAGACAGCGGAGGGTTTGAACTCGCATTCTCGTGGTATACGTGGAAAAAATTTATCTAACTTCATCTCGTTTATCCAACATCATCTGGTCAAGTCTATCACATATTCACATGGTATCTTTTGTCAACAAAAAAAATACAGCTTTTTCTATGGAAATTAATAAACTGTACCAGAGCTAGTGCCGTGATCAATGGCAGACCCACCTTAACGTTAAGTGGAGCCTGTGTCCTACCTCAATCTTTTTAAAAAAAATTGATTTTATTTTTTTATATATAAATATATAGTAAATATAGGTGTAGTTCAGCTGGTAGATGAACGGATTTAAGGTTTGAATAAATGATTTTCAGGTCAACGGTTCGAATCCTACCAATAGCGAAAGTATTCAAAAAAATACATGATCCCGAATTAATAGATATTGTCTTTTATTTATATATATATATATATATATATATATATATTAACTTCAATTATATATTAACTTCTATTATATATTATTAACTCATACCTGAGCTGGTAGTTTGTCCATCTCCTTTATACAATTATACATAACTTATAACTCATTTTCAAACATAATAAATATCTTTTTTCTTTAATTCTATTTTATCTTGTAATTTTAATAATTGTTTTTTATATCTTTTTTATTTTACCATCTATTCCGATTCTTTTCTCAAATTTATATCTTCTTCTAAAACAAAACAATTCACTTCTTCTTTTTCAGCAGTGTCAACTTATTAACTACCTTTAATTTATGGCTACTTAATTCAATTTTTATCTTCATTTAAAACAAAATAATTTACTTTCTCTTTTTCGGTATTATCAACTTCTTAACTACCTTTAATCTATAGCTACTTAATTAAATTTTATTTTATATTAAATTATCTATTATTCTTTTGAACTTTTATTATTTCTAATAATTTTAGGTTGACATACCGAACACATCCATCCAATCAACAAACCCTAAAATCTTAAATTTTTATATTATTGCATTAAAATAGCCTTTCTATTATTATGATTCATTTTAGTTTATCCTTAGTATTTTTCTTAATTGTATAGTTTTAATGTTTTCAGAATGAATAAATCAATAATTTACCTATAATTAGAAGAATAAAAATAAAAAACATGTTTAGTAATATTTATTAATCAATTATTTTTGTATAAATTTAAAATGAATTCATTATAAATACAAAACACAATTTCTTATTATAAAATTATATTGTAGTTTATTATTTTAAAAATAATATTGTAATTTTTAATTGAGTAGGTTGTTTTTCTTGTTATTATTTATTTTTTTAATATCATGTTTCTTGTTTTTATTTCTTTTTAAATATATGATTATTTAGTTTATCTTGAATAAGTATTCTATTTTCCATCATGGTCCATGGATCCTATTTCTTTTGATTATTCAACTCAGATAATGCATGAAAGCTTTCTTCTCACATGCTGCCTTCGGTTGAACCACCATTACTCACAAAATCTTTCAATTTTCATCGTCCATTCCTATCAAGTAAGTCGGGATAACTACATCTATTGGAAGGCTCAAATTAAAAAAACTTAGAGCTATTGGAGCAATAGATGAATATGATGACTTCATCTCGATCAAGTCGAACTTTTCAATTATTTTGTACCCTAAAATCGGTCCAGCCTATATTCTGATATTTTTCTTGTTGTGTCCTTGTCTTTCAATTTTCCAATCAGTCTTCTCATATTTCGACAGCTACGTACAGTTTGATGTGTAGGGAAAAACACGCGACGGAAGCGAAAAATTTGATTTGTAGATTTCAAAAATTTTCTTTTAAAAGAAAGAACATTAACTCTTGATTAATTAACATATAATAAAAGTAACATACATTTTCCACGTGACGCTTGATATTGCGTCGAATTAAATCCGTAAGATCTTCCAATCCAATCACGAACGTGAATCACCTAGGAGTGTGGACTCCCTTTCTTTGAATTGTATACCTGAGGATGGAAAACAAAAACATTTTTCTTTTGTTAGTCACAATAATCCTCTTAGAGAAAATAAAGAATGTCTGGTCACTTATGAATTCTCAATCTTTTAATCGAAAACTCGCGTGAACCCTGATTCGATGTTATGCACAAAGCCTTTTGATATAAAAGCTGCTAGTGCACTATCGAAAACAAAAACGCTCCTTTTCTTTTTCTCTTGGCCAAAATTTCTACGAGTTGGATGGTTTGTTTGTTATTAAAAAAACTTCCTTTATTAACACAATAGGGTTGGTTGAACTCATTGATAGGATATATATATATATATATATATATATATATGGGATGGCCGAATCCTTACACAAGTACGATTTATGTAGTCAAATCCTCACGCAATGAGGAGTTCTAGCTAGTGGCTGAAATCCTCAAAGTAGGAGGATTTCTAGCTTGTGGCCGAAATCCTCACACAAGGAGGATTTCTTTTTCACCAACACTCCAATCAACTTTGAGTTTTAACCCTATCCAACTCATTAGCGTATTATCCAATAATAAATTATTGAATATAAATTAAATTGTGACTTAATCAAAACTTCCTAATTTGATCACTTGTCAATTAGAGTTTTGATAGATATAAAAAACTTTCTAATTTGACTAGATAAATAAATTCCTTTTATTTATCTACTTATCAAATATGGTCTTTGATACTTACCATACTACTAACAATAGTATGACACAAAAAGTCCTACTCCTAGTAAAAAAAAGATTTTGACTTTTAATCAAATAATTAATTAATTAACAAATCAATTAATTTTCACTTGATTAAATAATAAACTAAAACAATATATTAGACTAATATTTTTAGCCCTTGCCACCCAAGCCTATACATGGGCAATATATTGTTTTTCCATTTTATTAAATTTATTGGTCTTTAATAAAAAAAAGTCCACATGTGAACTAGACCCATCTTTACCAAAAAGAAATAAGTCCACTTGTCTTAAATTAATACATTAATATAACTTAAAAGCCCATTTAAATAAAATGTGCAAATTATATTCTTAATATATTAGTGGAATGCTATGCGCCCCCCATTAGGGCAGCCCAAGGATTCCCACATCCTTGGCCGCCCATTCCAGGCATTTGAAGAGTTGCCGCGTGTCTTGATCACACATGACCGCACCTCTCCAAAACTTTTGGTTTCTAAAATCCAAAAACAATTCTAGATGGACATAGAAATTAGTCCGGTAGAATATATCAAGTGATCCATGCAAGTTCGTGTGGATTAGGGATCTTGGCGGGCTATCTAAATTTAAGTTTCAATAGACATCATCCAATCACAATCAATAAATGATTCACTTAGGTTCAATCTATTAATTTTAGTTCATTCCACTACAGAATTCATTCCACTACAGAACTAAAATTGAACTCTTAAATAAAGATAGAATAAGTAAATGTTTCTCAATCATACCCTAGACAACCTTATTGGAGATAGTGTATCCTCATGCAAAATATCTGTAATCGCCAAGAGCTCATAGACCGCCTATAGCTCTCCTAATTACCATATTTACTCATATGACCATATTTTGAACTTGGATATTTTTACTTGTCAAGAAGCCATGTTTCACTAGACACTATTGAAAACTTAACGTTAAGATTTAATATCCAATACCTCAAAATATCCATATGATGATATCCTACTCACATTTAATAAATGAAGTCACGATGTCCTTATCTATAAATGAAGTGCTCTATCGATTAACAAATTAATACGACCAAACCATCGATGATAGACTATGCTATATAATTGTACCCACTGACAGCTCAAATGATAACACTTGTAACCATGAGTCCATCATTTATCTCAGGATTGAGATAGACTCTCCGATTGTCCTCAAGTGAAAACTTTTTTCCACTGACGGTTTTGGATAAATATTTCATAGTGATCATATTCAATGCACCTAGTGCACTAGATTCTTTTGCCCAAAGAAGCTACACTTAGATAATTTTAGACTTATCATAACACATTTGATCCCACTCAAATGCTAGTAAAAGAATCTACAACTTTAACAAGGTAAATACGTCCAACATTTATCTTAAGTTGTGAATATTGTTCAAGACTAACTGAAGAATTTTGTCTACCTCATATATATCCAGATGTACGAACAATTCTTCATTTCTCATAGTCTTTTGACCTTATTATTATTTACTTTTAACAATTATAATAATTAAATTATAAATGCTATAAGATTTGTTAAACTAGAAATCACTTTATTAATATGAAAAGATTGTCAAATACAGTATTACACTCTTGTTATTGAGCATAATTCTAACAATCTCCCACTTGCGCTATAGCAAGTGTGTTATATCCCTCATTCTTATGTTCTCTAGGTGCCCAACAAAACTCTTCTGTGGTAGAGTCTTTGTGAAGGGATCCGCTAGATTTTCTATTGACGCGATTTTGGTAATCGTCACGTCACCCTTATGCACAATTTCCCTTAGAAGGTGATACTTCCTTTCAATGTGTTTCCCTCTCTTATGGCTTATTAGTTCTCTTGAATTAGCCACTGCTCCAATGTTGTCACAGTAGATAGTGATCTGCTTATTCTCATTAGGAACCACTTCCAAGTCAATTAAGAATTGGCGGAGCCAGACAACCTCTTTAGCAGTTTCGCATGCGGCAACATACTCAGCTTCCATGGTGGAATCATCAATACAAGATTGCTTGATACTCCTTCATATAAATGTGCCTCCTCCAAGAGTAAACACAGATCCTGATGTGGATCTCCTGGAGTCAGAATCTGACTAGAAATCAGAATTTGTATACCCAATGAGAATTAAATCCCCTCCAGAGTATACAAGCATATGATCTCTCGTTCTCTAAAGATACTTGAAAATATGCTTAACTGCCATCCAGTGATCAAGACCAAGTTTCGATTGAAACCAGCTAACTATGCCAACAACAAAATAAGTATCTAGTCTAGTGCAGATTTCCAACGACCGAGGCATATGGAACCCTACTCATGAATTGTTATTCATGCTCATTCTTAGGAACTTGTTCCTTAGAAAGTT
Source organism: Dipteronia sinensis (assembly GCA_033220585.1). NCBI lineage: Eukaryota > Viridiplantae > Streptophyta > Magnoliopsida > Sapindales > Sapindaceae > Dipteronia > Dipteronia sinensis. The sequence goes on along the minus strand of CM065638.1, from coordinate 67,612,132 downwards.
TGATTCCATGTTTGAAAGGTAACATACATTTCTTGGAATATTGCATGGAGAACCTAGACAAGATTTTATCTATGTATGAAGCTTGGGATAATGCAATTGTTCTGTTCTTTCTATCCTTTATTACTTGGATACCAAGAATATAACTTGCTTCTCCTAAGTCCTTCTTATCAAATTGTTTTGCTAACCATTCTTTTACTGATGTCAATACACCTACATCATTTCTGATAAGTAGTATATCATCAACGTAAAGAACTAGGAAAACCAACTTGTCGCCTTTAATCCTTTTGTATACACAGGGTTCGTCAATGTTTTCGATAAATCCAAAACTTTTCACAGTTTGATCGAACCTTATGTTCCAGGATCTGAATGCTTGCTTCAATCCATATATGGATCTTTGCAACTTGCATACCCTTTCCTTTTGGCCTTTTTCAATAAATCCTTCTGGTTGAATCATATAGATGCTTTCGTCAAGATTTCCGTTAAGGAAAGTTGTCTTGATGACCATTTGCCAAATCTCTAAGTCTAGAGATGCTGCAATGGATAAGGGTAGCCTAATAGATTTAAGCATGGCCACATGAGAGAAGGTTTCCTTATAATCGATACCTTCATTTTGTGTGTAACCTTTAGCTACTAATCTAGCTTTAAAGGTTTCCACCTTTCCATCCATACCACTTTTATTCTTGGATACCCACTTGAACCCGATGGGTTTTATCCCTTTAGGCAAGTCTACAAGAGACCGGACTTTGTTTGTGAACATAGACTCAATTTCAGACTGCATTGCCTTTTGCCAATGGAGACAATCAACATCTTCCATAGCTTCCTTATACGTGTAGAGATCATCGTCGTCTGGGAGATTCTCCACTAATTCTCCTAGACCGATGTATCTCTCGGGTTGTCTACTAACGCTCCCACTATGACGAGGAATGGTAGGTGTAAGGAAAAATTAACTAAAACCGCAGCGGAAGGCGAAAAGTAGATTTTCGTATGGTTTAAAATTTTTCTAAAGATTTGAACCTTAACCCTTTAATTAATTAAACACAAATATACGGTTAGAGTTAAATATCTCTTGTCGCGTGATCCGATTGACTTACGTCGATGGTAATCCGCAAGATCTTCAATCCTAGCATGTACGTGAATCACCTAGGAGCATGGTCTCCCTTTTTTCTTTGAATTGCTTACCTGAGAATGGATGTATGGAACTTCTGATCCTGATTTTCAATCCCAAAACACCAAGAGCCTAGAAAAATAGTTCCGGTCACTTTTGAATTCACAATCAATATGATTGGAACTCGCGTAACCCTAAATCGAAAGTGTGCACAAAACCTTTTGATGTTAAAGGCTTGCAAGTGCACTATCGAATGAGAACTTATTTTTCTTTTTCTCTCTTGGCCGAAATTCTATGTATATTGAGTAAGATTTTTATTTTTCAAAGCAAACAAAAATCTCTCTCACTCAAGCTTCTAGGTGGCCGAAATTTATCACCTTATATTTATAAGGTGACTGAAATTTCTCCTTCTCAAAATAGGGTTGGCCGAATTCTTTGTGTAGGAAATCTAGGGTTGGCCAATTTCCTTACTTGAAAAGGAATTGTGCTTTATCCTAATTCCTATCAATTTAAGAATCCTAACCCTTATAGGACTAGGGTGGCCGAATTCTTTGTGTGGTATGGAGTGTATGTGGACTTTCCTTACCACATTAGAACTTCTATCACTTAAAAGAATTCTAACCCTAATCCAACACATAGTATTTTATTTACTGATCAGGAAAAGATTTTGATTTAAACTATTAATTAATTAAATAATTAATTAATTTCCATTTAATCAAAACAATAAAATAAAATAATATCTTAGGCTATTTTATTAGCCTTGCCGCCCACACCATATATACATGGGCCTAATATTATTTTTCTTATTTTATTTAATCCATTAGACTTTAAATAAAAGCCCACATGTGAACCAGACTTATTCTTACTAAAAGAAACAAGCCCACATGTCTCCTTTTAATATATTAATATAATAGAGAAGCCCATTAAATAAATAATAGACATATTATATTCTTAATATATTAAATGCAATTCTAGATGGACCCATAAATTGGTCCGGTAGAATATATCAAGTGATCCATGCAAGTACGTGTGGATTGTGGATCTTGACAGGCTATCTAAATTTAAGCTTCAATAGACATAACCTAATCACAATCAACAAATGATTCACTTAGGTCCGATCTATTAATTTTAACTCATTCCACTAAAGAGCTAAAATTGAACTCTTAAATAAAGATAGAATAAGGAGATGTTTCTCATTCATACCCTAGACAATCTTATTGAAGATGGTATATCCTCGTGAATAATATCAGTAATCGCCAAGAGCTCATAGACCGCCTATAGCCCTCCAAGTTACCATATTTCCTCATATGACCACATTTTGAACTTGGATATTTTGACTTATCCAGAAGCCATGTCTTCAATAATCATTATTGAAAACTCAACGTTCAGATTTAATATCCAATACCTCAAAACATCCATATGATGATATTATACTCTCATTTAATAAATGGAGCCACGATGTCCATATCTATAAATGAAGTCCTCTATCGATTAACAAATGAATACCACCAAACTATCGAGGATAGACTATGCTATATAATCGTACTCATTGATAGCTCAAATGATAACACTTGCAACCATAAGTCCATCATTTATCTCATGATTAAGATCGACTCTCCGATTGTCCTAATAATGAAAAGACTTATATCTAGTGACGGTTCTAGATAAAGTATTTCATTGTGATCCTGTTCAATGCACCCAGTGCACTAGATTCTTTTACTCGAAAACCTTTCGATGATTTTAGACTCATCATAACTCATTTGATCCCACTCAAATGCTAGTAAAAGAATTCTACAACTTTATCAAGATAGAGGTGTCCAACCTTTAACTTAAGTTGTGAACGTTATTCAAGACTAACTAAATAATTGTGTCTACCTCACACATATACGAATGTATGAACAATTCTTCATTTCTCATAGTCTTTTGACCTTATGATTATTTACCTTGACAATTATAATAATAAATGCTATAAGTATTTGTAAGAATCAGAAAACACTTTATTACTATGAAAAGATTGTCAATTACAATATTACACTCTTGCTATTGAGCATAATCCTAACAATCTCCCACTTGCGCTATAGCAAGTGTGTCATATCTCTCATTCTCATATTCTCTAGGTGCCCATCAAAACTCTTCTGAGGTAGAGCCTTTGTGAAAGGATCCGCTAGATTTTCTGCTGACGTGATTTTGGTGATCGTCACGTCTCCCCTATGAACAATTTCCCTTAAAAGGTGATATTTCCTTTCTATGTGTTTACCTCTCTTATGACTTCTTGGTTCTCTCGAATTAGCCACTGCTCCACTGTTGTCACAGTGTATAGTGATCTGCTTATTCGCATTGGGAACCACTTCCAAGTCAATCAAGAATTGGCGGAGCCAAACAGCCTCTTTTGCAGCTTCGCATGCAGCAACATATTCAGCTTCCATGGTGGAATCAGCAATACAAGATTGCTTGATACTCCTCCATATGACTGCTCATCCTCCAATGGTAAACACAGATCCTAATGTGGATTTTCTGGAGTCAGAATTCGACTAGAAATCAGAATCTGTATACCCAACAGGAATTAAATCCCCTCCAGAGTATACAAGCATATAATCTCTAGTTCTTTTAAGATACTTGAAAATATGCTTGACTGCCGTCCAATGATCAGGACCAGGTTTCGATTGAAACCTGCTAACTATGCCAACAGCAAAACAAATATCTGGTCTAGTACAGAGCATTGCATACATGAGACTTTCAACTGCCGAGGCATATGGAACTCTACTCATGAATTGCTCTTCATGCTCATTCTTAGGAACATGTTCCTTAGAAAGTTTGATTCCATGTCTAAAAGGTAACATACCTTTCTTGGAATCTTGCATGGAAAATCTAGACAAGATTTTATCAATGTATGAAGCTTGGGATAATGCAATCGTTCTATTCTTTCTATCCCTTATTACTTGGATACCAAGAATATAACTTGCTTCTCCTAAGTCCTTCATATCAAATTGTTTTGCTAACCATTCTTTTACTGATGTCAATACACCTACATCGTTTCCAATGAGTAGTATATCATCAACATAAAGAATAAGGAAAACCAACTTGTCGCCTTTAATCCTTTTGTACACACAAGGTTCGTCAGGGTTTTGAATAAATCCAAAACCTTTCACAGCTTGATCGAACCGTATGTTCCAGGATCTGGATGCTTGCTTCAGTCCATATATGGACTTTTGCAATTTGCATACTCTTTCCTCTTGGCCCTTTTCAATGAATCCTTCTGGTTGCATCATGTAGATGCTCTCGTCAAGACTTCCATTAAGGAAAGCTGTCTTGACGTCCATTTGCCAAATCTCTAGGTCTAGAGATGCTGCAATGGATAAGAGTATCCTAATGGATTTAAGCATGGCCACAGGAGAGAAGGTTTCCTCGTAATCGATACCTTCTTTCTATGTATAACCTTTAGCTACCAGTCTAGCTTTAAAGGTTTCCACCTTACCATCCATACCTCTTTTCCTCTTGTATACCCACTTACACCCAATGGGTTTTTATCTCTTTAGGCAAGTTTACAAGGGACCAGACTTTGTTATTGAACATTGATTCAATCTCAGATTGCATTGCCTTTTACCAATGACGACAATCAACATCCTCTATTGCTTCCTTGTACGTGTAGGGATCATCGTTGTCTGGGAGATTCTCCACAGATTCTCCTAGACCAATGTATCTTTCGGGTTGTGTTATAACCCTCCCACTACGACGAGGAATGGTAGGTTGTTGATTTTGTGTTGGAGTGGAACTTACAATTGGGCTAGGTTGTGAAACCTCTTGTGGAATTGTATCTCCTGACATTTCATTCAGGACAATTCTACTTTTGGGCACAAAATTATTCATAAAGTCCTTTTCTAGAAATGAAGCATTTGTTGAAACAAATAATTTTAGATCATTAGGACTATAGAAATAATATCCTTTAGTTCCTTTTGGATACCCCACAAATATACATGTTTCTGAACGGGACTCTATCTTTTCTGTCTTTCCTTTCAACATATGTGCAGGACAACCAAATATCCTCATGTGTTGTAAACTAGGTTTTCGTCCAGTCCACAATTCATGTGGGGTTTTAGGGATAGATTTAGATGGTACATCGTTTAGAATGTATATTTCTGTTTGTAGAGCATATCCCCAAAAAGAAATAGGAAGTGTTGAATAACTCAACATTGACCTAACCATCTCTAAAAGAGTTCTATTTCTCCTTTCTGCTACCCCATTTTGTTGGGGTGTACCTGGTGCAGAAAACTGAGAAACTATCCCATTATCAATAAGATATTGCTGAAACTCTCCAGATAGATATTCTCCACCACGATCAGATCTCAAGATTTTTATATGTTTCTCAAGCTGATTTTCTACTTCAGCTTTGAATACTTTGAACATGTCAAAAGCATCCGACTTATGTCTCATGAGATACACATAACCAAATCTTGAGTAATCATCTGTGAAGGTGATGAAGTACTCATATCCACCTCTAGCTTGAATGCTCATAGGACCATATACATCAGTGTGTATTAGTCCTAAACATTCAGTGGCTCTTGCACCTTTGGTATTGAATGGCCTTTTGGTCATTTTACCTTCCAAACAAGATTCACAAGTTGGTAGATCATCAACCTTTAAGTCACTTAAATGTCCGTCACATACCAATCTTTTAATCCTATTAAGGTTAATGTGACCTAGGCGTAAATGCCAAAGGTAGGTTTCATCTTTTGATAATTTTACTCTTTTATGATTATGTTCCATTATTTCTGTGTCTAATGAGTGAGAGATATTTCTATGCAAAAAGAATAGACCGTTTTCCAATGTACCTTTGCAAACAATTTTGTCATTCTTACTAATAATAAAAGCTTTATTAAAAGTAACCGAATATCCAAATTTGTTTAAACAAGAAACTGAAATTAAATTCCTCTTGAATTGAGGTACATAATAAACGTCTATTAAATCTAAATGCCTACTAGAATCTAAAATAACTCTAATATCTTCCACTGCACTTGCAGACACTAACGTTCCGATGCCCAAGCGCAAATTGACTTCATCTTCATTCAGCCTTCTCCTTTCTTGGAACCCCTGCAAGGAATAACAAACATGATTAGTGGCTCCAGAGTCTATGATCCAAGAATCAGTAGAATCTGCCAGAAAACATGTTTCAAGATAATTAATATTACCTTCTTCCTTCTTATTCTGGGACTTTGGGCAATCTCTTTTCCAATGTCCCTTTTCACCACAAAGGAAGCATTTCCCTTTGATCTTGGTTACTTTCTTGGTTTCCTTCTTGGTAGGCCCAAGTTGCTTTTTCTTCTGTTGTTTCTTGACCTTCTTACGGGTCTTAACAGTAGCAACTTTACCAACCAAATGAATCTCTTGACCTTTGTTTTTCACAAGGATCTTTTCAGCGCTTTGAACATCTTGCATCAGGCCCTGCAAGGTGTATTCCTTTTTGTTCAAGGTGTAGTCCAACTTGAACTGATCAAAGGAATCTGATAGTGAGTTAACTACCATATCAATTTTGGTATCACCATCAATCTCAGCACCATTAGTTCAGCAATATTGAGATGTGCTATGACTTTTATCATGTGATCTTTCACAGATTGTCCAGGTTTCATCCTAAGATTCATAAAAGCGGTCACTGCCTCTCTCTTAGTCGTCATAGACCTCATAGCAAACATTTCCTCTAGAGACATCATTATATCAGCAGCGGACTCCATTCCTTCATGTTGCTGTTGCAACACGTCTGAGATAGTGACCATAATATAACATTTTGCCATATCATTAGAAGTCTTCCACTGCTCATACTCATCTCTTTGCATCACACTAGATTCATTATTAGGAAGGGGTGGTTTAGGAGTAGTCAGAATAAATTTATGTTTTTCACTTTGCAGCAACAACCCAATTTTCATTTTCCATGTGACATAATTATCTCCAGTTAAGGTGTTATCTTTCAGGATGTTCATAAGTGATGGGGTCATGATTTCTGATTAAAACAAAAACATATATAAGTAAATAATCATGATAAAGCACTTTTATATATTTATCTTGAATTTAATAAATAATTCAATCGTAAAAATTCAACGGTGATCCAACACCCATAAATCTTACGCCTCATTTGGGAGTTCGTACTATTTACTAGTTGGACTAGGTCCCACCTAATTGTTAACATAACAACCAGCGTTTTCAATTTTAGCCTTGCAATTTTATTAACAAGAACTCTTGGGAGGATATTAATAAAATTACATTGAGTGTGTCACCAAGATATCGACCCTCAATTTTCTCTCACGAGAATCCCTCCTTGGGGAGTAGATTTCGTTTAAGTCAATTGTCTAGTCTATCCTTATAAGGAAGTATTTTGTTAAATTCCATTTATGGACGCCCCTTGGGGGGATTACCAAAAATAATAAAACTCAACTAACCTTGGAGGCCATAGGCATTCTAACACACCTTCTCCCACTCAATTATTTAAGGCGTGTGATTAAATTCCAAAGAATGATTTTACCAAGTTATCTAGATGCCAATTAGATATCTAAATCATTCAATGCATGTTCATACCAAAAGAGATATATGAGTGGCACTCCTATTCTATATGACATGTTATCATACAATAACAAATATTGTAATATTTATACATAAAAAATAAATAGCCACAATTTTGGTCCATCCTAGAAAAGCATGTAAATTACAATTGTACGGAATACAAAAACTCCTTTCTTGGCGGACAAGACTTCAAGCGACCATCTCGCGCATGAAACTCGCGCGCCCAAAGATCACCACAGCAGCCCATGCAAGGGCATGAGCTGCCGCAAGGCCAGCCTATGCATGGGTCGCACGCTGCTGCACCGCAACAAGCGCAGCTGCACGCTTGGTTGCGTGCGCGCTTGTTGTCTCGGTGCGCGCGGGTGCCAAGACGGGTTCCGGATGCTCCAATTTCTTCAAATCTTCGAGTCTTCGAATCTTGAATATATTACAGCTTATTTTATACAATAAAATATTGTAGTAATTTTTTTTTTATTAACCACTGCAGTATTTTTTTACAAATAAAAAACTGCACTAAAAAAAACTGCAGTATTTTTAATACATTAAAAAAACTGCACTATTTTATACAACAACAAAAAATTAAGCAACTATCAAGAAGGAACTTGTGACGATAATATGCCACCCTTCTTGTTACAATTCCGAAACAAAAATTACATGGAAAATCTAGGACCAAAATTGAGCAATAACAATTCACTTTATAGCAACATATATAAATCCATACATTCGACATGTAATTATATATGCGAATACCTAGAGTGTCATCTCTTTCTAAAACATGCATAATCACAATAAAAAGAAATAGATTCACGTATATATACGTTAATTAATTAAAGGGTACAACCAGGGCTCTGATACCAATTGTAGGGAAAAATTAACTAAAACCGCAGCGGAAGGCGAAAAGTAGATTTTCTTATAGTTTAAATTTTTTCTAAAGATTTGAACCTTAACCCTTTAATTAATTAAACACAAATATACGGTTAGAGTTAAATACCTCTTGTCGCGTGATCCGATTGACTTACGTCGATGGTAATCCGCAAGATCTTCAATCCTAGCACGTACGTGAATCACCTAGGAGCGTGGTCTCCCTTTTTTCTTTGAATTGCTTACCTGAGAATGGATATATGGAACTTCTGATCCTGATCTTCAATCCCAAAATACCAAGAGCCTAGAAAAATAGTTCCGGTCACTTTTGAATTCACAATCGATAAGATTGGAACTCGCGTAACCCTAAATCGAAAGTGTGCACAAAACCTTTTGATGTTAAAGGCTTGCAAGTGCACTATCGAATGAGAACTTATTTTTCTTTTTCTCTCTTGGCCGAAATTCTATGTGTATTGAGTAAGATTTTTATTTTTCAAAGCAAACAAAAATCTCTCTCACTCAAGCTTCTAGGTGGCCGAAATTTATCACCTTATATTTATAAGGTGACTGAAATTTCTCCTTCTCAAAATAGGGTTGGCCGAATTCTTTGTGTAGGAAATCTAGGGTTGGCCAATTTCCTTACTTGAAAAGGAATTGTGCTTTTTCCTAATTCCTATCAATTTAAGAATCCTAACCCTTATAGGACTAGGGTGGCCGAATTCTTTGTGTGGTATGGAGTGTATGTGGACTTAATCCTTACCACATTAGAACTCCTATCACTTAAAAGAATTCTAACTCTAATCCAACACATAGTATTTTATTTACTGATCAGGAAAAGATTTTGATTTAAACTATTAATTAAATAAATAATTAATTAATTTCCATTTAATCAAAACAATAAAATAAAATAATATCTTGGGCTATTTTATTAGCTTTGCCGCCCACACCATATATACATGGGCCTAATATTATTTTTCTTATTTTATTTAATCCATTAGACTTTAAATAAAAGCCCACAAGTGAACCAGACTTATTCTTACTAAAAGAAACAAGCCCACATATCTCCTTTTAATATATTAATATAATAGAGCAGGCCATTAAATAAATAATAGACATATTATATTCTTAATATATTAAATGCAATTCTAGATGGACCCATAAATTGGTCCGGTAGAATATATCAAGTGATCCATGCAAGTACGTGTGGATTGTGGATCTTGGCTGGCTATCTAAATTTAAGCTTCAATAGACATAACCTAATCACAATCAACAAATGATTCACTTAGGTCCGATCTATTAATTTAACTCATTCTACTAAAGAGCTAAAATTGAACTCTTAAATAAAGATAGAATAAAGAGATGTTTCTCATTCATACCCTAGACAATCTTATAGGAGATGGTGTATCCTCGTGAATAATATCAGTAATCGCCAAGAGCTCATAGACCTCCTATCGCTCTCCAAGTTACCATATTTCCTCATATGACCACATTTTGAACTTGGATATTTAAACTTGTCCAGAAGCCATGTCTTCAATAATCATTATTGAAAACTCAACGTTCAGATTTAATATCCAATACCTCAAAACATCCATATGATGATATTATACTCTCATTTAATAAATGGAGCCACGATGTCCATATCTATAAATGAAGTCCTGTATCGATTAAAAAATGAATACCACCAAACTATCGATGATAGACTATGCTATATAATCGTACTCATTGATAGCTCAAATGATAACACTTGCAACCATAAGTCCATCATTTATCTCAGGATTAAGATCGACTCTCCTGATTGTCCTAATAATGAAAAAGACTTATATCTAGTGACGGTTCTTGATAAAGTATTTTATTGTGATCCTGTTCAATGAACCCAGTGCACTAGATTCTTTTACTCGAAAACCTTTCGATGATTTTAGACTCATCATAACTCATTTGATCCCACTCAAATGCTAGTAAAAGAATTCTACAACTTTATCAAGATAGAGGTGCTCAACTTTTAACTTAAGTGTTGAACGTTATTCAAGACTAACTAAAGAATTGTGTCTACCTCACACATATTCGGATGTATGAACAATTCTTCATTTCTCATAGTCTTTTGACCTTATGATTATTTACCTTGACAATTATAATAATAAATGCTATAAGTATTTGTAAGAATCAGAAAACACTTTATTAATATGAAAAGATTGTCAATTACAATATTACACTCTTACTATTGAGCATAATCCTAACAGTAGGTTGTTGATCTTGTGATGGTGCAGAACTTACAATTGGGTTAGGTTGTGAAACCTCTTATGGAATTGTATCTCCTGAAAGCTCATTCAGGATAATTCTACTCTTAGGCACATCATTCATATAGTCTTTTTCCAGAAATTTAGCATTTGTCGAGACAAATACTTTAAGATCTGAAGGACTATATAAATAATATCCTTTAGTTCCTTTTGGATACCCCATAAATATGCATGTTTCTGAACGGGACTCCATCTTTGCTGTATTTCATATCAACACGTGCGCAGGACATCCAAATATCATTAAGTGTTGTAAACTAGGATTTCGTCCAGTCCACAACTCATGCAATGTTTTAGGAACCGACTTAGATTGTACATCGTTTAGAAAGTACATAGCAGTTTGTAAAGTATATCCCCAAAAAGGTTTAGGAAGCGTTGAATAACTCAACATAGACCTAACCATGTCCAAAAGAGTTTTATTTCTCCTTTCTGCCGCCCCATTTTGTTGAGGTGTACCTGAAGCAGAAAATTGAGAAATTATCCAATTATCAATAAGATATTGCTGAAACTCACCCGATAAATATTCTCCACCACGATCAGACCTCAAGATTTTTATATGTTTCTCAAGCAGATTTTCTACTTCAGCTTTAAATGCTTTGAACATGTCAAAAGCATTCGACTTATGTCTCATGAGATACACATAGCCAAATCTCGAGTAATCATCTGTGAAAGTGATGAAGTACTCATATCCACCTCTAGCTTGAATGCTTATAGGACCACATACATCTGTGTGTATTAATCCTAAACATTCAGTGGCTCTTGTGCCTTTGGTCGTGAACGACCTTTTGGTCATCTTACCTTCCAAACAAGATTCACAAGTTGGTAGATCATCGACCTTTAAGTCACTTAAAGGTCCATCACTAACTAATCTTTTAATCCTATCAAGGTTAATATGACCTAGGCGCAAATGACATAGGTAGGTTTCATCTTTTGATAATTTTATTTTTTTTATGATTAGGTTTCGTTGATTCCGTGTCTAACAAGTGAGATATTTTTATGCAAATGGAATAAACTGTTTTCCAATGTACATTTGCAAACAAATTTGTCATTCCTACTAATAATAAAACCTTTATTAAAAGTAACTGAATATCCAAATTTATTTAAACAAGAAACTGAAATTAAATTCCTCTTGAATTGAGGTACATAATAAACGTCTATCAAATCCAAATGCCTACTAGAATCTAAATTAACTCTAATATCTCCCACTGCACATACATATACCAACGCTCAGTTGCCTAAAAGCAAGTTGAATTCCTTTTCATTCAGTCTTTTCCTTTCCTGGAACCCCTGTAAGGAATAACAAACATGAATAATGGCTCCAGAGTCTATGATCCAAGAATCTGTAGAATCTGCCAGAAAACATGTTTTAAGATAATTAATGTTACCTTCTTCCTTCTTATTCTGAGACTTTGGGAAATTTCTTTTCCAATGTCCATTTTCACCACAAAGGAAACACTTACCTTTGATCTTGGTTACTTTCTTGGTTTTCTTCTTGGTATGCCCAAGTTGCTTTTTCTTATGTTGTTTCCTGACCTTCTTACGGGTCTTAACAGTAGCAACTTTACCAACTGTATGAATCTCTTGACCCTTGCCTTTTACAAGGATCTTTTCAGTGTTTTGAACATCTTGCATTAGGCCCTGCAAGGTGTATTCATTATTGTTCAAGGTGTAATCCAACTTGAACTGATCAAAGGAATCTGACAGTGAGTTGATAATCATGTCAATTTTCGTTTCACCATCTATCTCAGCACCATTGAGCTCAGCAATGTTAAGATGTGCTATGACTTTCATCATGTGATCTTTCACCGCCTGTCTAGGTTTCATTCTAAGATTCATGAAAGTAGTCACTGCATCTCTCTTAGTCATCCTGGACTTCATAGCAAACATCTTTTCCAGAGACATCATTATATCAGCAGCAGTCCCCATTCCTTAATGTTGTTGTTTCAACACTTCGGAGATAGTGGCCATAATATAACATTTGGCCATCTCAACTGAGGTCTTCCACTGCTCATACTCGTCTCTTTGCTGCTCAGTAGATTCATTAGTAGGAGCATGTGGTTTAGGTATAGACAGAGCAAACTTATGCTTTTCAGATTGCAACAACATCCCAATTTCCTTTTCCATGTGACCTAATTATCACCAGTTAAAGTATTATCTTTCAGGATATTGATTAGGGATGGGGTCATGATTTCTGAATAAAACAAAGATTATATAAGTAAACAATCATGATAAAGCACTTTTGAATATTTATCTTGAATTAAATAAAATAATTCAATCGTAAAATTCAACGGTGATCCAACATCCATAAATGTAACGCATCCTTTGGGAGTTCACACAATTTACTAGTTGGACTAGGTCCCACCTAATTGTTAACACAACAACCAGCGATTTCAATTTAGCCTTGCGATTTATATTGACAAGAACTCTTGGGAGGATATCAATAAAATCACATTGAGTGTATTACCAAGATATCGACCTTCAATATATATTCCCTCGCGAAAATCCCTCTTTTGGGTGTAGATAACGTTTGAATCAATTGTCTAGTCTATCCTTGTAAGGAAGTATCTTCCTAAATTCCATTCATGGATACCCCTTGGGGTGTTATCACACGAAACATAAAGCTCAACTAATCTTGGAGGCCATAGGTGTTCCAAACACCTTCTCCCACTCAATTGTTTAAGGTGTGTGATTGAATTCCGTAGAATGATTTACCAAGTTATCTACATGCCAATTAGATACCTAAATCATTCAATGCATGTTCATACCAAAAGAGATATATGAGTGGCACTCCTATTATATATGACATGTTATCAAACAATGACAATCATTGCAATATTTACGGAAAAATAAATAGCCACAAATTTGGTCCATCCTAGAAAACAAATATAAAGAAAAACAAGTAAATTATATTTGCTTTGAAATACAAAAACCCTAATCCTAAATTGGCGAACAAGTCATCAAGCGACCTTCCGTCCAAAAGTCTTGCATGCCCGAAGCCATGTGCGGTTGCCCCGTGCGCAGCACCACTTGCTCTGCTGCCATGCGCGGATGCAGCACACCTGCTGCCTCCCTTGGCCGCATGATATGCGCCCAGCCTTCTGGAAGGTCGCGCGCTGCTGCATGCAACAAACGCATTTGCGCGCTTGGTCGCGTGCGCTTGCTGCTATGGTGCGCGTGGGCTGCATCGTTGCTTCTTTTTCTGCTCCAAATTCTTCAATTCTCTGTTTCTTCGAAACTTGAATATATTACAGCAGGTTTTTATTTTACAATAATAAAATAAAATAAAAACTTAGCAACTATCAAGAAGGAAATTATGGTGATGATAGGCCACCCTTCTTGTTACAATTCCAAAACAAAAATACATTGAAATTCTATGACCAAAATCGGGCAATAACAAATCATATTATAAAAACATATATATATATATATATATATATATATCCATACATTCCAATGTAATTATATATGTGAATACCTAGAGTGCCATCTCTTTCTAAAACATGCATATTTACAATGAAAAGAAATATATCCATGTATATATACATCAATTAATCAAGGGTACAACCTGGCTTTGATACCAATTGTAGGGAACAACACGCGGCGGAAGAGAAAATATTTGATTTTGTAGATTTCAAAAATTTTCTTTTAAAAGAAAGAACCTCAACCCTTAATTAATTAACATATAATAAAAGTAACATACCTTTTCCACATGACGATTGATATTGCGTCGAATTGAATCCACAAGATCTTCCAATCCAATCACGAACGTAAATCACCTAGGAGTGTGGGCTTCCTTTCTTTGAATTGTATACCTGAGGATGGAAAACAAAAAAAAAAACCTTTTTCTTTTATTAGTCACAATAATCCTCCTAAAGAAAATAAAGAACGTTTGGTCACTTGTAAATCCTCAATCTGTTAATCGAAAACTCGCGTGAACCCTGATTTGATGTTGTGCGCAAAGCCTTTTGATATAAAAGCTATTAGTGCACTATCGAAAACAAAAACGCTCCTTTCTTTTTCTCTTGGCCGAATTTTCTATGAGTTGGATGTTTTTTTTTTATTAAAAGTAACTTCCTTCATTAACACACTAGGGTTGGCCGACCTCATTGATAGGATATATATATATATATATATATATATGGGATGGCCGAATCCTCACACAAGTAGGATTTATGTAGTCAAATCCTCACAAAATGAGGAGTTCTAGCTAGTGGCCGAAATCCTCATACTAATAGGATTTCTAGCTTGTGGCCGAAATCCTCACACAATGAGGATTTCTTTTTCACCAAGACTCCTATCAACTTTGAGTTTTAACCATATCCAACTCATTAGTGTATTATTTAATAATATATTATTGAATATAAATTAAATTGTGACTTAATCAAAACTTCCTAATTTGATCACTTGTCAATTAGAATTTTGATAGATATAAAAAACTTCCTAATTTGACTAGATAAATAAATTCCTTTTATTTATCTACTTATCAAATATAGTATTTGATACTTACCATACTACTAACAATAGTATGACACAAAGAGTCCTACTCCTAGTAAGAAAAAGATTTTGACTTTTAATCAAATAATTAATTAATTAACAAATCAATTAATTTCCATTTAATTAAATAATAAAATAAAACAATATATTAGACTAATATTTTTAGCCCTTGCCGCCTAAGCCTATACATGGGCAATATATTGTTTTTCCATTTTATTAAATCAATTGGTCTTTAATAAAAAAAAGTCCACATGTGAACTAGACCCATCTTTACCAAAAAGAAATAAGTCCACATGCCTTAAATTAATACATTAATATAATTTAACAGCCCATTTAAATAAAATGTGCAAATTATATTCTTAATGTATTAATGAAACGCTATACGCACCCCATTAGGGCCGCCCAAGGATTCCCACATCCTTGGCTGCCTATTCCAGGCATTTGAAGAGTTACCACGTGTCTTGATCATATATGACCGCACCTCTCCAAAAATTTTGGATTCTGAAATCTAAAAACAATTCTAGATGGACCTAGAAATTAGTCCGGTAGAATATATCAAGTGATCCATGCAAGTTCGTGTGGATTGAGGATCTTGGCGGGCTATCTAAATTTAAGCTTCAATAGACATAACCCAATCACAATCAACAAATGATTCACTTAGGTTCAATCTATTAATTTTAGTTTATTCCACTACATAACTAAAATTGAACTCTTAAATAAAGATAGAATAAGTAAATGTTTCTCATTCATACCCTAGACAACCTTATTAGAGATAGTTTATCCACATGAAAAATATTAGTAATTGCCAAGAGCTCATAGACCACCTATAGCTCTCCTAATTACCATATTTACTCATATGACCACATTTTGAACTTGGATATTTTTACTTATCCAGAAGCCATGTTTTAATAGACACTATTGAAAACTTAACGTTAAGATTTAATATCCAATACCTCAAAATATCCATATGATGATATTCTACTCACATTTAATAAATGGAGCCACGATATCCATATCTATAAATGAAGTGCTCTATCGATTAACTAATGAATACGACCAAACCATCGAAGATAGACTATGCTATATAATCGTACTCATTGACAGCTCAAATGATAACACTTGTAACCATAAGTCCATCATTTATCTCAGGATTGAGATATACTCTCCGATTGTTCTCAAATGAAAACTTTTATCTACTGACGGTTCTGGATAAAATATTTCACAGTGATTATATTCAATGCACCTAGTGCACTAGATTATTTTCCCTAAAGACGCTACACTTTGATGATTTTAGACTCATCATAGCACATTTGATCCCACTCAAATGCTAGCAAAAGAATCTACAACTTTAACAAGGTAAAGACGCCCAACCTTTGTCTTAAGTTGTGAATATTGTTCAAAACTAACTAAAGAATTGTGTTTACCCCCATATATATCCAGATGTACGAACAGTTCTTCATTTCTCATAGTCTTTTGACCTTATGATTATTTACTTTTAACAATTATAATAATTAAACTATAAATGTTATAAGATTTGTTAAACTAGAAATCACTTTATTAATATGAAAAGATTATCAAATACATTATTACACTCTTGTTATTGAGCATAATCCTAACATGATGTTCAATGCATGTGTTGTAAATAGGCATGGTCCATGGATGAGTATTTCTTACGAAGTTTTCTAGTTTAGAAACAAACAGAAAAATCGAAAAGATGAGGTTGGTCTAACGGTATGCCTCTCGCACCTACACCACGAAGTTATGGATTCGAGCTCACCCCCTCCCTAAACCCCGAATTATTGTGATATTTCAAAAAAATAACGGACAACAAACAAACAAAATTGATCTCTCTCGATTCTACAAATTTTTTTAGCTCTATCTGCAACTTTCTTTCCTCCTCCATTAGGTTTCTCTCTCTTCTCTATATTATGAACAAAAATCGATATCTTTTGGTTAATCCCCTTAAAAGTCTTTTGAAACTGTTCGGTTTAAAGTTGAAATCCTTACATGCTAATGTGCAGCTTTACAAGCTAAAGTGCAAATTAAAATTACAAAATGCTTACATTCTAAAATTTCAACATGCTGAAATGTAAAATTTAGCATGTAAAATTTATGGAAATTGAAATTGACCAAATTTTGTTATTCACGAATTGAATGACTTTCTCTCTCTTTTATAATTTTTCAATATCTTTCTCAAATTTTCGATTTTCTATATCTTCCAATTTTCTCAGCAACTTATCTCTACTGTCCCTCTCTTTAATTTTCTCAACAACTTTATCTTACTTATTCAGTTATTTGCAGGGAATTGAATATCGATAGATATACTGAAATATCCACCGATATATCTTTATTTTGAAGGGACCGATATTGAAACAAGCAAATATCCAATATCATGCAAAATATCCGGGCGATTTCGAAATATCCGTAAAAATTTCCCAATATTCCCGAAATTTCATGATTTTCACCCCGAAAGTCCATGGATATTTTGCATATTATTCAAATAATTTTTTTAATCCTAAACAATTAAATTATTGTTAAAATAATTTAGATTGAAAATTATTTTAGAAGAAGCATTAACAAATTTATAAAAATTTCCAATATAATAGTCAATAGTAAAATTATTGAGGATTGAAGTAAAATTGAACGAAGAACCAAAGAGTGGAGGTGTAAAATATGTAAAATTTTGTGCAAGCAATCTGAAAAAAAAAAAAATTTGTTTGTCACTCAAATGTGTAAAACTAATTCCAAATAATATTAAATATGTACCAATCAATTTATAAATATTTAGAATTGTTTTTTTTTTTTGTAACTTTGTGTCGACATTCCTGATAAAGAAATCTCAAGATTGTTTATGTAAAACGTGTAAAAACCCATAATTGTTTCTTTTGAGTAGAGAATCTAAAGAAACTCAATTATTTTTATCAAAAAATAAATAAAAATAAAAGACAAATAAGAAGTCAATTATTTGGTATGGGCCATATGACAGAGAATCAAAATGATAGAATTTTGAAAATACTATGACATAGAATAATAATGACAAAATTTTGAAAAAAAAAATGAATGTCTATGCATCATGTATTATTTATTCACTGCAGCGAATATAAATGAATGCAACAATGAAAATCTCCTTCAACTATTTATATATTTGTTTACTGTTTTTACTCCATCTATAAAATAATCTTCACTCTTCTCTTTCAAGTTTTCATTCTACAAGACTACACTTTACATAGCAAATTTTACATCACAAGTTTATCTCAAATTCTCAATATCTTTATCAAATAATCAGGTACGTAAATGTTTACTTTGATAATTTTTTTATAAAAAATAATTATATTATAAATGTATGCAAATTTTAGATGTTGTATGGTATTGTTTCTAAAACTCATTTGAATTTTCATATTTACAAATTGATTGATACAAAATTTAATTTTGTTTTGATAGGGAATTATATTGTATAAGATGTCTAGTACTAAAAATTGATGAAGATTCTTTGACTATAACTTTCTCCTCAATGAGTAAGACACGGAAAATAGTTCTTTGAGTGATTCGCATACAATGTCAGGTTCGTATGTACCATATTATAGTAGTTATGGTGACTGCAATATATTTGATTATC
Source organism: Dipteronia sinensis (assembly GCA_033220585.1). Classification (NCBI taxonomy): domain Eukaryota; kingdom Viridiplantae; phylum Streptophyta; class Magnoliopsida; order Sapindales; family Sapindaceae; genus Dipteronia; species Dipteronia sinensis. Next base: position 67,593,216 of record CM065638.1, on the reverse strand, counting down.
ATTCTCAACAAATGTCACATGCAATACCTATGCATGTAGATCAACAATATCCACCAAGTTAGGTAAATCTAAACTACCCAATTCGTGGATCAGTTGGAAGAGATCAAGCAACATACATGTGGTATATTAATAATTACCTTTAAAACTATGCAAGCATGTTTTCCTAAAAAAATTATTGTTTAAATTAAGATAGAAATGTATCTTATGTATTTGAACTAGCAAGGAATTCATTTGGCTTTTAAATTTCAGACATGCAATGTATTATTATAAATGAATTATGATTTATGATAGAATCTTGGAAGTATGAAAATATATATATATATATATATTAATCATAATTTTGTTTATTAAATATTTAATCTCGTTATAATTTATATTGTATTTAATATTGTAAAAGTGAAACACAATATTATTCTATTAAATACTCAATTTTAAAAATTATATATAGACTCTATCTATGTTATGATTTATAATAAACTCATAACTATACTAATTTATTATTAAAATATGATTCATTTGATGTACAATTATTTGTTTAAGCTTGTCCTAAAATTTCACAAAAAAATTCTAACTTTAGATGTAAATATCCATCATTTTTTTTTAATTTTGACAGAATATCCACCGATAATATCCCCGATATATCCATAAATTTAGAAGCCCGATATCAATACCGATACCGATATTTTATTCCTTGGTTATTTGCAACTTTCTCTCTCTAACTTTTTTTTTGAATAATCTCTCTTTAACTTCTAACTTTCAAATTTCTCTCTCGTTGGTTTTATATAAACATGCTTCTATTTTTCGGAAATATAAATTAATTAAAAACTGTTTTTAAACTAAAAAAACTATAAAATTTACATCTTTTCTCTCTCTCTCTGACAGTTCACAATGAATAAAGGGCATTTTTTTGCAATTTTCTTTTCTCTTGAAGTAAAAAAAAAAACTTATTGAAATTGAACAATTGTAAACATTTTATAAATGTGAAGACCATTTATGATTTTTGTCCTATAACCGTTGTAATTGCGGACATCCTCACTTAATTACTTTTGGAAATCGAGGCCATCAAATTTGCTTCCAAATAAATGAATAATTGTGAAAATAAGAGATTTTTCGTAGTGAATTAAAGATATGCCATCGAAAGGAAACAAAGGGACTGATGAGATGAAATCAACCCAATGGTACATTTTACACATCTACATCATTAATGTTGTGGTTTTATACGGTATCCGCTCCCTCAAATCCCAAATTGATTGTAATAATTCCAAGAAAATAAAATAATCAAAGGAAACAAGCAGATTCCATTAAGCAAATACCTCAATCCTAAAATACCCACAATAAATCACCAAGAATTCAAAAAACCAATAAGAATTCAATTCAACTAAAATCTCGAAACAATCTATTGTAAATAATAATAATAATAATAATAAATCAAACATTACAAATACATGGAAATCAAGTCCTCATCCGATGCTAAATCTTGTTATGCTAAATCTTGTTATGCTATTTCAATCGATCGGTTACAAAAGAAAACAGAACTAGCAAAGTTATAGGAAATCAGCAGAGATCAGACCACAGATTGTTGACAGAAACTGGAATATTGATATTGAGCATATAAGAAATGTGTAATGCCATGAGAAAGACATCACATGAGGAAAGCAACACTGCCATCTGCAGTACTTCTGGACTGGTCCTCTCTAGGGGTGTGCAGGATCCGATCCAATCCAATAGTATCCACTGGATCGGATCAAATCTATTGGATTGGATCGGATCTGGGGGATGATCGGATCGGATCGGATTCTAAATTTTAAAATCCATTGGATCTGATCGGATCTTGGATTCAAGTTTGAAAATCTGCTGAATCCGCCGATCCGTCTAAAATATTAGGTATTATTTTTATATCGGGCAATTTGCCTATTTATACAAGAACAAAACAATTTACAAAGCAATTTATAGAAGAGTATAAGAGACCAAAGCATGCCACAATAAGCCCAAAATAAGAAGACCAAATACATTAAAGCCCAAAACAAAGCAAGACCCACACTACTAAAAAATAAAAATCTAGATTCTAGACAACAAAGACCACAATGTTACTAGTTTAGCTGTTTAGGTTTTCTACTTTTCTTTAGACAATAAAAACCTGGGTGTTGTGTTGTTTTACATGTTTTTTAGAAAAAAATTAGCAACTTGTGTTGATGTTGTTTTGATGATTTTATTTAATGTTGAACATTTGGATGATTTTAGTTGGAGCTGTTGTTTAAGGATTATGAACTTTTTGAACTTTTTGAACTATATAAGTTTACAAGTTATGTTATGTATTTTTTTTACTGTTAATTTTATTTGAATTAATTAGTAATGTTTGAATTATTTATTTGATTTTATTTATTTCAAATAATAATTTTTTATATATTAAGAACAACTTTATATTAATTCGATCCATCGGATCGGATCTAATAGTAATTGGATCGGATCGGATCGGATCGGATTGCAATTTTTTCGATTCAATCAGATCGGATCGGATCTTGGATCATGGCAAATCCATTGGATCCGATCCGCCGCACCCCCTAGTCCTCTCCTTCCATTAGCTTGTTTCCTTCGAAACTTGAACTGTGCGGTGATCAATTGGTTGAATGCAGAGAATTTTGATCATCTCAGAGTATTTCATCTCCAATAACATGCATTTTGCTGTACACTATCAATCGGGTGAAAGAAAGAAAAATCATTAGCAAACATGTAGAGATTCTCCTTCCTTGAAGCTTCAAATCCAATCCTCTTAGTGGTCTTGATGAGTAGAAATCAAAGGAAATTATGTGGGCTTTTTAGATGACAATGGGAGAGTTAGATTCCTAGATCTAGAGAGAGAAAATGATGTAAAATGTCAATGTGGGCATGTGGGAATAATCAGACTCGAATCAATACATAGATGTCCCGAAATAGATCTGAAAATGCTAATGTGGCTAAACCTGAGGCACGTAGTGTGCGGGTAGTGTTTGGATAAAGTAGCCGTACAATACCCGAGCACTATCCTTTTCCCCGGTTGGTCTGCTTCCTAGTCTGGGTAATTGTACCGATAGTGTGTGGATAAGTACCCGTATAGTACCTGCACATTGGGCTTGTTCTGGTTGGTCTGCTTCCTGGTTTGGCATTTGTACGGGTAGTGTGCGGGTAAGTACCTACACAGTACCCGCACACTGGGCAATCTTCAGAGACTCTTCCTCCGGTGTGCGGGTTTGGTACCCACACAGTACCTGCACATTAGGGCCTTCAATTCTTCCTTTTTGCACCAGTTGATCCCTTTTCCGCACGAAAGTCCTGATTTCCTATTCCATCGACCGATTTGTACCAAATGCCTGCAATTGCAATAAAAGAGCCATAAGACACACAAAAACATACGAGAACGAGACAAAAGATAAGGATATGAGAGCTAAAATATATAACAATTTTGACACGATCAAATACCCCCAAACCAAACATTTGCTCATCTTCGAGCAAACTCAATACAGGACAACAAAAACCCAACAATAAAAAAGACTCTCTCTAAAATTTTCCTAGACTCAAAACAAAAAGTTTAATTAGCCGCATGTCCAATCGGTGATAAGATGCAAGGATGTGTGATAGAGAGAAGTAGACATATGCAAAATGTTCTAAAGCAACTCGAAGGCACTAAAGGGAAACTCGCACGATCACAAATCTCAAACCTAAAAGCGCTCTCGTATCGAGAACTACTCACTCTCACACCTCGACCGTAATTCGCTTCGACTTTAGCCTCACGTGGAGTCTCTCTTATCTTTTCCACTCAGAGTCCTAAGTTCACACTCATGCAAGGTATGCAAAGATAGAATTTATGCATAGAAGTCTAATGCATTGCATACATGTATATTGAAAAACCGCTAATGTCTTTTGAACTAGCCTAAGAAGGAATCACTATGCGATGAACGTGGAAGATCATGGGTCAACAAACATTCCCAATCAAGACTCATCATGGATCAAAAAGGTCTTTATGTTGGGTTGTAATGGAGCCATGGGGTCAGATATGATTAGAGGTGTGCGGCGGATCAGATCCAATGGATTTGCCATGATCCAAGATCCGATCCGATCTGATTGGATCAAAAAAATTGCGATCCGATCCGATCCAATTACTATTAGATCCGATCCGATCCGATCCGATCGATGGTTCGAATTAATATAAAGTTGTTCTTAATATATAAAAAAAATTATTATTTGAAATAAATAAAATCAAATAAATAATTCAAACATTACTAATTAATTCAAATAAAATTAACAGTAAAAAAAATATATAACATAACTTGTAAACTTATATAGTTCAAAAAGTTCATAATCCTTAAACAACAGCTCCAACTAAAATCATGCCAAATGTTCAACATTAAATAAAATCATCAAAACAACATCAACACAAGTTGCTAATTTTTTTCTAAAAAACATGTAAAACAACACAACACCCAGGTTTTTATTGTCTAAAGAAAAGTAGAAAACCTAAGCAGCTAAACTAGTAACATTGTGGTCTTTGTTGTCTAGAATCTAGATTTTTATTTTTTAGTAGTGTGGGTCTTGCTTTGTTTTGGGCTTTAATGTATTTGGTCTTCTTATTTTGGGCTTATTGTGGCATGCTTTGGTCTCTTATACTCTTCTATAAATTGCTTTGTAAATTGTTTTGTTCTTGTATAAATAGGCAAATTGCCCGATATAAAAATAATACCTAATATTTTAGGCGGATCGGCGGATTCATCGGATTTTCAAACCTGAATCCAAGATCCAATATGATCCAATGGATTTTAAAATTTAGGATCCGATCTAATCCAATCTAATGGATTTGATCTGATCCAGTGGATACTATTGGATTGGATCGAATCCTGCACACCCCTAATGTGGACTTGTTTCTTTTAGTAAGAATGAGTCTAGTTCACATGTGGACTTTTTATTAAGGTCCAATAGATTTAATAAAATAGAAGAAAACAATAGTGGCCCTTATATATTGGCTTGGGCGGCAAGGGACTATTTACTAGTCTTATATATTGTTTTTATTTTATTATTTAAATAAATGGAAATTAATTAATTATTTATTTATTTAATTAAAAGTCAAAATTTTGTTTTTGATATAGTCACAATTTTTATATTCAATAATTTATTATTGGATAATACACTCATGAGTTGGAATAAGGTTAAAACTCAAAGTTGATAGGAGACTTGGAGAATTGATTAATTTTAAGTTAATTTGATTTAAATGGGTAATTCACATAATTGGCTATAAGTTAATGGGATTAGTTTTTAGGAATAAAAACTTGGTAAATTCTCATTAATTATTAATCTAACTATTAAAGAGTTTAATTAGTTAGATTAATAAGGTCCTTTAATAAAATTAGGATTAATTCGATTAAATACCTAATAAATGGACCTAATAATGTGTTCAGTTTTAATAGTTAAAACTTGGTAATACATGTTGAATAATTCTAGCCTTAGTAAATTGTTTACATAGATTAGAATTATTACTAATAGATTGGATTTTTAAGAGTTAAAAATCGTAAAAATTTATTAGTTAATTAGAATTAGATTCTAATAAAGAAAGGTTAATGCGCTAGACGACTAGATTGAAGTTAGCCGTTTAATCTTGTAAAAATCTAGGTGCATTAACAACTACATAAAACCCTAGTTATAAAATAGTGAGTGGGAGAGGGATATATGACATTATATCCCGCAGTCTCCATCATTAGTTCAACATCGTGAGATCTGAGTGGGGCCTCGTGACAGCTTTGCTTTCTTCTTCCCTAAGGATGGTTTCCACAAAGATCAATACCAAGGTTGAATTCCTAACGGATAGGATTTTGAGGGTATTTCTGGATTGACCGATCCTAAGGCGGTAATTCTTGAGTTAAGCTCATGAGATCTGAAATGATGTGTTACACTCACAAGGTTTTGATTAAACTTGGTTAATTAAAAACCTGACTGAATAAACGATGGTTGAGTGATATAAGAATAAGTGTTATTCTGGAATATCATTTGATTAAGAGTGTCTCGATTTAATATGCAAGAATTTGACTGACCATAAGGCGGCACTTGCTTGTGGTATGTTAGATTATCGTGGCGTAGTAATTCTTTTTGGGTTGTTCTTGTTCATTAAACATGTTCATGCATCAAGTTTAATTTTATGCCAAACCATTTGCACTTGTTATGAATGTATGACTGAATGAATTTCTTATTTTATGTTTATCTCAGCCATGTCATCTGCACTCTTAAAAATACTTGCAAATGATAAATTAACTGGTGATAACTATACTAAATGGAAACACAACATCAATGCAATTTTGGTTACTAATGACTTGAAGTTTGTGCTTATAGAGGAATGTCCTCCAGCGCCTACTGTCAATGCCGCACGAACTGTTCGTGACGCATATCAGAAATGGGTCTCATCAGATGAGAAAGCCCAAACATATCTTAGCTAGTACGATAGACGTGCTTGTTACAAAGTACGAAGCAATGACTTCCGCATTCAAAATAATGGAGTCATTGCAGGCTATGTTCGGGCACCCCTTTGAGAAAAAACAGCACGAAGCTGTTCGTTCCGCAATGCTTGCTCGAATGAAAGAGGGTGTATCTGTTCGGGAACATGTCCTGAACATGATGTCCTATTTCAACATGGCAGAGATCAATGGCGGGGCCATTTATGAACCCAGTGAGGTGAGCATCTTACTGACTACTCTTCTGAAGAGTTTCGATCAGTTCAAGAGTAACTATGAGATGAATAAGCTAAAGTGCAGTCTCACTCAGTTGCTCAATGAGCTCACTACTTTTGAGTCCTTGACTAAGGACAGAAAAAGTAAGACCGGTGAGGCAAATGTTGCCGAACCATCTCCCTCCAATAATAAAAAGGGGAAGAGGTCTACTGGGAAGGTGAAGGGTAAGCCCAAACCCAAGAAAGCCCAGAGCAAAAAGCTCTACCGACCAGGGCAAGGGAAAATGTTTCCATTGCGACAAGGTCGTGCACTGGAAGAGGAACTGTCCTCAGTATCTAGAGGAGGTAGCCAAAAAGAAAAAAAATGAAAGGTAAATATGATTTACTTGTTCTTGAGTCGTGTTTAGTGGAAGATGATTCTTCACCCTAGATAGTTGATTCGAGGGCCACTAACCATGTTTGTTCTTCTTTGCAGTGGACTGATTCTTAGATACAGCTTGAGGAGGGAGCCTTCTCTATGCGTGTGAGTTCAGGGGATGTCGTGTCGGCACGAGCAGTGGACGTAATTAGATTGCGGTTTTGTAATAATAATTTTATATTGTTGGACAATGTATTTTTCATTCCTGAATTTACACGGAATTTAATTTCCGTTTCTAAGTTGTTAGAACAATTATATTCTGTTTCTTTTGATAAATCAGTTATTATTGAAAAGAATGGTCTGAATATTTGTTCAGGAATTAATGAAAACAATTTGTATGTGTTAAGACTGTTAGTACATACAACACTGCTCAACACCGAAATGTTCAAGGTAGAAAAACCAAAAACTAAATGACATAAGATATCTTCAGAAAACGAAACGTATCTCTGGCATCTAAGGCTTGGTTATATTTGTTGAAACCCTATTCACTGGTAATTTAGCGAAAATAGGTATTTAAATTTTTTATGCAAATCGTAAACAATCTGGGACCAGTGAATTTAGGATATCAATTTTTCGGAACTCATACACACAACATTATTACAATAATAAAATAAATGTATACACAAGAAATTGAAATCAATAATCATAAGAAGAGAAGAAATCAATTCTTCATACCTACGTAGGAAGCTCCTTCACTTTACGATATGCTCATGATCTATACCACCGATCTTCCTACCTATTCTCGGAACCGGTAACTACATGTGGACGCGTCACGTACTCAGGAACTTAGGAGGATGTAGAGAAAAGAAGAAGAAACTATTTCTTCCAAGAGAAAAATACCTAGAACGATTCTAGTTGTTCAAAAAAAAATTATAATTTGTTTTCCTTTTGTTTCACTAGTGCACACACGCACCAATTTCTCTTTTTCTCTTTTTTCTCACGGACACCAAATTTTTTTCACGCTGATGCGTTTTTTTCTCTTTTAAAAATTGATGAGTTGACTTCCTTTTAAAAAAAAAATTCAAAATCAATATTTAATCAAAACCAATCAATCTAATCTTTTAAGATATCAAATATCTTTAAAGATATTGATTAATATTTAGTTTATTTGAATTGATTTTAATTCAAACTATTTAAATTCAAAAATTAAATATTTAAATTCAAAAATTAAATATTTAATTTAATAAAATAAAATAATCATATTATCTTATTTTATTCAAAAACAAATATCAACAAACATCCTCCATTTAGTGATTAATATCATAATTAAATAATCTTATTATTTAATTTGTTTAATCACCATTATTCATTAATCAAATAATCTCAGTATTCAATTAATTTTCGAATAAATACGTGTCACTTTCGTAACACAATTAATTGGACAATCAAATTAATTAATCGTGACCCTTGATACCTAAATCGATTGGGCTAGTAAGGGATCTAATGGACCCACAGTATTTTGAGCTCCAATAATCCTTGGAATATTAATTAAACTCTTTAATTAATATTCCTCGATCATTAACTCCGGTGTTATTTAACTAAAAACCTGAAGCTGCACTCTCTCAACTGCAGACGCTTTTACACAGACAGATACAACTCAGTGTCCATCGATATAGCTATTACACATGGTGTCATCCTCCACAGTAGTTCATAATTAGAGCCTGAGTCATAATGTTCGTTATACCCCTTTAATTACATATATCCTTTAAGTATCGTTGATTCTCTAATGGACAATAAATCCTATTTCCTCACGGAATTAAGAGAGCGCTCATATTGTCCAAGCCCCTAATCAACCTTTAAGGGAACTACTATATACTTCTCACAAGAAGGAGTGGATTCCACTATTGTGTACAAACCTTCCCAGCCATAAGACAAACCGTAATCCCAACATACAAAGTATATTGATCAGGAACTGCATCCAACCTCACTCATGATATATCAAAGACCACGATCTAACTTGAAGGAGTCGATATGACACTCAAGATTATGATCACCCGCATATAGCCATTATTAGTTGATATATATGAATCTCATCGGTAAACGAATCTTGGTGAGAGATTCATATAGATCATGGCCCAGTCCTATATGATCACATCATACAAGATGTCTCTATTCCCATATCTTCATATGAATGATTCAGGATAGAATCACCGTACATTACGGAATGGATCGCAGCTATAGATTAACCACAAATAAAGTACCTAGCTTTATATGCTATCTATGGACTCTTTATATTGCATGTCTCTTACTGTATCCATCCATATATGACACTCATATACACAGTTCAAGATTACATCCGGCAATCTAGGATGTTTATATGCACAAGTTATAAAATAAACAACAAAACAAGAATGAATTGAACTTTTCTTTTTATTTATTTCATAAATCCATTTACAAATTGCATCTTTAGGGCATAAACCCCAACAATCTCCCACTTGCACTAAAGCATGTGAGGCATGTTTCGTAACCCTAGACCATATAGGTAACCTGAAAACACTTTAGCCGGTAATGTCTTCGTAAATGGATCAACATGATTGTCTTGTGAGGTTATCTTTGTGACGATCACATCTCATCTATGCACTGTCTATCTAATGAGATGATACTTTCTCTCTATATTCTTTTCTCTCTTGTGGCTTCTTGGTTCTTTGGAATTAGCCACAGCACCACTGTTATCACAATAAAGTGTGATGGGCTTGTCCAGATCTGGAACAACTTCCAGATCACTCAAGAACTTACGGAGCCAAACAACCTCTTTAGCAGCTTCACAAACGGCTAAAAATTCAGCTTCCATGGTGGAGTCAGCAATCCAAGATTGCTTGATACTTCTCCACACAATAGCTCCACCACTCAGGGTGAAAACTGATCCAGACGTGGATTTCCTAGAATCCATGTCTGACTGAAAATCAAAATCCATGTATCCTAACGGGATCAAATCCTGTCCGAAATACACTAGCATATAATTTATCGTTCTCCGAAGATACTTAAGAATTGTCTTGACATCAACTCAATGATCCAATACTGGGTTGGACTAGTATCTGCTGACTACTCCTACTGCATAGCAGATGTCCGGTAGTGTGCATAACATAGCATACATGAGACTACCTATTGCCGATGCATAGGGTCCACGTCTCCTATCCTCAACTTATTGAGGTGTCTTAGGACACTATTCCTTAGACAAGTGAACTCCATGCCTAGAAGGTAAATTACCTTTCTTGGAGGCTTGCATCAAAAATCGCACAAGAATCTTGTCGATATACAATGCCTGAGACAGTGCTATGAGTGTGTTCTTACGATCCCTTATAAGTTGGATCCCTAGAACATAACTCACCTCTCCTAAATCTTTCATTTGGAATTGTCTATCCAGCCAACCCTTTACATCAGATAACACTTTCACATCATTCCCAATTAGTAGGATGTCACCAAGAAAACTACCTTTTTGTCAACAATGCGCTTGTAGACACAAGGCTTATCGACGTTCTGCTCAAAACCATAGGTCTTGATCACATCATCAAACCTGATGTTCCAAGATCTAGATGCTTGATTAAGTCCATAAATGGACCTTTGCAGATTGTAAACTTTTTACTCTTGATCTAGGAACACAAATCCCTCTGTTTGCATCATATAGATGCTCTCGTCAAGATTGCCATCAAGATTGCCATTCAAGAATGCAGTCTTGACGTCCATTTACTAAATCTTATAATTGAAATAGGCAGCAATGGATAAGAGAATCCGAATAGACTTAAACATGGCTACTGGCGAGAAGGTCTCTTCATAATCGACCTCCTCTTTCTGGGTATAACCCCTAACTACTAGCCTTGCTTTAAAGGTCTCTACCTTGCCGTCCAATCCTCTCTTTCTCTTGTAGATCCACTTACACACAATGAGTTTTACCACATCCAGTAAATCTACAAGATCCCAGATTGAGTTGGAATGCATAGATCCCATCTCGAGATTCATGGCTTTAAGCCATTCATCTTTATCAAGATCTTCCATTGTATTCTTAAATTTCAATAGATCATCCACACTATCAGCAGAGACAACATTTTTTCCCTCACCTATTCCTAAATTGCGTTTAGGTTGTTTTACAACCCTCTCACTAAGTCTAGGTGATAATGTATCCTGATCAGGAACAATCTGACTCTCAGATGTTTGTTGATCAACAACTCTTGTTAATGAAGCACTAGTCTCTCCAGGCTCCAACACATTCAATACAATCTTAGAACAAGGTTTATGGTCACTAATATAATTGTCATCAAGAAACGTTGCATTTGTCGATACAAATACTTTGTTATCTTCGGGACTATAGAAGTGTCCACCTCTGGTCTCCTTGGAGTATCCTACAAATAGGCAAACCACAGACTTGGAGTCTAGCTTTCCACTTATGGTCTTCTGCAAGTGTGCTGGACACCCTCATATGCGGAAATGTCGCAAACTAGCTTTACAACCATTCCATAACTTTAGGGGAGTCTTAGGAACATATTTGGATGGCACTATCTTCAAAATGTATGCAGCTGTTTGTAATACATATCCCCAGAAGGAATTCGGTAATGATGAGAAACTTATCATAGATCTCACCATTTCCATCAAGGTTCTATTTCTCAGCTACACCATTTTGCTGAGGTGTATCGGTAGCTGTGAGTTGAGAAACTATCCCATGCTCGACCATAAAGTCTTCAAACTCTTGGTCAAGGTACTCACCTCAACGATTCGATCATAGTGACTTGATAGTCCTACCTAATTGATTCTCAACTTCAGCTTGGAATTCTTTGAACTTTTCAAATGTTTTCGACTTTCGTTGCATCAGATAGACATATCCGTATCTTGAGTAGTCATTTATAAAGGTGACATAATACTTATAGCCGCCTCTAGCTCTAACATTCATCGGTCCGCAGACGTTTGTATGTATAAGCTCCAAGTGGCTCTATAGCTCTAAACCCTTTTCCAATAAAAGGTCTCTTAGTCATCTTACGTTCTAAACATGATTTGCAGATAGGTAATGTGCCAACCTCTAACTCACTTAAATGTCCGCTTTTACTAGTCTGTCTATCCTGTCAAGGTTGATATGACCAAGCCTTAGATGCCAGAGTTACGTGTCATTATTTGGAGAAATCTTATATTGTTTAGTTTTTGGTTTTTCAACCTTAAACATTTCAGTATTGAGCAGTGTAGTATGTATTAACCGTCTTAACATATACAAGTTGTTTTCATTAATTCCTGAACAAATATTCAGACCATTCTTTCTAATAATAACAGACTTATTATTAAAAGAAACAGAATATGATTGTTCTAACAACTTAGAAATGAAAATCAAATTCCGTGTAAATCCAGAAATATAAAAAACATTGTTCAATAATAAAAACTATTATTATTTCAAAATTACAATCTTATTACTCCCACTGCTTTGGTTGACACGACATCCCCCGACCCCAGATGCATTGAGAAGGCTCCCTCCTCTAGCTGTGTCTAAGAATCAGTCCATTGCAAAGAAAAACAAATATGGTTAGTGGCCCCCGAACCACCTATCTAGGGTGAAGAATCATCTTCCACTAAACAAGATTCTAGAACAAGTAAATCATATTTACCTTTCGTCTTCTTCTTCTTGGCTACCTCCTCCAGGTACTGAGGACAGTTTCTCTTCCAATGCCAGGACCTTGTTACAATGCAAACATTTTCCTTTGTCTTGGTCGGTAGAGGTTCCCTTCTTTTTGCTATGGGCCTTCTTAGGCTTGGGCTTACCTTTGGCCTTCCCAGTAGGACCTCTTCCTCTTTTTTATTATTATTAGAGGAGAAAGATGGCTCGACAACATTTGCCTCACCGGTCTTACCCTTGTTGTCCTTAGTCAAAGACTCAAAAGTAGCGAGCTCATTGAGCAATTGTGTGAGACCGAACATTAACTTGTTCATCCCATAGTTGCTCTTAAACTGATCGAAACTCTTCGGAAGAGTCGTCAGTATGATGCTCATTTGATTGAGTTCATCAATGGCCTCGCCATTGACATCTATTGTGTTGAAGTAGGACATCATGCTCAGGACATGTTCCTGAACTGATGTACCTTCCTTCATGCGAGCAAGCACAGCGGAACGAACAGCTTCTTGTTGCTTTTGCTCGTAGGGCTGCCCAAACATAGCTTGCAATAACTCCATGATTTCGAATGCTGAAGTCATTGCTTTGTGCTTTGTGACAAGCACGTCTGTCATAGAAGCCAACATATATGTTCGAGCCTTCTCATCAGATGAGACCCATCGCTGGTATGCCTCACGAACTCTTTGCAAGGCATTGGCAGCAGGTGCTGGAGGACATTCCTCCGTAAGCACAAACTTGAGGTCTTTTGTGACCAATATTGCATTAATATTTAGTTTCCACTTAGTGTAGTTATCACCAGTTAATTTGTCGTTTGCAAGTATTTGTAGTATCGCAGATGACATAATTGCTTAAATAAATAAAACATCGTTCAGTCATATATTAAAAACAAGTGCGAGTGCTTTGACATAAATTTAAACATGATGCATGGACATGTTTAACGAACTAGAACTACCCTAAAACCAGTTACTATACCACGACAATCCAACATACCACAAAGAAGTTAAATTAGTGCGTACTGACTTGAAAATTTATATATATATATATATATATATATATATATGACACAAAGATCCTAATTTTACACATGAAGGATTAACTGAATAGTCATGCAATTTGATCACAGCTAAAGGCTATAGTTTCCTACTTGGTGGGAGGCTAGGAGCACCAGTTTCAAACTAGAGTCTCTAACTAGCGGTCCAGCTATGTAGCACGGATATAGGTATGGGATACGGATACGGTATGATATGGGGATACGGAAAATCTCTAAAAAATTAGGATATGGATATGGCATGATACGTCAATTAAAATAATATATATTTATTTAAAAAATAATAATAATATATGAATACATATTTGATAATTCATTAGAATCAAAATATATTCAGAATCCAAATAAAACATGTTACATAACTACATAAGTAATAACAATGTAACATATTACAAGATCCAAATAAAACATGTCACATAAATCGTAATATATTACAAAATCCAAATAAACCATACATCACATAAGTATTGTTTGAACTCTTGTTCACAAAATTGGCTTTTCTTCTAACAATCCAAATATTATTTCACTAAATCAAAAAAAAATGTCAACAATCAAGCTGCAGGATCGGTTATTAGTTATTATATAAACCCGAAAACCAGAAATAATTATGGGAAAACTATGATACATGCCTGAAAAGTGATACCGATTGAAGTTTTTTCGGTCTTTAAGTTGATTCTTCTTCCTCTTCTCTTCTTCTTCTTCTTATTTTCTTCTTTTTGTGTTTTCAACTTTCTAGCGACCGATTGAAATTGAAATGAGCCCTAGATCCCTAATCTGATATTTTTTTTATAATTTCATTTTGACCCCGTTTGATACTAAAATAATTATAATATTGCCCGAAACGTGTCTTGTACGTATCTCGACATATCCTCACCGTATCCCTTTGTATCCCCCCAAGTATCATCTAGTCAAACTTGTGAAAAAGTCAACGTATATGCCATTTGGCGTATCAGATACATATCCTGAAATATTTGAGGAGTACCTGAACTAGATAAGAGTTGGATACGAGTTACCTCCACCAAATGAAGTATCCATGCCTCCTAACGGTCTGGTCATGTCAAAGAAAAAGAATAACGAGATAACAAAAAATTAATCAAAATTAACGTGTTTCTTTCTTCTTCTTCTTTTTTAATCAAAAGAATAATGTGTTACAAACAAAAAATAATAACTTTTCAAAAAAAAAAACAAAAAAAAAATAAGAATGGCTTTATTGCCGCCCACAAAATATCTTCCTAAATCCATTTTTCTTTTTATACCCATGCTAATAAATTAAAATTATTAATTTTACTTCTTACACCCTTTAAAATACCAAATTATCCTTTAAGTATTTTTATTTTTATTTTAAACATATATTTTTTCTCATTACACCCATTTTTTTCATTTTACCAAATTTTCTCATTACACCCATAGTTTCAGAATTTGTAAGAACAAGTTTCAGATTTCGTATGATGAACTTACTGTTATTTTGATTCAACGTTATTTTAAGTATTTAATCCAACATTAAAAAATCATACAATCAAACGATGAAAAAAATTGTGCTTTTAATTTTTAAGAAAATTGGAGAGGCCTTGTAAGTTGTTAGTTGCAGAAGTAAGTTCGCTACAACAAAACATTCTTGTCGCCTAGTCCTCCTGCACGAACTCTTCCAAATACATAAACATCTGCAATTTAAGTTAGTTAATTATATTGGCTGCATTATTTCTCTTCATTTGCTTCCACCAACGTAAAAAAAAAAAAAAAATCTTGTACCTCTCAACATATACAGTTTCTTTTGTCTTAAAAAAAACTATTTTTTCAATCAACAAACAAACCCATTTTTTTCATTTAAAAATTTGGTTTTTTTTAAACTCCATCGACCAAGTTTTTCGGTTTACAAATCAATTAATTAATAATAATTTGTAGTTGAATTAAAGTAAAGTGGGTAAGTGAGTTGTGTTTGAGATTCGTGTAGACTTGATCGAGTTCTACAGTTGATTTTTTTTAAAGTTATACAATACTACAATTGCGACAATTTTTTATTCAATCACAAAATAATAATAAACATTGAAGTAAACATAACTGAATACATCCGGAATCCATGAAATCAATTCTTTGTTTATCTATTCATGGACTATATGAGAAAAATAATTATATTTCCTGATTGATATTGGGTTTGATTAAGTATACATTATTAGTGTTTATGATAGATTGAGTGTTCAACACATAAGTGTAGAAAATAAATTTAATTTCCAATTATAAAGTTACGTATTTTAAGTAATTAAATGTAACTATATTTTCGAAATAAAAAAGTTTCATTAAATCTCAGTTCAGCGGTTTGAATCGTATCAATAATGAAAACTTTCAAAAAAATATATAATCCCGGATTAATAGATATTGTCAAAAAAAAGTTTTATTAAAATATGGGTGTAACAAGATATTTTGTAGGTTTGCCACCCTAATAATAAGAGTTCATTTTTGCTCATCTCCCTTTCGGGGGGAGGGGGGTGTTCATTTTTGCTCTAAGTTAACCAAGGGTTAACAAATATTATTCTACCTATTTTACCCTTTTTTGATAATAAATAAATAAATAAATAAAATCCTAATAAATCAACAACCACCATCCCCAGAAATCAAATACCATCATCTCTAGAAATCAAAAACATATATTTGAAAAATAAACAGATAATCGAATTTTAGAAATCAAAATCTATCCACCCCTGTTTTTGTAAAAGAAAATAAATAAATAAAATCATGCCAAGAAATCAACAGCCACCATTTCTAGAAATCAAAAACATATATTTGAAATTAAAAAAAAAACAGATAATTGAAATCAAAATCTATCCACCCGTGTATTCATAAAAGAAAAAAAAACATCCCAAGAAATCAACATTCAACATCTCCAAAAATCACCAACCATCATCTCTGGAAATCAAAAACATATATTTGAAATTTTTTCTTAAAAAAAAATGATATTTGAAATCAGAATCTATCCACCACAATCAAAACCCACTTATTGAAACCAAATTTTTTGATTGCATTCCAGAATTCAACCCAGAAACCCAATAGACCACCATTTTGAAGAAGAAACCTAGAAACTAACCTCATCACTCATTTCCCACCAGCAACCAAAGACCACCGAATTCAAAGTAAAATTGAAAAAAAAAAAAGTCAGAGTAAAACAAAAATCAAAGTAAAAAATAAATTTCAAAGCAAAACCAACAAGATTCAACACTCAAATCCAACCACCAAATCACTGCTGGAGGAGACCGCTAGAGTTTAACTGGAGAATATAATCAGAGAGAAAGCCGCCAGAGACGATGAGAAGAGAGAAGATGTTGAGAAGAATTTTTTTTATGAAACTGAGATGAGAAGGTTTCTGATTTTTTTAATATTACTTTTTAAATTTTAATAATTATTAAAAAAATTAATTTAAGTTTTTTTTAACAAATTTACCTATCTACCCCTATTTATTTAATGATATTTATTTATCAAGATATTTGTTAACCCTAGATTAACTTATGGACACATGATATTCAGTGGGGGGCAATGCTCACCCCCATGTTTTAGAAATTAAAATCTATCCACCCCTGTTTTTGTAAAAGAAAAAAAAATAAAATCATCCCAAGGAATCAACAGCAACCATCTCTAGAAATCAAAAACATATATTTGAAATTAAAAAAATAAACAGATAATTGAAATTAAAATCCTACAAGATATATTTATTTAATGACATATTTACTTATCAAGATATTTGTTAACCCTAGATTAACTTGAAAGGGGTGAATAACCCTAATAATAATGATATTAGTCCCATCAATTTAAGGAGTCTTTCTCTGTTAGGTATATAATTGTGACTATATTTATAGCAGACTTAACCATCTCGTCACTTTAAAACTAACCACCTCGTCACTTTATAACTATATCCATGTGAACTGTGAAATCACCTACAGGTGTGAGGATCTAATCTTAAAGATTCGGTTGACATCATCTCGCTCAAACCCTGCCACCTCACTATCGTCGAAGGTATAATTAGGAATGACAACTTTACCCCGCCGGGCCGGGTACCTGGCCTTACGTGGGCCGGAATACCCGGGTAATACCGGAATATTTTTTACTCGGGACCGGGTGAGGAATATTCGGGTACCCGGCCGGTTGTGTACCGGCCCGGGTCCGGGTATAACCGGTTACCCGGTCGGGTACCCGGTTTAATTATTTTTTTAATATTTTTTTAAATCTATCAAATTAAAAAAAAAACCTAAACCCTAATTTTTTCCAAACTTTTAAAAAATAAATTTGTTAAATTAAAAATCATTACCCGATTAAAAGAATACCGGTTAAAATAAATTATAATAAAAAAATACCGGTTTTGGAATCAATTGAAAAAGAAAGAGAGTGAAATGTGGGTCAATGGAATATTTAATGTTTTGTCTATGATTTGAGTTTCTATTATTAATATTATGATATTGGTGTGTTTAATTTATCATAATTAATGTAGTATTTAAATTGTACAAAAGAAAATATTTATAAAAAATTGTAAAAAAATTAAAAAAAAACTGAAAACCGGGTAAAACCTGGTATGGATACCCGGATACCCAGATTTCAAAATCAGGGTTTTTCCTGGATGGATACCCGGACTGTCGAAACCCGGGTACCCGGACTGTCGAAACCCGGGTACCTGGCCGGGTCTGGGTATAAAATATTTACTCAACTAACCATCTCAGATCAAATCCGACGGTCTCAAATAAAAATTAATCTTCTCTTAACGAACACCAACTGCACAGTATTACTCCCCCTAACAATTTTTTTCAATTTTTGTAACAGAGGACTACACTGAAGAACAAGCAGTCGCTCACATTCGTCGACTTCTCGACATCGTCGCCTGCACAAACAGCTTCGGTCCGTCGCCGAATTCGGTCTATCGAGCCAGTACTGGTCCGAAGGATGCCGGTTCGAAGGAATCCGGTTCAAGCGAGAGCGAAGCAATGTCGCCACTTAACGGAGGCGATTCCTCCAAGCCGAAGGCGGGAGACAAGAAAAATGCCGGACACGTGGCGAAGAGCGCGAAGGACGCTGCGGAGAGCATTGAGAAAGGAGACGCCGCCGCAACCGTGTCCATGTGTCCGCCGCCAAGGCTCGGCCAGTTCTACGATTTATTCTCATTCTCAAACCTCGCTCTGCCGCTCCAATGTGAGTTTTATGTTTTCTTGAATTTGATAGGTTTCGGCTTGATTGAAAAATTGACGATTGAACTTTTTTTTTTCTTTTACTGTAATTTTAGTTACAATATCTATCTGATTCTCTGAAGAGTAATAATCAACCTTAATTATTTGTTGATTTTTTTGGGGTGTAAATTGTGTCTCATTTAGACATTAGAAGATCGAATCGTCCATTTCCTGAGGACAAAACCGACGATGATTTCTTTCAAATTGATGGGAGTGTTTATTTAGTTTTTGAAAATTGAAACCTTAATTGACTAATTGTGTTTCATTGTTGTGTTCCTGTGAATTGTTAATACTATGTATTTTGGTTGGGATTTGTGAAAATGCAGGTTCGGGTTTGCAGTGGGAAGCCGATGACAATGGTGGCTTCAAAACAAGGGTTCTATCCTGCCGGAAAACGTGTACTTCTTTGTCACTCATTGGTTAGTTTGCTTCAGCAAATAAGCAGAGCTTTTGAAGCTATAAGTTCACTTTGATCTCTGCGACTTTATATTTTGATGTAAATTTGTGACTAGCTCAATGTAAATTTATGGAAATTATAAATTTTGCTTGCAGGCGTACAAAGCTATCATGAAAGCTTTCACTGAACACAACAAAGTGAGTATACTTAACAAGATATTTTCACGCTTTGATTGAAGTTATCAGAGGAAATTGTTGTCCATTTACATTTGCCTTTTGTTTTCGTTTTAGTTTGGCAACCTTCCTTATGGTTTTCGGGCAAACACATGGGTTGTCCCTCCAATTGTTGCCGATAACCCTTCTGTTTTCCCACCACTTTCTGTGGAAGATGAAAACTGGGGAGGAATGGGGGTGGGCAAGGAAGAGACGGTAAACATGACAACAGACAGTGGGCGAAGGAGTTTGCAATTTTGGCAGCTATGCCTTGTAAGACGTCAGAAGAGTGGCAAATTCGTGATCGGAAAGCCTTTCTACTTCACAGTTTATTTGTCGACGTTTCACTTTTTAGAGCTGTTGCAGCAATCAGGAATCTCATTGACAGCAATCAGCACTCTCTAAATGATCCTGCTGCATCAGTTTCGTATGAGGAAAGAGTTGGGGATTTAGTTATTAAGGTGACAAGAGATGTGCCGGATGCAAGTGTAAAATTGGATTGCAAAAATGATGGGAGTCAGGTTTTCGGAATGTCTCCAGAAGACCTTGCTCAGAGGAATTTACTAAAAGGCATAACAGCTGATGAGAGTGCAACTGTTCATGTGAGTGCATCATTTGTTTGAATGCTTGTTGCAATTTACTGAAGAAGATTGTCTTAATTGCTGAGTTCACCTTTTGGTCTTGCAGGACACTTCTACTTTAGGTGTAAATATTATTAGACATTGTGGTTTTGTGGCTGTTGTAAAAGTTTCGTCAGAGGTGAACTGGGAGGGGAATCCAATTCCTCAGGACATTGATATTGAGGACCAGCCTGAGGGAGGTGCAAATGCATTGAAGAAGAAAAATGAGAGGCCTGGACTGGGCCTAGAAATTAGCTTTTGTTTTTGCTGCTTCGGGCTTTTGCCCTCCTTCACCAAAAAAAAAAAAAAATGAGGGGCCCAAAATTGCTTAGCCTCACAAAAACTACTTGTGTATGTAGGCTTGTGTACAAGAAAAAGCCTTGCCTCACCTTATCCTCCTATCCACCTCTCTCTCGTTCTCTCTCTATATTTCGTCTCCATTTCTCTCCTCTATCTAGATATAGTTAACTATATCGTCTTCACTCTTGACACACAACACTATCTACTTCTGTTCCCAACTTTTCCTTTTCTTTTCTTTTTTCTCTCCTCAAACTTTTGAATTTTGATATGCAAACACTCACTTCAATTCACTTCTCTTCCTCTTTTATCTCAACAACCATGTAAAAAAATTCGTTTCTGGGTTCTCTTCATAATTTTCTTATCTTTTTCTCTTCTGCTTCATTTTCCCAGATAAGGAAATTATTAATCGGCAGCTCTATTTTGTATTGAATTACTGCAAGTTCTTTCTGTTTTGAGCTTTTTCAAGCTGTTTAATATTGTTTCTTTTATTGAAAAAAAAAACCTGAAACTCTGCTGAGATTGAAGTTTCTCTGTTACTCAATTGCTAGTTAGTTATTAACACTGTTTTTTTGTCATTGAAGAAAAAAGAAACCTCTGGAAATTCTGCAGAGATTGATAGCTGCTCATTGAACCAATTTTTGCGAGTAGTTTTTTGTTTATCGGTGGAGGAAGATTCAGTGACAGAGTCTGAGTGTGCATGCAGAAATATAATTTTTGTCAATAAATTCAATTGAGTTAATAGTATTTATCGACAACCCAATTCAATTAGCAAGTTTTATAACCAATTCAATACTTTTGATGCACAATGGCTCCCAAAACAGGCAAGGCAAAGCCACACAAAGCTAAGGGAGACAAGAAGAAGAAAGAAGAAAAATGTATGTTTCATTCTCTTATATCTATGTACATTCTTTAATTATATCTAATTTTCTTTTCTTTCTTAATTTTCTGTTTGCTTTCTGAGAAAATAACTCATGCCCAGATGAGTATTTCTGTTTGTATACATGTATTTGAAGCTTCTATCAATTCGTATCAAAATTTTCTCAACAATTTGTTTCTGTTTGGTGACTGAGAAAACAATGGAAAAAAAAAACCCATTTATCATACTTAGATGATTTATTGTTGTTATATATATTTAAATCCAGTTGAATAATTATGTTGATATTGTAATTATGTTTTATAGCTGATTAATATCATTTTATTTAAAGCTTCTATCAAATTATCACCAATTATATTCATTTGGGTTTTTGAGGAAACAAAGTGTTAGCTAGCTTATTAGATTAAATTTCATTTAAGCTTTTTGTCAATTCTTGTCCTTTTTTTGTCAAACTTTTGTGTGGCAACAAATTGGTCCCTTCTTTATTTATTATAATTAATTTGCTTAATTCTGAAAAAAAAAACAAATTATACTAATTAATTTCATAATGTTTACAGTTTTGCCAACTGTAATCGAAATTACCATTGCAACCCCCGACGACTCGCAAGTCACACTCAAGGTACGAATTTCTTTCCTAAACCCATCCCCGTAAGAAAAAAGTTTGAGGGTTGATGTCGGAACACATCACATCATTTTTTTTAACAATTACTTAATAACGATAATATTAAACTTAAGTTCACATACAATGAGACACATGAATGAGAGAAATGATATGATATATTTGTCTGATTGAAACTTATATCTTTTGACGTCACTGATTAGTCGTTTTGCCCAAATTTACAAGCTATTTATTTATTTAAATGTTTTTATAACATTGGAAAATTTGTTTTGTAATAATAGGGTATCTCTACGGACCGGATCTTAGATGTGAGAAAGCTTTTAGGGGTCCATGTCGAGACATGCCATTTGACCAATTTTTCTTTATCTCACGAGGTACTACTACTATACTATTACTATTTACTACTAATCACTTGCTTTCCTTTAATTGTATTTTCACCCCACCACTTGTTGCTCACGTGCCCATGGGCCCGCAGGTTTTACAATTTTGTGAAAGATCTATTTTTACTGTTGATATCTGGGCTTTCCTTTTCTATTATGGAATCAGAAACCTACGATTAATTAGCTGGGACCGCTAGTTGTTACATTTACTATTATGATAATTTTCTTAGATCGTGTGATTCATACTAATTTGATCTGATGGTATAGATTAATTATGATAATTAGATTTAATTTCTGTGAATAAATCATGAAAATTCATGTTCGACAATATGAAAATTTTCCTAATTATTCATTGAAAGTCATTCTCTTATATGATATCCCTTATTTTAACATAAAGTAAGGATCTCCATGAAATCCATCAATTTGAATGAATTATGATCTGAATTTTTTTGTGAATGATAAGTTCAATGAAATCTATTTGTATACAAAATTTGAAAAATTTTCAAGCGATACATTTAATTTTTTTTTTCATTTTTCCTATTTTTTCGCCATTTTTCTGATGCTTCATATTTAATAAAATTGAGAAAAAAGAATTGCAGTGATTGAAATTTTTTTAAATTTTGTATACCCTTAAATTTCATTGAACTTATCTTCTATAAAAATTTAGATCAAAATTCATTCAAATCGATAGATTTCACTATCAACGTAATTTCATAGACATTCGGTCTGAATGCTATATGAAGAACATAAGCCAGATGACGGAACAGGAAGACCTAGGATGTAGAAGATCAGAACATGAGTGATTCGGCAGATTTGGATTCTATATATCCACTCATGTGGTACTTCATTATATGAGGTTCTTACTTTATATTAACATAAGAGATCCCTTATGAGAGAACCATTCCTACCTTCAAATATGTCAAAACCGTTCCTTAAAATTTCATGAAATTTTCTTTAGAAACAAAGGATTATTACATTTTTTGGGAGATAAAATATTATCAAAATTCAAAGTAAAAAGGGTTCCTGGAAAATAATGGTAATATATATATATATATATATATATATATATATATATATATATACACACACACACACACATATATATGACACAAAGATCCTAATTTTACACATGAAGGATTAACTGAATAGTCATGCAATGTGATCATAGCTAAAGGCCATAGTTTCCTACTTGGTGGGAGGCTGGGAGAACCAGTTTCAAACTAGAGTCTCTAAGTGGCGGTCCAGCTATGTAGCACGGATACAGATATGGGATACGGATACGGTTAGTACTGGCAATTTGGGCCGGGCTTTCGTGGGCCGCCCGAACCGGCCCGTTAGCAAAACAGGTCAAGCCCAAGCCCAAGCCCGTTTCGCTGGCGGTCCAGGCCGGGCCCCCATTTAGAAAATCCGGGCCGGGCCAGGTAAGGCCCGCAAAGCCCGCGGTCCAAATTTTTTTTTGATTTTTAAAAAAAAATTTGAATTATAGGGTGGCTTTTGTAATTAGCCAGGTGACTGTTAGAGGGGAAAATAATATTCAAAACTTTTAAAAATTACATTTTTTAAAATCTTTTATAATTTTTTCCAATTATACCCTTACATAACTTTTTCCTATAAATACCGCATCACCCTCACCTCATTCTCTACATTTTTTCTACTTCCCTACTCTCTTATTCTTTATATTCTCTACAATCTCCAACATCTCTCACTCACTCTTTCAACTATTTTGAAATTTATTTTATTTATTTAATATATTATTTATATACTATAGTATACTATTATACTAATATACTATACACCATACATTATATATTATATATTTACATACCTCCCACTCTCTAGTCTCTACATATTCTAAGGCTCTTACTCAAAATTATTACAACGTATAAAAAATAATATTGCATTAAAAAAAAAATTCGAAGCCCGACGGGCCTTTAACGAGCCGGCCCGTTATAGGCTCCGCCTATCTCTACACGGGCGTTGGACTAAGGCTGGGCCCCCTTTTTTGTCTAACAGGCCGGCCCGGCCCGGCCCGTTTTTCATGACAGTTCGGGCCGGGCCCTGTTTAACAGACGGACCTAATGGGCCGGCCCGGCCCAAATTGCCACCACTAGATACGGTATGATATGGGGATACGGAAAATCTCTAAAAAATTAGGAAATGGATACGGCATGATACGTCAATTAAAATAATATATCTTTACATTTAAAAAAAATATATGAAAACATATTTGATAATTCATTAGAAATCAAAATATATTCAGAATCCAAATAAAACATGTCACATAACTACATAAGTCATAACAATGTAACATATTACAAGATCCAAATAAAACATGTCACATAAATCGTAATATATTATATATTATAAAATCCAAATAAAGCATACATCACATAAGTCTTGTTTGAACTCTTCTTCACAAAATTGGCTTTTCTTCGAACAATCCAAATATTATTTCACTAAATAAAAAAAATGTCAACAATCATGCTGCAGCATCGGTTATTAGTTATTATATAAACCCGAAACCAGAAATAATTATGGGAAAACTATGATACATGCCTGATAAGTGATACCGATCGAAGCTTTTTCGGTCTTTAAGTTGATTCTTCTTTCATTTCTCTTCTTCTTATTTCCTTCTTTTTGTGTTTTTAACTTTCTAGCGACCGATTAAAATTGAAATGAGCCCTAGATCCCTAATCTGTTATATTTTTTATAATTTCATTTTGACCCCTACATTTTTGAAATTATAATTTGACCTCGTTTGATACTAAAATAATTATAATATTGCCCCAAACGTATCCCGTACGTATCTCGACGTATCCTCACCGTATCCCTTTGTATCCCCCAAGTATCATCCAGTCAAATTTGTAAAAAAGTCAACGTATATGCCATTTGGCGTATCAGATACGTATCCTGAAATATCAAGGAGTACCTGAAGTGGAGAAGAGTTAGATACGAGTTACCTCCACCAAATGGAGTATTCTTGCCTCCTAACGGTCTGGTCATGTCAAAGAAAAAGAATAACGAGATAACAAAAAATTATATCAAAATTAACGTGTTTCTTTCTTCTTTTTTTTTAATCAAAAGAATAATGTGTTACAAACAAAAAATAATAACTTTTCAAAACAACAAAAAACAAAAAAATAATAAGAATGGCTCAATTGCCGCCCACAAAATATCTTCCTAAATCCATTTTTCTTTCTATACCCATGCTAATAAATTAAAATTATTAATTTTACTTCTTACACCTTTTAAAATACCAAATTATCCTCTAAGTATTTTTATTTTTATTTTAAACATATATTTTTTCTCATTACATCCATTTTTTTTCGTTTTACCCAATTTTCTCATTACACCCATAGTTTCAAAATTTGTAAGAACAAGTTTCAGATTTTGTATGATGAACTTACTGTTATTTTGATTCAACGTTATTTTAAGTATTTAATCCAACATTAAAAAATCATATAATCAAACGATGAAAAAAATTGTGCTTTTGATTTTTAAGAAAATTGGAGAGGCCTTGTAAGTTGTTAGTTGCAGAAGTAAGTTCGCTGCAACAAAACATTCTTGGCGCCTAGTCCTCCTGCACGAACTCTTCTAAATACATTAACATCTGCAATTTAAGTTAGTTAATTATATTGGTTGTATTATTTCTCTTCATTTGCTTCCACCAACGTAAAAAAAAAAAAAAATCTTGTACCTCACAACATATATAGTTTCTTTTGTCTTAAAAAAAACTATTTTTTCAATCAACAAAAAAACCCATTTTTTTCATTTAAAAATTTGGTTTTTTTAAACTCCATCGACTAAGTTTGTCGGTTTACAAATCAATTAATTAATAATAATTTGTAGTTGATTTAACGTCAAGTGAGTGAGTTGTGTTTGAGATCTGTGTAGACTTGATCGAGTTCTACAGTTGATTTTTTATTTAAAGTTATACAATACTACAATTGCAACAATTTTTTATTCAATCACAAAATAATAATAAAAATTAAAGTAAATATAACTGAATACATCCGAAATCTATGAAATCAATCCTTTGTTCATCTATTCATGGACTATATGAGAAATATTATTATATTTCTTGATTGATATTGGGTTTGATTAAGTACACATTATTAGTGTTTATGATAGATTGAGTGTTCAACACATAAGTGTAGAAAATAAATTTAATGTCCAATTATAAAGCTATGTATTTTAAGTAATTAAATGTAACTATATTTTAGAAATAAAAAAGTTTCATTAAATCTCAAGTCAGCGGTTCGAATCCTACCAATAATGAAAACTTTCAAAAAAATACCTGATCCCGGATTAATAGATGTTGTCCAAAAAAAAAGTTTTATTAAAATATGAGTGTAGCAAGATATTTTGTAGGTTTGCCACTCTAATAATAAGAGTTCATTTTTGCTCACCCCCCTTTCAAGGGGGTGAGCATTACCCCCCCCCCCCCCCCCCCCAAATGCCATGTGTCCCTAAGTTAACCAAGGGTTAACAAATATTATTCTACGTATTTTACCCTTGTTTTTGTAATAAATAAATAAATAAAATAAATCCTAATAAATCAACATCCACCATCCCCAGAAATCAAATACCATCATCTCTAGAAATCAAAAACATATATTTGAAAAAAAAAACAGATAATCGAATTTTAGAAATCAAAATCTATCAACCCCTGTTTTTGTAAAAGAAAAAAATAAATAAAATCATCCCAGGAAATCAACAGCCACCCATCTTTAGATTCAAAAACATATATTTGAAATTAAAAAAAAAACAGAAAATTGAAATCAAAATCTATCCACCCCTGTTTTCATAGAAGAAGAAAAAATCCCAAGAAATCAACATTGAACATCTCCAGAAATCACCAACCATCATCTCTGGAAATCAAAAACGTATATTTTAATTTTTTTCTAAAAAAAATGATATTTGAAATCAGAATCTATCCACCACAATCAAAGCCCACTTTCTGAAACCAAATTTTTTGATTGCATTCTAGAATTCAACCCAGAAACCCAATAGACCACCATTTTGAAGAAGAAACCTAGAAATTAACCTCATCACTCATTTCCCACTAGCAACCAAAGACCATCGGATTCAAAGTAAAATTGAAAAAAAAAAGTCAGAGTAAAACAAAAATCAAAGTAAAAAATAAATTTCAAAGCAAAACCAACAAGATTCAACACTCAAATCCAACCACCAAATCACTGTTGGAGGAGACCGGCAGAGTTGTACTGGAGAATAGCACCGGAGAGAAACTGCCAGAAACGATAAGAAGAGAGAAGATGTTGAAAATAATTTTTTTTTATGAAACTGAGATGAGAAGGTTTCTGATTTTTTTTAATATTACATTTTTAATTTTAATAATTATTAAAAAAAATTAATTTAAGTTTTTTTTAACAAATTTATCTATCTACCCTTATTTATTTAATGAAATATTTACTTATTAAGATATTTGTTAACCCTAGATTAACTTATGGACACATGACATTCAGTGGGGGGGTAATGCCCACCCCTCATGTTTTAGAAATCAAAATCTATCCACCCCTATTTTGTAAAAGAAAAAAAAAATCATCCCAAGAAATCAACAGCCACCATCTCTAGAAATCAAAAACATATATTTGAAATTAAAAAAAAAACAGATAATTGAAATCAAAATCCCACAAGATATATTTATTTAATGAAATATTTACTTATCAAGATATTTGTTAACCCAAGATTAACTTGAAAAGGGGTGACTAACCCTAATAATAATGATATTAGTCCCACCAATTTAAGGAGTTTTTCTCTGGTAGGTATATAACTGTGACTATATTTATAGCACACTTAACCACCCCATCACTTTAAAACTAACCATCTCGTCACTTTATAACTATATCCATGTGAACTGTGAAATCACCTACAGGTGCGAGGATCTAATCTTAAAGATTCGGTTGACATCATCTCGCTAAAACCCTGCCACCTCACCATCGTCGAAGGTATAATTACTCAACTAACCATCTCAGATCAAATCCGACGGTCTCAAATAAAAAACCAATCTCCTCTTTACGTACACCAACTGCACAGTATTACTCCCTCTAACAAACTTTTTCAATTTTTGTAACAGAGCACTACACTGAAGAACAAGCAGTTGCTCACATTCGTCGACTTCTCGACATTGTCGCCTGCACAAACAGCTTCGGTCTGTCGCCGAAACCAGTCTGTCGAGCCAGTACTGGTCTAAAGGATGCCGGTTCGAAGGAATCCGGTTCAAGTGAGAGCGAAGCAACGTCGCCGCATAACGGAGGCGATTCCTCCAAGCCGAAGGCGGGAGACAAGAAAAATGCCGGACACGTGGCGAAGAGCACGAAAGACGCTGCGGAGAGCATGGAGAAAGGAGACGCCGCCGCAGCCGTGTCCATGTGTCCGCCGCCGAGGCTCGGCCAGTTCTATGATTTCTTCTCATTCTCAAACCTCGCTCCGCCGCTCCAATGTGAGTTTTATCTTTTCTTGAAATTGATAGGTTTCGGCTTGATTGAAAAATTGACGATTAAACTTTATTTTTTTTTTCTTTTACTGTAATTTTAGTTACAATATCTATTTGATTCTCTGAAGAATAATAATCAAACTTAATTATTTGTTGATTTTTTTTTGGTGTAAATTGTGTCTCATTTAGACATTAGAAGATCGAATCGTCCATTTCTTGAGGACAAAACAGACGATGATTTCTTTCAAATTGATGTGAGTGTTTATTTAGTTTTTGAAAACAGAAACCTTAATTGACTAATTGTGTTTCATTGTTGTGTTCCTGTGAATTGTTAATACTATGTATTTTGGTTGGGATTTGTGAAAATGCAGGTTCGGGTTTGCAGTGGGAAGCCGATGACAATGGTGGCTTCAAAACAAGGGTTCTATCCTGCCGGAAAACGTGTACTTCTTTGTCACTCATTGGTTAGTTTGCTTCAGCAAATAAGCAGAGCTTTTGAAGCTGTAAGTTCACTTTGATCTCTGCGACTTTATATTTTGATGTAAATTTGTGACTAGCTCAATGTCAATTTATGCAAATTATAAATTTCGCTTGCAGGCGTACAAAGCTATCATGAAAGCTTTCACTGAACACAACAAAGTGAGTATACTTCACAAGATATTTTCACACTTTGATTGAAGTTATCAGAGGAAATTGTTGTCCATTTACATTTGCCTTTTGTTTTTGTTTTAGTTTGGCAACCTTCCTTATGGTTTTCGGGCAAACACATGGGTTGTCCCTCCAATTGTTGCCGATAACCCTTCTGTTTTCCCACCACTTCCTGTGGAAGATGAAAACTGGGGAGGAAGTGGGGGTGGGCAAGGAAGAGACGGTAAACATGACAACAGACAGTGGGCGAAGGAGTTTGCAATTTTGGCAGCGATGCCTTGTAAGACGTCAGAAGAGCGGCAAATTCGTGATCGGAAAGCCTTTCTACTTCACAGTTTATTTGTCGACGTTTCACTTTTTAGAGCTGTTGCAGCAATCAGGAATCTCATTGACAGCAATCAGCACTCTCTAAATGATCCTGCTGCTTCAGTTTCGTATGAGGAAAGAGTTGGGGATTTAGTTATTAAGGTGACAAGAGATGTGCCGGATGCAAGTGTAAAATTGGATTGCAAAAATGATGGGAGTCAGGTTTTCGGAATGTCTCCAGAAGACCTTGCTCAGAGGAATTTACTAAAAGGCATAACAGCTGATGAGAGTGCAACTGTTCATGTGAGTGCATCATTTGTTTGAATGCTTGTTGCAATTCACTGAAGAAGGTTGTCTTAATTGCTGAGTTAACCTTTTGGTCTTGCAGGACACTTCTACTTTAGGTGTAGTTATTATTAGACATTGTGGTTATGTGGCTGTTGTAAAAGTTTCGTCAGAGGTGAACTGGGAGGGGAATCCAATTCCTCAGGACATTGATATTGAGGACCAGCCTGAGGGAGGTGCAAATGCATTGAATGTGAATAGGTAATTTAATTCGTTGCCTTATTTTGTGACTATTGAACCAAGATGGGCTACCAATCAATTGTTTGTTTTGTTGAATACCTTCCATTTCCAGGCATGAAATCATATAAAATCCACACTTAACTATTTTCCTGTTAATGCACACATGTACACAGTGGAAAGCAAATAAAAGGAGATAAAGATAGAAACTATTATGCAAACACACACATTCAAACTTACCTTTTCACGGAACTAACATGTCATTTTCTTTTCTTAACTATTCAGCTTAAGAATGCTATTGCACAAGTCATCCTCACCTCAATCCTCTAGTACAGTTCAGCGGTCTCAAAGTGCAGATTTTGAGAATATACGGTCTGCTAGATTGTTGGTGCGGAAAGTAATAGAGGATAGCTTGCAGAAGTTGCAGGGAGAACCCTCTAAACACACCAGATCAATTAGATGGGAGCTGGGAGCATGTTGGGTGCAACATTTGCAAAATCAGGCTTCTGGGAAAAATGATTCTGAGAAAACTGAAGAAGCTAAGCCTGAGCCTGCTGTCAAGGGTCTTGGAAAGCAAGGTGCACTACTAAAGGATATAAAGAAAAAAATTGATGCCAAAATCAACAAATTTGAAGAGGGCAAGGAGATTCCTGCAGATAACAACCTTGACATGAAAAAGAAAACAGAAACCACTAACCAGAAGGAGATGGAGAAACGAGATGAGGAAACGGAAAAGCTATGGAAGAGGCTTCTTCCTGAAGCAGCATATTTGCGCCTCAAAGAATCAGAAACAGGTCTACACCTTAAGGTTTGCTTTCAGGTTCCCAGGAGAACTATTATCTGCCAAATTTGATCTATCTAGTTCTTTTCTTCTTTTAATACTAATGTAGCAAACTTATCTGCTAGATTTTCGAGTGTTGATTGTGAAGCCTTCTTATATCGGTGTGCTTATAGAACATAATTTTCCTTTTTGTTATATTGGACTTCCATTTCTAATTTGTTTGGTCGGTTCATGTGGCAGTCACCTGATGAATTGATTGAAATGGCTCATAAATACTATACTGATACTGCTCTTCCAAAACTGGTTAGTTCCCCAAAAACCAACTCTTTCTTTTCTCCTCAGCTGTTTTGGACTTAATTTGTCTTGTTGGTATGACCTTGAATTTACTAGGTGGCAGATTTTGGTTCCCTTGAACTTTCACCAGTTGATGGAAGGACATTAACAGATTTTATGCACACCAGAGGTTTGCAAATGGGCTCCTTAGGGCGTGTGGTAATTACTTAATTTACTTTGCACCTCTGTTAAGTACTACTCATTGCCATTTTGGTTCATCTTTTAGTATAAAAAGGAGAGAAAGTTTTGAACTTAGATAAAATAGGTATGGTAGTCAATTGCACGAAGTCGTATGATTATTTGGCACTCCCATATCTTATTGTTCTCTACAGCAAAGGATCACATTGATTAAATCAATTAGTGTTTTCAAAAAATTCATTAAAGTTATTCCTTAGAAAAGAATTTCAGATAGCTAAGTATAGATAATTTTGTTTATTGTAAGAGACTATTTGTCTTGTTCGTCAATAAACTTGATGAAAGAGAGAAAAAGATAAGAGGTTTTAAGGGATCCTGAAAGTAATGAGCCAAGTTTAACATAAATCGATTCTATATGTTGTTCACCACTGTTGTTTCATTATATAATCCCAAAGCTTTATACTAGTATAATGTTTTGTGTAAGATGCTGGTAACTGAAACTGATTTAAGTAGCTATGTGGTGGAGCATCTTGCGGGTTGACTTTCTTAAGTTCTTCAGCCTTAACAGTTTATCCTACTGAGTTATTAGTTCTCGTACTTCTGATGTGGCTACATATCATATAATTATAACCACACTATTCCCTGCCTATTCTTTATTAGTTTTCAGATTTTTTTTTTCTTGCTTTTAATTATCTTTTCCTGGACATTCTAGGTTGAACTTGCAGATAAGCTCCCCCATGTGCAATCCTTATGTTTACATGAGATGGTTGTTCGAGCATACAAACACATATTGCAAGCCGTTGTAGCAGCAGTTGATAATGTTGCTGAATTGGCTGCTTCAATAGCATCATGTTTGAATATATTGTTAGGAACAGTGTCTACTGAAAATGCTGATGCAGATATCAGGAATGATGATATGTTAAAATGGAAATGGATGGAAGCCTTCCTCTTGAAGAGGTTTGGATGGCGATGGAAAAATGAAGGCTGCCAGGATCTGAGAAAGTTTGCTATTCTTCGTGGGTTATCTCACAAGGTTATACCTTCTTGCTATTATTTGAGGCACCTCAGAGTGAATATACTCCATCTTCGTTTCTTAATGAAATGATTTTTGGCAGGTCGGGCTTGAACTTGTTCCTAGGGACTATGATATGGACACTGCATCTCCTTTTAGGAAGTCGGACATCATAAGCATGGTTCCTGTGTATAAGGTACGATAATAATTCACAATAGATATTAGATTGGATCTTGTTATTGTATTTTTCATTTTTTAATATTTTTTATTCTTATCTACAGCATGTTGCATGTTCATCGGCTGATGGGCGTACACTATTAGAATCATCCAAGACTTCCTTGGACAAAGGTAAATTGGAGGATGCCGTTAACTATGGCACTAAGGTATGGGATAGTTTCTCTATTTTTGATTTTTGATGACACGTTTAACAAAAATCACTAGTAATTTTGAACTGTTTTTTCATATTGAATCTTGAAGGCACTCTCAAAACTTGTGTCGGTATGTGGTCCTTATCATCGAATGACAGCAGGAGCATATAGTCTTCTGGCTGTAGTGCTCTACCATACTGGGGATTTTAATCAGGTATCATTGAGTACTAGGATGCATCATATGGCTATTAATATGTGCTGGCATGCATATGTATGATATTATCTTGGTATAATTGGGCATTTTGGAGTTGTACATTGAAAATGGTATTCCAGTCTGTCACATTATTCCGGAATTGAGTACCCATGCTGAATGCATGACAAATTCCAGCACAATTATGACCCCAGAAATTTTGTGGTTTTTATTTTCTTTCCATTTTAGCTTTATGAAGTTTGACATAGTTAACCAAGCATTATTCTTTGTAAATTTTCTTTTTCAATAGACTGACCCTTTCACATTATACAGGCAACCATTTACCAACAGAAAGCATTGGATATAAATGAGAGAGAACTGGGACTTGATCATCCTGATACAATGAAAAGTTACGGGGACCTAGCTGTCTTCTACTATCGACTTCAACATACAGAGTTAGCACTGAAGTATGCATTGATAAACTTTGATTATTTTTTTTCCTTGATGTTTTCAATTACACAGTGGCTATCTCATGATTTAATAATTGACTTTTAAAATGCCGATTTTGATATTTAATAAATTGGGATTGATGGCTCAAAAAAACACATTTCACTGTCAATAGTTAATTTTTAAGCTCTGCAGCTTTTTAACTATGATAATATTGTTTGTAGTTTTTTTGGCATTCGGGTCACTGAAAAGGTTTCAATTTTAAGTGTTTGGTGCAGTACGGGATTGGGCTAAAATAGTCCAGTCCAATCCAGCGTACCAAATGTACCAAAAAAAAAAAGCAGTTATATTCAGTGAAATGGTTTGTTTGTTGACTTGCATCAAGAGGATATCCTCATAAAGGGTTTATGTTCATGTTTTTCTTATTCTAGGTATGTCAATCGTGCGTTGTATCTCTTGCATTTAACTTGCGGACCTTCTCATCCAAACACGGCTGCCACCTATATTAATGTAGCAATGATGGAAGAAGGTTTGGGGAATGTCCATGTCGCCCTTAGGTACCTGCATGAAGCTCTGAAGTGTAACCAAAGACTACTTGGAGCTGATCATATACAGGTAAAAAATTTCTCCAAGATTTCTGTCTTTTTTCAGACAAAAAGATGTTGACCAATTATTCAATTTGTTACTGATGTATCTGTCTGGGCCAAATTGAAACAACTTATACTCAAAATGCACAATTGGTGGTGGGGAAGTTTTGGGGGTGTGATTAAGGTTTTTGAAAGTTCTTACAAGTTAAAGCACTGAAACCACGTTACTTTTAGAAATATATAAACCTTAGAAAATATAATTGGGTTGGATGATGGTCATTGGTCAATAGGTTCATTCCGAGCTTAAACATGATTGAACCGAGTAACTAGGTCATATATAAGGTTTTTGCCTTGTATTTCTGTTTTAACACATCAGGTTTGTTCAGACTGCTGCTAGCTACCATGCCATAGCAATTGCTCTCTCTTTGATGGAAGCATATTCCTTGAGCGTTCAGCATGAACAAACCACCCTACAGATACTGCAGGCCAAACTTGGGCCTGAGGATCTTAGAACACAGGTAAGTTTCAATTCTGCTATCCGATGATTGAAGCTCATTTTATATAGTGATGCATACATATTCCACAAATTTGAGTCGATGAATGTTTGTAGGATGCGGCTGCGTGGCTTGAGTACTTCGAGTCCAAGGCTCTGGAGCAGCAAGAAGCTGCACGCAATGGTACCCCAAAGCCAGATGCCTCAATCTCCAGCAAAGGTCATCTAAGGTAATACTTGCACATTAGTGTGTTGCATAACTTACATTCAACTGATAGTCTTCTGTCCATCAATGAAGAGCGCAAATGTTAAGTTGCTTCTCCTTGTGATCTTTAATTCAGAAAATAATGTTTGTGGTTATCGAATCAACATTTACGCATATACCTTCCAAAACTTATTGATAGAATTTAGTGACCAAATTTTGTAATATTTCATATCTTAGAGTTGTTCTAAATCATCTGATGTCATCTACAATTTACCTCTTGGATCAGTGTATCGGACCTTTTGGATTATATTACCCCAGATGCAGATATGAAAGCAAGAGAGGCCCAAAGGAAAGCCCGTGCAAAGGTGATAAACTCCTAACAAATCCGTGGTTTCATTTCTTACATTGCTCATCATATCTGATTATCTGAATATCTCTGTGCTGAAATAATATGATTAAAAAATTTCCCTTTGTCATACAGGTTAAAGGAAAACCAGGCCATAGCTGGGAAACGAACTCCTCAGATGAATATCAGAAGGATGAAATTTTGTCACCCACTTCTCCCGTTGTGGAGAATTCAAGTGATAAAGAGAACAAATCTGAAGCTCAACATGCAGAAACTAAGAATGAGAAATCTGATTCAGTCCTTCTAGATCAACCGGTATTGATTAACAATGATGACCTGGTGCAAGATGACACCTCAGATGAAGGATGGCAGGAAGCTGTTCCCAAAGGTCGCTCACTTACAGGTCGCAGGTTTTCTGGTTCAAGGAGGCCAAGCCTTGCAAAACTGAATACCAACTTTATGAACGTAACTCAGTCGTCAAGGTATCGAGGAAAGCCCTCTAATTTTACATCCCCAAAACCAATCGCAAGTGAATCTGCTGCTTCCACTGGATCCAACCTTCCTGTTACTAAAAAGTTTGCTAAAAGTGCAAGCTTCAGTCCAAAGCCAAGCAGTGCAAGCCCCTCCACTGGTGGAACAGATAAATCAGCCCCAGCTAGCCCAGCTACAACTGAACAACTTTCCAAGTCTGCACCAGTTAGTAGTTCAATCAGTGTTCAGGCGGCTGGAAAACTTTTCTCCTACAAAGAAGTTGCCTTGGCCCCACCAGGGACAATTGTGAAGGCAGTGACTGAACAGTTTCCAAAAGGAAATCTTGCCACGGAACCAAGTCCTCAGGTAAGTCAGGAAGCAACTACGTCAGTGATCACCCCAAGTGATGTGACAGCCGTGAAAAATGTAGAAGAAGAAAAAGTTCAGAAACCTGTAGGAGAAAAACCGATTCTGGATTCTGAGAAAGAAACAAAATGCCATGTCAATGAAGAACAGAAAACTGAAGTCAGAGAGTCAGCAGTTTCTGAATACCCAAAAAAGGATGCTGCTACTGAAAACATTTCTGCAGAGGCCGGAAAAAAGCTAATAATTGCTGAAGCTGGAAATGTTGAGACATGTCCGGTTAAGGATTTAAGTACAATTAGTTCCAAAACTGAAGATTTGGAACCAGGAGCATTTGAGACATCTCCGGCTACCTCTCTTGATCTAAACCCTCTATCTGTTTTAGTTGAAAAAACAATTTCCTTGCTGGAAAAAGATGCCTCCGTTCCGAAAGAAGTGGTTGATGAAAATTCGCAGGATCAGCCCAATGGTGACATTAGCGTTAAGCTGTCACCAACTGAAGGAGAAAAACAAGATGAAGCGGAAACTATAAAGGAGACAACCAAGAAACTTTCTGCTGCTGCACCACCATTTAACCCATCCACAGTTCCAGTTTTTGGCTCAGTACCAGTTCCTGTTCCTGGTTACAAAGATCATGGAGGAATTCTGCCCCCACCAGTGAATATACCTCCTATGCTTGCAGTTAACCCTGTTCGTAGATCACCTCATCAGTCGGCTACTGCCAGGGTTCCATATGGTCCCAGGCTGTCTGGTGGCTATAACAGATCTGGGAATCGAGTTCCACGAAACAAACCTGGTTTCCATAACAGTGAACATACTGGGGAAGTGAATCACTTCAGCCCTCCCAGAATAATGAACCCACATGCGGCTGAGTTTGTTCCTGGCCAACCTTGGGTTCCAAATGGCTATCCGGTGTCTCCAAATGGTTATTTGGCTTCTCCAAATGGATTCCCTGTATCTCCTAATGGCGTTCCAGTAATGCCAAATGGATATCCAGCATCTATCAATGGTCTGCCGGTGACTCAAAACGGGTTTCCCACTTCTCCCATTGGTTCAGTAGATTCGCCAAGTATTGTAACCGTTGATGTTGGAGCTGAAGCCGTGGCTAAAAACATTGAATCTCTAGGAGATGAGAAGTCCTCAACGGAAAATAAGGATGAAAAACAGCCAGTTGAGGAGAAACTTCCCGAGGATCAACCTGTACATAATGAAAGTGCTCATCCTGTAATGGATGAAAAACCAACAAACATTGCCCCAGTCGCCAGCAACACTGTTGTGACAAAGGAAAATTGCATTGACAAACCACAACCAGTTGAGGGAGAACCAGGCAAATGTTGGGGCGATTACAGTGACAGTGAAGCTGAGGTAGTTGAGGTTCCGAGTTGAACGAGGACCATGAACTTTTCTTAGATACGAAATGTGTTAGTTATATATGTTCACAGCCTGAGGACTGTATAGCTGTGAGAGATGCGAAAATGTTCAACCCGTAATCACTGGAGACCGGGTAATAATCGGGAGGAATTTTATCCTATTCATTCTATCCGGGGCACTTCGTGAATATTTTCTGATGTAATTCAGCTTTGCTGCAGTGAGAAAGAAGATTGTTAATAGGCTGGTATGTGAAAGAAATATACCACGACTATGAGAGGATCTGTTCAGTAGTTTTCTGGTTGCTTCATGTCTTTCCATTTTATTCTCTTTTTCCAAACAGATAGTTTTCTGGTTGCTAAACACTAATAAACTCGAAGATTTTGTAATAAACTTGAAGATTTTGTAATTCTGTTGTCATACACCTAGGAATCAAGACTGCATGGAACGTATGCAACAATAAATATATTAGTATCTTGCATTTAGCTAAATATTACTCTGTTCACTTTTAATACATTTTGTTTATGATGTTCTTTTCAAAAAAAATTTATTAAGGGCAAAAGACATGACTCAAATTCATAATTTTACTGATATATTGGGAGGCTTATGATAACATGCCACGACATAGAAAAAAATAATAGTTAAAAAATATAAAAAAAAATTATATTTTACAATTTAGTTTTATCAATTTTAAGTTTTTGTAATTTGGTCGCCCAACTTCAACCGTCATCGGCTATGCAGAACTCACACTACCTTCGTTTTCTGACCCAATACTTTTACACCCTGTAATTTAATAAATTCGCCTTTAGGAGAGAATTTTTTTTTAACCAAATGAAATTCGTCAAATTCATTTCTATCTAAGATGTGGTAAAATTTCGTTTTTAACTAACATTTCTAGTAAAAAAGACTATGTTGCTCTTAATGAATTACATGTCATACATGTTACATAATGAACTGGAAACATATTACATGACAAGCTATTATGTGTTCATCATAAACCCAGAAATTAAAGAAATATGTTACATGATGAACTATAAAATATTACATAGCTGAATATCATGCAATGTTTATCAGAAACCCAAAATTTTGGAAAACTTCAAAATTGATTTTGAAAATCACGACATAATTAAAAATAGTGTCAAAACCCATAAAATATACACCAAACAAACAATTCTTAGCTATTTAAAGCATTAAAAACTCACCGTATGGTGGCCAGTAGGAAGAAAAAGGGATTTTGGAGAGAGAAAGTGATGAACTACGAGAGAAGAAAGAAATAGAAGAAGAAAAAAACTCTAAGGGCATTTTCGTCATTTTCATGTTAGTTTTGAATACGATTTTATTTTGAAAATAAGGTTAAAAATGAATTTTGATTTCAAAAATGGGTTAGATTTGTCTATTTCATCTTTAGTAAATATATATATATATATATATATATATATATATATATATAATAGGGGTAATTGCACAAAAATCCCCTGAGGGTTGACAATATTACACGAATATGACAGTTTTGGTCATATTAACAGAAAACCTACCTAACATTCCATAAATGTTGTACAAACATCCCTTTTTGTAAAATTTATACCAGTTGACTCATAAGTGTTTAGGGCAATATGGTCTTTTTCACCAAATATAAAAAATAAAAATAAAAATAATATAAATTTTTTAAGAAAAAGAAAAATAAAAAAATGGAACATTTCCCGGGACCCATTTGTCAGTTTGAAAGGATATGTAATGATTTTTTTTTTTTATATAAAAAAAAAAACAAATGCATTAAAAAAGGTGATTTTAGTTTTTAGATCAGGGTTAATTGCATAAATAACCCCTACAGCAGCCCTAATTGTAGCCATATACAAATTTTGTTCATAATTACACAAACATCCCCTACCGTTAGAGGGTTGCCGCTAACACTTAACGGATGAAGGATAATATTGTCATTCTCCCACGTGTCAGATTAAAATAATATATGATGATTTTTTATTACTAATAATATTAAAAAATAAAAAAAAAGTTAAAAAAGAAGCAAAATTAATACCAAATATGTCAAACACTTTCAAGTTTTAATGGAGATGGGGTGTCGCTATATCTCACTGAGACAGAGATGGCGCTCCATCTTCGAGAGCGCCGCTCCATCTAGCTGCAAATTGAGCCACTCCATCTAGATGCAGATTGAGCGGCTCCATCTCAGTGAGATGATAGATGTGCACTTGACGCATATGGGCAAATGATGGAGGTTCAATTGATGAGCGATGGAGGCGGCTAGGTGGACAATGGAGGAAGATGGGATGATGATGGTGCGATGGAGGTGGATGTGCAGATGATGGAGGT
Organism: Dipteronia sinensis; assembly: GCA_033220585.1. NCBI lineage: Eukaryota > Viridiplantae > Streptophyta > Magnoliopsida > Sapindales > Sapindaceae > Dipteronia > Dipteronia sinensis. The sequence continues at coordinate 67,553,518 of CM065638.1, read as the reverse complement.
GGATGGAGAGCCTATGGGAAGATGATGGAGATGCGACTCCATTGTCGAAAATACGACTCGATTTTCGAAGATGAAGGCGCTCCATTTTGAGCAATGTTCCATCTGGAGCAGATTTGCTCTATCAACGACGGAGATGGAGCAGATTTGCTACAGTTTTAATAATTGAATTTCTGTTTTTTTTTAACAAAAATCGATGTGGTTTTGATTGAAGGAGAAGACTTTGATTATTGCAATTGAGTTAGAATACTGTAATATATTTGGGTTTCTGGAATTGATTTTGTGGTTTTTTGTGGAATTGATTTTTGGTTTTTGTGTCTGGAATTTGGTTGAAAAAATTTGGATTGTGTTTGGGTAGTGAGCAAATGTAAGAAAGAAAAATATTGAGTTGATGATTGAATTTGTGTTGTTTGAGTTGATGATTGAATTTGTGTTGTTTGTTTGTTAAAATTTTATAACTTTATTTTATTAGTCGTGTTGATGAAATTTTTGTTGTTGGTGGATTTGATGATTGTGTTTGCAGTTTGATGTAAGTCGAAAGAAGAGAGATTTGGGGTTCCAAGATTGGTTGTTGAAATCTGGAACCCAAAAAAATAGATTTTTTTTTTGTTTATTCAAAATTTGTTGTTGAAGACGAAGAAAAAAAATGGCATAAATCTTATTTTTTTAAATGCATTAAATATATTGTCAAAAAAATGCTTAAATATTAAATTTAAAACAATAAAATAAAAGATAAAATAAGTAGCAATGTTATTTTAGGCATTAACAGCCAAAATTGTGGTCAAAGGTTAGAGTTGATAGAAGTCGACTAACTACACGAGATGTCTATGTAATTATAATAAAAATTTATATATGAGTGCAATTAGACCTAATGTCAGGGTAGTGTGTGCAATTATCCCTTTAAATAATAAAATATTAAAAAAATAAATTAAAGACCACATCTAGAAAAGATCTCAAAAGACATGCTCATACAAATTTTCAATGGATTCAAATCACCCAAAAAATGGTATCTCAATTTGTACCTAACCAACCAAATTGGTCTATGTGTATACGTTTTTTAAAATAATTAAATATAAATGATTGTGTACACATGACCCAATTTAGTTGGTTAGACACAAATTGAAACACCATTTTTTTACAGGTGATTTGAATCCATTTTCAATAATAAAAAAATTGGTTTCAATGGTAATTCTCAAGATTTTTACATTTCTAGCACACCCACTCAGAATAATTCTAGTAAAAGTTAGTAATGATGATGATTAACTATATATTTCTTAGAAAATCACAAATACAAATACAACAACATGAACTTCTATGAGCTCTCTCAACAAAACTGCACACACACACACACTCTCTTCTTGGTTTTACAATTCAAAGCCAAACAAACATCAATATCAACAAAAAATAGGATTCAACAAATGTCCTGACTACATGCCGTCTACCTAAGAATTTTTTTTATATTTATGAATAAGCTAAAATTAATATCCACAGGTTGGAGAATTACGGCGAAAATCCATAATAACTAGAGTGGCAGTGCAGTGAGTAAGTGCACCTAAAACAACAAAAAAACATGGAAAATCTGATGGCTCTGACATGCAATGTCAAATGCGCCGGGCTTCCATCTCTCCGGTATTCTACTGACATAAAAACCAGCACCTACTGTGTACAGTAGACTCATAAGCAGCTCGTATCCGAGGGATAGGGATATATGGGGATGACCCCAGTGGAGGTACAATGCATGTGAGGCAGGGATCACCCTAAAGAACCCCATGACTAGGAACAGCGTACCGCGCAGGGCACGAAAACAAGGAGAGGATAGAACATGTGTGAGGAGGGTGATGATGGCAAGGACACCAAGGACGGTTATGGAAGTGAGATAGATGGTTACCAGATGTGGAAATGGTGAGAAATGTCACCTTTTTTGAGCTGTGTTGCACCCACGTCACTGCTTTAATAAGTTATGTTTAAAAGGCACCTATTATGGTGAACTGCCAAAATTGCCCTTAAATAATCAATTTTTTATTGTCTTTGTCCTTCCATCTCCATACTTTGAACACTGAACGCAGTAACTTCTCCTCTCTTTCTCTCTCAACAATAAATTTGTCTGAAAATAAACTTGTCGACGTTCTTCAGCACAACAAGGTAATATATTTTTGAAATACTTATTTTTATCCTTCATTTCTAAAATACGTTCCTTTTGTAAACATGAAGATGGTTTTGTGAAGTTTGAATCTGTGAAATTAGAATCTCCGATCCTTTTAAAATTACCTCCGAGCATATTAGTAAAGTCTTTGATCCTTTTAATAAAAAGCTCGGAGCCAAAGTAAAAAGCTCGGGGCTCTTATTAAAAAGCTCAGAGCCTTTACTAATATGCTCGGAGACTAATTTAAAAAGCTCGAAGCCTTTAGTAAATAGCTCGGAGCTCTTATTAAAAAGCTCGGAGCATTTACTAATATGCTCGGAGCCTTTGGAAAAAGCTCGGAGCCTTAGGAAAAAAGCTCGAAGCCTTTACTAAAAGCTTGGAGCCTTTAGTAAAAAGGTCGGAGCCGTTAGTAAAAAGCTCGGAGTACTTATTAAAAAGCTCAGAAACTAATTTAAAGGCTCAAAGCCTTTTTCATAGCCTTTATGTTTATCATAATGGTTTGTGGTGATGAATGTTACAGGAGAATGAATCGGGTGAGAATAGTAATATCTTATAACGGCGATGGGAGCAGTTACCCGACGGAAGTCTGAGGTTTGTTGGATCCGATAACCAAGGAATGTATGTGTCAAAGAATATGAGTTACGAAGAATTGGTATCGATCGTGCATACCATTGTGAAGTATGATGTAAACAAATACAATGTTGATCTAGAGTCAATATCAATCGTTCCTGGCGCTACATGTCGCACATTCGTAAGAAATGATGATGATGTTCAGTTTATGTTAGGGGAAGATCGGGTGATCCCTCAAGTAAGTGTTAGTCTAATTGAGAGGGAAGCTGGAGATGTGATACGGAATGATATTCTTGCTCCTGAAAATACCCAACAATTTGGATCCGCTAGCGGTAGCAACCAAGTGTTCACACAAATGAGTGCCACTGAAGGTGGGGAAAACATATGCGTTGTCCAACCGGTAGTGGTCGACCATGCAGATGTTGGTGAATCTCAATTCGACGATATGTTTGGTTGTCGAATTGAGATGAATGATGGGCTGTACAATGAGCAATATAATGAGTTGTACAATAAGCAGAACACTGAACCGAACCTTGGGCCGAACCAGGTGGATAATGAGGTAAATATTGATCTGGTAGATCATGTAGAGAACAACGATCAAGAGCCTGTCCAAATTCAAAGACGTGGAAGACGTGTAGAAGGAGTTAGTTGCACTGGAGCTGATATGCTTGGTACTTTCGAGGTCCGGCATAATGTATCTGCAGATGAATATGATAATACCACAACGTGGGTTATTCCGGGAGCAGATTCATACTCGTTTGGGATTGGTAGAAGCACAACCTTGGTAGCAGAAGAACCTACAAGCATGATTTATAAATTTCAGTTCTTTCCGACTAAAAAGGATTTGAAGAGACTAGTTGGCCTTTTTGCAATGCGGCGAAACTTCGAATGGAAGGTGAAAAGGTCCAATAAGACAACATTACATCTGGTTTGTTTGATTGGCAACTGTACGTGGAATTAAGAGCGGTGAAGAGAGATGAAGGGACGTACTTTCAAGTAAGAAGTTTTGTCAACGAACACAGTTGTCCCTTGGAGGAGATTCACCGTCGCCACCGACAAGCTAGTGCAATAATAATTGGAAAAGTGGTTGCACCTAGACTTCAACAACAAGATGGTCGTCTCATACATCCCAAGGTTATAACCGCTGATATGAAAACAATGTATGGCATCCAAATCATGTACAGTAAGGCATATCAAGCCCTGCATTATGCATTGTCACTAACCTATGAGACGCATGAAGAAACCTTCTAGCTACTGTTGTCTTTTGGTTAAGTTCTGGAACAACAGAATCCTGACACAATCACTGACTTACAGTGCGCTGACGACGGTAAATTTTTGTACTTTTTCATGTCGTTAGGGGCCTCACTTAGAGGTTTCCGGAGGTGCATATGTCCTATTATTGCAGTTGATGGTACCCATTTGAAGGGAAGATTCGGGGGTACAATGTTTGTTGCAACTGCACAAGATGGAAACGAACAGGTGTATCCAATTGCTTTTGGATACGACGACTCAGAAAACAACCTTTCATGAGAATGGTTTTTGTGCCATTGGTCATATAGATGATTTGGTTTTCATTTCCGATCGACATGCAAGCATTGAAGCATGGATTTCTAAAGTGTTCTCTTATGCAACTCATACCATATGTTGTTGGCACTTTACCAAAAATGTGAAGAAGCGATTTCACAGAAAGGATGTTGCCGCCATAATGGACAAAACAGCTAGAGAGTACACTAAATTCAAATATAATCGGTACATGGATGAGTTACGTAACCTGCATAAGAATGCTTTGGATTATGTTGAAGCTGCCTGTCCATACAAATGGTCCTGTGTACACTGTCCCCAACGAAGGTACAGGGTGATGACAACAAATGTTACAGAGTGCATAAACTCATGCCTGAAATTCGCATGGCAACTCCCTATGTTGACATTGGCAGAGTTCATTAGGAATATGTTACAGCGCTGGTTTCACGATCGCCATCAAACTGCATAGTCCATGTGTCATCAGTTGACCGACGCATCATATCTTGTGATGCTGAAACATGTCGAGAAGTGCGGTTATATGACTGTCAATCCAGTTGATTGGAACATATTCTCCTTTAAACGGTCCAGAAAGCAGTGGACTGTTGACTTAGCCCGGAAGACTTGCACATGCAACAAATTCCAAATGAATCATTTTTCTTGTTCTCACGAACTTGCAGCGGCAAGGTACATTAACAGTTTACAGTCATACGCTATATTAAGCAAACGTGAAAGTCAATGTTTTAATTTTTTTTGTAGGAAGCAGAACTTGGATTTGACATCTCTGTGTGCAGACTACTACAAGAGACATACACTTATTGATGCATACTCAGTTCTTATTATGTATGTTGGCCATCCTTTTTCATGGGTAGTGCCATCTGACATCGCTGAGTGGGTGGTTTTAAATCCAAAGATCAAGAGATAATCAGGTCGCCCAATGGCGGGTCGACATGCCTAGTCTTCGGAGAGGACAACCACCCAATCGTGTAGAATATGTGGACAATCAGGTCATAATAGCAGGAGGTGTTCTAATCCGCACTTGATTAATGAAGGTCCGAGCAGCATTGTTCCCGAGGAATACCGTCGCAAGTGTAGCATATGTCATGAAATTGGACATAACAAACAGACATGCCCTGACACTGAATCTACTGTGGATTGAATCGAGCCATTGATACTGATTTAATTTTCATTATTTAGAATTGTATGACTTTTTCATTAACTTATTGTTTAATTATATATGGGTGTTAATTATTACTTTTGTTATTGTATGAAATGCGTGTCTTCTACTTGTAATTGCAAACACTTGAAATTTTAAACACAAATTTCATTACTATAACTGTTTATACATCGACAACTACAACATATCATGGGACTTGGAGTTACAAAAAATCTCCACAGCCATCTTCTCTCGTATGGTGCCCATATCGTCTTCTGACCAATCGAACATCCCCCTATTCGCTAGTACGTACTCCATCAATCTCAAGGTATGGGCACCACAGTTACCCCTACGACGCACCACATGAACAACCGTTACAATTGAAGTTTAAGTTTAATAAAACAAACTTTAAGTTCAAATGGTGTTCATACAGTCATACCCTCTAGTCTGTTGGGGCACATATGTTGTAGACACTATGCTTACCCCAAAGGGCTTATTCCGCTTCTCGTACTTCTCATCGCCCCTTGGTTTGGCATCGTGAAACCCCACCTGATGCAATATCGAGGGTAGAAACCACCGCAATGGAGTGACCCGCTCTTTCCTAATCTGCATGGGGACTTCCTGTCTGAACGGGTCTAGCAAGTGGATCTTCCCTGTAGTGAGGTCGACGCTAGCCACGAGCCAATGTTGGCCACCAATGTTGCACAGAATTAGAACCTGTAGGTGTTTCAAGAAACTTTTATGATCAAAATAAGATTTATTAATTCAACAAATTGAAAACCATAACTGTATAACACTTACCGCATCAACCTCGTGCCATGGTTGGTTCCTTACCGGGAGCAATCCACGTACCGTCATCATATCATCAGGGGACCATCTATACTTCAACACAGACCAGTTCTTTGGGGCTTTGCCCACAACATCACGAGGCATGATTCTCCACCACTAAAACTCTAGCATTAACTGAAAATAGATAATGAACCGAAACGTTAGAAACAAGATGAAACACAACAAAGCAACTACGAAAACAGTAGATTATAAACACTTACGTAGAACTGAGAATCCAATAAGTTCATCCTCTGCATGTAGACATTGGGGAATGCTCACTGACGCTTCTGTAAAATGTGCAGGTACGCGTCCATATGTTGACAATATAAACATCATACATTGTTAGCATTCCTCCATAAGTTAAACAACCTTAAAAGACAATCGAAGTAAGGAAAGTACCGTGTCCTTCAACTTCATGAAGTTGATTTGCAACCGGTGGAACCAAGTCACAGGCACGGGGGTCATCGGATCCACATCACGTCTGCATAATTTTCAATTAATTAGATAACCAAGTAATTTAACTAAGGTGTTTCAAAATAAATTCACAATATTATAATACTTACAATTCCCCTGTCACGTTCCTCTTGTAGGCTTGGTAAGCCGCAAGCTGGTTAGCGTCTACCAAATTATTGGGCCTGAATGTATGTGCTGATGACATGAGCAGTGTCTTTGGCCTATTCGGTCGACAAGGGTCAGTGTATGGGCTCAACAACTGTCAGCCTCGCTTGCGAACCCGCTGCTGCCTATGCTGACCATGGACCGCTGGGGGGTGTTGGAAGGAGGAACTTTGTCCCAGTAGATCACGTGGAGGGCTGCGATGGGCCCTGATAGACCTGCGGGGTGGGCTGTGACGGGATGGACCGGTAGTGTCACTGGGGGTGGAGAGCGACATGATCGAATAGAGGAGTGGAGTGCGCTCTGGTGGACCGCAGGGGTGCGCTGTATGGATCGCCTGGTGAGGTCTGGTGTCTGGTCTGGTGTAGGTCTTTCGTTACCAAGATTTCGTTTATATTATTTTCCACTTTGTATAGTTTTCTCCGATTAATTTTTCATTAGTGAGGATTTATAAAAGTGCAGATGACATTACTGAAAATAAATAAATAAAAGATTTCATCCATCTCATACATTCATCACTTGTAATTGTTCGAAATAAAATTAAACACGATGCATGGACATATTTAATAAACAAGAAATAAACCCTAAAAATTGTTGCTACTCAACGACAATCCAACATACCACAAGCAAGTGTAGTCTTAGGGTCGGTCAAGTACTTGTATGTTGGATCGAGACATTCTCAGTTAAATGATATACCAAAATAACCATTATTCTTATATCATTCAACCATCGTTTGTTTTAGTCAGGATCTTAATAAACCTATTTTATTAAATCCTTTGTGAATGTGACCCATCATTTCAAATCTCATGAACTTAATTTGAGAATTGCTGCCTTATGGTCAGTCATTCCCAAAATAAATTCAGAAATTTTATATGTTAGGAAGTCAACCTTGATATTGACTCTCATGGAAACTTTCCTTAGGGAGGACGAAAACAAAGCTGTCTCGAGGCCCCACTTGAATCTCACGGTGTTAAACTAACGATGGAGATTGTGGGACATATTGTAATATATCCATCAGCCATTCACTACTTTCCAGTTAGGGTTTTCAATTATTAATGCACCTAGATTCTACTAAGAATTAACGGCTAATGTAATTCTAAGTGTTTAGGGCATTTTAATAAATTAGTAGAATCTCATTCTTTGAACTAATTATTAAACTATCTGATTTTTTAACAATTAAAAAATCTAGTTTATTAATCTAATTCTAATCTACGTAAACCAATTTACTAAGACTAGAATTAATAATGTGATTTACCAAGTTTTAACTATTAAAACTAAAACACATTTTTCAGTCCAATTATTATTAGAGCCTTAATCAAATTAATAATAATAATAATAATAATAATAGGACCTAACAGATAGCCCATTATATGAATTACCAGTTTTATTAATCACATTAAAAAAAAAGCACATAATATGATAGGCTATTATGCATGTATGACATTTAATAAAAAATGTATGTATAGGCACTGTTAATCTATATGGCATGTGTATGCATGACAATGCCTTAGTTATCATATAATAAAAAGTATATAATGAATTGACCGAGTACGATGAATTTATCTAACTTAAAAAAAAATCTAATTACAAAAAATATTCAAGGCATTCATTGGTCTTCTTGTAATTCTATAATCTTCAAATCTTGTCTTCTGAATCTTCTGCCTCTTTTGGGCCCAAAAATCAAGTCCAACTTGATTTATTTTTAATGGACCATCTCATGGATTAATTCCCTTAAAGTCCAAATGTTACTCTAACATTTTTCGGAGGCCTAGGATTTCCTAAAATCAGCTCAAACACGCTCGTGTACACGCAGCCCTAGAGCTTGTGAACGTGCAGCCTTAGCGCATCATGCTGGTGGCCGTGTTCGTGAGCATGGCCACGTTGCAACGTTACCGCTCTCGCAAAGGAAGTATGTGACTGCTGCACCAAACACACAACAATTGAGTGTTGCGTACAATTGCATAATCAATGTAAAATATTGTATGCTTCAGCGGTGCATCACACAAATGCATAGGCTTTGCACATCTGTTGCTGTACCAATAAACACAACACGGTGTATGTTGCAGCAGTGCAATTGTGCAACAGTTGCACTTGGGTATGCATGACATCAGCACAAAACATAACAGCATAATAATTGAATGTGTTGCAATACTGATATTGAATATTGCATTTGTTGTGCATGCAAGCAACTATTGGATGCAACAGTATTGCTTTTACGTGACAATCACGCATGTATTGCGCCATCGCACAACAGGTTAGTGCGGTTGCTGTCCTGCGCCTTCCGGATCATCGATTTACATCAATAAAATAAATTACAGTATATAAAAAAAATTATAACTCAGAAATTATATTACATCAAAAAATTAATATTACATTTAATATTCAAAACCCTAAAACCCACCATACCATACAATTATCGATCAATCATGCTTAATTTTTTTTTAAACACCATACATTCAATAGATTGTGCCTACACATATATACATGCAATTAATCAAGAAAAAAGAGAACGATTTATTCGAATATATCTTACTAGGACTTTGATACCATTTGTAAGCCCTAGAGTCGAGCAACGGAAGGGATTTAAAAAAACTTTTTAATAATTTTTAAGCGATTTTAAAACCGTATACGATATATAAGAATAAATAAAAGGTAGGATTCGAAATCATACCTAAAGGCTAACTCCTTCGTTCTTTAATTCTTGAGTTTGCTTTCCGATTTGTACCGCTGGATCTTCCTCGCTATCTCCCAGATTCCGGTAACTGCGTGTGGGCGCGTCACGGGCTTCCGGAGGTTGAATGGAGGTATAAGAAATACACATAAAACAACTCTTGTTTCCTATGTGTGGAGTTCAGCCACCATGAATAGAAAAAATTAAAATAAACTTTTTTTTTTCTTTTTCTTTCTCACTTGGCCGCACCCCCTTTCTTGTGTTTCTCTTTTTGTTGTATGTTATGCCTCAACCTCTCAATTACATTAATTAAAAGAGTTTTAAAGATTCACACCACTTGATAAGATAAAATTAGTTTTTAAAATATCTAATATTCAAAAAACTAATATTCTTTATCTTGTTTTAAAAAAAATATCAAATATTAAGAAAACAAAATAACATGATATCTTATATCACGATAGGGTTACTAGTGACCTAGATTATATAGAATTCTAAATCCCATTTAATTCAACACTGTCACTGTGATTTGAAACCATGACCTGCTAAAGATTAAATAATCAATATTATTTTATATCTTTGCTTTGGTCTTGGTTCGAACCCTTGACCTCCATAAAATAATTAATTCTATTAAATAATCACATTATTTAATATAATTAATTATTAATTCATTGATTAAAAAATCATATAATTTAATTAATTGTCTGAATAAAATTCTTGTTACTTTCGTAACATAATTAATTGGACCATCCAATTAATTAACCGAGGCATTTGTTACCATCAACGTTCCGGGGCTAGCAAGGGGACCTAATGGACCCACAGTTAGGGATGGGCGTGGGGGCACAATCGGGCGGGGGAGGGTACCCCCACCCCCACCCCCATTCCTCAAACCTCCCCCCACCACCTCCCCCAAAATCCATTTGGGAGGACTAGACCTCCACCCCCAAAACCTATTTCCCCCCATTTTATTTCCTTTTCAATTCTAAATTTCAAATTTTCAATCCGAAAAATAATAAAAACATAATAAAATAATATACAAAATCCAAAATACAATAACTAGTGATACTAACCTAACTACTAACTATTGAGTCGGTGACTATTGTAGTCAATAGTCATGTCACTCATGTTCATTTTAATACTTTAATATATAATTTATAATTTTTTTAATTGTTAAAATTTTTATATATAAATAAAAAATAATATATATATATATATATATATATATTATTTTGGGGGCCCAATGGGGTTTTGGGTTTGGGGGGAGGTACCCCCACCACCTCCCCCAAAATATGTTTGGGGGCAAAGTTTGACCCCGCCCCCACCCCCACCCCCACCACCACCCCCAAAACTCCATGAGGGCCCGTGGGGGATGGGGCCCCATGGGGAAACGTCCATCCCTACCCACAGTCTTGAACTCCAATAATTCTTAGAAAATTAATTAAACTCTTTAATTAATATTTCATGATTATTAACATCGGAACTACTCCACTAAAAACCCGAGAATGCACTCTCGTAACTGTAGATGTTTTTACACAAACCAAAAACTAAGTGTCTATCGATATAGCCAGTGTTCGAAAAAACGCTCTAGGCGGCCGCCTAGGCGTTGTGTAGTGTTCCACCGTACCGAATCTAAGAATTTCGGTCTAAAAATCGGTCAATGGAAGTCAACGGCGGTCAAAGACCGAGTTGGACCGATTTTTATGAGATTAATCGAACCCAAAATGGTGAAAATCAAACCCAAAATCAACTTTCCAGATCGTGAAACATCACAAGCATCAACCAAAACCAAAATAAAACCAAAAATCAAAATAAAGTTTTCTTGCAAATTGATTCAATGGAAAAAATATAAGCAAAATCAACACACAAATTAGATTCAAGTGTTGTTGACAAACAAAACCCACCAAGATTTAATGAAAAATAACTCAAAAACAACCTTAAACGGAGGAGAGAGAAAGCTTGAATGAGAGAAAATGGCGAAAGAAGGAGAAGAGGCGTGAAAGAGAGATAGAAAGAGAAGAAGGCGTGAAAAAGAGAGAGAAGAAAAAGATTTTTTTGACTTTTAAAAGCTGATTTGTAAAATAACAAAACATACCCTCTGTAAATACAAAAATCTAAAATATAAAATAAGAAATAAAACTATATTAAACAAGTACAATACTATATTAAACAAAAGGGAATTATATTGATGATTTTGTTTGAATTTCGTTATAATATAAGTTTTATTATTGGTTTTATAGGTAGAAAAAAATAAAAAAAAATAAAAAAATCAACCGCCTAGGCGCTAGGCGCTGGTCTATCGCCCAGCTAGCGCCTAACGTTTACTAGAACCATGGATATAGCTATTACATATGGTATGATCATCTACAAGTAGTTCATAATTAGAGCTGGGTCATAAAGTTTGTTATACCCCTCTAATTATATCTTTTCCATTAAGTACCATTGATTCTGTAATGAACAATTATATCCCTCATTCCTTTACGGAAGAAGGAAAGCGATCTTAATTGTTCAAGCCCTGAATCAACTCTTAAGGGAACTACTTCTCTACTTCTCGCAAGAAGAAGTAGATTCCACCATTGTGTACGCCACAAGCCAAACCACGATTTCAAGATACTGAGATATTGATCGAGAATGCTACTCCGATCTCACCCATGGTAAATCAAAAACCACGATCTAACCTGAAGGAGTCAGTAAGACACTCATGATTAAGATCACCTATATACATCCATCATTTGTCGATATATATGAATCTCCCCATGTAACAGATATTGGTGAGAGATTCATATAGATCAATGCCCAGTCCTATATGATCACATCATATAAGGTGCCACCATTTTCATATCACCATATGAGTAGTATAGGATAAAACCACTGTACATTACGGAATGGACCGCAGCTGTAGATTAACCACAAATAAAGTACCCAAATTTATTTGCTCTCTACGGACTCTTTAGATTGCACGTCTCAAACTGTATTCCTATGTATATGACACTCAGATACTCAGTTTGAGATTATATCCGACAATCTTGGATGTTTAGCACACATGATATAAAAGTATGAGACATATAAATTGAATGAAAAGACTACTTCTTTTATTTATAATTTATTATCATTTACAATATACAAGCTTTATAGAAAAAACAAACCCCAACAATACATCTTCATATCGGTTATCCTACTTGGCTACTACCCTCCTGCAAACACCCCCATCGGTCACCTTGTTAGGTAACCGCTCCCATCCCGATATCCCTTTACAATGTTCCATAACGCTCTCAAAAGACTTAGAAATTTTTGTACGCCAACAGGCAGTGTATAATGTATCCTCGTTTGTGTGATTAATAGAAAGTGCATTGCACCCGGTTGTATCACCATATTCATCATCCCCCATCGCTTTTAGGATCGGTCCTGGATATCAGCGTCGGTCCCGACTAATCAGACCAGGTAAACCCCGGTACTATTATTGACTAAATCAGGCAAACACCCTTCCCGGTCCGAACCAACCACGGAGCACTGGTACTTAGTGGTCAACTGGTGTCCCGAAGGTCACACCCGATTTTCAAGATAACATTTTTTTTTAATATTTTTTTAATTGATATAGACCTCAATCATCTAGTAAAATGAGGATGATGCATCGGTAATGGTCGGAATAGCTCAACTGGTAGAGCAGAGGACTGAAAATCCTTGTGTCACCAATTCAAATCTAGTTCCTGACATATATATTGAATTTATAGAAATATCTATTCTACAAATTAAGTGATATGAATCCATATACATATTGATTAATCGTATAGAACATGATACATACATATTTATTCATCTAGCTAGGTATTTAGAAATGGACCCCTCGCTTTCGCTACGACTCCGGTGGGTTCCTTTAACCATGCAACTGCCTATGAGTTGCCAACTCATTCTTTAACAGACACGTGGTCAGAGCCCTACTCTTCTCACACTGCTTAGGAGCTTACGGTTTCATGTTCTATTTCACTCCCCGATGGGGGTTCTTTTCACCATTCCCTCATGGTACTGCTTTGTTATCAGTCACCCAAGAGTATTTAGCCATGCAAGGTGGTTCTTTCGGCTACTAGACTCTCACCATCTAGGGTGCAACACTCCATTGCTTCGCCTAGCAGCATGACACTTGTATTGCTCTCCCACAACCCAGTTTTCACGGTTTAGGATGCTCCCATTTCTCTCGCCGCTACTACAGGAATCACTTTTACTTTATTTTCCTCTAGCTACTATGATGTTTTAGTTTGCTAGGTTGTCTCTTGTCTGCCCATGGATTCAACAACAGTTCGAAAGGTTGACCTATTCAGGAATCACCAAATCTACACTTATTTTCAACTCCCCTAAGCATTTCGTCGCTTATTACGCCTTTCCTCGTCTCTAGGTGTCTAGGTATCCTCCATAAGCCTTTCCTTGTTTGAACCTCACCCTTGGATCCGCTGTGATAATGAGAAAGAATTTTGCATATACGCATAAATCGGTCCATGAAGCTCAGAATACGGGGTGCATTCAATACTCCCAAATCAAAAGGGGGTTGATATGTAAAAATTGAACTAAGTCGTAATATTTGATTAGTTGTACTTGTGTGTAAAACATATTTTTTTGAATTGGATTGATTCTACTAGTGGTGGCGACGTTTCGATTTCGGGGCGGTTTCGGTTCCTTGGCCACTGAAACCGTAACCGAACCTAGAAAACCAGTTTGGTTTTCGGTTTCGAACCACCGGTTAGGCGGTTCGGTTTCGGTTTCGGTTTGGGCCGGTTTCGATTTCGGTTTCGGTTTTTTTTTTTACAAAACTTAATTTAAAAAAAATGTCCCAACAACAAATTTTTTTTTGACAAATTAAGAAAATTTGTGGGACATTTAACATTTTATATAGTATTGAAGCATTTGTAATAAAATGAAATTAATATAAAATATTCAATACAATTATATAAATATACAATTGAAGCATTTAAGTATTTAACAATGTTGAAAATAAAATAAAATGACATTGATTAATCATTAATGGATTCAAAATTACAATTGCAGATAAATTAAAAAAAAAAATTATAAATGGACATTGAATTCAAATATACAATTTAACAAAGTTGAATTTTAAAAAAAATCGGTCTTGCACTTAATTTGACTTCAATTAAGTTGCCTACGTATCCTCCACCAATGTAGAGGAATCAAAGGCCATGTAGTTCTTTTACCTTTAATTAGATGCTCGGTGTTGAAGGTTGGAAGTTGGAATGGAATCTAATCGCTGCCTTCCGTTCCCGTGGTTTGTTCATCTTCGAAAAAACCATTCACTATCTCCGCCTCGATTTCTTGTTGTCGGTATTTTGCCTTTGTCCAATCATCAACACACATAACCGACCATCTTGGTTCCAAAATATTTCCAACTGCACTAAATTCTTGTTCCACAACAACGGTAGAAACCGGTGTTCCCAGAATTTGTTTGGCAATAATAGCCAAAATTGGAAAAATCTGTTCATGATCCTTCCACCAAACCTGGATAATAAATTCACTATTTTTGAAAAATTCATGAGATGTTTCTAAATACCGGTCAAGCTTAGAAATCGAGGCAGATGAGGATGAAGAAGATGTTCGTAATTTTTTGGCTCTTTGGGAAAACAATTGATCCCCTAAACCCTTTAATTTGAAAGTTGAGGAAGTACCAGTACTTCAGATGTCGGTTGATGTTGTGAAACCGACATGTTCAAAGACGAAACCATATATTCTAATATATTCATCATATAAATCATAAATCAAAGTCTTAATGGAATTACAATAACTAAGAACATCAACTTCTAAATCTAAACTTTTGTAATAATGAGTTAAATAATCCTGCAAACATTTTAATTTAAAGCGTGGATCAAAACATGATGCAAACAAATAAATATTTGGAATCTCCTTATAATACTGTAACCATTTCTTTTCATGGCAGAAACACATTCACTCAATTGAACATCGAGTTCACACTCACTGAATGCACCAGCAATAATAACACTTTGGATAAGAAATAAATGAGTAGTGGGATAGTAAATATCAGATAAAGCATTAGTAGCATCATTAAAAACACGTAACAAATCATGAATTTTTATACATGCATCACAATGCTTCAATTGAAGAGAAATTGAAAGAACATTATAAGTAATAAATGAAACTAATAATTCTTTATATGCAACACTTTCATTAAGCAACTTATAAGTAGAATTCCAACGAGTACTAATATCCCGAGAAAATTTAATGGGACGCATACCATTTTGAGAGCAGTATTTTAACCATAGTTTCTGGAGTTTGTTTTGCCTCTAGATATAGTTAATACTATCTCTAATTGATCTAATATACATAGAAAGAATTTGTAATCCAGCTTGAACACACAAATTTAAAATATGGCATGCACATCTTTGATGAAATAATTTACCCCGAAAATAGGGATTGCACAAATCCTGTAACATAGGAATAGATGCGGTATTGCTTGCAGCATTATCAAAACCGATCGAAAACACGAAATGCAATAATTCTTTTTTGCATGACCCAGTCATTGTCCATATAATGACATGTCACACCCATATAATGGTGACTACCAAAATTGTCGGTCCATATGTCGACACATATGGAAACGCGACCTTCAAATTGATAAAAAAAAACTCAATTTATTTTTTTGTTTTTTGTAAATAGAAAACAGTGTACGTGTGAGAGTGGATCTAGGAACACGTTGCATTGCAGGATTTAATGCAGTTTAACAATAATTAACAAAACTTACTTTCTCACCAAAACTAAAAGATAAATGGTCTACTACAACCATTACTGCTAATTCTTCCTTATTTTGTTCAGACGTATAATGAAATAGTTGATTAGTAGGGGTTCCGTACCTGGAGATTTGGGATTGATTACTAGTCTTCACCAATTCAGACGGGTGATTTTTCCTAATATGGTTCTAGTACTTTCCATATCCGAATGATTTATTGGTCTTGTATGTTTTGGAGCAGTAGTTGCACTTTATTTTGATCATTCCGTTATCTAACTGAATTTTCTTCATATGCAATTTGAAGAGATCGGACTTCATCGGCTTTTCTTCTTCACCTGCAACAAATTCATCAGAAGGGGGTGGAGGGTTAGATAGATTTTCATTACTATCTGTGTTATAGAGATTGGGGTGGTAGGAAATTATTAGAGGGGGATTAGGAATAAGAGGGAGATTGGATCCAAATTGTCTTTGAAGGAACTCGTGGTAAAGTCGGTCGTCATAACTGACCTCATCACCTTCGTGTTCTAACAAATCTTACAATGGACCCTTTCCTTTGTTCAAATTTCTTGAACCTTCTCCCCCATTTGCCATTGAATAATTAATTATAGATACTAATAGTAAAAAAAAAATATAGATATGTGAGGAATTCAAAATATTGTTGGAATAATAATGGTAAATTGGTAACACTAAAAAAAATGATTGTAAAAAATAGAAGAAATAAATAGATATTAATTTCTATAAGAAATGAGAATTAAAGAAAATTGTATAACATATGATTGTAAAAAATAGAATAAATAAATATATATTAATTTATAAGAGAAATGAGAAATAAAGAAAATTGTAAAATGTAGAGAGAATTGAGAATTTGAGATTGAGAGAGATTGAGAGAAGTTGAGAGTGGTGTGAAGAATATTGAAATGTGGGGGTATTTATAGGATTAGAGTGGAGGGCGAATTTGTAATTTTAAAAAATTAAGGGGAAAAAACAATATATATATATATATATATATATATATATGGCCGTTTGAGATGGCCATTGGAAGATGACCGTTGGTCATCTCTCCCAACGGTCAACAGTAAAAAGAAATTTTCAATTTTATGGTCCACGTGTCAGTGAGGTATTGGTCCGAAATTTTTTTATTTTATTTTAAACTTAACATTTTCCGACGGTCACCCACTCCCAAAATTTTTTTCCTTTTTTTGTCCACGTGGTGCGCTGTCATTGGTGACAAATTATAATTCTTTTTTTTTAATTCTTTTTTTCAAAAATTAGAATTAAGGGTAATTTTTTCCAAAAGAATGGAAAAATTGATAACAATAATAACAATTTTGGAAGTTGGTAAATTTAATATTTCATAAAACATTTTTACTCTTTTTGTACAGCTTATATTTTTTTTCTTATATGTTTAATTAATAAAATCAATTTAAATTAAGTTAAAAATAAAATTGATTGCTGTCTTTTAAAAAAATATATAATTTTTATTAATGTTAAGAAAAATATATTCATTATTAATAAAAAAGATTGAATACAATACATTTAATCAATTTCGTGTCACTTACATAACTGGACAAATTTGAAAACAAAAATGCAAAATAATGAAAATGTCAAAAAATTGTTTCCAATTGTTGTTCAATAAAAGTGACAAACATGTTAAAAACAAAAAAACAATACAAAAAAAAAACGTGGCTAAACATACCAAGCAGAATGTTTAACATTATTCATAAGTCATAACCAAAACTTAAACCTAAGACAGGAGTAAGACCTCTCATTGACGATGTTTTGATTTTTTTTCCCTTATGTGGAAATTGTCAAAACTAAAAGCTTATTAACTGAACTGGGAGGTACAGACACATAAAACAAAAATAAAAAGCGTACCAAACATGCCCTAAGTGGAATTTTTAAAAACTAATAGGGTTAATTGCAATAACATGCCCTGACGTTTTTCAATACTATAGCTATACTGTACTTTTGCTAAAATTACAGAAACATACCCTTGATCAGTTTGACCGGGGTTAGATTAAACATGGACTTAAAGGTGGAAATGGTAAAAATGTCTTTTCGTTACTAAGTTAATAAAAATATTTTTTATTTATTATAAAAAGAATTAAAATTGAAATTTTTTGTTTTTTAAAATAAATTGAAAAAATCTTCAAAAATATTAAAAAAAATAAAATAAAAACGTGTGAGATTGCAGTATTGCACAATGTGAAAATACACAGTGCTATCTCACCAGATCTCCATTTCAATTGAAAACAATGGAGGAAATCTTTTAATGTCATCTCTCACCTCATCCTCCATCTTCACCCATAATCTCTCTCCCTCTTCCTCCACCGCCGCATCAACATCCAGTTGTCTTCCTCCGCCGCCGCTGCAACATCAGGTCGTCTTCCTCCCTTCTCCTCCTCTTCCATTCGTCGTCTCTAATCCCACCCTCTACTCTCAATATTTTCCATTGCAAATAGATCAAAGATTCCCTGTAAATGTGGTTCTCATCCTTTTGCTTGATAAAATGGATTGCTTCAACTCCTAAAAAGTTCAGTTACTGGCTCTTAGATTATTATTCTTCAAACCCAGTTGGATGTGATCGATGAAAAAGTCTTTATTTTGTTTGAAGAAAAAAAAATCTGGATTTTGATTGTTAGATTTTTAAGAAAGAATTGTAGATATTGTTTTTCTTTTAAAGAATACAAAATATGGATTTAACATGTTTAATTGTTTATTAAGAAAAAAATCTTGATTTTGTTGAGATTTTTTAGATGGCGTTGATTTTCTTCTTAAAGAAATTGGATTTTTTTTATTAATTTTCTAAATTTTCTATTGTTAATTAGTTAATTTTTAATTATTTTTATTTTTATTTTTAAAATTAACATTATAATAATTAATAAAACATTGATAGAAGGGCATTTGGTCATTTCATCATTCATTGTGGTCAATGGTTAGTCAAGTGTCAGTCAAAGGTTAGTCAAGGGTATTTTCTTGTAATTAAAGAAAGAGTTGAATATAGCTGTGATATTACCAAACATTAAGGTATGTTATTGCAATTAATCCAAACTAATAACTTGTTAAAATATGGCATGCATATTCTTGATGAAATACTTTACCCCTAAAATAAGATTTGCATAAATATCGTAACATAGAAATAGATGCGGTATTGCTTGCAGTATTATCAAACGGACATCTATATATTTGAATGACAAAAATACCTCTCTAATTTGTTTTTTATTATTTAATTTTTATTTTTTTTAATTAATTTTAAATAAAAAAATTTATTGAAAATATTAGACGGCTGCACCATACCTCCAAATCTCCAACATCGGAGATTCGGGGGTCTTCGACAAACTTTCGATGATGGTCGTATGTGTAGACCTCTGTCAATGCGACAATGCGCAGACCTTCATTTCATGGAGTTCCGTGACCACCGACAATAGAGGTCACAATTCTTCTTCTTCGTTTTTTTATTTCTTTTTTCAAAAATTAGAATTAAGGGTAATTGTTTCCAAAAGAATGGAAAAATTGATAACAATAATAACAATTTTGGAAGTTGGTAAATTTATATTTCATAAAACATTTTTACTATTTTTGTACAGCTTATATTTTTTTTCTTATATGTTTAATTAATAAAATCAATTTAAATTAAGTTAAAAATAAAATTGATTGCTGTCTTTTAAAAAAATATATAATTTTTATTAATGTTAAGAAAAATATATTCATTAATAATAAAAAAAGATTGAATACAATTCATTTAATCAATTTCGTGCCACTTACATAACTGGACAAATTTGAAAACAAAAATGCAAAATAATGAAAATGTCAAAAAAATGTTTCCAATTGTTGTTCAATAAAAGTGACAAACATATTTAAAACAAAAAAAAACGTGGCTAAACATACCAAGTAGAATGTTTAACATTATTCATAACCAAAACTTAAACCTAAGACGGAGTAAGACCTCTCATTGACGATGTTTTGATTTTTTTTCCCTTATGTGGAAATTGTCAAAACTAAAAGCTTATTAACTAAACTGGGAGGTACAGACACATAAAACAAAAATAAAAAAGCGTACCAAACATGCCCTAAATGCAATTTTTGAAAACTAATAACTTGTTAACTAAACTGGCTGAAAACTAAAGCCTTATTAACTAAACTGGCAGGTACAGACACATAAAACAAATAAAAATTAAAAAAGCCATGAATCTTCAAATGGATTCAAGTGTCGGTGTTCCACTTCTGGATGAGCCCCTTCAACGTTCTCACAGAACTCCCACCATCTCCAACAGCTTTCCTTGCCTCTTCTCTAATCCGTGCAGCTTGTGATTTCAACAATTGGTCCCCCATCATTTCTTTAATTCTCTCTGCAATTTCATCTGCTTTGACCACC
Source organism: Dipteronia sinensis (assembly GCA_033220585.1). Taxonomy (NCBI): domain Eukaryota; kingdom Viridiplantae; phylum Streptophyta; class Magnoliopsida; order Sapindales; family Sapindaceae; genus Dipteronia; species Dipteronia sinensis. The sequence continues at coordinate 67,532,906 of CM065638.1, read as the reverse complement.
ACTTGTTCACCCCAACCCCAGCTCTTGACCCACATCCCCAACCCATTCCTCTCGACTGTTTCTGCATTCATTTTTTGATCCCCACCCTGTGGCCATACCAGCAAACGGACACCATTCCAAGCGGCCTCGGCCGCTGAGTTCCAACCACCATGACTGACAAACCCACCGACAGCTTTGTGACTCAGTATCTCATCTTGATCCACCCAACTCTTACTTATCAACCCCCTACCCTTATCTTCTCCATCAGCTCATGCCCAAGCAAATTATCCAAACTTTCATCATCATCCTTGTCAACTTTCTTGTCTTTCACCACCCATAAAAACCTACACCCACTATTTACCAACCCATTTCCCAGCTCATTTATTTGCTCCCTTGACAAGGCTGTCCTACTGCCAAAGGCAACATACACTACTGACCCCTCTGGTTGATCATCAAGCCACTTCAATGGTGCTCCACGGTCTCTTTTCTCAAACTCAAACGGAAGAAGAGGTCCGATTGCATATAGAGGTGGAAACCCATCAAAGACTTTTCTATCATTAAGCGCACGTAGTATGTCTCCTTCTAGTGCTTCAGATGTGTTGACCAACACCCCATTTAATTTCATGACCTCTTGTGCGCTCTGTAAGAATATAGTCGCAAAGAGACTATTTGAATTCAGAAGTGCTGGAGGGATTGATGATATAGGTATAGGAGGAAGTCCCGGAATTTCGATTTCATCACCAATTTGAACAGAACCGGAACTAATTTTCGGTGCAACAAATTTTGGGAAAGATGCAAAGAGAGAACACATTCTGGCTGACGCTGGGAAGAGGATGTAGTTAAGAAGACCTAAATTTGTGGTGATTGGAGTAATTGAGGAACCTAAGGTCACATCTGAGATAACGGCAGTGAGAGGATAAATTGATGAGAGAAGAGGAGAAAGAAGGTGAACCGAGCGAAGAATGACTTGCCACTGGAGAATAAAAGGGTCATCAGATTTATTGGACAAGGTGGGATCCAAAGGGAGGAGATGAAACTGCTTTTCAGTGACTTGAGGGAAAGCAGAGATGAAGCTAGAGATAAATCTAGACTCGGCAAGTGAGACAGTTGGGTGAGTGGTGATTACAGTGACACGACATTGATGATTAACAAGCGATGCAGCGAGTCGAAGAAATGGTATTAGATGACCCATACCTGCACTTGGGATCAGAGCTACATGAGGCTGCTGGGAATCGAGGTCACTGGAAGTAGACATGTTTGGTGATTGAAACTTGAAAATGGTTTTAGGATGAAGATGGGATGAGTGTTGGACTGTTGTCCTAAAAAGGTAAATTCAAGAGCAGGTGGTTTAGTTGGTTGTAAGCCGTGGTTTCTTTATCAGGCAAATCCAAGAGTAGGTGGTTTGGTTGGTTGTAAGCCGTGGTTTCTTTATCACAAACTTCACAACACTTACACAAGGTCAAACCTACTACTGTATCTATTAGCTGTATAAAAAGAGCAAGTGTCAAGTGTCGGTTTCAATTATATCATCCATTTTATTTTCATTTAGTTTCTTTAAAATTAAAATTATAATTACAATTCTTCAAGTTTATATATGTACCGAATGGACAGACTTCAGTAAGATTTTAATTATTGCGTCCATTATATTTGCGTTGAATATCAAATGACAAGTGAAACTCTTCGAATTTGTAAGATTATTTAATAGACGGGTCTTAGTAATAGTAACACAGCAGGGATTGTATAGAAGGAATTTTTATTATTTTAAATTATAAAATGGGACTGGGAATGAAAATATAATTTTCGATGTATTTAATGTGTTGAAAAAAAAGAGAAGGAACTATACATGGGTGGAGATGTAATTTGTATAAAACTTTAAAACTTATGGATTATACAATTCACATGTGTAAAGTAACGGCAGTAAAAAAATATTTAAATCCAACGGTGGTTTCTGATTAAATAGAAAAATAATTAAATCAACCACATGTCATCACAGGACACGTGGCAATGCATAATCAATGAGGTGGTAGAGAGAATTGGAGGTGTCAAAAGTGTTGGTATCGCGCAGCGGAATGACGGTGGGACTGGTTTTAAAAATTTTCATAAAAACAAAACTCATTTAGCCGGATCGTTGTGATTCTATTGATTCTAATATTTAATATATATAGTAGGGAAAGAAATCGTCACCTTTGTAGACTTTTCGTGATTCCTTAGAACCGATTTCTTCCACTGTAGAATCTTCATGATTCCCTTGAACCAAATTCTTCCACACCGAATCTCTAACACCAAAGAACCGACGAGTGGGCGTCTCAGTATTGAATAGAAAGATTTCAACTCTCAAAATATCTATTCTTATTGTGTACTCATCACATGAGATAACAGGAAAAATATTGAGAGACTCTCTCACAATATTTCTCTAGAGGCTAGTATTTAAAATCTTATTTTTCTTTATGTCTCCCGTGTGAGAAAAAACCAAGAGAACTTAACAAAAAAAAACTTATTTTCTTTTCTCTCTTTTTCTGTATCTCTCTCGTGTGAGAGAAACCAAGAACACTTTTGGTGTTCTTTCTTTATTTGAGAAACCAAGAACACTCTTCTTGTATTTCCGCTCTCTATCTCTCGTTTAAGAGAAACCAAAACTAAGAACTCTTCTTTGTTTTTCATGTCCTCTATCTCTCGTTTTTAAGAAAAGTAACAAGAATACAAAACAACAACTCTTCTTGGAGTTGTGTATTTCTCTCTTGTAAATGAAAAACAAAGAACCTTTCTTTGTTCCTCTATCTCTTTCATGTAAGAAAAATACAAGAACCCTTCTTGTTATTCTTTCTTCTGTTTTGTTGATCAAAACAAATCTCCCAAAACTCTTATGAGCATTTCTTGGTATTCAGCGAAAGAGCGAGAGAGAGAGAGGGAGAGAGAGAGAGGGAGAGCTCTATTATGTTGTGTAACCTAGCGAGAGAGTTTGCAAGGGAGAGACCAATCCACCACTTCATAGAATAATCGATTAACAACCATCATCAAAAACATTTGGAAATGGGCGGTGCCCCATTTTTCTTTGAAAATAATTTTAACACTTCTTTCAAGACCAGAGCATATCCATTACAGTAGAACCCCTGTAAATTAATCTCCTATAAATTAATAGCATCTCTAAATTACTAAAAAATCATGGTCGCGACTCGGGTCAATGTAAAAAATTAATAACCCCCTTTATCGTAATAATTAATAATTTCTTTTTGAAACCTAGTGTAAAATGTCGGTCCCGACTAGTCGTATAAATTAATAATTCTATAAAAATACAAAATATAAGAACTAGAAAAACACCTCAAGATACTAGTTTGTAAAGATCACCATGTTTGATATTTTTAATTTTATCCTTCATCTTTTTAATTATCATCTTGTTGTCCTCTCGTTATAACAAAGAAGATAGAAAAGAGAGAATTTTTAGGAGCTATTAAGAATATAATTTTGTAGGTATATCTTGATATCTCGGTTATTATATACAACTAAAGAATAAGCCTCAATATTTATAAAGTGATTATCCTTGGTGTTTAAGTAAATCACATTCCCAAAAGGAATTGGAAATCTTTTCTAAATAAGGAATCCTGAAAAAAAAAAAAAAACTTTTCTCTGAAGAAGTTTACAGACTTAACAATGGAATCCAGGAAAAGGAATCTTATCTAAACAAGAAAACAGACCACCACACGTTTTAAAGATAAAATAACACTTTACAAGGTAAAACCCTTCAAATTAATAACCCCTCTAAATTAATACTCAATGGTTGGTTCCAAGAATATTAATTTAGAAGGGTTGAGATCAATTATTATAAAATAATAATAATAGGGTGGTGCACATGCAGCTTCATCTACTTCTTTCGTATTAATAAATTAATAAATAATATTTTATAAATGATAGGTGTAGAGCAGCGGCACCACCCAAAAGACAAGATTAAAAAAATAATTAATTAAATTATTATTATATATATAATAAAATAATCAAATTATTATATTATATATATAATTAAATAATAAAAAATTATTTAATTAATAAAACAAAACATATGTTTATATATAAATGATTAATTCCAAATTAATCACTAAACCTCATTAGTCATTATACATTAATGTTCAATACAGCTGTTATGGAGGTGGCATAGGAACACATAGATCTATAATTTTAAGTTCCAATAAATTTTTAATATTTAATCAAACTCTTTAATTAAATATTAGATTTATTAATTCCATATTTCTTCTACAAAAAATATGGAACTACACTCTTGTCATTATATAATTAATTATTCGAATAGTAATCGAACAGTCCATTGATATAATCATTACATGTAGATCAATCTGTTGGAACCCCGTTCACTGGTAACGCAGCGGAAATATATTTTAAAATTTTTATACATATCATAATTAATCTGAAACCAGGTGAACTTGAGATCGTAATTATTTTTTCGGAACTAATAAATACAATATGTAAACACAGGAAATTGTAATCAATATATTAAAAACAATTTAGAACCTTACCAGCGTTTGGAGGCTCCCTCACTTTACGATATGCTTCTGGTTTGTACCACCGATCTTCCTCGCTATATCCTGGGACTAATAACTGCATGTGGACACGTCACGTACTCAGGAACTTAGGAGGATGTAGAGAAAATGAAGAAGAAACTATTTCTTCCAAGAAAAAAAAACTTAGAACAATTCTAGTTGTTCAAAAGAAAAAATATAATTATAATTATAATTATAATTTTTTTTCTTCAATAGTGCGTAGAAAAACTTAGGTGCAACCGATGCACCATGCTATAATCTGATGGTGGTGCATCGGTTCCACTCAGTAAACGACATGTCGTATTTATTTAAAGTTTAATTTTTTTTTTCATTTTCTCTCACCTCTTCATTTACAACTGTATCTCGATTTCTCTCTATCTGCTTCATCATCCCATCTCGACGTCAACTTGCCATCTCCGATGACTGTCGTCGTTTCCGATCTTTCGCCATTCTTCTCCGATGACCGTCTTCATTTTCACCTGGATCCTAATTTCCCTCTGTGTGTATGGCCTATATACACTCAACTCTCACCATAATAATTTTTTTTTTTAATTTGGGGAAAAAAATTAAAAGAGTAGACAAATGGGTCTTCATTAGAAATTGGATCTAGAATGTTTAAAAGAAGAACTTCAATGATTTGCAGTTAGGTTGGTCCAATTATAGCTACTAGTGATGTAATTTTTGAAGTTTAATAGATTTTTTTTGACATATGAAGTTTACTAGAGTTGGTTTTCCTTAAAAAAAATTAGGAGGAAGCAAACCAAGTTTTTTGATGAGTTGATCTGTGTAATTTTTGTAATTATAATGATCGCCATGTTCATTCTTCCCTGTTTCAGCTTTGTTTGAATAAATTCTGAGGCAATTTTGATTTTTATTTAGCATTTTTCCTTCACAACTAAACAACCAGACCCTCCACCAAAATCAAATCCAAAATCCCAATTACAAACCCAAAAAATCCCAATCGAAATCGACATCAACCCTTTCGAAATCCAAACAAATAGACAAACCCAAAAAATCAACAAAATCAATCACCACTACCACCACCAAACTGTCGTCCACCCAAATCCAAAAGCCAAACCACCCACCACAAAACACGGCCGCAGGCCTCCCCTTCCTCTAAACAACCACAACCAAACCCTTTTCATTTTTCAAATTTTTGAGGTGGAGATGAGAGATTGAGATTGAGTTGGAGATGAAGAGGAGATAGAGAGAGAGAGAGAGAGAAATGAGAGAAGAGGAAGACAGTGATGATGATTGATTACATAGGAGAGAGAAAGTGATAAGGTTTTTTGGACTCAAGCTACATAGAGAAAAAATGAAAAGGAAAAAAAATTGAAATCAATCACTTATTGAGTGGAACCGATGCACCACCATCACATTCTAGCGTGGTGCATCGGTTGCACCCAAGTTTTTCTCCAATAGTGCACGCCTGCACCACCCACTTTTCCTCTCTCTTTTTTCTCTTGTTTCACGAACCCCACTTGCACACTTTGCACTGATGCGTATTCTTCTTGTTTTTGTTATCAAAATATATATCATATATATATATATATATATATTATTATTATAACTAAAAACTTTTTAATTGATATCTTTTTTGATTTTAAAACTAAATCTTTTAAAATGATATCTCATATCTTTTATTTTAAAAGATAATTAAATATTTATTTTGAATTTAAACATCTTAAATTCAATTTCAAATATTTAATTTAATAAAATTGTTGACGGTGATTTCTGCATTACATAAAGTCGATCACGCGTCACACAAGATATGTAGAGTTTGCAATCGTATAATCAAATCAAGAAGAGATAAAAGATATCACGGAAGCAAGATTTTACGTGGAAAAACCCAAGAGGGAAAAAACCACGGTTGCCGGTGACGGCAAGAAGGAAAAATCACTATAATAATATGATTACAAACTCAATCTTACTTGTTCTCTTGAATATCTAATGATTCGCTAACCCTTGTTGAGTATTTTTTAGGTCTATTTATACATGTATAGAACCATAATTCTTGGAGTACAAGTAAAAGAAAGGTAGTAGTGATTTAATAAAATTCCTACTTGTTGGAGTCGTTGTAATCATATCAGGACTTTTGCTTATTTTGGATTCTGACAACTCTAAGGAAATCTGTTTCCTCGTTGGGGTATGCTTCTTGAGAACTTATAGGAAAAGGATTCTTCTTTACGTGTTTAAGTCGTAATTGTGTTATCAATATGTCAAGCATCTGATCGTATTTAGACATTGTCCACGTGTTGCTTAGCCGATCGTCTTCCAAACCCGACCTAGATCTCTTTTAACCCTGATCAAGGATCTTCACCCGATCAAATAGCTAAACCCGATTATTTAGTTTTCCCCCGATCGTTATCATGATAACCCGATCAATCTAATTATCTTGGTCGGGTATTCATAACCCGACCATCTAAGTAACTCTGATCATTATTGAGGGTTATTTTCATATCACTTTAGGTTGGCTCAATTTTGTTGACATTTGTTGACACATCACTAGTTATTCCCATGTAACACGATGTTTATGCTGACATTTTATCTCTCCAGATTAAACCTATAACAATACCCTCTTAAACATTCAAATCGAGCATTTGATAACCATTCGTTCGGTGAGATATGTTTAACTAGGGAGTCTTTTGTCGTGTAGCTCTTAAATGAGTAATAATGATGGACAGCTAACTTTAAATTTCAGCCACAAATGGTTGATTTGCATCGATGATTTGATGCAACTGACAACGGCGTTTTAAATTTCAAACGACGCGTGATCTTTGGGATTCGAGCACCAACCACGACTCTCGCATGACGTCATCATCACTTATAAATACTTTTGAATTCTTACATTTTCCCTCTCACGCATTTGTTTCTTTTAAATTACGCAACTCTTCATCTTCTGTATTTCTGTTCTCCTTCAACGATCTTCTCAAAGTTCTTCGTTTCAGCTGAATCTTCATCGTCGTCAGAGTTCTTATCTCACTTTCTTCAAACATTAGGTATGGATCCCGCTATTCGTCATCATTACGTTGAATTATTGATCCACTATATTGCAATATGTGATAAGAAAATATTGCCAATGATTGAATCCATTTAAGGGGGATTCTTTCAAGATTTTTCTTCTCGTCCAGTTCATCATGTACCCCTTAACGTTGATTATTTTGTGGCTCTTCCTGAGTTCCAACCTTCTTATTTTGAATCAAACATTGCTAACCCGGTTGCTTCTTCTCCCAATACACACCCAGATATGTCGAAGACAACCGGATCTGGTCGGGGAAACAGGCCAAGTTCTAGGGATTCTTCTGCAGTTGACTTGAAGATTCCTTCTTAATTAGTGAAGATGGGGGATATTCCCAAGGTGCATAGAGCTTTTCTTCTGAAATTCTCGGCAGAGCATCCTTGCGCCTTTGATTCGGAGATAAATGCGATGGACGAACCAGAGGTAGTGAAATATAGCGAAAGGTTCGATCTCCCTCGATCGGCTGAACTTTTCCTGAGTGATCGGCATGCAATCTAGAACCTTCATCGGGGCACAGTGGCCATCTATGGGACAATGCTCACATCTGGGGTCACATTACCCCTTGAACCTTTCATTGCTCGATTCATGGCCGACGCTGGGATCGCTCCAGCCCAGCTCTCACCAAACTCATATCGAGTTCTTATAAGTCTATGGCATCTGTGGAAGAAGATCGGTGCCAAGTACCCCCCGACCCCATAGGAAATTCGAAACTTGTACACATTTGGGTCGATCAGACAATGGAGGTACATTTTACCTTCAGTCTAGTTCAGTCAACCATTGGATTCCTAAAGGGTATAATCAACGACCCTCACCTCCATCCAGCAAATAACACAAGGGCTTCATTTGGGGCTTTCCTACTTCCAACAAATATTGGAAGAACATATAGTTCTTTGTTCGGGGTGAAACCGTCGTTATTGATCCTCGGCAGGCACTGACTAGGAACTATGTTCCTAGGCACTTCTATTGTCCCGAACTATGGAACAAGACCTCTGCCATGCTAACAGAAGAACAAGCAAAAAATGTTATCAAGGCTGCTCAAACAACGTGGGAGGCCAGGGATCGGCATGGGCTATTTGCTAAAAAGGCCCTTCAAGACCTTAGATTGTTCCCTCCGATTTCGAATCGACGCAAACGATGTAAGTTATGTTACTCTCATACCTCGATTCCTTTTTTATTATTCATTCGAATGCTTTTTCACTGGCTAGCGTATGAGGTGGATATTGTCACCTGGGATCGAGCCGAGAAAATCAAAAATCTTGACAAGGTCAGTCGTGCAGAGGCTGCTTCCCAACTGGCTCAAGGTATCGCCCCTTCTCAACAGGCCATGGTTGAGCATACTTATGAGCCTGACCCCAATACATCTTCAGATGTTGTTGACCGGCAGAGACAGAGGCAATCTTCTGATCGGGGTGAGCAAAATAGGTCTCCTAGAGGTTCAAGAGGAAATTTACTAAGGAAACAGTTGGTCGACGCTTGACCAAACCTTCTGGGAAATCTCCGGTCAGCAAGGTGACCAAAAGTGCTGCTGACTCTTCTACTCCTGACGTTATTCTTGGAAAGAGGAAACTCGATTCAGCGTCGGAACCAGGAGCTCATCAGACTGGAGTCAAAGCGGTCATCATTGAAGAGAATGATGAGGATCAAGATACGCTGACTGATCTGATCCGTAAGGAGCACCGATCAAAAAAGAGGAACGATTATGCTTCGGCTCCTTCTATCCTCTTGCCAATTAATCGATCTGGACCGGACGATCAGGTTGCTACCAGGGCTATCAGGCAAACCGCCTCCCAACAAGTTCAACCCCCAAGACCGGCTGAGCCAATTTCTTATCAAACTGGTCATCCAATCAGCCAGGTTCCTTCTGATCACCCAGTCCATCGTACTGGCAAGGCCCCTATCCAATTCTCCATTAAGCGTCAGATAATCTTTACTGACTCGGATTCTGACGAATGGCAGGCAAGTCCAGAAAAAGTATCAGCTGATTCGCCCGCTCCTGAAAATAACTTATCTGATCATAAGATGGAACACAGTTAACAAAGTATCTTTCCGATTTGATCGCCCGTCTGGGCCCTTGCCCAATATTGTTCTTGCTCCGTTATAAGTGGTGTTGAAGCAGGCCCGTCTGGGACCGCTGATCAGGAGCAAGTTCAAGAGCGAATTATTGCTGCACCCCCGGCGGCTACTCCTAAAGCCATTCCAGTTTCACATTCTGAACCGATGGATAAACCATCCATTGATCTCTGGAATGACAATACTTCCTACTATGGCTGGAGCTTCTGGCTCGGGGCATATATTACCTAACCCCATAGACATGCTGAAGTCTTTGTCTGCTGGGAAGGGCTATGTTGGCATGGGCTACTGGACTGACTTCTGGAATGCTAGTGATGCGGAAAGAGTCCGTGCTATTTATAATAACGGCGTTTATGTATGTATTTTTCATTCTCTTGCTCATTCTTTACACTTTGATTCTATATATAAACTTACCCTGTTTTCCGTCTCCTTTTTCAAGGTCGTAGATGAGATGACTAGGGCTATGATGGTTCAGAAGAAACAGGCTGCTGAAATTTCTCAACTGAAGAAGGAACTTGAGAAGAAAAAGAAAGCGGTCAGTTTGGCCTCAGCAAGTGAATCGAAGCTGAAAGCGTCTTTTGAAGAAAAACTGAAACAGCGTGTCGCAACTGAGGCGGCTTTGAGGAGGTCTGTTGCTACTGGTGAAACTAAAGCTAATAATGCCATGACCAGCCTAACAGAGCTTGCGGTGAGGAATACCGAACTTGAAGAAAATCTGGCCAAAGCTGACCAGCGAGTGGAAACGAAGCTATCTCTGCCTGAACAAGCCGCTGCTAGTCAAGAGGCAGAAGCTCACACAGCCAAGGAAACTCTGGCTGCCTCTCAACAATCCATGCTTGAGACTCAGCAGGGGTCTGAGGAGGCCAAGCTTCGCAATGAGAGGCTGATCGACGACCTGAGGTAACAGAAAGCCAGCATGGAGGTGCTCTCACAGGAAGCCAAGTTAGCCCTTGAAGTCCAGAGCGTTGACCTGTACAAGAGATCTCCAGCATTCGAGGCTGTTATACTGAGGGAACTGGAATGAGGGTTAGCTACTGCTCGAATGTTCTTCTGGGGTAAAAAGAGGTCTACTGGAGAGGCTCACCGTAAATGGGACTAAAAGATTAAAAAGCACAAGGCTGAGTCTCTCCACGCGATAAAGAACCAGAGGATGAGATGGAAGGCTTATTGCAAATCTATCGGGAATGAGCCTCATAATATGCATCTAGAGCTTCCCTCCAAGTCTTCTCTAGTGACCTTTCATATTGTCAAGGGATATGGTGCAATATCCAAGGGTATCGATATTGGACCTTTACTTGAGACCGATTACTCTCCTTTCATGGTTGAAGATCCCGAAGATGACATCTGCTAGCCTAGACTTTGGAGACCTGACCAAGGGCTATGAAGAAGAAAATAATCCTCCTGGAACCACCGGACCCGGCAGGCCCTTCAAGCACTCCTGGAACCTAATCTCTCCTTCATCTTTTAAAAAAATAATTTTATATATATACCACATACCTTGTAAATTCTATTTTTAACAGTATATAGACGATTTGTTCATCTTTTAATGATACAAATCTTTGATTTACTCGTGTGGTCTTCTTTATTTTAATCGACCATCTTTATTGATCGATTGTGATTGGTCCGATTGATTTTTTTCAACTGATCGAATTTAGTTGATTATTGACCCGACTAGCTATCTTAACTGATCGAACTCGGTTCAATTTACTATCAATCATGTTTAATTCGTTCAATAACCTTTTTAACTGCTCGTTATCGAGCTGGTCAATCCTCTTTTTTGTTGGCTAAACTCAGCCCGGCCAATTTAGCTACTAGCCTTTGATAAGCCTGATCGGTTATCTAATCCACTGACCGGCTCTGGTTTGGTTTGTAGTTGCTTTGTATGTTCATTCCAGTAGTGTTCTTTTAATGGACCATTTGCATGGTATCTGATTTATAGACTCTTGTCTTTTATCTGGCAACTAAGTTACTGAGACGTCTTCCGGTAGTCTGTTTCTCAAGATTCGTTGCAATTAGGATTTTCTTATCTCACTAACTTAGCTAATATCATCTAACTTTCTGGTTTATCGATATTCAAGAGTGAGAGTTTTGATTACCTCATCCAACTTTCGGCGCATCCGATCAGATATCAAATCACTTGAAGGCGCTCTAACAGTGCTTTTAATGCACCCAGTTAGTTTCGGTTAAAGTGCGTTGTCTTACAACATACACTTTTGGCCCATCACTGGGCCCCTCGAGAACCCCGTTCGGGGTTTTTGAGACTTGCTTTGTAAAGAAAAGCAATGTTATAATACTTTTTCCTGAACTATGCTTCCCTCGAGGGGTTTTTATTGATATCTTCAATCAAAACTATAAAAAGCAACCAAATGATTAGAGAACAAAGATAAATCTATAACTACTCTAAACTTAACAGAAGATATAAAAATTTATGGCGAATAACATAAAGGAGAAATCCCTTAAGGGTAAAATATCTTCAAGTATTGAGCGTTGCATGGCCTGGGCAACTCTCCTCCTTCCGGTCGGATAAGGCGATATACTATGTGCCCAGCTAGCCCGATCACCTGATAAGGTCCTTCCCACTTGTCCGCTAGTGACCCAGCCGTCTTATCCTTTGTATTTGGGGATACCCTTCTGAGAACCAGATCTCCAAGTTGGAATTTTCTTTCTCGGACATGCGAGTTGTAGTATCTTGCGACTCTTTGTTGGAAAGCTGCATTCCTTACCCTCGCCATATCCCTTTTTTCCTCCAACTCATCTAGATTCTGTTCTAGGGTCTCTACATTGGTGTTATGCTGATATAGCTGGATTCTAGAAGAAAGGTGGGCTATCTCAACGGGAATGACCGCTTCAGTTCCGAATGCCAGGGAATAAGGCATCTCTCCAATCGATGTTCTTTGATTTGTTCGGTAAGCCCAGAGTACTTCATGCAGCTTATCTGCCCAATTCCTTTTTTTGCCCTCGAGCTTGGCTTTCAAGGTGTGCTTGATGATTTTGTTAACAGCTTCAGTTTGACCATTGGTCTAAGGATGAGCCGGCATAGCATAATAGTTTTTAATGTGAGATTTCTTTCACATATCTCTGAAGTTGTCGCTATCGAATTAAGTTCCATTATCGGTGATAATTGTGCCTGGGATCCCGAACTGATAAATGATATTTTTCTTTACGAAGCTGGTGGTGTTAGCTTCGGTTATATGTACCAGTGCTTCTGCCTTAGCCCACTTTGTGAAATAGTCCACCGCCACAATAGCATGCTTTGCACCTCCTTTAGTTGCTGTTGGCATTGTGCCGATCAAATCTAATCCCCACATTGCGAACCGCCATGGTGAAGTCAAATTTTTCAAGTTCTCGGGTGGCTGCTTCATGTCATTTGCGATTCTTTGATAAGTGCTGCATTTTTCAGCCACTGATTTAGCATCTTGAAAAAGAGTTGGCCAATAGAAGCCTTGTCTGAGGGTTTTATGAGCCAAGCTTTTTCCCCCAGAATGATTTCCACATATGCCTCTATGTATGCTAGCCAAAATCTTGCCTCCCTCATCTTGACTAACACACCTCTGCAGGGCCTTAAAAAAACCCCTTCTGTAGAGCTCTCCTCTTATTATTGAATATCAGTGTTACCCTGTATCGGGTGCGCTTTGCTTCAGCTGTATCTACTGGGAGTGTGTCATCTTCTAAGTATTGCCTGATCGGCATAATCCATGTGATCTACTCTTATTCTATTGTTTCGAATGCTAACATTTCTTCTTCTTTAATGCTTGGCTTCTTGAGATGAACCACTGGAATCATTTTAAACCAGATACCAGTGGTTGCTGACGTCAATCTTGATAATGCATCGGCTTTCTCATTTTTTTTCTCTCGGGATCTGAGTGATTCTATAACCCTTAAACATGTGAGGAGTGCCTTAGATATCTCTAAATATGCTGCCATATTAGAGTCTTTTGATTGGTACTCATCCAGGACCTGGTTAACTACAATCTGAGAGTCACTGAATATCTATACAGTCATCCGCTCCTAGTGCGGTGCATACCCTGAGTCCCGCTAAAAGAGCCTCATACTCAGCCATGTTATTGGTAGCTTTGAAGTCAAATCGCAAGACACACTCTACATGATCACCTTCGGGGGTTAAAACCAATATGCCTGCCCCGCTGCCAGTGCGCATTTGACGACCCATCGACATGTAGTTTCCAGTTGAAATCTTCATTTCCTTTTCTTCCAATATTCTGATCACCTCACTGTGTGGTTCTGTGAACTCGGAGATCAAGTCTGCCATCCGCCCTGCCCTTTATTGAAGCCCTTGGTAAGTAAGCGATTTCGAACTCACTCAACTCAACCGCCCATTTTGTCAGTCTTCCTGATACTTCTGGCTTGAATAAAATCTGCTTTAATGGATAATTTGTGTATACCTCAATCTTATGGGCTAGAAAGTAGGGTCTTAATTTCCTTGCAGCTGTCACTAGTGCTAATGCCAACTGTTCGGCTGCCGTGTATCTTGTTTCTGCTGGCAACATAGCCTTGCTAGTGTAGTACACTCGTTTCTGCACTCTTTCTTCCATTCTTACTAATACCGAGCCAGTAGCCACAGCTGTGATTGACAGGTATAGGTACAATTTTTCTCCTATTTGAGGCTTTGATAAGATAGGAGCCTTACCCAAGTACTCTTTGATCTTCTTGAATGCTTGTTCACATTCTTCATTCCATTCTACCCCCTTGCCTTTTCTTATTGCTCCTAAAGAAAGGTAAACATTTGTCAGTTGACTTGCTGATGAATCGGTTTAATAAAGCTAAGCAACCTGTCAACCTTTGAATGTCTTTCAAGGTAACCGGGGATCTCATCTTTTCTAGGGCTCTTATTTTTTTTCGGGACTCACCTCGATTCCCCTCTGGTGCACCTAGAATCTGAGGAACTTTCCCGATGGTACCAGAAAGAGACACGTGTTCGGGTTCAGCTTCATCCGATATCTTCTTAGCACTTTGAATGTTTCCTCTAGGTCGGTTGCATGCCTAGCTGCAGTGACTCTTTTCGTTAACATGTTGTCTATATAGACTTCCATGTTTCTATAGATCTGTCGGGCAAACATCATGTTTACCAGTCTTTGATAGGTTGCCCCGGAATTTTTGAGACCGGAAGGCATCAATTTATAACAATAGAGCCCTTGATCTGTTACAAAAGCAGTTTTTTCCTCATCCGGGCCAAACATCCTGATCTGGTTGTAGCCTAAGTATGCATGCATGAAGCTCAGCAACTCGTGCTTCGCAGTCGCATCGACCAACTGATCTATTCGGGGCAGAGGAAAGCTATCCTTCGAGCATGCTTTGTTCAGATCTGTGAAATCTACGCACATTCTCCTACTGTCCGTTTTTCTTTTTCACAAGTACTACATTTGCCACCCAGTCGGGATATTGGACTTCCCTAACCGATTCTAGGTTGAACCGGCGCCTCTTCTGAATTACCAGTTTGTGCTCTGGGTCTATAGTCAGAGCATGGGAGATTACTCTGTCGTCGATTCCTAGCATATCTTTATGCCTCCAAACGAACACATCTTTATATTCCTTCAGTAAGTAGATCAACTGATTTTGTACCTGTTCGGTCAGCTGTGCTCCCAATTTCACTATTTGGTCCGGTTTTCCACCGTCTACCACTACTTCGATAGTTAGTTCCTCTTCTCGGCCCTTTCCATCTTCTGAAGACGACTCCCTCGGGTCCAAATCAAACTGAGTTGGTGTTTCCGCTTCTCTCTCAACGGGATCTATTTGCATATCATCTGGCTCTGCCTTGTCTCTATAAACCTCCAAATTAGTGTTTCTTGCCCATTCTTTGGAGCCTTTCAGTATTCCAACTCCAGCCTCGGTCGGGAATTTGACAGTCAGGGCATAAGTCGCTGTAACTGCCTTCGTTTTATTCAAAAACGGTCTGCCTAGCAAGGCGTTGTAGGGCAAATTCTCGGTGTCTACCACCATAAAATCGAGCAATACTGTCTTCTGACATGGAAAATTTCCTACCTCAACCGAGAGTTTTACCGTTCCCAGAGATCTTACTTCCGCTCCTCCAAATCCTTTGAACTGGACTGCTAGTGGCTGTAAATCCTTCCTATAAAGCTCTAACTGATCGAATACCCCTGCGTTCAGGATATCTGTCGAGCTTCCATTATCGATCAGTAGTCTTCTTACCTCTCTGTGTCTAATATGAACTGTTACAACGATTGCGTCATTTGGCCTATCCTCCAATCCGCAAGAGTCGGCTTCGGAGAAAGTGATCGGATCTCATCCTTATTTGAGCTTTTTCTGATCGGGACCCACCGAATTCACCTCCAAGTTTCTCTGGTAGTCTATCGCTTCACGGACTTCTAACATTCTCTCCCTGCTACTTCTTACTGTATATGGGCCTCCAAATATGGTGTTAATAGCTCCGGCATCTGAACTTCCCCTTGGACTACCCTTTCTATTCTGGTCGGGTTTGGTGGGATTGTTCTGCCGATCATCATTTCCTTTGAGAACTACATCTTTTAGGTGCCCTTCTCTGATTAATTTTTCTATGTAGTCCCTCAACTGGTAGCATTTAGAGGTTTCATGACCATTTTTTCCGGTGGAAGGCAGTACTTCTAGGTGTCTCTTCGGGCAACACTGGACTGCTTTGGAGGCTTTTTGTATATATTCTTATCCTCGATTACATTCAGGAATTCTTCTTGCTTTTGAGCCAGGGGAGTATAATTTATGTACTGCCTCTTATAGGTCTTGTTACCCTTTTGATCATCTTCCTTGCGACCTTATTTGCCTTTCCCCAAGTTAATCTTTTGGTCTCCTTTGGGGTTCCCTTTTGAGCCATTATCTTTGGGTTTCTGACTCTCACTAGGTCGGCCGCCATATATATACTCTTCTCCATTGGCTATTTGTTCCTCTTCAGCCATCGCGTATCCTCCCATGTCGTCCACCAAATTAGCGTAGGTGATTGGTCCCCTCTTTCTTAAACTGAGTGACAATTGGCTGTGATGTAAGCTGTTGACAAATGCAGCCACAACCGCATCATCATTAGAATCATGTACTTCCGAGACTTCTTACGAAAACCGGGACGAGGTAGTCTTTCAACTTCTCATCATTTCTTTGTTTCAGGGTCGACAGGACGGATATCGAGTTCCTACGCTGGATATTTCCCATGAACTGTCTAGCGAAGGCCTGTATCAACTCCTCAAAATTCCCGATCGAGCCGCCTGCAAGGCCACCGAACCATCTAGACCCCTGATCCCCTAATGTCCGAGGGAACATCCTGCATAAGAGTGTGTCGTCATAATCATATTGTGCAATCACGCTCTGATATCTTTTAACATGTTCCTGGGGGTCGGTGTTGGCCTTGAACTGTTCCACATGCGGCATTCAAAACTTTTCTGAGAAACGGGCATGTCTTATGGATGTGGTAAATGGACTTCCGGAATTACCTATCAACAAACTTCCTCGTCCTTGCCTCCGATCCAGAGCTTATATCCTTCTTAGTAGAACTTCACGCTCTCCTTCTGGCTCGCCATGCTCATCAAACTTCTGACGGATGATGATACCATAAGGGTCTCTGAATGTTCGCACTGTAACTTGAGTATCTCAAACGTCGTATCTGGGAGCGGGGGTCGTCTCTCAACGCCTCATTGGGGGCTCATCCCTGCCAGTTGAAGGCGACCGAGGCCTCCTCTTGTGTCCATTATATCTATCACCTTCGGTCTTAACTCCCTTCCCCGTTCATGACCTCTTGTGGCGTCATCATGCGGACTGCACCACCTTCTTCTTTAGCTGCTCTGGTCCCTATTCCACCTGTGGTCATGATAACCACGCCGGCCATCATTTTTTTGGGATCGCTCCCTCTTTTCATGGGGATCCGCCTTACTTTTATCCATTTTCTGTAGGGCGTCTGGAGTCGGAACTACTATCTCAGACTCTATTCTGGGATCCTGTGCCACCACGGGTATGTGTAACTGGATGGCGAGGTTAAATTTGCAGTGGCAGTTATGTTAATACCATGTCTTGTGGCGTCTTCGATGACTCTTCGCATGGATTCTTGAACCTGTTGGAATGCATCCGGGGAAACTCCTGGGAGAGTGTTTGTGGAGGTTATCGCAGCTTGACCAATCGAAATTGGAGTCATTGAGGGAAAATTTCCTCCGACGATACTGGTGTTCACTGGGTCAGAATTGTTGATATCGAGTGGGTTACAAGTGTCACGTGGGGATCGACTTCCATCCCTATTGTCTGCCATGTTAGTGTTTCACAAGTTTTCCTGAGGTTATCTTAACAAAGTTAGAAAACCCCCCACCCACCCCTCCTTCTAGCGCCAATTGTTGACGGTGATTTCTGGATTACGTAAAGTCGATCACGGGTCACACAAGATGTGTAGAGTTTGCAATCGTATAATCAAATCAAGAAGAGATAAAAGATATCACGCAAGCAAGATTTTACGTGGAAAACCCGAGAGGGAAAAAACCACGGATTGCCGGTGACGGCGAGAAGGAAAAATCACTATAATAATATGGTTACACACTTAATCTTACTTGCTCTCTTGAATATCTAATGATTCGCTAACCCTTGTTGGGTATTTTTTAGGTCTATTTATACATGTATAGAACCCTGGTTCTTAGAGTTCAAGTAAGAGAAAGGTAGTAATGATTTAATAAAATTCCGACTTGTTGGAGTCGTTGTAATCATATCAGGACTTTTGCTTATTTTGGATCCTGACAACTCTAAGGAAATCTGTTTCCTCATTAAGGTATGCTTCTTAAGAACTTATTGGAAGAGGATTCTTCTTTAGGTGTTTAAGTCGTAATTGTGTTATCAATATGCCAAGCATCTGATCGTATTTAGAACTTACGGAGCCAAACAACATCTTTAGCAGCTTCACAAGCGGCTACATATTCGGCTTCCATGGTGGAGTCAGCAATGCAAGATTGCTTAATACTTCTCCACACAATGGCTCCACCACCCAGGGTGAAAACTGATCTAGACATGGATTTCCTAGAATCTCTGTCTGATTGAAAATCAGAATCTGTGTATCCAAACGAGATCAAATCCTGTCCGAAATACACTAGCATAAAGTTTCTCGTTCTCTGAAGATACTTGAGAATGGTCTTGACAGCAACCCAATGATCCAATCCTGGGTTAGACTGGTATCTAATGACTATTCCCACTGAATAGCAGATGTCCGGACTCGTGCATAACATAACATACATGAGACTACTACTGATGCATAGGGTACATGTCTCATATCCTCATCTTCTTGAGGTGTCTTAGGACACTGTTCCTTAGACAAGTGAACTCCATGCCTATAAGGTAAATTACCTTTCTTAGAGTTCTCCATCAAAAATCGCACAAGAATCTTGTCGATATACGATTCATGAGACAATGCTATGAGTTTGTTCTTATGATCCCTTATAAGTTGGATCCCTAGAACATAACTCATCTCTCCCAAATCTTTCATTTAGAATTGGCTAGCCAGCCAACCCTTTACATCAAATAACACTCATACATCATTCCCAATGAGTAGAATGTCGTCCACGTATAGAACCAAGAAAACTACATTTTTTGTCAATGATGCGCTTGTAGACACAAGGCTCATCAACGTTCTGCTCAAAGCCATAGGTTTTGATCATATCATCAAACCTGATGTTCCAAGATCTAGATGCTTGCTTAAGTCCATAGATGGACCTTTGCAACTTGTAAACCTTTTGCTCTTGATCTGGAGACACGAATCTCTCTGGTTGTATCATATAGATGCTTTTGTCAAGATTGCCATTCAAGAATGCAGTCTTGATGTCCATTTGCTAAATTTCATAATTGAAATAGGCAGCAATGGATAAGAGAATCCTAATAGACTTAAACATGGCTACTGGTAAGAAGGTCTCTTCATAATCGACCCATTCTTTCTGAGTATAACCCTTAGCCACTAGCCTTGCTTTGATGGTCTCTACCTTTCCGTCTAATCCTCTCTTTCTCTTGTAGATCCACTTACATCTTATAGGTTTTACCCCATCCGGTAAGTCTGTAAGATCCCAGACTGAGTTAAAGTGCATAGACTTCATCTCGAGATTCATGGCTTTAAGCCATTCCTCTTTATCAGGATCATCCATTGCATTCTTAAATGTCAATGGATCATCCACACTATCAGCAGAGACAACACTTTGTCCCTCACCTATAACTAAATAGTGTTCAGGTTGTCTTACAACCCTCCTAATACATCTAAGTGATAGTGTATCCTGATCAGGAACTATCTAACTCTCAGATGTTTGTGGATCAACAACTCTTGTTGATGAAGCACTAGTCTCACCAGGCTCCAACTCATTCAATACAATCTTAGAACGAGGTTTATGGTCACTAATATAATTGTCCTCAAGAAACGTTGCATTTGTCGATACAAATACTTTGTTATCTTCAGGACTATAGAAGTGTCCACATCTGGTCTCTTGGAATACCCTATACACAGGCAGACCACAGACTTGGAGTCTAGCTTTCCACTTCTGTTCTTCAGCACGTATGTTGGACACCCCCATACTCGGAAATATCGCAAACTAGCTTTACGACCATTCAACAACTCTAGGAGAGTCTTAGGAACAGATTTGGATGGCACTACATTCAAAATGTATGCTGCTGTTTATAAAGCATCTCCCCAAAAGGAATTTGGTAAAGATGAGAAACTAATCATAGATCTCACTATTTCCATTAGAGTTCTATTTCTCCTCTCTACTACACCATTTTACTGTACCGGGAGCTGTGAGTTGGGAAACTATCTCATGCTCGACCATGAAGTCTTTAAACTCTTGGTCAAGGTACTCACCTCTAAGATCCGATCGTAGTGACTTGATAGTCCTACCTAATTGATTCTCAACTTCAGCTCGGAATTCTTTGAACTTTTCAAATGTTTCCGACTTTCTTTGCATCAGGTAGACATATCTATATCTTGAGTAATCATCTATAAAGATGACATAATACTCATAGTTGCCCCTAGCTCTAACATTCATCGGTCCGCAGAGGTCTGTATGTATGAGTTCTAGTGGCTCTATATAAAACCCTTTTTCCAGTAAAAGGTATCTTAGTCATCTTACTTTCTAAACATAATTCGCAGAAGGGTAAGGTGCCAACCTCTAACTCACTTAAAGGTCCGCTTTTAACTAGTCTGTCTATCCGGTTAAGGTTGATATGACCAAGCCTTAGATGCTAGAGATACGTGTCATTATCTGGAGAAATCTTATGCTGTTTATTTTTTGGTTTTTCAACCTTAATCATTTCGGTGTTAAGCAGTGTAGTATGTATTAACGATCTTAACACATACAAATTTGTTTCATTAATTCTGAACAAATATTCAGACCATTCTTTCCAATAATAACAGACTTATTATTAAAAGAAACAGAATACGATTGTTCTAACAATTTAGAAACAGAAATCAAATTCCGTGTAAATCCAAGAATATAAAAAACATTGTTCAATAATAAAAACTATTATTATTACAAAATTGCAATCTTATTGCTCCCACTGCTTTGGCCGACACGACATCCCCAGACCCCACACGCATTGAGAAGGCTCCCTCATCTAGCTGTGTCCAAGAATCACTCCACTGCAAAGAAGAACAAACATGGTTAGTGGCCCCAGAATCAACTATCCAGGGTGAAGAATCATCTTCCACTAAACAAGATTCAAGAATAAGTAAATCATATTTACCTTTCATCTTCTTCTTCTTGGCTACCTCCTCCAGGTACTGAGGACAGTTCCTCTTCCAGTGCCCGACCTTGTTACAATGAAAACATTGTCCTTTGTTTTGGTCGGTGGAGGTGCCCTTCTTTTTGATTTGGGCCTTCTTAGGCTTGGGCTTACCTTTGGCCTTCCCAGCAGACATTTTCCTCTTTTTATTATTATTAGAGGAGGAAGATGGCTCGGCAACATTTGCCTCACCGGTCTTACTCTTGTTGTCCTTAGTCAAGGACTCAAAAATAGCGAGCTCATTAAGCAACTGTGTGAGACTAAACCTTGACTTGTTCATCCCATAGTTGCTCTTAAACTGATCGAAACTCTTCGGAAGAGTCGTAGTATGATGCTCACTTGACTGGGTTCGTCAATGGCCCCGCCATTGACTTCTGCCGTGTTGAAGTAGGACATCATGCTCAGGACATGTTCCCGACTTGATGTACCTTCCTTCATGCGAGCGAGCATAGCGGAATGAACATCTTCATGTCCCTTTTGCTTAGAGGGCTGCCCGAACATAGCTTGCAATGACTCTATAATTTCGAATGATGTAGTCATTGTTTCGTGCTTTGTGACAAGCACATCTGTCATAGAAGCCAACAGATATGTTTGGGCCTTCTTATCAGATGAGACTTATCGCTGGTATGCCTCACGAACAGTTTGTGTGGCATTAGCAGTATGTACCGGAGGACATTCCCCCATAAGCACAAACTTGAGGTCTCTGGTGACCAATATTGCATTAATATTAAGTTTCCACTTAGTGTAGTTATCACCAGCTAATTTGTCGTTTGCGAGAATTTGAAGTAATGTAGAAGACATAATTGTTGAAATAAATAAATCATTCATTTAGTCATTTATTAAAAAAAAACAAGTGTGAGTGCTTTGGCATAAATTTAAACATGATGCATGAACATGTTTAACGAACTAGAAATACCCAAAAACAGTTATTATACCACGACAATCAAACATACCACAAAGAAGTGTCGCCTTAGGGTCGGTCAAGTCTTTGCATGTTGGACCGAGACATTCTCAATCAAATGATATTCTAGAATAACTCTTATTCCATATCATTCAACCATCATTTATTCAGTCAGGTTTTTAATTAACAAAACTTAATCAAAACCTTCGTGAGTGTAATCCACCATTTTAGATCTCACGAGCTTAACTCGAGAATTGCCGCCTTAAGGTCGGTCAATCCCGAAATACCCTCAGAAATCCTATCCGTTAGGAAGTCAACCTTGGTATTGATCTTTGTGGAAACCCTCTTTAGGGAGGACTAAACTTAGGAAGGACGAAAGTAAAGTCGTCACGAGGCCCCACTCGGATCTCACGGTGTTGAACTAATGATGGAAACTGCGGGATATATATGTCATATATCCCTCTCCCACTCACTATTGTAAAACTAGGGCTTTCTATTATCCATTAATGCACCTAGACTCTACAAGATCAAACTGCTAACTTTAATTATTAATGAACAAATTTAATTAACTAATAAATTATTAATGATTTTTAACTATTAAAAATATAATCTATTAGTGAATATTCTAAGCTTTTGTAAACTATTTACTAAGCTCAAATTAACTTTATACGGTTCATTTATTATTAGGTTATTAATCATATTAATCCTAATTACAATAAATGACCTTATTAATCTAACTTATTAT
The DNA here is from genome assembly GCA_033220585.1 of Dipteronia sinensis. Taxonomy (NCBI): domain Eukaryota; kingdom Viridiplantae; phylum Streptophyta; class Magnoliopsida; order Sapindales; family Sapindaceae; genus Dipteronia; species Dipteronia sinensis. Next base: position 67,509,924 of record CM065638.1, on the reverse strand, counting down.
ACACTTTAATAACTAGATTAATATTAATGAGAATTAACAAGTTTTCTAACTATAAAAAAACTAATCTCATTTTCATAGCCAATAATGTATTTATCTATTTTAATCATATTAAAAAAAACTACATAAAATATTAGGCTATGATGCATGTATGATATATCAAATATATTTGTGTAGGCACATCTAATCTAAATGACATACATATGCATGGCAATGCTTTTATCATCACATAATATAAAGCATACATGAATTGACCGAGTACTGTGGATTATTTAACCTAAAAAGAATTAGAATCTAAAATTACAAAAATACCCCTAAGGCATTCCTTGGTCTTCTTGTAATTTCTGAGTCTTTCAGTCTCTTTAGGTCACTCTGATTCATCTCATGAATCCGAAATAGGAAATCCGCTCGGAACGCATTAGGCAACACTTGCCAACGGAACCGTACAAGACGATGTGAACAGTGCCCATGGACTGTCCTCGTGAACAGTGTTCGTGAGCAGTACCGTGTTAACAGTATCCGTGAATAGTACCTCTATCGTGCGTATTTGCGATTTCGCCTCTTCCGTTAATCGTCTTGTTCATTGGATTATCGACCATATTTTACATTAAAAATACAGCAGAAATTACAACGAAAAAAAATTGCAGCAAAATTTATTAATAAAATTAATTACAACTCATGAACCCTAAATCCATAGTACTATATAATTAACGATCAACCATGTTTTTGTAAATTAATAAATTTAATATACATACAAAAACAACATACAGTCAATTCAAACAGTGCCTACACAATCATACATTCAGGAGCATCGAAAACAATTTCATGTTTAGAAAAAAAAAATTGGCTCTGATACCAATTGTTGGAACCCCGTTCACTGGTAACGCAGCGGAAATAGGTTTTAAAATTTTTTGTACATATCATAATAAATCTGGAACCAGTGAATTTGAGATCGTAATTATTTTTCCGGAACTAATACATACAATATGTAAACACAGGAAATTGTAATCAATATATTAAAAAAAAAAATTAGAATCTTACCAACGTTTGGAGGCTCCTTCACTTTATGATATGCTCATGGTATGTACCACCGATCTTCCTCGCTATATCATGGGACTGATAACTGCGTGTGAACAGGTCACGTACTCAGAAACTTAGGAGGATATAGAGAAAATGAAGAAGAAACTATTTCTTCTAAGAAAAAGAAATGAGAACAATTCTAGTTGTTCAAATATATATATATATATATATATATATATATATATATATATAACTAGTTTGTTTTCTTTCTTTTTTCTTCAATAGTGCATGCCTGCACCACTCACTTTTCCTCTATTTTTTTTTTCTTGTTACACGCACCCCACTTGCACACTTTGCACTTGTACTGTATTCTTCTTGTTTTTGTTATCAAAATATATATCATATATATTATTATAACTAAAAACTTTTTAATTGATATCTTTATTTATTTTAAAACTAAATCTTTTAAAATTATATTTCATATATTTTATTTTAAAATATAATTAAATATTTATTTTGAATTTAAATATTTTAAATTCAATTTCAAATATTTGATTTAATAAAATAAAATAATCATATTATCTTATTCTATTTGAAATCAAATATCAGCTATCACCCTCCATTTAGTGATTAATAACATAATTAAATAATCTTATTATTTAATTTATTTAATCACCATTATTCATTAATTAAATAATCTCATTATTTAATTAATTCTCGAATAAATACGTGTCACTTACGTAACATAATTATTGGACAATCCAATCAATTAATCGTGACCCTTGTTACCTAAATCGATCGGGCTTAGCAAGGGAACCTAATGGACCCACATTATTTTGAGCTCCAATAATCCTTGGAATCATTAATTAAACTCTTTAATTAATATTCCTTGATTATTAACTTCGGTGTTATTCCATTAAAAACTCGAAGCTACACTCTCTCAACTGCAGACGATTTTACACAGACCGATACAACTCGGTGTCCATCGATATAGCTATTACACATGGTGTGATCCTCCACAGTAGTTCATAATTAGAGCTGGGTCATAATGTCTGTTATACCTCTCTAATTACATATATCTTTTAAGTACCGTTGATTCTCTAATGAACAATAAATCTTATTTCCTCAAGGAATTAGGAGAGCGCTCATATTGTCCAAGTCCCGAATCAACCTTTAAGGGAACTTCCATCTACTTCTCACAAGAAGGAGTGGATTCCACTATTGTGTACATACATTCTTAGCCACAAGCCGAACCGCAATCCCAACATACGTAGCATATTGATCAGGAACTGCATCCAACCTCACTCATGGTATATCAAAGACCACGATCTAACCTAAAGGAGTCGATAAGACACTCGAGATTAAGATCACCCACATATAGCCATCATTAGTTGATATATATATGAATCTCATCAGTAAACGGATCTTGGTGAGAGATTCATATAGATCATAACCCAGTCCTATATGATCACATCATACAAGGTGCCTCCATTCCCATATCTCAGATGAATGATTTAGGATAGAATCACAGTACATTACGGAATGGACCGTAGCTATAGATTAACCATAAATAAAGTACTCAGCTTTATTTTCTATCTATGACTTTTTAGATTGCACGTCTCTTACTGTATCCATCCATATATGACACTCATATACACAGTTCGAGATTACATCCGGCAATCTAGAATGTTAATATATGCACAAGTTATAAAACAAACAACATAACAAGAATGAATTGAACTTTTCTTTTTATTTATTTCATAAATCAATTTACAAATTACATCTTTAGGGCATAAACCCCAACACAATCCTCCATAAACAGTTCGTAATATGAGCTAGGTTTAAATCCGTTGACCTCTCAATTACATCTTTATCCTTGAGTGCCCGTGATTCTCTAATGAACAATTATTTATGATCTTATCATAAATTGAGTGCTCTATTGTTCAAGACCTGAATCATTTACTCAAGAGAACTGTTTGTCTACTTCAATTAAGAAGGAATGGATTCCATCTTGTATATTATCATTCACAGCTAAGTATATCATCATGTCTCCAAGATACAAGGTTTTAGGTTTGTCAACTTGAGCAAACCATACCGAGTAAGTCAAAAGACACAACTCTACAAATAGGAGTCTGTTAAATACTCAGGATTAAGATCGTTCCATATATGACCATCTATTTGATAAATGATAATACTTTGTTTCAAGATAGAAATTATTAAAGATTTCAATTTATCGTGTCCACGTCTTGTATAATATTATTATACAAAGTACCTTCATTCTAATGTCACCATATCAACAGTTCGGATAAAACTGTTCCATTCTTAATGGGAATGAACCGTACTGGTAATTTTAATTAATTAAAGATCTCAACTTTAATTATCAATTACAGACAATTAAGATTATTATATTAAACATAATCCTCATGTATATAACAACTTATATACTATGTTTAATATTACATTTAATAATCATGGAATTTTATGTTATTAATACAATTTAATAACATTAAATGTACACAAATATAAAATGAAATGTCAATCTAATTATTAATTCAGCATAAAGATTAACAACGTTTGTTCTTAGGGCACATTTGTTAACAAAAAGCTAGTGAGAGGTGGCAAAAATATAGAATAAAATAATAAGAGAGGAAGGTGGCAAACGGATGGATAAAGAGAAGAAGAATAATATATAATAAGAAAAGGAAATAAAAGAAAGAAAATTGAAGAGGCGAGAGAGAAGGGTCATTCGACCAAAACAGAAAATAGAAATAGAGAAAGAAAGAAGAAGAAACCGAGCGAGAGAGAGAGATAGAACCAAGAGATTCAAAAATTAGGATGAGAAAGACCAAGATTCAGATAGAGAAAGAGAGATGTTTTTAAGAGACAAAACAGAGGAAGAAAGAAGTAAATAGAAATAAAATAAAACATAGAGGTTCGTGCAAATAGAAGAAAAGAAGAAGAAGCAGAGAGAAATAATTAGAGAGAAAAAGAAAGAATAGCTGAAGGAAAAAGAAATAAAGTTATAGATGAATAAATATGCATTGGATATATACCAGATAAGTGATTTCAGTTTGGCCTCTAAATCTGAGGTACAATAAAGTTTATTGGATTATCCCAATAGATACTAAATTGAGTTTCATGTATTTTAGGGTGGATCTAGAAATAGATGAATTCAGGAGGGAACCAGTGCCATAACAGATTTGGGCGCTGAGTTATGTGGGTGAATACTTTTATTAAAGTTATTTGGCAGTGAATGATCAAAGTTACCAACGGAGTGCTGCTAGTTTTGTTCTCGAAGATATTAAGATTCTTATTCAATTAGGTTGAGGTTTTTAAATACCAGGCTGTTTCATGTAATGCAAATGGGGTGGCCCATAACCTTGCCTTCATGGCTTTGTCCTTTAAAATGAATGAAGGATTCAGATGTGGAAAGATGACTTTCCCTGTTGTTTTGTTTCTTAGTTTGTCTGTTTTGTTTTAGTCATGTTTTTGTCAACAACAAAAAAAAACAATTTACCATTTGATTTGTGTTTTCAGAATTGAATTTTGTTTTGTGGGTGTTGAATTGTATTGTAGGTATGTTTTCGAGGAAATCCGTTCGAGACAGTTCCAGGACCTTTCAAGTTCTTTTGGTTATGCATGAGACATAAACTTGGGTGTGTAGTGTTTAATATCTGATTCTGAGATGCTCATTTGATAGATTTATCATAAATTTTCTTGGCTCTCAATTTAGTTTACTAATTGGTAATTAGCGTTAATGATTGACAACCTCTTGAATTGTTTTATTTTTCTATTTGACTGTGTATGACATCTAAAGTAACATAATATTTACGTTCAGGATAAACAATGAAACACTTTAGATTAGAGGCATTGCAACCTGGTTAATGAGGCAAATGAAGATGTTATATACCTAGGTATACTATAACCTTCATCATCAAATTATAAGTTATTGGTGAGGTTGAAATCTTTATAAATTTTGATTTGTGTTGATTGGCACTTGACAGATTATGTGATACAGATATTGATTGTATCTTTGTTATATTAAATGAGTTACACAAAGTATGTCATTTTAGTTCTTTGTAATTTCTATAGCAAATAGATTATTCGATTTTGTTATATTTTCATTCTTGTATTGACATGTTTAATTGAGATGGGCTTCTTTTATAAATTCATGGAGTATCTTATTTCTAGAAAAATCGTTTTGTTTTCATTCAAATTCATTCATCTTTGTTAATTGTTATTGATATTGTTAACATAATACATGAGCAGAGTTGTAAAGATTTGCAAAATCGTTTCACTTTATCGAGTATCAACTGTCTTAAATAACTTATAAGCTGGAAATCAAAAACACAAAAATTATAATTATAAATATAAATGCATTGTAAAAAAAATTATAAATATAAATGCAAGCACATGCCTTGCATGTGCGACCAAACCTAGTACTTTAAAATATGAGTCTATTGCCCCATTAATTTGACGAATCACCAAAGGCAGAATGCAACATATTTTCGTAAGGGATATAATCATTTTCCCCATCTAATTTGACCTATTAGACACTTTACCCCATCTAGTTCCAGTAATAACCATTATTCTTCTTAAAAACCAAAATATTATACGTTTTGTCCTCTACCATCAGGATTTCCATTAGACTAGTACTTTGACCGTAATTAGCAAGGGCAATATTGTAACTTCGTTTGGGGGACATGAATGGAAATTAATTTTAGAAGGGTAAAAAGGAAAAACAAAATAAGAATTAATGATTTAATAATTACAAAATAAATGTGATGATGAAATGTAAAACTAAAAAAAATATTTAAAAAACATTAATATAAAGAATAATAAAATAATAAAATAATATAATAGTAAAAAAAACTAAAACAATATTTAAAAAAATATATCTCTCTCAGTCTCACACAAAACCTTGATTTGACTTTTGAAACTCTCTCACACAACCGATCTGAGTCTCTCTCTCTCTCTCTCTCTCTCTCTCTCTCTCTCTCTCTCACACACACACACACACAAAACCTTGTTTTGACTTTATCTCTGTCTCTCTCACGCAACCGATCTGAGTTTATCTCTCTCTCACAAGGGTGTTTTCTAATTATCTCCACCGTCCATGTCTAGGGATGGACAGTGGAGATTGAATCTAGAGATGATGGTGATAAACTATAGTGAATTGTTTTCTTTTTTTTGAAATATTGAATTGTTTTTTTATTTTAGAAATACTGTATTTTTTTTTTTTGCTTCTTTATTAATCATCTCCACCGTCCATCTCTTGGTAATCCTTTTTTTTTCAATTCTTGTTTTTTAAATACTTTTATTAGTTTTATATTTTTAATTGATTTTTTTCTTTAAAACAATCAATAGTATCATTAGAAGGAATAACTCATGTGTTCAAAAGTAATAAGGTCTTTTAATTAATTTTTTGACGGTCAAAGTACTAGTCTAATGGAAATTCTGACAATAAAAGGCAACGTCTAATATTTTGGTTTTCAAAAAAATGAATAATGATTATTACTAAAATTAGAGAAGACATAGTGTTTAATATAGAAAATTACACAGGAAAATGATTATATCCCTTTTGATAATCACATCTGTCTACTTGGTTCTGTCTAAATGTCTAAAACAAATAATGGCAACAAATTCTGAATTTTGAGACTCTAAAAAAAAGGGCACAAATTTCGATACACAGACAAGGAGGCAATGAGGCAAATAACTACCTGACCAAGTCATTAATAATTGACAATAATGTAACTCCTTTCCAAAACTACAAGAATCACAATTTGAAGATTCTCCTAAAAATATCTTGTGAGCATCTCACTCATATTCTATCTCTATCTCTATCTCTATCTCTATCTCTCTATCTCTATATATATAAAATAGAGTTCTAAAAGAGAATATTCTTCCCAAATTCTATCTCTAAAATTTTTTGACTCCCACCACACTCTCTATTATTATCTCTATAACTATTTCTATTTATATCTTCAAATAACTTATATTTTTATTATTATTTTTTAGTTTCTTTAATAAATTATTGTTCAACTAAATTAGAACAAATATTTTTTATAATAACATTTGTATTTTTTTTTACTTTATTTAAAAATATAATGTTTTATTAGTGCATGAATTTATAATAACTAATTTTTAGATTCTAAAACATTTTTCAACTAATTTTCTCAACATACTTATTTCTTTTCTAACATTTTTCAACTAATTTAGTATTTATTATTTTAGTACTATGTTTCGGTTTTTATTTTATTACTAACTTATAATTATCAATATGTAATAGCTATTTTTTTTATAACGTAAAATAATTTTGTTTAGAGAAAATTATAATAAAATAATAAAATAAAGAACAAATGATAAAATATGGTAAATAAAAAATTATTAATTAATATTCAATATTGGACTCATTTTAAAGATTTAGATGAGACATTTCTAATGGTATAAGTTTCATATTAATAAAATGTATACATTAATTCAATTTAATAAAAAAAAGTAAAATGATATAAATGGAATAAAAAATATTGAAAAGTGAATTTAAAGTATGAAATATGGTTCTCTAAATTTAGAGTATCAAGTATATAAACTCTAAAAAAAAAATTCTTAAAGACAACATTTTGAAGTAGGGTGGGAGCAACCCATACTCTAAAATTTCCTAGGGACATAATTTTAAAGTATGGACGGGAGATGCTCTTAGCACAACCATAAACACATGAGCAACCAAAAACCGGACAACAATACAAATAAACAACAATGCTACAGTAAAACATTCTTCTGCAGAAGGAAAAAAATCTTCACAATTGATCAATTCATATCAAGCTTCGACACGGCAAACTTAAAAATAGGATGCGTACAAAAATTTCACCTCCTTACGAAATTAATCAATCATATTCTGCATAATAGAAGCACCCTATAATTAAAGAAACAATTCCATCTTTCTGTCCCGTGACTCATTGTACCTTTTTCGCCACAAACGTTCTTTTTTTTCTTTTTTTTCTTTTTTTTCTTTTTTTATTCTCAAGTCCACATCTCTCCTTCAACATCTCACAACCAGAAACCCATTCCAATTGAGGTATTTCTAAGCTAGAACTTATATTTAATAGGTGACCTTATGTGATCACCATCCTAACCAGTAGACACACTGTTGGGGGCAGTAGAAAAATTCTGTTGCCTTCTTGCAACTTTATTAAACTTCTAGCTATATTTTCTTCTAGGTCTCCTCCGGAAAAAGAAAACAAAAAAAGAGAAAGAAGAATTAATGCAGACTACAGCATTTTTCTTACAGAAAGAAAATACAGACAACGGCACAGTCTGTCACAATTAAATGAAAAAAAAAACCTGCTTCATTGCTTCTATAGAGTTTTAAAACATTTGCCAGTGGCCAAAGTTGAACAAATATTCTTTTCTTTTCATTTCCCCACTATTTGTCTTGGATCTTGTCTACAAAGTAGAATACTTCAGCAAACACAACCAGCCACTTACCATGAACTACACTATCGAATTTTGTTACAAACTCCAACAAATCAGCCTTCGAGCATAGCTTTAGCAGCATCAATCAGAATTGGTCTAAAATCATTCGAAGCCCGACCAAGCACAGTGTAGCCTTCCTTGTCCTCCAAATCAACATCTGCTCCATGTCTTATTAGAAGGAGAGCTACCTGTAAACCCAGGAAAACAATCAACAATATTTAAAGAAAACCTTGCAATCTGCTCAGAGTCATAGACTCAGCAGAGCCTTGTGTAAATTATAGTGAAGGTCCGAAATTTCACTGGAACAAAATTGCTGACCAATCATAGTAATCATCTTTTTCTTAAATAATTCTAACAGACATTACCTCTTTGTTATGACAAATAACTGCACTCATAAGAGGAGTTTGACCAGCTTTATCAGTAGCATCAACCTCAGCCCCTTCCTCAATTAGGAGTTCACACAATTGTGAATTCCCTGTACTAGCTCCGCGATGCAATGGGGTGCAACCAACCTGAATGCAAATGAATATCACATAATCAATGATAAAAGAAGTATTGAAAGAACACCTAATTAGTAAGTAACACCCCATTTGCACAAGAAAGTTGGAAAAACAAAAGGAAAATATGGCAAATGCATAATATAAGATTATAATGAGAAGTTACAAGCCTTGTCCTTCAAATTCAACTTTGCACCGTGCGATATAAGAATTTCAGCAATATTCAACCGTCCCTTGCTTGCAGCATAGTGAAGTGCCGTACGTCCGCCATCATTCTTCAAATTAACATTAGCTCCTGCTTACAAACTATTCATAATTAGCTCAGGAGCACAAATTAGAGCGTTTCAGATAAAGTTCGCTGCTATAACCAATGTGACATAATAAACAAGCAAAAAAATAAGTAATATCTCAACTGGATTTGTATAAAATGTAAATAAAAGATGTGATCATCCCCATCTAAGCTTTCCAATAAGAAACCATTAAAACCATCAACATAACAAATTCTTATAAATCCATTAACTGAGTTAATTTAACAAAAATATGAGAATTTCAAAACAATTATAAAGTTTCTGACCTTTGTTTAACAAAATTTCGACAATTTCAGCATTACCAATGCTAGCCGCAGAATGAATTGGAGCCCACCCTTCTTCATCGGCAGCATTTACCACACTCGCTGAATCATCGACATCTAGTAGTATATCTACAACCTGAGTAAAAGAAAGAAAAAAAAAAGGTTGTCGGCAGCCAAACAGGGTGGAAGAGAAAATTTTACTGGGGAAAATAGAAAAAAGAGGAACCTCGCGGTGGCCGGAGGAGACGGCAACGTGGAGGAGGGAGCGTCCGTCTTCGTTTCTCAAAGCGAGGGATTTGGAGAGCTGTTGTTGCGAGAGGGATTTGAAAGTTGAGGAATCTCCGGTTTCTGCCGCTTTGAAGAGATCTTTTTCGTTGATGGGTTGCTCCTCTGCTTCTTTTGGAGGATCGATGTCCATGTTCATGCCGGAATTCCACAGTCTACAGAGGTGACTTTTTAGGGTTTTTTTTGACTCGACGATTGAATTGGGGGAACGATACGGTGCGGTGGTTTTGTCTCCGGTTTCTAATTTTGTGCAGTTCGTAAGGTTAATTGTATAGCTGCCTTAATTATTACCAGGTATTACCCTGATGTTTTAGTTTTAACTATTATTATCCTTATAATATGGCTTGCTTTCTGTTTGGTCCTTTTTTAAAATTAACTGTGGACTGAAAAATAAAATAAAAACAACTATTTTCCGAGATAAAAATATTTTCCAATAGAGAAGATTCAGAGGACAGTCATTATATTAAATTGAGATCAAAACATTGAATACCAGGTTTATGTGGATCAAATACGGTTTTATAGCTTGCCAAAAATCGAACTGAATAAATCGGATAAATATTATATATAATATATAAACATCCATGTGGATATTTTATTAAAGGAAACCCATTATGGCTCAAAACTCGAAAGGGCCAAAACAATATTAAATTAAACCAAAAAAAAATAAAATAAGAATCAGGTTAGATTGATTCAACCTATTTTTTGGGAGTCAATTAAACTTTAAAAGATAAAAATCGAGTTGAAGAAGAGGAGAGAACAGTGTGGCTCAAAGGGGTGACCTGAGAACACAAAGTGCATTAGCTGCTAATTAAAAAAGCCAATACCTCTTGTGTTCTCACTGTCACACCTTTGGACTCTTAACATCTGTTATTAGTAATAGTATTCATTATTTCAAGAATCAAGATGAGGAATTTATAAGGGTGTGTGATAGAATTCGTGTCACTATGTGCTCATTCTACCAACACACGTACACAACACTACCCACATAATGTCGACATCTTTACCAATGGCCTCTTGTCTTGATGGTTGGAGTCTTCAAGTGAAAGTTCCATCATCAATGTTCAAGATTTTGTAGTTGTAAATATTTGTCCAACCTTTGACCATAAAATCCCAAAACATGGGAAGTCCTCTCTCAAAAGTGAAAGCAGCCCTCTTCAAAAGTGGAGTTGTAGTTCATAAGCAACTTCTTCCCGATAGTAGGAGTAATATTCCAGATCGTGCTTATAGGATCTAATCATGCCAGATCCCGGTAGTAGTTGTAATTCAAATATATATATATATATATATATATGCTCAAATTTGATGTCCAAATCTGGTGTCCAAATGATGTGGTAACACTATAATCCTCATTTAAATCATTCAAATCTAATACAATTTAAATGAATTGATTACAGTAGATTGAATATGGGGAAATAGCACCAAATGGGTTTGGTTTTGTGGGAATATCACCAAGTTATTAATTCTATGTTTTTTAGCATCAAAGTATGTGGTAAAACTAAAATACCATCACTTATTCTTTTACTTTACTTTTTACTTTTTAAATTTCTCTCTTTCTTCCTCCCATTTCTGTGTTTTTTTTTTTTACAAAGAACTCCATTGATTCATCAATGGAGGTCGAATATACCTCAAATGGAGGTCGAAAAAGAAGATAAAAAAACCAAAAAAAAATTGGAAATAAGTCTTGGCAATAAGTCTCGGGTAGGGCACCCGAGACTTACTACCCGAGGCTTATTGCTGGTTATTGCCATATGTTTTTGTAGCAATAAGTCTCAAATGCCCTGCCCGAGACTTATTTCTATAACTTTTTTAACTGCTTCATTAACCTCCAATGGAGGTCGTTTCGACGACCTCTAATGGAGTTCGACCATTTCGACAACCTCTATTGGAAGTCGTTTTGACCTCCATTGGAGGTGAGAGGTAATTTCACCTACATCAATAGAAGGTTTTTGAATATAAAAAAACAAACAAAAAAGAGGATAGAAAAAAGAATAAAAGTAACAATAGGGGTATTTTTGTCCATCACCATATTTTGGTATCATTTAAACTTGAATTATTAACTTGGCGACAATCACAAACTATGGGTGATATTGTCACATCATTTAGGCACCAAATTTAGGCAAAGTAACATTAAATGTATAAATATATATATATATATATATATATATATAACTTTTCCTATCAGCACCTCCTTATTTTAATACAATAAGCACATTTGATTCAATTGCATGCAATTAAATGTTTTTCGATGAGATTTTTTATATATATTCTAAGAAAATTAAAATACACCTTTAGTAAAGATTTGGAAATTTTTTGGATTTGAGAACTATATTTTCTTATATTTTCCTATTTTTAAATGTATTATCTTCAAAAAAGTAAGAAAAAATTAGTTCTTGTATCTGAAAAAATTCCAATTTGTTTTCACAAATATATTTCAATGTTGTTATCATCCTTACAAAAAATCATATCAAGACTCAAAATATTACATTAGATTTTATCGACAGTAATTAAAGTGTTCATCGTAAAATGTCTTTATTGGATAATTTATATATATATGTAGGACATCTTTCTTACACTTGGTGACTTAGAAACAAACTCCATGATTGCATACGAATTTCTCGTAGTAATGCGATTGTGAATTATACATACTCCTATTCCAAAGGGATAGCAAACCTGTTCATCGTTTACAAGTGAATTTTATTGGCCTATATCTGTTTAAAATCATTACTTAATGATTCAAAACAATTTGTCTAAAGTATTTCCGTTTAAAATCATCACTTAATCAATGATTCAAAAAAAGTATTTCATTTTGTGGTACAAATTAGTTTAACTTTCCATGTTTGACCAAATAACTTTCGACATCTAAATTCAATTTTGTGTTCTATTTACAGTATGGATGGAAATGACAAATCTATCTTTTGCAAGTCCATGAAACTTAGCTTAGAGGAACTAGTTACAGTGATTGCGAAACAAGCAAATTTTGAAGTTCTTTTTTTTTTTCCCTTCTGCTTATTGCTGCTGAAAATAAGTTGGTAATCAGCAACAGCAACATGTGCCAGGAAGAATTATACCAACCCAATCAAATAATACCCATTCAGTAGCTAGAACACGAGCGTGCACATGCAAAGAGAGAGATAGAGAGAGACTTGAACTACCGTCTACCAAAACATTCTTGTAGTCTTCTTGCTCGTAAAGAATCTTGACAACGTCTTCCTCCTCCTTCACAAAAACAAAATGTAACGTTAATAATAAAAAAGTAAGAGGTGTAGGAAACTTTCCTATAGACAAAATTAAGGGAACACTATTTACTTATAACATGCTCAAGACTTTGAAAATGAGATGAAGAAACTGTCTAGAGACTCAAATATGGCCTGAGATTCTAAAAAATGAACTTTTCTAGATCACAAGTAGGTCTTCCTCAATCAGACTGAAAATGTTTATAAACCTTATCCTTTCTTTTACTAACAATATCCTTGCGCAACCGCCTCCAACTACTCCTTTCTTTCCTCTTTCAGACCTCCAAGCTGTGTCGTTGTTTCCAGGTTGCCAAAAGACGCAAGCCCCGTTGAACCACCTTCAAGTTCCGCCTTTTGTTCCTCCTTCAGACCTCCAAGCTGTGTCGTTGTTTCCGGGTTGCCAAAAGACGCAAGCCCCGTTGAACCACCTTCAAGTTCCGCCTTTGGTTCCTCTTTCAGACCTCCAAGCTCTGTCGTTGTTTCCGGGTTGCCAAAAGACGCAAGCCACGTTGAACCACCTTCAAGTTCCACTGGCGTATCCTGTTTCTTCTCCGGCGAACCCTCCATCTGCGACAGCCCATCATGACTCCCAGAATCAGAAATCACCGACGGACCACCAACCGCAACATTCGAGATCCCCGGACCGGATATATGCTTCTTCTGAACCCCATCCACCTCCTGCGACACGAATCCTCTCTTTCCCAGCTGAATCAAAGTTTGGTCTCCCCCCTCGCTCAAACCAGTAGGACGATTTCCATGCCCTATCTTTCGCCGCCACACCCGTTTCACCTTTTTCATCACCACCTTTTTCTTTACCAGACCCTCTATTTGGTCACAATTAACTTTAGATCCAGGCTCACCATCCTTCTTAGCCTCCTGCTGCCCACTACACTTTCCATCAAGTGTTTTATGTAAGACCCCCACTTGAGCCTGAGACAGCCCAGCATGCCCATCCTCACACAAAACAGCACCAGCACAATCCAGCCCACTTCCGATTTCTACCTCAGAGTTGTCTTTCTCGCCACACCCCGTTTCCAGACCTGGCACCAAACACCTCACAACTCCATTAATTTTCTTTTCTGTTACAGCCAGAGGATCACACTCCATCAAAGCTCCTGAATCCTGCAATAGATTAGGCTCGCTTGTATTTGGACCGTTACCAACCGTAACTCCCCCACCTATATGTGAACCCGTCCCCAAAATTTTGTCCACACCATCAACTCCATTAATTCCCGTCGCTCCGGCCACACTAGCCGGATTCTGAACCCCTGACATGCCATTCTCACTATGTTGTCCAAGAACTATTGTTCGACAAGATGAATGTAAACCTGAAACTCCAGCCCCATCATCCACACTTCTATTCCACCGGTGATCCCTCTTCCTATCTCTAACAGAGAATGGATTGATCGGACTTGTAGCACGAATCCAAGCACTCAATAAACGGTTGGCAGCTTCCCCACCCGTGTCGCCCACCTTTTTTGGGCACTCCTTGATCGTATGCCCCAAGCACTCCATGATCGTATGCCCCAAGCAGCAACAACGAAAACAGTAATCTGGCAATCTCTCATATCGGAGCAGTAGCATTGTTACCATACCAGTGCCTAACAAATCCACTCTAAGACACCGCAAAAGAGGTTTGTCAATCTCAATCACTATCCGTAAACGGAGAAACTTACCCATGCAATAACCCGAAGGCCCTACATCAATATCCGTTACCTCCCCAATCATTCTCCCTAAGAACATTCCAATCTCTTTATTCATACAAAGAAGAGGAACGTTATGAATTTGGACCCAAAACTCCACCCGACTAAACTTCATACAAGAAATATCACCCGTTCCCTGTGGCTCCTCTAGTACAATAAGCGACTTACCAAAAATCCAAGGTCCGTCTGCCAAAACATGTCTCTTATCATTTGCATTCTTGAAAGTGAAGAGGAATATATTTCCGGTCATGATCTCAATCACAACTTCCTCTTTAACCCTCCATTTTATCCCAATTTGTGACATGAAAGTCTTTCTATCAATCAACTTAGTCGATAGCACTTTCCCTACCAAATAAAAAGCCATCATTTGCTCCCCATGATTCTTAAGATCAACATCCAGCCTACGAACCGGCCCCTCTTTCTCTTCCAACGACAGATAGCCGCACAATCTTTCAATCTCTGCATTCATCACTAATCCAAGCGAAACCACGTCCCCAGAGTTCCCGAACTAATCCAAGCGAAACCACGAAAAACAGTGATTCCTGAACTGGAGTGAAAAATGAAGCACAGAAACAGAGATTTATATAGCGAACAGAGATAGAATGACTACTTAGAAAATACGGATATATGTAGAATACGGGTATATGTAGCCTACGGGTGGACATTTAATGGATCGTTTCATTTTTCAATAGAACTAAAAAACCACCGATAATATTCAGTTTTTAAAAAAATGAACCGATCCAATAAAATTTAGATTTGTCAACCGATCGAAAACCAACCGACCGGACCGATTCGGTTTTTGGGCCTATTGGGCAAAATTATTGTTATTACACAGAGAACTAGGCAGCATAATTTTCTCTTCTGTTTTTTTTAAGGGGACAGCATAATCAAGTATAATCAAAACCACTGTCAAGTTTTAAGTAACTGATCAAACACAAATGGAAATCCCCACTTGATATCAAAAACGATTGTTAAAAAATAATCAAACAGCTAGCAAATCATTGATGAATGAACATTTATATATATATATATATATATATATATATATATAGTCTCTTGATCAAAACTAGCTAATAATTATACACAGATGAAAGCAATATTATTGATCAAATGCAACACCAAAAAACAAAGTGACTTGATAAAATAAACTCAATAAGGAATTGAAGAAAGAAAGAGAGACTCACAAGATTTATTCGCTTGCAGCAGAAATATATGGATCGATGCATAACAAATAACAATATACATATTTATATATCATACAAGACCAAGATTCAATAGCCACATCAACACCAAGATTCAACATCAACATCAAGAACCATATCTGAAAAGCTATAATGTAAAAAAGATACAAGACTATATATACACAGAAAAGGTAATTTAATATGAGAAATCAAAAGCTAATCAGGAGACGAAAGCGGAGAAGCGGTGGCGCACCACTCTCAGAGGACGGCCGGCGGAGTACGAGCATCGGAGGAAGAACGCCCAGTCGTCGCGAGCAAAGGACGAAACAACGAATAGGGAGGAAAGCCAATGCGAGACAAGCGCCGAAGGAAGAATGACGGAGGCGGAGCGCCGGAGGATGAGCAATCGAGCGGCGGATGAGAGAGACTGTCAGTTGTGAGAAAATCTAAGTCTGCTGATTGCGGGATTAAAATAGGTTTGGATCTCGGGTCTATAAATATGAACCGAATTGAACCGGTAAGTATGATTGAACCGGGAAAAACGATTGGATCCATTTTTTGACCACCCCCATTGTACATACCTGATTCTAACGTATTAAACGGAACGGAAAAAATCAGATTCAAGTTAGAGAGAAAATCTCACATGCACCCATCATGTAATAAAGAAAACCTATCTAATGAATTTTCTATATCAGATAGTATACAGTCATTGGTTAAAGTATATTGCACCGAGTGTATGTAAGATTTTCTTTATGTAAAATCAATTCGACCCATCTTTGCGTGTCAATCCAATTTAAATAATAAAAATCGGATATGATTTTTAGTGATATATTTGTTTCATATATTCTACTAGCATATCATGACATATCTCTTGTTTACATTTATACCTATTGTAAAAAAGATTCAAATCAGCTGTCTAAAAATAATTTGTGTTCAACCAATCAAATTGGGACATATGTCTGAATTCAATTTTTTTTTTTCAACATCTTCCATAAATCTGGTCATACGATCCAATTTGGTTGGTTAGACACAAATAAAAATAAAAATTGCATAATCCAGTTTCTCCAACGCGATGTCGCCGTCCTAGCTACCATTGTGACTAATTTTCTCCTGAAAGAAGGAAAAAAAGAGGGGATGTTAGGAATTAGAATTTAAGGCAGTTTGTATATATAAATTAGAAATAGATAGATGGGAGTTGAAGAAGAGAACAGGGTGGCCCAAAGGGGTAACCTGAGAACACAAAGTGTATTAGCTGCTAATTATAAGCCAATACCTCTTGTGTTCTTAGTGTCACTCCTTTGGGCTCTAACCTCTGTTATTACTATTATTCAATTCAAGAAAACTGAGGAATTTATAAGGATTTGTGATAGATAGAATTCAATTTATGTCACTATGTGCTCATTCTACCCATATAATGTCGACATCTTTCTTACACTAATTAGAAACAAACTCCATGATTGCAAATGAATTTCGCGATTGTGAATTATACGTACTCCTATTCCAAACTGATTGCAAACTTGTTCATCCTTTACAAGACATATAATCTTCTCCATGTTAAATCTTTGCATATGAATTTTATTGGCCTTATCCGTTTAAAATCGTTACTAACTCGATGATTCGATAAAATTAGTCTAAAGTATTTCATTTTGATGTAACCACAAATAGTACAAATTACTTATACTTTCCATGTTTGATCATCATATAAGCTTTCTAAACTTTTAAATTTCATGTTTTATTTACATTATGGATGGAAATCGATAATCATCTTTTGAAAATGTCCATGGAAATTAGCTTAGAGCTAGTTACAGTAATTGCGAAACAAGTAAATTTTGAAGTTTTCTCAGCAACAGCAACATGTGCGAGGAACTTTCCCAGTTGTTCTGATTGTATCCGCCTTTGCTTTCGCCTTTAACTCTTTATTTTTTCGCCTCTCCTCCGCCTGTGCTCTTGCTCCTCCTGCTATCTGATCAATGATTTCTATGTCGCTGCGGAACTTCTGCAAAGCTTTTATTCTTTTTTGCTCTGATTCACTCTGCAACTTCAATAAACAGCGTGTCAGTTCCTGACAATCCAGTTTCATTTGATTATTTACACAAATGAATTAGTGATTTAGTATTAGTACCTCTATTTTATCAAGTTTGCTCCTGGCTTTCTTCTTTTTCTTGCTCTCCCAGGACAGTATAGTCGCATTCAACTTCTCATGCCTGATAATTTTGTCTGTTATTAAATCATTTATACATACAGCTATAATTGATTTTCAATGAATGATTACCGTTCTTTGATCTTTTCAAGTTCAGCTTTTTCCCATACATCTGCTGGTTTTTCATTAACTCCAGGTCTAGTTGAACTCTGTCCCCTGGTTTCAGTTGGCGGAGCTGGAGGAGGAACGTCAGGTCCTGCAGGTCTTCCGCCACTGGTGCTGTTCTTAAGCTCATCAGATAAGGTTGGAGTCTTTTTCATTGATGGTGCTCTTGTAGATTTTGTTTTGTCAGCTGCTTGGCTGTTCAAATGCTCATCGGCAACAAAAGTTGGAGTCTTTTTAATTGATGAAGTAGAAGGGTCTGGTGTTATTTTAGATTTTGTTGTGTCAGGGCTGTTCAAATGCTCATCATAATCAGCAAAAGTTAGTCTCTTTTTGATTGTTTGAGGACCAGTTTTCTTTTCATCCATGGCTGCATATACAGGCATTTTGCTATCTGCACTTGATGAACTTGTTGCATTTTCTCCTGTCACATTATTCAATTAACCTTTGTCAAACATATTTTCAAAGAGTCCTTCGGATAAATTTTAGGTCCGGTCCTGATTGGAGAATTATTCATGTCCATCATCATATAACAATCTGAAAACTGTTTCTCATGCTTGGTGTCCTTACCTGAGATCGATAACCGTTTGGATACTCCACCGGGTTCTCGAGCTTGGATTGGTGCATCTTCCTTTTTGCTCCTGAGCCTGGTCAAAAAGGATTCAGGAGCCTCACTAGTGTTTTTCTGATCTGGCATGGATGAATCTTGTAATGACTTAATGGCATAAGCAGCAGCTGCCACTGCAGTTACATGCTCCATTTGGTATTCGGAATCATAATCCCGACTCATGTTCCTGGAAAACTGCCTCCGGAACCAGTTCTGAGCTCTCTTCTTTTCTGCAAAATATCCCAATTCCAGGTATGTTACGATAAACTATTAGTGAAACATTTAAGAGAAATTATTATGTGAAACTACTTTTACCTGTTTTGAAGGACAGACTTCTCTGGGTTGGTATTCTTTGATCCTTGGAGCTATGTAATTCTTCTGTATTTACTTGACCTGCACTCGAAAATCTTACCCGAACAGGAGGATTATATTTATAATACTAGTAACATGTATCAACTATCTACATATATATATATATATA
The DNA here is from genome assembly GCA_033220585.1 of Dipteronia sinensis. Classification (NCBI taxonomy): domain Eukaryota; kingdom Viridiplantae; phylum Streptophyta; class Magnoliopsida; order Sapindales; family Sapindaceae; genus Dipteronia; species Dipteronia sinensis. The sequence goes on along the minus strand of CM065638.1, from coordinate 67,490,574 downwards.
TTGATAAAGATTTTATGCTAGAACATTTCAGATTAATTGCTTTTGCTATACATTGCTTTGTGGGTATTTTGACAGAGTTAAGAAGATAAAGTAGTACCTCATTAGCTTGATCAAACTATCCATCGTTTTTGGAAAACTGAAGTTGCTGAGAAATGATGTGTGGTAAACATGGTGTGGCTACGTTTATTTGAAAGAGAAGGTTTGAGATTGTTTGTTGGTGGAAACTATGCTATATGAGCAGCAGTAATATAATAGGTGTGGCACGCCAAGTTTTGGATATGCTTTGCATACAAATGCAAAGGCAGGCTTTGCTCAGACAAGTAAAGTATTCTTTCTCTTCGAACTTTTTCCTTTCTTTGCCTTGAGACTTGCTGCCTTGCTTTAAGGGGTTGAGAAGAATCTTTTTGTTGAGTCCTAACATTATATTATATGTAATTCATCGAAATCTCTGTGCTTTTATCAAAGGTCCATTGTCTTGGTGGTTGAAGACTTCAAAATGAAACTTCACCACTAGGGTTCAAACTTTGATATTTTAAATATATATACCTACATTTACTCATTAAACCGTAAAATGTGGGGATATCACATTACTACTTCCGTCAAATCACTTTCAAAAGAAACATATACCCTTAAAATGAAAAAAGAAACATGAACATGAAGAAAGAAAACAATAAAATTTACTTTAAAATATTATTTTAAACTTACGATATTGACTAACAGGAAAGCTAAAACCCTCAAAACTACCAACTACTCTATCCAACTCTTCTCCACATTATGAAAATAAATACAAAATGAACTAAACATAATCTAAAAACAAGAATCTGATCTAAGCACAAGCAGGGGCATTAAACCCTTTGAGAGTAACAAAAACAATGGAATCAGGAGAAACTTTGATAGGAGAAGAAGCATCCACAAGCTCTGGATTGATTGGAGGAATATCCAATGACTCTGTAAGCTTCAATGGAGTTCCATTTAGTAACAACACATCACTTTGAAGGTTTCCACATTCAGGAGTCAAATGGTATTCTTCTCTCTGCATTCCACCATTGCATTTCATGTTATCCGGGTACAGATTTTCGTCATTGGCAACCGAAACATCGAATGTAGTCGAATTCGACATGTTGATCAGAAGCAACGTAATGCCAGGCTGAAATACAAAAAAATATACAATCTCTACAGTCATGTTACATAAAACATTTTTGTAATCAATGTGACATTTTCATTTTTTTTTCTTACCTTTTCTCTTGAACAATGAGAATATGCACGCAAATATGGAGAGCCATTGTGAGTAACAGAGAGTACATTCTTCCCCATCAACCGATGCCACATGAGTGCACTATTTAAAAGGCAAAAGAACATGAATCAAATCCATTCAACTCAAATTAAAACAAATTTTGACACTAAACAAATCATGGCGGTTTGTTGAGATCAAGCACTACATACGGATACATAATTGTAAAATACGCATAGTTGAACTCGAACCCTTCACCTCTAAGGGATGTGCATTTTAACTCGAAACTTTTGACAAGTCATAAAATATGAAATTGATTTAAAGTGCAAGAACTTACCCATAATAATCTGGATTTGGTATAAATGTTGTAGTATTAAGCAGAGCATAGTTTCCTCCAATCAAAGCTTGTCTGCAGTAAACCTTGTGATTGAAAGTTGATGACATACCCAGTTGGTCCAAATACCTATTTTGTACCAAAGAAAAAAAAGACCCACTTCACTATGTATAAATACAATGCATTTATGCATAATTTGCATTGATTTGAGTATTTTTAGATATAAATAGAAAAGGGTTTTTACCAGAAGCCATTAACAAAAGTTCTTGAAACATCTTTGCCACCACTGTTGTAAGCTCCACCAGATTCTCCAACCCATGCACCAGACCACGGTCCGAAATTCTTGACAATATCTGAGATGTCTTTGAATGTTTGAGCAATCTGGCTTAGGTAAAATGGATCCTGAACCTTGTCAATCAGGCTAGGATCATTTCCTTCATAGAGCAAAAGATTCCCATTACACCAAAACTCAAAACATTTCAATTAAAATTCACAATGTAGCAGCCATAGAAGAAGATATATAAATATATATACCTGGTCCAAGATTGTAGATGTGGTGAGTTAGGCCATCAACAACATCTTCTCCCGAGTTTTCGAGAAAAGTACTGAACCATTTCTTGTCGAAAAAACCAGCAGGACCCAAAACTTTAGGTTGGCTTGAAGGATCAGGGTGCAATTCTTTGACAACATTTTTGAGTTCTACAATGTCTTTAGCATATTGCTCAGCTGTCACCTTTGCAGAAACCCCAGAAGCACATAGCTCATTTCCTGATCATCATCATATGTCCATAAAATTATAAACCAAACATTTATATATTGATTATACAAATCTTAATTTAAAATTCTCAATTCAATTACCAAGTTCATATGATTCAATCTTGTATCCTTTTGACACAGTATAATTCATGAGATCGCGAGCATTTTGCGCGTTCCAGTTACCAACCCAGAGAGTGTCATCAGATTTGGACTTTTTCCTTCCATAGAGAGCATTCAATCCAAAAGTTACCATAGCTCTGCAAAGAGAACAGAATCTTAGTTAATTATATTGAAACAAAATAATGTTAGAAATGTTTTACAGGAAATAATAATACCCAGTTTCATTCATTAATCCATTAATCTGATCCCATCTATCCATGTGAAGACAGCCTTTGCTGAACCCAAACAAGCCCTCTTTTCTCTTTTTGAAAGAGTGACAATGCTTAACACCATTGCCAACTTGATATATAATTTGATCTTGCAAGGAACCTCCAATTCTGATTCTCAGAGGCTTGAATGCTGATAAAAATAAATCCACCACCCCAGTTAAGCTCTTCAGGTTTTTAATAAAAAAACATGAAAAAAATAATAAAAACTTCAGGAATTAGAAGTTACCCTTTATAGCATTTGAAAGTATCTTGTTCTTCAAATCCTGTAGATACAAAACAAGTCCCCAAATAAGTGATTTTTATTTTTTTTAAACAAACAATCAAAAGAAAGTTAAAAAGAAGAAAAAACAAAGAAAATACCAGTTTGAAAAGACCAGCTTTTCCCCAAGGACACTGATTATAGTCACATTTATTGACAGGCCACCAGTCAAGAGTAGCACAAACAAAATTATCATCAGTGTTGGCTATGGAGGTCACTCCTTTTACTGAGACTCTTACCTCTTTTGTTAAGCATTGTGATGCCAATGATAAAATTACTAGAAACACAAGTTTGGTTAACATGGTTCACCAGAGTGTTTGTATCACTAATAAGAGAAAAATAAAACAACCAAGTGACAGAGAAGAGAAATATTTATATGAGTATTATCATTAAAGATTATTAAGATAAGCTTTCCTGATAAGGATTTTGATAACAACAAAAATCCAGAATAACTATTTTCTAGGAGATTTGTTTTGATTTAACCTTATCATAATCTTTATATTAATTACACTACCTTGGTAATATTCTATTAAAAAAAAATAGTTTCGTTTTTTTTGCTATTACTTATGCTTATAATACTTTTTTTTTTTTTAAATAATCTTTAATACTTAATTTTTATTTCTTAAAATAATTGATTTTTTTTATTGTATAGGGTTTTAATTGTTTACAAAGACTAATCTTCTAATTGTCCCTACAAGTAGTATAGAATTTTTTTTTTTTCCAAAAACTGAATTTTATTTATTTTCACTATGCAATTTAAGATAAACTCATGATTTGATAAATGTTAATTGAAACAGATAAAATTAAAATATTTTAGAAAGAAAAAAAAAAATCAATATTCAAAGAGATAAAACTAAAAAACTTTGAACACAGATATTGCTTTCATTGAGAGTCGAACTCAAGACCTCCCGCTTACTAAACGGGTGCTCTAACCAACTGAGCTATGAAAGCTTGCTGATACTAGTTGAGCCGGTTAATCCATTATACAAATATAACAGAACAAATGTCAAATTCACTAATTAAGATATGTCAAATTCACTAATTAAGATATTAAGATACTAATTAGTCAATTACAACTGCATTAGAACACCTCCAATGTAAAAATGGCTTACATTTCAATAATTGTTGACATGTCAACAATATCAAAAGAATTGTATCATATGTGGCATTGAAGTCTACTTGATAGACAGCGAAATAAAAAATATATCTTCAATGCTCCTGTTTAAATATTAATTTATTAATGACATTTTTTATTTTTTTATTTATTTTTTATTTTTAATCAAACAAATTTCTTAACAATTTTTTTTTATATTTATCTCAAAATGCTAAGTTTGCCTGCAATATAGCTGAGTGTCTAACAGAGCTTTTGAAAGCTGAGTGTCTATTATTTATTTTTTTTGTCACATCAGCTTGACATTAAGTAGCAACAACAGGAGCACAATGTCTATTTGTCTTAGTTGGTATTTAATTTTTTCACAATCCATTGCTGCATTAGAGATACTTTTAGAATTCTCTCCACCTACAGATATATAGCTAGTTTGGAGCTCTTATGGATCTGGATTCTCTCTTCTCATTAAGTGTCCTCACTTTTATAATCTATTGACACGTGTCTAATAAACAAATCAATGGTTTAAATTAATTTTAGAGTGGTTCTATTGACACACCCCGTACTGATCTATTCATTCCCCACTTTTTTAAAATTTTGATTTAATTAAATAAAATTAAATGTTTTTATTAAATTTTTTGGTTTATTTCCAAAATTACCCATTTTACTTATTTTCCAAACTTAATACATACCATTTATGATTTCTCTATCTCTTATCTCTGTATCTGTATACATCTCTCTCACCTCTATTGATTGATTTAATTTTTTTCTTCTTATTTTTTTTTTTTTAGTTTTTTTCTTTTCTTATTTCATGGTGGAAACGAAAAAATAAAAAATAATAGGGTACTTCAACACAACGACAGCTTGATATCATTCTAAAGAAAAAAAATAAACTTCAAACTTATCTCCAGATAATAAATTGTTTTCAGATGCTTACTGTCATTGTCAACCAATTCTTGCTTTATGTCATTCTCAGACAATTCTTCAAGATGTTTGATATCGTTCTTAGATAATTCTTCCATATTCTTGATATCGTTCTCAAACTCTTTCATAATATTTTAGATGTATGTAAGAAGCATATTTTAGGGTTTAAGAGTTAAATTTTTTTTTTTTTAAGAAACAGATTACTGGGTTTTTTCTTTTTTGAAAAGGAATATGAGATTTTAATAGATTTACTTTGTAGAAGATTTCTTTCCTAAATTGTATGTCTCTTTAAGTAATTTTGATAAGGGAAAAAAATAATATTATATAATTAAAAAAAGGGGGCATGAATAGATCAGTAGATGGTGTGTCAATAGCACTACTCTTAATTTTAATGTATTTACTATGTCAAAAGATATAATTAATTCAAATCATTGATTTGCTTATTGGGTATAGATATTGACACCCATAAAACTTATTAGTACATTCATTTTTATAAGTACACACATGTCTAAAATTTAAAAAGTATATATTAATATAAACACTCATCCTAATACCAATAGTACCCTAATTGAAATAAATATATTCATTTTAATACATATTATTTATAAACACTTTTAAATTATTATAACATCCAATTTATATATAAAAAATCATATTATTATTGAAATCAAATCTTCTTTTAATGATGGTCCAATTTACTTTTAGAAATATCTCGAATGTAGGAGGCTTATAAAAGGGAATATATGGAACCGTTTATGAGGTTAAAAGATTTTCAGGAATTCACTTATTTATACATCTATCTTTAAAAAAAATATTGATATCTACGGTTATTTAAAAAAATATTTATTTTGTTTATTAATAGAGTTCGTAACCATATATAGAAAGAAGACAAAAACAATATGCTAATAATGTGATGATGAGACATTTTGATACTTGAAATAAAATTAGAGTTTATCATAAAAATTAGGATTTATCATATGTTAAGGTTTCTTATAAGTTTTTTCTTTTAAAAGGTAAGTTTTTTTAAATATATAAATATAATTGAAGATATAGGTGTAATTAATGAGTGTATATAGTATTTGGTTTATTTTTAATTAAAGTAATTTGTCCTTATTGATAAATTTCTATTGTGATATTTTTTAAAATAAATTTTTTAATAAAATATGGGTGTACTAATAAGTTTTATAGATATCAATATTGACACCCTTACTTGTTAGATACGTGTCAATAGATTATGATTTATAAATCTGAGGAGATATAAATCCGACCTCTTATACCAATAAGTTTTGAGTTCGAATCAAACTCACTATCGGCGGTGCAGTTTATTCTTACCCTCCCAAAAAATACCTTCCAAAAAAAAATTCTCTCTTTTTTCTACATCCAGTCAAATTCCGTCCGGTCTCATTCGGATCTCCGACGACTTCTATCCTCATTTTACCCCTCCCTCTCCTCTCTTCTTATCTTAAAAAATAAAAAAAAACCCAAAACAATCAGATTTCTCTGAGATTCTCAGTTCGAATTTTTGGTCTTTTCAATATCATAGTCTTATTAGAATCATCATTGGTTAGAGAAGTTTTTGCTGTCTTCTTCTTGTTATTATCTCTCTAGGCTTTTGCTTGAAAAAAAATAACTATAGGAGAGGTAAAAAAAAAATTTAAAATCTAAAAAAATCTCAACAAAAAAAAAATTATCAAAAATTTGAAAAGTTTTAGTGCATTAATTCTAATAAAGATCCATTAGTGTTCGACATCTTCAATTGGAAAAATGCGATCTCACTAGTGTCAATTTGAAAACTTTAGTTTTATATTAATCGAAATAAAGATGTAATAGATTTTTATTTAATCACATGCAATGCCCAACTCAAATATGTGACATTGTCATACTGAATAAGAGTCATTCACCACAAAACCACATTGTATGTAATTGAATGCTAATACCTTTGCTTTGAGCAGACTGTTTTGCACAGACAGCTCACTGCAGCCATTTGCATATGTGCAGTATTATGAATGCTTAAAACCAGTATCGCCCCAAACCGAACACCTCAAACCTGTAAGTGTATCATATGATTCATATCTATGACCAGAGAAAAGCTTCAATGCCCTCAAACATATCTATTGTGTTTGGCATGAGTCCCTCGTATAATTGATTAATCATACCACATGGTATGATTTGAGTAGACCAAATGTATGCACAGAAGCATCTGTCCCATGATCCAATGTGCTGCAAAAGACCATGGCCCTGGTAAATTATACCTTAACAGCATGGTGAGAGCTTGCCCAAGGATGGCAACAAGGTTAATAAGTAGGACAATTAGTTTTGTGGGTATTGCTCGTAACTAGATTTTATGTTTGTTGTTGCTGTGGGGAATGAACCTGCTAAATCTAAGATCCAACTATTCATCGGCAAATGGGCTGAGTTGATTTCAGCAGACACGGTAAATAACATTTCATAAAATGTTCAATTTTGTTAACTATGATGTTGCTTCATGTTGCTTTGAATACAAACTTCAATTTCCTGAAACTACTTACATATTGCTCATAGATGTAGAAAAATTAAATTTTCTAGTTCACAGATGAGAGGACAAAATGGTACCCGTGTTATGGGATTTATATATATATAACAGCAATTGACGACAAACAAAGAATACAGACTAAATTAAACTAAACTAAAAATTCCGTGTCAGAAAGTTCAAGAACTTTATGGATACCTATTGGTTTCACACCTGGCCTGAATGAACTTCCTTCAATGTACCTGCAATCAATTATAAACTACAGAGTTATATCTTCGATAAAAAAATCAGCTAACTTTCCATGCTTGAGAAGTGAGAGAACAAACTCACATTTCTTTCAATAATGGATGTTTGTAGAAGGTCTCTGGGATTCTCCCTGAAAACTGGTTGTGATCCAAGTACCTAAAAATCAATTAAAGACACTTAATGAACATATATACGTAAAACAAAGTTATACTCGTAGTATCAGCATAAGAAATATCACAATGAATTATTTTAAGTATATTTTTTGTAAATTGGAAAAGGTGTTAGCATTCCACCAAATGCAGACCATTGTGAATACATCAGAACATCTAATGCAGAACTATGGGTGACAGAAAAAAAAAAGACATAGAACTTACTTATAAATTAAATAAATATTCCAAACCACAGCAAGACATATACATATTCTGTTTGTAAGGCATTTATTAAATCCAAAAAATGTGATGCAAACTTCCAATATGAGTGGAACTAATGCAGACATGAGAGTTAAATGATAAAATTATCTTAGCTTTTTTTTTAGGTGAGACACCATTAACATTCTTCTAGGATAAAACTGTATAAGGCCTTCGTGAAATTTCCAAGTCCATGTCCTTCTCATCCTTTTTCTTCATCAGTTCATCTTTATTGTTTGACTCATTTCCATCCTACTCTATACTAACATTATACCTTCTACAAACTCAATTCAATCCATTATCAATGTTGTTGTTATTCAAACCAAAAGTATAAAAAATAGCTTTAGTAACTGATTACCACATTGTTTATGGATAAAATTCACACACCTAAATCAGTCCTTGTATCATCCAATTTATTGTAACACAACAGCTTTAATTTTATAAGAAACCCAACTATACTAATTACTAAGTAAAGAGTTATCCTATTCTAAAGAAAGTAAATTATGGCAATACTATATTTTAGATGACCATTTCTAATAAAAAGATTGGGTGAACCCTTCTTTACACGGCCATCCCAATATAGGTAATATGCCTTTTTCACTAACCAGTCCTACAAAATAAATATACTACTGAGAAAGAAACTTACATGCAAGTCAATCTAGGAAGATTAGCAAGTTCAGATGGTATAATTCCAGACATCTTGTTGTATGACAGGTACCTGAAATCAACAAGAGTAACCAATTTCAAAGACGAAATAGGAAAAGCCAATAGATCGTCAGGTCTAAGATGACATTGTAATGAAGAGGATAGATACATTTGTGACACTCCTCATCAGCTAGGGAAATGAAAAAACTCACAAGATTTCCAAATTGGTCAAATTAGAAAGTTGTGCTGGAACTCCTCCCGTGAGATAATTATTATTTAGATAACTGCATTGAAATTATTAAAATTAGCACATCATTTATACCCGGAATTGCAAAATGACTCTGAAATAGTTGTATATATGACAATTGGAGGACTTACAGGTTGCGGAGAGCTGGAAAGCAACCATCAATGCGAATGAGTTCCCTAATGGTACCCACCAAATGATTGTGACCGACATCCCTATAGTAAAAATCAGTATACCAATGAGACACATCAGAAAAGCTATGCATTGGTTACCAAGAAATGTGTATACTAAAATGATTATGATACATACAAGTGCCGAAGATTCTGTAAATTGCCCAATTCTGGTGGAATTCGCCCAATCAAACGATTTTCATGCAAATAAAGATAGCGAAGCTCCGGAAGATTCGCAAGCTCTCTAGGGATTTCCCCCTTGAAACTATTGAAGCTCAGATATCTGCACAATTTCAAATCTTCATAAGCACATCACTAACATTAGATTTAGATGCCCACAGTACGTAAACAGAAGTACTCACAGGTGAGTTAGACTCTTCAATTCACCGATTTCAGGAGGAATGACGTCTTGTAACTTGTTCCATCTCAAATTACTAAAAAGATCAACAAAAACAACAACAGCATATCACTATATAACAATAAAACCCTATCACAACATTGATATTGAAGAACATAACAGATAGGTTTTGAAGTACTATACAGTATTTTAAGACGCCTTAGACGTCCGATTTGGGGAGGAATAGGACCGGTCAACTTGTTATTGTGAAGATCCCTATAACATCAAAACTCATCACTTGATATATATACGGAAATTCTCTCAGTCGAAAATTATAATAATTAACAAAAAAATCTTACAGTTTAGTCAGATCTAATAGATTCGTGACGGCAGTAGGGAACGGTCCTACGATCGACACCGCATATACTTCTCTGCAAAACAAAAACAAAACAAGACTAAGAAATCGAAATTGAAAGACTAAAAAAACACCAAAGCGAAAAGTTGTTGAAGCTAATTACAATTCGGTGACAACTCTGTAGTCGCCCTGAGTGGAACACGTGACGCCAGACCACGGCGGATGGTCGCCGTCACCGCAAGGATCATCGCCGACCCAAGAGTAAACAACTCTCCAACCGAGAGACGCTTTGATTTCGTTCAATGCTTTCACTGAAACAAAATGTGATGTGTAAATTAAATATAAACAAAAAAAAAAAGTAACTGGATTTAAGATCTGAGAATGCGAGAGAGATTCACATACCGTCGCGTTTCAGAGTTTTGGAGAAGGCGACGTTGACAAGTAGAGTGAAGACGAGGATTACATAGAGTGAAGACGATAGACGCCACATCATTGGATGTTTCTGTTCGTGAAATCAAATCGAATCAAATGAAATGGTCTGATTTTAGATATAAATTTGGATCCCAATTTATGAATTTGTTATAAGTAGTAATCTAATATTTGTGTTTCAGTTCCGCGTAGTGTATAAAGTCAGCTTGGCCATGATGTTGTCGGTCGCTTATTTCGTAAGAGGAGCTAATGATACATTCTCTCAACACACTCTCTGTTTATGTGATGGTATGTGGACAATATTTACCTTCTCACGTTAAATTTGTAGTCTTTATTTATGGTATACCTTTTCATTTTATTTATAATACAAACTAACAGCTTATTTCTTATATTACCGTTCTTCTTTAACTTTAAGATTGTTATTTAATATCAATATATATATATATATATATATATATATATATATATATATATCAAGTGTGTTTCTTTTTAAGATTCTACAATTTTTTTTATTTCTTGAGTGTACGGTCCCAAATTGAATTGTTCTAATATTTTTTTTCATCAAATTTTCATTACCAAACACTAGCTAATTGGAGTTAAATAGTTTAAAAATATATTATAAAAAATTTATATAAACCGAATTTCATTATTTTAATTTTTAACATTTGAGGAGAGGAACATAAATTTCAGTTACCCTTATTGGGTTCGTCCAAATTGTATATGTGTTTGAGGCAAAATCTTTACCTTTCAAGATTTAGCTAAAGAAAGAATATATTTTTTTCTCTCTATGTGATTAAATAAATAAATAAAACAAATGAATATGGTTAGATTGATAGGCAAATTAAATCAACTTAAAGCAAATTAATTTTAAATAAAAAGATAAAAAGCAAATATAAGTATTGTTTAATATAAGATTTTTTTTCTTGGTTTTTTATTTTAAATTTAGATATAAACATTACCATTAAGTTTTACTGATCTTATCTTATAAATTTTTTATAATATATTTTAAAACTATTTAACTCTAATTTATTTTACTATTTATTTATTTTATATAACAACTCTCAAGTTATCTAGTGATATAAAAAGAAATGTTTGAATAAATTTAGTATAAATAAATAAATAAATGTATGACTAGGGGCAGACCCACCTTAAGGTAAAGTGGAGCCCGTGCCCTACCTTACATTTTCAAAAAAAAATAAGATTTTGTATTTAAAAATATATAAATATATTAAATACCACATATTGTAATAATACACATTTTAGCACAATTGGTCACTCTCATTTCACACAAGTTTGTTATGTTGGGTTCAATTCCTACTAATACTTTTTTTCAAGAATCCAGTGATTTTAATAATATTTTTTACGCCTATTTTATTTTATCATTTTTTTCCGATTCCTTTCTCAAATTTTCATCTTCTCATGAAACCAAAAAATTCACATTTTTTTAGTCATTATCAACTTATTAATTACCATCAATTTGTGGTTATTTAATTAAATTTTAGTTTATTTTAAATTATATATTATTATTTTCAGTAGTTTTAGTTTAACATACATTATACATAACACATCAAATCAATAAACTTTAAGATCTCAAATTTTAATTTATTTTATTAAAATAGTCTTTATCTATTATTATGATATACTTTATTTTATCCTTAGTATTTTTTTTATTTTATAGTTTTAATTTATTTGAAATCAATAATTTACCAATAATTAGAAGAATAAAAATTCAAAAACATGTCTAGTAATATTTATCAATCAATTATCTTTATATAAATTTAAATTGAATTCATTATAAATACAAAACAAAATTTCTTATTATAAAATTATATTGTAGTTTATTATTTTAAAAATAAATATTATAATTTATCATTGTTTATGTTGTTTGCTTGTTATCATTTATTTTTAATTTTGTGTTTCTTGTTTTTATTTCTTTTTTGAATATATATTTAGTTCATCTTGAATAAGTGTTCTATTTGTTTTATTTTTTCTAAACTTCATTATACCATCAATTTTTTTATATATAAAAAACTTTTAAAAAAATCATTTTATTATGATCTTAATTTTTCAGTAATTTTTATATATAATTTCTACTTTGTTTAAGTGCCCCACCTTGTTAAAATTTCTGGATCCGCCACTGTGTATGAGCAATACATATATTTAAAATAAAATAAAAATAAAAAACGAATATTAAATAACAATATATTAAAGTTAAAAGAAGAAGGGCAATTTAGGAAATAAATTATTGGTTTGCATTGTAAATAAAATGAAAAAAGATGCCATTTATAAATACTACAAATTTAATGTGAAAAAATTAATGTTGTCCACATGTCAGTAAAAGAATAGAGAGTGGGTTGGGAGAGTGGATTGGGAGAGTGTATCTAGCACTCCTCATTTTATAATTTTTATTTTTGATCAGGTCCTTACAATATCAAGTACAGTTCTACATGCATTAGGGTAAAGTTTATTACCTGATTAACATGAACTTAATTCTTAATTTATGATTAAATATACATATAAATGTATGTTTGATATTGCTTTCGTAAGAATTAAAAGCGTTTTTTTAATGTTGAAAGCTATTTTGAAGTTTTTTTTTATTGTTTGGCAAAAACTCAAAACAACTTTTTTAATATATGAATTGTCTCAATTACCCTTTGTAAAAGTCATTTTATGTCTACTTGAACAATTCTAAAATTTGGGCTTTTCCAAAAAGTTTTTTTTAAGCTTTTTTAAAACATATGAATTGTCTCAAAATGCCCATATAACTCTTTCATTATAAATACATTGTTAACACCCTTTTTATAATTTACACAACCAAAAGCTATTTTTTAAAAAATATTGTCAACACTTTTTTTTATAATTTACACAACCAAAAACTTTTTATTAGAAGCTATAATCATTATGAGCTCTACTACAAAAAGATCTATTATAAAAACTCTATTTGAAAAGTCATATCAAAAACACTCTAACACATAAATTATGAATTAAGTTATGGGTATATTTGGGAGTGCTTCTTTGAATAGATATTTTAGAGGCAGATCTTTTGAAGTAGCCTACAAGTAGAACTTTAAAGGAAAGTTGTTGGTCTTTCTGTTGTCAATTAAAAACATTCTCTTAATAAGATTATAAAAATATTTATATATAAAAAAAATTTAATGATAGAATTATATTAGACATTTTCGTGTTATTAAAGCTTTAAATTTGAGCTTCTTCTTATAGATGTAAAACACCTATTTTAGTGCTCATTTTGTTGAGCTTTCATTTTTTTTTATATAGTCTACCAACCAAACAACTATAATTTTTTTTAAAAAAAACCCATCTATTTCTAGTAGATCTACTACAAATAGATCTTTTACTAAAAGAGGTTTTTCAAAAGCCCAACCAAACAAGCTCATCATCCAACCAAAACCTTTTTCAGTGCTCGTTTTGTTGAGCTTTCATTTTTTTTAAGCCTACCAACCAAAACTATAATTTATATATATAAAAAAAAAAAACCTCTATTTCTAGTAGATCTACTACAAGTAGATCTTTGACTAATAGAAGTTTTTCAAAAATCCAACTAAACAATCTCATCATCCAAAAAGCTATATTGATTTACAACCAAACCACACAATTTTTATGTGAAAGAGGGGTGTACTGACAGCTCTACTAAGAGGTGATATGTGAAATGTTGAACTATATATTTATAATTTGATCTAATAATAATAACAATAATAATAATAATAATAATAATAAGATATTTGCTATTTGAAATTTATATATGATTATCTTCTGTGGTACAAGCCTACAAAGCGTACATAATTAGGCAGAATTTCAGTAGTACAACCTATTAAATATGGATCTAGATAATCTCCTTACACTTAAAATCTATTGATATGTTTTATACAGTAAATCAATAGTCTAGATTATTTTTATTAATTTTTATGTTTTTACTTACTAAAATATAAAATTAATCAACACCATTGACTTAAGTGAGGACAAAATGAGGTAATGAGGGAATCCAAATCCATTAAAAACTTGATAGTATTTGATTTGATACAATGACAAAAAATAAAATCCTTGTGGGATTGGGACATCAAATGTTATGGCAGTAGAATTACGTACATTTCCAAATCCTAGTGCGTGTAGTAATATTTTGGCATTTAGCTATTATATATATCCTTTTTAATCAACATTTCTTTCATCAAAATTATTAGCATTCATATACACAGATAATGAGGACGCAGCAGCTCCCTCCCAGCATCCTCAAGCTCCAACAACAACAACAAAACCAATTACCTCCTCGAATGCGTCGACGATATCTACCACCACGAATGCGTCCAGAGTCTCTACCACCCCGGATGTGTAGGCTTCAAGAAGAAGATAAGCTTGACAAGGCAGCACAACAAGCTGGATTGTTCATGAGTCATCAGCAATTTGAGTCATTTCATGCTCAAGTAGAGTATTTGACTAGATTGCTGAACATTCAACTACAGATTTCATGGACTCAAGAAGCTTCGATTCAAGAACTACTAATGATGCAACATATATCCAAATCCAGTAAGGACTACTCAAATAAATCTGATTCCAAGTCTAATTCCAATGTGGACTACGTAAAGCTCTTGTCATTTTTGGACACATACGTGGATGGTTGTGACGACTCCTTTTTTACTCCATGGTCCAATAAATCCTAAAAAACCACGGCTCAAAAACACCGTATCAATTTAAAACCTAATTCATACTTTTCTTATAAATTATAATATTGAAGAATTAAGATAGTTATGATCAAATCTACATAAGATTTATGTATTACAACTTTTCTGATGTAAATAGACTGTACATGATTGTAAAGATTCGTAGTCTATTTATCTTGTTTTGTTCTATTATAATTTGATTATGTAAGTTGTTTGTTTTCTATTTTATCATCATTACACATAAACGGTGAACCAAATTCCCAAGCGATAACTCAGGCTCCGTTCTGCAGCTGTTTTTCAGTCTGTTTTTGTTTCTGTTTTTCAAAAACGATTTCGAATTCGTTTTCGTTAACTGTTTTTATTTTATTTTCAAAAAACAAAAAACAAATCAGTATTAACAGTGAAATATTTGAAAAACACAAAATGCTTGTTTTTGTTTTTCGTTTTATTTTTATATAAATATAAATTTTTTGAAATTTTTTTTACTACTTTTTTTTCTTCTTTTCCTCTTTTTCGGATCGTCTTCGTCATCTCTTTCTTCATCCCATCTTCTCTTCATCATCTCTTCTTGTCTTCTTCTCTTCATCTCATCTTCTTCATATCTTCTTCCCTTCGTCATCTCATCTTCTTCATCTTCTCCGATCAGCTTCTCTCCATCTTCTCCTTCTTCTTCATCTTCTCTGATCTGCTTCTCTTCATATTCTCCTTCTTCTTCTCTTCATCTTCTTTTCTTTTTAGTGTCACCGATTTGCTCCTCCAATAGCAGATCGGCTCCTATATATTTTTTTTTTCCTTTTTTTCTTTTTTTCTTTTGAAAGGTTTAATTTTTGTTTTTGTTTCAGATCACAAAGAGTTTATTAACAATATATATATATATATATATATTATAACATAAAATCTTGCATTTTGAAATTATTTTAAATTTAAAATCATGATAATTTATCAATGAGATTTTATCCGGTTATTATGAGTTACTGAATAATTAATTTGAATGAATTATTGACCTATATTTTATTCAAATTAAAAACTTACAATATAAAAAATAATAGAAAAATTATACAATTTTTGATATTTTTCGGTGAACCTACCAGACGCGTTTTTTTCCGTTTTCATTTTCAGAATATCTCTTTCAGTATATGTTACCAGACGCGTTTTTGGATTTCGAAGCTGAAACCAAAAACATTGTTTTTATTTTCATTTTTCTTTTTAAAAAATAGTTAACGAAAAACGCTTACAGGACGGAACTTTAGTTCTTCCAGATAAAAATCACCGCTTCACTTCACTGCTTAAAACTTAAAAAGCAACGACTTGAGAAATAAAAACTAAAAAGTCATCCAATGGAATAATATGATTTGGGAGTACTTGTATCTCACTTTAATTTATTACAAGATATATTGATAAGCCATCAACAATTTGAGTCATTGCATATTTGCATGCTCAATTAGAGCATTTGACTCTTCAACATTCAACCGCAGATTTCATGGTGTCAAGAACTGCTAATGATGCATCAACATCAACATCAAGTGCAACAGCTGGAATTTGAATTGAAGGAAAACAACCTCATCAATGTGGACTACTGAAAATTCATCAAATTATTGGATATGTAATTGATCAATTATAGGGAAAATTGATGTATAAATTAACAGCTATTTCAATTGGCTTACTTAATTGCAATTGTTATTTTCACAAATCCGAAGTTTTTTTTTTTCAATTTTATTGATTTAGTGGATAAAATCTAATTCATTAAATTCCAATCAATCTATCCATCTATTTAGATAATATATATTTTTTAAAAGCTTTTTTCCTATTGGTAGAATTCGAACCGGTGATTTTGGAGTCATTTACCCAAACTCTAAACTGGGTAAGGACGTAGCTAGAAAAAAATTTGGAGGTGAGCGAATATAAATTTTAACTTTCTTTATTAGAAGTCATAATATTTTGAATTATAACAGCCAAATAATTTTTTTTATATAATAGTCAAATCAATACGATACGAGAAAAGTTTCATTAAAAAGTATCAATAACATACCAAGTTAGGGGGATATAACGAGTTTTATTCTTAAATACATACCAAATACAAAAAAAAACAAAAAAAAATAGCAAAAAAAAATGCTTTACATACACAACAAGATATTGTCGTCGAAGTGGTGTACTATGAGGTTTCAAGGCACAAACAATATCAATTATTGATATGGAATCATAGTATCAGCAAGTAAACAATATCAATTATGCTTAGTTGGGCTTTTTTTTATGTTTAATTTAGGTTATAGGGCTCATAAGTCATAATGGCCTTGTTTGGGAAAGCTTTCCAGATGCTTGGAAGCTCTTTTGAATCCCAAAAGCCACTTTTGGGAATGTTTGGAAAAAATAGGAAAAGAGCTTCTTGCCCTTGGAAGCTCTTTTACAAGAAGCATCAGTATAGGTGTTTCTTTTGGAAGGGCTTCTAGAAAGCCAAATAAACAGTTAAATGAAAATTTTATATTGCCAATTTTACTTTTATTGGTATAAATATCAAACCAATAATTTCATTTGTATCCAGAAACCAAGGGCTCCTCACCATCTCTCTTGTCCAATTTCATCTCTCTCACTCTTTCAACAAAATTAAACCCAGAAACCAAACATTTATCTCTTAAACTACTTCATCCACAGACCCTCCCCGCGACGGTGATCAAGAAAGAAGAGCGATCGATTTGCATTGCGGCGATGGGATTGATTCGGAGCTGGTGTGAATCGTGATGACGGTGGGTTGATTCGCAACTGGGTCTGAATAACGACGGCGAGGGAGATCGATTCGAAGCTGATGTGAATTGCGGCGGAGGTGGATCGATTCTGTCTGAATCGTGGCAGCGGATCGAAGCTGAGAAAGAGTTTGGGCTTTGTTTGTGATGCTTCGATTATGGTGATGGGAGGGTTTTATGGGTTCGATCTTGGTTGTGGAAGGGGTTTCTCGGTTCGAATGGACGGCGGAGCGGGGTTCGTCGGCGAAAGTTGGGTTGGGCGGAGCTGGGTTCGACGACGAAGTTGTTTTGGGCGGAGCTGGGTTCTGTGACACCTGTTTGGTGGATTCGATGGTGGTGTTGTGCTTTTGTTAGCTTTTTCATTGTTTTTGTGTTTCTAGGGTTTTATCTCTGTAATAATTTTTTGGGTTGTTGTCTTGTAAATTTTTTTTTTCTGGGTTCTTATCTTGGTAAAATAAGGATTTCAACGACGTGGGTCTAATTTGGGATTCAGTATTAGTTAGTTTTTTCATTATCTTTGTGTTTCAAGTGTTCTTAACTCTGAAGATATATTTGGGTTTAGAGTTTGTAAAATAAGAATTTCAATGATGTGGGTCTAATTTGGGATTCATTAACCGTAAGCATTTTCATTATCTTTATGTTCTTAGGGTTCTTATCTCTATAAATTTTTATCTAGGGTTATTATCTTTGTAAAAATAAAAATTTCAATTGAATTAAAATTATAGACAAAAAAAAAACATACAGGAAGAGGAAAAGAAGAAATCCCAGAGAGGGAAAAGGAAAAAAAAAATACAAATTCGTTTTTATGTGAATTTGTTTCTGATTCTATTTTGGATTGGTTATATACGGTGGATTTTTTTTTCTGGAAATTTTTATGGTTTGTATTGAATTTTTGTAATTGTTTTGGTTAATAGTAGATAAATAAACCAATCTTATTTCCCACTACGATCGATCTATGAATTTATTTTTATTTTTAAAAAAAAGATTTTTTTTATCTTATTAAGGGAAATATAATAGAAAAATATTAAGTTATTTAATATAATAAACTTTTATTAAAAAAATACATATATATTATTTACTCAAATTAAAATACAAATGTCAAAGTATTCCAACCAAACAAATTCCAAAGGGTAAAAATGTCAAATTATAGTTATAAGAGTTTTCAAAATGTTTCAACCAAACAGTCTTAAAAGTTCTTTTGGATACAAAAGCTATTTTGAAATTTACCATCCAAACGGAAATTGAAAAGCTATGGCTTTTACTTCTCTTTTTCTACTGATAAAAGCCAAAAGTAAAAGTTATCCCAAACGGACACAATATATAACTTGATTTATTGGGTTTAGATTTAAGTTGAATATTAAAGTTTCTTAATTGGTTGACAACATCAGCATTGAACGTGGGCTTTAAATTTTTTTTTAAACTAACTCAAACTTGTTAATTTTTTTTCAAAAACTGTTGGTTGGCCCACCCAAACTTCTATAGGGCTCACCCTGCAGTTAAGCTACACCTCTAGGGCTAATTTAATTTTTTTCTTTAACTATATATTACAATTAATTTCGAATTTGGGGGTTAAATTCATTAAAAAAAAATTGAGTATTACGTTATCGCATAAATTCGGATTTTTTTAGGATGATGACTCAAACCTGTAATCTCGTTGTATATGTGTGAGGGGTTTACTACCGTACCCACCTTATCTCGTCAATTCATACATTTTTGTTAAAACATTGACTAATAATAGCCGCAAGATTCATCGGAACAAACCAATTAAGAAATTATTAGATAAATTCTACAAAAATTGAGTAATATAACAATTTTTAGAAACTCAACAAACCTTTGTCGAACTGGTATAGTAAAACTGTTTGAATCCCATAGAATCTAATTAAAATTTGTAAAATTAGATGAATTGATACAGGCGGATCAAAATCTAAATTGAAGAAGTACAACTACAAATATGTCAAGAACTATTAAAGAGAGTCTGGCATTAGTGGCATGTCATGCTGCATTGCTGTGATGTACTGTGATCATGTGAACGAATACTAGGATATATTGTTTAATTAAAATTTTTCCAGCAATAAATTTTGGGTAAAAAAAAAAATCTACAATTAAATTCAAAACCCATTAAAAAAAATAGTGAATATTTCATAATATTCATATATCAAAAAGCACACTGTACATGATAATTGGTACAAACCAAAAAGGCACTAAAAAATGACAATATTGCCCTCAGAAAGCGTACATAGATTGAAATTAATGAAATTCATGAGATTCTCTTGAATCCCACCTCCAGACTCCAGTCAATTACAAGTTACAACTAAAAAGTAGAGCATATTGCACTATTACACTAGTGGTAGGCTATTTCCATGGTTGTTTTCTTCGCTTCCACAAAATTTTCTAACTCCTAAAAACCAAAAACAAACATGGAAATAACCACCGCATCATCATAATTCATATGACAGAGACCAATTATAGAACATGATGATCATCTGCATCAACAAAAGAAAAGAAACCCAGATCAACTCTTTGATGATTGATGAGCATGATTGACAGCCCACGTACGTCGATCTGCTGCCACCGATTGAACAAGTGTGTTCTTCTTCTTCTATTAGAGGACCAAGAAATGCCAAGAAACGATGAAGAAAGATATAACAGAGAGCAGTGAGACTAGTAATTAAACTGTGAAAGTATATATAGATATAAATTAAAGGAAGGACGTCCCATGATCAGTTGTGAAGAGGGTTTGGTCCGGAGGGGACGAGTCTCTTCTCTACACCATATCTTGTATCAATCTCATCAAGCGATGACGGTGGTGGTGGTGGTGGTGAGTGTTGGTGTTGGCGTAATTGGTGGATTCTTTGGAGTTGGATGCACAAAGAACGTGACTTCTTTTGGGACAAAGAAGAACAAGAACGGAAATTATTACGAGTGTAGTGATGATCAACATGGATTGTAGGAGAGTTTGGTGGGTTTGATGCGGAAGCCAAGAAGGAGAAGAGGAAGAAGAGGAGGAATGTTGTGAAGATGAAGAAGCGAAGAGGAGGAGGAGGAGGAGACATGGCTGGTTGATGGGTGATGATGAAGAAGAGAAACAGAGAGCTCTGCAAATTAAAAGTTGAAATGGTGGTGAAGAGATAATTGGAAATGAAGATGGAGAGTTATAAATGCAAAGCAAGAGACACATGAAAGAATAATCAAGGGTCAAAAATTGAATATCTATAATCAAATCAGTCACGTATATGCGTAGGTGATAGGTCTAATTAAAAAGCTCACAATATTGCAAAATCCATCTCTATTCACTTTGTAGTTTGTACTACTACTCTCTGTTCCTCGCTAGTCGCTATATTTATCTTTTTTTTTTCTTTTATATAAATATAATATATAATGAATTTTGTATTATCATAAATTGAAATCGAATTTATTTATGACGTTATGATGAATAATATATAGCATGTCTTACATTCTCAAACTTCAGTGATCAATTCCAACAAGGGTCAGATTTTTTTTTTCCATTCAAAAAAAATATCGAGATGAGAAATATAACAATATGCTCGTTCAAGTTTTGTATCTTCAAATACCTAGTATGGATATGTGCGTATAATACGATACGGTACAATATAATGATATGAAAAATCTTAAAAAATTAGGATATGGATACGATAGGATATGTCAATTAAAATAATATATATAAAACACATAATTAATTCAAAACATATTCTCAATAAACATGCTACATAACATATTACAAATACAAATAAAACATAAAATAAAAAAAACCCATAAAACATATATTTAATTCCTAAATTACTTCATTCCTAAAAATATGATTTTGACCCCTAAACTTTTTTAAATTATAATTTGACCATATTTTTACAGAAATTATTGAAAAAAAATGTCTCATACGTATCCTTCATGTGTCTTGGCCTTATCCTCACTGTATCCCTCTCATATCAACAACAGTTGACTTTCAAAAAAGTCAATAAACATGCCAAAATTAGGGTCGGACACGTATCATGCCGTGTCGAACTTGTGCCCGACACGGGCTACCACCAAAAAAAAAAAGCGTGTCCGTGCTACCTTGGTCTTCAAAGCTCGTACATTCATAACCCATATGGGTATGCACTTTCCTTTCACATTTATATTAAGGGTTCAAATATCACATTTATCTATAAAATCAGAAAGTGTGAGACAACTCATTTCCTCTAATAGGAATTACTTTTTGGACTTAATTTTAAATAATATTATACAACCCAAATAATGAACCTCAATGACGTGTCAAGTGAGTTGTCTTTACCACACAAATCAAATGATGATGTAGTCAATGAATAAATCACTTGCCATATCAATTAGATTGGTTTTTAGACTAATTTTTTGGGATGTCTTATTTTTATGAGTAATGCAATTTTGTCCAAATTTGGTGTCCAAATGATGTGGCATCATTATAATCCATTCAACAAATCTAATACAATATGAATGAATGGATTATAATGATGCCACATCATTTGGACACCAAATTTTGGTAAAGTAGAATTATTATATTTTTATATGAGTAATGCTACTTTACTCAAATTTGGTGCCCAAATGATGTGACATCAATATAATACATTCATTTAAAGCATGTAAATCTAATACAATTTAAATAAATGAATTATAATAATGCTATGTCATTTGGGCATCAGATTTGACCACTAAATTTAAATAGAGTAGCATTATTGTTTTTATATTATTTACTTAGACATATGTATTAAAAAAAAAGATCCATGTGACAAAGTATAGAATAATAAAGTGTGTCACAAGTTGGAGGTTAATAAATCTTTTAATGTCAGTATCCTACCAACGGAAAAACTTTCAATTTCAAACTGTAATTACATTTGACCGTAAAATATTTGGTCAAATGGAGTATATTGATGGATTTATGATAATTTAAGGGTCACGGGGAACTAAATACAAAAATAATGGACCAAACCAAAATTGTTAATAAAGTTTGAAACCCAAAAAAAAGGGAACGGAGGACACATGTCTTAAGGGAGCGACTGTGACTGTGTAGTATCAGTCGCCCAGCAGTTCAGCCCAACTCTTATTAATTTGCACATCATCTTTATCTTTGAAAAAATTTCCGATGAATAAACAGAAAACAAGAATGTCTCTGTCTCCATTGTCGATCCCGGGTATGATATCTGTTGTGGTTCTAATCCTCCTATGTTTGAGGCCAGACCAGTCCTCCTCATCGTCCCCAACTCTCACCATAACCCCAGAATCTTACAGAAATCAGGTGACACCGTTATGATCGAGTGGTCCAACGTGTCTTCACCGTCCTAGCCTTGACTGGCTGGGCATCTACTCCCCACCTGACTCCTCTCACAATTGCTTCATCAACTACAAGTTCCTCAACATCTGACCTTCATGGTCTTTCGGGCTCGGGCTCTATTTCCCTACTTCTCACCAACCACCGCTCCAACTACTCATTCCGGATCTTTCGCTGGACCCAATCTGAGGTCGACCTCACAAGACTAGACGACGACCACAATCCTCTTCTAGGCACAGCCCATCTGTTGTCTCAATCGGAGCTGTTTGGGTTTGCCACAGGCCGGGGACCAGAGTAGGTGCACTTGGCTGTCACGGATGTGGAGAGCGAGATGAGGGTGATGTTCGTGGCGGAGGATGCGAATGAGAGGTACGTTAGGTACGGGGAGATAGAGGAGGAGATGGATAAGGTGTCGGTGGCTCGTGTGAAGAGGTACAAGAGGGATGACATGTGTGATGCACCGGCGAATACGAGTGTCGGGTGGAGAGATCCTGGGTGGGTTTTTTGATGGGGTCATCAAGTGTTTGAAAAAAGGTGTTAGGTATTATTATCAGGTATTTCAATTTTTACCTTTTCTTCATATCTTTTGGACTGTATTTTTATTTTATGCAGCAATGGAGTAGTCATGATTTTTATTTTATTTATTTTTTCCTATTTTGGTTCGGTTTCATTGCTATAAAGTTGGTTTTACTGTGAATCAGTTGTAACGTACTTTCTCTTATTCTATGCTATTGATTATCTTTTAGAAGTTCTTTTTGTCAAGAAAATTTATATTTACACATAGTTGTTAAAGGCACGATAGGATAGGCACCAGGATCTCTCAGGGGACTTTACGCCTTGAAGCCCCATGCGCCTTTACAAACTACGGCTTTTTTATGATCCAGAAAACATAGATTTTTGTAGCAAACATAGGAGAGGCAGAGTAGTTCTCTGTAGTTAGTCTACAACAGCTTTGTGTCTTATATACAACCATAATGTTGATAACTTAGTGGAAACTAAATTGTTTTTGTAGGAATAGTAGCTCTACGTTAGTAAAATGCAGAGTAGTTCTCTGCATTTTGTTTTTTCAGCTGCTTCAGGTATTGAATGACCCTTGTGTGGATTGATTTTCTCCTAGTAATTTTGAGTTCAATTTTTATACAATAAAAATAAAAATAAAAATATGTTTCTAGCTCAACTTAGTTCTTATTGTTCAATTAGTAACATTGATTAGTTGGTTAAGTTCTATAATTTTGTGAAAACTCATATTAGTTTCAGAGTTCTTCAACCTGCTCTAGAGGGGTTCATTAATTTTGTGTGATTCAATTGCAATATATATTCTTCTCAGTAACCAGTCACTATAAGGTTGCGTTCGTGCGAGGATGAAGAAAAACAATATTCTTCTTGCTATTGATGGCATGTGTTCTAGATTCTTTATAGCTATACATTGTGGTTGATAAACATGTTTAAATTTCTGGTATGCCATATGAGTAGGAATAACTGTGCTACTTATAACAGGTTGAAAGTGATTCTAAAGGTTGGAGTAAGACTCATAGTTTTGTGTCACGGAATGAAGACTCGGATGAAACCATAGCTTTCTTATTTGGAGACATGGGAACTGCAACACCATACTCGACATTTCTCCATACACAAGATGAAAGCATCTCAACTGTGAAGTGGATCCTCCGCGACATTGAAGCTTTTGGTAACAAGCTTGCTTTCGTTTCACATGTTGGAGATACCAGCTATGCAAGAGGCTACGAATGGTTGTGGGACCAATTTTTTGTTCAAATTGAACCTGTCGCATCCAAAGTAGCTTATCATGTCTGCATTGGTAATCATGAGTATAATTTGCCTTTACAACCATGGAGACCTGACTGGGCACAGACAATTTACAGAACTGATGGTGGCGGTGAATGTGGGGTACCCTATAGCCTTAGGTTTCACATGCCTGGGAACTCTTCAGAACCAACTGGAACCCATGCTCCGGCAACTCGAAACCTTACTACTCATTCAATAACGGGGTGGTACATTTTGTGTATATATCTACTGAGACCAATTTCTTTCTTGGAAGTAGCCAGTACAACTTTATAAAGCATGATCTAGAGTTAGTTGATCGAAACAATACTCAATTTATGGTAGTCCAAGGACACAGGCCTATGTACACTACAAGTGATGATAAAAAAAAAATGCCCCAATGAAGGAGAAAATGCTTGAGCACTTAGAACCTTTGTTTGTGAAAAACAAAGTAACTCTTGCATTGTAGGGTCATGTCCACAAATATGAGAGGTTTTGTCCACTGAATAACTTCACCTGTGGAAGTATGGGCTTCAAGCGGGAGAAATGGGAAGCATTTCCTATTCATGTTGTGATTCGGATGGCAGTACAAGACTGGCAACCTATATGGGCACCTAGAGCAGACCACCCAAATGACCCAATCTACCCACAACCTCAGTGATCTATGTACCGTGGAGGTGAATTTGGGTACACTAGGTTGGTTGCCACCAAGGAGAAGCTTGTACTCTCTTATGTAGGAAACCATGATGGAGCGGTACATAATATGGTGGAGATCCTGGCTTCTGGGCAGGTTCTCAACAATGGTGGTGGTGGCGGCAACATGGGTAGTGTTACTGCTTGTTCTGAAGCTAGAGTTGAGGTGGCTGAGTCTAAATTCACATGGTATGTCAAGGGAGCAAGCCTTTTAATCCTGGGCACTTTTATGGGATATGTCCTTGGATACATTTCACGCACTAGGAAAGCGAATACCCGGGAAAGACATGGACTCTTGTGAAGACTGAGGATAGCATGAAACACATATTGCATTGATTCGTATTGATTACTAAGAATTAGACTATTGCAACTATACATTGTGATTCAGTTTTGTCATATGATCAGGTTATTTGTTAGTCATGAAGGGGAATCTTCATTCTCACAAGGCTTTGTTGAACCTGTATTTTCATTTCTCGAAAGAGTATTTGATCTTATAACCAAGCAACCAACCTGAACTCCTCATAATGTATACAATATTCTTTTCTAGCTTTGTATTTTCAGGAAAATCAGAGCTTCAGAAGTGGCTCCGGATATTGGGAAATTAACTAAAACACAATCTCTATGATCTTGCATTGATGTAAGTTCATATCTTGTAGTTGTTGATGCTGCTTGTGGTGTCATGGGTCTTAGAGACAGTGTATTCTCCAGTTTCTGCTCAGTTTTTTTCTCAAGTGCATCGGGATCCCCACTTCCGCCATGAGTGTTTTGATTCATGCGTTGGGGTTGGGTTAGGAGTCCGGGTTCAGAAGTTCTCTTGGCCGGATTTCAAGTTGGCTTGGCATCATTCTTGTCGTCTGAATCGAAAGGTTTGTCGGGTCATTGGGGGTCAGGAGTTTGTCAGAACATAACGAGATTAGGCCCCGTCCTGTAAGCATTTTTCGTTGACTGTTTTTCGAAAAGAAAAATAAAAATGAAAACAGTGTTTTTGGTTTCAATTTCAAAATTCAAAAATGCGTCTGGTAACATATACTGAAAGCTGTATTCTGAAAATGAAAATCGGAAAAAACGCGTCTGGTAGGTTAACCGAAAAATACCAAATATTTTTTCTATTATTTTTTATATTGTAATTTTTTAATTTGAATAAAAGATAGGTCAATAATTCATCCCAAATAATTATTCAATAACTTATAATAACCGGATAAAATCTCTCTGATGAATTATTGAGATTTTAAATTTAAAATAACCGCTGAGGTTTGGTTGAAAAAAAATATTCCGGATCACCAACTTCAAAGAATACAGATTATTACTAGTAATAATAATACTCTCCACCGCCGTCGTCTTCGTCGGAGACCTTGTCCTCCTCATCGGTCTCGAAACAACGACGCCGACGTTCGGGAAGAACCCAGTTGGGATCTGGGAAGAGAAATGGTGGGGATTGATTGTGGGTATGTTTAGAGTTGCTACATACATCGTTTTGATGATTTTTTTTTCTGAATGAAAAAGTCGAATCGAATCGAAGAAGACAGAGAGAGAAGAAACAGAGATGGGGTTTTATATATACATATTGTGAAGTTGTCAGACTGTTAAAATTTATTTTTTAAAAATAGGCAATATTAAAGATTTAATTTTTTTTTTCCAAATTTTTGATATTTTCCAGATTTGGTTTTCCCATATCGGGACTTGGTTTTCAAATTTCCAGATTTGTAAGTTGGTAGATGGACCAGTGAGATTGAGGGAGATGATATGGGTTTGGTGAGGTTTGGGGTTGATGATTCTGGATCGAGAGAGGTAAGGGAGATGATCTTGTTGTGTCAGAGCAAAAAAAAAAAAAAAAAGACAGAGCTAGGACGCTGGGTTGAAGAAGAAGATAATGTGACCCAGCTCTGTTTTTGTTTTGTTTTTTTATTGAATAATATGGATTATTTTTTGTGGATATGATTTCAGTGTTCTTTTTCGAGTTTTGGTTTTGGTTATATGTGGTGTAGACCATGGCGAGTAAAATTAATTGATACAAAATAGCCAATCTTTGGAGGATGTGATTCATTTGAGATTTGGCATCCTAATTCCAAGCAAAAAAAATTTCAAAATATATATAAAACAAAACCAAAAACAAAAACAAAAACAAATATTTTGTGTTTTCTAAATATTTCATTGTTAACACTGATTTTGTTTTTCATTTTGTTTTTTGTTTTTTGAAAATAAAATGAAAAACGGTTAACGAACGCGAATTCGAAATCATTTTTAGAAAACAAAAACGAAAACAGACTAAAAAACAGCTACAGGACATAACCTTAGGCTTTACAAATACAATTCGAGATGTAACTCTCACACAACGGGAAAAATCTCCTTACACTTTACGGTTTAATAGACAAATGTAGGTATATATACAATACCAGTGTTTGAATTCTAGTGGTAAAGCTTTATTTTAAAGTCTCCGACCACCAAAGCAAGAGTTTTATCATTAGTAACTTAATTTTGACACTAGACCATGGATCATTGCCGACTATACCAAATTAGCCAACACCTGCTAGAAATCAATTCAACACTCAATAAGGTGATGACTATAACTATAAGCAAAGAAAACTATTGTACAAAAGCATAAGCTAAAGTGCTAAACCGAAGGCTTTAGAAAGTATAAACTATTTATATTCCTATGAAAATGAAATCTTTTTGGGCAAGATAACCGCATTCCATTTGGTCGTCAAAAGATCCTCATTCAGTTAGATAATATACGGGTTTGAATGTCACCTCCGCTCCATTCCTTAGGTGCATTGATCAGAACTATAGTATATTGTTGAATAGATATACCGTCTGCACAAATTTGATATGGCATGTTTTAACCGGTTTTTAATCTATGGAGATTTAATTGCAGGTAGTTGAGTAGATATTAACAGATTTTTAGTCTATAGAGGTTTAATTGTACGTCGAATAGATATTTGGTCCGTACAAATTTTATGGGTCCCAACATGCCTTGACCGGTTCATATCAGATTTTTTAAAGGGAAATATTAAAAAAAAATTATTATCAATTTGCATCATCATCATCTTTATCTTTGAATAATTTCCCGATGAATAAACAGAAAACAAGAATGTCTCCGTCTCCGGTGGCGATCCCGGTCATGATGTCTGTTGTGGTTATAATCCTCATAAATTTGATGCCAGCTCAGTCCTCTTCATCTCCAACTCTCACCATAACACCCAAAATCTTAAAGAAATCAGGCGACACCGCTTTGATCGAGTGGTCCAACGTGCCTTCACCGTCCAGCTTGGACTGGCTGGGCATCTACTCCCCACCTGACTCCTCCCATGATTGCTTCATCGGCTACAAGTTCCTCAACACCTCACCATCGTGGGCTTCCGGGTCGGGCTCCATTTCCCTACCTCTCACCAACCTCCGCTCCAAATACTCCTTCCGGATCTTCCGCTGGACCCAGTCCGAGGTCGACCTCACAAAACTAGACCACGACCACAATCCCCTCCCCGGTACAGCCCATCTCTTGTCCCAATCGAAGCCGCTCGGGTTCGCCGCCGGCCGGGGGCCTGAGCAGGTGCACCTGGCGTTCACGGACGAGGAGAGCGAGATGAGGGTGATGTTCGTGGCGGAGGATGCGGAGGAGAGGTACGTTAGGTACGGAGAAGGAGAGGAGGAGATGGATGAGGTCGTGGTGGCTCGCGTGGAGAGGTACGAGAGAGATGACATGTGTGATGCACCGGCGAATTCGAGTGTCGGGTGGAGAGATCCTGGGTGGGTTTTTGATGGGGTCATCAAAGGCTTGAAGAAAGGTGTCAGGTATTATTATCAGGTATTGCATGATCCTTTTATGAATTGATTTTCTCCTACTAGTTTTCAGTTCAATTATTATACCATAAAATTAAAAATAAAATTATGTTTCTAGCTCAACTTAGTTCCTATTGTTCAATTAGTTACATTGATTAGTTAGTTAAGTACTTAAGTTGTGTAATTGTGTGAAAAACTGTAGCTTCATTGTTGATTTATATCTGCTGCTCTTGATTTTTGCTTGTTCCTTTTTGTAGCTCTATTAGTTTCAGAATTGGTATTTATCCATAGAGTAGTTATTATGCATCTATTTGTTCTTCAACCTGCGCTAGACTGCTAGAGGGGTTCATTAATTGGTGCATTCAACTCAATTGCAATTTATATTCTTCTCAGTAACCAGTCACTATAAGAGGATGAAGAAAAACAATATTTTTCTTGCATTAATGGCATGTTCTAGATTCTTTGTAGCAATAAACTATGGTGGATAACCATGTTTAGTTTTCTGGTCATCCATATGAGTAAGAATAATTGTGCTAGTTATAACAGGTTGGAAGTGATTCAAAAGGTTGGAGTAAGATTCATAGTTTTGTGTCACGGAATGAAGACTCAGATGAAACCATAGCTTTCCTATTTGGAGACATGGGAACTGCAACGCCATACTCAACATTTCTCCGTACACAAGATGAAAGCATCTCAACCGTGAAGTGGATACTCCGTGACATTGAAGCTCTTGGTGATAAGCCTGCTTTTGTTTCACATATTGGGGATATCAGCTATGCAAGAGGCTACTCATGGTTATGGGACCAATTTTTCGCTCAAATTGAACCTCTCGCATCCAAAGTAGCATATCATGTCTGCATTGGTAATCATGAGTATGATTGGCCTTTACAGCCATGGAGACCTGACTGGGCAAAGACAATTTACAGAACTGATGGTGGTGGTGAATGTGGGGTACCCTATAGCCTTAAGTTTCACATGCCTGGGAACTCTTTAGAACCAACTGGAACCCGTTCTCCGGCCACTCGCAACCTTTACTACTCATTCAATAACGGGGTGGTACATTTTGTGTATATATCAACTGAGACCAATTTCTTTCCTGGAAGCAGCCAGTATAACTTTATAAAGCATGATCTAGAGTCAGTTGATCGGAACAAGACCCCATTTGTGGTAGTCCAAGGACACAGGCCTATGTACACTACAGGTAATGAAAATAGAGATGCCCCAATGAGGGAGAAAATGCTTGAGCACTTGGAACCTTTGTTTGTGAAAAACAAAGTTAATCTTGTATTGTGGGGTCATGTCCACAGATATGAGAGGTTTTGTCCACTGAATAACTTCACCTGTGGAAGTATGGGCTTCAACGGGGAGAAATGGGAAGCGTTTCCTATTCATGTTGTGATTGGGATGGCAGGACAAGACTGGCAACCTATATGGGCACCTAGAGCAGACCACCCAAATGACCCAATCTACCCACAACCTCAGCGATCTATGTACCGTGGAGGTGAATTTGGGTACACTAGGTTGGTTGCCACCAAGGAGAAGCTTGTACTCTCTTATGTAGGAAACCATGATGGAGAGGTACATGATATGGTGGAGATCCTGGCTTCTGGGCAGGTTCTCAACAATGGTGGTGGTGGCGGCAACATGGGTAGTGTTACTGCTGGTTCTGGAGCTGGAGTTGAGGTGGCTGAGTCTAAATTCACATGGTATGTCAAGGGAGCAAGCCTTTTAATCCTCGGCGCTTTTATGGGTTATGTCCTTGGATACATTTCACGCACTAGGAAAGCGAATACCCCGGGAAAGACCTGGACTCTTGTGAAGACTGAGGATACATGAACCACAGATTACATTGATGCGTATTGATTACTAAGAATTGCAAATTTTGTTTCTTTCAATTCTCTTAACCTACAATGACGCATCAAACTTTGGAGATGTGAAACAATGATTTCCCACTTTTAGGCCAAGAAATTGGGATAAATGCAATGACCGTAATGGCCATGTAGAACCTTTTGTAAATATGCAATTTTAAACCGTTTATTTAACTCGAAAATAAAAGTAATACTAATGGATGGCATGTTCCATTTACTTCAGACTGTTACAACTGTGCAGTGTGATTCAGTTGTCTGTCATAGTAAGGTTTTGGTTTACCGACTTACAAGTATTTGGATGTATGTGTGTATATGATCCTGTGCTATTTAGACTTTATTTCTTTGTGTTAGTAAGTGCCCAGGAAGTTAGGATGTCCAGAAATTTAAGATTGATTTGGCTGTAAGCATGGCTGTGTCACAGAGTCCTTGATCTATGTTATCGCAAATTTTGACTAGCGAATACTTAGGATCCTCTCAATTTCAACAAATGCATAATGTTGTGTGCACTTAGATGGCAATTCAGTGTTAGTAATTTTGTGTTTTATGGTTTATGTTTTATGGTTTACCTGGGTCTTCTCCATTTAAAACATATGATCAGGTTTTTGGTTAGACATGAAGAGGAATCTTCTTCCTCATAAGACTTTGTTGAACCTGTATTTTCATTTCTCGAACGAGTAATTGATCTTATAACCAACCTGAACTCCTTGTAATGTATACAGTATGCTCGTCGAGCCGTGCATTTTCAGGAAAATCAAAGCTTGGGAAGTGGCTCCAGAAATTGGAAAAATAACTAAAACACAATCTCTATGACCTTGCATTGATCTAACTTGCTATGTAGCAGACTAGCACTGCCCATACATGTATAATTTGTAAAACTCATTTGATCCGAGTCAAGACGAAACAACCTACTTAAGAAATTATGTCAAAAATACATTTGCGCAATGGAAAGAATCAAAAAATATTATTTATTCAAAGATTGTGTATTGTTACAAGAACAGAGAAAGCATATACCAAGGAGAAAACAATCTCATTTACACAAAAAAAAAAAAAATAATGAGGGTAAAGATACCAGACATTGAGTAGTGAAAACTTTCAACCAAAAAGAGAGTACAAATGCCAACAGAGTGGCCGAAGAAATTTTTTACAAGAAACCAAATCAGGTAAGCTAGCTCATGAAGAAGTAGGTCCATGGTTAATCACTTCCCAACCAAATGGCGTGCACGTTGGTTGGCACCTTTTACCCGAGAGTTCAGCTCATCCACATCATCGTCAAGATGATCAAGAGCTTTATTTTGCCTGCATATAACATATCGTTAGAACATACGGGTGCTAATGTGCGCGTACAAGAAAAGCCAGCATGAAACCTTTGTACGGTTCCAGGAGAAGTATTGTATAAAACTTATATAATGTGATTAGTACATGATTAGTTTACTAGATATTTCACTTCAGAATTAATAACCAGAAAATTCCTCCATAGTGACCTTAAAAATGCTATAATATATTGTTGGGAGTACTATGGAAAACAAAGGCATCTACTGCCATAGTGAAGGATAATTATAGAAACCAAAAAAGTGACAACTCATGCACATTTGCATATCTCAAGAACACATCTAACCTTTCAAGTTCAGATCCCATATCAACAGCCATGCCCTTCAAATCACCCAAGATATTACTCAGATCAGAGAGCGCGTCGTCCTGCTTTGCCTTCTCCACCTGGTTTTTATATCCCAACAAAATTAGTCTAACAAAATGAATCTAAGTTTGTAAACAAGTAATCAACATATTCAGATACAATTCTATATACAAACCTCAACTTTCTGCAATGCATTTGTTGGTTCAGGAGTAGGTGTCGTACTACCTGACCGTCCCTTGACCAAACCCAATTTCTCCCTCTGCTCCTTGGAGTTTTCACTGCTTCTGGATGAACTATCTGCCAAGCCAAACAAGCAAATCAAAGATGAACATCAACCCACCATGTCTCCACACATCACATACTAAGCAGACCATGTTTCAATAAATACATAATGAGAAAGTGAACCTGGTGTAATTTTAGGCCCATCAATATTTTTGGTCTTCTTCGGCTTCCACGGCTTAGAGAACATGCCACCGAGACTGTTTAAAAGCTTCTCACCCTGCCATTTTGTTAGTAAACATCAGACCTAAAAAAGTTAAACCCATAGGAAATGACAAAGGCAATCTACGTGCAAGACCAACCACATGGCCTAAGGCCAAACACATATTCAAACTCTAAACAAATACAACTTCAATCACACCAAGGTTGAAATTTAAGCACTCTATCACCATTGACATACAATGCAAGATTGTATGAGCATTGCTTCCCATCTCTAACAATAACCACTTGAAACAAAACCAAGACTAAGGACTGATACTAAACATGGGTTATATTTTGTTTTTAATCGTAATTCGAAACATTATTAGTCTCTCTTAACATGTGCACCGAGAACATCTTCCAGAAAAACAAAAACAAAAACAAACAGCTAACCTTACTCAAATCTTTATCCATATCAGCAGCCATGACATGGGTCCGATGAATTTGTTCACCTTGTTGATGCAACATGTCAAGCGTCTTAGTAGCATCCTCTCTGATGTTCTCAGCGATCCTCAAGCAATTGTTGACGCTACTTGTGGTGTCATGTGCCTTTGAAACAGCGTATTGCTCCAGTTCCTGCACACTTTTGTTCTCAAGATCATCTGGATCCCCACTTCCGCCATGAGTGTTTTGATTCATGTGTTGGGTTAGGAGTCCGGGTTCAGAAGTAGTTCTCTTCGCCGGATTCCGAGTTGGCTTGACATCATCCTCGTCGTCTGAATCGAAAGGGTTTCCCTTCGAAGAACTAGGTGGATCTACCGACTTTTGCTTTGTTACATGTGCAGGAGATTTCTTGAATCCGAACATTTTTGACGAACTCGAATATGAGCGAAATCAACAAATGCGAATATTTCTGCGAAGACAAATTTGTAAAAGAGAGACAAAGAGCAGAGGAGAGAGTTTTTATTTTATTTTTGTTTTGTTTTGTTTTATATATTTAGTCTCTGTTTCGTCTTCGTCAAACAGATGGAAGGCGCAGCGAAAAAGGAGAGAAGACACAGAGAGCCTCCCTCGTTTGACATTTTTAGACCGTTACGATTTTTGTGACTTTTTCTCTTTGAATTATTTTTAGCAGATTTTATTGACTCCAACATAGCTCTGTTTTATTTGAGAACACACAGATTTTAGATCCAAGCCCAAGTCCAAGCCCAAGCCCAATGGTTCAATTTAGATGCAAACATTCTCATTCTCATAGGTGGTCTTTTAAATTTTAATGGATATATGCAGATTTTTGTTGCTAAAAAAATACTTTAATAAAAGAAAAAAAAATCTGCATGGATCATGGATGTGTGTTGTCATACATGAAAATCAGTGTTTTTTTTTTTTTTCAAAAATGGAATTTTGAAAAGATGAGTCCTAAATTCTTTGTGCAATTTAAGATGAATAAAAACATAATAATATTAATAATAATAATTAGTGAAACAATGTGCAAAAGGAAAAACAATGAGTTGGATTTGATTGTTTTAATATCATTATTTTGATTGGTTAAATAGCAATCTTTATCAGAGTTGCTGGAACCAGAACCAAAAGGTTCAAAAAAAAAATTAAAAAATTAAAAAATTAAAAAACAAAAGGTCATCCTGTCCAACAACATGCCTTTTTAGGACAGTCCGCTTGCTATGATATGGTCCCCTATGGGATATGGCCCTATGAATTGGAATTATCCTTTTGAATATCCTTCTTATTATATACATCAATGGACCCACTTTATGATCTTCGACCCATTTTTTTACGGCACCCGATAATAACCGTTGATATTGTTAGACCGAATGAATACCATTTATTATCGGGTTATATCGGCAGGTATCTTCCTTCTTGTTCACCCTTATAAATATTTTGTAGAATATATTGTTTTGTTCATTAAAAATTTTATTCTAAAAATAAATAAGGTAGCTTAATTGAATGTTTAATAAGTCTTCTTTGGTAAGAAAAAAATAAATTAATATAGTCTTGAATTTTGCCGGAAAAATATCTGACGGTTAATTGGTATTTGGTAAAGCAATTGTGAATTGTGAGGCAGAGAGAGGGAAAACGATAGATGGACTTTTTGAGATCGTTTATGGAATTGAAGAGGGTTGATACAACAGTCAACAGTGAAGAAAAAGAAAAGTAGCAGCAACAAACAACAGGAGAAGGAGAAAAACAAACAACTCTCTCTCTCTCTCTCTCACACACACATATTCTCTCAAAACCCCTTTTATTTTATTAATTTATTTCCCTTTAAAACTCTATCTTTTCTCTCTTATTTCTCAGGAGTGCAGAGAAAGAGTATAAAAAATGGCCACTTCACCATTCTCTGCTTCTGGTGTTCACTCTAAGTCGATTTCACATTACATTTCAAACTCAAGTTTCTTGGATTTCGACCACGGTAGGTGAAACTCAAAGCTGTTCTTCATCAGAACGCCATGTTTTAATCATTCAAGAAGAAGAAGAAGAAATTTATCAGTCAAGAATGTTGCTAGCGATCAGAAGCAGCAAGTTAAGGTGCCTAACACTGAAGAGGGTATTATTTTTACTTCCAAATCTTTTGATAAATTTCACTCCTTTTTTTTCCTGTTAAGTTTTGATAGAAATTTGATACTTGGCATTGTGTTTTTTGTGGTGCTAACATGGGCTGAAAATTTTCCTATCTTTAATATCCATGTTTCAGAAATAATAGGTATGGTTTCAATTACATGTGAAGAGATATCCATGCTAGGTGAAGAAAATGAACGTTTTTGGTTTCACAAGAGGAAACACTTAAAGAATAAACCGGGACTAAGTATGAGAAAATTATATCCTCTCTTGAAGGCTAAAGGAAAAACATAGTTAAATTAAATGTGTTATTGTTTGAATACTATTGTCTAGATCCTTACCTACATGCATAAAGCTTAAAGCTTTTGGGTTTGCAGGTTACTCAATATAGTATTAAAGTTAGTTTTACTTAGAGTGGCTAGATTTGAAGTGAAATCGCTAGGTCTTGCACGTAAGGGAGTGTTGTATTAAGAGTACTCGAATTCAGTTGTTTGGGGTTCTTAATAGCAATCTTAAGCTTTAGGGCTTGGTTTTTCTAAATGTGTGAAGCTGCTCCTTGTCATTTAAGTTTCTTTCCTCTGATGATTTAAGCTAGTGTGTGATTCAAGTCTTCATGTGATTTCCAGTTCAGTATTCAATCACCACCTTCTTTTCTTATATCATTCCAACTTTCAAACAATAACTAAAATGTAATTCTTCTTTTTTTCTTTTGAGACTATAAAACCATCAATCAGTTGGCCAAATGTTGTCACATTGTTACTTATTGATGTACAACCATCCGAATTCCTGAATACACTCTACTAATGTTTCCTCTCTTCTTATGTATTCATAATAGATAAGTGTGTTCGCGCACTATGTAACTGACAGTGTTACAAAATTTCTCATGTTGTATTTTGCTTTATATTTGCAGCTTCTGTGGATACTTTTGTTCTGGATTCAGAAACCATTGCATCAAGTATCAAATACCACTCAGAGTTCACAATGTCTTTCTCTCCGGAACACTTTCAGCTCCCAAAGGCATTCTATGCAACTGCAGAGAGTGTTCGTGATATGCTAATCATAAATTGGAATGCAACAAATACTTTCTGTGAGAAGACGAATGTAAAGCAGGCATATTATCTGTCTATGGAGAATCTACAGGTAGCCATGAGTATCTAGTTGGTTTTTCAGTCACAAGTCACTTCAGGTTTAAAGGTTTAAATTCTTTTGCTAGCTGAAATGATTTGTTATGTCATAATTCTTGCAGGGTAGAGCTTGGAGCTCTCGGGGGCTTATGCTGAGGCTTTGAAAAAATTGGGTCACAATCTAGGGGATGTAGCTGGGCAGGTCAGATATTTTTATAACATGTCATCCAAAAATAACTTTTAGAATCAGTTAGAAATGGTTCTTCAAAACTTCTTGTACATTTAATTTATCCAGTCAATTTTATAGTTGTAAGCCTGTGGCATAAGGGCTAACCTGGAACCTGGAAAGCAGAAAACTACCAGTTTTCTGGAAGCCCTGAATCCAAGAGAAAATTGTGAACTTTTTTGGAATATTATTGGTTGACATATTCCTTGAGACAGTAAATGACTCAAGTATTCTCCATCAGGAAATCAAAGTTACTCCATGACTCTTTTGGTATAGATGCTATAGAGTTAGTTGGTTCTTAACTTTGTTAAGGTATTAGTAATTTGAACGTCCTGAACATAAATAATTGCGTTTGTGAATGATGCAGTTCATTAAAAGAAACTTATATTAATGATGGTAAAAATGATGATCTTTCAGCATTGAATGTGTGGGCCATTTAAGAGGTGCATCAGAGAGTCAACAATCTGATATTGCCATGTTTATTCCTATCATAGTAGTTAGTCTGAGACTTTGTTATTGTTTAGCATACATGGTTGATGGTTCATCACTTTGCAAAGACCTTATAAGCTTTCCATTTTTAGTTTTTTGTTTTGTGCTTCCAAATTGACATCCTTTTTGATACACTTAGTTTGATATTTTCACTCTTTTTTTTTTTTCCAAATGTCTAACTTTGCCGATTGACTATTGATAGGAACCAGATGCTGCGCTTGGGAATGGAGGCGTAGGAAGGCTTGCTTCTTGTTTTCTGGATTCCCTGGCAACACTAAATTACCCTGCATGGGGATATGGACTTAGATACAAGCATGGCTTGTTTAAACAACTCATTACTAAAGAGGGACAAGAAGAAGTTGCAGAAAGTTGGCTTGAGGTTTGGCTCAATTGCTATCGTAGTTAGCTAAAGTAATTTTCTCCTTATATAAAGAAATTTCGTAATGAGTTGTGTTTATTAATACTTTATTAGGAGCTTTGGTTGTCATATGTTCTTAATTACTATGCACTTGGTTACATCATTGTATGACTTCTTGGTTTCTTATTATGTTGTTTGATTGCATCATTCCTTTATAGATGGGCAGTCCCTGCGAAATTATCAGAAATGATGTATCTTATCCAGTAAAATTCTATGGGAAAGTCGTTTCGGGGACAGATGGAAGTAAAAAATGGGTTGGAGGAGAAGATATAATGGCTGTTGCCTATGATGTTCCGATACCAGGTTATAAAACTAAAACCACAATAAACCTTCAACTCTGGTCCACCAAAGTTTCACCACAAGAATTTGATTTACATGCTTATAATGCGGGAGATCATGCAAAAGCATATGCAGCTATTAAAAATGCTGAAAAGGTTTGGATGGAATTTTTGTGCTTCATTTTCCGCATTTGTGCTAGCACCTTACTATATGTTTATCAGTAGTTTCAATAATTGGTTTTTACAATACCAACATGTGATGGTCACTATTAAGTTTTGTTGTTTCCAGATTTGTTACATATTATACCCTGGGGATGAATCGGTGGACGGCAAAACTCTTCGGTTGAAGCAACAGTACACATTATGTTCTGCTTCACTCCAAGATATTATTGCACGGTATGAAAGGAGATCAGAGGAGCCGGTGAATTGGGAAAATTTTCCTGAAAAGGTTGCAGTGCAGATGAATGATACTCACCCAACACTCTGCATTCCAGAGCTCATAAGAATATTAATGGATGTGAAGGGTTTAAGCTGGAAGGAAGCTTGGAATATTACTCAAAGGTACTTCCTTGGAGGGATTTACGCAGTTGCGAAGAAGTTGTAGTTGTATACTCCTTTTTTATTATGTATGGTTTCAACAAATTTTTATATCTAAAAAACTCATACTCAACTCATTGGATGAGTAATTCAAGTTTATTCAATAATCATGAATTCTAAAGATTATTGGAAGTAACTCATAATAACTGGACTAAAATTATACTGTGTAAAGCAGATCATATAATTATGATATATTTACAAAATATGTAAAATTATGTAGATGTTCCTTAATATTTTATTGTCCTTGTACAAATTATCATAAGATGAATCAACTCAGAGTTCAGAGGAGTTGTGCATACTAGATAAGTTTACAACACTGGCTTCAACATTAACTTGTATTTCTATTTGCCGCTTTATGTTTCTTGGTTTCTGGTTTTGCATGTGTACCACTGAGGGTTCACATTTCACAAAAATTAGATCTTTGTAAACATTTAATATGCTTGGTGGAATTAGTTTCCTTACTATTATATTCTTTAGCTGATTTTTCTTGTCATGCTTTGGCCAGAACTGTTGCATACACAAACCACACAGTTCTACCAGAGGCACTGGAGAAATGGAGTTTGGAGCTTATGCAGGACTTGCTTCCTCGACATGTTGAGATCATAAGAACCATTGATGAGGAGGTGAGACTATAGACATAATGTTTAGATATATCACATTTAACCTGTCTTGTGGAGGCATGTTTACAAACACTTGCATCTGAGCACAATTCTCTTTTCTAGTTTATATAAATATACTTTTTCCGCTCTTAATGTCATATATTAAATGTGTTAACCAGCTACTTCATACTATAGTAACTGAGTATGGCACGGAGGATCTTGATTTGTTGCAACAAAAGTTGAAACAAATGAGAATTCTAGATAATATTGAGTTGCCAGAGTCAGTTGCAAAATTGCTCGTTAAGTCAGAAGAAAATTCTGCTGCTCATCCCACTGAGGAAGTTGATATTTCTTGTGAAGAAAGTAAAGATGCTGTTGAAGAAGATCAATCTGAAGAACAGGAAGTGGAGGAAAAAAATGAGGTGATATTTGAACTAGATCCAACACTACCAAAGATGGTTCGGATGGCTAATCTTTGTGTTGCTGGTGGACATGCAGTGAATGGAGTTGCTGAGATTCATAGTGAAATAGTGAAAAATGAAGTGTTTAATGATTTCTACCAGGTAACTATGTTAATAGGCTACTTTTTCCAACTTCTTTCACAATTTTATTGAAAACTGTGGAGCAGGTCTTTACATAAGACTTTATTTTATCATCAATTTATGTTATCTTATTATGATGGTGCTTCTTCCACAAATTTTCACACACATTTGTTTCTTGCAGTTGTGGCCTCAGAAATTTCAAAATAAAACAAATGGGGTGACCCCACGAAGATGAATTCGCTTTTGCAATCCTGATCTCAGTAAAATAATAACCAAGTGGACTGGGACAGAAGACTGGATCATAAACACACAGATATTGTCAACACTTCAAAAGGTAAACTGCTATATTCAAATTGTTCACACATGAATGTTTCAATTGGTTAATAATTTTTGTTCTTTCCCAATAATGGAGGTTGATTTTTATGGTTGGAACTTAAGTTTCTGTTTCTCATGTGGTCATTTTTGCATGCATCTAACTGTAATTCATGTACTAGACAATGTCCTTACATTGAAGTTGGACGCTTACAATGCATGTTGATTGTGAGCTTTCCTTAATCTAATGCAGTTATACAAATAAGTTGTGAGCTTCCCTTAATCTGATGCAAATAAGTTGTGAACGTAGAGTCTGCAGTATTGCTCACAACATATTCTCAATTCTCACATGCAAGTTCTATATAGGTCTCTTTGCATTACATTCTTGGAAAAGAAAACAAATGTTGTGTAATCTTTAATAGTTGCCTCAATTTCATTCATATTATTCATAGGACTAATGTGCATGATCAACAGTTTGCTGATAATGAGGATCTCCATTCCGAATGGAGAGAAGCAAAAAGAAGAAACAAGATAAAGGTTGCATCTTTTCTCAAAGAAAAAACTGGATATGTTGTCAGCCCTGATGCAATGTTTGATGTACAGGTTATTCCCTGTCCATAATTTATTTATCCTTTATTTCATATTGCTATTGATATTAATTTATTAAACAATGAACTTCGGCTTCTTCATGTGCTTTAAGAGATTGCAAAATAATGTATCTATGTATATATTATCAGGTAAAGCGCATCCATGAATACAAAAGACAATTAATGAATAATTTGGGAATTGTTTACCGCTATAAAAAAGATGAAAGAAATGAGTCCTGAGGAAAGGAAAGAAAGCTTTGTTCCTTGGGTGTGTATATTTGGAGGAAAAGCATTTGCTACATATGTCCAAGCCAAGAGAATTGTGAAATTCATCACCGATGTTGGGGTTACTGTGCATCATGATCCTGATATTGGTGATCTTCTCAAGGTATGATGATAATTGATGTTTCAAGCTTTTTATTCTTCTTTTTATTGGTCAATTTTAAAATACAAACTCCCCATGAAGGATTAAAAGATGTGAATAATGAAGGAAAAAAAATGTTAAAAGAGACAGCCTAATGAATTAATTAA
The DNA here is from genome assembly GCA_033220585.1 of Dipteronia sinensis. Taxonomy (NCBI): domain Eukaryota; kingdom Viridiplantae; phylum Streptophyta; class Magnoliopsida; order Sapindales; family Sapindaceae; genus Dipteronia; species Dipteronia sinensis. Next base: position 67,449,083 of record CM065638.1, on the reverse strand, counting down.
CAGATTCACAACAAGATGGGGTTAGCTAGTCACACATGATATAGTAGAGTTACCAAAAATTAATCTAAATAAAAGCCTTAGAAATGAAATGTGTAAACTGACGGTGCCATTGGCCTTTCCGTATAATGTTCTACAATTCACTACCATATCAAGTTGTGTTGTTCAAGGATGTTGAGACTTGTGTTGTGTAGTTGACTGACAATTCTACGTGCTTTGATTGCTTGTTGAAAGCTTGCTGTGATCTCTTATGACCATAAACTTGTTCTTTGCTTTTGCTTTAGGTTGTTTTTGTTCCTGATTACAATGTCAGTGTAGCAGAGGTGCTTATTCCTGGTAGTGAGCTGTCCCAGCATATAAGGTATTCTGATTTGCACAATAAACACTACTAGCTTTTCTTTTCTCGTCATTTTTCCCCCATAACATCTCAGAAAAACAAAACAGAATGGAGCTCAAGTTGCGTAACTTAGGAAGTAGGAAGTACTTATAACAACTACTTGTGCAAAACATTCTTATTGGACACTTTGAATTTGCTTGTATAAAAATGGGACATTGTGAATCACATACATGTAAATCAGTTTTTGAGTATTAATTTCCATTCTCTCTCCTTCTTTGTTTAATGTCTTTCAAATATTTAGTACGGCTGGAATGGAGGCCAGTGGAACCAGCAATATGAAGTTTGCAATGAATGGCTGCATTGTGATTGGAACACTAGATGGAGCCAATGTTGAAATAAGAGAAGAGGTTGGAGAAGAAAACTTTTTCCTCTTCGGTGCACAAGCTCATGAAATTGCTGGGCTAAGAAAAGAAAGAGCTGAGGGAAAGGTTAGTGTAAAGCTCTTTTCTCCCCATTTATTTCTCTTGGACAGAGTTTAGAAGCAACCGTGACATGATATTTTTGCTTTCTCTTGAAGCATAACACATAATTGAGAACAAAACAAGATTTATTATCCTGATCAAAATCTTATTTAAAATGCAGTTTGTGCCAGACCAGCGGTTTGAAGAAGTTAAGGAATTTGTCAGAAGTGGTGTTTTTGGTCCTTATAGCTATGATGAACTAATGGGATCTTTGGAAGGAAATGAAGGCTATGGCTGCTCTGATTATTTCCTCGTTGGCAAGGACTTCCCTAGTTACATAGAGTGCCAAGAGAAGGTTGATGAGGCATATCGAGATCAGAAAGTGAGTTCCCCTTCTGCTGCATTACACATTGTTGTCTTGCAAATACTTCTCCTGAATATATTATTACTATACATGACCATGCATATGCAACAGGTTTCTATGGCAACATACATATAAATTTGTTATCAAGTTCATATTTTTGACATAGGTGTATGTTCAGAAGTGTATGCCATATATGTTCTATACATTGCATGCTCAATGTCATGATTTTGTAGCTAAACTATTCCTGATGCTATTGATATCGGGACAGAGGTGGACCAAAATGTCGATATTGAACACAGCTGGGTCGTACAAGTTCAGCAGTGATCGCACAATCCATGAATATGCCAGAGACATATGGATGATTGAACCTCTTGTATTACCATGAATGGCAGGTATGCTAGCTGTGGCCTGTGGGCAATGCAAGCTCAACCCATATAAAATCTCACTTCCCTTTCTGTAGGTAAACTATTGATACAGTGGCAGTGCCAAGCTAAAGGACCAGGATTTGTAGAGATAGGAGATATAGCTGGAGATATAGCTTGATTTCTCCCAAATATAGCTAGACAGTACTGATTTACATTGAAAAATATTTCATATGCAGATACTTTAATAATAATTAGAATAATGCTATACTCCACGAAATGATGTCCAAATAGTTAGCTCAAATGATGTGATAAACTAATTTGTAACAATCATATTGATTATGACGATGTGTCCGAATAAAAAAAAATGGTTTAGTGACCAAATTAGAGAAGGCGATATGGGTTTTCGCCCTTCATCTTGTGATTGTAACTAATCTTTTTGCCTTGCACTTAAAAAAGGGTGTGGATATTGACATCCAGAAAATTTAGTACACCAATTTTGACACCCAGAAAACTTAGTACACCCATTTTTATAAGTACATTTATGTCTAAAATTTAAAATATATATATAACTATAAATATTCATTCTAATACCAATAATACCCTCATTGAATAAATATATTCATTTTAATATATGTTATTTATAAACACTCTTAAATTATTATCACACCCAATTTATAAAAAAAATAAATCATATTATTTTTGGATACAAATTCTCTTTTAATGATGGTACAATTTACTTTTAGAAATATTAGGACCTTGTAAAAGGGAATATGAGGAACCATATATGGGGTCAAGAGATTTGCAATCTGGAATTCTCTTATTTATATAGCTATCTTAAAAAAAAAAAACTTGTTAATTTTTTTTTTTTGTTAATTAATAAAGTTTATAACTATAAATAAAAGAAAAACAAAAAAAATATAATAATCTCGTGATGATGAGAAAGTTTGATACTTGAAATAAAATTAGAGTTTAATTAGGGCTTATCATACAAATTAAGGTTTATCATAAGTTTTTTTTTATAAAGTAAGTTTTTTTAATAAAGAAACATAGGTGAAGATATATAAGAGTGCAATTAATGAGTGTATATAGTATTTGGTTTATTTTTAATTAAAGTAATTTGTCCTTTATAATTAAATTTTTTATAATTAAAATTTTTAATAAAATATGGGTGTACTAATAAGTTTTATGGGTGCCAATATCGGTACCCCTTCAAAAATCATATAGGTAGTGTTTTTTTTTTTTGTCTGAATTTGAACAAATCTAAACTTTAGTGAAGTCTGAAAAGTGTATGAAATTTAAATTTGGAAAATATGTTTGTTTTTTTAGGTCTGAATATCTATATCTGAAAACTAATAAAAAGACACATATACCCTTAACAATTGTTAATTTGATATATATATATATATATATATATATATATATGAAAGAATTAGTTTGATATATTTAAAATAAGTTAATTAAATTATTATTTAAAAATAATAATAAAATATATAGAGCAAAAGAGTCTGCTGCAGCAGACTTATAATAAAAAAATTAATTTTTTAAAGTAAAAAAGTAAAAAATAAAAACTATCGATGAGGTACATTGCCTACGGATTCAACAAAGGAAAAGACCATCAGAGACTAATGGCCTCCTCCAACTTCTAAATTTTTAAAGTAAAAACAGTAAAATAAATAAAAAATAAAAACTAACGACGAGGTACATTGTCTCTGGATTCAACAAAGGAAAAGGCCATCAGAGGCCAATGGCCTCCTCCAACTTCTAAGACTGGCCTCCTTTGTCATCATGGAAGAGGTCATCAGCCTCCTCCAAGATCGAGGAGGAGGTCGACAACTTTCTTCAGCTATCAAAGAGGAGACTGACGGCCTCCTCCAACATCAATGCGACGACCTTCTCTAACTAACAAAGAGGTCGCCACTTTTTTCAATTTATTAATTTTTTATTTTGTATTATGTTGAAGATTTTAAGGGTATTTTTAGGAAAAATGGGTTAATATTAGTTAGGATTTTCAGATTTAAGTTAGGATTTCTAACATATTGGATTTCTGATGTTTTTGGCACTATTTCAAATTTTAGATCTGAAAAAAAAAAAAAAAACAAACAAACAAACAAACAAAAGGTATGAAAACATGTCTGTTAAGACTACAGATTAAAAACAAACACCCCTTTAAGGCTTATTTGGGATGGCTTTTGGAATGGTGCTTTTAGCTTTTGAGACTTCAGAGCAACTTATGGAAGTGTTTGGGTGTCCCATAAAAAAAAGCTTTCCATTTTTGAAAGCTTCTTCAAGAGACGCCAAATCTTTTGGCTTTCTCTGGAAGAGCTTTCATTGAAAACACGGATAACCAGATTTTGTTTAATGAAACTTTTTATTTACCATTTTACCCTTCTTTCAAATAAAAGCAAAATAAAAATTACACTTGTATCCCCCTCTTTCTCTACTTGACTGTCAACTGCAAACCCATGCTGTGGATTATATTTTTTTTATTAAAAAAAATCCACACGAATTCTTTACCAAAACACTCTAATAACACAAAAGATAATCAAATTCATGAATAGATTTAACAAAATCACACTACCAACCATGAAATTGATGAAATAAAGTAGAGAGAGGATTCGAATGTGATGGGTTTGCTTGAGACGGAGAGAGAGAGAGGTGTGACAATAAGAGAATATATGAGAGGGAGTAATTGCACAAACCTCCCCTAAGTTTAGGCCCAATTACACAAATCTCCTCTACCGTTAGTTGACTTCTATTAAATTTAACATTTGACCAGACTTTCAGTATAAAATGACTTAAATGCCCCTATTTGTATTATTTTAATACCTTAAAATAAATAATTTTAAAATATTATATAATATATAATAAAAATTTTAAAATTCAATAAAAAAAAATGAGAATCCTTCATCACCCATTAAAAAAAAATCCTTCATCACCTAACTACATATTTTTTGTCCTCTGAGATTAAAATCCTTGAATCCATTCATCACTCAAACAAAATCATCGGTCCATAACCCAAATAAAAAAAAATTCATTCAACAACCAAAAAGGTTTTTTTTTCTTTTGACACATCCAAACAACTCCATCGTCGATAAAGTGACTCCACCGGCGATGGAGGAAATTCTCCTCCTCCATGAGGAGCAGATCTGCTCCTCGCGAAGGATTAGATTCTAGGTGCCACCTAGAGCGGTTTGCTCCATGGAGGAGTAGTTCTTCCATCTATTTCTTTTTTCTGGGCTTCGTCCTCTTCTTTCTTATGCGCCCATTTTTTTTCTAGACAACATGATCTTCTTTCTTCTACGCTTTCATCTTTCTCCCTTTTTTTTCTTTTACTTAAATAATCTTTTTTTTAATTAAATGGTGGAAGGAGATCTCCTCCATCTATTTGAGTGAGGAGATGATCTCCTCCATCCATTTATTTATTTATCAATGATTTATTAAATAAATGATTAAAAAGATGAAATTGTTGATTTTACCCCTAAGCAGTTAACTTTTAATTGAACTCAACTAACGGCAGGGGAAGCTTGTGTAATTTTGAGTAAAAGTTCCACTTTACTACAATTAGTCCTAAAATCAAGGGATGTTTGTGCAATTAGTCCAATATGAGAGCGAAGAGGAAAACTTGAGAGTAAAATAGTGAAAATTGCATAGAACAAAAAAAAAAAGTGGGTGTTGATCTTCCATGGCAGCCGAGAACTGTATGGGTGTGGTGGATGGGGTTGAACAACTAATGGTGGTGTCGGTTTGATGGTAGTTATTAGATGAGTTTATTTAGGTTTAGCATTTGTTTTACATTTCAAAATTAATTTTTACTAATCAAATTTATGTTTGACTGTCATTAAATTTTTATTTGTTGAGCTTAATTATTTTAAAATTATTATTATTATTATGGTTAATTGCACTAACATACCTTATCTTTTTCCCAAAAAAGCTTATTATCCAACTAATTGAGTTAATTGCAGCAGACCCCCAATGAACAGTTGACTTCCATCTCATTTAATGGTTGATTGAGGTTTGGGTGGAAAACATCGAAAATACCCTTACCCTTTATTTGCAAAAAGTATTAGGGTCTGTCCTGTAAGCGTTTTTCAGTGACTGTTTTTCGAAAATAAAAATGAAAATGAAAATAGTGTTTTTTTTTTTGCTTTTTGAATTCTGAAAACGCGTCTGGTAGCATATACGGAAAACTGTATCCTGAAATTGAAAACAGTAAAAACGCGTCTGGTAGCTTCACTGAAAGCTGAATTCTGAAAATGAAAACAGTAAAAACACGTCCGGTAGAATAACTGAAAACATCAAAAACTGAAGAACTTTTACATATGTAATTTGACATTCCCATATCTTTAAAATATCCTCATAGGTTGTAATATTTATTTTCATCCACTTAAATTTATAATTTATAGCTTAAAACTAATATATATATATATAAAATATTTGTACAACTGTTTATAATAATATAATAATTTGAATTTAATCATTTTTTACGGACCATTCAATCATTTTTAATTGAATTATAAAAAGGATTGTAGATATTAGATTTGTTAGCATTAACAAAAAATACATAACTATCAATTTCCATAATCATAGATTATGGAAATATTTCATTAAAATTGTCATAACATAACATTGACATAATTTAATTATATAAGATCACGAATAAATTACAGAAGACACCACCTCCTATTACAAAACATCACCTCCTATTGCGTGAGCAATCTGTCCACATTTTTTTTACAATTTCATCTCTAACATTAGTCATTACTGCTACATTTGATGGAGATAAGTCAATATTAGGAATCGGTTTACTTTCTCCTTCTCCTTCTCCTTCTCTGTCACTTAACATATCTTCATTCTCATATTCCCTAAACATCCTATCACCACGACTTTGTGATCGAATAAAGTTATGTAGGACACAACATGCTATAGGTACAAGGCGCTGCCTACGTAATTTGTAACTAGGCATATTTTTCAAAATAGTGAATCGCTTCTTTAAAACACCGAAACACCGCTCAATTACATTTCGTAACGATGAATGTCTATAATTAAATAACTTTTGGACCTCTTGGTGCACGTTCTTGTCCTTCATAATCACGTAAATGATATCGTTCACCTCTGTAAGGTGTTAAAAATCCTGGCATGTTTATGTATCCCGAATCGACAACATAATAATATCCTGAAAGAATAAAAATTAATAATTATAATTTACAATAATTATGAAAATTAAAAAATTGAGATTGGTATTAGAAAATCAACAATAATGTTGATCTGAAGAAGAGGAAGAAGATGAAAAAGAAGAAGAAGGAGGAGGAGATCGATCTGAGGAACAACACTAAAAAGAAGAAGAAGTTGAAGGAGATCTGAAGCTGATGAGCTTGCTCCGGCGAAGAAGAAGAAGATCCGACGAAAGAGCAGCGACGAAGAAGAAGACCAGCTCCGGCGGCGACGAAGAAGAAGATGAGCGGCGACGAAGAAGAAGACCAGCTCCGGCGGCGACGAAGAAGAAGATGAGCAGCGACGAAGAAGAAGACCAGCTCCAGCGGCGACGAAGAAGAAGATGAGCAGCGACGAAGAAGTATACCAGCTCTGGCAGCGAAGAAGAAGAGCATCTGCAGAAGAAGAACAGCGGCGACGAAGAAGAAGTCCAGCTCCGGCGAAAAAGAAGACCAGCTCCGGCGAAGAAGAATAGCAGCTCCGGTGAAGAAGAAGAAGATGATCAGACGAAGAAGGAGAAAGAGAAGAAGAAGAAGAAGAAGAAGAAGAAGAAGATCTGCAGAAGAAGCACAACAGCGAAGAAGAAATCGGTACCTGAGTTGAGAGTTGAGAGTTGAGAGTTGAGAGTTGAGAGTGTTGGGTACAAACAAAGAGGAACTGTGATTTTGTGAGAAACTCGGGGAAACGTATGTAAATATTGATTTTTTTTTTCAAATTCAGAAAACAACTTTCAAACGTTTTTCAAAATTTTCACTTTTAACACTAAATGTGTTTTTCAAATTTTTTTTGTTTTTCGAAAATAAAATGAAAAACGGTTAAACGAACGCGAATTCGAAATCGTTTTTGAAAAACAAAAACGAAAACAAAAAAAAACAGCTGCAGGACGGGGCCTTAATTTCTTTTTACTGTTAAAAATCACTTTTAAACTATTAAATAAAAAATTTAAACTTAAAATATAAAAAGAGGCCACAAGGCCCACAATAGCGCCCTCCCCTTATTTTTTCCCATTATCAAACTTAATTTATTTCAAACAAGTGTATTCATCAATTTTTTTTAAAAAAAGAACTAAAATTAAAACCTCAACAATGACGGAGGCCAATCTGTTTCAGTTTCACCAATCCTTCAATAACCATCAAACGGAGCATCTTCAACTCTTCAGGGCTTCACTAACCTCCCCATTATCAACACAACTCACAATAATTGAACTCCATGAAACCACATCTTTCAGACCGTTATTTTTTTCAAAACGTTCCAGGCAATACAAACACAGAAGTGAAGTCTGAGTAACATCATCATCAAACCCACATTTGATAATCCTTCCAAGAACTTTTCGATCCACACCTAGATCACCAAAACAAGAGCATGCTCTCAATGAAAATTTGATTTCTTTGTTGTTTTGATTGGTGGAATTTGTTTGTTTCATCGATTTAATGGGAAAGGTTGCTTGAGATAAGTGTTATTTGGGTCTTCTGATTATCCTTTTTTTTTAAAAAAATTGTATCAGAAGTTCTTTTGATTCCATTTTTTTCTCTCTTTTTCCTTCAGTTTTAAAATACATCCCAAATGACCATTTTACCCCAGCAATTTAGTCAACATTTATCTCTAACAGTGTTTAACTAACGTAATGGGGGCTGCTGCAATTAACTCAATTTGTTGAATATTAAGCCATATTCAAAAAAAACACAGGTATGTTATTGCAATTAACCTTTATTATTATTATCATCTATTATTTTAATTTTAAAATAACATTTAAATATATATTTTTATTATTCAATTGTTCTAATTATTATATTTAAAAAAATCATATATTCTAATTAGGGCATTATGGTATATTCAAGCTGATAGATATTTTAAAATGTTTCAACCAAACGGATTTAAAAGCTTTTTTAAAATACATTATCCAAACAGTCATCAAAAAACTGGTTTTATTTATCTTCTTATACTATCAAAAGTCAAAATAAAAATTACCATAAATGAGCCCTTAATCTAATTAAATTAAGAGAAAAACTTACATTCACTTGATGCAATACATTTTAACCAATGGATATGTGTCATGTGGTAAGGAAAATTCATTTGATTGATTCTCCTGACCACGACCACGGGACATGCTCCCATTGGTTGGATACATGGAATCATGTGTATGCTAGATTTTCACGAAAGTAAGGTCTCTTTCTAGCTAATGGCTTTATCTATATCTCTAGTAAGAAAAGGACCACTCTATCAACTTCCAAAAAGATAAAGAAATGAAACACTCCAGAAAATAAAATTAAAAAAAAAAAAAAAAAACCTTGGAAATTGCCCTATTCATTAGCTTCTTCTACACGGACCTTGCAACTTTTGGCAGAAATCAAAATCACTTTAATTTCAAACTTTAGTCCCCATATCAGCCAACAAAAGGCAGTGATGACTCCATTTTTTTTTGTCTTTGTATTGGCACTTGGCAGCAACCGGTTAGTGACCAATCCCATAAAAATTAACTTTTACCAAATGTCACAACTAGCTTTATGCAATTTTGTTTCTTCTTTTATGTTTGATGTAGACTAAGACTCTGTCGATTCATTTGATGAACCAACCATGAAATATATATACAACCCTCAAAAGGGAAGCCTAGCTTAATTTCTTAATCAAATTCTTTAATCTTATTTGTGTTGGGTCCTCAAATCTTGTTGAAAATTCTTTTAGAATCAACAAAAATAATGTGTTATGTGTTTGCCACTTAAAGTGGGAATTAGAAAGCAGCCTAATATTCCCAGAAGATATATTGTTATTAGATAATTTGGAAGAATTCTTTTTAGATGGGTTGTGGAGGCCAAGTCACATTGATGTGAATATATAATTCACCTAAGACCTAGAGAGTCCTTAGCTAGAAGCAAAAGTCTGTGACTGTGAGTATAATTAGTGCAACAAACCCCACTTCTAAGAAGATAAAAAGTGAGATTACCTACTTTAATCATTTCCTTTGTTTGATGTTTACATACATGTCTAATTATTTGCTCATCTCATCTCTCTTTCACTCACATCAAGTTTAGGCATGATTCCAATTTTGATCCATGTCCCCTCCAACTCTCCAACCAAGCATGCACAGTTAAAGCAAATTAAACAAAAAAATTAAAGTTAAGGAGAGAAAGTATATATGAAAATCAGTGTAGAGACAAGAGAGAGACAGTCCCTACTCCCTAACATATTGCATGCATGTGATCCCTTCAGCTCAATAAGGCTGTATAGCGATAGAAGATGTGGTTTGTCCAGTAGTATACACGACTTTTACATTTATACCATTAATGTCGTAGGTTTCAGTCGTTTCCCTTTTTTTCAAATCCTGAGTGGTTCGAGCATATACTGTATGTTCCAATTTCCTAATTCTTCAACACTTAGCTGTAGTGTGAGTTGTGAGCAGTCACTTTCATTTGTTTTGGGGGATTCTCAAAGGGAACACAACATATATGGTTGCTCATGATCCCACTAATTGTGTAATGGACTAATGGTAATGATTATCATTATTTACTAATAAGAGAAATTTATTCATGATGATATCATCATCATCATGAAGCTAGGTTCAATGCTTCTGGTTCTGGTTTCGTTTGATACCCTCCATGGATGGCCCCCACTTTTTCTTCATCGTATTACAAGTTATTGCCTACAACTATGCAGTCGGTGTCGGCCATTTGTTTTCAACCCTTGGATCTTGATCATGATAATCAATTGTATATTATTATATAAACGGTGATCAGTAGATGAAGTGTCATATTCTTATATTCAAATTCAAATGAGCAAAGAATCTTGTAATAGTAATTAATGGTCCAATCCAATGGAGCTGTGTGTGTCGCCCATCATTTCTTGAAAGCGAAGTAAACCGAAAATGGTATGCTGGAGGCAATTGGTTCATTTAAATTTTTCTTTTTCTTTTTCCTTTTTTACATTAATTAAAGAAATCTGAGTCCTTGTCATTATACAAGAATCCACTTGCTATAAATCATTTTGTGTACACATTATTTGCAACTAGGAGAATGAGATAAAATGAAATCATGACAACAAATCCATTCAAATTGTTTGTGGGTGACCACTTAGCACCGCCGAGTCTGCAACAGATGTAGTTCGATGGTAAGAACGCTTATTCAACCTAGCAATATTTCAAGTTTGAATCGTTGCCAACGTATTTATATGGTATTTCATAAAAAAAATATTGTTTGTAGGTGTTGTGTATATATAATTTCAGAGATTTTAATCATGTACGGACATCTTAATTTTGTTATATCATTTCATTAGATGCTGCTAATGGTTAAGATATAGTGTCTAAATCAATGACAAATCCTTTCTAGAAAAATGTGTCCTACTCAAATCAATTCACGAGTAATGTGAATTAACTTGTCTATCAAATTGATAAAAACTGGATTGATCAGCTTGTTTGAGTTGAAGTATTTAAAATCACATTGAATTTGAATTTGAGAAAATTCTATTGATTTGCATTGACCGTAATTCAAGGGCTTCGGCCTTCTAGGGCAGGCCCAACTAACTGTATCTTTCATGCAAAAACCAACAATCAAGCCTAGATCTAGATTAAAATGAGATTGCACAAATATTTTTATTTTAAAAAATGGTCATGTAACTATATGATATGCTTTGCAATTATTGCATAGATTCCGTAGTCAATTGAGAATTGTCAGTACACATGGATAAATAATTTATGGGTACAGATATTGACACCCATAAATATGATAAACACACCCATATTTATAATTACATCCATGTCTAAAATTTAAAATTAAAACATTACTAGAAACACTCATCTTAATCCCAATAGTACCCTTATTTACATGAATGTTTTCATTTTAATACAATTTATTTATAAACCCTCATAAGTTATTAACACACCCAATTTTACAAAAGATAATTTTTTAAGTTTTCCAGGCTCGAAAACAGGCTTGAGAATTCTTAAGTTATTAAATTTTGAGAATCTCTACTTCAGGCCAATCCTAAAGCATGCTTATGATATATATATATATATATATATATATATATATATATATATATATATATATATTGAACAGGTAAAACTTCTTTAAACCAAAAAGATAACATATGGAGCCACATCAACAAAACAAAAAAAAAACAAAGAGCAACAGGCCTTAGAAATGCAACAAAACAAAATAGCACAAAATAGCAAAAACCACAAAAATAACATCAACCTAACAAAATCGAGGCATCAACTCAGAACAGAGCAACACCAAAACATTGACAACCAAGACACTAATAGAATTAGGGAATAGAATTAGGGTTTGGCGGTTAAAAAGAAAGAAATAGAATTAGGGTTTATTTTTTTTAATAAAGTGATATAGTTGAAGATATGGGTGTAATTAATGAGTGTAAATAGTAATTTGTTTATTTTTAATTAAACTAATTTGTCCTAATTGGTAAATTCATATTGAGATATTTTTGTAATTAAAAATTTTATTAAAATATGGGTGTGCTTATCATATTTTTGGGTGTCAATATCCACTCCCATAATTTATTTATTTTTTTTAAAAAAATGAACAGGTTAGATTGTCATAAATAGTTAATCATATATATCATAGGTTTAAAATCAAAACTAACCATATAATTAGTGGAATTTCTATTTTTATCCAGCATTACTGTTTTGGTTGTTTTTACCAAACTTTTCACTGAAGAGACAAATTTACCCTTGTACCAGATTAAACACACTGGAATTAAACATACTGGGAATTAAGTATATCTGTCTTTTTCAATTAAACACACCACCAGTTTAAATATCAGTGTGTTTAATCTGGTGTAAAAGTAAATTTGTCTATTCAATGGAAAGTTTGGTAAAAACAACCAAAATACGAACATTGGCTAAAAATAGAAACCCCTTTAAGTTTTTGGTTAAAATGGGTTATTTCCTCTATATCATATGTGAGATATTTTAAGGGTTATAGGTTATATGCTTGTGGATTGGGGTAATGTGGTCATTATTTATATGGCTATAATAATACTTTTGTAGCTCTACTTATAAAAACCACAATAATGTTGTCATTATTGATGTTATAACATAAATGTCATCATATATGTAACTTTACTCGTCATTATTGATGTTATAACAAAAATATACGTAACTTTACATGTAATATGAGTAATTTTTATTTGATATAATCAAGAGGTGTGATAAATATTAGAGGAAATGGGTCTATATAGCATTTTTTTCAACATTGAGTCGTGCATAACTAACGCTACTTTAACAGCTTATGTTGTATTAGTACCGAAGTAGGTGATGTGATCAAAATACCCCTATTTATTTTTTTACTTTTATTTTTATTTATAATTTTTTCTAATTTCCTCTCTCTTTTTTCCACTCCTTCACAATTCACAAGAACTCACATTTCTTTGAAAAACTCACCTCTCTCTTCATTTATTTTTCGTTTAATGCGTTCTCACCGTACAATTTTTAAAGATAACTAATTAATTTTATTTTTTTTTACAAATTCGAGACTTATTTTGAAAATTCAAAACTTATTTTTCATCCCTAAATATTAATATTTGACATGGAAATGCATATGGTATATACAAGCATAACTTGGGGTGAATATTGCACATTACCTCTTAACACATATAGTACTAGTGCGTACACCTCCTCTTCCACGTTAGTGGTTGGGGGTTTGATTCCCACCATAATATTTTATAAGTATATATGGGGAATTTTTTTTTTCTCTCAACATTGGAGAAGAAACTCTTTATATATACTTGTAAAATATATATATATATATATATTTGACTCAAATCTCGACCACAAAGTGGAAGAAAGTGGAAGAGGTAATGCACAACAATAATTGATACTTAATGATAGTTAATGACCAAAAAAAGAGATGATTTCAAATAATTAACCCAAACGAAGGTTTTGATAGTTTTGGTTCAAATTAAGGTATGCTTTTTTTATTTATTTAAAAAATAATAAAATAAAATAAAAGGTTTTCTTTATTTAACAAATAATCAAGCCAATTTAAAATAGCTTTGGTAATTAGTAAGGGCATGGTAACTTAGCTCTAGGACCCATCATTCCTAATAGATGAGGCTCCACGAGATTTATAAGATTGCTGCTGATGATGTTGCTTTCATTGCATTAGTTTAAATGCAATTAAAAATGCGATATGAGTTATGACAAGAAGGAGAATAGGAGATGGCAACATATGATACGATATGTTATTACTTTTTAAAAAGGAATTAATTATTAAACAAATAATTAAATTTAAATCTGTGGGAGCCAAAACAGAGGGAAGCCCAAAAGGGTCCACACTGTATGCTGAAGATGAAACCGCAACCGAATCGAATTGACATATTAAACGTTAATATATAATATCATGATCTCCTCCATTAACATTTCATTGCTCTAGGCCACTACTTATTTATATATCAATCGCCAAGTGAAGATATTACCAAAGTTTTAAATGTTTTTTAATTTTCAATTATTTACCTAACCTTACACAAAAAGATATTGATTTTGTACCTTTATAAAACAACTTCAAAATATCTTGATAAGAATTCCAATCTAGATATTATGTGAGGTTTAGACGTCACATCAAATCAAAACGTTCTCGTTTGATTAAAGATAACCTCATTGAATGAAAATGATAGAGGATAAATAATCGCCAGAGGGTTTGTGTTGCTAGCCGACCATTTCAACAAGCGATAGCCAACGAACGACGAGAGCAAGGCGTATTTGTAAGGTATTTTTTTTTATTTTCAGGTAATAGATCGAGGAATCTAATAAATAATTGTCCATCAAAAAATCTTTGATGGGTATTTATTGATGCATTTAATGTGACGTGTTTAACACACAGGCTCACGTGAACAACCAATCCCTCCAATTACACTGTGATTAGCTGACGTAGAAGAGATTTAATATGGGGTCATCAAAGTACATCTCCAATGCAAACTTGGTTTGTGAAAAGAAGAGATGTTACGTAGGATAAATAGACATTCTGTAAATAATTGTGTCTTCAAATCAACAGTGCATATCTAACCTTAAGCTGATGTGATAAAAAAAATAATAGACATTGTCAACATGACCATCCACATTCAAACGTCCTGTTGTACAGACCGTTTTTAGGTTAACCCAGTAAACATTTAAAATTGACATTAATTTTTCATCTATTTTTGATAAGGAAATAAATAAAATAAAATTTGAAATAAAATTGGACACGTCATTAAAACAAAATGTATTTTAAACTGAAGCATTGAAAACTAAATTTTAAATTGATTGTCTACCAAGTCCATATTTATACCACATATGAAGCAAATCTCTTGACATTGTTGACATATCAACAATTATTTAGATGTGAGTCATTTTTACGTTGGAAATGCTCTAATAATATATGAAGAATAATATTCAATCTAACGTGGCACAACTACACTCAAGTATTATCTACCGAATCTTGTACACTATTTTATCAATAAAATCTCCATCTACCTTTAGAATTCCCCTCTTTATATTGTTATAGAGTTGATTGTCGGAGTATAAACATCTCCACCTGTTAGTGTTCCTAACGGTATTTGTTGGTTTCAGGTCACTACTGCTTGTGTTACAACCCAACCACTATCTATTTAATACAAATTTTGCTAACAACTGGCCACCAACTAGCCGAGAGAGTTTTTATATTTACAAGTTTTTCTATTATAGATATATAACTGTAAGTATATTTATAATATAATTATTTATTTTATTATTTTTTATTATGTAAATATTATTTGATTTAATTGTATTATTTTTTTTTGATAAAAAATGATGAAATAAATAAATATGTTATAAATATATTTACAATTATATATATGTATATCAGGAAAAAAAAAACTTATACGTATTAAATTTACATTGTTCAACTTATGAGTCAACGTGCTTACGTGGAACTTTGACTCTTTGGTGATCATGTTATCCTTATAAGTATTTATTTTATACAATAACTTATTTTTGTATTTTGGTGAACTCTTTATTGCAAAAAAAAAAAAAAAATGTCATTCAATTGTCAACCGTTTGATCGTAATATTAACCGTATGTGGAGTGGAACGTGATCAAAATTTAGATTCATACTCATCATGCATGAGGTCCCAACAGTGTTGCTTGAGCTACCTATAACCTATGCATGCCAATCCCTTAACAACTAACAGGTTGACGGTTTAAACAATAAAAGTTGATTGATATCGTGTCCACTTGATCTGATTACCCCACACCGATCCTACCACTTTCGAAGATTCCACGAGATCATGACTTTGTGGGTCCAGGCACTCTCTCAACACGTGTTTGAATACTATTTCTATATTACGGTGGAGCATGCCACACACGATCGATATCCTCCTTGTGATTTTCTAATCTAGAGTTGGGACCTGAGAGGGACGTGATTGCTTAAGGATCAAGTTAACTTACATTATTACTACTAAAAAGAGATTCGAATCACTCCTAAAACAATTGCCTCTTTCTCTTTCAAATAGTGGTGCCCTTTCAATCAACATATATACGTCCTTATTTGAGACTCAAATTCAAATTTATATCTCAATCAATATATCAATCCGTATCTGAATATAGATTAATGATGAATTATCTCACTTGTCATATGTTGATATCTCATTAGTTTGGATGTATATAATACTATTCAAAAGTAATTAATTAAATCATAAATTTAAGTAAATAGATATTGAACCATTACTAAATTAATGCATTGTTTGATTCTCTTGCATAACTTTTTATACGAGCTGAATGTTTTTGAGGGATATCATATTTTGATTAAGAAATAGGATTATTATATTAACTTTTTGATTTTTAAAAGTATGTTGTGGGTATATATAATCTTTTATTATATATGGTGTAATGGCCATGGATGGGGAATAGAACACTTGTTTAGATAGCTTAATTAATTGAACTCTAAATTAAAATGCAGAATAATGCTAATTTGCTTTCTTCTTTTTCATTTTTTCTTTTTTTTTGTTGAAAAAAATTGATAAGAAGATTGGTTCATTATTTTAAAATAATTTTCAAGAACTACAATATAGTTTTGAATTTAAATTTATATAGTTTGACAATAACGATGTAGATACAATATAATTTCAAAATTAAAAAACAAAACCATTCTTGTCCCTAGATTTTGGGATTTTGACTCGAATCACAAACTCATGATTTATGCACGAATGATATAGATGTAATGAGTATACCAATGTATTTTATTATGTTAATTTTAGTATAGATGAATGAAACATATTTCAAAACCACTGTACATATAAATGTATAATCATTAGAAACCAATGCCCATTTTAAAAATTAAAAAAAATTCATCAAAAACGAATGATTTTGTCTATTTCTTGTCACAAATCAAAGAAAAAGATATGGACATCAATCTCTCCTATATATCCGCTGGTATGCATCTCCATGAATGGTGGCACCTAGGTTTGCCTCACGGATCCACAATGAATTGGACCACAAATTAAGGTGGTCTCCATCTAAATAACCTATAATTTTCTTCATTAAAAAACTTTAAATGTACTATTAATGTATTTTATACTAATAAATAAGGGACATGCTATATTAATTTCAATTTTTAGCTTAATTTTGGAGAAGAGTTCGAACTCAAATCCTGATTTTCGTTGAAATGTGCCTAATGCTTTCGACCACTTGTGAATTTTATCTTTTTTGTATTTTATAAACTACTTAAAATTATGTTTTTCATATCCGTTTATATATATATATATTTTTTTTCCATCCATTCAAATTGAGAACAACTAATTGGATAAATTTAATGAAGTCCTATTGTCCTAAAATATAAAATCAAATTTTAAGTTAATATATTTAATTTGATCTATATTTTATATAGATGCTTTATCCGATAATTGATTTATATCCTTCCTAAACAAACCTTGCGTGTGATTCGAAAACTTTACTAGAAATATAGAGAAATGGTGTGATCTATCATTGTGAGGAGCTAACAGCTCCACGTCAAAAGATTATTTATAAATTATATATACGTATGGACCAAGTTTTGGGCGGAGGCTTTGCTAACCTTTAATAAAACACACAGCCAATCATTGACACCGACACAGATAAGACGATCGTTAAAATTTATGAAGATCAAATACTATATTATAAGTATAATATAAATATCTAATTTTATAATAAAAAAGAATCGGAAAGATAGTATCCCAACATTTATTACGGTCTTATAGATAATTGTAAAAATATACAAGGTATCATGACTTAAAACTTAAGTAAGTTTGATATGTTAAATAAGAATATTTTATCATACTTTTATTTGGATAACCATGTGGAAAACGCTATTCTATCTGCCACAAATTAAACCTTCAATTATGACAGATGGCCTATGGGTACCACTTATAATTTGTGTATAATTGTTCTTTAATAAATAAATATATATTTATGTACATGTCATTTTAAACGGTAAGACCTCCCCGACGACTGTGAGAATTGTATTATGTGTTGTGATCGTAGCAATTGATCGCGTTAAGATTCGATTGATATGAAAATTTAAAATGAACTCTTAGTTTATGTTTCCACGCAAACATTAATGGTATAGTCAAATACTTTTAAAAAAAGATGTATAAATGGGGGGGCCATGCATTCGTATAGTTATGATGATAATTATGAGAGTAATAATAAATAAGTATCTTATTTTACAATTACCTAAAGTAAATATGTCTAATCAGATTGATGATATTCTCCTTGCATTTAAAAGGTGTCCCATTATCTAGAATGATTTCAAGCAATTAAATGGATCCAAAAACTTAATTAGTTTTGAGATCAACATCAATCTTGCAGTCGGTGACCCACTGACCCACATTTACAAAATTTTAAAATTACCGAAAAGTTTCACTTGTTATTCACAAATAATGATTTTGCTAATAACACGACAAAACATTGTTCCAATACATTTGCACGCCTTGAGTAGATCTTTTCCTCTTTTGAATTTAAATCTCTATCTACTTTGCTATTACAGGTCAATTGTCTCCCACCATCACTAAACTCTTTTTTTTTTTAATCATGCCCTTTTTGTTTACAACTAATGATGATGGATGGTAGCTAGGTAATTTTAAAGAAAATATAAATATACATGAGTCAAGGATTTGTTAAGACCTATCGAGATCAAGTATACTAGATGTACAGTCTCTCTTTGTATATATATATATATATATTAGTCATTTTTTTCTCGGTATGCACTAATATAAAATACATCAATTCATTGTTTGTGGATCATAGATTATGGATAAGCAATAACAAGTATATGCAGACTGAGTCAAAGTAATTAAATTTAACAGTCCACATACAAGACACTGATATATATATATATATATATATATATATTTATCGGTATGCACTAAGGAGAAAATTTTCATATATATATATATATATATGTATATATACACACACTTACATAATTAGTATCTACTTCCACTATAGAGAGGGAGGGGTTTCCCCAGACTTTACGGTTTTTATTATTGGGTGTGCAACCAAAGTCCCATATTGACTAGACATAGGGATGATATGCGTATATAAGTATGGACACTATCTCTATTGGTGTGAGACCTTTTAGGCATAGTCCTAAAAGCAAATCCGTGCATGCTTAGGCCTAAAGTAGATGATATCATATCAATGTAGAGAATATGGGGTTCATACTTATAACATTTATGTATGAGTTACATTATGGGTTATATTGTGGGGTGGTATCAACTACTCTAAGTTGTAAATAGCATTGATGTGCATTATGTTTTTAGCAATTGATCACGTACTCACCGTATACAAGACTTGACAATGATCTTACACATTGGAAAGAAAAAAAAAACGAAAAAAGATTGGTAAACTCTTACCAGTCCAAGTCCTGTATAGGAACATTAAAAAAATATATATATAGAGGACTCTCAAATAATGGAACACTCAAACTATATATAATATATATGGAGGTAAGCCAATTATTACTAGCATATAAGCCTAATAAGAAAATTTGATTGATGCTCCTTAGATTGTGTGCAAAGATACTGTTCACAAATGTCTCACAAAGTTTAGTTTCTGTCTATTCAGTAGGCAGCATTATTTGTGGTGAACCCACCATCTACACACTCACACTCACACTCACACTCACACGAATATATATATATATATATATATATATATATATATATATAGTTCACACACCCGCCCATTCATTGAATCTACCTCTCATCATCTCTTCAATCCCATAATTAATTTTTCTTCATTTAACACATTACACACATACTCTCTCACTCTCTCTTGTATTTTCATTATTAACCCCAATCCATGGTAATTACAAATCCCCGACCCGAACCCAAACGGATCGGATTTCCGTTGGTTTGTGGCGGGTAGCACCAGATTTTGATGTCAGAACTCAGAATTAAAAATAAAAAAATTTAAAAAAAAAACGGTGGGAAAATGCATGCTAAAAACTCCATTTATGATTTACCTTACATAAAAAAAATGGTGAAAAACAAGATGCATCTTCTTGTCGGAAAGTATCTCTTGAATTCTCTCTCTATAATAAAAAAAGAAAACACTCTCTTAAAAATCTATAAATGCGCGTGGGCTCCACTCTCCCTCTCTCTAAATATCAGCCTCCAATACTGTTTGCCTTTGACGGCGATTTTTCTAACTTATCTTTTTTCTATTCCTCGACTGCTCTCTCTCTCTCTCTCTATTTGACGCGACCATCCAAATCCACCTTCAAACAAAAAAAAAAGTTCAAAAACTACGCGTCCGTCCCAACACGAAACCAAAAACCCTAACTCTCTCTCTCTCTCTCTCTCTCTCTCTCTATCTCGTTCTCAAAAACTCACTTTATTATTTATCTTCTTTTTTTTATTCTACGAGTTCATGACTGAAACTTAGACTGAGTTTCTCAAAATCTCGATCTCTCTCGCTATGGACGATAAAGAGAGATCGGATCCAGGCACCTGCTTCACTAGCGATTCTAGCTGGACACTCGGCGACCATGATGCGGCGGATGAGAGCGTCAATTTCTTGTTCGGCGGCAGCGACAGAGAGTCCTCCATCCTCAGCCAATTCGGCTGGAATCTTCATCCGGAGACTTCCAGTTTCGCTGATCACGATAGATCCGATTTGGCGGGAAACATCAGCTATGCCTTCACGGAGAGTACTACCGGTGCCTTACAGCAGGCTGCTCCGACGACGACAAATCTAGCTGCTTCTGCTGACGTGTCGACACCGAATCCGTCTGTTTCTTCCAGCTCCAGCGAAGATCCGACCGAGAAGTCTACGGGCTCCGGCGGTAAACCGCCTGAGATACCGTGAGTAGTGGAATATTGATGAAATTGAAATGACTAATTTCGTAATTAAATATTTATTTCATGGTCAAAATGACATGTGATAGTCTTAAAAAAACTTACAAGAAAACAAAATAAAAAAATTAACAGAAAAAGAGAATCGCCGTATCAAATCCATCGATTGTAAGTAATTCTTTCTGTTTTTGTAAGAGAGTGCAATCCTCTGTGTCCTTACGGTCTAGAAAACTGTAAAAAAAAAGAAAAAAAAAAATGTGTGTTCATGCAAGTCAGAAAGAGAATTTTCATTCAATGAAAGTGTCTTTTTTTTCCTTTTAAAAAAAAGGTTCATTTTATTTTTCACTCCTTGAAGTTGAACACAGCTGCTATTGCGGCTGGAATGGCGTACGTGCTCTAACTTTTGGGCTTTTTGGGAATATCAATGTGTTTGTGGTTCTAAATTCTAAAATATACACTTGAATGCATTAACAACATACATATACAATAAGTGACATTGTAAAGAAAGTATTAGAAACATTCAATTCTAATTCTTGTCTAGATACTAATAATAATAATATTTAGTGGTCTCAGCTTATATATTCCTTATAATTTAGATTTGATTCTTCTTCTTTTTATTAATTTATTATATGCCTATTTTTGAAGTCCTTTTTTGTTCATCATTCATCTACACATCCAGGTATTCATGTCTATCATTTATATTACATAATGTTTCTGTTAAGGAAACTTTAGTGTTATTTCTTAAATGGGTTTTTTTTTTTTATTGGAGGTTTCATTTCTTGTCTTTGATTGAACTTCATTTTCATATCTATATATTCTCTGTTTAATCATGACCACAAAACTATGGAGTGGCTCCTAATAACTAATTAGTTTCTATATGTATCATCATTTATTTAGTGTGTATATATATATATATATATGTTTTTCCTGTTTAAAATGAAAAAAAAACTTCAAACTATATATTTTACCAGGCATTAATGCATGTAATTATAGAAAGATGTATTATAATTTTTCTGTAGGGTTGTTTTTATTCTAAATTCTTGATATTTTTGTTACATACACCCTCATTAATGGTGACTTTTCTAGAAACCGTAAACCATTAATGATCCTACTAGTACATCAATACTATATGTAATTAAAGTACAATGAAGTCATTTTCTTCTTGTGTGGACTGGCATCTATTTCGTATAGAAGGTGTTCATTTCTAGTAGTCCATGAATTTTTTCCCTTCATTTATTTCTGCGGTTGTAAGAATTACTTTGTACAATCTGCTATATATTCTCAAACTAGAGGAAAAAGTTGATTTGATTTTCTTGACTTTTTAATTTAGCATTGAGATATTAACTTACCATTTTTTTCATTTTCACAGATGAAAAAAAATACAGGAATTAATAATATCCTAGCATATGTAGCTACTGCATGCTTACATTTCTTGATCTTTTAACTAACTTCCAGCTTACTAATTAGCTTCCACTTGTGTTCATTAATTTGCTTTATCAACCATAATACATACAATCTTACCCTTAAATTATATAATTATCTTAAAGTTAATTGTGAAGTCTAGATATTAATTGTTTTTTTTTTTTTGATAATTTATGCTGCGGTGCCATTTTCATTAATCTGTTCGTTTTGTAGAATATGCTTCTTTTAATTTGTTAGGTTTTGCTTTTTATTTTTCATAATTGTAGGTAAAATATTTTGTAGGAGTAAATTAGTAAGAAAGAAGGGACAAAAGCGAATCCGGCAGCCACGTTTTGCATTTATGACCAAGAGCGAAGTTGACCATCTTGAAGATGGGTATAGATGGCGCAAATATGGACAGAAGGCTGTTAAAAATAGTCCATTCCCTAGGTCAGTTCCCTTTGACAATTTTCCTATACTTCTATTTTTGTTCATATCTTCCCTCTCATGGAAAGGTCAAGGATGCAATGTTTTGATTCACTTCCTGGGTGACTTTTTCAAACTTTTAATAGTTCTCAGAATTTATAACATTATTTGGACTCTATAAAATAGTTCTGTTGATTCATGTTATTAGCACAAGTTTTTTTCTACAATATCATTAATTAATACATACTTAGTTTGAATGAAATTGTGATTCACAAATTACATATACATTGCAATTTGCAGGAGTTACTATCGTTGCACAAATAGTAAATGTACTGTGAAGAAGAGGGTGGAACGCTCTTCTGAAGATTCAACTGTTGTAATCACCACTTATGAAGGTCAGCACTGCCATCAAACCGTTGGATTCCCTCGTGGTGGAGTCCTCAATCATGAGGCAGCTTTTGCTGGACATCTGAGTCCTGCAATTTCACCATATTATTATCCAGGAATTCACATGCCCCAGGAGCCAAGAGAACCCCCTATCTTGCCGGATGCAACACCATCACAGGTGCCTACTGATGATGGATTGCTTGGGGATATCGTGCCTCCTGGAATGCGTAGTAAATGAATGAGAGACAAAAGACGGTATGTATCTGTCCACTTAATCAACTTGAATTTTTATGTGGTAGGAGAACTTCTTGACAACTTAGAAGATTGAGAGAGAGGGGGATATATTAAGTGGATCAATAAATTATTAGCACTTGCTTTTGTGGCAGTGCCATCTTCATGATTTATATTAGTTGGATGTGTCCACAAAAAAAGCCCTTGAAATCAAAACTATGTTTACTGAATATAAGCTTACCCAATAACTTCCCTTAATATCACTCATTGATGAGTCAACGCTAACTGATATTTAAATTTGTAAATTTTGTTTTCACCCTTGGGTGATCAACCATGTCCCAAAACCCAAATGATCTCTTTCTATTTACTTGAGGGAAGTGTGTGGATTTGAACAAACACATGCTGCAAGTTACCCAATTCACTTCCAAGCTGTAGATTACTTATTGATCAAGTAACGTCAACAGATTTTACTCTTGCAAGTTTTGGAACTTAGTTATTGGACTCAAAGGTGAAAAGGTCTTAGACATAGAATTAGAACCCCATATTCGATTGAATGTGAACGGTTTCCACTAAAACTAGACAATCTTAGAACAATAACATGTAGTACCGACGCTGACAAGACTCATGATCATGACCAGAATATATAGGTAATGGATATGTTGATATATATATATGGTAGGCCAATCTGTTGGTTTTTATGATTTATGGTGTATACGTGTTTCCTTATGGTAAAGAACATCAGGGATGTTGTCATGTAGTTCTCATTGGCTGTAAACTTATCTGTTACTATTTTTTAAGATTTGGTGCTCGTGGACTCCGTTTATCTTGATTTTTCGTGTGCTTAATTAATTATTAGGTATTCAAAAAGCTTTTCCTGACAAAGGTGTGATAGGTAGGGACTTACTTAATGGAAGACTTCTAATAATAACCACTACAATGTTCTCACTTGATGTCTTAGAGAGATACTCTTCCTCAAAAATTAATATTATATAAATATCACATTCAATCTCTATTGTACTCTTATATGCCATACACATAACACACATCTATAGATATAATTCATATAGATCAGCTAGCAATCCCCTTTGAATGTTCTTCTTTTCTTTTCTTTTACTTTTAACAATTCATAGTTGTCTTTTTTCTATATCTTGGGTGGGTTAGTTGTTCTAGGCAGAGATCCACTAGCAAGGTGTTCCCATAGAAAAACCACTACCATTGAAATGGTGATTATTATTAGTAATCATCATAGGAGATCGAGGATCGATATTGATAAAAGATTTTTGGTTCATAGAATGATGAAACAAAATATGTACCATTTGTCTAGAAAAGAGAAAAGGTAACAATTAGAAAGAATCATTTTATTGCAAGTAGTGCTTGCCTTGGAGAATATAAACCACTCGCCGCCTGTTAGGAACAAAGGACAAATGAGGTGTGGAATCTGGCCGTTTATACATATGCCTTAGCTTGTGTTTTATGCTGCCTGTCTTATTTTACTTTTCCTCAAATTTTATATTCCTATATTTTTGGTTAATAGTGTTTGAGGCCATGTTTCGTGTTCTTTTTCCAGTTGTTAATGCTATATTATATCTTGTTTTAAACTTGGAAATAATTATAAACAACATATAATACTATCTATCAAAAAGAAAAAAAAATCCCAATTAGTAACTAATTGTTCTTAGCTCATTTTGTTCAGGCCACGGAGTTAACCCTTATTAAGAGGACACTGACCATGATGAGATTTTCAAGCCGGAAGTGAGTCCTTTACTTTAAAACCCTATCACTCTATATTGATTTTCTCTCTTGTTCATATTCATTTGGGCATGATTATATATGAATATGAATATCAATGTGAAACTATTGATTTTATGATGAAAATTATATTATAGTAGTGTATATAAATATTGAAGAGCTAGTTATCAGAGCTGTAGCTAGTCTTTTTATTCTTATCTAGGTTGATTATATTTAGAATAATATTATGTAATTAGTATGTAACCTGTAAGATCCACAACAATCTTATAATTCCATCTCTAGCTACTTGACATTTTCCTTATAAATAAACAAGTATATATATATATATACGGTAATAGTACAATATCTGACAAGGACCCAGATATATATCCATATAGTGGACAGTGGTTTATGGTTGGAGTAGTTGTTCATGGTTCGTACGTGATTGAAAATTGCACAGACGAATAGGAAAAAAACAAAGAAACAGTGAATCGGGCCCGTTATTTGATGAGTTGCGTGGATTTCAATGTTGCTTGAGAGTCAGGCAGTGAGCCGACAATGCTTTTACACCTCTTTCTTTTAACCTTTTCCTCCAGACAAGCCTCTTTTTTTCTAGCTTTTCACCTTTATTTTATGTTTTAACCTTTTCTTTAGGGTTAAGCTATCATTTGCACTTTTTTTAATCAATATTTTATATTATATAAATCAACAAGCTAGGACATTGTGCAATTGACGATAAACTGTTTGCTTAACTCCATATATACATACATATATATATATATATATATATAAATGTAAAGTCCAGTTTGGTATTACCGTAACCGTAATCTTAATAATAGTCAATGTTAAATGTACTGAAAAAATAATCAGCTGTGAAGTTAATCAGCAGATGTTTAGTCAATTGTATTTTTAAAACTACTGTATATCTCAAAAACAGCATTTGTATGTTTAGTAATTTTATTGTACAGTTTTAAAATTAATTATGATGACTAAAATATGTATGATTTTAGAACTTTATTTCATTTTTTTATTAATTATATATATTAAATCAATATGTAAGTAGAATATTTAAATTAGAAAAAAAACAATTTCATAAGAACAATAAAAAATATTTAAGTAGAATATTTAATTTTGAGATAAAATAAGATATATAATAATATAAATGATTTTAATTTGAGTTCATAAGGGTAATAATAATGATATTTTAAAAGATTCATTAAATTCCAAAATAGATTATTTCATAATCACTTTCAAAAAGTAACCATCCTCTTATTTTTTAAAATCAATGTCAAAACTTGTCAAATTATTAATTAATCACTTTTAGAAGTTTTACCAAACATCATTTTATATCAAAATTATAAAATAAATTGATTTTAACTTTTTAAAAGCAATACCAATCTAACACTAAGAGTCTTCCTAACAAGTTTGCTTAGCAAAAGCATATACATTTTGACGTTGTTTTGGATGTATCGTTAGAGAAGACCTTGGTTGGGAGATATGAGCACAGTAAACTCTATTTGATCATATTAATATCATGTGATATGGATCTAGGAGTTACCAACAACATGTGATGTCATATGAGTGGGCATGCATACTATGCTAATATAAGAGCATCTCCAAGAGATCACTCGATCAAACCTCTTAGCTTAATTAAGGGATGCAGCTCCAAGAGATCCCTTAATGACTCCCTTAATCGATCAGAATCTAGTGGACTTCACTCCCTTAATTAAGGGGTAGCTTCAACTTCACTTAATTAAGTGTGTTTCATATATAAAGAAGAAATATAGTTCATGACTATATATAAAATAATAAAAAATAAGTGGGTTCAACATAAAATAAAATAAAAATTATAAATGAATCATTTAAGGGAGTATTCTTGGAAAACATACCCCGGTATTGGCCCCTTACAACAACATCCACATTTAAATAAAGCAAGGGAGACTTTTAGAGATACTTTAACCCAAGTTTTATTTTTGGATCATTTAGACATTGAACATGTTAAAAGTCTATTAGAACTCACATATATTAAATATTACATATGTGGTTCGGATAACTGCTCTTATAATTAAAAGTTGAGAGATGCATAACACTAACGAGTGATAACTTTCCATAGATGTTTGTAAAACCGATATTAAATATGAGTAATGATATTTTGTCCAAATCTGATGTTCAAATCTGGTGTCCAAATGATGTAGTAACATTGTAATCCATTCATTTAAATCATGTAAACCTAATACAATTTAAATGAATGGATTATAGTAATGCCACATCATTTGAGCATCAGATTTGAACACCAGATTTGGATACTAAATTTAGTAAAGTAGCATTATTGATTAAATATTATATGTATAGTTCGGATATCTACTCTTATAATTAAAAGTTAAGAGATGCATAACACCGAGGGGAGACAACTTTCCATAGGATAGTTGTAAAATATATATAATAACAGTACTCTAACACTCTGCCACCTAAAGGAGAGATACACATGGCATGAACTAAGAGGAGATGTCCAACCCTAAATATTAAAAAATCCCTTTTGAAATCCTTAATTATTTCACCTTCGGCTAAGATTCTCGATGGGTTAAACATGAATATATTTAAATAAAATCTTGTTTTCTAACCCTTAAATCATGACTAGATCGAGGCATGCTTTGAAACCAACTATCATTATCATTTTTACAAGTACTAAACAATTGCTTTTGTTTACTATACAGTATACTTGTTAACTTTTATCCAACTGTTCCCATCTCAAATATCAAACAGAATTTATTTTTTTCCATTATTTTAATTTAGTACAAAATTTAGGGGAGGGTGATGTTGCAAGCAAAAATGTCTTATATTTTTTATTTTATTATTATTTTTAGATCAAAACAAAGTATTAAATTAAAACAGAGGAAATATAACCATTTGCAATCACCAAAGCATTAATCTAAAAATATTTTATTTTAATAGGGAATATGAGTAGGAAAAAAAAGTATTATTGTTCCAAAGCAAATCTTTCCAACTGATTGACTCAGTTTAAGCAATAAGATAGTGTTATTTGGAAGAAAAGGCACCAAGAAATGAAGAAAGCACTTTTTTTCCTGCTATATCCTTATGGTATGCATTTTAACATATTCAAAACATGACTTAGGAAAGTATATTTGATTAGGATTTTAAAAGATTTTTAATTATTTTTATTGAATTTAAAAGTTTTGGTGTATTCAACGTAAACTTTTAATGACTATATACAAGCCATGAGGTATTCAATACATAATTTTATAAACTTTTAAAAAGTCCTTAAAAATCATGTGGTATTCAATCAAAACTTTTTAAAAGTCTATGAAAGTTATGAGGTATTCAAAATCTCAATAGGTTTTAATGACTTTAAAATATCAATGACTTTTAGTTATAACAATGCAAAAAACTTTGAAATACTTTTTTTTAATAGAAAAAATTTCACTTTAGAAGAAAAATATAAAACTTTTTGAAAAACATCAACCACCAAACATACGTTCTATTTTCAAATAAAAGCACACTCGTTTTTAACAAATTTAACAAATAAAATAAAACAGATAACTTTTAAAGTGAATAGACATTATAAAAAAAATACAAACATTAAGGGGGGTGTATTCGATTAAGATTTCGAAAGACTTTTAATGAATTTAAAAGTTTGGGTGTATTCAATATAGACTTTTAATGACTCTATAAAAGTCATAGGGTATTCAATACAGACTTTTATAAACTTTTAAAAAGTTTTTAAAAGTCATATGGTATTCAATCAAGACTTTTTAATAGTCTATAAAAGTTTAGAGGTATTCAAAATCTCAATAACTTTTACTGACTTTAAAATATTAATGACTTTTAGTTATAACAAATCTCACAATTTGTCATCCATACCTACCAAAGACTTTGAATTAATTTTTTTTATAAATAGAAATAATTTTATTTTAGAATAAAAACATAAAACTTTTGAAAAACATCAACCACCAAACATATGTTCTATTTCAAATTAAAGCACACTCGTTCTTAACAAATTTCACAAATAAAATAGCGAACAACTTTTAAAATGAATAGACATTATCAAAAAAAAAACATACAAACATTAACGATCTATACCAAAAAAAAAATTACTCAGAAAATAATATAAAACAACTCTCCATCAACTATGCAATTAAGGACGAGAGATTTTATTTTTTTTACCTCTATTTTCAAAGCAACTAAACAACACCGAAACAAATCAAACGAACATCATTTATGTTAATTAAAAATAATAAAAGAAACAAATCACTATTCAACCATGCCAATATATCATAATCAAAGTCGCATATAAGCTTGGCTCCATGTAATTATGATCAATATCAAACTATCCACTTAGACATTAGACATGTGTCTTATTCAACAAGTATGTGATGTTTTTATATTTTATCTTGCTAACTTGAATTAATTTTGGGTAAATATTTTATACCCATTATCATATTCTCGTAGAGACATGTAAACATTAATATTATTGTCAGTTTTCTATATTTATTCTAAAAGAAAATTTATAATAGTTTGACTAATTATTAAATAAAAAATTTGACTAATTATAAAAAATATTAGGTGTTTAATGTCTTTATGATGCAAAATGTAATAAAAATACAAATAAAAATGTCTTTGAAAGTCTTTTGAAATAAATGTCTATGAATGTCTTTTGAAATGAAAGTTTATAAAAGTCTTTTCTACGAAAGTCTTTTAAAATGAAAGTCTATAAAAGTCTTTTAAAATGAAAGTCTGTGAAAGTTTTTCATGATTCTGTAAAGTCTATAAAAATCCATGAAATCTGCAAAAGTCATCCACTAAAAAAAGTCTTTAAAAGTCTTTTGAAACCTGTTAACAATGTTTTCTAGCAAGGGACCAAATGAGAATTTTCCAACAAGAAGTTACCTAGAAAGATTCATCCAGATATTCCAGGTAACCAGCGAGAGCGGTACCACTACCTAGACAGAACCGATACTTGACAAGGTCGGGACCTCAACTACCTATCTATCTAGATAGAGCGTCAGCTCCGAGAGCTAACGAATGCACGTATCTCGCCCTACTGAAGCTCCTAATACCAACTTAGGACCGGCACGACGATAACTTACACGCCCAACACCCATAAGTACCTCGACATCAATCAAGGCATCTGGTACCTCGATACCCACCTTGGTACTGCCTCGACTTCTACCTGATACCTAGTACCTCGATGTATATCCGGATCTCCTCCAAGACAAGTACCATACCTGCCAGGCAATACGAA
The DNA here is from genome assembly GCA_033220585.1 of Dipteronia sinensis. Taxonomy (NCBI): domain Eukaryota; kingdom Viridiplantae; phylum Streptophyta; class Magnoliopsida; order Sapindales; family Sapindaceae; genus Dipteronia; species Dipteronia sinensis. The sequence goes on along the minus strand of CM065638.1, from coordinate 67,418,620 downwards.
GATGGTCATCACCCCTCTATCAAGAAATAGAACAAGCTCCAATCCATCAGCACCTCGTTCCGCCAATGTTCAGAGTCAGAATTTCCCTCCAAGCTCCACGAAGAAGAAAAGTTGACTCCATCGCCATTATAAAGTATCATTAATGAGACTAAATGGTCAACCTAATCAGAATTTGAATTCGACAGTAATTAACGGGATCAAATCCCGTGCCTTCAGCCCCACTCAATGCTTTTCAACGCTTAAAATAAGACTCTCAATAATCCTCATGAAGAGGACCAGATTTTGAGGGGATCTTGGGAGAACTATATATACAGCTCCGAAAGGTAAGAGTGGGAGTGGATTTTTTGGGAGTTAGAGAGAGAGATTCTTTTCATCACCAGAACAGAGAGATTATCTCCCGTAGAATTCCCTTTTGAAATTCTCCGAAGCCTGTGAGAGTCCATTGTCGATCATCAGAATGAAATATCCATTTATCGACATAAACAGAGGTTCTGCCTTCACCGTGTGTAAGAGTGAAGAGAGATTTAAGTGTGAGGAGAGTCTGAATTGTATCGATAATATTGACACCATTTTTTAAATAGACAGTGTTATTTCATATCTTATTGATCATTCTTATCATTCTCTTTATTTACATCCATCTATTTTACGAGGAAGGATCCCGGTACCGAAGGTACCTATCCCGCTACTGGCAACCGGTAGTGGGTGAGGGTGCTAACCGAGATTTCGCTCCCTGAGGGTTTTTTCTGTTAACAAAATCCTAATTGAATACACCCATCTAAGTATCTATAACAAAAAAAAATAACTAAAAAAAAAAAAAACTCAATCAGCTATGCAATTAAAGACGAGAGATTTCATTTTTTTATCTCTATTTTCAAAGCACCGAAACAATACCGAAACAAATCAAATGAACTTCATTTATGTTAATTAAAAAATAATAAAAGACAAAAACCATTATTCAACCATGTCAATATGTCATAATCAAGTTGTATATGAGTTTGACTCCATATAATTATGATCAATATCAAACTACCCACTTTTAGACATGTGTCTTACTCAATAACTATGTGCAGTTTTTATATTTTATCTTAGTAACTTGAATTACTTTTGGGTAGATTTTTATACCCATTGTCATACTTTCGTAGAGACGTGTAACATTAATATTATTGTCAGTTTGCTACATTTATTCTAAAAGAAAGTTTATAATATTTTAACTGATTATAAAATAAAAAAATTTAACTAATTATTAAAAATATCAGGTGCTTAATGTCTTTATGATACAAAATATAATAAAAATGTTAAAATCACTTATATATACGTGAATGCTTTTGTCAAGTTTAATTAACGTTGAAAAAAAAATTATTGACATAAGAACAACATTAATTTAACTAAAACTAAGTATATATTATATTTAAAAATCAATGAAAGTCTTATAAATGTCCACAAAAGTCTTTTAAAATGAAAATCCATAAAAGTCTTTTGAAATAAAAGACTTTTGAAATGAAAGTATTTTAAAATGAAAGTCTATAAAAGTTTTTTATAATTTATGAAATCTATAAAAGTCCAAGAAATCTATAAAAGTCATCCACTTAAAAAAGTCTTTAAAGTATTTTGAAATCCTAATTGAATACACCCCCTTAATTACCAAGATCTTTTGTACCTTTGGTTTGAGACTTCAAAATGAAGTTAGAACGTTTAAGTAAATATAATCTCATATTTTCACATTAAGTCGACACATGTATATATTGCCACAAAAACAAGATATAAAGCAATATTGAAATTTCGGTGAAAGACTGGAATATACATTCTCAATGTATAGGTGCGGAATGTTAGGGATTTGAATCGATAATCGCGGAAGAGTCATGCCTAATATACGCCCATAACTCATAGCAATTAATAACGTTAATAGCAGAAAAATAAGATGAGAGAAATAAACCAATCACAACACAAGATATACGTGGAAAACCCAAATCGGGTAAAAAACCACGGCCGTCAGGACAACAAAGAAAGTTCCACTATATGAGAAATTGTTACAATCATATACTCCAGGATTCTCTCACACACCTCAACCCCAAACCACTCTCACAACGCTCACAAGATCCTCACCAAGAACCTCTCAATATCCCCTAGGTCTCCCATGAATATCACCCACGGATCTCATACTTGATCCACTGATATTCCCTTGGATCCCTCCCCGGATATTCTCTTGGATCTTTCACCCGGATCTCACCACTCTTTGATGTTACATAGTGTTTCTTGACTTCACACAAAATAGTCTATTTATACTAGCTATAGAGAGTTTAAGATAAAAAGAAATCATACTCTTAAACATATAAGAATTACTTGTTCCACATAAATACTATTTCATATTTATGACAAGTCTTCTTGTAAGTAGAAATCTTTTCCTTCAAGCATAAGACTTTCTTATTCTTCATGAAGACAAACTCTTTTTCCTTTTCCGATAAGCACAAGAACTTCCCAGAAGAAAACCTTTCTTTTTTCCCGCAACATTTATGATCTCAGCAAAATACGCCATTATCGCGGTCTAGGTGGCAGTGTGCACCCCGCTACCTACACTGTGGAAAAGCCACTGAAATCGACCGCTCAGAATACCGCGGTTGGTGTCTTTGCCTCCGTCGCGGTCTACACACCGCTATACATACTGGAATTGACCGCTCCCTGTGTCGCGATCCATGCGCTTGTCCACATCGCGGTCCATGCCACGGTTTCTTCCAGAATCCGTTTCTTCAGTTCTTCTTCGGTCTTCAAGCTCCCTTAAACACCAACTCTAACTTCTAAACGTATCCCATGTCTCCATGAAGTTCCAACATTAGTTGAGTCTCGTTTGGTTCATATTTGATTCCCTTGAGAATACGAGCAAAACCTAACACGGAAAGCATATCACTTGATTAATCTCTTCGTATAAGAAACAACAGAGAAGTTAATTTTTAGGCCATCAAAAGACGGGTGATGGTAATTGCAATGGCTCATGAGTCATGGTTGGTGCTGTAATTATATATATATATATATATATATATATATATATATGAAGAGGAGATTGTCAAAATAAATGGGCGCGCGTGAACATAATGATGCTCTCCCTTTTTAACTTGTGGTGTAAATTTCAATTAGGATCAAACCTGTTACCACCGTACACGTGTCCTTTAAGATCTGGGTGACTCACCGACGTACGCTTTATCAGCGATTCAGCATGGCCTTCATACAAAAAGTGCCGCGTTATTCGCCGCTTTGTTCGGGAGTTAGATCGCTGGTCCATTTCATCGCCGATTACTCGCTGGCAGTTAGGTTTGTTAGGTAGAGTACGTTACTCATCCATCTAGACGTACAGTTTTGCTACCATGCTTTCCACCCTATTATAATACTTTCTATTACCCCTTACATTTGTTTTTAACCATTATAAATAATATATAAATAATTTGGAATTTGAGAAAAGAAGATAAGATTGGAAACCACAATCTCAATAAGGCAGGACCATCTCCGATACAAAAGTGATTTACATACCAAAAATTGTTGATATGACAACAATATCAAGATATTTACTTCTTATGTGACATAAAAATAGACTTATAGACAATCAATCCAAAATTTGGTCTCCAATGCTTCTGTTTAAAACATATTTATTTTTAATGATGTGTTCAATTTTTATTTTTATTTGTATTTTTCATTTTTATATTATTTCTCTACCAAAAAATAGAAGAAAAATTAATGTCAATTTTAAATATTTACGACTTAACCGAAAAAATAATCATGCATCATACCATCTGAAAGTAGACGGCCATATTAACAATGTCTAATATTTTTTTATCACATCAATGTGAGGTTGAATATTTACAGCTGTATTGGAGATACAATTTTTAATAGACTGTCTATTTATTCTATGGAGCATCTTTTTTTTCCACAAACCACTATTGTATCGGAACTGCTCTAATCATTGTATTGGAGCTGCTCTAATCATGAGGAGCATACCACTTGCTCAATCTCATTTCATTGTGACAGTGACATGTGACCTCTTACATTTTAAATGATGATCCATAGGTCTAGAAATGATCGAATATACCCACTTGAAACATGATTCGGACAATGTATTGTGAAATCATATCCAAAGTTTTCATTTAAATTAAGACATTTTGAAAAGACAGATTAGCAACCAAAGTTAACATTACTCAATAGTAAATCATTCACATCCAACATTAAGGTCGTTGGACGTTAGTTCAAGATGTACTTATCAATCTACTGATACCGAGAAATAGCAAGTTGGTGTACCTTTATAAATGAGTTGTATAATGTTTTGGCGGTGAAATGTATGAGAAAGTGAAATAGTGAATTAATGGATTTAATTTTGATGGGCCAAAAAAGTAGGTTGTTTTTGGAATTTATTTGCATAAATTGGAATCAATGTAGTCCATATTGATTGCCTTTGATCAGGATTGTGGGGTTCACTTAGGGGTGGCAATATGGCCTCTACCCGGTGACACGATACGAACACACACAATATTTAAAAGTTTGGGTTAAGTCTTATTGGGTTTTGACCATTAACGGATCAACACATTAAACCCGTTAAGTAAACGAGGTGTGTTTGGGTTGAACTCCACCCAACCCGTTAACTCATTTAAAACAATTAAATATCAAAGATAAATATATATTTTATAAATATATAGAGAAACCCTAGATATTGTTTTAACAAATCAACCATAAATACTTTAAATTATTCATTCTCTTTCACGGTCTACTTATAATTACATATCAAAGAGTTCAAGTCTTCAAAGAAAATGTACTATTATTATTTTAATATTTTAATTTTGTTTATTATTATTATTATTATTATCAGTTTATACTTTATACTTTATACTGTATTGTATCCTTACATGGCTTTTGCTTAGAAATTTAAAATGTTTTTTATTATTATAATAATTCGAGATTTGGGCGGTTGTGAGACTTGAACCCACAATCTTATGGTGTGAATGTTAGCCTGTGAGAGGCATACCATTAAACCAAGTCTAGAAATTTAATATGTTGCGTAAAGTATAATATTGCATGTGTAATATATTGCCACCCATAGGTTCACATGATGGAACTCTCAAGTCTCAACATCTAAGCTAGGATGAGAAATGGTATTCTTCCTTAATTGCCCTTCGTCAGTTTTCATTGCTTTTAGCATATAAAGTAATTAGTATTTACTTTAACTAGTGTGTTCATGTTTTATGGTATTTTCCTCTAAATCACTTAATAATACTTCACTTAGAATTATCTATATACTAAGGTCATTGAGGGAAGAGTATTCCCTCAATAACTTTTTTTTTATTTGAATATATTTTATTTTTATACAAAAAATTCTTTAACCAAATACAACAACAACAAAATTGAAGTAAGCATAATAATATTCTAAAATATACTTTTATTGTTAAAGTATTTAAATATTATTGTTTGAATTGCTGCGGTGTGATTTTGGAATCGTTAATTATGGTATAGGGTTAATTTTACTAAGTTGAGACAAATAAACCTGAACTCTATAGGAATAGTTGTCTAACTATGGGAACTTAACATTTTTTTTTAATAGTCTAGTTAAAATTCGACGAATTTCCTATTTAATCGATGATCCAATTATTTAAGAAAAAAAAATGGGTGGATTGGGAGGAGTGGATGCTACATGGTAGAGTAGGATATGGATCTTAAATCTTAATATGGAGGACAAGATGGGTCTACTGACACGTGAAAACTGGAAAGTAATAAAGTAAAGCCCATTTAGTTTATGTTTAAATCAATTGACTAAGACAAGTTATGAGGTTCAACAGTCCACTTCCTTCTCAAGTTCAACCATCATGTCCACCAACTGGTTATTGCAAAACAAGTTGGTGCCATTTTTTATTGGAAATGTGCTTGGTCATGTCTAGGGATGGTAATTTGACCCGCATCCATGGGAACCCGTCCGAACTCGACCCTGGAGGATCAGGTTTGGGTGGAGAATTTATGACTCGTGAATCCGCGAACCTGTTAAAATAAAAATCCAGCTGGTGTGGGTGTGGGTGCGGACGAGAAAAACAGACCCGCTGGTGAACCCGCGAACCCGCATGAATAAAATATAATGTATTTGAAACTATGTGTCTATGTCGTTTTGATTAAGAAAATAAAATAAAAGTCAAAAGTCAAAACATGAAAGTATGGAACCCTACCAAATTTTCATGGACTTATATATTATGAATTTATAGATTATGTACTTAACTACTTATGGATTAAGAAGTAAGAACCTTTAAATTATAGACTTTTGAATTATTTTTGATCATATTATTTTTTTGGTTATTATTGTTTTGTAAATGTATCAAGTAGGGAATTAGAGATGGAAATTCAATTTAATTAATCAAGTACAAAGTAGGTGATTAGTGATTACATGTGGAAATTTACAAGTGATAAATAGCGGGTTTGCGGATTGCGAGTTTGTGGGTACCTTACAGGTGAAGCATCCACCCATGAACCCGTATTGGTTCGTGGGTGAGGGTATGGGTGCAGCCTAAACCCGCGGGTGCAAACCCGCACCCGAACCCGCTTGCCTAAGTGGGTTCGCGGGCGACGTGGGTGAGGTAAATTTTCGTGGGTGCGGGTGTGGATTTCGCAAAACCCGTTCGAACCCGACCCGTTGCCATCCCTAGTCATGTCATCAATTCTATTTTATCATCCTAACCCTAACCCTAACCCTAACCCTAGAACATGACTATTAACATATTAAACTCCAACCACTGTCCAGCACAGTTTAATGATAAAATGCATTCATTTAAATTGACAATGTCCCAAATACAAGTCGCTTATACCGTAAGTGGTATATATATAATACAAAACTCTCCATCTCATTGACATTTTCTATCATTAACTATTGAATTCAGAAGATTTAATTTATATATAAAAAATAAAAAATAAAAACAACTTTGTGCTTGACAAGTATTATTTCATGTTTTAGAGTAATCTTTGACACTTTATTAACTAGATATATAATAAATGAGATAGTTAAGTTCGTGAGACTAGTTCATGGCCCATCAAAGATGTAGGCTGGCCCACTAAAATTATTAGAGTTAAGGCCCAAACAAAAGCACCCACTAAGATCCCTGATCTAAAACACTGGACTTGCTTTGATTTGACTATTATCCTATAGTAATATCATATGACCCAAAATTCAATCCAAATAATGTGACTAGTAAGTTGTCTTACCATATAAATCATGGGATGATGACTAGATGATGTTAGTCTGGTGGTAAATCCTTCAAACCCGCACCACGAGATTGCAGGTTCGAGTCTTCCCCTCCTCAAAAAACAACGAATTTATGTAATATTGTAATACTTCAAAAAAAAAAATGGGATGATGTGGTGATCAATATGGTTATGACAAATCATGTACCACGTCATTTGAGTTGACTTTTGGATTGTTTAACATGAGTGTAAATCTGAATCATAATTGCATTTTAATTATTTGATTTTGTAGTAATAATAGTAGTATAATACTAATATTAAGAGGTTACGACAAAAGATAAGTTTGTTTAGCGGTAAGATCATCACAATTCACAACCATGCGTTGAGTTCGTAGATTCAATTCGTATCTTCCCTCCAAACCTAAAAATTTTCTTTTAAAAAAACACAATAAAATTAAAAAGTTTCTTTACTATTAAGAATAAGAAAATCCTCAAAGCTCTGAACTTTTAAGAATCAAGAGGCTTCTCTAAATTCCCTCAGATCTCACTATTAAAGTTGCATTATAATTTATAGATTTGAGATTTTATATTCATACTCTAGAAAGACACTGTTTCTATCATTTTTTGTTTTTATGGCAACTTTCAAGATTTTTCATCTATACAGTTTATTAGTCAAGAAAAAGTATATTATTTTACAAAAATTATGGAACAATTCGATTATGCTTACGACTAAAACAAACGTAAAGAATAAGTATATACATTTTTTTAACTTGGGCAAGGAGGATTTAAACTTTAAATCTCAATATATATTGAAATGTTCATTTACCGTTAGATTATGTCTTTGACCATATCAATGTAAAGAACGAAAGATATAGTGAATTTGTGTAATTATGACAAAGTTAAATGTTATGTGTTAATTGTTTGACCTAAAATCAGGGTCGTTAGTGTAATTTGCCCTAAACAAAATAATAAATTAAAACTTTGTGCTAGCACCGCCGATTAACAAGGCCCAGTTGGTGTTTCATTATAGAAATCATCATCCAAAAGTTGAATTGAGGTTCGTTTGAAGTAGCCTGAGGGACTGAAATTGACATTGAAGAGAATCACTCAGTGAAGCGAGTCACTGTTGTACAATTTGTAAAGAATATCGATAGTGAAGAGACTCAAGCTCGATGAAGTGAAAGTAGACAAAGGTTGGTCGAACTATGTAAAAATCATCATATTTGATTTATTTATCTCAAATTTAAGTTGGTTTAGTATGATCTTTATATTGTTCATGTTTATATTTTTACATTCCATATCATATTTAAAATTGCATTTTAAGGCTAAGGATTTGCCAAAGTTTTTAGAAACCCAATTCATCCCCCTCTCCTGGGTTGCGTTTCGGTCAAACTCACATATTCACCCAAAATATTACACCTAAGAGATGAGATTATAGGTCAGAGGGTTGATGAGACCCACGGAGTTCAAAAACTACAATGAGACCCGAATGTTTGTTTCCATAATCGAAGAATCGGGGGTCCCAACACAGTACTGAGAAGGTCTCCCTACACTTATTGTGGTTTTATGAACAATGGTGGGAAGATATAAGACAAAATGTTAAGGCTTGAATCTTAGTGGGTTAATGAAGACTGTGAAGTCTCTGGCCACCGATGCAGTCATCCTATCCTAATTGGAGTTTCCTCAATTTTCCTCAATTTTTCTACCAAAAAGTTTGACTATTTGAATTTCAAATCTCGTTTTTCTTGCGAGCACTTGTACAGAACATGTATAGAATGTGATGGAAGAAGATGACCAGGTCAATGGTGACCCCATTGGAACTTGCAAGTCTTTCTTTAGTTGTTGCTACCGCCTAATTATTTAATTTGTCTGCTTTAAGCTTTCTTTGAATCTAAAAATTCAATATAAATAAAATGCTAGTTGACTAAAGCCTACATAAATGATATCCTCTCTCTCTCTCTTAAGCACTCAAAGTATAATGGATTTGAAAAGGCAACAAACACAAAAGACATAATGAGCAGAATAAAGATGAATAAAATTCTGCCACCTTCTCAAATGAATGAGTAGAAAAACAAGGCATAAATATGCAAGCAGTGAGATAATAACTTGATTTGTTTAATGGTAGGTGAGCACACAACAACCTTGAGTCACATTTCCTCATAAATAATAAAAGGGCATCAAGATTGATTTCTGATCATAATTTCACAAACAAAATCACAATCCCCATCTTTTCTTCCAACTCAAGAGTTGCCCACCAAACTACTCCATATATTTTACATTTCACTGCCAAGAGAAATTGAACAAGAAGCTCTAGAAGCCTTTGTGTGCTGCAAATTTTTATTTTTATTTTCAAATAAGACATGGGATTGACCTTAAATGTTGAATTATTTATACAAGTAGAAAGGAATGTGATAATAATTGGGCCATGTGAAGTATGTTGTGTAAAAGAAGAACCCTTCTGTTGTAAAGGAAGAGAGATCATTAATAAACATAACCAGAGATGCATTAACTCAAGAGTATGTTAGTGACTGACCTTCAAGAAATTATACTGCATTTTGGAGTTTTAAGTGTATGTCTTGGATTTCCTAAAAAAATGCTATACATGCTTAAGTGAATGGGATGTAAATTGTAAAAGGAAGCTTCTCTGCTAATCCATGACTATGAGAATGGTGTACTTTTTAGTGCTTCCCCATAAAGCAAAGGTGGTCCCAGATTCTTTTAGGTAAATCACTTTGAACAGAGATCATAAATCAGGGACACCAGAATTTGATGACTTGTGTAAAGGACTCGAGCTAAAATTATTTCACAAGTTTATTGACAAGACTGTTGATTTTTCTTCCCAAAAGACCATACATATGTAAAACCAGAATTTCAAGTCACCTGAGCTAAATAAATTTCATGGAAGATGTAAAATGCAAGTAGAAACACAAATATCATCAATAATTTAAGATGAACTAAATAAATTTGCAATAATGAAGATTACTTTCTAAGGACTCCTTATAGTCCAAAAGCAACAAATGAAAATTTTTACCTCCATAAGATATCCTTGAATCTGAAGCAAAAGAAACATAAAAAAAAAAAAAAAAAAAAGTCACCAACCTGTCTGTACACTCTAGCATCTTCATGAAACTATGCTAAAAAAATTTCTTAGTTAGAGAGTGAACCAACCCACCAGCAACCTCTTCTGCTTATGTTGCTCCTGGACTACTACCATTGCAAGAACCCTGCATTTCCAATTGCTTCGTCGTCGTCGATAGGAGCAGGAAGGTTAAGATCAATTACACCAGGCATTTCATCTAAATCTTGCTTGATTATCACAGGTCTATCTTGAGTACTACCCCCAGCAAAATGGGACCTCTTGTGACCACCTAATGCTTGACCAGACTTGAAAACCCTGAAGCAGAATGGACACTCATGTCCCTTGTTCTTCTTTGGCTCTGATCTTTTCTCAACATTGGCAGACAAATTCTGCCTAATTAGGGTTTTGCCATTGCTGGACTTGGTGATTTTACTATTAGGCATCGGTAGCGGAGATGAATCAGTCTCTATGCTGTTTTCACCACTCTCATTTGTTGATTCACAGCAGACATTTATCTTACTATGGCTTGCTGTGTGTCCCCAAAGAGATCTATGTGAGTGGAATACCTTGTTACAGGTCAAACACTCAAATTTACTCCTCTTCTGAGCATTGTTGGTGAAAATTTCAGGACTAGAAGTATCATAATTCCTGGCTCTCTTCCTTGAATCAAACTTCTTTGAAGCTCTATCTACTTGAGCATAATCTTCAACCTTGGTGAAAATCTTCCCAAATTCAGTTCTTTTGTTCAAACTTTTCCCCAATTTGCCATCAAAGTCTTGATGAAATCCAGATTCATGTTTGATGAACCCATCAACAGAAGTATCAGATTCAACCTTCTTAGGTCCATTCCTAAAATACCCAGAATCAGAATTATCAGAAGCATCAATTTCAGCAGATTTCAATTCCCCATCTCTTGATTTCTTCATTTCCACAAACCCATTCCCATTAGAGACAAAATTCACACCATTCTTCACAGTAATTCTCATATCAATAGAGGATGACTTAGCCTCTAAGACCACTGAATTGTTATCAGAAGAATCAGCAAACGAATTCAAGCCTTTTCTATGACTAGAATCTCTTGACAACATCATCAAACAAATAGCCACCTCTTCTTGTTCTTGCTCTATCCCTGAAACTGATGAAGAACCATTCACAATATCAAAAGAAGAAGGACAAACACCACCAATAGTCTTGTAGTACTCCATTCTTTTGGATCTCCTTGGCCTACATGGAGCAGATGTCTCTGTATCCGATTCACTATCAAGTATTAGCTTTCGCTTCACATCAGTAGAAGAATCTTCTATGAAATCTTCAAAACCAGTCTTCAGCTTATCTTTCTCAGAGTGACAAGCCATATGACCACAAAGAGCTTTCAGTGATTGAAACCCTTTACCACATTCTTTGCAGAGCATCTCTTGCTGCAAATTGAGAGAGCTAGAATCCACAAACCTCTTTGTTCTTTTGGGGTTTTCTCTAAGACCATAACCAGATTGCCCACCAACTTCAAAGCCCGATTCTTTCTTAGAATTTCTTCCATTGAAAATCTTGTCTACGTTGAGCTTAGCTTCACCTTCTGCTTCAGCTGAATTATTCCCATTATTCATATGAGTCCTTATGTGACCACCCAAGGACTTGCCACATGGATACCTCTTGTGGCAAAATTTGCACACAAACTTCTTCTTCTGATTTGCTTCCATGTATTGATCTGATCACTCAAAACCGAAAACAAAAAATACCCAGTGAAGGAATCTAGATCAGTAACTCATACCTTTGCTCAAATCATCATGAATAATGCTGCATTTCATGATCTTTAAGAAACAGAGGAAACCAAAAGCAAGAATCAAATCCAGATCGACAAGCAAGCAAAATGGGTCATAAAGTTTCTAGCTTTCCTTTCAATGGTGATTGAACAGAAGAGGATCAACTACCTTGAACATCAAGATGTGACAGATATTTGTAAAGTACGAGATCCAGCCCAAAAAACGAAAAAAAAAAAAGAAAAAGACCCCATTAAATCCATCTACAAGTACAGATATATGACATACGCTTGTTTTGAATGTTTAGAATTCAATGGGGTTCAAAAGAAAAAATTTCAAAGGAAGAGGCCGCCAATGATGGCGACGAACAGGCCTAATAAGAGAACAATCAAAGCAAAAACCATGACTCTTTCTCTTGCTTTTTCTCTCTCTTTATTTGTTTGTGTTGTAGTTGGAGGAGAATTCCATGCATGGAAGCAAAAGATTAAAAAAGAGAAGAAAAGATAGGCAGCACGTGTACTCAAGTGAGGCCTCCTCGGTGCCGAATTGGACGGTCATGATTTGTAGGTATTTTGAGGATCCCTAGGAGTAAGGAGTACTAGATACAATTAGCAAACTGAAATTTGGAACATCCAAACTATGCCTGACTTTGTCTCTCTTGTAACTTGTTGTATACTTGTAAGCTAATAAAACAACACACAACACAAGTGAAAATGTCAGTCAGAAATCAGAATCTCCAACCGTCATTGCTTTCTAAGCTTCCCCATTTGCTCCCATTCAAAATCCTTCTTCTATCTACACAAATTTCCAGAGATCTTGTTCTAAGCTTTCATTTTTCCACACCCTCCATTTTTGAATTTTTACATACTTTTATGGTCCCAATTAACATAACCAAAATGCAAATTTATTACAGTATTCAAGGCGTTTTGAATTTTCCAAAGAGCATATTTGGAAGTCCAAGGCCAATTTAATGTCTTTCATACAAACTTAATTTCACATCTTGTAACCATTGGATTAATGGATTGCACATGTGTAATAATTAAATTAAATACATTTCATTAATCTCTATTATCTATTGTCAGATGATTCTGATAAAAATTACTATAGGAATAACATAGCAAGACCCGCAAATTCTCAAGTACTCTGGTTAACATTTCAACGAACACTTGGAATGTGTAATTACGAGGAGTAATTCTTTGAAAATATATTAATGAGAGAAGAAATTGCCTGTGGACTGTGGAGTGCAGTTTACTTGCTTGCAGGTTCAAATCAGGCCAGCTCTGTAATGAATAATGATTCTCTTCTTGGCTGATGCGGCAATCAACTTTATTTTTTTATTTTTTTTAGAGTCATGGTATATTTCCTCTTATACTGTGTTGTGTACCGTGCTATGCATCTTCCTTCGATGGACTCGCTTTTGTTGACCCTATTTTGGGTTGAAAATGGAGGACCCATTTCATTTAATAGTTGTACCAAAATATATGATCAATTAACTACTAAGACAAGTTTTTAAAAATAATATATATATATATATATTGCAAACAGATGTGTACAAGAGAAGAGCTTATAAAAAGAAAGAAAGAGAAGTTGTGTTGTGGGGCACTTTTGTTTTTGTTTAATCAAGTAGAGGCAGCCGACGTTTTAGCAGCGCTTCTTGTTGGTTGGTTGGTTAGATTGACTGAGACTTGAGGTATGGCAATTTGGGTTGTTTTTATTCTTTAGAGTAATAATCTCTCGAGTTGACCAAAAAATGTGTAAAACAAATCACCATTTTGCAACCATTGACTTTGAGAATACAAGAAGATAATTTTATCACCATTAATATATGCCTACATCGATCTGTTCAAAACACTATTAGAACCTTCTTTTTTTTTTTTATTCAATATTTCAATATCAAATTTTCAATAAGAATTATGAGACTTAATAGTAAAAAAACACAAATTTAAGTTGATACAAAAATATCATCGAGTTTGGATTCCATATGGTTGCCAACAAAAGTAGAGATCACTTTCTTCTCTCACTCTCCCCAGTCCCACTCACAAAAAAATTCTGGCTATGAATGTGCAATTATTCCTTACAAATCGATATTACTGAGGAGGTTCAAACAGCAACTCACAGTTGTAATTAACATATAAACAAACAGATAAACCCAAATACAATTTAAGTTGAAGAGGGATCAACTTAATTTCTTCAATTTTATCATTACTACTCATGTGGCGACAAAACTACTTCACTTCCACTTCTTGTAGACAGGTCCATACAAGTATATCAAAATTCTATCAACAAAAGGAATAAAGAGAGGAGGCTAGGTACAAACTTCAATGGACACAAAAATGGGAATCATCTTCTTTTTCTCAATCTCAATCTGTACAAAAAGACAATGGTCTATCACTTATTCACAAGAACTGTTCAATCAACTCAATAATATTTCACTTTTTCGACTGAAAACGACTCTATAAGTGTAACTTTTGGGTCCTTGAGAGAGTGATTTGTGCAATTCAAAAATAACGTGAAGATTCTATTGAGGGTAATCCAACTTGCTAACGCATATTTAATTCCACAAATGTATATACAAAGGCAAAAGGCAAAATCTCCTACACTTCAAATGGAAGAAGTTTTTGTGCATAAAAAACTTAACTAAAAAAGTCTCAAATCTAGGGCCCTACCGAGGAATTGGTAAGGAGCGGATGCTTCAGTCATTTCTTGTCTTGGTATCCCAAGTGCCTTGGCCAAAAATCTCATCAATAATATTGCATGTAGGCAGAAAATCAACACCCTTTGTCGGGCTTGGATACCTAGCATCCCAAACTTTAGCATCACATGAATCCATTAAATACGCGTGACCCACCAGATCGTTACACCCATCATCAAGTTTACCATGCAACGATTTGCTAAGATCACTCTTCAGTCCACTTCCGGCATCAACTGGACCACAAGAATCAACCATATCAGGCTGAAACTCAAAAGATGTACACGAGTCATCTTGAACATCGAAGCCATCATCAGCTCTTCCAGGAATCTTTGAAGCAGATCCACCAACATCAAATGACTTTGCATTGCATGCCTGATATATTTGATCTATTTCAGAATCTTCACCAATTGCATCCCCACTGCAATCTCCTACATCGCCATCACTGTCATCACCATCGTCGTCATCTTCATCAGAAGAATCCTCTTCACAATCTGCTTGATCTTCTTGATCAAGCTGAGACTCGGTAGCAGAGTCTTCATATTCTCGTATTACTCCAACTTCACTAGAGCACCCATGACTTCCATGCCACTCATCATCATCACTGTCAATATCCAACATGTGAGATCTATTCTGAGCAGCTCTCCTTCGAAGCATGAAGACATTGAAATAGTAGTTAACAATTTCTTTTCTGGTTCTAGAAGGGAACACTGCTGACAATTGCTTCCAGAAATTCCTACCCGATGATACAGGATTGGAGTAAACGACTTCATGAAAGACCTGTTCCTCTGCTTCACTCCATTTACCTGACACTTCCTCTCCCATGTCACAGAACCCCAACTTCACAAATTTTTCATGCCCAAGGGATTTCAGCAGCTTTTCCCGAGCTTCCATGACATGCTGTCGCACACATCTGACAGAGCCCTCATCGAGGCAGTCACAGTTCATCGTGCCCTCTCCAGCATTATCACTTTTTAGCACATACAAATTTCGGTCTGGCATTGGAATGATACAAGTCCCCATCAGTTTCTCTTCAGTTTCAATGTCAGCACTGCAGTATGATCTCAGATAATTTGGGGAATTGTTGGCACTCATTGTGGATTCACAATCTAATATGTTATTGTTCATGCACCCACCCCATGATGGAATACTGGCTTGATGATTTGGTCCAAGAGGAACTTGTTTTCTAGGAGAACAATTCAGGTGAGAAGAATAGGACTCCCCGTAAGGAACAAACGTTCTTCGTGGGAAGTCAAATTCAAATTGGTCCAGGGATAGAGATGCATAAGCTATTCGCCTTGACCCAGAATCTTCCTCACTAGAACTGTTAGTGAACCATGATAGGGGAGCACTGGTCTCAAAATCCTTTTCAACTGAAGTGTCATTTTCAGAAGCCTCGCTCAATTGATTTTTATGAAAGCAAACCCCATCCTCAACTAGTGCATATAAATAAGATCAGTAAGTAGAATCCCACACATTTAACAGTTAATTACACAACATATTGGAGGTGCTACACAACACATGCAAAACAATTATATATAAACCGCCATCTTACCTGAAACATTGGGTTTCTTGGGACCATTGTTACAGGAACCAAATTCTGAAAATTGAGTCAATTTATTGCTAAAATCAAACTGTCTTGAATGCTTATATGGGAGATCAGCGAACTCTTCATCATCAAAAGGCCGTTTAAATCCCATTTTCTGAACTTAACCTACATGATAACCAATGAAGAGTTGAGCAATATTCAAAGGAAAAGAAGTGATAACAGCAAGGATATAGGTTCTGATTTGCTGAAGGGCAATGGATTAAGCAAATTATTTAACAAGTCCACACATAAACATAAGCTACAAAATGTATTTAGCTTCACATTGCATACCCTACAATTGTAACAGACATTGTCGGTAAAAGTAAAACCACAAGCTAAAAATTCCAACATATGCAAAATGTTATGAATATATTAGCGAGCTTAATTATAATAATATTAAGCTTAAATTGACGAGTACTTGATTAATAAAAAAATTACCTTACAAAATAGGACGATTTTATAATTCCGGCTATTTGAAACCCTAGAAGGATTAGTAATGACGGAAAACACACTGAATAATACCCTAAAGATGATTAATTGACGTTAAGATATGTTTTCCTAATCGAATTGGACCATACGAGGAAACCCTAATTTTTCAGAGAAACCCTAACCCTAAATTCCCAATTTACAATAAAAACCACAAAATTAAAGCCCGAAATCACACGAAACAGAAGCGAATCAATTAAAGGAACAAAACCCCTCCAGGAATTTACAGATTCTAAGAAGATTCTTAAAAATCGAAAAAATTCGAAGAAATTCGAAATTTTTTGAAACCCTAGAACCAACACAGACAGAGAATTATCTACAAAATTAGGACCGAATTCGAGGGTAATATTTACAGAGACCGAAAATCGATTCCACACGCATAAGAGATCGAGAGATTAGAGGGCTTGAATACGGAGATCGAAACCCTAACCCTAGACTTTTGTAAAATAAACGGCTGGGGGAAAAAGAGGTATCGATCGAAAGAGAAGATCGAGAATCAAAAGAAACGAAGCGTTGATTTAAAGATTAGACAGAGAAATTAGACGAAATCGGAGATCGATTTCGAGAAAATTTGTATGAAAAGAGGAGACGATGAGGGTAAGGATACGGTTCGTGCTTTTTGTAAAAGGAAGCGGTCCGAATTCAAAACCGGGTTGGATTTGGATACCGGGATTCACGTCTGAGCTGGATCCTTATATATTCGTATTTAAAGGTAAACCGGCCCGGGCTTAGTTGAATTACATTTAGGTCCCTACATTATGGTATTTGATTTTTTGTTTTTGAAACATGAAATTGGCTAAAACTTTTTCTATTTATTTTTTTTACAATTTTAAATTATTTTCTACTACATACCTCAACCTTAAATTACAAATTAATACCCTTAACCAAATGATTGACCATTAGACTTAACTAAATTGTTTATGTTTGAAGGGTAATGAAGTCGTTTTACTCTAAAAAACCGAAACAATAAAAGTCCATAAAAAGAAATTTAAAAAATAAATAATTGATTTCCAATTTTCTTTAAGAATTATAAAAGGGAAAAAATTAAGAAAAATAAATAAATGGAGATACTGTATTTGTTTGGAGGAGATCTAAGCATTATTCTTCATTAATGGAGATCACGGTCACTAATCCATAAAGGAGATCCTCATCCTCCATTAATGGAAATTTGGGATCTCTATTGATGGAGTTTCCATTCTCCATTATTTGAGGAGATTAGGTCACTCCACGGAGATCGGGATCATTGAGATCCTAATCTTCATTTAATGAATTAATTATTTCAAATAATTAATTTTTTAAAAAATTAAGTTAAAATAAAATCATTATAATAATCGATAAAATAGGTTACTAAAACACAATTTGGGCATTTTGTAATATTATACTAGTCAACCGTTATGTCTAATGATCAGCTATTTGGCTCAGGGTACTATCTATCATTTAGACAAAAATGCAATCAAATGCAATTACACCTAAAGTCAAGATAGTCTTTTACAATTTTCCCAAAAAATAATTGAACTCTCTCGGGCTTGAGAGTTGAGACCTCTATCCACATCTAAATGGTTTGGTTTAAATATAATCGAAATTTAATTGCAATAACATACTCTGATGTTTTCTAGCATCAGTGTAAAAATAAGTACATCTAAACATCACCATGGTAGAGCTTAGCCAAGTTTTCTATCATCCACCAAGACTAATTTGTGCTTAAATTTCATATTTTCCTCTTTGAAAGAGAGATTTTTTGTACTGAAAATTTCATTCTTTCTATTATGTGTGAGATACTGAGATACACTTTGTAAACGTTAGGTTCTTTGAGTTGCTTGCATTCAAATCCTCGCTTTGTTTGTGTATGGGAAATTAAGTGGGTATGAATGCTTGGTGCTCAACAAGCATCATATTCAGCTACGTTGTTCGTGAGCGATAGAAATCAATAAAAAAGTTCGGTGCAAATGGAGAGAAATCTAAACGCATTCTCTTATTATTAATAAAGTTAGAAATCTGTACGTACAAAAGACAGAGAGCAACAAAAACTTTAAAAACAAATAATGGAGCAATAGAGAGTCGCGTTGGTTTGTTGTTAGCTGCATCTAGTAAGCGATAGACATTCATTTTAACATCGCCATCCTCCTCTTAGCAATGAATTTTCTCTTCCTTTTTTCTGACGAATCTTTGTACTTAATTTTGCATATCACATAACTATCAATCTGCAACCAAAAAAAAAACAGAGAATCGAGTAAAATTTATCAGCCAATTAATTCTATTCATGATATGATTTCAGTGATGTTAATTGCTACCATTTCATTTGGTGCATTGGCCGGAATCAAATCCGGATTGACTCTGTATTCGCGCATAGGTCGCCCGAATAGAACACAAATTTTTTCTTGAATCCAACGGTTTTGCCGTCCTTAAACAATACAGGCTCCTCTTCAGAATCAGGCGCCTTCCAGTGACCGCTCTTCGTGGTCCGTCGTTGTCCACCTTGAACCACTCGAGTTAAAAAATAGGCCTCATTTTCTTTGCAATAGCCTGAAAATTTACCTACACATCCTCATAACAGTCACAACCAAAATTAATTAATTAATAAATAAAATACAATACCTGACTGACTGCAATGACAAATGAAGCAAAATACTTAAGAAACTCACTGATTGGAAGTTGATCGGGATCGAAATCGTAGAAGTGAATGTCCTTGATTGCGTTCGACGGAAGCGTTCGATTCAAGATCTTGTTGATAAGATAATTAAGGATCAAATCTCTTTCTGGAGACCGAAACGAAAACCGACTGGTAATTTTTTGATTTCCTTCTCAATATCTACTGGGAATTCTTGCTGTTGTTCCATTGGAATTCGGATAATTGCGACGAATCTTCGTCGATTCAATATATACATATATATATTTATATATATATATATATATATTTTGTTTGAGCGTTTGATGGAAGGCTTTTACGTGTTGATATAGTGAGGGATCCATTTTCACATCTTAACCGTTCTTTATGATTTTAAATCCATTTCCTGCTCGGATAAGGAAACCATTTTTGGTGTGCTTCTAGAATATTCATTCCTACTATCACAAGGATTTCAATTTACCGACTATACCCCTATTTTATATATATATATATATATAAAAAAAACCAAACAAAAGGCTATCCAAATGGACCCCACATACATATGAAAGGGACATGTGGAAAAGGCAACCTCAAACTTGCAGACCAAGAAAGGGGTAGAATTGTAAATAGGAAATACATCCTGTAGGGAGGCGTAGGGAGTCTGACACCGTACGAAATGTCAGGTGACATCAATGGTGTCCACGATTCGGTTAAATCAGGGGTTCCGAATCAAAACCGCACGGTCAAAATCGAAACGAAACCGAAACCGGGGTTGTAACCGCCGGTTGCATAACCGGTTAGAAACCGGTTGTGACACGGTTCGGTTACTGTTAGGAGTAAAAAAAAACGTCGAAAATCGACGGTTTAACCACGGGTTTTCATTTATTATTTTAAAAAAATTAAAATTAAAACCGGTCAATCATAAGCTGCCATGTGGCAATAATTTTGAAAAAAAATTAAACTGTAACCGAACCGCCTAACCGGCGGTTAAAAATTATAAACCAAACCGGCTAGGCTGATAACGGTTACGATTACGGTTTTGCCTTCCCACAGGACCGTAACCAGCGATTCCAAACCGAAACCGAACTGTGGACACCACTAGGTGATGTGGTAGCTTGATTGATCCCCATCCGGCCATTCCTGCCTCATTCAGACGTGACTACATGGTGCTGACTTGTGCAAAACGACAACGAAGTGGTGAAAACCATAGAGGAAGGAACGTTCTCAAAATCAAGAACAAGTGGACATGAGAGCATGAGGTGGCACATCCATGGTCATGCACAAGAAGCACGAGCCTAACCTACGTCTACCTCATGGTTCGGAAAACAAAGGAATAAGGGAATGACACCTGGCAATCCCTATGACCAGAAACTGGAACGGATGCCAACCACTAATGGTGAAATAGGTACATTATAAATAAGGAGCAAACCCTAGTCTGAAAGTAAGCTAACATATATTCACAACATTCATTACTGTTTTATTGAATCTCTCGCGAGGTTCAATCTAAAGAAGATGGGCAACTCTAACTTTAGCGTCGGAGAGTGGTCGTCGATCAGAGTGGTTCTTCAAGTTTCACACATCCAGTCCATTAGAGATTGCCACCTTGAAAGGCACGAGCCTTCTAGTGAACCTAGTTCACCATGGAGAGTGGGCATCCCCTTTCTGGTAGCGCTAGATGAAAAATTGACGTTAACAATCACCATGGTAGAGCCTAGCCAAGTTTTCTATCATCCAAATGAAGTGTTTTAAATCTTATTGAGCCAAAACCTTCCATCCATACACATCCAATACTAATTTGTGCTTAGGTTTTCATATTTCCTCTTTGAGAGAGATATTTCTTGTATTTAAACTTTTATTCTTTGTATCAAAGATACACTTTGTAAGTGTGAGGTTCTTTCCTTGAGAGGGTGAGATACTAAGAGGGGAGTATTCTCTTAGTGAGCTTGGTATAGAGAGACACCAATTGTGCTATTGTAAAGGGATGTAAAAAATTTGAATTGTAATATTTATTAAATATATTTGTTTAAATTGCTTAAAAAAAGGTATATTTGTTTAACTTTGCACAATCACTTAGAATTGTATTTTGTGGTTAGAAAAGTGTTTTATAATTGTTTTAATTTTATTTTAATATTTTATTTTATTATTATTTTAATTAGTTTTATATAATTTTTATTTTATTTTATGTTTTAGGGTAAAATTATCTATTCACCCTTCTTATTTTTCAAATTTCAACAGACTACTGCTAATTGAAGGATGCATTTTGATATTCCAAAACTTCACAACCCTGTATGCATATTTATCTTATTAGTTATAGGAGCTCAAAGCCTCAAATGATGTCACCAGCGCCATGATAAAGAAAGAAAAAAAAATCCTAATCGATCTTTCTTTCTTTCCAAATCTCAAATTATTGCAGAAAACTAAATGTATTGTTTATTATATAAAGTTTGAAAACTTTACATAAAAGTCAATTAGACTGTAGATACAAAAACCGAAGGAATAGTGTGTCATTCATTTTGAGCGGGAGGTGTTTTCATCATTTTTGAGCAACTTCTTCATTGTCCTCTTTGTACTGAACTTTTCTCTTCTTTTAATCTGACAAATCTTTTAACTGAATTTTGCATATCACATAACTATCAATCTGCAACCAAAAAAAAAAAAACAGAGAATCGAGTAAAATTACAGCACTAATGCTCTACTTATCATCCAATTAATTCAAAATTCATGAAATGATTTCAGTGATGTTACCTTGCTTTTAAGGATTTGATTTGGTGCATTGGCCGGAATCAAATCTGGATTGACTCTGTACTCGTGAATAATCCAATTACTTTTCTCGTCGCCAGAATAGAACCTAAAACTTTTCTTGAATCCAATGATTTTTTTGTCGTCATACGATACCGGCACCTCAGAACCAGACGCCTTCGCTTTCCAGTAACCGCTCTTCGTGGTCCGTCGTCCTCCTTGCACCACTTGAGTGAAAAAATAGGCCTGATCGGGATTGCAATAGCCTGAAAATTCACCTACACATCTCACAACCAAAATGAATGAATTAATAAATAAAATACACTGCAATAAAATGAACAAAAATCATAAGAAACTCACCGATTGGGAGTTGATCTGGATCGAAATGGTAGATGCAGTTAATGTCCTTGACTGCGTTCGATGGAAGCGGTCGATTCAAGATCTTGTTGATGAGATAATGAACGATCATATCTCTTTCTCGAGGCTCGAAACGATAACCGACTGGTAATTTTTTGATTTCCGTCTCGATATCTACTGCTAATTGTTGCTGTTCCATTGGAATTCAGACAATCGCGACGATTCGATAATTTTTTTTATTTTTTATTTTTTGAGCGTTTGATGGAAGGCATTTACGTATTTATATAGTGAGGGATCCGTTTAAAATCGAACCGTTCTTTATACGTTTGAAATCCATTTCCTACTCGGATAAGGAAACCATTTGTCCATTTCTGGTTTGCTTCTAGAATATTTCATTCCTACTAACACAAGGATTTCAATTTACCTACAATACCCCTATCTATTTTATAAGGGAATTAAAAAAATAAATAAACTAACTAACAAACGACTGTCCAGGTGGACCCACCTTCAAATTTAAATAGAATAGAATTTTATACCCTCTTCTCGTGGTTGAGGTGTGGAAAAACATTTTCACTGCATCTGGTGCACATGCACTACTCAGCATTGTATCTGGTGCGGAGGAGTAGTGTGCACAAGGTGCGGTGATAGTTTCGTCGTAGTGTGGACTAATGATATTGTATCATTTTTTTCAAGAATAACTTTAGGATTTGGGGAAGAAATACGACTTGAATTACAACCTAAATTTGTGATTGTGTTCAACTTACCACTATGTTCCCTCAATGTTTGTTAAATGTTATTGAATTGTTAATGCCCATTCATTAGACTTTTAGAAAAACTAACATTGCATGTCACCTCTTAGAATACGTAGAAGTGCACTTTTCATTTCACTCTAATGGTGAGATTTTCGAGTTTTATATGCGTATTTTACAAGTGTTGTATAAGTGAAAAGTTTTTTCCCTAATATTACCGGCGTTGATTTCTCATATTCTGAAAGTAGATATATTGACCGACCGTTCAGTGATTGATTACATGATGATATACATTAATGTTGCTTCAAACATTAATTACATAATTGATTGTGTTATTCTTTGTTTACGTACTATAAACTCATTAGTACTTTATTTTTTGAAGAATGCTAAATTCACTCTCTCAACCCACTCTCTCAACACACTCTCTGTTCTTGTATTGACATGTGGACACCAATAAATATTTTATATTAAAAATCTAACATTTATAAATAGCTTACTTTTCCATTGTATTTACAATACAAACTAACAACTAATTTTCTATATTGCCCTTCTTTTTTAACTTCAACAAATTGCCATTTAATGTCATTTTTTTAAATAATAATAATAACAAGTCTGTGTTGTTAGACTCTAGACTCTGCCCAATGCTCTTTTATTTATTTTTTATTTTTTATTATTGAAGAATACTTTTTTAACCTTTTTTTATAATATATTGTCTCAAATGCCCTTTGTTATTTTAGTTGGTTATTAATTGAAACTTTTCTTTTTGTAGGTACTTAAAAATGCTATGTTGTCCAAAGATGGGAAGAAAAAGTGTTCACAGGTAATGGTTTGAATATTTTTATTAAATTTGTTTTACATTTATCTTAAAATGAAAATGATCAAATATATGACTAGAAATAAATAAACCTTACAATGTCAGGAATATACAAGCTTAAAGGATCAAATTTAAAAGAATGTCAACAGTATCTTTGTTGCATTATTCCAAATTTAAATCAATGTCTAAATTCATAGTAACCTAATAAAACACAAAGGCATTTAGTTTTTAATCTACCTACCGATATAAAGTCTGAAACATGATTTCAAAATAAAGAAGTCCAGTTTAAAAATTTAATGCAATTCAATAAAATTATTTAGTAAAAAAACTAATAAAAAATTACCTGTATATAGCTGTAACAATGGTGAGAAGACAACTTGTGTTTGAAAATGGTGAGAATTGATGTTTACTGTACATATAAGTTAAGAAAAAGAAATTAAGTAAAAAAATTCAACATAAAAATTTAACCAAATACAATAAATTATTTAACAAAAAACAATAAAAAAAATTACCTGGATAGAGCTATAACAATGGTGATACCTGATGGAACTGTAGAAAAAAAAAAGAAGAGAAGAAGTTGTAGAGTCGTAGAGTTAAAACACAAACTTCATAATAGATGTTTTATTTTATTTTTTAAAAAAATTGATATTAAATGAAGAAGGGCAATATAGGAAATTAGTTGTTGGTTTATCTTGTAAATAAAATGGAAAAGTAAGCTATTTATAAATGTTGGATTTTTAATGTAAGGCATTTATTGGTGTCCACATGTCAATACAAAAACAGAGAGTGTGTTGAGAGAGTGAATTTAGCACTCCTCTTATTTCTTAGCAGTATTAAATTAATAAGCAATTAATTATTAAAATATATTGAAATTGAAATGATATGTTCATGATCGAAGTTAATAATAGTCTTGTTTATTAATTTTTTTAGTGATGAATTTAATGAATTAGTTTGTTAGGTGTTGTTGCTAATCACAACGTGGTGCTTGTTTCCGGCACCAATTTCCCATTCTGTTCATTTTATTTAGTATTAGTTGTTTCCTTTTGTTGTGTTGTAACCAGCATAGTGGTTGTAGCTGTTGGTTATTTCTTTATTAGTGGGCAAGGTAGTTGTTTGACTCTTGATGTAAGACCTATAAATTAGTCTAGTATGAAATGAATGGGAGAATTAACGAGTTAATTGTCAAAATCTTTTCCTTATCTTCCCTATCTCTCTTGTTACTTTCTATCTCTCCTTCTAAATTATCTATGTATTTTCCTAGATCAGAAAAATACATAACAGAAATTTGACACCAAATGGACAGAGGGCTATCAAGATTAGTGATGGCAATCAAACCCGAACCTGTGGGATTCACCCGAACCTGTGGGATTCACCCAAACCCAACCCTTCACAACCGGGTTTGGAGTTGCAAAATCCCAACCAAACTTTAAAATATAATGGAGAATAAATAAATCAATTTCAAGTTTATTTTCAACAATCAATCCCACATCTAAAAAACAAGAGTAGATGGTTCAATTCCTACTTGTATATAAATGGTCTTTTTCTCACGTGAAATGTAAATTTGAAATGAGTCGATTATCTTTTACTCTAATATTCTCTTTTATTTTCAAGTTTATTTAAATCTTTACACTATGTTTGGTTTGATAGAATTGGAGAGAAAGAAAAGGAAATGATTTGGATAGATTTCTAATATCTTGTTTGGATTGTTAAATGAAAGGGAAAGGAAAGGAAAGGAAAGGAAAATGAGGGAAAAGAAAGGAAAGGAATTTAATAATTTCTTCTTGTTTCTCTCAATTGGGTTTCTCATCAAATTTGGGAGGAAATGGAAGGAAAGGAAAGGAAATGAGAAATATTTTTCAATATCCCAAAAGTAACCTTATATAACAATACATATTTATTGTTCATATTGTTGAAAGAATGGTATTTTCGTAAATAGACTAAATTTATTCATTTATTTATTTTTATTTTTCTCGTTTCCTTTCCTTTCTTTTCATATATATCCAAACAACAATCATTAATAACATTATATTTTCCTTTCCTTTCCTTTCCTTTCCTCATTAACTTATCATTTCCTTTTCTTTCTTTTCCATCAAACCAAACATAGTGTTAATATTTCAATATTTTTTAATTAAATAATATAAATTTTTTTCTTTTTTATAATTTCACAGGTTTGTGAGGCGGGTTTGGGTGCCCTCAAAACCCGTGGGTGAAACCCGAACTACAACCCACTTAATTACGTGGGTTCACATATGGGTTTGGATGGCAAAATGTTTCGTGGGCTCAGGTGTGGGTTTGGCAAAACCCACCCAAACCAGACCCATTGTCATCCCTAGTGGAGACCTAATGAGATCAGTCGACCCCACCTTTGTGAAGGTTACCCCACACTTATTGCGATTTTATGAGCAATAGTGAGATAATATAAACAAGGTGTTTTGACGAAATATTTAACCTCGAAAGAACCATTATAAATAAATAATTATTATCTTCCGATTATGATAGTATACAAGATTAGTAATCTTTCCTTTTCAAAAGAAAAGAAAAGAAGAGTTTAGTAATCTTTCTAAATCTTTTAATTGAATTCAATTACATATTTGAAAAAACTAGTAAATTCAAAAAAATTAAAAAAATATCCTTAGGAAAAACTAGACCTAGCAAAGTTTTACACGACCTAAACCCATTCGAAAATAGCGGTTGGTGGGTCTAGTTTATCGGATTAGGTTATTAATGAAACAACCCATTAAAACACGAAATATAATGGGTCGGTTTTGGGTTCACCTTTAAAAAACTGTTAATTCGTTATAACCTGTTAATATAAAGATTTTTTTCTTCAAAAAATATGTGTTATGAAATTTATTAAAAAATCTTTGTATTCAAGTTATGGAATTTAAAAAATAAATATCTCTATAGTTATGGTTAGAATAATAGATATATTTT
This sequence comes from Dipteronia sinensis, assembly GCA_033220585.1. NCBI lineage: Eukaryota > Viridiplantae > Streptophyta > Magnoliopsida > Sapindales > Sapindaceae > Dipteronia > Dipteronia sinensis. The sequence continues at coordinate 67,391,630 of CM065638.1, read as the reverse complement.
AATAATTAATTTTAAAAAAATCTTTTCTTTTTTCTTTTTTCAAAATAGGAAAAAATTCCTAAATTATTGTTTTACTGAAAGAGGAATAAATTCCTAATTTTTTTCAATTTCTAAATCAAAAACTCTAAAATTATATAATAATTATATCACTGTTTCTAACTCTAACCCTAAAAGCAGTGTTTTTCAATTTTCTTGAAATCAATTACACTCAATTCATAGTAAATTCAATCAGGTATGTTTTCTTCCTTGCATTTTGTATTACTATGGTGGCATCATTTCATGCAACGTAACTTCAATACTTTAAATTTATTTGACGAATGATATTTGATATTCTAAAACCAACTTGTTTCTTGCCAAAATTTTCTAGTATTTAATATACTTTTTGTTCTTTTACGGAATATATTCTCTTCAATACTTTTTTTATATATATAAACAATATATCATCCTAATTACTAAGTAAATATTTATGCATATTGAATTCAAATGAATTCATGGACATCTAAAACAAGTAATTTAATATTTTAGGCCTAAATGAGAATTGAGATTCTCAATCGCAACATATTAAAGATTCAGTAGGAAGATCAATGGAAGTCATGGAAGATTTCATTTTCAAGTTTTTTATTTTGGATTTCTTTTTTAGATAAAGATGTTTTCGATATAATGTTGGTGCCTGGGGTTGACTTGATTGCATGAGTTTGATCATGTTGAATACTATTTATTTTCAATTTTTTAATAAATCCCAAATATAATATTTTACAATGGGTTGTGTCAGGGTCGGGTTACCCATTAATTTAACAAATGGTTTCAGATTTATATATTTAAACTCATTAAACTAACGGGTCAGGTTTGGATGAGACGATTTAAATACGAACGAATCTGCAGTAACATGACCCATTGCTAGGTCTAGGAAAAACTACTGAAGTTTCCTAAAGATAGTTTTGTAACTACATATTTATTGGATTTTAATATGATCAATCGTTTTTCGTGTATATATATATATATATATATATATATATATATATATATATATATATATATATTTAACCTATGAAACTGCATATGACTAGAAATAGGAGAAAATATTTAATGCACCTACTAAGTTGTATACATTAGAAAACTGATATTTATATGTGTCAACTTTTTCGGTGATCGGGTACACCTATTCAATCGAAAATTTTCTCAAAAAGAAAGTTGAATATGGAATGTGAGTTATAGTCACCAATCACTAATAAAATTTCCTATGTCCATTAAATGAAAAAATATATATAAAACTTTCATTAACTAAAACAATACCTAAATTAGTATATATACTACGTTTTAACCCAATTGCATGACTCATCCTTAAATAAACTTTAATTAAATTCAACAACCCAAATTAACATTTTATTTTTCCTTATATTTATTCATTTCTGCCTATATTACATCAGCCATTGCCATTGAACTTCTTCTAACCATTGAAGTAAACAACACTTGAAAGTTCTATGCCTATAGAGAGAGCAGCTAGAAAAATGGCTGGTGAGAGGTCTATTGTTTTGGCCATGGTTATGGCTCTTTGCTTCTGTACCAGTAGCACAAATACTACTACTACAAATGGTGAATGGTCTGCCGCCCATGCAACGTTTTATGGTGACATGTCTGGCGGTGAAACCATGTGTAAGTCACTCTGTGATCATCATCATCTTCTTGTTGAAACGTATTAATGTATGTGAATGTCTTGTTAAGTAATCCTAACTAGGGAAAGGAAACTTAATTTCTGATTTATAATTCATGTGAGTACTTTCAATTGGGATTTAGATTATGTGGATTGGAAAGGGAACTTTGATTCCCCCTCTCATCCAAGGAATCAAGTTTTCTCTTCCCATGCAATTTGATTCCTTTTTCATTATATTTCCAAGCCATTGAGTGTCTACTTCCATAATCGGAAGAAATGGCCTCCCTACACTTATTGCAATTTTATGAACAATGGTAAGGCAATATATATAAGTGAAGGCTTGAACATCGGTGGGTCGATGGAAATTGTGAAGTCTCTGACTATCAAGGTAAGGTGTTACCAGAGACACTTTTAACCGACGTAAATTTAGCTGAATATTAATAGGTTTGTGCAGATGGTGCTTGTGGGTATGAAAACCTATTTGACCAAGGTTATGGCCTGGAAACAACAGCCTTGAGCACAGCCATGTTCAACGACGGCAAAACCTGTGGAGCCTGCTATGAAATAAAGTGCTACTCCACACAATGGTGCCGAAGGGGCAGCATCCACGTAACTGCAACAAATTTTTGCCCTCCTAATTACAGCAAGCCTCATGACAATTGGTGTAATCCTCCTCTGCAGCACTTCGATCTATCACAGTCCATGTTCCGGAGAATTGCTATATACAGGGCCGGAATCGTCCCCGTCGTCTACCGCAGAATCCCTTGCGTTAGAAATGGAGGTATGAAGTTTGAAATCAAGGGGAATCCTTACTGGATTCTTGTACTGGTTTACAATGTTGGAGGAGTTGGAGATATCACTGACATGAAGATTAAAGGGTCTTCGTCCTCAGATTGGATTCAAATGTCACGAAATTGGGGCCAAAATTGGCAGACTGATGCAGATTTAGTTGGGCAAAGTTTGTCTTTTCAAGTGACTACTAGTGATGGTAAAATGGTGGAATCTGATAATGTTGCACCAGCAAATTGGAATTTTGGTGGTGTCTACGAGGGAAATAACTTCCATTGATTAATAAAACGCAGAGCAGAGTAATCGTGCTTTGAAACTAATATAAGAGCTTGGGTGCATTTGTTGTGCGGGATTGAAATAACATTGGGATATACACTATATCTGCGGTTGCGAGTACAAATGTACAATGGCTTGCTTTTGACATTCATGATTTACGGACAATGTGGGTCAAATGAACAAGTTTTCCATAGTTTGTCATCGATGCTTTTTATCAAAGAACTACTTGCAATCCATGATGCATGATCACAAATTCACAATTCACAATTTCAAAGCAGACAATGTGGATCAAATGAACAATTTCATCGTTAGTGAGGATCACAATTTCGAAGCTTATTTCAGGCAGCATTTGCTTGTTGCAATTATCCATGTGGCTTGCATTCAAATCCTCTAATTGTAACACTATATCAAGCTTCATCTTCGTGTACTCTAATTACTATATTGTAACACTCTATCAAGCTTCATGTACTTAGATACGTTGTTCGTAAATGGGAAAATTAAGCTGGTATGAAATGCTTCGTACTCAACAAGTATCAAGCTTCGTACCCAGTTACGCTTTTCGTGCATTTTATGCCGGTATGAATGCTCCGTACTCAACAAGCTTCAAATTCAGCTACATTGTTCGTACATGGGGTCCGTGGAACTTGGTCACGATTGTCATCAGTAAAATCATCAGAAAAACCTCATAAAAAATCTTTAAAATAAAAGAATGAGAACAAAAAAAAGTTAGAATCTACACGAATTCTCTATTATTCAAAGTTTGAAATCTTAACATCAAAGAGAGCAACAAAAACATTAGAAACAAACAATGAAGGAAAAGAGAGTCGCAGCGAGATGTATCTAAGCTATGTTGTTATTCATTTGAGCGGGGAGGTGTGTTCTCACCATTTTTGAGCAAATCCTCATTGAACTGAATTTTTCTTTTCTTTTTGGACAAATCTTTGTACTGAATTTTGCATATCACATAACTATCATCAATCTGCAACAAAAACAGAGAGTCGAGTAAAATTACAGCACAAATGCTCTACTTCCAAATTCAAACCAGATGTGCATTTCATTGCTTTAATTATCAGCCAATTAATTAATTCAATTCATGTTATGATGATTTCAGTGATGTTACCTTGCTTTTAAGGATTTTATTCGATTCGTCGGCCAAAATCAAACCCGGATTGACTCTGTATTCATGCATAATCCAATTACTTTTCTCCTCGCCGGTGTAGAACACAAAACTTTTCTTGAATCCAACGATTTTGTCGTCCTTAGACCACACCGGCTCGTCCGAACCAGACGCCTTCCAGTGACCGCCGCTCTTCGTGGTTCGTCGTCCTTGCACCACTTGTGTGAAAAAATAGGCCAAATTCGGTTTGCAATAGCCTGAAAATTCACCTACACATCCTCACAATAGTCACAACCAAAAAATTAATTAATTAATAAAATACAATACCTGACTGCAATAAAAAATGAAGCAAAATAGTTAAGAATCTCACTGATAGGAAGTTGATCGGGATCGAAATCGTATAAGTGAATGTCCTTGACTGCGTTCGACGGAAGCGGTCGATTCAAGATCTTGTGGATGAGATAATTAAGGATCAAATCTCTCCCTGGAGGACAGAAACGATAACCGACTGGTAATTTGTTGATATCCGTCTCAATATCTACTGGTAATTGTTGTTGTTCCATTGGAATTCAGATAATTGCGACGAGTCTCGTCGATTCGAATTTTTTTTTTTTTTTTGAGAGTTTGATGACGGCGTTTGACGGAATGCGTTTACTAGTTTATATAGGGAAGGATCCGTTTTCAAATCTAACCGTTCTTTATGAGCCATTGAGTTTGAATCCATTTCCTACTCTTGACTGAATCCATTTTTTGTTTGCTTCTAGAATATTCATTCCTACTACCATCGCAAGCCTTGCGACACAAGGAATTTCAATTTACCGACTATACCCCTATTTTATAAGGTAAAAAAAAAAATTACTGACTGTCGGTGGATCCCACATTCAATTTTAAATAGAATAGAAATTCATACCTATTTTAATAGAAAATCTTCGGTGCATCGACTGAGATATGAACCGCTATATAATGCATCAAATTTTTTATAGTGTGGATTATTGTTAATGTATCGTTTTTCTTAGTATAACTCTAGTATTTCGGGGGGGAATATGACTCGAACCACAATTTACTTCATCGGACTTTTAGAAAAAAAAAACTAATAATAATAATTACATTGCACCTCATTTCTTAGAACCGATGGTTGTACACTTTATATTCCATGTTAATGTGGATTTTAAGTCTTACATGCACATTTTATTAGTATATATGATGACTTTTTTTGAAGTATTATTGGAGTAAATATTTTGTAATAAAAGTAGATATCTGAACCGCACATATACTATTATTTTGGTCTCATTAAATCCCAATAGACTCATGAGCGACCAGATATGCTAATTTCTCTTGATAAACAGTTATTTAGTACAATGGTCATCTATGCGAATATGACTTGGTTTTGACTGAAAGTGTAATGTTTATGTTTGTGGACAATGTGAGTCAAATGAACAGGTTTTCCATAGTTTATCATCTTTGCTTTTTATCAAAGAACTACTTGCTATCAATGATGCATGATCACAATTCACAATTCACAATTTCAAAGCGGACAATATGTTGTCAAATGAACAATTTTATCGCTATGATGATCACAATTTCAAAGCTAATTTTAAGGGAAGCATTTGCTTCTTGTAGAATGTAGACCAGAGAAAGTTCTCCAAACAACTAAAGTATGATTGCAGAAGATACATATATGTTCTTCTGTAATTGTTTTTTTAAACACTGAATTTAAAGCACAATGTAACAACCCTTTTCGTCATATTCAAACTTGTGTTGGTTTTTCTGATTTTATTTAGTCAGGAAATTCTTGAACCATTGAACTGAATCTTTTGGGTATCTCTTGAGCTTGTTCTTGTAATCCACAAAATAGAGGCCAAACCTTGAAGTGTAGCCTGCTGCCCATTCCCAGTTATCCAATAATGACCATACAAAATACCCTTTCACATTGCACCCATCCTCTCTGCAGCAGCAATTCATCAAAACAAAATCATATTAACTTTCTAATTACGTTGCCTCAATGATAAGCCTCTCACACCAACCAAGAGGTTGTGTGTTCGAGTCATCCCACATCCCCAATCCAAGAATATTGTAATAGTTCAACAAAAAAAAGAAGCAAAAAGCAAAATGTAGACACTGATATTGATTGTTACATACTTGATAGACGCAAGCAAGCTTGCTAAATAGTCATGATGGTATTTGACCCTTTTCTCATCCTTGAGAGCATCTTTAATGGAGATAAATGGACTGTTTGGATCATCCATCCCTGTAATCACCAACAAATTATCAAGCATTTCCAAGAAAACATATCGAAAATTGTCTGCTAAATGCTAAATCTATCGAGTAGATTACCATTTTCAGTAATAATGACAGGAGGGTTCCCATATTTTTGCTTGATGTAATTCATCAAACTTCTCATTCCACTAGGGACTATGTACAGCCATATAGAGTTGGCCTGCAAATTTACAAAGACAACAAATAATTGTGTAGAATAAACAAGTATTTTTTGGGAAAAAATTAAAAAAATTATCAACTTCTTGGATTACATACCCTGTCTCCAATAGTTTTTCCATCTTTGAATGCTGAAAATCAGAAGAAAATAGATAGCATTACCGGTTAGTGATATTATAAAACAAAAGTTATAAGCCTTTCTAGTTTGGGATAGAGTCAGACTTACGAAGGGTAATGGCACCGGAATCTGCTATGGAGTCATTTAGCAGAATCCCAATTATATTCGATGAATTATGTTTTGCGTAAAAGGTAGTATAGTGATTTATTCCAACGAAATCCAAAGAACCCTTGAGAAGAGTAGCTTCAAATTCGGAAAATCTTGGCAGCCGGTTTCCTACTCTACTTCTCATCGAACTTGGATAATCTCCGAACATCACAGGGTCAAGAAACCTGCAGACATAGTAGAGTATAACTTCACAATCAGCACAAACACAAACATTTTCTTCTTTAGATACTCTTTGAAAGCGAAAAGGTACGAGTTATTAGATATCCTTACCAGCCAAGCTGGAAATCTTGGGCTCTTTGTGTTGCTTCAATGTCTTCTGTGGAGTTTGAAGCAGGTACAAACCAGATAACATCATAAGCTATCCCAACAGATCCATGTTGTTTTGCCTGTATAGTGACCAAATAACCTTAGTTGCTCGGTTGTGTTATTAAACATAGCGAAAATACATTGACAGGCAAATGAAATTTATGTGTTGATTGAAACCAATATCCTGAACTACACCTTGTACTTTTTCCTGTATATATCAGCCACAGTTGCATGAGAAAGGAGAACATTGTGAGCAACTATATAAGGTTCAGTTGCCGAGTTTCCAGCCCTGCAGAATGAATGAAGTAGGATTGAACACCGACCAGGTGCTTGCAACCCCACATCATAGCCTTGTACAGCAAATGTATGTGGCTCATTGAATGTGATCCAGTGCTTCACTCTGTCTCCAAATTTCTGAAAGCATGTCTCTGCGTATGTCGCAAAGTCTTTTCTGCGAATGATAATAACTAATTAAGTTCACATACTTGTATATATGGCTTCAATCATCAAGGTTAAAAATGTTGAAGTTTGAAAACAAATTTGTTTACATAATTTGCCGGTCAAGCCATCCATTGTATTTGTCAACCAATGCTTGAGGAAGATCCCAATGGTAAAGGGTCACATATGGTTCAATTCCTGCAAATGTTCCAAGCAATGTAATGTGATGTTTTCAATTACATTTTCAATGTTATATTTTTGCTTTGATGTCATCTTAATGTTGCTCAGATTACCTTGAGCAAGTAAAGCATTGATGAGATTATTGTAATGTTCGACTCCTGCTTGATTTATTTCTCCACTTCCATCTACAAACAGGCACAATGTGAAAGTTTTTCTTAGAAATAAGTTGGAAACTACTAAGTGACAATTGAAAAAGATAGCATAGTGGAAAGGAGTGTAATGTCAAAAAGCTTACTGGGGAAAATCCGGGACCAAGCAATCGAAAACCTGTAAGAGTCAACTCCCATGTCTTTCATGAGCTGTATATCTTCCTGTTCACAAAGCAAGCTCATATCAAACCTTATTCTTTACATAGTTCAAAAAGAATCATGTAGACTCAAACCAGGTAAAGCAACTCAATATGTAGGGATAAATGTGGGCGCACGGTCTTACAGCAAAACGATGGTACTGATCCACGGTAACATCAGCATTACTGAAATCGGCTATCTTACCTACAAACAGCACAATGTGAATGGTCATATATCACTGGATAAACCTCATCACGTCAATTAACCATATCGTAAACATTCTCAAATGTCTTATATAGGGGTGATATGCCATATATTTCATATGTGTTGCAAAGTGGTTTTTTGCTTAGATCAAATCAACAACTAAAGAATATAAATGATTCCATTGCAAATGTAATGTTTTGAGTGATATATAAGACATTGTTTGTTACCAAAAGTATGAGAAAATGTGTCCCACACGGTTGGTCCTCTTCCATCCTCTTTCACTGCTCCTTCATACTGCAAATAATAATTAATTAATTAAACCAAAAACATTGCTAGCTAGCTTGAACAATAGAAGCCGTCTGATTGAATGAATTTAAAGTCTCTCACACGATCATGTGCTTGTATATATTGACTTTTTTCATATTCTTGTAGATGCATCAGAAGAAAAAAATAAATAACGGGAATATTGCTTTTGAATTCTGATATGATCAAAGGCAAAAGATAATTTCATATTCCTTTCATACTTAAAACAAAGCTACAAGTGGGAGTGTCTGACACTTACACATGAGCTGGCAGCTTCCAACCTCCCTCAATAATCTGATTCCTCAATACATAAAATTATCCTTTATACTTTATATTTACATATACATTAACATTATAATTTTAAAAATGTTTTCAAAAGCATTAGTATCTCTAATCTCTATTGAAGTTATATATAATTCAATATTCATAAAACATGCTATGATATTATTGAGTGGGATATTGCATATTCGAATTATATTACATGTTAAGCGACTATGTAACGTTATATACTACTATATAGTTACATAACGTTTAATAGTTGTAAAATCTTTTTTTTATATAATCTAATAATTTATTCAATTTTATTTTTTGCATTATGTAATTTTTATATAGCTGGTTAGTTGTAATAGATACAGAGTTTATCTTGAAGTTCTAGAATTTGGAATTGTTACTGAATTGATTTTTTTTCCTAACCTATATAGATCTATTGATATGTGTAATCAATGGTTAGATTTATTTATTTTATTTAGTTCACTTTTATTGTCTTTAAATGCATAATATTATCTTGAAGTATTTTAGATCGGTAAAAGAATTAAATCCGAAGCGATAACCAGAAAAGAAATTATCAAAAATAAAGAGTTTATATTTAGTTATTTGAGTGGGAAGCAACAAGGTCGTTGTAGTATAGTGGTAAGTATTCCCGCCTGTCACGCGGGTGACCCGGGTTCGATCCCCGGCAGCGGCGTATTATTTTTTTTCTTAAAAACCAACGCAGTCACAGGGAAATATTTGTAATATGTATAAAATACAAGGGACTGTATTGAGAAAATCCAAAAGTTGAAACCTAGGGAAAAGAAACACGAAGAATGTCCTAGTTCCTAGTTCCTAGACGAGACTCGAGAGTCACGGGAGAGAGACGAGTTCGTGGCCAATAACCACGACGGAACATATCATGCATTTACTAAAATACCCTTCATGCACTTGAAATTCAACAGAACCGAACCAAACCAAACAAAACAAAAAATCTCAATCTCATCCCTCCACAGTCTATTTCCAACCAGAAAAAAGAAGAAGGTTAAAACCGCCTCCACAATTGCAGATTAAACAAAAACGAATTTTATCATAATAATATTGTAGATTAAACAAAATAATAACACCACCACAAAAAGGTCATTGTATTATTTATAAAGATTAAAGACCAACCTGGAAAGCAGAAGAAGCAGTCCCAAAAACGAATCCCTTTGGAAAACTTGCTCTGCTAATATTCTGTGAAAAGCAAGTCTGGATCCCAAACACAGCAACAAATACTAATACTACAACCAAACCAGCAATGTCATCTTTCCTCTTCAACATGTTTTCTCAAATCTCAATCAAAGCAAGAAGCATGCAATATATATTTAATGAAGAGATTCTATTCTGGTCTTGTGTTTTGGACTTAAGATGAGAGCACTATAAAGAGAAACTGGTGACAGAGATGGGGAAGAAAGAGAGATATTTTTTTTTTAATAATTATACCAAACCGTGTAGACTGATTTTGGATTTATATGTGTAAATGATAGATAAAGTCGTGCAGAGAAATAAGAACGGATAACAAATAAGGAAAACAGAATGGAAAATGGGTTGTTGAGTTATATAAAAACGGTGGCGGTAATGGCGGTGGTGGTGGCTGTGAGATTTTTCAAAGTCTCTGGTTCACACTTTACCATATATCAATACATATATATATATATATATATACATTTATTGAGATAATCATTTTTAGAAAAGTAAACGACTAGGATTGCTTTTGATATTATGTTTTTATAACAATGCTTTTTGTCTACATTAATTTTGGTTTTTCTTGTTTTGGTATATCTTGCTCTATGTGATTCTATTTTTTGGATACTCAACTCATCTCATTGGCCATTGGCTCCTGGATTTCTCATCCCTACAACATTATCTAACTATTCAATTTATTATTTTTTTTTTCTTCTTAATTTATGTCTTATCTAAAGTAGAGTACAAAATATATCTTATATAATTTATTTCTTTTTTTGCATGCTTGCTTCTAGGTACAACTTAAAAAAAAAAAAATCCGACCACCTACATGCCAGATTCTTGTAAAGGGGTTCACGTTATTTATTACAATTTATAAATAGTAATTTTCAATTATAAAATATCTAATCTTGAGTGATGTTGCGTCATGTCTTTATGAAATTATAATACCGAATATAAATAGTGTTTTTTGCATGAACAAAAACCTTAATCTATAATAACGGCTTAAAATACGAATGTCAGATAATTAACAAGTCCTTAACCCATTGATCGATCCGCTTTTCTAGCTATGAAAAACATATAGCTAATATTTTGGACTGCTGACATGTATGATGTATAAAACTCTGGTTTTCTCGGCAGTTTAATATACTAAATCATGAATTAATCTACTAATTTAAACACGAGTAATAGGCACGTCGCAAACTCAAACTTTATTTTGGCAATGTGGACCAATGGTAGTGGTGTAAGCAATGCCATGTGAAATAGAACCTCCACTTATGAGCCTACAAATTCTGGATTTATAATTCGCCAACTGGCCAGTACTTTTGACAAAAACAAAAGTGGGGTGTTTTTTTTTTTTTTTTTTAGTTTGACCGCAAAAAAAAAAGACCACTTTTATATAGATGTGGTCTAGATGATCAATCTAGAAGGATCATTGTGATTTTTCATTTTAGTTAAGTGATGGTGCTTTTTTGTTGCTTTTGCGGCACATAAAATTAATAAAAGAGTAAAATGGGTATTTAAAAATACTATAATCCGTTAGAGTGTCGTTATGTATTCGGTGTAAAGGTTAGCCTAAACTTCAAAGCAATGTAGTGTGACGAATTTGTGTTAAAGACTCGTAATTAGTAGTAAAGTTGGTTGTCATCTTTTACGATTTGAGTCTTTTGACTCTTGATTGAGAGGGAATATATGCTTTTAAAATCCATCACATTAATTCTTGCAAACAAAGTTCATTTACTTACTCTAGTTTACATCAATTGGCCTTTTCTGTCTGTTTTCGATTCTTCTTGCCCCAATCATGTAAGGATCTTTTATTCAAAAATTCCGTTAAAAAAAGGTTATGCCAACTGGATTTATCATTATTAATATGATTACATAATTATTTTTATAGAAACCTTTTTATTTCTTATTATAAACAGGGGAATATAAAGAAAATTTCCCCACAATACATGGAAATTGTTACCACACTTTTAATATTAGGATTCCACAAAAAAAAAATTAAATGTGGTGGTAAATATAAATTTTGTTATCAGTTTTTTTTAATGGAAACAAAATGATTTTTTTTATATGTAAGTAATAAATTGGATATTATATCTTTATGAGAAAACTATGCCCATTTAACAAGTGAGACATATTTTAACACGACACAAATTTTCAATAACATGACCCATTGTTAGGTCTAGTTGGGATACATGGAAACTACGTGATAGAATTATCACCATATTTCTAATTTATACAATATTTAAATGATTTGTATTCTATTCACTAACTAAAAAATGATAGTGATTTATTTCATTTAATGAGTCATGATGTATAATTCTTAAAATTTAATTTATAGCTAGTTGTTTGGTTCAATCAATCTCTTAATTTTTATATTCTATATAAAAATTCGTATTTTTTCCTTTTAATTGAAGATGATATCATTCATAATACAATAATACATCAAGAATGGAAATAAAAATTAAATATCAATGTATTCCTAAAACATTTTATTCATTTGATATGATTTTTGTATTATATAAAAATATCATTCCTTTCAAATTATAGGGTTATAATTTTATGATCTAAAATTACAATTTTTTTACGGTCCAAGGCTAAAATTGGCTAGGGTGTTAGGCTCGACTCATAATTTAGTTTGCATATCGAGCTTAAAGCCTTTAATATTATGGACCGTTTGGTATGAAGTAATCAAAATGATCTGATTTCTGGAAAAGTTAACATAGTAATGTGATTCCTGAGAAACCAGCATATATGTGTTTAGTTGTGTATGAGAATATTATGTCAGATTCATAGGAATGTTAGATAATTGTGTTTGGTTGTTGTTATTGGTAAAATCTGGAAGGATGACAAATCGGCATGATCGTCGGGGTTCTCGGAGATAGAGATGCAGTGTCACTAAAAGTCAACTAGACTAAACCAATATGAGTTGACCAAAGATAAATTTACAATACTTAGTCAAGGTTACCTAGACGGTCGGGTGGAAATAACTCAACTAAGGTAATAAGATTGACCAAGTGAAGATGACCCAGTCGGGATTATTAAGATGGTCGGGTCAAGGCCTCCGGTCGGGATCAAGTAACTGGTCGGGGAGAATGAGGTTTGGTCGGGTCTGGTAGATGGTCGGTTGAGCGACACGTGGACAACGTTGAATTTAACACAATCACGACTCATATACGAAGAGAAAGAGTCATACTTAAATAAGGCATCTCGAAGCATACTCTGATAAGGAAACAAACTTCCTTATAGATATCAGAGTCCAGATTAGACAAGAGATTTAATGCTTTCAGAACATAAGCAATACGTAACAGGAAAGAAGATCAAAACGACTCCAACAAGTCAAAGTTTCATTAGACCTCAACAACTTTCCTTACTTGTGTACCACGAATTAGGGTTCTACGCATATACAAATAGGCCATAAAATAACATTGTAAGGGTTGCGAACTCAACAATACGTGAGAGTGAGAGAACTTGAGTGTGTAATTATTTTACTTTAGTGGATTTTCCTTCTTGTCATCATCGGCAAACGTGGACGTCTCTCCAACTTAGGGTTTTACCACGTAAAATTTGTGTTTGCATGCTCTTTTTCTCTTTTCTACTCATAGCATTATAAATAACTTACGATCACTCAGTAGACGCGTGATCAACTTTACGTAATCCCAAAAATCACCATCAACAGTTATACATGGAAATCTTATATTATGTGTATTATATATATTTAGAAAATTTGGATAATATATATTATATATATGTTATTATATATAATAATAATTATAATATATATTAAAATATATAATATATATTATTATATATTATTATTTTATATATTATATATATTACATATTATATATATTACATATTATATTAATATATATTATATATACATTAATATATATTATATTTTATGTATATTATTATATATTATTTAATTCATATTCCATATATATTAATATATATATTATTATATATAAATATATTCCATTTAATTTATATTAATTACTTTTTTAATTTAAAATGAGTCTCATGATAGGAATCAGATAGAGGGTAATGTGATTCTCATGGTAATCACTTTCTTGGAAATCAAAAAAACACAAACCTAGTAACAAACATGTGGATATTATCAGATTTTCATTCTCATACAAACATTACCCCATACCAAACGGTCCCTTAAGAATTTCGTAAAAATAAATAAATAAATAAATGTGATAGTAAATATAATTTTTTTTATTAGATTTCTTTTAAATGGAAAAATAATTAGATTTTTTTTGTTTGTTTCTAGACCCATTGTCGGGTCTAGTTGGGATTAGGGATAGGCGTGGGGGCCCAATGGGTGGGGGGGGGGGGGGGGGGGGGGGGGGGCCCTCCCCCAAAACCCATTTGTAGGGACTGGGGCTGGGGCTGGGGGGGCATTTTGGGGGAAGGTTCCCCATCCCCCCCCCCCCCCCCCCCAGAACCCCATTCCCCCCATTTCTTTTCATTTCTATTGACTGTGATTTTTGGGTTATATGAAATCAACCACGCGTCAAACAAATTATCGTGAATCAATGATAAGTATTGAAAACTAAAACAGAAAATTGAGCATGCAAAACAGGAGGTTTTATGTGGCTGGAGGGCATTTTGGGGGAAGGTTCGAGATCTAATATCTCTAAGGAAATTTGTTTCCTTGATGGAATGTATCTCATGATTCCTTTCCTGGATTGGATTATTTCTCTCCGTATTTGAGTCGTGATTGTTTTGAACTTGACATCTTTCACGTATCGATGGTCGACTTGCTATGTAACATGACCATGTCTCATTAGCCTGATCAGTTACTCAGCCCCGACCAGCATATTCTTTGTTTGTTCAGTTAACTCACCTGATTAGACTCTTTGATCCGGTCGGCTAGTTGAACCCGATCAGGCTATCTCTACCCGATCGATCCAATGAACCTGGTTAGGTTATCTTTACTCAGTCGCTTGGATAAACCTGATCGGGTCTTGTCGAGTCTTGAGATAGTCTAATGGTCAACTTGAGTTGGTCTTTTTCTGGTTGGCTTTGATGATATGACATAACTAATCACCATCTTCTCTGGTGGTAATGTTGACCTGTCAGTTCTTCATATTTTACTAATAACAACACCTGCTTAAATATTTGAACCGAGTCCCCTATTCATTTTCAGAGAAGATTCGCTCGGTAAAACATATTTAATTACACTTTAAATTTATTTTTTAGCTCATAAATGCAGGTCTTATGTTAACAACTAAAAATTTAATTTCGACCACAACATTTGTTTTGCTAAACTGATTTATCATGATTGATTTGACGTGCGGCTGCTTGCCTTGTTCTCGGAACGACACCTGTCCAATTCTTAATGGGCACGTGGGCGGCGTTTTTCATGGATCGTGTACCATCCCCCAAAGCAATGTAGTGTGACGAATATGTGTTCAAGACTAGTAATTAGTAGTAACGTTGGTTGTCATCTTTTGCAAATTGAGTATTGACTCTTGATTGAGAGGGAATATATGCTTTTAAAATCCATCACATTAATTCTTGCAAACAAATTTCATTTACTTGATTTAGTTGACATCAATTTGCCTTTTCTGTTCCCATTTCATTTCATTATTTTAGATTCTTCTTACCCCAATCATGTAAGGATTTTTATTCAAAAATTTCGTTTGAAAACAAAAGGTTACGCCAACTGAATTTATTATCTTTAATATGATTACATAATTATTTTTATGGAAACCTTTTTATTTCTTATTATAAAAAAGGGAATCTATAACTATATAATATATAAAAGCTAACCTTCAGCGCCACGTGTCGTTATAAGGAAGCTTTGGTATTAAATTGTATATAATATCCTTTAAATTCTAAAATATATATCTATATTATATATTCATTTCAATCACAAATGAAGAGGCAATCAGAAGTCAATTCCATAAATCACAAATCAATAGAAAATCAAGAGACAATCTCATAATCAATGGGATATGAATAAATTCCGTTAACAAATCCCACAAACAATGGAATGATGAATAATTCTTTTAGAGCATCTCCAATACAAAAATGGCTTGCATATGAATAATTGTTAACATGACAATAATATCAAGAGACTTGCTTCATATGTAGCATAAATATGGACTTGATGGACAACCAACTTAAAATTTGGTCTACAATACTTCCGTTTAAAACACATTTTGTTTTAATAATGTGTCCAATTTTATTTCTTATTTTCTTTTTTATTTTATTTGCTTACTAAAAATAGATGAAAAATTAATGTCAATTTTAAATGTTTGCTGAGTCAACCTAAAAAAAGGTTAAAAAGGCCTTCTGAAAATGGACGGTTATATTGACAATGTCTGTTATTTTTTTAGCCACGTCAGCTTGAGATTGAATATGCACGGTTGTAATGGAAACACAATTATTAACAGAATGTCTATTTATCCTGTGTGACATCTTTTTTTTTATAAGCCACATTTACATTGGAGATGCTCTTAACCAATCGTATAATTAATTAAATTTTTCAACTCTTCATTTTCCATCCTTTCATTTTTCAGTCAATCTATAAAACAGTAATCAAATCTTTCAAAATTCCGAACTAGAGCTCTCTAGACGGCTCTAAGTTGGCCCACATAATTCAATCTCTTAAGGTATCTCTGAATTGTTTTTTTCCTTTTCTTTTTGGATGGGATATTACTTGAATTCTTGGGTTTTTGAAATTCATGTTATATTCATGTGTTTGTGTTGATTTTAGAGATGATATTTAAAGATATTTTGGATGGTGATCATTTAGTGATCATGGTTTCGACGAAGCACATCATTCAAAATGTATGTACATGACTACTACAAATGACTTATATATATATATATATATATATATATATATATGGATTATTGGGTTTTAATAAAATCTATTTCATCAGGAACTGAATCAAAGGATTCCATTGTTTCATCTTCCATCCAAGATTGTATGTCGTGTTATCTACATTTAGAGGATGGTATTTTCTGCTCTTCAATTTTTTTTTCCTTTTTACTTTCTTTGATTTTTTGTTTTGGATAATTGCTTAGAAAACGAGTAGAGAAAAAAAAATAGTATTTTGGATCCTTTGTAATTATGCTCATTTTTGTATATTTTGTTGGACTATGCACTAAAGCTTTCTGTTGTTTTTGGTAATTGGTTGACAAATTGGTTGATTTTGAGTGAACTGATTTTTATTTATTTATTTATTTATTGACTGAACAACAAAAAAAGGAGGTTTATGCACAAATTACTCTGCCGCCTAATCAAATGTAAGAACTGATGCGTCGGTTTTTAGTGTTTATTTAGGATTTAACTAATCTCCATGGTAAGGTCTAACTTTCAGTGAACATGTGATTCGATTCTTATTTTATTTTATTTTATATAAATGTGTATAAATCATGTAATACAAATGACATTTTATTCTTTTCACAATAATGCAAGAGCTTAAATTTTTATTATGTATTATTATACAAGTCACATTAGAATGTTGTTGTTGTTTTTTTTTATACTATATTTATAGTTTCATTTATATAATTATATTTGTAACAATGCTATCATATATCATATCGCTATTAATTACATAATAATAATAATAATATATTTCATATAACATTCCATATTTATTGTTGTTAATTAGTTACAAAAAAGGAAGAATCCCTATTAAGTATAATATATAATATAATAATATGGACTACCCTAATAAATTTATCCTATTTATTGAATTTTTAAAAATAAGTTATATCATATTTATATTGTATTATATAATATGATAATATGAATATATAATATGACATGTCTCTGTTTAATGATATTAATTAGTAATATAATATGTTTAGCCCCTATTATCCACGTTCAAAATATATTAATATTATTTATTTCAAAACACATTAATTAATTAATTAATTAATCATATTTGATTAGTTTTATTATATAAGGTCATCACTTTTTTAGCTTCTAATGACACCAAATCGTATTCAAGATCCGATAAGCACTTTATATCGAGAGCACGAGAATTGAAGTTAACATGTGAAGTTAACATGTTATAACAGTTTCAGGATATATATTTCATATTTAAAAATAGTGGTAGGCTTTTGTAAGAAATGACTCATTAATTATATTAGTAGTCAATTTTTTTAATGTATTTTTCATTCTAACATATGTTAATTTTAATTGTAAGATTGTGTCTATTATATTATGTTAGTAATTTAATAGAAGAAGAGTTGTTTTATGTGTTTTTTTTTTGTTTCTTCTCCTTTCACAAAATCAAGCCATTTACACCATAAACTGAAAATGAAATAATTAACAATTGTCACAACCGGATTGAAAAGGTTGATATAAGAGAAAATTGAAGAAATCAAGTATTGAAAGCAAAAATAGAATAACACAAAGAAATTTTAAAAAATAAATCAGATATAATAAATAAAAATAACTACTTTTGATATGGTTGTGACATGTGGTATGCATTAATTGTTATTAATTTTAAAAACAATTCCATTTATATTATTTATATTTTAAAGTTTAATAGATTTGGACTTAGTTAATATCAGTAGTTGATTAATATAAGAAGAATAAGAAGAATTAATGGATTCATATGATAAAACCGAAATTATGCATTCAATGTTTTTAATTTTTTTAAATTTTTTTAGATTTATATAATTTATATTCCAAGTTCAATGGATTTGACTTAGTTAATATAGTAATTGCTCAATATAAGAAGAATACGAATAATTAATGGATTAATACGAGAAAACCGAAATTATCCATTTAATATAAATGGTTTTTGACTTAATTAATATCGTGGATTTTGACATAGTTAATATCAGTAATTGATTAATATAATAAGAATAAAAATAATTAAGGGATTAGTTATGAGAAAACCGAAATTATGCATTCAATGTTATTAATTTTTTAAAATTATTTTCCATTTATATAATTTATATTTCCAAGTTTAATGGATTTGACTTAGTTAATATAGTAATTGATCAATATAATAAGAATATGAATAATTAATGGATTAATATGAGAAAACTGAAATTATATATTTAATGTAGGAATGTACAAAGTTCAATGGTTTTTGACTTAATCAACTATCAGTAATTGATTAATATAAGAAGAATGAGAAGAATTAATGGATTTATATGAGAAAACTGAAATTATCCATTTAATGTGAGGAATGCACAAAGTTAGGATTTGTTTTGCTTTTTTTATAGATATTTTTTAATTTGTTCGTATATTTTATATAATTGTATTCTTCCTCTCATTTCATCTTCTTATTCCCATCTCTCTCTATCTTTGTTCAATAGTTAATTAAAGAGTTTATATAAATTCATTCCTTGGTTGTTCTACACAATAATATATATTTTTTCCACCAACAAGTAAATGATGGATTCAAAATCCATTTTAATAGGTAAAAATCACCTACTATTAAATTATGTTTATGTTCTTTGATTTTTATGTATTTTAGTTTTTGATTTTATAGGTATATCATTTCAAAGTGTTTGTTGTGGTATAATTCAAAACCTTAAAACTATAATCTTAATTAGTTTCTAAATATGATTTTGATTTGTTTTTCTATATATTAATCTCTGATAACAATATTTTTCTACTAATTAAAGGTCGTTACATCATGTATTCCATTGTATCTAACTATCGGCCTATGCTTCAAAAGTCGATCAGTCTTTCCTTTAGGTTTCTGTTACCAGAGTTTCATTACGTCCACTAAGCATGTATTTTCAATCATTAGTGTTGCAATACATTATTGTTTTTTTTTTGTATAAAAAAATTATATTAATTTCCCTATTTTATTTAATTTTTTGTTAATTACTTAATGTTATTGATTTTTTTTAATGTAAATATACAATTTTGATCATGTAATTAATTCATTATTTTGTTGTTCTACATAATAATACTTTTTTTTCAGACAGGTAAATGATGGAATCAATACTCATTTTAATAGGTAAAAATCACCTACTAATAAATTATTCTGATGCTCTTTGATTTTTATATGTTTTAGTTTTTGGTTTTATAGGTATATTATTTCAAACTAATCAAGATGTTAACAACAACTAGAAGTGTGTTTGTTGAGGCATAATTCAAAACCTTAAAACTATGATCTTAATAAGTTTTTAAATATGATTTTGATTTGTTTTTCTATACATTAATCTCGTAACAATATTTTTCTACCAATTACAAATCATTACAATTATGTCTTCCATTGTATCAAACTATCAGCATATGCATCAAGAGTCGATCAATCTTTCCTTTAGGTTTCTGTTACCGGAGTTTCATTACGTCTACTAAACATGCATTTCAAATCATTAGTGTTGCACTACATTATTGTTTTTTTAAAATAAAAAAATTATATTAGTTTTCCTTTTTTTTTTGGTTAATTACTTAATGTTATTGATTTTTTTTAATGTAAATATACAATTTTGATCATGTAATTAATTCATTATTTTGTTGTTCTACATAATAATACTTTTTTTTCAGACAGGTAAATGATGGAATCAATACTCATTTTAATAGGTAAAAATCACCTACTAATAAATTATTCTGATGCTCTTTGATTTTTATATGTTTTAGTTTTTGGTTTTATAGGTATATTATTTCAAACTAATCAAGATGTTAACAACAACTAGAAGTGTGTTTGTTGAGGCATAATTCAAAACCTTAAAACTATGATCTTAATAAGTTTTTAAATATGATTTTGATTTGTTTTTCTATACATTAATCTCGTAACAATATTTTTCTACCAATTACAAATCATTACAATTATGTCTTCCATTGTATCAAACTATCAGCATATGCATCAAGAGTCGATCAATCTTTCCTTTAGGTTTCTGTTACCGGAGTTTCATTACGTCTACTAAACATGCATTTCAAATCATTAGTGTTGCACTACATTATTGTTTTTTTAAAATAAAAAAATTATATTAGTTTTCCTTTTTTTTTTGGTTAATTACTTAATGTTATTGATTTCTTTAAATGTAAGTATACAATTTTGATTCTGTGATTAAATCTATAAATTATTGTTGTTCTCAACACAACAATATAAAGAAGGGATGTTGGATTGAAAACAAATCTTATTTTACTTTCAATTTGCTTAATTATTAATTCATAAAATTTGTTGTATACCGCAAAATAAAATAGTATTAAACACATATTTTAAATAATCTTATTAAATATAGACTGTGCATCGCACGGGTTGACACACTAGTATAAAGAAAATTTCTCTCAAATACATGAAAATTGTTACCACCTTCTAATATTAGGATTTCACAACAAAAAATAAATAAATGCGGTAGTAAATATAAATTTTTTTATTAGTTTTTTTTTTTGTTTCCATGTAAGTAATAAATTGGATATTATATCTTTGAGAGAAAACTTTGCCCATTTAACAGGTGAGACATATTTTAACACGACACAAATTATCAATAACACAAGTACACGACCCATTGTTAGATCTAATTGGGATTCCTAATTGGGATTCATTGAAACTGTACGATATAATTATAACCTTATTTCTAATTTATACAATATTTAAATGATTTGTATTCTATTTGCTAAACTAAGAAATGATAGTAATTTTTTTAAAGAGTCATGATGCATAATTCTTAAAAGAGTAAATTGCAACTAACCTCCATGAGGTTTGCTCCTAGACAACTAGAAACCACTTTT
The DNA here is from genome assembly GCA_033220585.1 of Dipteronia sinensis. NCBI lineage: Eukaryota > Viridiplantae > Streptophyta > Magnoliopsida > Sapindales > Sapindaceae > Dipteronia > Dipteronia sinensis. Next base: position 67,370,150 of record CM065638.1, on the reverse strand, counting down.
ATATTTATTGACAATCGTCTCCCCTACAATTAGTTATAGCCACTGAAAAATCAATAATTAATTTGAGTCGTCGAGTTGGGCACCGACAACCTGCAAGATGGATAAAAAAGTAGCGATTGTCGAGCCGCATAGGGGGTGGTCCCTTTGGGGGACTCTCCGACACTCAAGTCAGTAAGGTGACAAGTAGATAGACAAATAGATGGAGAATAGACTAAGATTTATAGGCAAATCGTAGATCTACGTAGGATATATAACAAAAGATGCAGTAACTTGTGTAGGTCGATATGAGTTGTAGAACAGAAGATGGATCTTCGCTAGCAAAGGGGTCGACGTAGAAAGACGTGGAGATATTTGATATGACCATCAAGGAGGTTGACATCGAGGAGGTAGACATAAATGAGGTCGACATAGACCAACCTATAGATAGACGATATGACCGCCAATGAGGTCGACATATAGGAGGTCGACATATAGGAGGTCTACATAGACCAACCTGAAGATATTCGAGGTGATCATCGAGGAGGTTGACATATATGAGGTCGACATAGACCATCCTGTAGATATTCGGGGTCGACATTGATGTGGTCGACATTAAGGAGGTCGACATAGATGAGATCGACATTGAGGAGGTTGACATAGACCAACCTAGAGATAGGAGATGTGAAGAGGTCAACATGGACCAACTTGGAGATAGGAGATGTGACCGTCGAGGAGATCACCAGATTGTGTTGAATGGGGGCACGCACGTCGATCATGTGAACCGATTGACAGCTCAGCAACAGTGTGAATTGCAGAGCTATTGCTTGTTCCAAATCTTAGAGTGTCTAGCCCCCTTGTGAATGAGAGGGGGTTGCTATTTATATGAGGTGAGGAGTGAGCTAATAATTGACTCACTTAATAGTATTGAAGTAAATGTTACAGACTTAATGGCAATAATGTAAACGTTATAGGCTTAATGACATTAATGTAGACGTTATAGACTTAATGCTGGAAGATTTCCAACGGTTTGACCTGATCTAAATTTGACTTTGACTGATGCGGGTCCCTAATTAGGCCATTATCCAATTGCTTTGGCCCAAGCTCATGATTAGGCCTATTATGGACCCCTGTTGATCTTGACTATTGGGCCATGGTCTTTATTAGGCCTAGCTTATTTCTTTGAAATGGTTAATTTTGGACTTAAGAATTATAAGGCATGATTATTTGGACTAATGTATTTTTGGCCACTACATTAGTCAACATCTGTTAACTCCAAGTATTGATCGTTAGTTTAAGGGCACTTCGATACTTTCAGAAATAAGTATGATTAGTGGACTGTACACATCACATCAATAGTATACATTTAATGCATGTCATAGTTACATATAATAAAATAATAATTTTTGATTTTTTTAAAAGTATTTCTTAGCCATTGATCTGGCAAATGCAATTTTATAGGGCAATCAAAATGGTCAATTGAAATTTTTAATTAATATTCTTCATGTCTAAATTCTTATATTCTCAAATCTCAAGTTTGTTTTAATTATTTTCCCTTTTTTTTCCGATGCTCCCAAATCTGCATCTAACCATATATATATATATATATATAATAATTTTCACATAAGCGCGCATTGATAGTTATATATAAGGACATTGAATGTTGGCCACTCATTTTACATATTTTGACTTTGTATGTATGCACTTGTCAAAACTCTTTTATAAATGAGTGACTCACATTCAATGTCCTTATATAATTCTATCGGTGTGCACCGACAGGAAAATGACTATATATATATATATAGATATTTAAAAAACTTCATCTAAACTTGGAGAAAAAAGAAAGTTTTTGTTTTTTAATTTTTTTTTCAAAATAAAATATCAAATGAGTCTGAGTTTGCTGATAATGGATTGGGAAGGGATGATTTGTGTTGTAAATTGCAGATTTGATGTTTGGTGGTCTCTGTGAACAAATTTAGTTACATTCAGACGTATAATGACAAAAAAAATAATAATCAAAATTTACTCTTAAAATCTTTTAAATCTCAAAAGAATGAAAAGGAAGAGATGTATGAAATGAAAATTGGTAAGTAAGAAGAATACACATATCCACGTCCGGAAAGAAGGAGAAAATTAAAAAGACCCATTGGAAGGTTTTCGCAAGAAAGGGATTTGTAAAATAAAAATCTGGTAAAGAAGAGGACTAGAGTCCAGACAAAGAAAGAAATCGAAAAAATTAAGAAGAAAAAAAATAGGTAAAAAGTAGGTGCTGACAACTGACTTAAAATGGATTGAGTCATTTTACAAATTTGACATGATCAATGCTTGAAGTTAATTGATGTCGACTAAATTGAGGGCATACGATTGCCAATAAAGGGAAAAATTGTTTCTAGTTGTCTAAGAGCAAACCACAAGGTTGGTTGCAATTTGCTTTTCTTAAAATTTAATTTATAGCCAGTTGTTGGGTTCAATCAATCTCTTAATATTATTTATAAAAAAATTCTCATTTTTTCCTTTTAATTGAAGATGATATCATTCATAATGCATCAAGATTTGAAAAAAAAAATTAAATATCAATATATTCCTAAAACATTTTATTCATTCGACATGATTTTTATATCATATAAAAATATTATTCCTTTCAAATTATAGGGTTATATAGGGTTATATTTTTATGATCTAAAATTTCATTTTTTTTGCGGGCCAGGGCTCAAACGGACTATGGTCTTAGGCTCGACTTATAATTCAGTTTGTATGTCGGACTTAAAGCTCGATCCTCGATGTTAAGGGCCAGGACCACAAGCCCTGATGGACACATTTTTAGGCAAGTCTGGCGGCCGGGCTCGGCCCGTTTTCTTTTTTGGAATTTGACTAATAACAGGGATTGAAAATTCAAATTTGATAAAAGTAATTTATCGGTTCTATTTATTTAGAGACCCATTCATGTAAAAAAGAGAGGGCAAATTACATTAACTTACCATGATTATATACATAATTACACTAAAGATACCATTTGACCCGTTGACTAATACTAACTTACCTCGATTTTATGTATAATTGCACTAAAACCCGTGAAAATATCAAAATAACACAAGCATACCACCTGATCTGTTGACTAACGTTGACCACCGTTAGTTAGTCACAAATAAGAAGAATTGTCACTATTGCCCTTATAGAAATAATACTTAATTATATAAATCAGTAAATTAATTAAAAATAAAACTAAACAACTAATTAAAGGACAATAAATATTAATTAAAAAAGTTATCATGATCATAAAATAATAATTAACATCATCATCCTCCCAAACATCCACAACAATACATTTTTTATATATTATATTTTCTAATATTGTTATTTTTAATTAATTAACTGATTTTATATAATTAAGTATTATTTCTATAAGGGCAAAAGCGACAATTCTTCTCATTTGTGACTAACTAACGGTGGTCAACGTTAGTCAACAGATCAGAGGGTATATTTATGTTATTTTGATATTTTCACGGGTTTTAGTGCAATTATGCATATAATCGAAGTAAGTTAGTGTTAGTCAACGGATGAGAAGGTATATTTGTGTTATTTTGATATTTTAACGGGTTTTAGTGCAATTATATATATAATCAGGGTAAGTTAGTGTAATTTACCAAAAAAAAACTTTGGTTTAATATTAAATATCTCCCCTCACATTTCAACTATTATTTATTTTTATTCAAAAACATACCCTGAAGATTGACGGCGTTAAGATTTCTGTTAGAATAGTAAAGGCAAACTTGTAATTTTAAATATTCATAACAAAAAAAATAAAAAGAACGAATTATACTAAACTCCCCTGATGTTTGCTATTTTACACGCGACAACAACTTTATCATTAATTGACACTCACATCTCCTATCGTCAGTCAACATCTGTCAAATTTAACATTTGACCGTATCAAGAAGGGTACTGTTGTCTTTTAACTTATTTTGTAATGTACACGTCATGTCAAACCCACTAAAAGACAAAAAAAAATTATTTTATTTGTAATGAAATGCAGAATTCCAATTTTTTTAAAAAGGAAAAAACAAAAGTAAATGTTTTTTTATCTGGAACTTCCATTCCCAGATGTCTATGAAAAAGACCCATATACAACACAATCATCATATCATAAAAAAAATTCTTCATCTCTCTCACTCGGAAAAATTCAAATGTAACATCACAAAATCATCAAACATACCATCTTCATCAATCCACAAAAAAAATTTAAAAAATTCACCTTCAATTACCACACCATCTTCTCTTCATCTTCATCAAATCCAAAAAAGAAATTCGATTTCTCCTTCGTTTCCATCCACAACAAAATCCAACAACATCCATTTCTCATGATATTCGTCATTTTATAAAAAAAAAAATCTTATTTGACAGATGAAGAAGAGATGGAGTGTAAGGATGGCAAAAAACCGGGTCCGGGCCAGGTATACCCGGGTTTTAGAAGATCGGGTATCCACCTGGGAAAAACCCGGATATTGCAATCCGGGGACCCGGTCCGGAAAGACCCGGCCGGGTATCCGGGTATCCATACCCGGATTTTACCCAGTTTTTTTTTATAAATAAATTCATGCCAGTTATTTGAGTACTGTTGTCTTAGTTTCATATGTGAGACTTGAGAGAAGAAGGTGATTTCACAAGTGGGTTCGTGATGGATTTTTGGAGAAGAAGAAATATGTAATCCACTTTGGAGGTCTGCCCAGATAATCAAATACTGTTCTTTCATTTGAATTTGTAGAAATTGATTGTAAAGCATTAGGGTGATGTGTCTTGGCCCAACATTGAAATTTGAAAGGCTCTAATTGATACCTTGTTTGGGCCATTTTGGGCTTTGGTTCCATGAATTTTTATTTCCCCATGTTTGGTTGCATTGAAATTTGACCCAAGTCAATAATTTCTATTTCCCTTTGGACCTAATAATTTGACCCAAAATAATTTTTCATTGCAATTCTTTACATAAAGAGTACTGTATGTTTCATTGCAATTACAAATCCAAATGTAATTCCAGTCTCCCACATAACAATTATATTTAGTCACAACAGATAATGACAAACAAATTTAAAATATCAAATTTCATCATCTGGCTATTCATCATCTTCATCCATCACTTCTCCTCTCAAAATTTCATCTTCCGGAACAAGACCTAACAAAAAAAAAACAATTAAAAAGAGAACAAAACAAAACTATATTATGAGATAAATATAAATTGAAGTGATTTTTTACCTCGTCTTTGGGCTCATATCCAGTTTTGGGTGCACATCAATGCCTCAACTGTATGTGGATGGAGTCTGCTGCGATGTGAACTTAAAGTTCTACCACCAGTACTGAATGCCGACTCAGAAGCAACTGTGGATACTGGAATCGCCAAAACATCTCGAGCAATCTTTGACAATATAGGATATCTACCTTTTTGCATCTTCCACCATAACAAAATATCAAATTCTTCGGACCCTGATATTTCCTCTTGCTCCAAATAAGTCTCTAGTTCGGATGTCAATTTACGTTGACGACCATGTTTCCTCTTATAAGATTCAAATCCCTTCACATCCCACATAGAAGAAGAAGATGAACTAGATGTAAAACTAGAACCTACACCGTACTCACCAGTGCCTTCACCCACACCTCCCTTCTCCTTTGCTTGATACTCACTCACCAAATCATTACAAAGTTCAAATATCCTTTGAGTTTCAAGTTCACAATCAATCCCATACATCCGAGGAAAAAAGTAATCTATCAAATCCATTTTATATCTAGGATATAACACAACTGCCACATCTATAACTCCATGAATTTTATCCCAATATTTTTCAAACTTAGGAGTCATATTTGTTGCCATCAATCTAATTACTTCAACATCAGAATCAAGCCAAGATTTCAATGACAATCTAATTTCACAAATCATAGGAAAGAAAAGGTTAGTTGTTGGGTATTTAGTTCCAGAAAACAAATTGGTCAACTTATAAAAAGGTTTCAAATGTTCACACATCACTTTTGCCAACTCCCACTCCGATTCACTAGGTAGATTCTTATATTAACTATCACGTTGCTGTAAACGAATAAAAACATCTTTGTACATCAAAGCAACCTCAAGCATCATATATGTTGCAGCGGCGGAAGAGGGTCGGCAGTCGACGGTGGAGATTTGGCAGAGAGAGAATAGGGAAACGATCGGCGGTGGTGAATGAGTTTGTGAATTTAGGGTTGAATTGTTTGTTTTATTTAATTTGAAAGTTCAAAAAAAAAAAAAACCAGGTATTCGGGTATACCCGGACCTTGGCCGGAACACAACCGGTCCGGGTACCCGGAACACAACCGGTCCGGGTACTCGGACAACCCTTACCCGGTGCCGGGTAAGGCATGTCCGGGTTTTACCCGGGATTTCCGGCCCGGGTAAAGCTGGGTACCCGACCCGGGCGGGTAAGTTTGCCATTCCTAATGGAGTGGGGTTCCAGATCTGGTAGATGGAGAGTCAAACCAGAGATGGAGACTCGAGGCGAAGTACTGGAACCAGAAGCACAACAACGAAGCCCTCGAACTCGAACCAGGCACACTCCATCAGATTGTCAGATTGATATATTTTTCCAGATTTTTTTGTGCTTTTATTGAAAAACATGGTCATCATGGATTGTTGGATGAGATTTGTGGTTGTATTTTTGGAATTGATGTGTGGTTTTTTGTTGATTTGATTAGTTGTTTTTGTTTGTGGGATTTAATTGAAGAAATTTGTCCATTGAATCTGATCTATGCAAAAGTTTTTTTAAAAAAATTGTTTTTGTTTAAAGAGATATGGATCTCCAGATCTCTTCAAAGATCCATCTCTCTTCAAAACTTAAAAAAAATGAATAAAAATTATCATTAAAATTCACATACGCATTTCCATTTTAAAAAGGAATAAAATTGATTGGATTTTCATTAAAATCCCCATACCCATTTCCAGAATGTTTGGGTGATGAAGTTTTTTTGTTTGTTTCTATATTTTTTTTAAATTAAAGAGTTTAGATGATGATTTAAAAAAAAAGAGAAAAAAAAAGATGAAGATGATGAACAGTATTTTTAAGAAGAAGAAGATGTTCGTGTTTGTTTTTTAATTTTTAATTAATATTATACTTAATTAATTATTTTTAGGGCTGATGTGGCTATGTTTGATTGGATAAATCATTTGTGTGTTTCATTTATTAAATATTGAAAAAGACTAATTGTGTTTCATTTTTGCCTTTTTAAAAATAATTATATTTAACCTCCACATGTTAGGGTTATTTCAGACTTTTGCACTGTCCGACAAGGTCAGATGTTAAAACTGACGGACGTTGACTAATGGTAGGGGAGGTGAATGTCAATTAATAATAAAGTTATTTTCGTGTGCAATAGAACAAACCTCAGGGGAGTTTGGTGTAATTCGTTCAAATAAAAAGGTAAAAAATAATCAATTCTTCTCTCGCTCGCTCTTATCTCAGCGACTTAGGGGCTGTTTGTTTTTTCCATCATAAGACTTATTGTCTCTTATATCTTAAATTAAGATAAATCAGTTTGTTTATTTTTCTAACGTATATCTTATTTTAAGATATATATGTCTTTTAGAAAAAGTAAAATTTTTATCTTATTAAAAAAGTGTTATAGTAGAGTTTTTTTATAGTAAATGTCCTATAACAATTCATACATTTACAATTTTATCCGCACATAATAAAACCCTAAAAATCAATTTTCCAAAAATTCCTAATTTTGAAGAAACCCTAACACAATCTAATCAATTTTACATTTGTAATAAGTCATCCAAAATGAAAAAACAAACATATCATAGTATCTTAATTTATAAGACTTATCTATATATCTAAAAAATTAAGGTCTTATAAGACTTTAGATAAAAAACAATCAGCTCCTTAGCCATCCATTCTCAGGTTCTCACTCTACCTCTCCCCTCTATTCTCTTTTCTCTCTCTTCTCTCGATGGTTGTAGTTTGTGTTTCCTTTGTAGTTGGACTTAGAATACCTTTATTGTTGGATGAAGTTGTGCCACTAGATTTGGAGTTGCGTTTTGTGCTGTTGATGATGGTGGTGGGCGGTTGTTGATGATGGGTGGCGGCTAAGTGAAATCTATGGTCGGGGAGGGGAGATTTGTGGTCGGTGTTCGTTGGAGATCGCACCGTCTGATGGAGATCGCAGTATCTTTGGATCCATCGTATGGTGGAGATCTGTGCGATTGAGATAGAGATCCGTTCGGTCTCCATCGAGCGATCATCACCGTTGGTGGAGATCAGCGATTTACACCATGTGATGTAGATCAACAGATCTCGATCATATTTTTTTTAATTTTTTTCCCAAAAAATCCCAAACCTGGTATTAAACAAAATATAAAATATTGTTGTAAGAAAATAGATTTTAGGTATATAAGCATATAACAGATTTTTTCCCATATTTTTTTAAGGGTATAATTGTCTTTTACTATAGTCAACCGAAGTCAATGTAATAGAACCTTTAACCCTGTTAGTCAACGGGGGATGTTTTTGAATATAAGCATCTTAATCTATATATCCAATAATAGGGGAAAGGTGAGGGGACGTTGTTAATAGTAACCCTAAAGCTTTCTCTAATTACTGACAACACAGAATAGAATTGATTAATTGAAGTTGGTTTTCGTACCAAAATGGAAGAGGAAGAAGAAGAGGCACCTCTCGCTGTTCAAATCGACGAAACTGCAGAAGCAACATCATACTCTCACAACGACGATGATGTTTCAGTCGGTGTAACTATTGTCACCGGCTTTCTTGGAGCTGGCAAATCCACTGTAACTAAAACCCTTCTTTTTGTTTTTGTTTTTTTTTTCCGTGCAATTATATGGCTAATGGAGCTAAAATGTTGCTGGATTGTTTACATTTATTATATAAGTATTGGATAATCTTCAGTATCAATTGCACAATAGTGTTTACACGTAATGAATTGGTTTTCACTTTCCAAAGCTATGACAAATTAAGAAATGGCTTGTAAAATTTATGTTTGACAGATTAAACAAGTTTGCACTTGAAGTTCAAGCACATGAATAGTTCAAGCTTTTTAATGATCTATGAAGAATTTAAATGAATTTATATTAGGTTAATCATAGTGATGCAACATATGGAATTTATTGGCTGATTGTACAGAACAGCTGATTCTTATAGGAAGAAAAATAATTTACTGTTGTATCAAAGAAGTATTAATGTATGTATTTTATGTTTATTGTAATCCCATTTCTTTCCCAGGAATGGTTTTATGTTTTTTAGTTTAGGTCGAATTGTAAACTTACAAATGTGATTATGGATTTCAGCTTGTTAATTATATCTTGAATGCACAACATGGAAAGAGAATTGCTGTCATCTTGAACGAGTTTGGTGAAGAGATTGGAGTTGAGAGGGCGATGATAAATGAAGGAGAAGGTGGTGCGCTTGTTGAAGAATGGGTTGAGTTAGCAAATGGCTGCATTTGTTGCACTGTTAAGCATAGTTTCGTTCAAGCACTGGAGCAACTTGTGCAGAGGAAAGAAAGGTAACATGTTTTCTATAGCCCTTTTAGAAGTGAACTTGATGGTTTATGTTTATCATTTCATTTGACAAATATTTCATTAAATGTAGATAAAGAAATATTATTTGCAGAAACTAATAATGATTTGTCATGTCTAGACTTGATCATATTTTGCTTGAGACCACAGGGTTAGCAAATCCTGCTCCTCTGGCATCTGTTCTTTGGTTGGATGATCAGCTAGAAGCAGCTGTCCGGCTTGATTCTATTATCACAGTAAGTAAGATACAGCTTAAAAACTTTCTCGTCTTTATTCCAAAATTTTCATCAGATTGTCTCTTGCTCTGGATATTGTGGCTTTTCGTCATGCAGTGTCGGTATAATTTAGATCCCTAGGCACACTTGTTGTTTTAATACTATCTTGTTTCCTTCATGTCTTTTTACATATCTCATTGTAGTATGAGGTAACGATGACATGTGTTAGTCGTCTTGTCTCTATGTTCTTTCTATACGAGCGTGTAATAGTTATATATGATGACTTCATTTGATAAGAGCTCAAGCTTTAATGCTCTGTTTTGACTTCATATATGATATTCCCCAAGTTACAATGGCTTTTACCTGAATACCTTTCTTGAAATATGTTGCTTCTTAAATAGGTTGTGGATGCCAAAAACCTTATTTTCCAGATCAAAGGATATCGTGACTTGTCTTCATTTCCTGAGGCAATTCATCAAATTGCATTTGCAGTAAGTCTCATTGTCGTTATATTCTCACAATTGATTTAGTTTCAAAATGGTTCAGGTATTTTTTCAGACAATGTTTTGCTCCTTTTATTTATTTAGTTTATTGCTTGGATATGCTGAAATTTGAATAGGTTGAATGTCTCAAAGGCTTATAAGTTTCGTTTTTCGTGTAGGATGTTGTAATTCTTAACAAGGTTGATTTAGTTTCTCAAGAGGGTTCTGGAAATGCTCTAGACGAATTGGAAAAGGAAATACATGAAATTAATTCTCTCGCTCACATCATTCGCTCTGTTCGGTGTGAAGTTGACTTGTCAAAGATATTGAACTGCAGGGCATATGATGCTACAGTTAATTATACAAAACTCCTTTTATTATCGAAGGTAAATTATCTTAGTTTATGCTGACAGTACTTTGACTGATGCTACTCTCTTTCTCCCACTTGGTTCACAGCATGTCACTCATTTAGAAGCATTGTTGCAAGAACACCAGTCTAAGCCTTTTCGTGATCTTCATGACAGTGATGTAAGAACCTTAAGCATTTGTGAGCCACAGGCTATTGATCTAGCTAAGGTAATTCTCCATAGGTGCGAGGTGAAGTCATGCTCTACTTAGCAGATGTTATCATTAGCTAGTCCTATATTCACTGCTTTGAAAGAGTATTATTATATATCATAGTGTACTTCATGATTATTGCACTATATAAATTTGATCTGGTTAGTCAGATAATCACAACAATGTCTGGACTTTATATTCTCAACAAGAGTATATGCTCTGTTTATTTTGTCTTTCATTATACTGAAATGTATCTCCCTTATTGAAGTGCTTTCTTTTGTATGTAAAATACATATTTTGTTTCATAATGCCTTCATTTCTGTTTTCTTACAGGTTCGTTTATGGCTTGAGGAGATACTTTGGGATAAGAAATATGGCATGGATGTGTACCGCTGCAAAGGGGTTTTATCTGTTCAAAACTCTGACGAACTACATACTTTGCAGGTAATGCTTACAACATTTGTCACGTTAAGTTTACTTGTGCTGTGTTTTTGTGCTTTTGTTGTTCTAGCTCTGACACCTTCTTGCTTTGTTTTACATCCTTTTCAATTTCTAGGATCTTGTATTTTCTTCTAGTTTGTTATCTGCTTGTGCCATGATATTTGTAATATTGTAACTTCTTAGTTGCCTTTTAATGAATCTTTCAAAGAATGTAATAAACCTGAGGCAACAGGGAATATAATACTTGTAAGAAGAATAACAGAAACACACTGACAAATGGAACAAAATGTAATTTCTTTCTTTGCTTTGGCATACTATATGCCTTTTGAAGTTGCTTTTTCCTTCTTTCTTTTCTTTTTCCTACCTGTTCTTATTTATATTTATGAACATGTTGCCTGATGCTGTGGCAACAGAAGTATTTCCAATAGATAAGAAACTTCAACTTTTTTAAGAATTCAAACCAACTTTTGCTGGCTCTATCTTGAAAACCATGCTTGAGCTTGGTAAAAGTGAGCGAAATCTATGGTTCATTTGATGTTTTCCAAAGCAGGGATAGAGTCAAAAATTGGTCTTAGTGAATCCTGTACTGTATTTAGGTTACAATGTGTCTTCTAAATGTAATTGGACATCCTACTTAAAGCTAGAGAACTCATTAAATGAGAGGTTGAAGTTTCATTAAAGTGCAAGTTGTCTTATTGATATCAAATCTAAATGGGAAGAGGTTTCAAATATAATCAAAACTCCTAATTCGTATCTTTCTGCCTTTTGCATTTTTTTTTAAAGCTACTTTGTTTACAACTGCTGTTAGTTGCATGCTATCTCATTTCCGAAAATTGTTTGTGTGGCAGGCTGTAAGGGAGATTTATGAGATTGTACCAGCTCGAAAATGGAAAACAGAAGAGAATCGGATGAATAAGATTGTATTCATAGGTAATGCTCTAAATATTTTTCACAGTTATCTGGGAAATCTTTTCCAAAAACTAGTTGAAGAACCTGTCTTTTATTTGTTCTTTATTGAACGTTTGTTTTCAATCTGTCTTGCAGGTCATCATCTGAATAAGGAGATTCTTTCCGATTCCTTTAGAACTTGCATATTAGCAAATACGTGAATCAAAATTTCGTGAACTTATGATCAAGTGTCGTTATGAGCTATGATATGTGCAAATACTCGAATCAAAATTTTTGTGAACTTATGATCGAGTGTCGTTATAACTTATAAGCTATAAGTTGTGAAAGTGTTATATAAAGGCTTTTGTAGCAGAATATCCACCTTGACAGTTCATCTTTCTGAAGATTGTTCCAAAATTTTGCAGCTAGCATAAGAAGGGAAGATAGCATTTGTCTGATAACTATATTGTGGTGTTTTAGCAGTTTTGTCTTCTTGATTTATGAATTCTAAGGATCTTTGATTGTTTTACAGAATGTTATCAAATTACTAAAAAATTTGAAGTCGTTGATCTTCTAATTAAAGAGTTTAGTAAAATTTTAATCTTGATTTATAGATAGATACTGTTAAAAAAAGAGTTTAGTAAAATTTTGTTTTTTCCACCAATGATAAAGAACTATTTTGATTAATACATGTTAAAATTTTAATCAATATTATGAAATGATTGATTGACCACAGAAATACGATAACATAAACTTGAGATACAAGGACAGAAAGAATAACCCAAGAAAAAAATCATGTTCTTTTATTCCTTCATTCTTCTAATAAAGTATTAAATACATGTAAGATCTCCTTTTGTAGATCTCAATGTAATTAAATGATGGTGGTTACAAATTTATCATGGTGCTAAAATTTGAGAATAGTTGCATATCACTTCTTAGCACAGGTGGTAGTGCGTCTCCCTTCCATATTAGTGGTGAGATGTTTAAGTCCCACAATGTATGTAGATATCCGGGCTGTACATGTATTGTTTGATCTTGGTGAATTCCGGTAGTCTTATTGTAATACTTAAAAAAAAAAAAAAACTCTTATTTTGGGGTATTTTGGTCTTTCTATCAGTAATCAAAATCAACTTTAACAACAGGGACTTCTAAGTAGATAATTGAATATTTACTCTCTAGATACAATTATGTCAAATTTAAGGGGGATGAGTGTATTTATCCCTAATCAAAAGTGTGTTATTATTCTCCAATATCTTGGCAGCTTCCACTAGGTGTCTGCTGAAGCCAAGTTAGGGTTTATTGTGTCGAGAGGAATTTCTTTTAATCGAGAGAGGTAACATAATAATCTTTAACCTAATTGTTAATAATAATCCAGTTATCAATAGTTAGGATTTCCTATCGAGTCAAAATTAATGATTGCTGAGTACTGACTGGATTCCTATTTGAACTCGTATCTCTCTCTCCTTTTTCATTGCAGATTATATTTCAATTTTTGAGGGGCTGTGAGAGAACAAAGTTTAGGTACGACGCTATATGATTTTCATTTCTGTTTATTATTTTGAGTTTTTATTTTTATTTTTTGCTTTTAATCTAAGATAGTTTGTGCTTTTGTTAATTTCTCTGGTGACCATAATCCATATGGGTTTTCTCCGGTGAGTCGACTCAGTTGAATGTATTGAGTTGTACTAGGTGAATCTTTTTCTTGCTTTAGTTGTCTTCAAGTTGCAAATTAATAGATGTGAATGATTTATTGTTTCCCTGGTTCTTAATGGTTATGGACCTCCATTCAATTATGTCATGCAGAGGAGAGATTGATTATACTGTACCTTATTGAAGTTTGAAATTTTTTTCTATTTCCTTTAACTATGAGATTGTTTAAATTGTGGATTCTATTTTAAGCTCTCTGTGTTTGAATTGTCATGAAAGTGAGATTGATCATATTTTTCTTTTTTTGTTCATCTCTGTTGGGCTTCATGTTGAAGTGGGTCAAAGTGGTTTGCAATATAATTCTATTGCCTACTGTTAATAATATGTTATTCCATGTGTTCGAAGCTGTAGAAGGAATGTTTTGTCAGCCTTTTGCTAGGATAGCTAGTTTGTCAATGTGAATTTTAATTATAGGTATGTGACAGTTATATTTACCATGTTGACTTTGACAGCATGTTCTTGTTTCTTCAACATCGGTGGAATGTATAAAATTTGCTAGAAGATTATTTGATCGAGAAGGCCTTGTAATTTCAAACAAAAATCTGAAACTTTTTATGGGTCTAAATGTTATCAAATGGCTGCTAATAGATATTCTCTAATAGACAAATTTATAACTTTTAGGTGTTTGAATTTAAGGTTCATTAAACATAGATGTTGTGATCTATTGAATTTAAGTTTATCTATGGATTTTATTTTTAATCTTTAGTTGTAGTTTATGTTCAAATTTTAAGTGTATTTTTTTTTGTGTTTAACTGTATTTTGAATTTAAGTGTATTTTTAACTTCCAATGGATGTTAAAATTCAAGTCCAAACCCAAAATTCAATTATATGTTAAAATTCTTATATTTACTATTTAGTGGGTTGAGCAATTGTTTTTAATTGAAACCAGTGGAGGCGGGTCGAGTATGGGTCACCCCGGCCCAAACAGGTATCAGGTATGGGGCATCCCCATCCACCCTGTTGCCATCCTTAGATGTGATGCAGTGGAGAGCTTCAGAATCTGTCAAAACTAATGTTCTTATAATCTAATTGTCAATAATGGCTTTCTTCCTTTTTGGATCAAGGCCTTTGAATGTGATGGATGATTTCTACTATTTCAGATGATGTTCGTTTAACGTGTTTTATAACCAATTAACCGTAACTCTTTTTTTCTTTTTCTTTTTTCTTTTTAAGTTTTGTATTACTGGTGTTAATTGTATTACTCTGTCTGAACCACAATTATGGTCTTGTATTCACTTACTAAATTGCTATGACAGCAAAAGTGGACATTCTTGTTTCAAAGACTTTCTGTCTGTTTCATGGTTTTATATGTGGGGGTGGTAAATATTATGTTGGCAAATAATTATGATAGGCAATCTCATATATGCTAACATTTATTTATTTATTATCCTTGAGTCCAGAGGCCATTGATTCAAGAATGGCGTTGGTTGTAATCTGTGGGCAACCATGCAGTGGAAAGTCGATGGCAGCTCTATGCCTGGCCGAAGCTCTAAAAGAATCGGAATCAAAAGAGACAGTCAGGATAATTGATGAAACTTTCTTTCATCTTGACCGCAACCAGAGCTATGCCAATATGACTGCAGAGAAGAATTTACGTGGAGTGCTGAGGTCTGAAGTTGATAGATCTGTGTCAAAAGATAATATCATCATTGTAGATTCTTTGAACAGCATCAAGGGTTATAGATATGAATTGTGGTGCTTGGCTCGTGCTACCGGAATAAGATACTGTGTGCTATATTGTGATGTGGAAGAAACTCACTGTAGAAAATGGAATGAAGAACGCCAGGAAAAAGGGGAAAAAGGAGAAGTTGCGTACGATGATAAGATATTTGAAGATCTCGTAAGAAGGTTTGAGAAACCAGATAGAAGAAATCGTTGGGATTCACCTTTGTTTGAATTGTGGCCACATAAGAACAGAATAGAGAAATCCTCTGATGCCATTTTGGATGCTGTTTCATATTTGACAAAAAAAGTGGACTCAAAATCACGGGAAGTTAAGATCTTACAGCCAACAATCGCCACTCAAAATACCCGATTCTCAGAGGCAAATTCTCTTTACGAATTGGACAGAGCAACACAAGAGGTGACAAATGCTATTGTGGAAGCTCAATCCAAGGCACTTGGAGGGCCTCTTAATGGGATATCCCTGGGACAGGGTTTACCAAATATCAATATTTCAAGATCAGTTGGGCTGCCGGAGCTACGAAGGCTGCGCAGAACATTTATGAAATTGACGGGGCAAACAAGTTTGAGTGGACGACCGCCTCCCTCCGATGCAGACAGTGCAAAGAGAATGTTTGTCGACTACTTGAACCGGGAGCTAGATACAACTGCTTGATGTTGTGTTTTGGTATTTTGAACTTGATATCGGCTAATCAAAAGGTTTTGTACTAACAAATAATGGAAGCTTTTGTGGTGGTCATATTGTATCAAAAGAAAGTGCAAGTGTAACTTATTTTGCAAACATTTAATCTATATTTTTGATATAAAAAAATTTCCTTTTTATTTCTTCAACTTGTAGATTTTGTTGGACATAGAAATTTGTGACCTTTTCAGGCATTAACAGCTCAAGGTGTGTGTTGACACTTGACACAGTTCATTTTCTATTAACAAATTGAAACCAGTAGAATTCCGCTGCTTAATGGGTCAGATTGATTAGTTAAAAATAATAAATAAGCGTAGAAAAAGAAACTTCACATCTCACAGACACGGTTGTGACTTGTGATGTGACGTGCTGAAAATGCTTGAACCAAAAATAATTGTAGCCTCCATTTGGCAAACTCTATTAAATTATTTAATTAATTAATTAATTAATCCAACTGATTAATGATTATCAAATTAAAGAGGGACGAAATCACAGCCGTCCATCACTACCCACTAAATGAACACCACCTGTCATTCTAGTGAATCCCAATTCCCACATGGGGCATCTACTTTAATTTTATCTTTTTTCAGGCCGGGGTAGCGTAATTGATAGAGCAAGCAAATTTAAAATTGGAAAGTAAAAGTTTACAGCAGCAGATCATAAATTACAATTATTCCCTGTTTAGATTTGTGTTGATTTTTGTCTAAAAGTTAGAGCCTTTTGTTTTAGATCTGATTTTAATTATTATTTTATTTAATAAACCAAAACACAAACCCAAGAACTAGAATCCTAAAAACCTGGACACCACCAAAAAACAGCTCTATCTATTGATGCCAATTTTGAGTTGAATCTCTACTCTTCGACGACACTTTATTTGGTACGCCCTCCAAAACCCTAATCTTGTTTTCATTTTTTTTCCCTTTCTATGTGCTTTTGATCTTATATTTGTGTTGGGTTTTCCTTTTTAAGATCTGGGTTTCTTTTTATTTTATTATAAAAATAGAAAGTTTTGCATTTTGTTTTTGGTTGCCCAAGTAGTGAGTGAAAAGCAAATGAGATTCAGTTCTGTCGTTTATTAATTCTATTCCAATTGATTGCCACGGAATCTAAATTGTTTGATATTGATTTGGTGGATCTTTGACTTTTGTTATTGCAGGTTGATTGGTTAGTTGCTATTGGGGGACAAGTGTTTCTACAATTAGCATTTTTGTGTACAATCAGCATTTCCATTTGAGGAGAATTTGATCTCTTTTAGTGTGATTTAGACTTCTTCCAATTCTACGTTGATCAACTGTTGATCCATAATTGCTTTCGAACTTGGGTGTTCTGATCTCCTTTTCGCACTTTTAGTAGTAATTATGATAGATTGTGATGAACTCACATTGTGATTTTGTTTTTTGGATAACTTGATGTAATTGGAGGACAAGTGTAAAGTACAGTACCTCAATGCTTGTAGGAGTTGTACGGATTCACGGTAACATTTATAGAAGTTTGTGTGTTATGATAGGTTATGGTTTTCGCTGTTCTTGGAGATTCACATTAAAGGGGTTGGCTATTTAGTGGATTTTAAAAAATCATTTAAGGGGGTTGCGCAAATTGGACATGAGAAGCCCCTGGTTAAATAAACTGTCTGTCATTTTTGGCCCTAGAACACCAGTCAGCTTGTTGTTAATATGCCTTATTAGCATTGTTGCACTAATTGCTGTCTTAGGATCATCATCTTCAAATGAGTTGGACTCTGTAACTTCAACTCCAAAATCTGATATATATACAAACTATAGGAGACTAAAGGAGCAAGCTGCAGTTGATTATTTGGAGTTGAGAACTCTCTCCTTGGGAGCTAGCCGGCAAAAGGAGTTCAAACTTTGTGGCAAAGAGAGAGAAATTTTTGTGCCTTGTTACAACGTATCAGCGAATGTTTTGGCTGGGTTTAAAGATGGGGAGGAGTTTGATCGGCATTGTGAATTGTCAAGACTTGGAGAGCAGTGTTTGGTTCGCCCTCCAAAGGATTATAAGATCCCCTTAAGGTGGCCAGCTGGTCGGGATGTGATATGGAGTGGAAATGTGAAGATAACGAAAGACCAATTTCTTTCGTCCGGAAGCATGACCAAAAGGTACCCTTCAATTAATGCTGAAAGTGATTTTGCAGTGGTTCTTGTATTTAATCAATTTCCTTTAGCAACATTTTTGCTCAAACCGATAGGATCCTAGAAACATATGTTCTTATTGGACTTTATGTTGTCTTCTTTGTCAGTTTTGTGAGATATAACAATTTACCTCATTTATAATTTTTCCTAAACTTTATAGGTTGATGTTACTGGAGGAGAATCAAATTGCATTTCATTCTGAGGACGGATTGATCTTTGATGGTGTCAAAGACTATTCTCGCCAGGTTGCCGAGATGATAGGGTTAGGAAGTGACTCTGAATTTCTTCAGGCTGGTGTAAGTTTTTATTGCATCATAGTTATTATGCATAATCATTAACAACGGGGCATCATTCGGTTTTAAAATAGTGTGCATTTTCTGAATAAAAATTTTATTGCCCTTTTTAGTCTAGCAGTTAAAGTTTACAATGGGAATAACAAGGGTGTAGCATAGTCTGCCACAATTTTGTCCTTTTCCCCATATTTTTTTTTGAAAGAGAAATAGAAATCTCTGTTGCATCACAGTTTTGAATCCTCATATGTCAATTACAGGTTCACAATGTATTAGATATTGGTTGTGGATTTGGAAGCTTTGGAGCTCATTTAGTATCATTGAAGCTAATGGCTGTTTGTGTTGCGGCATATGAAGCAACTGGCAGCCAAGTCCAATTGGCTCTGGAGAGAGGTCTTCCTGCTATGATTGGCAACTTCATCTCAAAAAAACTTCCCTATCCATCGTTGTCATTTGACATGGTTCATTGTGCTCAATGCGGTATTATTTGGGACCAAAAAGGTACATGTGATAACACAACAAATTTTGAATTCGTTTGCCTTCCAAGAAGATTAAAAGTAAAAGGATTTTTGTAATTTTCTGATTAAGAGTTTTCTTTTATAATTTATTTAATATTAATCTTTTTTGTTATTCTGGGTATGGAAGTTGAGTAATGTTTCCTTTTGTAAAATACTATAGCTCTGCTTTTTGACTGTTACTGCACAAAACAGATGGGATGTTTCTTATAGAAGTGGACCGGTTACTAAAGCCTGGAGGATACTTTGTTTTAACCTCCCCCTCAAGCAAGCCACAAGGAAGTTCGTCAAGTATGAAGAAGAGAAGCATACTAAAACCTTTGGAAGATTTCTCTGAAAGAATATGTTGGAGTTTCATTGCTCAACAAGACGAGACTTCCATCTGGCAAAAAACTGTGGATACTAATTGCTATGCATCTCGGTGAGATGAAAATGACAACTCTAACATTACTATTATTATTATTTAGACTTCCTTCTCTGTTGGATAAGTTTTAAACTTTAGTAATTTCCACATGCATTCTTATTTATGGTTTTATTTGAAATTTTTTCTTCTCAAATTGTTGCTCGATACAGCAAGTACGCGATACCACTATGCAAAGAAGGGCACGATGCTGTTACGTACTATCAGCCCCTTATGTCATGTATAAGTGGGACAAACAGCAAACGCTGGATTCCAATTCAGAATAGGTCCCCTGGTTCTCAATTAAGCAAAGTTGAGCTTGAAGTTCATGGAAAGTATAGTTTCAAGTTTTTTTTTTTCTCTGAACATTTTGTTTTAGTTGTGTTAGCATGCAGTTTGTTAATTCCTTTAATGCATCTTTCTGCTGTGCTAGTTTATTGATCCACTTTCATCATTGCAGGAGTTCAGCCTGAAGATTTCTTTCAAGACTTACAGGTCTGGAGATCAGCTCTAAGAAACTATTGGTCATTGCTTACGCCCTTAATTTTCTCCGACCATCCTAAGAGGCCAGGCGATGAAGATCCATTACCTCCATTTAACATGATACGGAATGTGATGGACATGAATGCTCACTACGGGGGTCTAAATGCTGCATTTCAAGAGGAAAAAAAATCTGTGTGGGTGATGAATGTTGTACCTGTCAACGCTCGAAATACACTTCCTCTCATACTTGATAAAGGTTTTGCGGGTGTTCTGCATGACTGGTAAGTATTAGTTATGTTATATAAAATATTAAAATCTGTGAAATTTGATGGGGTTAAAATTTGGTTTAAATTGAGGTGATCTAGAAAGTAATCTTGGAGTTAAGGACAAATTAATATAAAAGTTTCAGTTCTTTAGAGGATTTTCTAAATGATTTTTGGAGTTTTGCAGATCAATTTATATATTTTTGAATAGTTTGCTCTGTTTGCAAATAATCTTCTGATTTTAAATCTTTTAAACATTATATAGTTTACCATTTATCAGCAGTTCTTTTTTTTTTCTTCTCTGAATTGATTCCATTATTTACAATTACCTTATGTCAACCGATAACTAGAAGATATACTTGCAATCCTCATAGATAGGAACTCTAGAACATCACGACGGCCGTTGTCAAATAAATCTTTGTTGTACTCGTGTAACTGGGACCATAACATAAGTTTTTAGGCAAGTTTATGTAGTCATTTTGGGAAAGCTTATTATGTTTTGGGGCATTGGGCTTCGTATATATATATTTTATTCTTTTTATTGTTGCCATCTTATTTTTGAATCATGTTAAGAAATAAAATTGCTTGCTCTGAGCTTCAGGGAAATAGAATCATTCATGTGATCATCTCTTGGTGTGCAGGTGTGAACCCTTCCCCACATACCCACGAACATATGACATGCTTCATGCAAACGGGCTCCTCTCACAACTCTCGTCAGAGAGGTGTGATATGATGGAGTTATTTTTAGAGATGGATCGAATTCTACGTCCTGAGGTATTTTTGCTACATTCCCACTATTTCTTTTACCCAATTGCTTATGCATGAAAACTCTTGCTATGCAATACGAAGTTGTTTACTCCCAAGTTTTTTGCGCAAATCTGCTTCCTACACCACCCTTGTCTTATATTCCCATAGATATGATACTTTCTTTAATATTTAAGGCAGTTCTGTCCTAAGTGATCCTTTACCATTTTATTTTGTTTTTGAAAAAAAAAAATCTAAAAGATTTATTTCGCTTGCAAAATTTGTGCTGTTTCAACTGTCATGTACACTCTTTTGTGCCTGCCCACAAAAGTCTCCTTCATGGATGTTTTTTGATGCCACTGTGAAATTGTTAATCTTGACTTTTGGGATTGGTTTTGGTTGCTAGGGATGGGTTGTACTTTCTGATAATTTGGGAGCTATAGAGATGGCACGTGCACTTGCTACCCAGGTACGGTGGGAAGCAAGAGTGATCGACCTTCAGAATGGCAGTGACCAGCGGCTACTTGTTAGTCAAAAACCTTTTGTTAAGAAATGATTGATTTAGCAGCAGGAGGTCTTACCACATAGAAATGTATAATTTTTTTTTTCCAGTTTTTGTAATTCCTCGTATATCACGTCAGGAAGGTGTCGAATTAGGCAATAATGACATTTTTCTACTTGTTATCGTTGCCAGAGTAAAAATTGTCTAGACTGCATTGGCATGTGATGTTATCGATCATTGCCAGAGCACAAATCATCTTAAACTGCATCAGCATGTGATATGCGTGCCCTACTCTCGACAGATTTTATTTCAACAATTGAACATAGGGCACGCAGAAGCTGTAGATTAGAATTGAAAGGAAGTCTTTCGCATAGGCTGCTGCTATTCAACATTTTTTCTTCTTTTTTTCCATTTTTGGTCGATTCGTTTGTAGCAATTCATTCATCCAATTTTTGTTTTGGGTATGATTATTTCTTTATTATTTTGATATTTGGACCGAGTCTCTGTATTTGACAATCACTACTGTGAAGGATAAGAAAAATGGTCATGAAATGTGATAGCTGCAATTGTATTGTAACTCTCTCGCTCTCTGCCATTATGTTATATGTATGTACATGTTAACAGGAAGTAAACACTTGTATGCTCTACACACACAACCCCGCTACAAATAGGTATGTGGCAAAAATCTCCAGCCTGGTGACCTGTCTGTATTCGACTCACCCCGTTGCCATCCCTTCATATTATCTTTGGTTTAAATTACTTGAGAATTACAATTTAAGAACAACACTTGATGACTTGAAGCACCAAATATACACTTCATTGTTGTTTATTCAGAAACTTTCTATCCAACCTAAAGTTCTATTACTAATATCTTGATATACTTCATCGTATAAGTTTTACGAAGTTGACTATTGAAGATGTTCTGATTCCTGTTTTGTGAAGATGAAGCAACATACGCTAGTCTAGTGGACAAATGTGACACCCTTAATCAACTGCAGCAATAATATTGCTAGTGTACATTTGCTCCATATGTTCAATGCTACTAGTCTCAAGAATTGTCCATACATGGGCTCTTCAATGTGCTCAGTCTAATGAGAAAACACAGAATCAAAGACGAGCATTGTTGATTTTGTCAATGTCCGTCTTTTATCTACTCGAGTCTTCTTTCCTTCAGCTTATTAATCAACATTCTGCAAAATAACAATGGATTTGAATGAGCTAAAAGGTCTGTGGACTGTTGGTGCATCATTATCAGAAATATATAAAATTCAAAGAAACAACTCACCAATTCAATTCTTAAAATAAGTAACGAATCCCCTTCCCTTATTTAATGAAATATATCCACAAATTGGGCGTAGAAACTCATCTCATGGATCAACTTCTCTATTTCTTCTTCTTTCTCTAGTAGCCATTTTCTCACCATACCTCTTCAATATATCTGCCAAATCAAACAACCCAACCTCTCTTAATTTTTTACCCACTTCCTCAAACATGACCACTCCTTCCTCATTGGAGTAATAATGCAAAAATTTGTTGTAATCGAATCTCGGAACCTCGACTCCTCTGTCTATCACTCTCTCCACATACTTAGCAGCTTCTAATGACTTCCCTGCCTTGACCAAACCTCCGACAAATATGGTGTCGAAATTCACTAGCGGGTCTGTTCCTTTCCTCCCTCTCTTTCCCAAATGCCCTTGCAGTAACATAACATAGGTGTGCATTGTAGGCTCACAACCTCTCTTTATCATTTCTCTGAACACTTGTGTTGCTTCACTTGCCCTTCTCTGCCTCAAAAGCCCCTTTATCAATCCATGATATACACTAATATCTGGCTTTTCGATCCTATCAACGACGCTATAAGCCTCTCTGAGTCTACCCCTCGCTAAATACCCGTAAATTATGCATGACAATGTCAAATTATCGGGTTGAATCCCTCTCTGAAGCATTTCCTCAAACACCACATAAGCTTGAGAAATTTTGCCTCTTTTACACATCCAATCAATCACTAACCTATAAGTTGAGATACCCAAATCATCCATTCTACTAACTCTCATCATCTGAAAAACTTTCAAAGCCTCATCATACTTATTTTTCTTAAAAAAAGTCTCAATCATTTTATCAACAGCGTCGATACCGGGTTCGAACCCTTGATCAATGATCAAATTCCAAACCTTAGAAGCCTCAATCAAGTCACCCACATCACAAAAACCTTTAATCAACCAACCATAAGTGACCCCATTAGGCTCAATCCATTCTTTCAACTTCAAAACCAAATATTTAGCTTCCTCAACAAGCTTGTTCTCACACAAAGTCTCCATAACCTTATTCAATCTCTCTAAACTATACTCAAACCCACAATTATTCATCACATGGAAAAAATTCACACACTTGTTCAATTCCCTCACCTGGGCCAAAGTCTTCAAAGCGATCCTGAAAGTCTTATCGTTCACCAAACGGCGTCGTCCCATTTCTTGCAAAACCTTCCAGAATAGATCAATGTTTCTTGATTTTCCAATTATGTCCACCATTTTGTTGAAGGTGAGTGTGCTGTGAGGAGGGAAGCTTGGGTGGGCTTTTTCGGTGTAGAGAAAGAAGAGGTGGACGGGACGCCATGAGAGGAGAAATTTGTTGCAGACTTGGAGGAAGAATTCGTGAGTGAGGTTGAAGTTGCAGGAGGAGAGGCTCGAGTGGAGGCGTGACTCGGGAGAGTTTTGTTGTTGGTAGAGGATGGTGCAGATTCGGAGGAGGTGAGCTGGGTTCACTGGGGAGGAGGTTGAGGTTGGTGTAGTGGTGGGGTTGGTGAGTTGGGGTTGAGTTGACTCGGCGGTGGAGGTGGAGGTGGTTAAGAAGTGGGCATGGTGGTTTCGGTGGCTGAGGATGGTGGTTAGGGGTTTAGCGAGGTTTAACCGTCTGATCAGCATTTTGATTTCTTGACAAAGAGAATTGAAATTGGAGAAAACTAATAAAACTGGAAAAATTAACTTAGTACAACTGAAAAAAAATATTAAATATTAGATGGAGATGCAGGGGATCGAACCCTGTACCTCTCGCATGCAAAGCGAGCGCTCTACCATTTGAGCTACATCCCCACTTGATTATGTCGTTCATCAAAGAAATATATAACACGTAACTACGTAGCAATGCAGCATTCTAGCATATATTTTTTTTTTATAGAATCAAGATGCAATATTTTCGGTTCCCTTTTTATTTTAAATTTTAAGAGCCACTTGGATAGTTGCATGACAAATTATAATGGGCAAAATCAAATGTTTGTGGATTTATTCGCATTAAATAACATGTGATGAAATAGTTTGGGTTTGGTTTGATTGGCATTATTCCAACATCATCTACTTTTCTGATTTACTTGTCCATTTTATTCTCTATAGTTGCAAGAGCCAAGAAGAATGCAAAAATAAGTAAAAGACACATCATTCAAATGAGTTCATTTTTCTCACCCAATGTGCATTACCCCATCCTAAAAAGATGACATATATCTATGGAGAGGGTAATTTTGTCCAAACAAATAACAGTGTTTGGACAAAATTACCCCTCCATAGACAGGTGTCAGCTTTCTAGGAGGGTGATACGAATAATTTTAGAAAAGAAGAATAATAGAGGAAGTGAGAAGAAGACATGAGTTTTGTTGATGATATAATGTACGTTTATTGATGTATTGCCTCTGGCTATTTATAGGCCAGTTACAATCAGTACCTCATCAAATGAAATAACAAATAACAGAGTGGGGAGCTATTCTCGCGCCACTAACAATCGTGAGAGCTAATCTCAAGCAACTACTACTAGAGTTAAGGCAACTCTTATTGAAACATAAACAACAATCAGGTGCAAACTTGGTCTTCTCCTGAATGCTAGGCACCCACCATCCATCTGAATAGAATGCTAGGCACCCACCATCCATCTGAATAGGTGCACGTATCATTCCCCTATGCTTAGATTATCCTTGTCCGTAAGGATAAACCGAGGATGCGCTTTAGAAAAACGCCACAGATTTTCCCATGTCGCATCTTCCGCCGGAGCTCCGATCCACTTGACTAGGACCTCAGTTTTGGGACGATATTTTCCCTTTTGAATGATACGACGATCCAAGATACGCTCTGGTGCAGATAGAACTGTCGAGTCACCAGAGATTGGTGGTAGTGTAGGCGTAGCTTGTGGCCTTGGTCCCAAATATTTTCGCAATAAACTGACGTGAAAAACTTCATGGATCTGAGAACCAGAAGTTAACGCAAGACGATATGCCACAGGTCCCACCTTTGCAAGGATCTCATAGGGACCAAAGAAACGTGGTGCCAATTTTAATGAACCGTGAAATGCCACAGAGGTCTGCCGGTAAGGTTGAAGCTTCAAATAAACAAAGTCCCCAACCTGAAATTGAACCTTACGGCGATGTTGGTCCGCCTGAGTCTTCATACGATCACGGGCCAGAGTCAAATTGTGTTTGAGCTCACGCAAAATGGTGGAGCGATCCCGTAAATATTCATCAACAACTTGTACCTTTGTCGTGCCCGGAATATAAGAAAGTAAATTAGGCGGTGGAGTGCCGTACACAGCCTCAAAATGAGTCATTTTCGTAGAGGAATGGAAGGAAGTATTGTAGCTATATTCGGCCCACGGCAGCCACTCTAGCCACTTACGTGGTTGATCCCCCGCAAAGCAACAGAGATATTGTTCGAGAGTGCGGTTGACCACCTCTGTTTGGCCGTCGGTCTGGGGGTGGTAACTCGAGTTCATGTTGAGGATGGTGCCATGTAATTGAAACAAATGTTGCCAAAAAGAACTTACAAATATTTTATCTCTGTCACTTACAATAGATGTAGGGATGCCATGTAATTTGACAATGTATGAGACAAATTATTTTCCTACTGTCTTGGCAGTGAATGGATGCCTTAATGGAACAAAATGGACATATTTGGTAAGTCGGTCGACCACGACCATAATGACAGTATAACCCTTTGAAGGAGGCAACCCTTCAATAAAATCCATTGACACATCTGACCACACCTGCTTTGGGATGGCAAGAGGTTGTAGCAACCCAACTGGGCTCAAACAATCGGTCTTTAACCGTTGACACACGTCACATTCCTGTAAAAATTCTTTGACTGATTTACGTAGGGCAGGCCAAGTGAAGCTAGATTGAATTCGTGCCAAGGTTTTATGATAACCAAAATGCCCACCAACGGAAGAGGAATGACCATCTGCGA
Organism: Dipteronia sinensis; assembly: GCA_033220585.1. NCBI lineage: Eukaryota > Viridiplantae > Streptophyta > Magnoliopsida > Sapindales > Sapindaceae > Dipteronia > Dipteronia sinensis. The sequence goes on along the minus strand of CM065638.1, from coordinate 67,343,402 downwards.
TCACTGCTCGAAGAAGAGGAGAATTTGGGCTCAAGCATATCTTACCATTGCGAAACCAAACCCCATCTCGTTTTACAAGCTGGTGTGTGGGATTCTTAGTAGACAATTGATCATAAAAAGAATCTTGAAGCACCTCAAGTTGCAGTTCTTTCCACCAATCTGCATGTGGCAAAGAGACCGCCAAGAAGTTGAATTCAACCACTCGAGATAATGCGTCCGCCCCCTGATTTTCTGGTCCCCGTTTATATTCAATGACGTAGTCATAACCGAGTAGTTTTGGCAACCAACGAGCCTGAGCGGGAGTGGTGATACGCTGTTCCATTAGATATTTGAGACTTTTCTGATCCGTCTTAACTGTAAAAGGTCGACCAAGCAGGTATGGCCGCCATTTGCGGATGGCTTTCACAATAGCGAGCATTTCCTTTTCATACGTCGACAAAACAAGAGCTGTGCCTTTTAATGCCTCGCTGAAGAATGCAATAGGCTGGCCTTGCTGAGATAAAATTGCTCCAATACCGATGCCGCAAGCATCGCATTCCACCACAAAACGTTGGGTAAAGTCAGGAAGTCGCAAAACTGGTGGTGATGACAATGCTTCCTTCAATTGTCTGAATGCGTCTGCTGCCTCAAGAGACCAAGTGAACCCATCTTTGGTCAATAGGCGGTGTAATGGGGCTGCAATGCTACCGAAACCTTTGATGAACTTACGATAATATCTAGCTAGGCCCAAGAAGCCTCGGACGCATTTGGCAGTTGTTGGTTTTGGCCAATCATTGATAGCTTGGATCTTGGCTGGGTCTACTGACACACCTTTTTCTGAGATAATATGGCCCAAGTAATCCACTTGGAGGACACCAAACCTGCATTTTGATTCTTTGGCTGACAAACAGTTAGCAACTAGGAAGTGTTTTTCTGTGCTGGCGGGGGTCCTAACAACCCAGGGGAGCTGTGAGAAATCAACCTTGGCTGTGCGCCATTGACAGGGGATCGATAGGGACTGGTCCCTTTTCGCTGCAAGGTGTTGCGTTCTTCGACCAATCTGGCGACGCCGATGGCTTCCGCAAGTGATCGAGGCTGTTTGATCTTGACGTCCAGTCGAATTTCATCACGTAGTCTGGCGATGAAGCATCCTACCAGGAAGGGTTCGGGTAACCCATCCACACGGTGTGAGAGTTTTTCGAAGGCCTCTTGATAAGTGGTGACAGTTGAAGTTTGTTTGAGTCTGGTGAGCACTTCAGAGGGATCTTCGTAGTCCGTTGGACCTAAGCGGAGGAGAATGGCCTTGGTGAACTCCTCCCAAGTTTGAGGACCTTTGTACTTCATGAACCACCGATGCCATTGGAGGGCGATTTCCTCTAAATGGAACGATGCTAGTTGAACTTGCTGTTGCGGAATGATTCTCTTGAATTCGAAGTACTGTTCTCATTTGTATATCCATCTGTGGGGGTCTTCACCCTTGAATTTGGGAAATAATAATTTGAGTTGTGTTTGGTTGGGTACGTTGGTTTGTGTGATGGTTTGGTTCTGAGATGTTTCGCCTTGTGCAAACGAGTTGATTTCGATGGTAGGGTGTGTTTGTGGAATGGTTGGCTGGTTTTGTTATAACCGTAACGCCTGTAATTCGCTGAGAATTTGGTCGAAATGGGATTCGTGGTTGGCGAGTATTTCATTGAATTCAGTGCGGAATTCTGCATTCGACTTGCCACGGGTGTCCATGGATTAACCTGGCTCTGATACCACTGATACGAATAATTTTAGAAAAGAAGAATAATAGAGGAAGTGAGAAGAAGGCAGGAGTTTTGTTGATGATATAATGTACGTTTATTGATGTATTGCCTCTGGCTATTTATAGGCCAGTTACAATCAGTACCTCATCAAATGAAATAACAAATAACATAGTGGGGAGCTATTCTCGCACCACTAACAATCGTGAGAGCTAATCTCAAGCAACTACTACTAGAGTTAAGGCAACTCTTATTGAAACATAAACAACAATCAGGTGCAGACTTGGTCTTCTCCTGAATGCTAGGCACCCACCATCCATCTGAATAGAATGCTAGGCACCCACCATCCATCTGAATAGGTGCATGTATCAGAGGGGTAATGCTCCTCCCTTAAAAGCGGGTGAGTAAAGTTTTCATTTTCATGTTATATATAATAATAATTTTGATATAATAACTAACCTGTAAATAATAATGTATTTGTGTAAGGTAAAAATATTTTAAGAAAAAAATCAAAATTAGATAATATGAGGTTGGCTCAGTGATATGTCTCTCACAGCTACATCAAGAAGTTGTGGGTTCAAGACTTTCCCCTATCCTAAAACCTCGAATTATTGTAGTATTTAAAAAAAAATCCAACTAATGTTTGATAACCCAAAAAATTAGTCTAAAAATCAATCCAAATGATATGATAAGTGATTTTTTCATTGAGCACATCATCAAATCTCATGATTTATGTTGTGTAGTATTATTACTCATAAAATAAGAAAAAAACGGTTGAATAATGGAGGAATAATTAATATTGCAAAAAAAAAAATGGAATGAAGGAATAACAAGAGACAATTCCAAAACAGCCCTTCCGACATAAGGGATTGAACAAATCTAACATTAAGAATAATTATTTAAAAAAATATATACAAAAATTGAGGATGCAATAATTAAGGGAAAATTCCTCAAAAAGTAAAAAGAAAAAAAAAAAGCGAATAGCGCGCTCTAGTTGAAAACAAACCTTGCAAAACAAACGGTCGAGATCCGGTCTTGGTTCCCCAAAAAGTTGCTCGATCTTTAACACCTTCTCCCTACTATATAAATACCCCTCCCTTTCCTCGACTTCTCATTTCACCCTCCTTTTAACGCACAACTAACTTTTACTACTTCTTTTCAAATTCTCTCTTTTTAATTTTTTTTAATTTTTTATTATTATTATTGTTGTTGATTTTTTAGTGTTCTGATTATCTGATCTCTCTCGAGTAACAATGTCGACGACGGAGAAGGAGAGAGAGACTCATGTTTACATGGCCAAGCTCGCCGAACAGGCTGAGAGATATGAAGGTCTCATTTTCTTTTCTTTTTGAGTTTTTTCAAAAAAAAAAATATTTTCGTTTTTGAAATGGATCGGTTGTCTTATGTTTCGGCATTGTCAATTTGATTTGATTTTCTTATATTTCTGTTTAAAATGTGGACTTTGTTTCTGCTTTTATACGGTTGTTTACTTCGTGTTAGATTTACCTATGTGAATTGCGATTTTTGATGGATATATTGACTATGTTTAATTTGTTGAGATTCGTCAAATTATGTTGTAAAAATGTTGGATTCACGGTAATATTGATGGAAATGAAACGAAATCGCATAATTACAGTTCTAGTTTTTTTTTTTTTTTTTTTGTGACTAATGCAACCAGTAATATCAATGCGGGCTCAGGATTTATATTGCCAATGTGTGTAGTTATTTATAAGTATAATGAATTTACCTATGTGAATTGCGATTTTTGATGGATAAATTGATTGTGATTAATTTGTTGAGATTCATCGAATTACATATGTTGTAGAAATGTTGGATTCACGGCAATTTGATGGAAATGAAATGAAACCGCATAATTACAGTTGTAACATTTTTTTTATGTTACCAGTACTGTCAATGCAGACTCAGGATTTATATTGCCAATGTGTGTAGTTATTTATAGTTTTAATGAATATAGGGACCTTTAATCCGATTTTCAAAAGTTTGTTCATCATTTGCTTTTTGCCGTTATTGGATTGTCAATTAATGGCCTTTGATGTTTGGGAAGAAAATTAGGGACCACTCACAATGGATTATGGTTTTTCATTTCTCTGAAGAATACTGCTTATTCGGTTTGTTATACAGAAATGGTCGATTGTATGAAAAAAGTTGCAAGACTTGATTGTGAGATGACGGTAGAGGAGAGGAACCTTCTCTCTGTAGGGTACAAAAATGTCATTGGTGCCCGGAGAGCTTCATGGCGCATTATGTCTTCAATTGAACAGAAGGAAGAGTCTAAAGGAAATGAGCACAACGTGAAACTAATCAAGGGTTACCGCCAGCAAGTAGAGGAGGAGCTCTCCAAGATCTGTGGTGACATTTTGACTATTATAGACGAGCACCTGATCCCTTCTTCTACTTCCGGAGAGGCCACTGTTTTCTATTACAAGATGTGAGTCTTGCTGCCCTAAAGATAGGATATTTTGGTGATTAGTTATTATAGTTTTATGCCTGTTATTTTATCTATGCCCGTGATGTTTATGTTTGTTGATTTGTACTTGGATGGTAATAATTCTACATTTTATTCTAAAAGTTTTGAACTTTTTTATTGCCATGTGTGAATTCAGGAAAGGTGACTACTTCCGGTATCTTGCTGAGTTCAAGACAGACCAGGAAAGAAAAGAGGCAGCTGAGCAGTCATTGAAGGGTTATGAGGCATGTTCATTTGACATCTATGTGCTAAATTCATATTCATCTAGCACACTTACTTTTGTCATCGCTTGATGTTCTATCTTGTTGTGTTTCGTATCCTTATAGGCTGCTTCTGCTTCTGCAAGCAAAGATCTTCCTTCAACCCACCCAATCCGTCTTGGCCTTGCTCTTAACTTCTCTGTATTCTACTATGAGATAATGAACTCTCCTGAAAGGTGTTAATTTGTATCTATTGTAATCCGTTTAAAGCTATTAAATTCATTTCGTTCTAGTTTTACTTGACCTTTGGATGACTTATTATATTTTTAAAACTTGCAGAGCCTGCCATTTGGCTAAACAAGCTTTTGATGAGGCGATTGCAGAGTTGGACACCTTAAGTGAGGAATCATACAAGGATAGCACCCTGATCATGCAGCTGTTGAGAGATAACCTCACTCTTTGGACTTCTGATTTGCCTGAAGATGGAGGTAATTATACATTGTAGATTGAAGTTAAAAAGTTTAATTTTCTGGGTTGCACAGTTACGGAAGGAGAGAGCGAATTTCAATTTATGTATAGAAACATTATCTTGGAGGGTATTTAAGACATGAAATGATCAATGCAGGTGAAGAGAACTTCAAAGCCAATGAATCCAAGCCTGCCGAAACTGAGGTAGGTTCCTGTTTAGTTCTTCTTATTAAACCAACAAATACTTTTTCCGTTGCTACCTACTCAAGTTGCAATCTGTTTTGCAGCAAAACTGATGGGAAGCTGCACATGGCAATTGGAAGTCTTAACTACTTTTCAAAAGTGACCTGTTTCTACAAGGGGATGGGATACAACAATGTAGCCATTTTATGATGCTACCTACCCTTTTTGAGTCCAACAAAAGCTAGATGATAAAATCAATCAATTGTTCTATCTTCTTCTTTTTTTTTTTTTTTTAAATTTATTTCCTTTTGTTTGATGTTATTGCATACAAACTTGTCAAGTTGTCGGGATCTTTTTTTTTTTTTTTTCTACTATCCTACTTCATATATTGTATTACATTGCTTTGCTCCATGATCTCCTTTATGACATTGCTTTATCGACTGGCTGTACACGGTTCTACAAGTTGATGTGTGGGGCTTTATGTTGCTTTAGATAAGAAGTTTAATTTATACTTGTCTCTTTATGTAGAGACATGGATCCTACCATTTATAAGACATTTATTCTTATGTAGGTTCTTGGCCTGCATGAAGATCAGGAAGATTAATAATTTGCAAATGAAAGTGAAATTCATTCATGGAGATTGCAATTGCTTAAGGTTTGAGAAATGCAACTTGCAGCTTTGAATTAGAATTGATGTTGGTTAATCTAATATTACTTGTAATTCGACTGGACTATAATTGCATCCCTCCGCCCCACTTTGAAAAGGTAAACATAGTATAGAAGAACTAAGTCATGTACAAGTATTGTGCAAACATCATCTCACTATGGCATAACTCATACCACGTAATATGATGTGAATAGATCGGGGAAGATCTCTAATTAATCATGCCTGTGTTTTGTTAGTTACATACAATAGTTGAAATTAAATTGATAAATTATGACATTGACAGATAGTTATCCATATTATCTTAATTCAGGATATCTTGTTTGGAAAAGAGTAAGATATTTGAACCTACCATTTTTCATCCCATACAACAAACCCTTTCACCTTTTTAGTTCCAAAGTAATATCTCTCGCTGGCTATTCACATGAACCTGATCATCTTTCCAGGGATTTCAAAAACCAAACCACAATGACAAGGCTTGATATATAATTATATATACCTTTGTTTGATGGGAGTTAATTTCTCTCACCCACACAGGCTGCATGATGTGTTTCAAAAAGTTTTGAAAACAGCAATGGAATCCATCTATACAGAAACATAAATATTCATTCAAACCATGGCTCTTATCTACTTACATTCATGATCTTATTTTACCAATAAAAAGGAAGGCCCTGTAAGAGCAAAACTTCCAAAAGAATCTCATCAAATTCTAATGCAACACTGATCTCCTAGGACCTCGAGTTCTATCACATTCTTTAATATGAACAAGAAATATGATCAAGACCAGGACCATCACATAGGATAGGTTGCAGTAACAACTCAAAAATAAATATGTGCATGTCCATATTGCCAACTATATTTCTTCCTTCACAAAATAACTTTGAGGCAAGCTGAAATCTTCCTCATGATTCAGGATTTCCATCTCCTCGTCATCAGGTTTCTGAATTTAGAAAAAATAAGGAAGGTCAACACATACACTTACAGTTTATTGAAAAACAAATATGTAAGTCATGATTCATGAAAATGAAAGCAGAAATACAGACACATAAAATTAGCCTTTTTTGTAAACTAGTTATCAAAGAATTTTGGAATCGATACTAATCACTTGATGGCCTTAAAAGATATCAATTCTAACCATTTATATTTTCCACTGAGACAAAATTTTCTAATTTCTGTTTCTAAATGTACTTGCTCCTGCCACCATACACCTCTTCAGTTTTTCAAACTGAATTTCAAATTTCATCCCTTCTCAATTTTGTTGTTTTCATTTTTTTTTTCTTTTTTCTATTCTATTGTTTGAAATATTTACATACAACTTCTTCAAGAAACAGGAATCAATATCAAATACAACACCTTTATCCCCTCAGACCACCCTTACCAAGTATGAGACCACAGTATATTTTCTTCATATGTGCTAAAAATTTCAAGTTACCATTGCTATTCTTTCCACTCTAATGTCCTAGCATGAGTCTTACTGTTTTTGAACATCTAACTGGATACCTAATCTAGTAATGCATATATGCATAGGTATCCAAAACCTGAGAATTTTTTCTTATTACACCAAAATAACCTATGTTTGTAATATGTGAACTGAACATCCTTGTATTAAGTGATTAAATAAAGTAACAATTAGTTCACAGATGGAGTTATCCATTTATAAGGGTATTGAAACAACGAACAGATCTTTCTTGACAAAATGTCCATTATGCAGTAAATTATCAATAGAAATAAGTTCAGTCTATTCTTATAGCATTTAAAATTAATATTCCATTATTTAGTAAAAGAGAAAGAAAGAAACATATCATGAAATATCAAACAGATACCAGCACTTCTAAGTTGTAGAACCGATCCAACAATTGCAAAACCTCATCTGAAGAAAAGTTTCGGTCAAATCTGTGACAAAGAGTTAGCAAGGAGTAAGAAGTAAGGAAAACTGAACAGCTGCCAAAATATTATCTCTAAAAACTTGGCAGGTAAGAACGAGACATAAATGTGAAGCACATCAAACCTTCGGCGCATAAATTCCATTAGACCATAAAGGACAAAGTGACGATGTATACCTGCTAGAAAACAATTTCTTGAGAGATTATGCATTCATAAAAAGATTGATAGCACAAACAGATATAGAAGTTGATACATCTTAGTTTTCTTGTGATAATTAAGCATTTGCTGCTAGATGCAACCTTTATTTACTGAATAAAATCCATTAGCATCTTTTGGAGAGAATTAATGCTGATTGGTTCCCATTGACATAAAGTTTGTCGTCAGATTATAACTTTTTTTTTTTAAGTTGTAGAGATAGTTGGCAAAGTTGTATTATGATCCTCAATCCAGTAAAAAGAAATGGAAACACAAACTTGAGTTTTCAGCCAATACCAAGTGATATAAGTTTACTGGGAGTAGTAAATGAATTCTGCTATAATTTTTTCATATAATCAATCCAAGACTGCATCCAAGGAAGGGAAATTGTTCATAGCTTGAGATTTAGCTAATTTTCCAAAAATACATCAATTATAGTTTACACCAGTCATCATGACACATGAGAAATATAAAGAAAATCAGTCATACACATTTATCTACCATTTTGGACTCAAAGAAAAGAACATATTAATAAGCAAGCTTCAGATTACCCAATTCCATTTACAATTTTCAAAAAATTCATTCAAAAGTATCATTTTTACTAACAAAAGGGAATGCCACAAACTAGAGGAAATAAAACATATTATCATTCACGTTTTCTTCATCAAATTCACAAATGAAAGTGAGAAAGAAAATAACAACAATGTACATAGACTCATAGAGAAAACATAAATCAAACTGGGGAAGTCAATTGAACCTGCCTCGTAGTTTGACAGGAGGATAAATTTCAAGAGCTTCTAAGAGTCTGAGCTCCAAGTCAACCTGTGATTGCTCCTAATTAAACATTAAAAAACAAACATATCAGAAGAAATTGAAAACGTGCACATAAAATATCCACAATATACATATTTTTTTTATGGAGACCTTGGGGAGAGAAGAAGCAGAGGAAGGAGGAGCCTTGCATGGAGAGTGTACGGACATGCCGTCTTGTTCGTCTTCTTTGTCTTTGTCTCTGCCACCGCCAGCCTCCGTGTCGGTTCGCGCTTGCTTAGCCATCGAAAACGACGCAGTTTTAGGTGCCGTGAAATGGTTGAGATTAGAATGGAAAGGTAATTTCCGTTTCTGTTGGCTAGGGTTTTACCAATCTCAGTATCATCCAAAGAGAATTTCAAACAGAGTAGAACCGTGAGAGTGACTAGTGAGTCATGTTTTGGGCCTACTCAAACAACTTGGGCTCACACACTAAATTTATATATTTTCAAAACTTCAATATTATTCTTGAATTAAATTATTAATAATTTAATCAACAAAATTATTATTTTTTTTACTATTTTAATTTTTCGAATTATTTACTAATTAAACTAAATGATACAAACAATTTGGGAATAGAAAAGAAGTGTAGCAAGGAGAAGAACAGAGGAAATAGAGTTATTTGTAATTGGTCGTATCTTATTCAAATATTCCATATTACATGCACAAAGGAAATAGTTACTACTTTTCAGCAACATTTCTAGTCTTCTACAAAACCTATCTATTATAGAAACATAATGAAAACCAAGGCTTCAGCTTAAGTAACTCTAATAACCATCTAATGTTGCCCATGACTCAGTCTTCCACACTTTGCCTATCACCAATGCATGACTTTAATGAAGTCCCACGTACCACGAATGTAGAGACGTAGAGGTAGCCCATGCACTACCCCTACCCCCACCCCCACCCCTACCCCCTAAAAGAATCATTATCCTCAAGGATGAAGCCAGGGTACGTCTTAGAGAAACGCCATAGGTTTTTCCAAGTTGCGTCCTCGGTTGGAGCTCCAACCCATTTGATGAGAATCTCGGTTTTTGGCCGATAAGCACCCTTTCGAATGACTTGACGATCCAAGATAACTTCAGGTTGAGGAAGGGTGGTAGTAGTATCTGAAATTGGCAGAACCTGGGAAGTGAACGCATGTGGCGTTGGACCCAAATGCTGCATCAATAAACTGACATGGAATACATCATGAATTTGTGATCCTAGAGGTAGCGCGAGGCGATAAGCAACTGGTCCAATTTTCTCAAGAACTTTAAATGGGCCAAAAAATGGGGTGCAAGTATTAGGGAGCTGTGAAACGCCACCGAAGTTCCCCCGCTAAAAAATTGACCTCCCTCTGATGTTGATCCGTTTAACTCTTCATACGGTTGCGAGCAAGTAGTACGTTGTGACACAATTCTTGTAGGATGGAGTCTCGATCACGCAGATATTCATCAACATCTTGGACTCATGTGATGTTAGGAATGTAGGAAAGCAAGCTAGGAGGCGGAATGCCATATACAGCCTTAAAATGGGATAATTTTATAAAGGAATGAACTGATGTATTGTAGTTGAATTCTACCTATAGTAGTTACTCAAGCCACTTCCATGGTTGATCTCCCGTGAGCAATGAAGGTACTATTTGAGAGTCCTATTGACCACTTCTGTTTGTCCGTCAGATTGTGGGTGTTAACTAGAGCTCATGTTAAGAGTAGTGCCCTGTAATTGAAACAATGTATACCAAAATGAGTTGATAAGTACTTTGTCACGATTATACATGATTGACGTAGGAATGCCATTTAGTCGAACGATGTTTGCCACGAAAGCCTTGGCCACAGACAGTGCGGTGTAAGTGTGTCGTAGTGCAAAGAAGTGCCCATACTTTGAAAGTCAATCAACAACCACCGTGATCACAGTGTGCCCCTGTAAGGAAGGTAATCCTTTCATAAAATCCATGGAGATTTCTGTCCAGATTTTTTTTTGGAATGTCAAGTGGTTGAAGAAGATCGGTAGAACTGAGCCAGTTCATCTTGAATCGTTGGCAGATATCACACCCTTGTAAATATTCTCTAACTGTGTGATGCATATTTGGCCACTCGAAGTTGGTGCAGATCCGACCAAAGGTTTTGTGGTACCCAAAATTCCCGCCTACAGAGGATGAATGGCCATCTAAAACTACTGCAGGAATTAGAGTTGAGGTGGGACTAAAATAAAATCTACCATTTTGGAACCAGACTTCATCCCCGTTGAAGGAATTGGTGCCTCGTCTTTGAAGAGGCCTTACTCGACAAACAATCATAAAAATAGTCATGTTCAACGTCACGTTGAAGAGCAGCCCACCAATCCACATGTGGTAAAGAAATCGCTACAAATTTAAACTTATCCACGCGTGACAAAGAAGCATCAGTGCGCTGATTTTCTTGGCCTCTCTTATACTCGATTTCGTACTCGTATCCAAGAAGTTTTGATAGCCAACGAGCTTTAAGCAATTGTTGTGATTCTTTGTTCTAGCAGGAACTTTAAGCATTTCTGGTCTGTTCGCACGGTGAATGGTCGACCTAGTAGGTACGGGCGCCATTTACGGATTATTTTGACGATGGCAAGTATCTCCTTCTCGTAGGCGGATAGAGTTAGGGTGAAACCTTTCAATGCTTCGATGTAGAAGGCCATCGGTTTCCTTTGTTGAGTGAGAATTCTCTAATCCCCTTCCCACATGCGTCATATTCCACGACGAAACACTAAGTAAAATCCAGCAATCTCAGTGAGAGGTGAGGTAAGGGCCTGCTTAAATTGGTTGAAGGTAGTCACGACTTCTGAATTCCACGAGACCCTATCTTTGTTAAAAGACGAGTCAGAGGTGCAGCAATAATGTCAAAACCGCCTATGAATTTTCTATAATAGCCCGTTAATCCAAGGAAACAACGTACCCCTTTTGCTGTTTTCGAAACCGGCCAGTCACTGAATGCTTGGATTTTTGCAAGGTCTATTGCGACACCACTTTTGGAGATAATATGGCTCAAGTAATCCACATGTGTAACACCAAATTGACATTTCGATTTCTTGGCAAATAAACAGTTAACGGACTAAAATCATTGAAACTGTACACAAGTGTAAGAGGTGATCCTCCCAAGTCCAGCAATAAACCAATATGTCATAAAAAAAGAGAATGAAATTTTAGAGATGTAGACGAAACAAATCATTCATAAGACTCTAAAAGTTCGTTGGGGCGTTTGTGAGCCCGAAAGACATTACAATAATTTATAGTTGCCCTCGTGTATTCGAAAAGTTGTTTTATGGATGTCACCTTCTTTGACATCCTGACCTCAAATGGAGTTTGGAGTAGTACCTGGCTCCGTGGAGCTCATCTAGTAATTCATCGATGATCGGTATAAGATATTTATCATTTACTGTGATATTATTCACGACCATGTAGTCTACATGAAATTGCCAAGTCTCATCTATTTGTTTTAACCAGTAGAACCGGTGATGAAAACGGATTGTCACTCAGACTAATTAATCTCGAATTCAGGAATTCCTTGACTATCTTCTCAATTTCGGTCTTCCGGTAATACATGTACCGATATAGTCTCATGCTGGCAGGTCCGTTGTTGGGTTGTAGGGGGAATCTGGTGATCGTGACTTCTTTGTGGTGGTTAATTTGTAGGCGGGTCGAAGACATGCTGATAATTTGTGAGAAGGTTTGAGAGGTCAATGGGTGATGCACTAGAATTCCAATTATCTCTGATAGAAACAATCTGTAAGAACAACTTCGTGCCTTGTTATGTTGACACTTCTTGTCCATTAAGGCTGTTAGTCTATACCGCTCGAGTCATCTAAAAATGTGGGAAGTGCCTCATTTGTTAAAAGACATCGTCAATTTTCTATAGTCCATATCGATAGGGCCTAAGGATCCAAGCCATTGAACCCTCCAAGACCACCTAACATGTCGCCACTGGAAGAATATAGAAATCAGCTTTGATGAGGTACCTTTGGATGTGTAGGGGAATAGCCAAGCATTTTCCAACACATACAATAGTCTCTTGTTGGCCACCATAACATGAAATTTTTTATCTTGATCCACTAGAAGTCTGTATTGTGAGACAGAAGACTGATCATCAAAGTTGTGTGTATTGTCGTTGTGGATCAGAATTGTGACATTCTTGCCTTTCAATCGCTCTAGCATTTGAATCATTTGTGAATGCTCTGTACTTGTAATTGTTGGAATATTTTCAAATAAATTGAATTAGAATGGAAAGACATAACTTTCCAGAAGTTGTTGACGAAAAGTCACAAATTTTCACTTTGGTGTATATGTGTCTTATTGAGTGAAAAGACACAACTTTATTCTTAAAGGTTGTATCATTTCGTGAATGGGTGCAAAGCAACAAAGGTTGTATTGTTTCATGAATGGGTGCAAAGCAACAAATGTTGCATTGTTTAACGAATGGGTGCAAACCACTCTTTAAAATGCTCATTCCTACACCATTTCAAAAAGACCAGAATTTGGCTAACTCTGCCACTGATATTTCCTATCCATTTTCTCTCATTTATTAAAACCATGTTCTTACTTGTTTTCTTGCATTAAAGTTACCGATATTCTATCAGCTGCTCAATGATAGAATTTCGTTTCTTGGCAAGCCTGCAAACTTCAAAGGTGTTTTCGGTCTAATATCGTTAGTGCACAACGACGTTAGACACCGATGCTTCAATGTATCTTGGAGGCATATTTGCAAAACCCGGTGCAACACCCTGATTGGTTAGGGGCAAATTGTGTGTTAAGGAAAGCGTCAATAATGACGTGCCTTGTAGCACACAATTTCTATTTTTATAGGTTGCAGCAATATTATGTTCGATACAAGTTATATAGTTCGAAGAAATTTTTGGTTCAATTCAACAACTTTCGATGTAAGGTACATATATTCTGAACTTTTCTCCAACAATCTTAAGACACTATTTATATGATACGTGATTTTGTATCTTCAAAAGTTTGCAAATTGTTTTGTTTCATTGGAACTTGAATAATATCGAACAAAGTTTTGATGAAAAAAATACAGGAAACTTTATGTATAAGTGCACATAGACCATTAGAACATGCATTATAAGCAAGTAGAGGTCACCAATTAAGCATTGTAAACTCCCAATTTTCAAACACCCTCTATTTTATATCAAGTTTCAAAACATGAACTAGCAAATGATTGCATTGAATGATATCCAAATTGACATAAAACCGGTTTGACCTAAACTTATTTGAGTTTGATCAAAATTCAATTCTTGGGTCAAACGGATATGTAGACTTTAGTGTAATTTGACATTCCACGGTATTTAGACTAGTTTAATGCATTGCTAAGATCTAAATTGGGAGAATGCAACTGTGAGTTAAACAGTAAAATACTCTAGGTTACTTTGTAATTTGACAATGTTTTAATTATTATTTTCATTTTATTTGGCATTATTACATGCACATGCATAGTTTATTTGTTGTTTTGCACTATTTAAAAAATAATGCAAATTGATAACATTAAATAGGAAATGTATGTGATTCTAAGATTAAAATCTTTGAAGTAAAATTAAAATAAAATGCATACAGTGAATAATATGAAGAAGATAGAGTAAGTAAATTGTTTTATTTGTTTTAATTTTATTTGGCAATACATGCAAATTTTATTTGTTATTTTTCCACTGATTTTACCCACATGACTAGTAAAGTGCAAATATATTACATAAATAAATAAAATGCATGTCATTCTAAGTTTGAACACAGTAATTATAGAAGTTGACAGTGACTAAGCCTAACATATAATTTACTGGGATTAATATTTTCATGGAATCTAGATATGTTATTTTATGAAAGTAGATTCATTGCAATGCATAAACTATATTTATTGTATATACATTTGTGCGAAAATGACTTTAATTAAAGTAAATGAAGTGCCAACCAAATATCCTCCTTATACGGAGAGGTAAATGGGTAAGGAAAAGGAAAAACCTTTCGACCCTGGTATTATTGTGTATCTAGTAAAATAAACTAGAAATATACATGTGAGACAAATTATAATCTCAAGTTAGATTCCCTCACCTATGAGGAAGGAATGAAATAATGAATTTTGAATTCATGAATCTAAGAAAATGTATGGATATATAATAGATTCGATGCAAATATATGCAATTCTATGTCTTTATGTGAATGACATGTTATATTAGAATTAGTGAGAAGTAAGAACTCACTAAATTATTATTGTCATGTGAAAGATATGATCATATATGTGGCTTGTGTATGTGATTTTAGGTATTGAAATTATCAAAATGATAATGGTCAAGTGTTTACCCAATCACACTAAGAATGAAGTACATTCATATACATTGCAAGTAGACATTACATAGGTTATACTCATTGTATCTTATGTATATCATGATATACACTAGCCATGATAATATTTTATCATATAAAGGAAAAATGTGTATACATGTTATCTTAGTCATCCACACAAAGAGTAGTGTATAGGATTTTAAGTATCAAACTAATATATACTATCAATTTTGATAAACATATTTTGGTTATCATTTAGTATTAGAAGGATTTAAAGATGCCATTTGAATCAACAGACAAAAATGATCAATTAACCAAAGTGGGTGGATTTCTCATATTTGGTGGATGAACTATTTTTGAATTCAAGGAAGCATGCTTGTATAGCATATTCACCATGATTGATGAAATTTTAATGGCATCATGGAGAGACCGTGATGGGAAAAACCAATGTCTTATAAATTATCAATTGTGATAATGATACAGCTTTGTAAAAGTATGTAGCTAGATATATAATGGTGAGTGTAGGCATATTGGCTTAAGAGATAATTATGTGACACAATTGCTTATAAATGGTGCACTTACCATAGATTTTGTGAACTATTGCCAAAATCCGGCAAATCCTTTTAAAGAAAGTCTTGCAAGCAATTTAATACTTAAAACTTTAAGAGGAGTGGGACTGAAGCCATCATTTAAATATCACCAATGATGAAACCTCAGCCCAACACTTGAAACATCAAGATCTTGGGTTCAATATGCAAAGTACATCATAAGTTGTGATTGCAGTCACTATAATATTTTATATATGCGTCCCAAAAGTGAAAGTGCTTGGTACTTGTATGTACTGGTAAGGCTAAGCTTTTTAGCTTTTAATAGATTAATAATAGGTTTTCTGTTGGAATGCTTTTACATGGACATTTTTGATAATGCCTACCTATATGGGTGTCGGGATGGTTTCGTCCTCTACGTAACTTGGATGGTTACTAAAGCTCTCATAAAAAAACAAAATATAAATGCAAGGCCAATCCACGTCAACGAATATGAACACTTGAGATAAAGAAATATTATGTGTGAGATGTGTCCGGTTAATCTTATAAGTTCACTAGTTCAAAGCTTGTCTACAATGTAACATGACTAACTTTGATGTGTTTTCACTAAATGAAGTTTCAAGTCTAAAAGACACCTTCATTTATGCATAAGATTTCTAGACATGTGCAAGACATTTTCAAATTGCATTTAAATTGAAAATGGTGGGGGATTGTTGAAACATTTTCAAATAAATTGAATTAGAATGGAAAGACACAACTTTCCAGAAGTTGTTGACGATAAGTCATAAATTTTCACTTTGGTGTATATGTGTCTTATTGAGTGAAAAGACACAACTTTATGTTTACAGGTTGCATCATTTCATGAATGGGTGCAAAACAAAAAAGGTTGTATTGTTTCATGAATGGGTGCAAAGCAACAAAGATTGCATTATTTAATGAATGGGTGCAAACCACTTTATAAAATGCCCATTCATACACCATTTGAAAAAAAAAATAGAATTTGACTAACTTAGAGAGTTAAGCCACTGACATCTCCTATCAATTTTCTCTTATTTATTAAAACCATGTTCTTACATTGTGTTATCCGAAAAATTGAGTGTTGACTTATGGATAACACTTAGACCAGATAGAGCGGTATTCCATGGTCGGAGGAGCCCGGGTGTGGACTAACGAGCTGGGCCACGGTTCAAGGCGTGATAAAGATACCGAGTTAGATGTGAGCAGCGAGACCGCTGGTCGTATAAGACTGGGCGATTCCAATGGTTAGCCTGGACTAGTTCCCAGGAATATGGTGCCGGCCGTGACAAGAAATGGTCACGACACAAACAAGACAATGCTAGCAAAGTATCAAGTCATACGAGAGTGAATAGCCCATGATTCTCATTCGTACATATACACATATGGGTTACAACTTTGGTTGGTGAACTATACGTTTCCTTCTCTTTCCTTTTCTCTCACAATAGGGGTTTCGACAGAGGAATCTAGTCGTTCGGTAGTAGAAAATTACTTGAAACTAGATGTTCTATTGTAGACAAATGTCATTTCTTTCCCTTTAAGAGTCCAACCCTAAACTCTTCTTGAGTTAGGGTATTTATAGAGTGCTTTGGATGTGGTATGTAAGAAGGGTTCTTCGGTGGAGGAGCCCTTCGCTCTATCCTCACTGTTCCTCTGTATAGGGCCCACATCGGCACATGCCTCAGAAGGTCGTGATCGTTCCAGATATGCCCTAGTGCTGACTAGGTGATCAAGTAAGTAGGTAGGAGACCTTTCTTTTTATGTGGGATAGCCAGTTAGGAGATCTCCACAATCCTTTTACATCAAGCACATGTGTGACTCACGCCCCGGAAGGCCAGGATGGTCCCACATATACCTTAGGGTCCACGTGGTTGCTCTGTAGGCGGTCGTGTGGCGTTTCCCCCGTTTCTTGGTGGTCAGAGATGGTTGAGATGGCTGGAAAGGTTGCTTTCACAAGTGGGGATTGTTGGGGGGACAATGCCACCGTCTATCACGTTGCTACTGTTAGCATCTCTTCCTATCATTTTCTTTTTCTTCCTAGGTGCTTTTTGCATCTTTTTACATGCTGGAACTCAAGTTCCCCTTTGGTGATGATTGGAGTTGACATCGGGTAGAGCTCAGTTGGACCATCATCGGGTCGTTGGGGCTAGTAGATGGAGCTTGATTGAGACTGTCGATCCCATATCTTTCTCTTCATTTGTCACCTGGGTGAAATTAATGCCCACCTACCTCTTGTCCTTTTTTAGTCAAGTCAGTCCATCTACTAGGGCTTGCATCAGTTTTTTACGGGTCTGTTGGCGACCCTGGTGGCGATTCTAGATTGTTCTTTAGCATTTAGGGCATCTTGAATCTCTTAGGAGAATTTGGGTTCCTTAGGTAGCTCCCTTAGGTGAGATCTTGTGGATAGAGTCGTCGCGGTACGCTGGTCAGTCCCGATGGTATCGGGAAACCCAATACTTATCAAGGACCAATGTTATAGGGTATAACAGGGTCGTGCCAGGCTTGGTTGTTGCGGGACCGGGGTAGTTCTAGGTGAGTCGTGAATTCCTTGTCCGATTATGGCTCTGCTGTGACATATCGGGGAAAGTGCTTCCTTGATTTTTTGGCAATTTTTGGCGGTTAACACATTGTTTTCTTTCATTAAAGTTACCGATATTCTATCAAACGTGCAATGATAGAATTTCGTTTCTTGGCAAGCCTGTAAACGTCAAAAGGTGTTTACGATTTAATATCGTTAGTGCACAACGACGTTAGACATTAATGCTTCATTGTATCTTAGAGACATATTTGCATAACCCGGTGCAACACCCAATTGGTGGGGGCAAATATTGTCTTAAGGAAATCTTCAATAATAACGTGCCTTGAAGCACATCATTTCTATTTTTGTAGGTTGCAGCAATATTTTGCTCGATACAAGTTATATAGTTTGAAGAAATTTTCGGTTTAATTCAACAACTCTAGATGTAAGGTACATGTATTCTGAACTTTTCTCTAACAACAATTGTATGAAAAGAAATTTTAGATAGAGAGTCAGTAAAAACTGGTTCGGTCAGGCTCGCTTCGGCATTAGCTAAATCGTCTTGAGGAACATCCTTGATCATACATAATTAGGGTATTTGGCAGCGGTTTCATGGTAAAAACTTGTGTGGAGAGCAATATTGACTGTTTGAGTAAGGTTATGGTTTTAGAGGTTAGGGATTTCAATTTAGGGATTATTGAGATAGAGATTTGATAGAGATTTTTGAATTGGAGAATTTGTGATAGGTTAGAGATTTAGAAGACTTTTACTGAGGTTAGAGATTTGGGTAAGCAAAGTCGTCCCCTTTACTGATCATCTTATGATGAGTAATTTTAAAAATTGATAAGGGCAATAGTGTATCAAATTAGTTACTTTTGCAAAAAATTTAAAAACGGGTTATGTTATAACTTGACCTTTCAAAATGAGTTAATTCTCAATAAAACTCTATCATTAATTAGTGATGGGTCAGATGTAGATTTTGCCAAGTCGAATCCCAATACAATTATGGAGTTAGGATATAAGAAAGAGCTCATAAATGGTCCAAAGCCACGGGAGCCAAGGGCTGGACTCCGATAGACAAATATATCATTCCACTTGCTCTATAAGAACGCGTTTATCACGGTTTCACAATGGTCCCATGCAGGATTATCTCTAATATGATATTGATACGTCGTTCATTTTCCAATGCAAATATGACCTCAAACGTCTATATATGTCTATATATGTTCCACTATTATTGCTCTCTTTCAGAGTGTTGCCTGGAATGTGGATATGATTACCTCATCTCTCACATCCATGAGCAGAATTAAAGAGCAAAGCAATATTTTCTAACCCACATTTCAAGTTTGAAATTTCAAACAAAATTAAATGCACGTAATTGTCAAAATGATCAAGATTTTTCTTCTTTTACTAATCTTCTTAGAAATTTTCATGAATTGATGTACTAATTATCACAAGTATTTAACTTAACATTTCCGCACACAACACGATTAGATTATCAACATTTAAAGGGAATCGAAAGGGTATTGGATCCGAGGTTCAGTTTTTACGACAGTGGGGGTCCCAACAAACTAACATAATTGTTTGGTGTGGAATGATGGGACACTAATAGTGGTTGGTTACGGAAGGAGCCATCTCCTTTTTTTGCAAGTTGTTACGTTCCTCGATAAGTCGGGCTACTCCAATTATTTCCTTTAGAGACTTTGATTGTTTGATCTTCACGTCCAAACGGATCTCATCCTTGAGACTAACAACAAAGCATTCGATTAAGAAGTTCTTTTGAAGGTTATCGACACTGTGAGATAATTTCTCGAAGGCATCTTGATAATCGGTGATAGTGGTGACTTGTTGAAGGTGGGTAAGGGATTTAAAGAGATCTTTGTATTTAGTTGGCCAAAACCGAATCAATACAGCCTTGGTAAACTCCCCCCACGTCAAAGGTCTCTTGAATTTGGAGAGCTATTGATGCCATTAGGGGGTAATACCCTCTAAATGAAAAGAAGCGGGATGAACCCATTGGTGAGGTTCAACATTTATGAAATCGAAATACTGCTCGAATTTGTATATCCAGCTATAGGGATCCTAGCCATTGAATTTTGTGAAGGACATCTTTAGTTGGGTATGGGTTCAATCAGTTGAATTGATGGTCTGCTGAGTTTCTATCTGGGTGGTGTTTCGGATTTGTGATGATTCGTAGCGGGTAAAAGGGTTGATTTCTCTTTCGTCGATGAGCTGTTTATATGTAACGCGTACGGCTTGAAGTTCTGTTATGATAGTTAGTAAAGTCGAGTTAACTTGGTTGAAGCTTGACTTGTGCTCGTGCCTCGCTATAAATTCGTTAATTTCGTTGCGAATTTCAACGTTAGACTTTCCATGGGTATACATGGGACGATGCTCTGATACAACCATAGTTTTAAAATACGGTGTGAGACTGTCGCATCGGCCGCCTCAAGGTCGTTTAGTAACAAAACCGCATGGGGTGGGGGCAACATGTGATTTGTATAAAAATCATGCATCTGCTACATGTGGCGGCCACCTCTTAGCTGAACAGCCTCGACTCAGTTGAGTTTGGACATATTCGTTTAAAACAAAAGTTAAAATGTCACGTTAAACATATTAAGTTAAACATAACGTTTTGTAAAACCTTATCCTTTGACAATCTCTCTTCTCCTTATCAACTCTTCAACACACATCTTCGCTTCTTTTATTCTCTTCTTCAATGCGACATCTTATTTTCTCAACTTCGGTTGCGACATCTCCGGCAACCTCTTATTTTCTCTCCAGCGTGCTCATCTTTTCTCTTCGGCGACACATTTGGAGGCCTCTTCTCTTCTCTTCGGCGGTATCTTTTCCATCTCCTCCATTTCTTGATATATGATATATCTTTTCTCTAAAATAAGTTATATTTTGATCTGATTTGATTTTTTATTTTAACTTTTCATATATATATTTAATATTTTTATTTCCTGATATCTCATCCATCTCCTTCAACTTTGTTATGTTGCTATTTTATGTATATATTTCAACTTGTTGTTTTTTTGCTACATTATTATTATTATTATTATTATTTCCATTTTCAGGCTGAGGCAACCGCATCAATCACATCGAGTCTCCCGCCTCGCTTCGTGGTCGCCTTCCGGCCTCAGACCTTCTTTCGAGTTTTAAAACTTTAGATACCACTATATGTTCAATTTGCAGAAAAGTAGAAAAAACAGAGGAAGAGCATATGAGAAAGAATCAAAGAATGAGTATTTTTTGTATATAATTTGTTATATCTTATTTAATTAAAACCAGGTCATTTATAAGTCTTTTATTGTAGTTGAAATACATAACTTCCTAACTAAAACCCTGATATCAGTCATGTAATAAAAAATAAGGAAACACATGCACACATCATGCATGTTTGAACAAAAGGAAAGACCATTCACACATCATGCATGTTTAAACTAAATTGGTGGCACCACAAGGCCACATTATTCACAACCCTAAATACTATTGACTAAGCACATAGACCATGTACGGTAATGCAGATACCATTCATCCCTCATTAAATTATCCTCGTCCGCACAGATAAAATTCGGATAGGTTGGCAGAAGGTTCCAAATCTTTGATCATGAATAATTAAGGGCGTTGGCAATGATGACCTGGAACAAACTTCTCGTCACAATAAAAACACAATCATATCTCTTGTTACTCCCTAGCCTCTTGACCGGTAATCCTTTTAAATAGATATGGAGGATTATGGAAGTCTTGGCTCAAGCTTTGGTTAGGTGGGCGTCATGGAATGGAAATGGCTGATTGTTTGCTTTTGCAGGAGGTAGCACTCTTTTATGAGTCGGGCTACACCAATGGTGTCGAATAAGGTGTGTGGTTGTTTAATCTTAACATCTAAGCGTATATCATCCTAGAGACCTACAACAAAACAACCAATTAAAAATTTCGCGGGTAGGCCATCAACCTGATGTGAGAGGTTCTCGAATGCTTCTTGTTAGGCGGCAACTGTAGAGGTTTGTGTAAGACGAGTCAAGGCTTTCGAGGGATCCTCGTAATCAGTTGGGCCGAAATGGAGTAACACAGCTTTAGTAAATTCGTCCCAAGTGACGGGACCACGAAACTTTGTCAACCACCTATGCCTCTGTAAGGCGATGCCTTTTAAGTGGAAGGACGCCAACTGAACCTGTTGACAAAGAGCAATAATTTTAAAGTCAAAATATTGTTCCGCCTTATAGACCCAACCAATTGAGCCTTCACCATTAAACTTCGGAAGCGAAAGTTTGAGATGGGCATGATTTCAGTCCTAGAAAGAATGGGAACATGAGGTATCTATTTGAGAAAGTCAGTGTGAAGACTGGCCTAGAGCAAAGGGATTGATTGTTGGGGTTTATGCCCTAAAGATGTAATTTGTAAATGGATTTATGAAATAAATAAAAAGAAAAGTTCAATTCATTCTTGTTATGTTGTTTATTTTATAACTTGTGCATATATTAACATCCTAGATTGCCGGATGTAATCTTGAACTGTGTATATGAGTGTCATATACAGTAAAAGACGTGCAATCTAAAGAGTCTATAGATAACAAATAAAGCTGGGTACTTTATTTATGATTAATCTATAGCCGCGGTCCATTTCGTAATGTACGGTGATTCTATCCTGAATCATTCATATGAGATATGGGAATGGAGGCACCTTGTATGATGTGATCATATAGGACTGGGTCCATGATCTATATGAATCTCTCACCAAGATCTGTTTACTAATGAGATTCATATATATCAACTAATGATGGCTATATGTGGGTGATCTTAATCCTGAGTGTCTTATCGACTCCTTCAGGTTAGATCGTGGTCTTTGATATACCATGGGTGAGGTCAGATGCAGTTCCTGATCAATATACTCCGTATGTTGGGATTGCGATTTGGCTTGTGGCTGGGAAAGTATGTACACAATAGTGGAATCCACTCCTTCTTGTGAGAAGTAGATGGTAGTTCCCTTAAGGGTTGATTCAGAGCTTGGACAATATGAGCGTTCTCCTAATTCCTTGAGGAAATAAGATTTATTGTCCATTAGAGAATCAACGGTACTTAAAGGACATATGTAATTAGAGGGGTATAACGGACATTATGACCCAGCTTTAATTATGAACTACTGTGGAGGATCACACCATGTGTAATAGCTATATCGATGGACACCGAGTTGTATCGGTCTGTGTAAAAACGTCTGTAGTTGAGAGAGTGCAGCTTCAGGTTTTTAGTGGAATAACACCGGAGTTAATAATCAAGGAATATTAATTAAAGAGTTTAATTAATGATTCCAAAAATTATTGGAGCTCAAAATACTGTGGGTCCATTAGGTCCCCTCGCTAGCCCGATCGATTTAGGTAACAAGGGTCACAGATAATTAATTGGAAAGTCCAATTAATTGTGTTATGAAAGTGACACGTATTTATTCGGGAATTAATTGAATAATGAGATTATTTAATTAATGAATAATGATGATTAAATAAATTAAATAATAAAATTATTTATCATGTTATTAATCACTAAATGGAGGATGTTTGTTGATATTTATTTTTTGAATAAATAAGATAATATGATTATTTTATTTTATTAAATTAAATTTTGAATTTTGAATTTAAATAGTTTGAATTCAAATCATATTAAATAAAATATATATTAATCAATATCTTTAAATATATTTGATATCTTAAAAGATTAGATTGATTTGTTTTTTTGATTAAAAATTGATTTTGAATTTAAAAAGAAAAAAAATAAAAAAATAAAAGAGAAAGCACAAGTGTTGTGCGTGAGAAAGAAACAAAAAGATAGAAAAAGGTGTTGTGCAATTGTTGCACTATTGAAATATATATATATATATATATATTATTAATATTTTTTTTAAGAACTAGAATTGTTCTAGTTATTTTTTCTCTTTGGAAGAAATAGTTTCTTCATATTCTCTCTACATCCTCCTAAGTTCCTGACTACGTGACCCGCCCACATGCAGTTACTAGTTCTGGGATATAGCTAGGAAGATCAGTGGTACAGACCAGGAGCATATCGTAAAGTGAAGGAGCCTCCAAACGTTGGTAAGGTTCTATATATTTTTATATTGATTACAATTTCCTGAGTTTACATATTGTATGTATTATTAGTTCCGGAAAAATAATTACGGATCTCAAGTTCACTGGTTCCAGATCATTTATGATTTTTATTAAAAATTTTAAAACATATTTCCGTTGCGTTACCAGTGAACGGGGTACCAACAGTCTCTGTGTTAGCATTGTTTGGACTACGGGAGACTCGCAAGGATTGGAGCTCCCTTAAAATGGTATGGAGCGTTGTGTTAACTTGATCAAATCCAGGCCCGTGACAAGCTAGGATCTCGTTAACTTCGTTACAGAAATTGACATTTGATTTTCTAACCCGCCATGAATCTCGCTTTGACCAAATCCATAGTACCCTTCAAATAATCTTGACTGAACTCCAATCTATGTGTGTTACCCACAACGAGAATTCAGTTGAGAAAGATCTCAATTCTTTTGCTCTAGTAGAAACTTCCTAAAGTAGTCGCAAAACCCAAGCAGGAGCGACACAACACTCCCTTCCTCTTGACCAACACCACACCTAACTTAAGCTATCATTTCACAAATTTTGTGGAGACGATCCCACCGGATGGATCTACAAGGTAGAATAATTTTTTGACTTCAAGAATATTGCCGCAACAAAAGGTTTAGTTATCCTCTTTTCATCTCGAAGGCGCCCTATTGTGTTAGTATTGCGATGAGATCGATGAAGCTCAGTACTAACCAGCTTCCGTAAAACAAATTTTCGAAATATCTTTCTATATCATATCTTGATTTTATCCTCACGGACAAGAATAATCTGAGCGGGGAGGAATTATATGTGAAAACATGTCCCAGTTATGCAAGCAAGCCAATGATGCCTTGTTATCTGATGGAATATCTGGTCATAGGAAGTTATTAGATAGTGTCAGTTATTTTAGTTTCCATTATTTAGCACTTTCCTATTTTCATGCATTGTTGTTGCCATTTTCTGCTATCATGCATTGTGGTTATGTTTTAGTCGTGCATTGTGTTTGCTGTAGTGGGTGTATGATTCATTAGTAATGTAAGGCTATAAATAGCCAAAGACAGACAAAATGAAGGGTATGGAATTTTACATCAATGAATCTCTCTCTAAATTCCGTTCTCATTACCTATAATCTCTCCTTCCTCCAAATTCTCTAATTCTTTTTTCTCATTCACCTAGTACAAATCAAATGGTCGAAGCTTGACTCGTGCCTCGTTAGAATTTTGTTAACTTCATTGCAAAATTCAGCGTTAGACTTTCCACGGTTATCCATGGAACGATGCTTTGATACCACTGATACGTAACCATTTGGGAACAGGGAAACAAATGTAGCAAGAAGGAAAATAACAGAGGAAATATAGTTATTTGTAATTGGTCGTATCTTATTCAAATATTGCCTCTGGCTATTTATAAGCCAACTACAATTGATAGCCATATTACATTATTTACATGCAAGAATAAAGGAAATGATTGATACTTTTCAGCAGCACTTCTACACTACCTATCTACTACCTATCTATTACAGAAACAGAACGAAAACTAAGGTTTCAGCTTAAGTAACTATAACAACCATATAACGTGGCCCATGACTCAATCTTCCACACTTTGCATGTCAACAATGTATGGTCTGAATGAAGTCACATGTACCACAGATGTAGAGGTAGCCCATGCGCGTATCACTGAATTAAGAAAATAATAAAGAAAAACAAAAACTCCAATCAAAGGGTTGGAGAAGGCTACCACTTTCTCTACGCCTTGTAAAAATGAAAGAGGATCATCCTAGATCAGAAAAGATGGAGAGCCACTAATCCAGACTTTTAAAGACTTTTATGAAATTAAAAAGTTTGGATATATTCAATATAAACTTTTAAAAACTTTATAAAAATCAACGGTTAATCACCAATCAATACTTTTTAAAGGTTTATGAAAGTCCAAATATATTCAAAATGTAAGTGATTTTTATGGAATTCCCTGTCTGTTAGACTTTAGTGGATTTTAGAGTGAGGGATGTAAATGTCAAACCTTACAATTTCTCTCTTATTTATTCCCTCGAGACTTTTGAAGATTTCCACTTAAGAAGAAAAACGTAAGATGAACAGACACTTGTTACTTTTTAAAATAGACCTAAGCATTCTTTGACACCAATGTTGATTTTCAATATATAAAATATACGAATTTTGGACCGTTTACCATTCAAAAAAAATTCATGTGAAAGCAAAATCAGAGATTGTATCACCGGTCGGAGAACAATCACGGATGTTGAAAAGTTCCCTCAATTCACAATACAAAACCCACACTTAGATAAGTTTGATTCCATAGTTTGTGTCATAATAGAGAAGAATAAAAACAAAAGAAAAATAAATCTATTCATTGCACAATCCAATTAAATCCAAAACATGTAAAAAAAAACTTATTATGTTCGTTAGACCCAAAAACAAAATTGAACCGAACCGATCAAAACCAGTTTGATTACTCACTTTTAATTGATTTAAACTAGTATTGATTTTTAAAAATCAAAATATTTTCAGTCTAGTTCGTTTAAAACCGAACCGTGCCCACCCATAATCTAAATGTATCTTTCTTCTTCTTTATACTGTGTTACTCTCATTCACTTAACACACATGCACTATTTTGTTTGCCGGCCATATGTAACAACTCAAAAATAGAAAAAAAAAAACCATTCGCACGATGACATACTAGTTTTGAACATGCCCCTTGCATGTACAACAAATGCTTAGGTATATGGTTATAGGTTTGAGTAACTGTCTTCTCATAATTTCAAAATATTTGTAAACTAGAGGGGCAACAGTAGTAATTTTGTACCAAACCTTTGTAGTGTTGATATAATGTTACGGGAGTAACAACAAAAATGGTTTAAGATGTGGCGATCCATTCAATGACATTTCACCGACCTTTCAACTTTCCTTCATCACCATCACCGTCGGCCTGTCACCACTCACCATGCCCACACTTCCATTTCCACTAACGATTTTTTGTGTTGCGACTTGTGAACCAATAATGTACAATTGTTGGAGTCAACGAACAAATTAAGTAATTAACATTTCAAAATAATTTATCAAATCGGCATCTCCACCACATTCATCATTTGTCACGCGAGAAAAATAAATAAAAAAGTGCTTTCTTCATAACACTGTTTTGTTTTAAAATTCAAAAAGTATATTATAATATTCACTTCCAAACCCAAAACTAAAGCCGACGAAATAATATATAAATAAAGAAGTCAAAATACTTAAATGACAAAAAAAAAATAATAATGATATATTTTTTCTTTTTTGTGAAAGTAATATTAAAGGGTGATCGATCAATATAAATAAATTCATGTACAAATTACACCAAACTCTTTACTCTACTGAGGTTTGTCTTTTTATAAACGGAAATAATTTTTTTTTAAAAACTGGCATTGACTTTACATGCCGTAGTCAATTAAAGTTAACTGTTGACCAAGTTTAATCATCTAAAAGATAAAAATACTCTCGATATAATAATTGAATTGCCAAAATACCCTTATATCAAAAAACCAAAATAAAATAATTTAATAAATTTTGAAATGGAAAAAAAAAAGTGGACTTGGATCTCTATTGGTGACTGGGATTTCCATCTCGATGGAGATTCAAAATCTTTTTTTAATAAAATATTATAAATGGGATGAAATTAATATATATATATATATATATCATTTTGGTGTTTAACTTTTACCAATTTTGACTAATGTGAGAGTAGGTCAACGTGAGTTTAGGATAAAATTATCTATACTTATAAATAAACAAACCTTATGGCAATCGAGTGTAAATTGTTCTAATTTCATAGATAAAACTTTTTTTCTAAAATCTCTCAATGTTTGGCGAAAATTCAAACCCACAACCTCATAATACATGTATGAGGGGTTTGCTACCTAACCAACATCATCTCGTCTAATAGAAATGCACTCTTACCTTTTCTTTTCATTTAATCTAGGATCAAACATAATCACATATTTTAATTTAACTCATCTTGCCCAACCAAATTTTGTTATTGGGAATTTACAAAAAGAACCATATAAACGTATTGAAATTTGTTTTTAACCCCCACACAATGTTTTTTTTATTAATTATATTTAAAATCACATTAAGTGTGCAATGACTATACTGCCTCATAATGAGTCATACATAAACAAAATCCAAAATAATCCCAATGAAAAGTCTTTCTTCATTTTCTCTTTTCTCCTTAATTTTGATAATTTCCTCATTTTTTATGCCAATTTCCTCTTTATTTATTTATTTAAATTAATATGTTCATTTTTCGGGTGAAAATCATTTTGATCCCTAGGTGATTGAATTTATCACTTTTTGATTGATGTTTATGCTCATGGTTTGTATGGTCCCTAAATTATCTAAACCTCATCATTTTGGCCCCTTTATTAGTCAACCTTCAGTTAAATTTCTCGGTTCGAAGGTATATGTTCAATAACATTTGACATATAAAATAAATAAAATAATTATTATTTTTAATTATAAAGGTTGAAAAAAGGGAAAATGGTGTCTTTGCCTAAAAATATTTTTAAAAATATAAAATATTAAAACAAGAAAAAAAATAACGGTGTCCCCACCTAATACTTTATTTTTTTTTTGTAAATTTTTTTTAAAAGAAAACATAAATTTTAAAAACATATAAATATATATATATATCGGTTCTTTTATAAGGGATCTCTTATTTTAATTTCGGTAAGGACCTTGATAAAATCACATCGATTTCTACAAATTTTGATCTAATTTTTTTTTGCGGATGATAAGTTCAATGAAATCTACCAATAAAAAAATTAATAATTTTCCAAGCTCTAAAACTATTTATCCCGATTTTGTTAAATATGAAGGTATCGAAAATGTACGAAATATAGGAAAATTCAAGAAAAATAATTGTAGTGCTTGAAAAATTCTCAAATTTTATTTATAAGTAGATTTCATTGAACATATCAACCACAAAAAAATTCAGATCAAAATTCATAAAAATGGATGTGATTTCATCAAAATCCTTACAGAAATTAAAATATGTAATCTTTTATAAAAGAACCACTATGTATAAGGGTGAAGATATAAATTATATATCCACCCCCAAATCTGGTATATCTCCATCCATGGACCAAAAGGACTTTCGCACTAATTTTTTAAATAAAATTTAAAAAATTATTAAGTATTTACCGATATTAGTATGAAAATAGGATTCAGATCCTCTACTCTGCTGAATTTTATCGTGATCTCAATATGTTAAGAAAAATACATTGGATTTTAAAATAATGAAGGTGAATTAAAATAAATAAATCCAAACCATTAATTACATATATCAATGAATCTATTGAGATCAATACAAAGATCGACATAGGATCTCAATTTATGAAAACTGAGTTAAGGATAACATTATTAATGAATTTGGAATATGGAAGATTAATGTAAATGTTACAAATGATACTAACAAGTTTTAGAGGGAAAATCAGCTAAAAGACAAAAGAGTAACAAAACCACTCACTAGCTCTTGAAACAGTTTAGTTTTCTCAATAATTGAATACTATCCACTTTTGATTCAATCGATGATGGGGTTTTTCATCTCCACTTAATTTCGAAATTGCAGTCTGTAATTATATATACCCTTGTCATTGATTCATACAGAGAAACGACTCTCTCTCTCTCTCTCTCTCTCTCTCTCTCCCTCTGTTATCTCCGTTTCATTTAGCTTCAAACCCTCGATTTCACCGTCCACTTCTCCTTTTAAAAACATCATCACCATTGTACTTGTTCTGTTTTCAATCGTTTTTTTCTTTCTGGGTTGTAAATTGTAATGGCTTCGGTGATCAACCCAGTTGCCTCTTCAATCAAAACTCCTCGTAATATATCTTCACTCTACTTGTCACACTCCAAGGTTTCACCCAGCTATGTTCAACTTAAAACTCGATCATTGGTTTCGAATGCCACGCGCCTCGCGTTTTCGCCGTTGCCGGAGAGTAAGGAACCGCCGGTCAAGCTTTGTTTTTCAGGGGAGCCATTGAGGTTTTCAGGCTGGAGCCAGTTGATAAGGCGGCGCAGTGCCGTTGACTTTCCGGTGTCTTCAGCGGCTGCGGCCGACGCAGAGGGTCGTGACATTGAGTTTTCAGATGGGTTAGACTTGTTTTTCGTTTTATTCTATTTTTTATTTTCTGTTTGGTTGCTAAGAAAGTGACGGGAAATTGACTATGATCAATTCTTTTGAAAGTCAAAATAATGTCTTTGACATGACTGCAGGAATGCGAAGACTTCAAAGAGCTTTGGTGACAAATTTCCTGTTCTCGTTACCGGCTTCTTCTTTTTTATGTGGTAAGCTTTTTAAATTATGTAGACTTGTTTGTTTGTAAAATTATGTCCTTTGATTTACAGTTTGAGTGCATTAACATAGCTCTATGTTTGTGGTGTGTTTGATTTCGGATTAAGTGCCAAAATTCTGCTGTTTTATATTACTGTCTACATAAGTCTACTAAACTGTAAATTATGTTGGC
This sequence comes from Dipteronia sinensis, assembly GCA_033220585.1. NCBI lineage: Eukaryota > Viridiplantae > Streptophyta > Magnoliopsida > Sapindales > Sapindaceae > Dipteronia > Dipteronia sinensis. The sequence continues at coordinate 67,312,810 of CM065638.1, read as the reverse complement.
ATTTTTTTTTATGTGCAGGTACTTCTTAAATGTCATCTTCAATATACTTAACAAGAAGGTCTACAATTATTTCCCATATCCATAGTACGTTTTCCTCGCAAATGGCCTAGTTTGTTTTTTACATTTGTGGATTTTGTGTTATACTCCTGCATAACATAAGCAATTTCATGTCACATTGCTTCTATAGATATCTTAATCTTGGAGTTTTTAAAATTTTATTGCCTCCGTTATTTAAAGAGCTTTCCCCTTTCTGCAGCTTTGTTTCCGTTGTACATCTTCTGGTTGGAGTGGTTTATTGTCTTATATCTTGGGGTTTTGGTCTACCCAAGCGTGCTGTAAGTTTCAGTTTTCGACTTGCTGTTTTTGTTTCTCAAAGCACATTCTGATCTGCTCTAGTGACATGGTTTTCCTTTATAACCAGCCAATTAATAAGGAGCTCTTGTCACTATTGACTCCAGTTGCATTCTGTCACGCCCTTGGACATGTCATGTCCAATGTGTCATTTGCTGCTGTTGCTGTTTCTTTCACTCACACCATTAAAGGTAAAAAAATCTCTGAGATAGAGCAAAAGCTTCTTACTCAGGCTAATATAGTTGGAATTCAATATATCATTTACCGAGTATCTTATGATGATTAATTGAGATGCGAAAATATCTTCCCTGTGCTTCTGCTGTCATTTTGATGCATAAGCTTATCCATATATTCTATAGTAATTAATTGAGAAGTGAACGCCTCTTTCCATGTGCATTTAAAAAAAAAAAAGAAATACTGTAACTAAGTACATAAGCTTAGTCAAGTATCCCATAGTAAGTAATTAAGAAGTGAACACATCTTTTTATGTACAGTTTATAGTTTCAAGATATCATTAAAACAATAGCTTTACAAGATTTTGTGCTAGTTTCCCATCTCACTTCATGAACTTTGACAATTAGTTCGCATCCAGTCATCTATCATTATATATGCAGACTGTAGCCAATCCCATGTATGTTCTGAGTTATTGGGCTTCTTATCTTATGTATGGTGGAATATATTTTATTGATACTCTTTGGTTGATATTATGCTCTTTGTATTTATAAATGCCAGAAATAGCCTTTGAAATTTGTCCAGAAAAAATGTAATTAATGTATAAAGGCAAACTGAGTGTAGTTGGATACGACTACTGATAAGCTTCTCATCTTCTTAAACATATTTTTTTATTAGAACTTTCTGTATTATTTCATTTCATGTCTTATCTTTACTAAGAATATTTTGTGATCATGGTTTTCTTTAATTTGCAGCTCAATATATTTTTGTTAACAATTTTTTTTTTCACAGCTTTGGAGCCATTCTTCAATGCTTCTGCTTCTCAGTTTATTTTGGGCCACCAGATTCCCTTGTCCTTGTGGTTATCTTTGGCCCCTGTTGTTATTGGTAACTCTCAGACTAAGAAATTTTTTCTTCCTGTCTTTATCTCTGTTAATCCAAAATAGCCTTCTGATTTCACAATGACTTGGCATGTGAAGCTAATTATATGATGGTATCTGTTGGTTTAATTTCAGGTGTTTCAATGGCTTCACTGACTGAACTTTCTTTCAACTGGACTGGTTTCATCAGTGCAATGATTTCAAACATTGCTTTTACCTACAGAAGTATCTACTCTAAGAAAGCAATGGTAAGATTCAGAACCATGTTCCTCGTCAATATTTCTCATTTTGTATGTCAATGCACCAATTTCAAGTTTCGTAGCTATTTTTAAATGTTTTTTGGACAAATACATGTAAGTGGATGATATAATCTCTTGTCGGCTTTGAATGTTGGATCAGATACCACCTTTGCGATAACGTTTATGTTTGCCATTTGTTAAAGTCAATGTCTAAAATTCTGAATATGATGCAGCTTAAAAATTATCTGACATGTAATGCATCGCTTTGAGAGATGCAACTTTGAGTTAGATGATAATTCAGGATTTTTGTACAAGTATTTTTAAGAAAATTTCATGAACCAAGAATTGAATGAGTCAGTAGAATTTATTGATTGCAACTTTGAGTTAGATGATAATTCAGGATTTTTCTTGATTGCACTGTAAGTTTGATAGCTTTCAGTTGAGTTGATCCTATTCCCTATGGCTTAAGGCAAATAATATCGTATCAGGATTTTAGCGGTCCATTGTACTACCACATCGCTTCTGTAGTAACAAGATTTCTTTCAGTTGATTAAAGAGACGTTTCATGTTTCAAAATCAGTTGTGTCAAGTTTCATATGAAACAAAATATTCTGGTTCTATTCCCTTGGATGTCTGTACAAACCTGCAAGACATACTATCAGTGCACTGTTCTTTGTACTCAATGATACAGTCAACAATAAAAGGTGTGAGGAGATAGATTTTAAACCAATTGTAGCCTCTGTAAAATATAAATCTGAAATTTAGCCTCTTTCTTGTGTATCTTCTGCATGCTGGGCATATAAGCTCTTAATATGTATTAATATAGTAGCTGCAGAAAATATAATTTCTGATCTATACTTTATGCTCTACATCGTTGACAAGTCTTTGAACTTTGACAGACGGGTATGGACAGTACAAATGTATATGCTTACATTTCAATAATTGCCCTCTTGTTCTGCATCCCGCCAGCAGTGATTGTGAGTTTCACAGACACCAACTGAAGTTTTTAGCATTCTTTTTGCCTGGTTCAAGTTCTTTATGTTTGATCATCTCTCGGTCTAACTTTGTGTTCAGATTGAGGGCCCAAAGCTGATGCAATATGGTTTCCAGGATGCAATTGCCAAAGTGGGTCTGGTCAAATTCTTGTCAGACCTATTCTGGATTGGAATGTTTTATCATTTGTACAATCAGGTACGTTACAAAAAAGCCACGGTTAGCTGCTTGTAAAATCCTGTGAAATGGAAACTTATAGTCTTTGTATTTGTTGATGTTGAATTTCCCTTTTCTGTAATATCGCATGCTATTTCAGCCTTACAGGAATTAATCATGTTTATATATAGTTCTAATATCATTTGTAGCTGTCACTAAGTTGGTCTGCATGACAATAAATCTGGATAATGTGTTCAATTGAGTGCTATTATATCTGCTACTATAGGTTAACAAGATATAATACTAGGACTTTGATTGGTATAATGTGGCTATACTTAAAACATGATTATTATCCTGAATTAACGAATATGTTAATATGTTAATGAACATGTGCTTCCTCTCTTGTATAGAGGACAATTGTTGACATCTTACTCGTTTCACTGACTTTTGAGCCTACTTTTGCAGCTGGCTACTAACACATTGGAACGGGTTGCACCACTTACACATGCAGTTGGAAATGTTTTGAAGCGAGTTTTTGTTATTGGGTTCTCTATTGTGGTATTTGGTAATAACTGCAGTTCCTCTTATTTGATTTATGTACCTACTACATTCAAAAAAAAAAAAGTTTTTGCTCAAATGTGATGGTTTTCTCTATGAGAACAGTTTTCGTAGTGTTTAACGTTTACCATATTCAGTCGACTACTGCCTATCAATGGAGGAACCGGAATTTTGTGAATAAAGAGCCCTCTGAATTTCTCTGGCTTTCACCTTGCCAAAATGAAAATAGTTTAAGACTCCACTAATAATGAACCCAGTTAGGCATGTGTATTTTACATGGATTGCATGTTAAGCTGCTGGTCGAAGTAAATGTGTTTACTGTTCCAATCGAGTTGTCTTAAGTTTCTCAAAGATTTCGACTATCTTGTCTATACTTTCAAGAAAGTAAAAAACAAAATAAACATCTTGTTTGTGAATTCTGATGGTTGTGGAATTTTGCAGGCAATAGGATCTCCACACAAACTGGGATTGGTACTGCAATAGCAATTGCTGGTGTTGCCATGTACTCCATGATAAAGGCAAACATTGAAGAGGAAAAACGAGTAAGATTTGATCAATCATAGCCCTTTCATTTATAGCATCTCTTTTTCATGTGAACTACTCTTGCCCCAGATAGATATACAGTACAACACTTGCACACTCATTAATTTGCTATGTGCTTATGAATTTTCTTTACTTTGTCAGAAAGCGGCTTTAGCTTCTTCTACATCATAAAAGGAAGAGCATTTGTTGGATTCACAAGTATGCATAACCTTGTATTTCCATGAGAGTAATAAAGGAGATCATAAGAAAAGTAATTTCAATTTTATGGAGTTGATGCTCATTTTCTATGGCCTGTGCATTTAGAGAAGAGTGACAAGAATAAGGTCAAATTTCACAGATTGTCATTACAATTTTCCTCAACTAGGTTTCTGTGTAAATTTTAAATTAATATAGACAAGTGGATTCTTTTCAATAGACAATATTTGAGAGTTCCAAGCTAGAGATGCAGTCCGAATTCCAATCAAGAGTTTATGTGCAATTTTGTATTGTCATTTAGGCCTTTCGAATCCCTCACTTAAATATTCTTTCATCATTTTGACAATTTTTGTCAATTGTGCCACAACATTTTCAATCAAAGGCAATTTCCCATATACAGCTTATCATCCAGCAGTTAAACATTACACAGAAATAATTACACGAAGACATCTAGATATGGTGCAAATCTGATTATTGTTTCCAACTAGGAGAAAGAAAAACAGGCCATTAAACATTTCACTTGTCTTTTTGGTCTTCCAGGAAAGACAGAGCAATACAATCAAGCAACCGGAAGATGACGATATTGAAAGAGAAAAGAAAATATCTGCTCTAAACATCTTAAATATTTCAGATGGTGCTACAATTATTGGTCAACAATTGAATATCTATTTGGATCAGCGTTTCACTGCCCTTCTAATTTTTCCTCGTAAAGCACAAAAAGAATAGGAAAAATAAACAGGAGGAAAATAGGAAAATATGGCTGTAGAAAGAGCTATGATCCTATTATGCCAAAACTTCAAAATTTAAAACAATCAGATAATTTACAAACTAGAATGAGATTCGTAAAAACAAAACAAAACAACACAAAACTGAAGAACAGGCAAACTCGGCGAACCCTATTATCAGCTTTGAGATTTCCAAGACTCATGGGAACAAACCTGCAACAACAGAATACAAAGATTAATCAATGCATGGTTGAAGCAATATGATCCAAGGAACCAAGCAATATTGACTCCAGCAATTGGCGGTAAACAAGTAAGCATTAAGATGGAAAAACAAAAATATCACCGAAATAGAGAAGAAAGTGACAAACAAAGGAACATGTGACATTTACTAAACAGTCTAATAAATAAAATTTAAAATATCTAGTATCAATTTGTTTTATTTTTTTACCAGTACAGTCTAGGCAAAGTAGAGTAATAAAATATAGCATCAAAATGATGTACAATAAACTAAAAAAGGACTTCATTCCACCTGTCATTGATGTCTAAAATTTCAGGCATCGAAACTTAGTCATCAGGCATAATCGGTGCTGTACTGAAGATTAAACAGCATGTCCCTACGTTTCTCTGTAGCCATTCGAATCATAAACTTCTTTGCGAACGCTTCCACCCGGTCATCACTCTCATAATCCATCTCTCGCATGCATCGCCTTCTGACCTTTTTCAGTGTTTCTCTCGAGGGTGCAAAACCAGCAGTTATCTGCCAAATACATTGGTTATAGATGCATTAGTTTTCTATAAGCACACCAAAGTGCCAAACTATAGAAACACAACCCACTTCATTACTCACGAGGGCACTTACCATGTCATCAATTATAGAGATAGCAGCTTTTTGATCTCGGTTGATAAGATGGGCATCGACAAGCAAAGAATATGACATTGCATTAGGTTTGACACCCAAAGTTACTAGGTGCTCGAACACTCTTGAAGCTTCAAATGTCTGTCACAGGAAAAACCAATGAACTTTCAATATAAGACTCGAGCATATTAAACAGGAAAACTAATAGTGGTATGTATGAGAATTCCAAGTGCATGGAATGCATATGAAATACACCTGGTGCAGGCAGCTACACTAGATGATGCACAGTTGACATAACAAGTGTATGCATGACAGCATGTGTGTTTGTGTTTTTCACAAAGAGAATGACGGAGAGATCCAAAGCATATGCACCTTCTTGAGCTTCCCAAACGCGTACATTAAAGCATTGTATGAATGTATATCAGGGGTCAACCCGAAAGAAGCACCTATCGCCTCAAAAGTTTGGTAGGCACGGTCAAGGTCCCAAATATTTGCACAACCTAAAATTACACAATTTAGAGCAGCAACAGATTTATAAGGAGGATCTGAACGGCTCAAATTCTCAAGTTGAAAATACACCTGGAACAATAATTTTTCAATGCAAAATTAGCAACAGGCTTCAGATGTATAATAAACAAATGAAAGTAAAATATTCAGCTATACATAATCGAATACAAATTATATGTGATGTGCATTTTCCTGAGGAATATTATGTACGTCATTCATTACCATGTTAAATGTAGTAACCCTCAAGTACAACAACAATTTTCGGAATAAGCCATATTCAAAAATAACTATAATACTTTTTAAATAAATTGCAACAAAGAACCTAAATTCTACCATACCAACTGCAGCCTTCAGTCTTTTTCTCAGCCGATAAACTGCAAATTTTATTCTGCTTAAAATTGTTACCTTATCACTAATAATTAGTATTAAATGATTGATACGATGACCTAAGAGGAGTTTTTACATGAGGTTTACCATGCATGAACCTTGATAGAGTTGTTCAACTAAACATACTTTCAAGTTGTCAAACACTAAAGCAGACCGAAAACTTGGATTGCGATAGTGCTCAATATGAATTCAGAACAACAATTCAAATCACATTTTAGATCAAGATCAAGTGCAAACAAGTGCTTTGTGCTTGTTTTTATCAGAATCCAGTAAAGTATTTTTATTTTTTAAAAAGGTTGATTTCAATTATTAGAAATGGAAGAGAGGAGGCTTGAAATATCTCAAGCTTATGTTTCGTTTTTTTTTTTTTTTTTTGACATACTGAAGCTTATGTTTCAAATTTCAAATAAGGAATAATGTGATTATAAAGAATCATAATTGATGGATGATTCAACAGAAGATGTTCATATGAAACAATATGATTGAAGATGCTGAAGCATTTATGACATACCGAATCCAATGTCTCAAAACCATTTTTGCAGCAAGCCATAACCAATGGATATAATGAGGTAAATGGAGAAAACAGTTCTAAATCTTCAATGTAATTCCCATAGGCAGTCTCAAATTCACGCAGGGTACTGAATGCTCTTTGTAAATCTCCCAATGATGCATGGGCATATATTTTTCCAAGAAAAGTTTCAGGGTTAGGGGACTTCTTTTTGCGCAAAGAACGTATTAGGATTGCCCATGATGCATCCAATAGAGTTTGATTGTAGGTTCTGGCTGCAGTCCCAAGAACTGAAACAACCAATCCTTCATCTGCAGAAAGCAGAACAGGGGGCCTTGCAATCTCACCCCGAGCAATCCATCTGGCCATAAATTCCAAGGAGTAAAATACTAATTTGCTGTTATCTTCTTGCATTGCAACTTCTGCAATAAAAATGCACAAGTTCCAGGGTGGACAGAGAGCTTTATTCTGATCCATCGTCTGATCCACCAATAAGAACAAGTCATGTAAATGAAACGTAAATGAATATTAAGAGCCTCATTACACAGAACAATTTAAGTATCATTGGAGTCGGTCATTACCTTGCACTTCTCAATAATGGATACCAATGCATCCAGCCTGCCCTTGTTAACACAGCTTCGCACACAGTCAGAAAACTCTCTCATATGCAGCATATAACCAGATTTTAAAGTCATATCAACATATTTCAAGGCAGCATCGATCTGCTCTGTCAGAAACAGCATGCCCGTAAGCAAGGCATATGACTCATCATCAGGCAAAGATTCCTTCCCTGTTTGAAGCATCCTGGTATAATAGTATAGCATTTCAGCGAACGTGCATCGAACACTCGTGCGTATGCTCAAATGTAAGAAACCAACTAAAACTAAAGATAAACCTGAAAGCAGGAATTGGACATTTGGACTGATGCAACTAGTTACACAATTACACAAAACAACAAATGGAGATATAAAAAAAAAAATCTTACAATTAAGACCAAAACCAGGCAACATGGTACTGTGAATCTGTGATATACCCCATTCAGACCCAACCCCTCGATCCATATGGTCGAGGTAAAAATCCAAAATTTAAATTAAGTGGCACATACTGTGATTACAAATTCAATCACAAGATAAGTTATCCTGAAACTTTAAAATATACACTGTCTTCCACATTCTATGACCTTAATTCTTAACTTACGACAGATGGACATGACTGCAAACACTTGTATGACAAATTTAATGCAGCAAAATCACACCATGACACTATTATACAGCTCCAGTCATTTTGATTATTTTGGTTCCCATTTCTTTTCGTTATTAAAAGTTGTAGGCAAAATAGCGTACTTCCTTTGCTCTAAATCACTTGAACCTCCCATGGCAATAACTATGCAAATATTTTCTATACATTTCAGCTTGTTGATGCAATTACAAAAATTTTAAAAGAAAACGGAGCAGAAAAGTAACCGTTGGAGCAACTTCTCGGCAGCCTCGGTCTCTTTAGCCTGGTACATAGCCTTCAAAACAAGATTAAACGAGGCCGTATTGGGCAAGATTGCAAAATCCTCCATCTGAGCAACTAAATCAAGCAAATCAGCAGCAGTTCCACCCATCATCAAATTGGCTCTCAAATAGTGATTATACAAGCTCACGTCCGGCTTGTTTGGCTTCCCATTCTTGTCCAAACTTCGAATCCACAACTCGAACAGCTGTCTCATATCCGACCACCTCTGACTCGTCATCCAGTCAGCGAACACATTCATCAGAGCCTGTCCGTCCACCATTTGGGACATGGCCTGGATACGTGAGTTCGGGGAATGCTTCAGGAACCCCAGAGGGACCAGCGACTGAGTCACCTCGGTAGCCGAGTTCTGAACTGGGTTGCGCCAGTTTTCGTTGTAGAGTGGGCTGCCGGTGGCGGGGTTGGGCGGGAGTGGAGAAGGCTGAGTTGACTCAGCGAGTTGGGGTTCTTGGGAAAGGACAGTGGAAGTGGAAATGGAGGCCGATTTGAGATTTGGGTAGAGGGTGTTTCTGAGTAGAGCTCTGGTTCGGATGAGGATCGACATTTGTGATGCCATTCAAAGTGACGCAACTCAGTTTAAGTTAGGGTTTTGTACTCTTGTTTGTAAGAGGTTTTCATGCGTTAATTTGGGTTTTCTTTTTTCTTTTCTTCCTTCGAGTTTCGATATTATCATCTGAAACTGAAACTTTTAATTTTGTGTCTGATCAAGAGAGGAATTCTAAATGCACCCCAAACAAGGTTTTTATAAACACCCACATATGTACTACTGTAATATATTACTTCATCGTTAACGATTTTTTTTAGATTTTTCAGATTTCCGAAATTGGATCGGTTTTGTTCCAAAAAAATAAGACCGAATTCGGATCGGATTTTTCAAAAAATATTACCTTTGGATTCGACTTACGGATATATACGGATACGTATTCAGTGTCAGATAATTTTGGTTTCGGATTCGGTTTCAGTTTTGGTAAGGATTCGGTTTGGGATATGGATCGAATATGGATAAGGACTTTCAAAATTGGTTTTGGATTTCTTTTGGATCCAATATTTTTGGATTTTTGTAGGACCCAAAATCTAAATAAGTTATTTTCAAATAAACTTGAGATTTGAGACTTGAGAGTACTAGAAAAACTAAAAATGCTAGAGTCTGGAGAGTTAAGAGTCAATCAAAATGAGCCATTTTCAAACAAAACGTGAGAGATGATACTTGAGAGTAGGAAAAACTAAGAAAAATTGAGTCTGGCGAGTTGAGAGAATATTTGAGAAAGAATTGAGTCCGGTGATAATTGTTGAATATCAATAAGAGAGAAATTCTTTATAAAAATAAATAAATAAATCGGGTACCCACAATTAGTGGTGTAAAAGTGGATTAGGCCCAAAGAGCACGACCCGTCCTACCTGCCATCTGAGGTGTGTTGTGTCAGGCTCGGCCAGCACACAGGGTGTGCCATGCCAGCCCGACCTGCATGCGTGCTGTGTGCCGGGCCATAGGTCGAGGTCCTGCCGTGCCGGCCCAGTACGGCACGCCAAACCCAACGGTCGGCATGCTGAGCCAGCACGGCTGGCCGACCGTTGGGCCTGCGAAATTTATATCATTCTCTCCTCAGTGCGCACTGATATAATTTATATCAGTGCGTTGCATGTGGACCACTGATTATGGAGAAGTTTTGACAAGTGCATACTATGAGTCAAAATATGTAAATCTAATGGTCTACACCCAACGCACTGACGAAGTAATATCAGTGCGTACTGACTTGAATTTTATATATATATATATAGTCTTTCTACGGTCAGTTCGTCATGAAATAAAATATATCAAGACGAAGAATGTGAACCACAGATTATGGAGAAGTTTTGACAGCTGCATACACTTTGAGTCAAAATATGTAAATCTAGTGGTCCACATTCTTCGTCCTGATATATTTTCTATTGTCCGTTCATCCTGATATAAAATATATCAGGATGAAGAATGTGGACCATTAAACTTACATATTTTGACTCAAAGTGTATGCACTTCAGCACTTGTCAAAACTTCTCCATAATCTATGTCCACGTTCTTCGTCCTGACAGTAGAAAGATTATATATATATATATATATATATGTTGTTTTCGAGTCGATGGAATCTGACCTTCATCAAGTAATTAAGTCATGATGATCATACACCCGAGCATTATCGGTTTTTCCTGTTTCAGCTTCTTCGTGGTCTAAACTATATACATTCAGATTCAGGTTTGTGAAATGCAGCGTGTTTTGGCTTCTATCCTTTTCTGAATGACTAATTCTCTGAATTTCTTACAGCAAATGTGTTTCATCGAGATCTAAAGGCAAAAAAATTCTTGCCAATGTTAATTGCTAATTGAAGATATGCGGTTTTGGGCTTGCTCCAGTATATCTTTTAATGATGCTCACCTGCTATTTTCTGGACTATACGGTATTTTTTTTTCATTCAAATCATAAAATTTCTTCTAAATTTACAGAAATTGCTTAAAATTGTACCCCTTTCAAGTTGCGGAAGTTGTGCCTCTAAATTGCTATTTGCTAAATGCCAAGTGAAATTTTTAAATTTGCAAAGGACTATGTAGCAACTCAATGGTATCGTCTGTGGCTCTTTTATTTTTTATCTAAAGTAAGCTTCTCTATTATCTTTGATGGTATTTTGACATTCTATTCCTTTTTCTATCCCATTTCCAGAGATGGACTTAGACATGAAAAATATATGATGTTTCTTTTTTTGATGACTGGATCATCATATGAACACTTCTTAGTTTTGTCTCTATATATTTTAATTTCTCTGAAACTTTTTTTTTTCTTTGTGTTGCATTGTCACTTTTGATCACTGCACCTTATTTTCTATTAAGTTTCTGATACTAGTTTGGACAAACTATTTTTATCTCACACTTTCGTAACTTACAATTTTTCTTTAGTGATACGTTAAATGTGATAAACATAAAACATTAGCAAGTCAAGTTAGGTACATTTCCTCTTCCTAGGTAAAATTGCAAGTTTTATGGGGGATATCTTGTATTTAACTTAGATTGTTTGGGTTTGACTTTGATTTGTTCTAAAGTCAGCATCAGGCGTTGCTCTTCTTCTTTGTGAATATTCTGTTTCTGAGTTGTTAGAGTGATTATTTCTTAGGACTATTATAAAAAAAGGTGGGGGTGTTTTGGGAAACGCCTGTTGGATCATCTTTATTATTGATCCATTTTTGCTTTCCTAAATATAACATGAACAATATTTGTAAGTTTGTCTATTTGTCAATTAAAAGTCCCTTTTATAATATTTTTATACAAACTTCAGATTCCTGATTTCTGTTGTAGTTTATCATCTTCTTTAGATATCATTAGTTTACTTTCTGGGTCACCTGAGACTGAGAGTTTAAACTTTGCAGGGCAGGGTTGGAGCTGACGTTATTATAGGTGATGTTCAAGCTGAATTTTCTCTAAGAGCTTGTTGAAGCATGGCTTGTTAGTTCTTGTATAGGAATTCTCTAATTGCTTTGATGTGTACTGAAATCTGACTCGATTGTTTACCATCTTAGAGAGGCCATAGTCTTCTATCTGCTACATTGTTCCTAAACTGTTATAACCGATCAATGGTCTATTATGTGCATTCATATATTTTCTCTCTTGGTATTTTATATGCATAATTGGGTTACATATTATGATCAGATCTAATATTGAAATATTCTAGTGAGTTTCTAAGGGATTGTAGTGTAGTTTTCATTCCTTACCATTGCTCTCGTCTCTCTTGACATGTTGATAAATGCTGTGGTGTCACTATGAGATTGAATTACATTTGATATGAGACATGGCCACTTGTATCAAAATAGCTTTTCCATTCCACTTATACATGCCACCAACTAGCAAGCCTATTACTCCTTTTCATTAAATTCTCAGTTTTGTCATGTGTGAATTCTCCAAGGCTCAAGGCATCCCTGGAGAAAGTAACCTTTGAAGGAGCACAAGCATGCCAATCATTGTTCCTGGAAGATTATTTTCTGTATTTCTTCAGAATCTCAAAATACGATTCGCTTATTGTTGAATGTTTATATGTTGTTTTATTTCCTTTTCTATATTTTTCCTATTTGGTTATTAGTTTTTCCTAGTTTTAAGGGATTATGATTTCCTATCATAAATAGAAAATTAAATCCCCTATTTTTAAGATCTAAATATCAGACTTTGTATATAAGTGAGTTTATTTTTACACATTTGAATAAGAGAAATTAGGGCTCGGTCAAACCCTTTTCTGCAGAAACTCTTCACGGTATCAGAGCACCCTCTGATTACCCAACATGTCTAAAAATTCATCCAATGCCGAGTCCTCTTCTTCCGCCTCTAATGGAAGTTCTAATGACAATACATCAAACCCACAAACCATCACAACCCATAAGCTGAATGGCAACAATTATTTGCCATGGTCTCAATCTGTCATGCTCTTCATCCGTGGCAAAGGGAAGGCAGATTTCGTCACTGGAGATGCAGAGAAACACGACTTAACATACAAGTCCTACAAGACTTGGGAGATTGATAACAACAAGGTTATGTCCTTGGTTAATTAATTCGATGACACCAGAAATATGAGAAGATTTTTTGCTCTATAAGACAGCTGTTGAGATCTGGAATGCAGTTAAAGAAACATATTCCAACAAGGATAGCATATCTGAGTTATTCAGGTTGGATGGGACTCTTACAAATCTACGCCAAAGCGAACTTACGGTCATTGATTATTACAACAAACTCGCTCGTCTTTGGCAACAATTGGATGCCTTCAACAAACCTAATTGGTCTTGTACAAAAGATGCAGCATTATTTACTGATCTTACTGAGCAAAAACGAGTCTTCAAATTTCTGCACGGGCTGAACGATAATTTGGATGAAGTCAGGGGCCGTATTTTGAGTACTAAGCCTCTTCCAAAGATTCGTGATGTTGTCTTTGAGGTAAGGCGCGAAGAAAGCAGAAAACAGGTGATGTTACATAAACCTGAAACTGATCAGACCAGTGTTAAAGCCTCTGCTTTGGTTTCTAAGGGAAATTTCAACCAAAACATGAGAGGTAGACCATGATGTGATCACTGTAAAAAGCCGGCCATACCAAAGATAAATGTTGGGAGTTACATGGTAAACAGGAGAATTGGAAGCGGCGAAACAGCCGAGATTCTAAATGTTATACCGCTACTAATAACAGTGAAATTTCTGGAGGAGAAGGCAAAGCTTTTAGCCAAGAACAGCTTGAACAGATGCAGCAACTATTTCAGGCTTGGAATGCTAGTTCTTCAGCAGCTAGTTCAGGTTTTATTGCAACAAAGAGTACGTACTCTAGTGCTTTAAATGTGAAACAAGAAACCCCAGGGTCTTGGATTGTGGATTCAGGGGCAACTGATCACATGACAGGAGACATTAAGGCCTTCAACTTCTTTGAGCCTTGTCAAGGTAACCTAAGTGTGAAAATAGCAGACGGTTCTATATCAAAAGTTACTGGTTTAGGGTCTGTTGTTATATCGAAAAATCTGACCTTAAAATATGTGTTATATGTGCCTAATTTGGATTGTAGTCTTTTGTCTATCTCAAAACTTACTCGTGATGAGAAGTGCCTCACAAAGTTTTACCCTACATATTGTCTTTTTCAGGATATGATTTTGGAGAAGATGATTGGGACTGCTGAATTGCAAAATGGACTCCACAATCTCAAGGTTGATGCTTCAGTGAATATACATAGCTATTCTTCAAATTGCTTACCTTCTGTCAGTGTGTCTAGTTCCAGGATGAATAAAAATAGTGCTATTATGTTGTGGCACTATAGGTTAGGACATCTTAATTTTATGTATTTACAGAAAATGTTCCTGATCTATTCAGTAATAAAAATCCTAGAGATTTCCATTGTGATTTTTGCACTTTGTCTAAACACACTCGTACCTCTTATTCACCTATTGGCTACAAAGCATCTAATCTTTTTTTCCTTGGTTCATAGTGATGTTTGGGGTCCTTCTAGGGTCCCTAATATTACCGGTGCCAGATGGTTCATCTCTTTTATTGATGACCACACCAGGATTACATGGGTTTACTTGATGAAAGAAAAGTCAGAAGTCACCAATATTTTCAAAAATTTTCATTCTCTAATTAAAAATCAATTTCAGACCACCATTAAAGTGTTGAGAACAGACAATGGGAAAGAATTTGTCAATAGAACTCTTAGTGATTATCTGTTAACGGAGGGAATTGTGCACCAAACTTCTTGTGTTGACACACCTCAACAAAATGGGGTGTCTGAGAGGAAAAATAGACACTTGTTAGAGGTAGCCAGGTCTTTATTGCTTAGTATGAAGGTTCCTAATCATTTTTGGGGGGAGGCTGTTTTAACAGCAGTGCACCTGATAAACAGACAACCCTCTAGGGTTCTCCAATTTAAGACTCCAGCTCAAAAATTATTAGAAAGTTATCCTCACACTATATTGTTGTCTCAAATACCTATTCGTGTCTTTGGGTGCACGGTTTTTGTTCATAATCATCCTCCAAATCGGAGCAAACTTGATCCTAGAGCCATTTGGTGTTTGTTCTTAGGATATTCCCCTTCCCAAAAGGGATACAAATGTTTTAATTCCCTAACTAGGAAGGTTCAAGTCTCCCTTGATGTCACTTTTGTTGAAGATCAACCCTTCATTCCACCAACCAAAATTCAAGGGAGGAAGTTAAATGACTTTCAGTTTTGTGGTGACTTTGGTAGTGATATTGTTGAATTTGACTTGGTTTCTGAAGGTAACCCTATGTATCCTAGTAATCTTTTTGAGTCTCCTCTTCATTCTATGGAAAATGACATTGTAGAATCTGAAAATCCTAGTTCAAAATAGTCTATTTCAAGTCAGGATCAGCCTAGTCAAAATCAGTCCGTTCCCACTCATTTTCCTGCGGAAAATCAGTTCACTCCTACTTATTCCCCTCAAAAATCAGCTTATGATCCCTCTAGAGAGTCAAAACAGAAAAATTATGATGTGTTTGAACAAAGGAAACCAGCCGAGACTATTGTATATTCACGGCAGCCTAAGACCAAGAGACATGTTAGTGATCAAATTGAAATTTAGCAGGTTCAAGAATCTGAACCGAAACATATCTTGGAGTTCTCTAATCCTGAATTGGTTTGTGATGAAGATTCAAGTTGTGAGGATGAAAATTCTGCAGATGGGTTACCTATTGCTCTAAGAAAACCTGTAAGGGAATGTAGGTCTCAACCTCTCTATCCGATGTCAAAGTACATATCCTATGCAGGTTTGTCCCATAAATTCAGGAACTTTGCCCTTAACATTTCAGCTACTTCAGTTCCTGCAAACATACATGAAGCTTTGAGGAGTTCAGAGTGGAAGAATGCAGTTTTAGAAGAGTTGAAAGCACTACGGAAAAATAATACTTGGGACATTACAAAGCTACCTAAGGGAAAGAAGACCGTGGGATGCAAATGAGTGTTCACAGTAAAATACAAGGCTGATGGAAGCATTGATAGGTACAAGGCTAAGTTAGTTGCAAAAGGGTACACTCAAGCCTATGGAATAGACTATAAAGATACCTTTGCTCCAGTAGCCAAGATGAATACAATCCGAGTACTTCTCTTTATTGCTGTGAATTTAGACTGGAAAATTCATCAATTGGATGTTAAAAATGCATTCCTTAATGGTGAACTTGTTGAAGAGGTGTATATGGATTGTCCTCCAGGTTGGGAAAAGACTTTCAGAGGGAAAGTTTGTAAGTTGAGGGGGTCATTGTATGGGTTGAAGCAGTCACCCCGGGCTTGGTTTGAGAGGTTTACAAAAGCAGTTAAAAGGTATGGTTATTCACAATGTCAAGCTGATCATACCTTGTTTGTAAAACACTCTCCAGGTGGGTCAATCACAATGCTCATAGTTTATGTAGATGACATTGTCATGACAGGGAATAATGAAGGAGAAATTCAACGACTGGAACTTTTCCTTACTAAGGAATTTGAGATCAAAGATCTAGGAAGTCTCAAATATTTCTTAGGCATGGAGGTCGCTAGGCCCAAAACTGGGATTTGCATCAATCAAAGGAAATATATTCTTGATTTGTTGAAGGAAACTGGTATGCGTGATTGTAAGCTTGCTGACACTCCAATGGATTCCACCACGAAATTGGGCCTTCTAGAGAACAGTCCTCCAATGGATAAAGGTAGATATCAGAGGTTAGTTGGAAAGCTAATCCATTTGTCTCATACAAGACCCGATATTGCATTTCCGGTTAGTTCAGTTAGTCAGTTTATGAACAATCCGAATGAGGAGCACTGGGGAGCAGTTTTCCGGAATTTTGAGATACTTGAAGATGACTCCAGGACAGGGTATTTGTTTCAAGAAGAGTGAGAGTAGAGACATCAAAGTGTTCACAGATGTAGATTAGGCAGGCTCTATAGTAGATATGAGATCTACCACAGGGTATTGTACTTATGTTTGGGGTAATCTTGTAATTTGGAGGAGTAAGAAGCAAGCTGTTGTTTCCCGTAGTATAGCTGAGGCTGAGTTCAGGGCTATGGCACATGGTCTTTGTGAAGGGATGTGGTTACTGAGACCTCTATCCGAAATTAAAGTTCCAATGTTTACTCATATGGAACTGTTTTGTGACAATCAAGCAGCTATTAGCATTGCAAAGAATCCAGTTCATCACGATAGGACGAAACATGTGGAAATTGACAGGCATTTCATTAGGG
Source organism: Dipteronia sinensis (assembly GCA_033220585.1). Lineage (NCBI taxonomy): Eukaryota > Viridiplantae > Streptophyta > Magnoliopsida > Sapindales > Sapindaceae > Dipteronia > Dipteronia sinensis. The sequence continues at coordinate 67,295,515 of CM065638.1, read as the reverse complement.
AGAAATTGGAGGCTGGTTCAGTCAAATTAAGCCATGTATCTACAGAGACCCAAGTAGCATCTACAGAGACCCAAGTAGCAGATATCTTCACAAAGGCTCTTCCTAGAATCTCGTTTGATATGTTGTGTTTCAAGCTGGACATATTAAATATATATCACCTAGCTTGAGGGGGGTGTTGAATGTTTATATGTTGTTTTATTTCCTTTTCTATATTTTTCCTATTTGGTTATTAGTTTTTCCTGGTTTTAAGGGATTATGATTTCCTATCACAAATAGAAAATCAAATCTCTAATTTTAGGATCTAAATATCAAACTTTGTATATTAGTGAGTTTATTTTTACACATTTGAATAAGAGAAATTAGGGTTCGGTCAAACCCTTTTCTGCAGAAACTCTTCACCTACGTAGGATTCAATCTTTAGCAAGTTCATCTAATGTTTTTAAATTCACAGTGTCTTCAGATTGTAGTGTAGTCAGCTGCCATCCAACCCATACAACTAGACACAGTGGTGTGTTTGTCTGCAGATATTCTAAATATTTCGAGGCGAATTTAAAACTTACTATGCCGAGTATTATTTAAAAAATGAACTCTTGTTTCACTAATTATTAAAAGCAATAGCGAAGAGAGATTTATGAAATAACTTTTGGAGGACCATGATGTTTCCAACATCCCAGATTCTTATACTTGCAGAGATTAGCTGATCCCTACTTTCTTCAAGTTTTGGCAAACGTGGATCATGAACCATCCACTCAAGCTATTTCGAAGCTGGAGTTTGAGTTTGAAAGGAGGAAATTGGCAAAAGATGATGTTTGGGAGTTGACCTATCGAGAGGTATAACCTTGATTCTCTTGATCTTTGATTTGTTATGTAGTTTATTAATAATCATGGGAATAACATTTCCTTTTTTTTTTTTTTTTTTTTACTTTGAGTGCATAGATATTAGAGTATCATCCTCAGATGCTGCAAGAGTATCTTCATGGTAGAGAGCAGACTAGCTTCATGTACCCAAGGTTTGGCAGTTCTTTGTAGAATGGGAGCTATTATCTTAAGTTGACATCTTGCATCAATTCTGTCTAATAAAAGGGAAAAAGAAAATAAGTGCAATGAGCCCATTCATAATAGATGTTAGGTACTAGAAGTCTAGAACTTATATAAATAGTTTTGAATAATTGTGGTCCGTTTGGATGGTCTTGGAATGTGCCATATAAACTGGAACATTTTGCTCCTTTCTACAATCTGTGGACATGGAAACATGTATCTTTGTTGTTCATGCATACTTTGTATCCGTAGTTGGCGTACCAATTACCTTCCAAGGTTTGTTAGAAAATCTTTTATATTGTCGGTTATTGCTTATCTTTTGAAACTTCTTGAGTATCTTTCTTATGCAAAAGCTCCATTACTAGTCAATTTCTAATACCAATATTTGATGATTCAAATCTTCATTTATTTAGTGGGCATGTAGGAATAATAATATTTTTCAATGGGCAAAAACTAATAAAAGGAAATTAGAAGATTTTTGAAAAGAAATGAAAAAATTGTTCAAATGTTGTAAATGGTAGGGTGATTTTTTTTTTCTTTTGTCAAATTTTCTTTAATATAGGCTTTGTGCTAGCATTTTAGTTGATAACCTGGTGCTATCTCATTACATTTATACAGTGGTGTTGATCGATTCAAGAGACAATTTGCACATCTTGAGGATAATTATGGAAAGGGTGAAAGAAGTACCCCACCACTGCAAAGGCAGTATGCGCCCTTGCCTAAGTATGTGTCATATTCTTATTGTTTGTGCCGTTCTTGTATAATCAGGAGAGCTGCTTCAACTCTGTCTGTACACATGCTTTTGCGTATGCATCTGTTGCTGTTGTCGTTCTTATGCCTTCAACACCTTTACGTATTGAACATTTTGACTTGATTTATACTGAAATCATAACTTTCTTTTTCTTGTATTTACTTATGTAAGACCTAGTGTGTTATCTTCTTTTCAGAGGCGGGTTCCTGTTCCTAAGGATGAGACGGCTGAGAAAAATATTGATTTTGAAAGGAGAACTGCAGCTTCTGTTGCTACAACTCTTAATAGTCCTCCAAAAGCTGATGGTGAGAAAACCCTAGCTGTGGTGCCCATAGTCTGTTGAAGAGTGCTTCTAAATGTGTGGGTGTGCAACAAAGAAGAGATACAGAGGTAATTTCAATCTTCTTACATCCCTGCCAGTCAGTGCTGATATATTTCCAATCCTGTCAATTGAGAAACAGTTTGTATATAAAGATCAACTTTATTTCTCATTCGCCTAATAAAAAGTTGGATGCCACACAACAACGGAATGTGGTTAAATCTTGCCATGAGTAAAATGTGTCTGGAAATTAAATTAATTAATCATTTTCACTAGGTCTTATAATTTCTTTACCCGGCAGAACATAAAAGAAAAACTTGCTTTCGAAATGATATCATATTGTTTAGAAGATTCCTCTTTCCTTATTTTTACGAGTCGTTATAGGACATAAAAATAAATGAGATCATCTTATTTGTTACATGGGGCATGATTTTTACATATGACATGGTGTCCATCCATGCACCAGAAAGCATAACAATAAACCAAAATTAAAGAACAAATGAAAGCGATTACATCAAAGCATCTATAAGGTCTACCTACTATACTGCAGATTTTCATTAATTTGAGAACTGAGTTTTCGTTAATGTGATGGTATAATTTGCATCTCTTGTTTATACTTTGTTTACCTTTTTTACGGTCGGAGGAAACAACTCCTGAGGTCAACGATGAGACAGTTGACGGGTTGTCACAGAAGGTTGCTTCTCTTCATGCTTTCAGCTCTTACAGATCTCCTTGAGAAAGAATTAGAAGGGCATAAATTGTGATATGTCCATTTTGTTAACCTAATAAGTTGGATATGGGGTGCTTGTAATGACCTGCATAGAAAATCTTCACATAGTTTTAAGTAGAAGAAGCTAACCGTAGGACTCCATTGTTATAGTCACCCTTCATTCTGTTACTACAATTTAAAGCGGATGCTTTCTTACTAAAATTTGGCGACAAGTACGTTCCCGAGACGCTAATGTACCCCCTTTCCGAGCTCGAGACCGGATTCTATAAATTCTCTGACGATCGAGAATTTCAGGTCTGTTTAGTTCGTATTATATGAATTTGAATTTGTATTTCTGGTCTTTATGATAAAATGTAGGATTTCAAGTTTCATTTTTTATGAATATAAAAAGTCGACTTCTGGATAAGAGATTTGCAATTTTTTTAATGAAGTTAATTTTTTTTTAATGTTTTGGAAAACAGATTTTCGTTTTACGGATAAGATACTATACTGGTTCATATAGTTATTGAGATAATTGGTGTTCATTGGATTGAAATCGAATGATTTATGATTCTATATTGGTTCGATTTAGTAATTTTGAAATCGAATGGTTCTGATAATATTGATGTTGATTTGCATCAATTTGATTGATTATAAAATAACATAGTCAATAATAATGAGTTTATTGTGCAATTGAACATTATTACATTTTGATATGATACTGTGCTTGATATATATCATTTGAAACTTTTGGAATTGGAATTGATTCTACATTATAAAAATGCGGCTTGCGAGTAGTTTAATATGGTAGTAGGATGATTTGTATATGCTTATGTGTGATAGTGAAGCAAATTTTTGGGATAATCATTTGTAATACTAATGGCAGTTTGGGATTTTGAAAGACTATGTAGGTAGGGAGAGTCCACTTTATTGTGCGGAGCGGCTTACGGAGCATTACAAGCGTCCAAATGGTGAAGGCCATTGATATACCTTAAGGGGGAAGACCTCAGCCACACTGGAGCTCACAAGATCAATAATCCCATTGCTCAAGCTTTGCTTGCTAAGCCTTTGGATAAACAACGCATTATTGCTGAAACTGGAGCTGGTCAGCATGGAGTTGCATCAGCTACTGTCTGCACGGTTTGGTATGCAGTGTATTATCTACATGGGTGCACAGGATATGGAAAGGCAGTCACTTAATGTTTTCAGAATGCGACTTCTTGGCGCTGAGGTTTGTTCATTTGTTTACTATGTTTTTAGTAATTTGTATGATATGTTGTGCTCTATATCCTTAGAGTGATTGGCCTTGCAAATTCTTTGACAAGGATTTTTCATTGTTGCTATCCTTGATAAGAAGAAAGTGGTCACAACAACCGTGGAAAATGTTATTTCAGAATGATTTACTGCACTGATAATTTTTGGGAAGTTTTACTTCTCAGATAATTTTTCCTGCTATACTTGTATTTTATTATCATTGATTTAGCAAATTGGATTTACCAGTTCCATGATTCCTCATTGATTATCCTTCTATTCTTTACTACATAACAATAATTGTTTTTCGCATCTTCCATAAGCCGAACTGATTAGATTCTTGTAAAGCAAGTACAAAGATATGATAGTGTTGTAGGCTGAATTGGTACAAACAGATATTTTACAAATATATGGCTTGTCTGTATGCATTCGATCTGATATTCCTGGGGAAAGAACCTTTATACATCTCATGTGATAGCTTGTTTTCTGTATTTTTATTTGGTTCTTCAAATGATGAGATTCACATTGCTACTTCAAGTGTTAATACATACATTAATTAGAATAAGCCTTGTTCTCTCGCCGAGATACATTCTGCTAGGGTTTTCTAGGGTTTCCTGGTTCTCCTATAGCATTGCAAAAATGGTTCTCCAGAAAGATGTTGATTTGTTGAATTCACATGGGTGCACATGATAAGGGTTTTTAGCAAAAATCCCCTATTTTAGGGGGCCAATTGCAAATGTGCCCTAAAGTCAAAATCAACTGCAAAACTATCCTATTTTTCCCAAAATGCCCTCACTCATAACCGCATGACATTTATTAGTCTTATTTTTTACTTTTACCAACCAATTTAACAAACAAATATAATACTTTGTTCTCCACACGTTTCTTTTCAATTTTAGGTTTTAAAACATTGGAAAATATTTTAGGTTAATATACGGTCTCTAAACGATGAAAGCTATCTAAAAGCGAATGGATTGAATAATATCACCTTGCTGAATGAAAAAGGCATTACTCTAGTAATCATAAGCTTTCTTCTTTCTTCCATCGGCATTGATACCATCTATTATCTCATATATCTTGTAATTTGCTTTAACGTTGTCCTCCTGTTTTTTAAGTTTCTCTTCCTCTCGCGGTTGTTTCTGAAAGGGTTCAAAGAAAAGTATATGAGTTGATAGATGGCATTATGGTTGTTTCTGAAAGGGTTCAAAGAAAAGTATATGAGCTGATAGATGGCATTATGGGCAATGGAGAAAGTGCCATCGCCAAGACTTTGATACCATATTGATGTGTCAAACGTTTCGCAGTTCCATGTCTGTAGGAAGAAACAATTTGTGTTGGTGGTTTATGAAGTGTCTCCAAAAGATGAAAAGAGTGTTTTTATTGAGAGAGAGAGAGAGAGGACGAGAACGAGAACGGTGAAAAATGAAGAGATGACGATAGAGTCATTAAATGATTTGAAGTTACAACAGATGCAGATCGAAAGAGTCATTAAATGGTTTTCTCATTCGATCTAGTAATCCAAAAATGTTATACCAAAATGATAACCGGCCAGACCTAAACTTTCTACCAGATTTGGCTCTAGCTTTCTCTATTTTCTGTCTACATATCTTGTCAATTAATTAGGAAGAAAAATTCATTCTTTAATTTTTTTTAACCCCCAAGTATAACGTAAAAGGAAGTTTTATTCATTGTCTGTGAACATAGTGAAAACTTTAACTTTGTGATTCATGGACAGACCAGTCCCTATTCAGCTTAGCCTAATTATTCATCAATTAAACAAATAAACATAAAAGCCTATCTGTATCAACCGTCCTTTAAATCCTAATTGCTATTTGGTGTACAAATGCCTAATATACGATGTCTTTATCTTGCTGATGATTCCTTTCAAAAGGGTGATTTTTTTCTCTCTTTTTTTTTTCTACTTAAAAGATACTCATCTATAAGAACAAAAAATAAAATATAAAAAATGGTGTCGTTTTGTACTTAGAAGACTTATAAATCACGTGGCAGTCGCTGTATAATAGGCCCTTAGACAGCTTGGCGCATAACCAAAGGCTAAAAGCATATGCCCAACTACATATAATAAACCTTCTCCCTGTGGAATAATCCGTTCATAATAATTTTATCGATTTTACATCCTCTCATGGTTCAAGTGGTTTGCATCTCCCAATTGTCTCCTGAAAGTGTTTGGTGTTAGATTTCAAAAAACAAATAATAATTTTATCATTCGGTGTTCTAAATAAGTCACAACATTCTCTTTTCTAATTTAATTCCATTTTATAAACTTGCCCTTCATGTTCAAGAATGAAGCCACCGCCAACATATCAAACTTGTTATAAAAGGGATGATTATTAAACAAATGTTATAGTTGTCATGTATTGTTAACAGAGGGTCTCAAGAAGTGACCAAACCAATAACAAATTCATTTCTTTTAAAGAAGAGAGGAGGTTCCATTTGTATACAAGAAAGGTAGATAGTCAGGGAAGGCGTCTTAGCTTTGTGATTGTGGTCCATTTATTCTCTTTTTGGGTTGGAATTTTATATACCCCAATCAAACACTTTAGTGACTGATCAAATAAAAGTAATGTATTTGATCCCAAAAAAAAAAGAGTTATGTAAAAGAGATCACAGAACAATTTTTCAAAGAATACTTGCTACTGTTTTTTCCTTTTGGCTCCACCTAACCTCAATTGTTTTGCTTGTATGACCCCATATAAAACACAAAAAGCTATAGCATTAATTTTTTTTATTCTTTCTAATTATAATTATGCACGCACATCACAACTCGGGGCGTATGTGTTAATTTACTGTACATCTCCCTTTCCATGTTAATGGTGTGAGATCCGAGTCCTACAATACTCTTTTTATAAATATGTGTAAGGATTTTTCTTTCTGATATTGTGGTACTAGATATTCGAGTTGGATGTGTACTATTTAATTTCGACAGGTCTCGATAGACCTTTGACCCAACCGTCGGATGTCAAAATTTATTAGAATACTTCAAAAAATACATATATAACTAACTACACATGTTATATTCCTTCCTTCCCCTCATGATGAGTGAATGTATACTGCCATCATTAGCAATCACCAGCTTGATATATGCCTTTAACCTTGGCCAGAACAGCCTTGGATTTCTCTTTAACAACTTATATATATATATATATATATATATATATATATATATTGTTTTTGGGTTCTTTTAGAAGGCTTTGTTTCAACTATAACTGGTTTTATATGGCTTCTATTTGTTATAAAATAGTGAAAGTAATGAAAGACACAATAATTTAACATAGCTGGACGCCTGGACATATATAATAATAGTTTTCTATATACTTATATTTAGTTGTTGTTTAGTAATCTGCAATTTTTCTTTTTATTTTGTATATGGTGTTAGTTATTATGTCAATTTTAAAATCCATTCAATAATTGCTTGAGTGGGTTGATATATATGTTGTAATGAATTCCAAACATGAACAAGGACCTTTTATGAAGTTGACATACTATTTTGTGCATTTCCACAATAGTAAAAGTCACCATCTACACATATAATACTTTTACAAAATAAATCTACCTGATTGCTCCCATTAAATCAACTTAAAGCTGTATTTTATATATCTTAAAATTGTGAGTTTGTGACAGTGAACATGGGCAATTGAGCTACTCAAACTCCTCAAATTTATATATTAGACTGTTTTTTTGTTTTTCTATTAGATTGCATCAAAATCATTTCCAGAATTTCAAAATTACATTCTAATATTTGCAAATTTATCTTTATATATGTTAGCCTACTAAATAATCGGTATTTCTATTATTAGTTCAAACTTATATAAAATATATCAATTCCTTATATGTGAGTCATTGGATTTAAAAGATGTTTTGATAAGTCCATATAGCCAAGTCAAAGCATTTAAATCAAATGACCCATATATAAAGAACTGATATATCTTATATCAGTTCGAACTGACAATTGAAAAATTGTTAAATAATATAGTCTTATACTTCAACCAAAAAAAAAAAATCCTATAGTAGTCTTAAATATTATAATTGTGCTTTTACAAACCATTTAACACGGTATAAAAACCACCAAATTAAATGTCGAATCCAAGTCATTCTTGTTTATTTTCTGTTGATTTCTTGAATTTTGATCATTGACAACTTTGCATAGGAAAAGATCATCTGATTTTACATTGCATGTTAGAAAACCTATCTATGTATCAACCTATCAAAATTTCCATTCAATTGTGTTTTAAATACATTATAGTTTGACTGTTCTAACCTAATAACTTGAGCATTTTAATTTAAGGGTTATTATCGATAAAGTTATGAATTTATTAGAACCTAACGAGATAAACCAACACAACCCAAAATAAAATTGCCACATGTCACTCCATATTTTTCGAATTAATAGACGAAGGACTTGTATTGTATGGTAGAAGCAGCATGTACATACTGTAGTTGAATTTGTTGCGGTGGTGGTGTCATAGCTGGCTGAATTAGACAAAGTGTTATTCGTTGAATTTTGTGACTAAAATACTTGACATTATGGGGAGAGAGAGAGAGAGAGAGAATAATGGCAAATCAGACAATTTGTTTTTAATTAAGAGATTTGTCAGTGACAATATAGTCAGTCACTAGCCGTTCTTACTACAACCATTTCTATATAATAATTTGGTATACACTACACACTATATGCTACTCTTTTTTTTTTTTAATATCTCAAATCTAGGCTGTAATTAAATTGTCATCTAAACTGATATTTAAAAATTTCTAAATTAAACTGGAATGTCTGACATTACCTTTTCTCATATACAATAAAGTTTTTATTTTTTATTACTTGTATTGTATACAACTATAATGTACAAAACTTAACTCGTAACATTGAAAAGAATAATTTTGAGCGAGAGTTTATTGATTTGGTGGTCGGAGACTTCAAACCGAAGTTTTATCACCAAGGTTCAAACCTTGATAGTGTAGATATATATTGACATTTGTTTATTAAATCCTAAAGTATGAAGAGACCCTTTCATAGAGTAAGAGTTGTATTTCAAATTGTGTTTGTAGAGTTCAATCTCGTCAAGTCCTGACAAACTCCTAACCCAATATTAGTTTTCAAAGGAAAGAAAAAAAAAGAACAATTTTGGACTAATGTAATACAGTACAATATCCTAACCAAGTCCAACATGGTGTGCCAAAACACCAAACAAGTGGGCTTATTTCTCTCCATATGAATTCATGTGAAGGTTGTTATTCATGTTTTACATGGAATTGAGTCAAGAATAGTCCCCCCTCTCTCTCTCTCTCTCGTCAGAAAAAGATAAGTGAAATGTGTAAATTATTCAACATCCTACATGAACAAAATGTTGAAATTATGGTAAGATCATTTAACAAAATACATAATGATCAATGCAGTGAAATGTGTAAAACATGCATGACTATTGACAGCAACAAATTGATATTCTTATAAGGATTATGTCGATTAGTATCTAAAATATTAATTAAGTGATATGATTCAATTAAATTATAATACATATATGGATTTGAACGGATGAAGCCGATGATTTTAATTGTTCAGAATGAATAAAAGAAATTATGGTTCAATTAAACAACATCACTGAATCAGTACTGAATGATGACCTGTCATCGTTCAAGGATTATCAGAAGGATAATCCGATTAAAAAACTACTTGGACATGACAAGACAACAAACGCACACAGTGACACAACATTGAAAAATGGTAGGACCCAAGTAAGAAGTTAAACCAGGTTGGGTTAAATTTTGATCATGTACATGAGTTTAGGACCGTTTGAAACAAAACAGTCAAATACTTATACATGACAAAAGCTTTTGGCTTTTGCTCACTTTCCCATAAACAAAAACCATTTTTTATTCAAAAAAAAAATATCCCATGTAAATTATAATCTTGTATTATATTAAGTGCCAAACATAAAAAAGCATAGTATAGTAGATAGATTATAGATACACACACCTCTACCTTCACCACTCACCTCTCTCTCTCCAATTTCTCATTTTATTTTTCTAGATATCTCCATTCTCCCACTTCACACACTCTCTCTCTCTCTCTCTCTCTCTCATACTCACTCCACCATCTTTCTTTTCAATTTCAAGTTCCACCAACTCTTTCTGGGCAATCTTGCATCAATCATGGCTTTTGTGGTGTACTTAGTGCTTTTCTTGGCCTTCATTGGCCATTCAAGTAAGCTTCTTCTTCTTTCACATCAAAAGGCTTTTTCTTTTTCTTTTTCACTAAAAAATTTTCATCTTTCTTTCCTTTTTCCTCCTTTTTCATTAGCTAAATGTTTTGTGACTAATTAATCTTGTTCTGGGTTTGTTGTTGTTGATCAGGTGCCCTTTATTGCATATGTAGAGATGGGGTTGGTGATTCATCTCTACAAAAATCCCTAGATTATGCATGTGGAGCTGGAGCAGATTGTACTCCAATCCTCCAAAATGGTGCTTGTTACAACCCCAACACAGTGAAAGATCACTGCAGCTATGCTGTCAACAGCTATTTCCAAAAGAAGGGTCAATCTAATGGTACCTGTGATTTTTCAGGCACTGCATCCACAAGTGCTAATCCTCCTTCAAGTAAATTAACCCTCTCAACTCTCATCAACGTAAACAAACCCACCCACCAACATATTTGTTTGTTAATTATTTGTTCTTCACTTTTGTGTTATTTGCAGATCTTCCTTCCACTTGCAGCTTTCCTTCAAGTGCCACCAGGTATGATTATATCATATATGTTATAGTTGGATACTTGGATCTCCATCTTTCTACACTTTATTTTTTTGTTTCTCTTTGTTGAGAGACTGATGAGATTTCAGTGTCAAGAATCTTTTTTCCCAACAATATATTCTCTAGTTTTATTGAGTTAGGTACAACCTCTGAACAAAAAGGTTAGATTTTTGAGCTGGATTTTGCTTGCAGAAGCAGAGTATCATCTTTCTTAGTTAAGATATGTGACAGATCTACTTTGCTTGATAACTCTGCACACAAACAAAAAATCTTAGCAGGATTTGGCTTGCACAAGTAGTGTGTAAAGAAATTAGTAAAGTAGATCCATCACCACCTAATAGTGGTGATGACATCTCAGCATCATATTGTGGACAGCTGTGAGCTGTCTTGATGTTGATATATTTCATGATTCCTTTGTCTTCTTCCACTAAAGCTTTTGATTCCCATACCAGGCTTGACATCTGTGTCTCCATATTTGAATTTGATACTAGACATTGATAATGAATTCTGAGATTTTTTATTTGTTGTGTTTACAGCACCACAACCCCATCAACCACTACCCCAACCACAGGCGGCACTACTACAACCACACCGTCGACGTCAACAACAGGAAGCACTACACCGACGGTGTTTGGTGGACTGGGCCCCACCGGAAGTGGGACAGGAATTAATGACAGTGGCTGTGTGGGTCTCTTCAAAACAACCAACTTGTTTTTCACTTTCTTGATTTCAACATGCCTAATAGTAGTAGTACCATTGCTGTGGGGCTAGAGAAGGAAGGAATTGAAAGTGGGGTTTGATGTGCGGATGAGATTTTGCCATGACAGGGCTGGATGGAGGGTAGGAATGTAATTTTAATTTCCCAAGTTCTCAACATCAATGGGATCAAACCCCACTAGGGTTTTAATTTTTAATTTTTAATTTTTAATTTTTGTCTACTATGTGAAAAAGCTAGTGAATTTGATTCCTTTTGAGTGATGAGATGATATGTGACTGCTATTTTTGCGGTTCTCTTCTTTTTAGATTTTTCCTCTGTATATCTAGGGAGAAAAGCTACGGTTAGTCTTTTTTTTTTCTTTTTTAAATTCTAAATTTAATGGAATTGCTACTTATCATGCAACTTTTAATTAATATTACTTGCCTAATAATTATTCATGTGTTGAAGTTTTTCTATTCTTAGAGAGATTAAAGTAGTCTGCATAGGTACATTAGATGGATTGAATTTTGTGGGTATTTGGACCCAAAAAGTCCAAACTTTAGGAGAACGTGCTTGTATTCTAACGAAATTAAATCAGAGGATATCATAGGTTGAAGTTGAAGTGATTTTTCATTTCGAATGTATGGAGGGATTTGGACGTGTGAACTACCTACCCACACTTCCCCACAACCAAAATATGAATGAAAGTTGCAAGTGTGGGTGCGGTACAATTGATCATTGATATCAATACATAAATGCAGGTGGCCCAAAACACTTGTTTAAAATTGTCATCATAAGTAACATAAAAATTTTGTCATTCATATAATTATAATCAACAACAAATTAAAGATAGATCATCCTATAATTATAATCAACTACAAATTAAAGATAGATCATCCTAGCAGAGTGTTCCGAATCACATCTATAGGTTTAACTCTCTGTGGTTCCTCATCTATGCGGTACGAAAAGCTATTTATCAAAGGAACAAATTCGAAACACAGGATCAAAATATGAGGATGCATATAGTGCCTGTACATTACAATCAAGGATTTATTGACTAAGGCGGGAAATCCCTCATCGTTGATTTTTCAGACTCCGACACCAAGTGTATGATTGTAATATCTTGTTCTTCCATTGATCAATGGACCTAAAGTAATCCCCGTTGTGATTCACAAGGATTTTTAATAAAGTGCATTCCACTTCAAGGATCCAAATAACAGACATCTGCAAATATTAAATTTTACATGATCTGCAACTGCCACCGTAACATTTTTTAAGTTTTAACTTGCTAATGTTCACTGAAACTGAAGCAGAGAAGAGAATAGACCTTCAATGATGAGAAAGACTTTGAGCTTCTACTTTGCAATTTTCTCGTGTAAATTCCAAGATCAGCTTTGCAACAGAGCTCGGCTTTTCCACATGAGGAAGGTGGCCGCAGTCTGGTATTTGGCGTATAATTGCATCTGGCAATTCACAGTGCAATCTCTGCATTACATAAATCAAAGGGCCACACAAGTTAATGATATTTAAGATACAATTGTATCAAGAGAATATCAAATAGTAGAAAGACTCAAATCAGGAAAGATCAAATAAGTCAATTAAAGAGACAGGTTACCACCAACTTCTTTCAAATTTACAAGAAATTATAATAACCATTTGATAGCATTTTTCAAGCCCAAATCGAGTAAATTAAGTTCAGCAAATGCTAACCACTCCAAGCTTGTTACTAACGATCTGGTCATCCTCACCCCATATGATAAGCGTCTTCTGCTTAACCTGTAGAACATATCAGTAAGTAGCTTGAAAGAAAACTGATATTTCTGGGCATTTAATTGAAAATTTGGACTAAACTGAAAATTGTGTAACCACAATATAATTGCAGCTGTTAAAAAAACAACATGAATAATTTAAAGCAGTTTTCATATAGTATGATACCAAGGAAAAATCATGTCTGGATGATTAATGCCTCACCAACATGTACAGACTTGAACAACTTATACTTAAAAAAAAAAAAAAAAACTTGTAAAACTTCAGCTTGCATACACCCTTTTTACTGGATTTTATTTCTTGTTTATTATATGCTCAAATGCATATAATGTGTTGCAAGGTTTGAGAAAATTTGACTTGGTTTCAAAATTTAGGAGTCCTCTAAACAGGGAGATCCATGAGACAACTAACCAAGGTGTTGGGCATAATTCATATTTATTTATTATCCTAAAATTAATATTTATTCGTTAATTTCATGTAAATTACAATTATTTTGGCGAAATAAGTAAAATAGCTTGGGGTTAGGTAAAATATCCTATTTTATGCTTTGAAAGCACCTCACGATAGACAAGTTATTATTCTAGAAAAGGCAGGTTTTATGTCTTATGATCTTTTATATTAAGGTATCTTCGGTTAGAGTCTTTGTAATTTTCTTTATACTAAGATATACAAATTTTAATTAATTGCAAAAATTTTAGAGGTGATTAAAAATCAATTTACTATTTTCTCACAAATTTAACAATAAACCCACTTATTAATAGACAATTTATTCATTAAACAGGGTTTCATTGTCTACTTTAATACAAAGAAAATTCTAAAGACATAATTGAATATAGAAGAACAAAAGACACCAAAGCCAAAGAAACTTTGAAGCATTTCCATTTGCCACCATACTCCTCATTATCCACAAACCCAACTCCTTTCAGCTTCACATGCCATGCCACTGCTTTATATATGATGCTCAAAACCCTAGTTGACTTGGTTTCAGAAAGCTATTGGGAAATATCCTGTTTAAGACCACGTGTACAACACTACTTTCTCAATCAAACAAGCCTGGACCATGAGCAAACTTTGGCCTCTTTTCTTAGAGATATGCCCCATATGATGCTACGTTTTTCTATGTTTTTTTAGTTCTATCCTACGTCCGCGAGTATTTGCTTCTTGTTTTGCAACTAATGACCGACAAATCAAATATGCAGCATTTCCTTTTGGTAAGAATAAATTGATCAGAGTGTGCCTTCTTAGAGGATTATGGGCTTCCTTCCCAGAAGAATAATTTGTCTTTCGTTAGGTGCTTTCTAAGCACAAAAAAGTTTATTTTACAAGACTACAAACTATTTTACCTATTTCACCAAAATCACTTTAATAAAAATAAAATTAACAAATAAAAGAACTAATAAATCTAAATTTAAAGGTAATCAATATATAAAAAATATGGTCAACACAAGTCAAGTGAGCTATGTCAGTAGTAGAGGCAGAATCAATTTCATATCATGTGCTACAACTAAAAACAACCTGCCCACTGTAAGTTTCAAATTAATTTTATGTATAAAATTTCTATTGTATACATCGTCATCATTTAATAATTCTAAAATGAAGATAAGAATGGTGAACAAAGTAAACTTTATAGCAATAACTTTGTTTTCTTAGCTGCCTATTCTTTTCTTAGTTAGTAATTCGCAATATTGCTGTTGTTCAAAGTTGGAACAAGGATGGATAGAAACTGCATATATGTGATAGGTAAGATTAGAAGAACGGGGTCTTTTCTTCCGCTCAGCACTTTTCCAGCAACTCAAGTAGGTATATAGGCTGATACATTTATACCTAAACAGTGGCATACTCCTTGAAGTATTTTGCAATTATTATGCCCGAAAAATGTACCTAGTTATACAAAACGGCTTGTCCATCCGTTTTAGGCTTCTAGTACAAGAATTAGTATTCTATTTTCGTAGGGAAGAAGAAAATTATCTAAAGCCTGTTTCTATAAAATGAAATAACAATCTGCACAAACCTGGTCAATCTGAGCACTGACATGATAACCACCGCTGATCATAAAATCTACAGTTGCATCATTCCACCAAGGAAATAGACAATGCAAGCGGCCCACCTGGATACAATTACACAAATACAGCTTTGGCTTAAGATATTAACATTATCGCTTTAAGTAATATGTTTGAGACAGAAACACTTACATTAGTCCAGTCTATGCTGGTACGTAATGTTATACCACTGAATGCCAAAACGTTTACACATAAGCGTAGCGGGATGCTCTTCAAAAAATATACCTGACTCAAAGAAATGATCATGGTTGTAGCAAAAATGTATAAGATATCTTTAATAGCATTCTGACTCTAACCATCCACCCCCTCTTTCCAAAAAAGATAAGAGAAATGATTAATTAATTAATTCAAACCCATCACCACATATTATTAGCATGCTCTCTCTCTCTCTCTCAATCTATCTCTCTCTCTCTCTCTCTTTCTTTCTCATAACAACATGGACACAAGTTCAAGCAGGCACATTTGTGAAGAAAAAGGCAGAAGTTGTTAATTCTATTACCATCTGCATATTCATTCTAAAGGTTATCAGTAGTTCCTTTGTTTGTTATGTAATGCTTAAATGGAACCAATCCAGGAGTGAGACGAGAAAAATAATTCAACATTATAAGGTCAAATGCAGAAGTGAATGTTGATTTCATTGATTGTCTTTGCCAATATATATACATAACCCAAGTAGAGTTGAACTGTAAGGATTCAAGGCTTTGATGTGTCAAGGAGAAGATCTACCCCAATATAGGCTGCTATTCTTGGTAGCTTCGCTAGGTTCCCAGTTCCTTCTTTATATACACATGCATCAATCAGAACCAGATTTTCGACCTGAAAAAGGAAGAGATGAAAATTAAATCATGAATTTCACAAAAAAATATCAGGGGCATTAATATTACGAACATTATCAAGATATTACTTATAACTTCTCAGGAGATGAATTGTAATACATAGCACTAACCCAACTTGTACAGTACTTACAGCTTCTGGATGGTTGACAGCAAAGTCAATTGCAACAGCAGCTCCAAGGCTTGGTCCAACCAGTATCATAGGTCTTTTAATGTATGACTTCCAAAGCTATGTCAAAATGAAACAAATAGATTTTGGTCCATGAATGGGAAGAAACAGCTTAAGATGACCACCAATGAGGTTAGCCTTTTTATGCCAAACCAGCTAATATAGCCAAAAAAGAAAAAAGAAAGTTCCCTCAAATTTGCAATTCATTCTCTAATGGTGACCATGGATAACAATACTCTAAACAAATAAACACTAAATGGGTAATCAGATAAAAACAGTCCATTATTTATCTAAAAATGATGAACTAAGTAGGCATTATAGAGTTTCCATACATCATACTTCTTCTCCGCATTGCTCTAGAAGTTTTTCAACACTTAATGATGGTTGGTTGAAGAATTTTCTTCTTGTAGATACAAAGAAGGCACGAGCTTCTTGAGATAATAAAAATTACCTGATAGAAGTGCTCACGCTTGGATGCCACATTACATGGTGGAAGTCTTTCTAACATGCACAACAAAGAAACAAAATGATACATTATTACTAAAATAGTAAAACGAATGGAGAAAAAAAAAATCACTAACCCACTTGAATTTTTTTATTGCTAAAACAAACCTAAATCTGAGAAACCCCAACCAAGAATATCAACAGCCCAAGTCTCCAAACCAGTCTCCTCGAGTAAAGGATAGGTATATTTCCACTCTAAACAAGAACTGGATAATAAGATGTTGTGAAATCTAAACACATGTTAATTGAAAATTTGCTGAAACCAATTATGTATATTGAACAAATGGAACCTGTCAAATCCATGGAGAAGAACCACTGGACTTGTCTCACTCTGTATGATGGATGGCTTCACAACACTACTCATGATACAATTCTCTGAGAAGCTGACCTGCATTGTCCACAGTCTTAGAGTGAGCAACACACACACACACACACACACACACACACACACATATATTAGTAGATTGAATCTAGAACTAGGCTCATGAGTTTTTACAACTGGATATAATAAAGTTACAGGCAAGAATCAAAAGCGTAACGAGGTTTCTACCATCAATGACTTCAATTTAAAGATAAGACAACAATGAACGAACAGAGCCCTAGATGTTGTTTGCTCTGTTATTTAATTCATTTAACAAAAACCAAATGTGTTTTTAAAAATCTTTTAAGCAAACAAACAGTAAGCAGATTCAAAATGAGAGACTTACGTGTACAGGAAGCCTCTCGATTCTGGAAGCCAGTTTACGAGCAAAGGGGTCTCTGATGTTCTCCACTTGTTTGGGTAGAAACGGAGGAAACTTCTCAGCGAAGACCTTGAACCTCGCACCTCCGGTGGAGACAAGTGGCGGCGAGGTGGCTGTGACGGTGAAGGCGAGCATCGGGATTGATAAATGATAATGAAAAAGAAAGAATTCAGAGTTTGTCTCTGAGAAATGGCGGTATTAATAAGCTGAAAAGGAAGCTTGATATTTTTGAGGTTTGTAAGTTGTACAGAAGAGCTTGTCTTCCCTCTTAAATCTGAACATGTTATATTTGTTTGAATAAAACATTACTTTGTTCACTAGTACACCTACTCACAGTCCTACCTAGTCCTTTTCCATCGTATTCGTAACTCGTATAAATAGACATCTCGCATTTATTTTAATAAATAATTTTAGTATTTGAGTTGGACAGGTGACCGAACTGAGTACCGACTACCCTATAATTACAATTTACAACCAGTGGTCCAGTGCTGTGCTACAATTTAGAACGTGTCATCATACTCCTACAAACGCAACATTGACGATGGTGTGCCTAATTGATCTCACTAAGTATGGGATGAGTTTTGGGTGTTGGCAATGAAATTGACCACCTTCGATGGATAGTCATATAAGAGGATGGCCATCATGATCGATGGACATGTCCTATTACGTGCATGTAATTAACAAGATAAATTGTACAATGTAACTGCCAACTGCCATAGTGTTATCAAGGATCCGCGACACCTCACTAACAACCTATGAACACACCTTATGAATGTTCCCTTTCAGCTGAAATTAGAAAAGGATATCTAATCCTACAGAACTAATACATTAAACAGTAATTTTCTAAAGCATTGGAGGGTGTTCCGAAAATATCCTCAGATCTTTATGGGACTCCAGATATATCCTCTGAAGACAGCCATTCGAAAGGGGACTCTAATCAATCACCGATACGCGGGACATTTATCTTTGTGCTCCCTCTCCTAATAGGTCTGAGTTCTAGCTAATGAATTTGTATCAAAGTCTACTGTCTACCCTATTCTGAGACATAGAAATGTTTTATGTACCCTTCTTCTGTTTGAAATGTGTTCATATTACCATGGTCAGGGCCTGAGGGCCCCACCAGAATCAATCAAATTGAAAGTGGCATAATGGCATTGGGGTTTTCTTCGAAGATCTGGATCGTCACTTTAAGGGTATTCTTTTTATCATTACATTTATAATCTATTGTTATGTATTTAATATTGTAAATTAATGGTCTTGATTATTTTTATTTTATATACATTATACATTAATAAAATTAGAATTAATTCATACCATTAATTTATATAAGTATAAAGCAAGGAAAATACGAGGTGATGAGTGGATCCAAAACACCAACTTGTTTTGTTGTGCCGATAGGAAAAAAAGGACTGAAATGGCATAAGCCCAGCACTTGAAAAATGTGTTATTTTTAAAACACAACAAAAAAATAGTTTTTATAGCATCAAAAGTAATTTGGCCGGAATGAAAAATATTTATATATATGTCAAAAAAGCTATATATATATATATATATATATATTTCCTCTTCTATTTTTTAAGTTTTTTATTTCTTTCTCAATCGATCATTTCTCCACTATTCATCCTTAATTCTCACATTCTCTATCTAAAAATATCGACTTAGTTTGTTGATTGTAGTGAATCTCTATAAAGATTTGTTTAGAAATTGTATTTTGATTAATCTTATATTTGAGTTTTTAAGATTGTTTAAATTTTGTCATTAGAAACTGAATTTTTTTTAATATTAGATTATTACGGATACTTATTTTTTAAATTTGAAATTTACGGTTTTTGTTTTGGGTTTTCTTAAAGTTTGTTTTGGAAAAATCAACCACCATTAACTGCTATTAAAAACAAGGGTAAATTGCATAAGCATCCGAATATTAATGTGATTGTAAAAATATTAATGTATGTACAACTTTTATCTGAAATTGTAAAAATCACTCTTGTTGTTAATGGTGGACCATTAGAAATTAATGGTTTAGACTATAGAGACAAAATTGGTTTTATGCCTTTCGATAAGGCAAGATTATTATCAATTATTTATATAATACTTAATTAATTATTTATTTAAAAAAAAATTGGATGGAGGAGATCCATCATATGATCTTGACAATTGATACAATTTTATTCTATTTTGTTAAAAAAGAGAACTGAAATCCTCCAAGCTCCACAAGTGTCAAAAGCAAAAGTGAAAACAAAACCATTTAAAAATAAAAAAAGAAAAAAGAAAAAGATGAGAAGAGCAAGATGGTTTCCGGTTGTTTTTAGTCGATTCGCATTCAAAATGTATTCAACAACTTGAGTTGATGGAACTTAACTCAAAATGTGATGACAGGGATGATTTGTACAATTTTAGTCCAAAGTTACATATAAGTGCAATTACATCAAATGTACAGAAAAATTGTGCAATTTACCCTAAGACAAAAACAAAAAGGTTAGAAGGTGGGGTTATGTACCTGAGATTTTGCCACGACATTAATAGTACGAAATACTGAAATAGAGTCGAAACTCAAAACCATTTTTTTTTTCGCTTTCTATATTTATTTGTCTACCATGTGAAAAGCTGGGGAATTTTTCCCTTTATGAGTGATCATGCGACTGCTATTTGCAGCAGAAGCAGAACATGGTCACTCCGTTTTTAAGGTCTACATTCAATGGAATTGTTACGTTTCATCTACCTTCCCTCTCTGATTAATGACATTGATATTATTTTTTGCTTTTTTAATTTTTTTTTCTACAAAAATATAATACAATTCATCATTGAATAATTTAAAATAATTCACTATTATACATAATATATGTATTTTTTATTTTTTTTGCAGATATTGCGACTCATAGAACTAATTAGTACATTCATGTCTACATTTTAAAAAAATAAATATTACTGCAAACACCAATTCTAATGTCAATAGTACCCATATAAAAATGAATATATTCATTTTAATACATTTTATTTATAAACTATCTTAAATTATAAACACACATAATATATATATATAGCAATAATTTTCACATAAGTGTGCACTAATAGAATTATATAAGGACATTGAATGTGAGCCACTCATTTTACATATTTTGACTTGGTATGTATGCACTTATCAAAACTCTTTTATAAATGAGTGGCTCACATTCAATATCTTTATATAATTCTATCAGTACGCACTGACAGGAAAATGACCGTATGTAGAGAGAGAGTTTTTCAATTGTCAGTTCGAACTGATATAAGATATATCAATTCTTTGCATATGTGCTATTGAATTTAAAAGATGTTTTGACAAGTGTATGCAGCCAAGTCAAAACATTTAAATATAATGACCAATATGCAATGGAACTAATATATCTTATATTAGTTCAAACTGACAATAGAAAAATTGTATATATATATATATATAATCATTTTATTTTTGGAATCAAATCATATTCCAATGATGATCCAATTTATTTTTGGAAATGTCTTGAATGTGGGCGCCTTATGAAAGGGAAAATGTAAAACTGGATTGTAAATGGAGTTAAGAGATTTTTATTATGGAATTCTCTTATATATACAGTTATCTTAAAAAAAAAACCTATTGATATCTACAGCTATCTTTAAAATATATATTTTATTTATTGATAGAGTTCATAAGTATACATAAAAGAAAAAAAAATAATACCTATCTCTGTATGATCAGAGAGCGGCATTGTTCACGTTTTGTAGCGGTATTGTTCGTAGCTGATGCGCTCACTGTCCACATCAATATAGCGACTGTTCATGAGTGAGGGCACTGTTCATAACATTGTAGATGACTGTTCACGGCACTGTAACAGACTGTTTACAAGGGGACACTGTTCACGATACTTGTTCGACACTGTTCATAGAGGGTGACATGGCGGCACTGTTCACGATACTTTAGCGACACTGTTCATAATTTTTTTTTTGGCTCTTTTAGGTTTAAGGTTTTGCATGTGCATGGCAGTTAGGGTTTAGGTTTTCCGGTTGTGGTTTTATATGGTTTCTAACCCCATGGATCCGATGAGCATGGAGGCTTCTTTGTATGTTACTTCTTCGGCGGGGTCAAGTGTTGTTCCTTCAAGGCGGCATGTCTCTTTGTGTCCCCATGGTAGCGAGGAGGTTGATGGATGGGATGATCCGCTGGTGGGAATTTCCTTGTTGTCCGTTAGGGGTTCTTTGCCTCGAGGTGAGGCTGTTGTTGGCGTGGTGGATCCGCTTGTGGGTGGTTTATTGCCTATGTCATCTATTAGGGGTTCTTCTTTTACGGATCTTTTTAAGGCTGCTCCGATTCAGGTGGATAATGTTTCCGATCCTTCGATTCTTTCGAAAAAGGGTGGTTATGTGGCAGTTCGGGTGGATCCCTTTGCTTATAAGTCTAGATTGGAGGTTTGTAAGTTTTCTCTCATTGGCCGGGTTGTCCTTTCTAGTGGTGAGAAACCTTGGAAGTTGGTTGATCTTAAAGCTAAGCTGCAGTCTGTTTGGAAGTTGAATTCTGTTTAGAGGTTGATTTCTTTAGGTAAGGGATACTTTCAGATTATGTTGAATTCAGATGCTGACAAGAATATGGTTTAGAGTTTGAGATCTCTTAATTTCAAACCAGGTGTTTTACGACATTAGCCTTGGATTCCGAATTTTAACCTGGCATTACAAAAGTCTTCAAATGCTCAGGTTTGGGTCCGTTTTTATAATCTGGCATGGGAATACTGGCATCAGAAGATTATTTTTGATTTAGCTAGAGGGATCAGAGTGCCTTTACGGCTGGACAGGGCTACTATGGAGGGTGATTTTGTACATTTTACGCGTGTTCTGGTGGATGTTGATGTGTCTACTGTGCCTCCGTATTCTTTGCTTCTTGAGAGGGATGATTCTCATAGTTCTTTCATTTCAGTGGAATATAAGAGTCTCCCAGATTTCTGTTCTACTTGTTCCTCCATTGGTCATTTTCCTAATGCTTGTCGTTGGAACAAGTTCGACAAGGGGATTCTGGTTAGTTCTAGTAAGCCCGATTCAGATAGAGATGGTCAGACCACGATTGTTGCTGATGAGGGGTTTCAGGTTCCCCGAAACCGTGCTCCTTAAATGGTTTTTCGTCCTATTTCTGGTTCTAGGAAGGAAGTTCCTGTTTCTAATGTCTTTGCCGCTATTCAGCAGGATTTAGGGTCTCTGGATTCAGATGTGGTTCATTCTTCGCCAGGTTCAAATGCAGTTTTTGTAGGGAAAAATTAACTAAAACTGCAGCGGAAGGCGAAAAGTAGATTTTCGTATAGTTTAAAATTTTTCTAAAGATTTGAACCTTAACCTTTTAATTAATTAAACACAAATATACGGTTAGAATTAAATACCTCTTGTCACGTGATCCGATTGACTTACGTCGATGGCAATCCGTAAGATCTTCAATCCTAGCACGTACGTGAATCACCTAGAAGCGTGGTCTCCCTTTTTTCTTTGAATTGCTTACTTGAGAATGGATGTATGGAACTTCTGATCCTGATCTTCAATCCCAAAACACCAAGAGCCTAGAAAAATAGTTCCGGTTACTTTTGAATTCACAATCGATATGATTGGAACTCGCGTAACCCTAAATCGAAAGTGTGATAAAACCTTTTGATGTTAAAGGCTTGCAAGTGCACTATTGAATGAGAACTTATTTTTCTTTTTCTCTCTTGGCCGAAATTCTATGTGTATTGAGTAAGATTTTTAATTTTCAAAGCAAACAAAAATCTCTCTCACTCAAGCTTCTTCGTGGCCGAAATTTATCACCTTATATTTATAAGGTGACCGAAATTTCTCCTTCTCAAAATAGGGTTGGCCGAATTCTTTGTGTAGGAAATCTAGGGTTGCCCAATTTCCTTACTTGAAATGGAATTGTGCTTTTCCCTTATTCCTATCAATTTAAGAATCCTAACCCTAATAGGACTAGGGTGGCCGAATTTTTTGTGTGGTATGGAGTGTATGTGGACTTAATCCTTACCACATTAGGACTCCTATCACTTAAAAGAATTCTAACCATAATCCACCACATAGTATTTTATTTACTGATAAGGAAAAGATTTTGATTTAAACTATTAATTAATTAAATAATTAATTAATTTCCATTTAATCAAAACAATAAAATAAAATAATATCTTGGGCTATTTTATTAGCCTTGCCGCCCACACCATATATATATATATATGGGCCTAATATTATTTTTCTTATTTTATTTAATCCATTAGACTTTAAATAAAAGCCCACATGTGAACCAGACTTATTCTTACTAAAAGAAACAAGCCCACATGTCTCATTTTAATATATTAATATAATAAAGCAGCCCATTAAATAAATAATAGACATATTATATTCTTAATATATTAAATGCAATTCTAGATGGACCCATAAATTGGTCCGGTAGAATATATCAAGTGATCCATGCAAGTACGTGTGAATTTTGGATCTTGGCGGGCTATCTAAATTTAAGCTTCAATAGACATAACCCAATCACAATCAACAAATGATTCACTTAGGTCCGATCTATTAATTTTAACTCATTCCACTAAAGAGCTAAAATTGAACTCTTAAATAAAGATAGAATAAGGAGATGTTTCTCATTCATACCCTAGACAATCTTATAGGAGATGGTGTATCCTCGTGAATAATATCAGTAATCACTAAGAGCTCATAGACCGCCTATAGCTCTCCAAGTTACCATATTTCCTCATATGACCATATTTTGAACTTGGATATTTTGACTTGTCCAGAAGCCACGTCTTCAATAATCATTATTGAAAACTCAACGTTGAGATTTAATATCCAATACCTCAAAACATCCATATGATGATATTATACTCTCATTTAATAAATGGAGCCACGATGTCCATATCTATAAATGAAGTCCTCTATCGATTAACAAATGAATACCACCAAACTATCGAGGATAGACTATGCTATATAATCGTACTCATTGATAGCTCAAATGATAACACTTGCAACCATAAGTCCATCATTTATCTCAGGATTAAGATCGACTCTCCGATTGTCCTAATAATGAAAAGACTTATATCTAGTGACGGTTCTAGATAAGTATTTCATTGTGATCCAGTTCAATGCACCCAGTGCACTAGATTCTTTTACTCGAAAACCTTTCGATGATTTTAAACTCATCATAACTCATTTGATCCCACTCAAATGCTAGTAAAAGAACTCTACAACTTTATCAAGATTGAGGTGCCCAACCTTTAACTTAAGTTGTGAACATTATTCAAGACTAACTAAAGAATTGTGTCTACCTCACACATATCCGGATGTATGAACAATTCTTCATATCTCATAGTCTTTTGACCTTATGATTATTTACCTTGACAATTATACTAATAAATACTATAAGTATTTGTAAGAATCAGAAAACACTTTATTAATATGAAAAGATTGTCAATTACAATATTACACTCTTGCTATTGAGCATAATCCTAACAATCTCCCACTTGCGCTATAGCAAGTGTGTCATATCTCTCATTCCCATATTCTCTAGGTGCCCATCAAAACTCTTCTGAGGTAGAGCCTTTGTGAAAGGATCCGCTAGATTTTCTGCTGACGCGATTTTGGTGATGGTCACATCTCCCCTATGAACAATTTCCCTTAAAAGGTGATATTTCCTTTCTATGTGTTTACCTCTCTTATGACTTCTTGGTTCTCTCGAATTAGCCACTGCTCCACTGTTGTCACAGTGTATAGTGATCTGCTTATTCGCATTAGGAACCACTTCCAAGTCAATCAAGAATTGGCGGAGCCAAACAGCCTCTTTTGCAGCTTCGCATGCAGCAACATACTCAGCTTCCATGGTGGAATCAGCAATACAAGATTGCTTAATACTCCTCCATATGACTGCTCCTCCTCCAATGGTAAACACAGATCCTGATGTGGATTTTCTGGAGTCAGAATCCGACTGGAAATCAGAATCTGTATACCCAACGGGAATTAAATCTCCTCCAGAGTATACAAGCATATAATCTCTAGTTCTTTTAAGATACTTGAAAATATGCTTGACTGCCGTCCAATGATCAGGACCAGGTTTCGATTGAAACCTGCTAACTATGCCAACAGCAAAACAAATATCTGGTCTAGTACAGAGCATTACATACATGAGACTTCCAACTGCCGATGCATATGGAACTCTACTCATGAATTGCTCTTCATGCTCTTTCTTAGGAACCTGTTCCTTAGAAAGTTTGATTCCTTGTCTAAAAGGTAACATACCTTTCTTGGAATCTTGCATGGAAAATCTAGACAAGATTTTATCAATGTATGAAGCTTGGGATAATGCAATCGTTCTATTCTTTCTATCCCTTATTACTTGGATACCAAGAATATAACTTGTTTTTCCTAAGTCCTTCATATCAAATTGTTTTGCTAACCATTCTTTTGCTGATGTCAATACACCTACATCGTTTCCAATGAGTAGTATATCATCAACATAAAGAATGAGGAAAACCAACTTGTCTCCTTTAATCCTTTTGTATACACAAGGTTCGTCAGGGTTTTGAATAAATCCAAAACCTTTCACAGCTTGATCGAACCTTATGTTCCAGGATCTGGATACTTGCTTCAGTCCATATATGGGCTTTTGCAATTTGCATACTCTTTCCTCTTGGCCCTTTTCAATGAATCCTTCTGGTTGCATCATGTAGATGCTCTCGTCAAGACTTCCATTAAGGAAAGTTGTCTTGACGTCCATTTGCCAAATCTCTAGGTCTAGAGATGCTGCAATGGATAAGAGTATCCAAATGGATTTAAGCATGGCCACAGGAGAGAAGGTTTCCTAGTAATCGATACCTTCTTTCTGTGTATAACCTTTAGCTACCAGTCTAGCTTTAAAGGTTTCCACCTTACCATCCATACCTCTTTTCCTCTTATATACCCACTTACACCCAATGGGTTTTATCCCTTTAGGCAAGTCTACAAGGGACCAGACTTTGTTATTGAACATCGATTCAATCTCAGATTGCATTCCCTTTTGCCAATGACAACAATCAACATCCTCCATTGCTTCCTTGTACGTGTAGGGATCATCATCGTCCTGGAGATTCTCCACAGATTCTCCTAGACCGATGTATCTTTCGGGTTGTGTTATAACCCTCCCACTACGACGAGGAATGGTAGGTTGTTGATTTTGTGTTGGAGTGGAACTTACAATTGGGCTAGGTTGTGAAACCTCTTGTGGAATTGTATCTCCTGACATTTCATTCAGAACAATTCTACTTTTGGGCACAAAATTATTCATATAGTCCTTTTCTAGAAATGAAGCATTTGTTGAAACAAATACTTTTAGATCATTAGGACTATAGAAATAATATCATTTAGTTCCTTTTGGATACCCCACAAATATACATGTTTCTGAACGGGACTCTATCTTTTGTCTTTCCTTTCAACACATGTGCAGGACAACCAAATATCCTCATGTGTTGTAAACTAGGTTTTCGCCCAGTCCACAATTCATGTGGGGTTTTAGGGACAGATTTAGATGGTACATCGTTTAGAATGTATATTGCTGTTTGTAGAGCATATCCCCAAAAAGAAATAGGAAGTGTTAAATAACTCAACATTGACCTAACCATCTCTAAAAGAGTTCTATTTCTCCTTTCTGCTACCCCATTTTGTTGAGGTGTACCTGGTGCAGAAAACTGAGAAACTATCCCATTATCAATAAGATATTGCTGAAACTCTCCAGATAGATATTCTCCACCACGATCAGATCTCAAGATTTTTATATGTTTCTCAAGCTGATTTTCTACTTCAGTTTTGAAAGCTTTGAACATGTCAAAAGCATCTGACTTATGTCTCATGAGATACACATAACCAAATCTTGAGTAATCATCTGTGAAGGTGATAAAGTACTCATATCCACCTCTAGCTTGAATGCTCATAGAACCACATACATCAGTGTGTATTAGTCCTAAACATTCAGTGGCTCTTGCACCTTTGGTATTGAACGGCCTTTTGGTCATTTTACCTTCCAAACATGATTCACAAGTTGGTAGATCATCAACCTTTAAGTCACTTAAAGGCTCCTCACATACCAATATTTTAATCCTATTAAGGTTAATGTGACCTAGGCGTAAATGCCAAAGGTAGGTTTCGTCTTTTGATAATTTTACTCTTTTATGATTAGGTTCCGTTATTTCTGTGTCTAACGAGTGAGAGATATTTCTATGCAAAAAAGAATAGACCGTTTTCCAATGTACCTTTGCAAACAATTTTGTCATTCTTACTAATAATAAAAGCTTTATTAAAAGTAACCGAATATCCAAATTTATTTAAATAAGAAACTGAAATTAAATTCCTCTTGAATTGAGATACATAATAAACGTCTATTAAATCTAAATGCCTACTAGAATCTAAAATAACTCTAATATCTCCCACTGCACTTGCAGACACTAACGTTCCATTGCCCAATCGCAAATTGACTTCATCTTCATTCAGCCTTCTCCTTTCTTGGATCCCCTGCAAGGAATAACAAACATGATTAGTGGCTCCAGAGTCTATGATCAAAGAATCAGTAGAATCTGCCAGAAAACATGTTTCAAGATAATTAATATTACCTTCTTCCTTCTTATTCTGGGACTTTGGGCAATCTTTTTTCCAATGTCCTTTTTCACCACAAAGGAAGCATTTCCCTTTGATCTTGGTTACTTTCTTGGTTTCCTTCTTGGTAGGCCCAAGTTGGTTTTTCTTCTGTTGTTTCTTGACCTTCTTACGGGTCTTAACAGTAGCAACTTTACCAACCAAATGAATCTCTTGACCTTTATTTTTCACAAGGATCTTTTCAACGCTTTGAACATCTTGCATCAGGCCCTGCAAGGTGTATTCCTTTTTGTTCAACTTGAACTGATCAAAGGAATCTAACAGTGAGTTAACTACCATATCAATTTTGGTCTCACCATCAATCTCAGCACCATTTAGTTCAGCAATATTGAGATGTGCTATGACTTTCATCATGTGATCTTTCACAGATTATCCAAGTTTCATCCTAAGA
This sequence comes from Dipteronia sinensis, assembly GCA_033220585.1. Taxonomy (NCBI): domain Eukaryota; kingdom Viridiplantae; phylum Streptophyta; class Magnoliopsida; order Sapindales; family Sapindaceae; genus Dipteronia; species Dipteronia sinensis. The sequence continues at coordinate 67,266,874 of CM065638.1, read as the reverse complement.
TTCATAAAAGCAGTCATCGCCTCTCTCTTAGTCGTCCTAGACCTCATAGCAAACATTTCCTCTAGAGACATCATTATATCAGCAGCGGACTCTATTCCTTCATGTTGCTGTTGCAACACGTCGGAGATAGTGGCCATAATATAACATTTTGCCATATCATCAGAAGTCTTCCACTGCTCATACTCATCTCTTTGCATCACACTAGATTCATTATTAGGAAGGGGTGGTTTAGGAGTAGTCAGAACAAATTTATGTTTTTCACTTTGCAGCAACAACCCAATTTTCCTTTTCCATATGACATAATTATCTTCAGTTAAGGTGTTATCTTTCAGGATGTTCATAAGTGATGGAGTCATGATATCTGATTAAAACAAAAACATATATAAGTAAATAATCATGATAAAGCACTTTTAAATATTTATCTTGAATTAAATAAATAATTCAATCGTAAAAATTCAACGGTGATCCAACACCCATAAATTTTACGCCTCTTTTGGGAGTTCGTACTATTTACTAGTTGGACTAGGTCTCACCTAATTGTTAACATAACAACCAGCGTTTTCAATTTTAGCCTTGTAATTTTATTAACAAGAACTCTTGGGAGTATATTAATAAAATTACATTGAGTGTGTTACCAAGATATCGACCCTCAATTTTCTCTCACGAGAATCCCTCCTTGGGGAGTAGATTTCGTTTAAGTCAATTGTCTAATCTATCCTTGTAAGGAAGTATTTTGTTAAATTTCATTTATGAACGCCCTTTGGGGGGATTACCAAAAATAATAAAACTCAACTAACCTTAGAGGCCATAGGCGTTCTAACACACCTTCTCCCACTCAATTATTTAAGGCGTGTGATTAAATTCCAAAGAATGATTTTACCAAGTTATCTAGATGCCAATTAGATACCTAAATCATTCAATGCATATTCATACCAAAAGAGATATATGAGTGGCACTTCTATTCTATATGACATGTTATCATACAATAACAAATATTGTAATATTTATTCATAAAAAATAAATAGCCACAATTTTGGTCCATCCTAGAAAAGCATATAAATTACAATTGTACGGAATACAAAAAATCCTTTCTTGGCGGACAAGACTTCAAGCGACCATCTCGCGCACGAAACTCGCGCGCCCAAAGATCACCACAGCAGCCCATGCGCACGCCTAGCCTATGCAAGGGCATGAGCTGCCGCACGGCCAGCCTATGCATGGATCGCGCGCTGCTGCACCGCAACAAGCGCAGCTGCACGCTTGGTTGCGTGCGCGCTTGTTGTCTCGGTGCGCGCGGGTGCCAAGACAGGTTCCGGATGCTCCAATTTCTTCAAAACTTCGAGTCTTCGAATTTTGAATATATCACAACTTATTTTATACAATAAAATACTGCAGTAATAATTTTTTTTTATTAACCACTGCAGTATTTTTTTTATAAATAAAAAACTGCACTTAAAAAAAAACTGCAGTATTTTTAATACATTAAAAAAAACTGCACTATTTTATACAACAAAAAAAAAAAAAATTAAGCAACTATCAAGAAGGAACTTGTGACGATAATAGACCACCCTTCTTGTTACAATTCCGAAACAAAAATTACATGGAAAATCTAGGACCAAAATTAAGCAATAACAATTCACTTTATAACAACATATATAAATCCATACATTCGACATGTAATTATATATGTGAATACCTAGAGTGTTATCTCTTTCTAAAACATGCATAATCACAATAAAAAGAAATAGATTCACGTATATATATACGTTAATTAATTAAAGGGTACAACCAGGGCTCTGATACCAATTGTAGGGAAAAATTAACTAAAACTACAGCGGAAGGCGAAAAGTAGATTTTCGTATAGTTTAAAATTTTTCTAAAGATTTGAACTTTAACCCTTTAATTAATTAAACACAAATATACGGTTAGAATTAAATACCTCTTGTGGCGTGATCCGATTGACTTACGTCGATGGTAATCCGTAAGATCTTCAATCCTAGCACGTACATGAATTACCTAGGAGCGTGGTCTCCCTTTTTTCTTTGAATTGCTTTCCTGAGAATGGATGTATGGAACTTCTGATCCTGATCTTCAATCCCAAAACACCAAGAGCCTAGAAAAATAGTTCCGGTTACTTTTGAATTCACAATCGATATGATTGGAACTCGCGTAACCCTAAATCGAAAGTGTGCACAAAACCTTTTGATGTTAAAGGCTTGCAAGTGCACTATCGAATGAGAACTTATTTTTCTTTTTCTCTCTTGGCCGAAATTCTATGTGTATTGAGTAAGATTTTTAATTTTCAAAGCAAACAAAAATCTCTCTCACTCAAGCTTCTTCGTGGCCGAAATTTATCACCTTATATTTATAAGGTGACCGAAATTTCTCCTTCTCAAAATAGGGTTGGCCGAATTCTTTGTGTAGGAAATCTAGGGTTGCCCAATTTCCTTACTTGAAAAGGAATTGTGCTTTTCCCTTATTCCTATCAATTTAAGAATCCTAACCCTTATAGGACTAGGGTGGCCGAATTTTTTGTGTGGTATGGAGTGTATGTGGACTTAATCCTTACCACATTAGGACTCCTATCACTTAAAAGAATTCTAACCCTAATCCAACACATAGTATTTTATTTACTGATCAGGAAAAGATTTTGATTTAAACTATTAATTAATTAAATAATTAATTAATTTCCATTTAATCAAAACAATAAAATAAAATAATATCTTGGGCTATTTTATTAGCCTTGCCGCCCACACCATATATATATATATATGGGCCTAATATTTTTTTTCTTATTTTATTTAATCCATTAGACTTTAAATAAAAGCCCACATGTGAACCAGACTTATTCTTACTAAAAGAAACAAGCCCACATGTCTCCTTTTAATATATTAATATAATAGAGCAGCCCATTAAATAAATAATAGACATATTATATTCTTAATATATTAAATGCAATTCTAGATGGACCCATAAATTGGTCCGGTAGAATATATCAAGTGATCCATGCAAGTACGTGTGAATTGTGGATCTTGGCGGGCTATCTAAATTTAAGCTTCAATAGACATAACCTAATCACAATCAACAAATGATTCACTTAGGTCCGATCTATTAATTTTAACTCATTCCACTAAAGAGCTAAAATTGAACTCTTAAATAAAGATAGAATAAGGAGATGTTTCTCATTCATACCCTAGACAATCTTATAGGAGATGATGTATCCTCGTGAATAATATCAGTAATCGCCAAGAGCTCATAGACCGCCTATAGCTCTCCAAGTTACCATATTTCCTCATATGACCACATTTTGAACTTGGATATTTTGACTTGTCCAGAAGCCATGTCTTCAATAATCATTATTGAAAACTCAACGTTGAGATTTAATATACAATACCTCAAAACATCCATATGATGATATTATACTCTCATTTAATAAATGGAGCCACGATGTCCATATCTATAAATGAAGTCCTCTATCGATTAACAAATGAATACCACCAAACTATCGAGGATAGACTATGCTATATAATCGTACTCATTGATAGCTCAAATGATAACACTTGCAACCATAAGACCATCATTTATCCTAGGATTAAGATCGACTCTCCGATTGTCCTAATAATGAAAAGACTTATATCTAGTGACGGTTCTAGATAAGTATTTCATTGTGATCCAGTTCAATGCACCCAGTGCACTAGATTCTTTTACTCGAAAATCTTTCGATGATTTTAAACTCATCATAACTCATTTGATCCCACTCAAATGCTAGTAAAAGAATTCTACAACTTTATCAAGATTGAGGTGCCCAACCTTTAACTTAAGTTGTGAACGTTATTTAAGACTAACTAAAGAATTGTGTCTACCTCACACATATCCGGATGTATGAACAATTCTTCTTATCTCATAGTCTTTTGACCTTATGATTATTTACCTTGACAATTATACTAATAAATACTATAAGTATTTGTAAGAATTAGAAAACACTTTATTAATATGAAAAGATTGTCAATTATAATATTACACTCTTGCTATTGAGCATAAACCTAACAGTTTTGAGTATGGTTTCTTCTACTAGTCTAGTTGCTTCGTCAGGTTTCACTTCCTTGATGGTTCCTACTACTTCGGTGGTGGCTGCTCAGGTTTGTTAGTCCCAGTGGGGTGGGGGGGGGGGGGGGATCGATGATTCTCTTATTGATGTTTTGGTAGCTTTTCTAGATCCGGTTGTTTTAGCTATTTTCTCTGATTCTGATTCTGTTTCTTTGATGGCTTCGCGTGAGCAGCAATCTGAGAGTGTTAACGCAATCCCGATAGTTTCTAGGTCCTCAGCAGTAGTCCCGGTTTTTAATGTCTTAGTGGTTCATGACTCTCCTGTGGATATTGGGTCTGATTTGAGTATGGATTTATCGGCGGGTCAGGCTTCTTCCTTTTCGGGATCGGGAAGGATATTGGATTCCTCAACTACTTCAAGACTAGTTATTGATATTCACTCCACTGTTCTGAACCAGACTTTTCCGGTCATAGATTCGTTGGTTCAGACAGTTCCTACTATTGTGGGATCTTTCTCTCTTCAACGTCCGTCGTTTCCGCATGCTGCTCACGGGGTTAGGAATGTCTGTTCTGAATCTTCTCAGATTTCCTCTTCAGTTACAGGTTTTACCCAGACTTCCGGCTTCTGACTCTTAGGCTGAGCTCCGTCTCATTGCTGGTTCTTCATAGGCTTCTCAAACTGAGGCGGAAGGATTAGATTCTAGCAATATTTCTTAAAGGACGACAATGATTATGTGTAGGCTGACGAAGCTAAAGTGAAAGATGCAAACTTCTTCTGGCGTTTCCGATGATTAGTGTTTGTTACTGGAATTGTCATGGTATTGGGAATGGGTCTTCGAGGCGTGTTCTCAGAGATTTGTGTCTTTTACACTGACCTTCTTTGGTTTGTACTGCTGAGTCTATGGTAGTTTTTAGTTCCATCTCTTCTTATTTTTGATTTTCTCTCGGTCTTCATTTTGTGGGTTTGAATAATATGGGTGGTCTTTTACCGACGATATGGGTCTTTACTTGTGACTCTTTTCCTAATGCTCAGATAGTCCGTTTTCATGAGCAACATCTTACGGTTTCGCTCACGGTTAATTCTCGGTTGCATTTTTACACTTTCGTTTATGGGAGCACATAGGCGGTTGTCCGAAGATTGCTTGGCAGTCTCTTCAAGACTTGGTCAGTTTGGTTTCTTCCTCTTGGTTGGTTATGGGTGATTTCAACGCTGTTTTGGGAGCTCATGAGTCTATAGGCCTTCGTTCTCCAGCTCATAGCTCATGTGAGGATTTCAGGTTTATTATTGAGGATTGTGATTTGATTGGTGTTCACTCTCAGGGTGCTCATTTCACTGGGTTCGGGGTCGTTATCCCCGCACTAGAATTGAGAGGAGGCTAGATAGAGTTTTGGTTTCTAAGGGTTGTATTTCTTGTTGGCGGGATATTTCTTGTATGGCTCTTCCTCGTAGATTTTCGGACCATTGTCTATTGGTGATTCAGTTGTCGGATATTGAGAACGTTAGCCCTGGACCTTTCTTGTTCCAAAGCATGTGGTTGGATCACCCAGATTTTATGGCTTTAGTTCGTCGTATTTGGAGTTCCTCTTTTGTGGGTAAGCCCCCTCTGATGGTTATGAACATGCTGAAGAGGTTGAAGAATGCTCTAAAGACTTGGAATTGAGAGGTTTTCGGGGATCTTCACTCCAACATTACTGGGAAATCGGCAGAACTTCAATCTATTCAGCTCCAGATGTCTAATCTGGGTTTTTCAGATGAGCATTTCTTGGCCGAGTCTCGTGTTCATCATGAGCTTAACGTGTTGTTATGCAGACATGAGTGTTTTTATCGTGATCGGTCAAGGGTGAAGTGGCTGCAAAATGGTGACCATAATTCCTCCTTCTTTCATGCATTTGTCAAAGGTAGGCAGTACAGGAACACTTTGTCTTCTCTCTCGATTAATGAGGTGCTTACTGACGACCGTTTGATTATCAGGGATCATATCATCGAGTTTTATTCGAATCTCTTTTTTTTGGATTCTTCTCGGGTTGAGACAGAGTTCTCTGTGGTGGAGGATGTGATTCCTTCTTTGGTGACTGATGTGGAAAATGCTTTTCTGATTAGCATTCCTTCGACGGACGATATCCATGATGAGGTTTTTGCTATGGATGCAGCCTCTGCACCTAGGCCGGACGGTTTTTCTGGAGGGTTCTATCAGCGGTGCTGGGAGGTGGTGGGCAGTGACGTGGTTCTTGCAGTTCGAGACTTTTTCTGTACATGGGTTATTTTTTCAGGTTTGAACTCCAGTTTCATTCTTCTTCTTCCGAAGCTGAAGGATTTGATTTCGATAGACCAGTTTCGTTCGATTGTGCTTAGTAACTTCTTGTTCAAAATCTCTTCTAAAATTTTAGTGGATCGGTTAGCTCAGATTGCAGCTAGGATTGTCTCTCCTTATCGGTTTGGGTTCATCCAGGACCGTCACATTGAGAACTGTGTCACTTTAGCTTCTGACCGTGTGAATGTGATGCATAAGAAGTTTTATGGAGGCAATTTGGCCATGAAGATAGATATCCACAAAGCTTTCGATACTCTGGATTGATATTTTCTTCTTAGAGTTCTTCAAGCTTTTGGGCTTTCTCCAGTTTTAATGGATTGGATTGGATTGACAACATCCTAGGATCTTCAAGGCTTTCGGTGCTAATCAATGGATCCTCTGAGGGTTATTTTCATTGTTCTATAGGGGTTCGTCAGGGTGACCCTCTTTCCCCTCTCTTGTTTGGCATTGATAAGGATTTCCTTAGTAGGCTTCTGTCGAGGATGGTGGATTTCTCTCAGTTATTGCCTATTTCTTCTCCAATGGGATTTTGTGCTCCTACTCATTTGCTTTATGCATATGACGTTCTGATTTTTTACAGAAGCACGGTTCTGAATCTGAAGTATATCATGAGTGCTTTTGAGGTTTATGGTAACATTTCAGGTCAGCTGGTTAATTGGGGTAAGTCTTCTATCTATTTTAGATCTTCTGTTTCCCCGTTCCGGATTGGTAGATTGCAGTCCTTGGTTGGTATGTAGATTGGTCAGTTGCCTCTCTCTTACTTGGGGGTCCCGTTATTTCAGGGAAAACCCAAGAAGTCTGTGTTACAACTTATCGTGGAAAAAATCCTGTTTAAGTTTGCCAAGCGGAAGGGGAAATCCCTTTTTTTGGCGGGTCGCGTTACTCTGATCAAGTCGGTCATTATGAGCTCCTTTGTGCATTCTTTCATGATCTACAAATGGCCTTCTTCGCTGCGATTGGTTAATCGTAATTTGAGAAATTTTTTATTGACAGGTTCTTGTGAGGAAACTAAACTGATTCTAGTTGCTTGGGATCGTTGTTGTAAGCCTTACTCTCAAGGTGGTCTTTGTTTGAAGGATCTTGGGTTACTGAATGATTCTTTTTAAAGAAGCTCACCTGGAAGTTTATGACCTCTGAGAGTTTTGCTTTTTTGTTTCTGAGGGAGCGGTATCTCATGCAGCTTTGGAAATCTCATAGTGGGTATGTCAATTCGTCAATTTGGCATTCTTTTCTCTCTCATTATTCAGATCTTCTTAAAGAGGGCATTTGACTCATTGGTGAGAATTCTCAGCGAGATATTTGGTGCCACAATTGGTTAGGGGTTCCCATTCTTGAGCTTCTAGGGATTCCTGATTACTTGGCTAGCCTTCTCAGGGCAAGAGTTTATGATTTTATCCATGAGGGTAGGTGGATTCTTGACGATAGTTTTCGAGACCATTTTCTAGATCTCTTTTTTCGGATCGATAGGATTGCTATCTCTCCAGTTGCAGATTTTTTGGTGTGGGCTCATTCTCGAGATGGGCAGGTTTCTTGCAAGTCGGCTTATTCCAGTATGATTCGTGATTCTCCACAGGTCTCTTGGTGGAGGGATGTCTAGTGCCGTTTTATCCCTCCTTCTCGGTTAGCTTTGACATGTCGTCTTTTGTTGAATTGGCTTCCTACAAAAGATCGCTGGTGTAGGGCTGGGTTTCACTTAGCTTCCGGTGCAGTGTTTGAGGGGTTAGCAGTGAGGCGTTTGATCATCTTTTCCTTCTGTGCCCCTTAGTGACTGCTCTTTGGGAGGTTGTTTTTTCAGCTTTTCAGCGGCGTATTTCTGCCGATTCGTGGAGTTCGTTCTTCTCTCAGGCCATGTCAGTTTCGTTTAGTGATCAGGTTCATGTTTATGGAAACAGTTATTCATGTCATGGTTTTGAGTGTGTTGTTTGCTCGTAACTAGTGGATTTTTTAGAGTAAGGCGATGGAGTTCAGATTTATTTTGTCTTTGGTTTGGCGTGCGGTGTCTGACGCTAACTGGTTAAAGATTGGGTGTATGCGTAATTGTGTATATGATCTTTTGATTTTTTTGTTGGTTTGATCTCCATGGTCGTCCGACTAGGGCTCTGGTTATCAGAAGTGTGATTTGATCACCTCCGGCTCCTGGTTGGATCAAAGTTAGTTCCGATGATACCGCTTTGAGTTCTCCATGTGTTTGGGGTTGTGGGCGTGTTTTCCGTAATTGTAGAGCTTTTGTGAAGGATTGTTTTGCTGTTCCTTTTGGTCAGGTGTTTGCGTTTGAGGCAGAACTTCTTGCGGCTTTGATGACCATTAATTTTGCTTGGCAGAATGGGTGGCATCGGATCTGGCTTGAGAGCGATTCTTCTTATGTGGTTCAATTGCTTGCCTCTCGCTCCGAGCAGGTTCCTTGGCGGATTCGGCAGGCTTGGCAACACTGTATCTATCAGATATCAAAAATGGATTTTCAGGTTTCTCATATCTTTAGGGAGGGGAATCAGGTTGCTGACGCTCTTTCTAAGCATGTTTTGGGGTTGGTGGTTGATTCGTGGTGGGCAAACGCCCCGCCTTTCTGTTCTTTGTTGGTTGGCAATGATTGCATGGGTCGGGAGTCTTTTCGTTTTTCTTGATGTTTTCTGTTTCTGTTTTTTATTGCCTGCGTGCCAATGTTTTTGTTGGGATTGTTTCCCTTGGTTTTTGTGCTTTCTGATTTTTGTTACTTTTCATTTTATTCTTTTTATTATATGGATGGATACTGCCTATGGGTTTTTCAGCATATCGCTTGTGATACTTTTTCCCTCTAAGTCAGTCCAATTTTATTATAAAAAAAAATATCTCTGTGTGATCAGGGCCCTCTGAAAATTATTTTTCCACTATGTTATATGATAATTGATGCAGAGATCCATGGCTACTGGAATAAATGCTCTGATAACAATTTTTTTCAAGAAAAATAGGGATATTATCATTTGAGTCCCTATGTTTTTTTTTGAATTATCTATTTTTTACTCACTTATTCATTTTTCACTGGATTGGTCCCTATGTTTGTATAAACCACTCAATTTCGTCATTCTATGAGTCAACCGTTAGTCAAATTAAACGGTTTTAAGAGTATTTTTGTCTTTAAAAAATAATATGACATGTGTCAACATGCAAATAAATAGAAATATATATATAATAAAAATTAAATTAAAATAAATAAATTTAAATGTCATAATAAAAAAATAAATAAAAAAAATTTAAAGAAAATGAGGTGTTTGGATTTGTGGAGATCCAGATAATCCAAACACCTCAATCACCATCCCAACCACCAATCAACCTCGAGTCCTTCATCATCATCACCACCAGATCTTTAGTCTTTCATCATCACCACCACGACTACCACTAACCGAAACCTAGATCGAAACCAAACCCAAATCGACCCAAACCACCACTACTACCAACCGAAACCCAAATCAAAAACAAAAACACCACCACCACCAGAACCTAAACCATAACTACCACCAAATGAAACCCATATTAAAACCAAACACAACATCGACGCTGGTGTGCCTGTTATGTGCCTAATTGATCACACTAAGTATGGGATTAGTTTTGGGTGTCGGCAATAAAATTGACGACCTTCAATGGATAGTCCTATAAGAGGATGGCCATCATTCGAAGGTTATGATCGATGGGCACGTCCTAACATGTGCATGCAACTAACAAGATAAATGGCATAATGTGACCGCTAAGTGTTATAGTGCCACAAAAGGATCCGCGACACCTCACCAATAACCTCTGAACACACCCTATAAATACCCCATTTCAGCTGAAACTAGGGAAGGATATCAAATCCTAGAGAACTAATACATTAAACAGTAATTTTCTAAAGCATCAGAGGGTGCTTGTCAACATCCTCCAAATGCATATTCCGAAGATATCCCAGGATCTTTAAGGGACACCAGATATATCTTCTAAAGACTGTCCTCCAAAGGGGGACTCCAAACAATCACCAATATGCTTCATTTTTAGCATCAACATTTGACATTTAACTCTTTGTGCACCCTCTCCTTATAAATCTGAGTTATAGCTAACGATTCATATCAATTAGTAATTAGTATCAAAGTCTACCCTATTATGATTCTAAAAAGTGGTTTGACGCGGACAGAGAGAGGCATGAAATGTATTGTGTACGCTCTTCCTTTTGAAATCCCTTCATATTACCATTGTAATGGGCACCACCAGAAGTGGGACGGGAATCAATCACACTGAAAGTGGCGTGCTGGCGTTGTGGCTCTCTTCAAGGGATTTGAATCCTCTCCTCACCTTGAGTGTCCCCTCTTTGTCCTCACCTTCATAATATATTGACACGTGTCTAATATTGTAAATCAACGGTCTTGATTATTTCTATTATTTTTATGTCTTTACACTACAAATAGATAGAATTAATTCAGATCGTTGATTTATATGAGAACAATGTGAGGACAATATGAGGTGATGAGGGGATCCAAATCTCTTCTCAAATCCACCAACTTGTTTTGTTGTGTGGATGGGAAAAGGATCCAAATGGTATAAGCTCAGCACTTAAAACTTGTGTTATTTTTTGTTGGTTTCGAAAACCAAAATTGGCACAACGCAGCGGAAAGGTGGTGGGTCCAGTTTTAAAAAATTTCTATAAAAAAAACCATTTTAGCCGGATCGTTGTGATTATATAGATTCTAATATTTAATAATAAACAGTAAGGAAGAAATTGTTACCCTTGTAGAATCTCAGTGATTCCCTCGAACCAAGTTCTTTCACACCGAATCTTCAACACCAAAGAACGAATGAGTGGGCGTTTCAGTATTTAACAGAATAATTATGACTCTCGAATTTTCTGTACTAATTATATACTCATCACTAATTATGTAGTCATCATATGAGACAACAAGAAAAGTATTTAGAGACTCTCTCACAATATTTTTCTAGAGGCTTTGAACTTAGGAAAAAAATAGTCTTTTATTTTCTTTATCTCTTGTTCCTCTCTCCGTGTACACCTTTTTTTTTTTTAATATAAAACAAATTGCTTTTCGTCTTCTAGTGTAAGCCAACCCAATAAAACTTCTTAGTTTGTTTAAAGTGATGTACAGAGTGATAGATCAAGAGTTTAAAAACCAAAACAAACATTTTATCTCTTTCTTGCTACACGAGAGGGTGAGAGACATTTGTCTCATAGTCAAATTGTATTTCATGTTGTACAAACGTAATTGGATTATAATATCAATTAAACATTAAAATAAACAATTTATTTGAATGTTTATAAAAAATTTCAATTATCCTAATAAAAATAATTAAATAACAATTATTTAATCATTATTATAATAGTCAAATATCGATTCAGCTAACAAAGGGAAAATATCCTTTCTGCTTTTCATCTTTATCTGATTAATTTAAATTCAAAATTTAAATACATAATAATCAAATTATTAAATAATTATTTTATTTGAAATAATCTAATTATTCAAATAACTAAATAATTTAACAGATAATTTTAATCCATTGTTTTCGAAATTGCACAATAACTGTAACCTTGTAATTTTCAAAAATTACAGTGTGGTCCTATTACAGTGTCATCCAATTAAATATTTAAATAATCGTATTATTTAAATAATATTTAACTAATTCATAACTATTTAAATAATGGTATAAGTAATCGTATTATTTAAATAACATTTAACTAATTCATAACTATTTAAATAATGGTATAGGCTCGGCACTTAAAACTTGTGTTATTTTTTGTTGGTTTCGAAAACCAAAATTGACACAACGCAGCGGAAAGGTGGTGGCCCAGTTTTAAAAATTTTTTATAAAAAAAAACCATTTTAGCCGGACCGTTGTGATTATATAGATTCTAATATTTAATAGTAAACAGTAAGGAAGAAATTGTTACCCTTGTAGAATCTTCGTGATTCCCTTGAACTAAGTTCTTCCACACCGAATTTTCAACACCAAAGAACGGACGAGTGAGCGTCTCGGTATTTAACAGAATAATTACGACTCTCGAATTTTCTGTATTAATTATGTACTCATCATATGAGACAACAAGAAAAGTATTTAGAGACTCTCACACTATTTTTCTAAAGGCTTTGAACTTAGAAAAAAAAAAGTCTTTTATTTTCTTTATCTCTTGTTCCTCTCTCCGTGTACACCTTTTTTTTATAATATAAAACAAATTGCTTTTCGTCTTCTTGTGTAAGCCAATCCAAGAAGATTTCTTAGTTTGTTTAAAGTGATGTATACAGTGATATATCAAAAGTTTAAAAACAAAACTAAGGGGTTGTTTGTTTTTTTGTCTGAAGACTAAATAGTCCTGAATTTTTCTAAAGACTGAATAGAGACTGAAATCTGAACTTGAATGACATGTTTGTTTTTTGTTTCCTCACATCTGAATGTATTATCAACATGTTTGTTTTTTAAAAGTAAAATTGTCTGAAACTAAGTAATTTTACATCTATACCCACATTAAACAATTATACGTATAGTATAGAATAAAAACAATCAAAAAATAATAATTATGCATGAACATATATGATCATGATCTTCTTCTTCAATTAAAAATAAACTTCATTTTTACTAAGAAAAGAAAGAGTTTTTTTTTTCAAAAAATAAAAGAGGCAGCATGAAAACACACACAAAACACTCTAAAAAAATAATATATAAATACATCACCCAAATATCATAATAAAGTATTAATATTAAACACTAACATGAGAAGTGATTAGGGTTCTTTTTTATTTTTAAAGCTATTTAAAATAAACAATATATTACAATAAAGATTTTTGTACCATATATAATTATGATGAAATTGGAAATATGTTATATATAGAGGATAGTATCGGAAGAAAAGATTTTGAATTGCATTTAATGCAATTCAGTGATTTGCAATTAAGTGAAAAGTCATGATTTTTTACTTTTTATTTTAAGTTGTTTTTTGGCGTTTTTAAGTTGTTTGACCACTTATAAAAACAAACAAAACAACTTAATAATTATGATTCAGACCCATTAAGTTTTAAGTGAAAAAAACAAACGACCTCTAACTTTTTATCTCTTTCTCGCTACACGAGAGAGTGAGAGACATTTGTCTTATAGTCAAATTGTATCTCATGTTGTAGAAACCTAATTGGATTATAATATCAATTAAACATTAAAATAAACAATTTATTTGAATGTTTTAAAAAATTTCAATTATCCTAATAAAAATAATTAAATAATTATTATTATAACAGATAAATACCGATTTAGTTAACAAAGGGAAAATATCTTTTCTGCTTTTCATCTTTATCTGATTAATTTAAATTTAAAATTTAAATATATAATAATCCAATTATTAAATAATTATTTTATTTGAAATAATCTAATTATTCAAATAACTAAATAATTTAACAAATAATTTTAATCTATTGTTTTCGAAATTGCACAGTAACTGTCACCGTGTAGTTTTCAAAAATTATAATGTGGTCCCACCACACTGTGTCATCCAATTAAATATTTAAATAATCGTATTATTTAAATAACATTTAACTAATTCATAACTAATTAAATGAAACGGTTAATATTTAATTAGTTCACAATTAATTAAACAATGAATAAACTAATTTATGTATAGATGATTAATTCCAAATTAATCACTAAGTCTCTTTATACCTTATTGTTCAATACAGTGTTATGGAGATGACACGGGGACACATGAACCTATAATTTCAAGCTCCAATAAATGTTTAATAATTAATTAAAATGTTTAATAATTAATTAAACTATTTAATTAATTATCTGATTTATTAATTCCAGAATTATTCCACTAAAAAGCTGGAACTGCACTCTTGTCATTATATAATTAATTACTCGAATAGGAATCGAACATTCCAGTGATATAATCGTTACATATAGATCAATCCTCCATTAACAATTAGTAATTTGAGCTAGGTTCAAATCCGTTGACTTCTCAATTACATCTTTATCATTGAGTTCCAGTGATTCTCTAATGAACAATTATTTATGATCCTGTCATAAATTGAGCACTCTATTATTCAAGACCAGAATCATTTACTCAAGAGAACTATTTGTCTAACTTCATTTAAGAAGGGATGGATTCCATTTTGTATATTATCATTCCCTGCTAAATATATTATTATGTCTCCAAGATACAAAGTTTAAGTTTGACATTATAAACAAACCATACTGAGTAAGTCAAAAGACACAACTCTATAAGTAGGAGTCTGTTAAATACTAAGGATTAAGATCGTTCCATATATTTCAATCTGATTTGATAAATGAGAATACTTTGTTTAAAACGGAGATTATTAAAGATTCCAATTTATCATGTCCACGTCCTGTATAATCCTATTATACAAAGTACCTTCATTCTAATGTCATTACATCAACAATTCAGATAAGACTATTTCATTCTTAATGGAAATGAACCGTACTAGTAATTTTAATTAATTAAAGATCTCAACTTTAATTAATAATTACGGACAATTAAGATTATTATATTTAAACATAATCCTCATGTATATAACATCTTATATACTATGTTTATTATTATATTTAATAATCATGGAATTTTATGTCATTAATACAATAATAATAACATTAAATGCACACAAATATAAAATAAAATATAAATATATTTATTAATTCAGTAAAAAGATTAACAACTTTTGTTCTTAGAGCACTTTCCCCAACATTTTTAACCTCAAAAAAAAAAGTTTTTATACCATCAAAAATAAATTAACAAAATAAATTGGCTGGAATGAAAAATATATATATCAAAAAAGCTATATATATATATTTCCTCTTTTTTTTAAAGTCTTTTTTCTTTTTTCTTTTTTCTTTTTCAATCGGTCATTTCTCCACATTTGTCCTTAATTCTCACATTCACTATCTAAAAATATCATTTTTCTGGAAAAATTCTTGTTGATATTCAAATTTGTGACTTAGTTTGCAGATTGTAGTGAATCTCTCTAAAGATTTGTTTTGAAATTGTATTTTGATTAATCTTATATTTGATTTTTACTACTATAAAAACTCAAGAACTTCAAGTTATTACAAAAATCAACCGCCATTAACTGCTATTAAAAAAGGTTAAATTGCATTAACATCCGAATATTAATTTGATTGTATGTATATACAACTTGTATCTAAAATTGTACAAATCACTCTTGTTGTTAGTGGTGAACCATTAGAAATTAATGGTTAGATTTTAGAGGCAAAAATGTTTTTATGTCTTTTGATAAGATAAGATTATTAGCAATTATTCATATAATACTTGATTAATTATTTATTTTAAAATATAGATGGAGGAGATCCATATGGCGATCTCCACCATTGATACAATTTTATTTATTTAAAAAAAATATCTGGAATCCTCTAAGCTCCACCAATTTCAAAAACAAAATTGAAAAACAAAACCATTTAAAAAAATAAAAAAAATAAAAAGTTAAGTGATGACAGGGATGATTTGTACAATTTTAGTCAAAAGTTAAATATAAGTGCAATTACATCAAATATACAGGTATTGTGCAATATACCCTAAGAAAAATAAACAAAAAGGTGGAAGACTGGAAGGTGGGGTTTGAATGATGGGGAATTTTTTCCTTTTTGAATGATGATGGCAGGCTGGCAGCTGGGCCGTATCTAGAGGGGGGCCTATACGGGCCATAACATGAGCATGTCCGCTCCTGACTATGATAACTTTATTCTAAGCTATTATATAATTATTTTTTATTAATAATATTATTATAAGATATTATTTATACATTAAATAGAAGGATATATTATAGATTATTTTTTATTTATAAAATTACTGTATGATTGTTTTTGATGCATTAAATATGAGGGCACATGTAACTATATCATCTCATAATTATGATAACATTATTGTAAGCTATCATATGATTATTTTTTACTAATAATATTATTATGAACTATTATATATGATTATCTTTTATGCATTAAATAGGATGGCATATTATATGATTGATTTTTTATTTATAACATTATTATATGCTATTGTATGATATTTTTTTATACATTAAATATGAATACACATTTCAACTCCTCCGGGTTAAATTTTTTTGTTATTATATTATTATATATGATACATGATATGATATAATGATTAATTTTTTATTTATAACATTATTATATGTTATTATATGTTTATTTTTTATGCATTACATATGAGGACACATGACAACTCTCGATTAAAAAAAACTTTTATTATATTATTATATATGGTATGGTATATGATATTATTATAAACTATTATATATGATTATTTTTTATGCATTAATAGGAGGACATATTATATGATTATTTTTTTATAACATTATTATATACTATTATTGTATATTATGTTTTGTTTGCGGTTTGCCTCTAAAATATGTCATATATATATATATATATATATATATATATATTAAAACCTAAGGAATCTCCCAAAAAAACATCCGATAAACGATGAATTAAACTAAATTAGTAGCATATTAACAAATTGGTAAAAAAAGAGGCAAGAATGAATTCTTAAAAAGATGTTACATATATATATATATATATATATATATATATATATATATAAGGTTCGAATGATGTACTTTTTAAGTGATGGCGATGGGTGATGACGATGGCGATGGTCATAACAAAAACATTGAAAATGTCCTGAAAAAACACATGAGTAATTAATCTAAATTAGTGACACAGAGAGAAATAACACTAATGGTTTACAATTCTATATTTGAAACATAAAATATTACAAAAAAAAAGTTGTGTACAAGAGATGTTTAAACCCGAATTGAAAAAGAAACAACTTGTAATAGAGGATTAAGAGCTTGCAATGATTTGGTGAGAAATAAACCAAGAGAGGGAGGGAGAAGGATATGAAATGGGTATAAAATGAATGACATAAATTACATTACAGATAATATAATTGAAATTAGAAAAGTAAAAGTAAAAGTCAAATACACATTTAAAACCGAAGTTCAAATATTAATTTGAAATTAATCATATTAATATTGTTATAAAAAATTAAAATTAATAACTATTGTGGGATCTTTCTCTCTTCAGCGTCCGCCGTTTCCTCATGCTGCTCATGGGGTTAGGAATGTCTGTTCTGGATCTTCTCAGATTTCCTCTTCGGTTGCAGTTTCTACACAGAGTTTCGGACTTCTGGCCTCTAACTCTCAGGCTGAGCTCCGTCTCATTGCTGGTACTTCATGGGCTTCTCAAACTGAGGCGGAAGGATTAGATTCTAGCAATATTTCTCAGAGGACGACGATGATTATGCGTAGGCTAATGAAGCTAAAGTAAAAGATGCGGACTTTTTCTGACGTTTCCGATTATTAGTGTCATTTACCGGAATTGTCATAGTATTGTGAATGGGTCTTCGAGGCGTGTTCTCTGAGATTTGTGTCTTTTACACCGACCTTCTTTGGTTTGTATTGCTAAGCCTATGGTAGTTTGTACTGTCATATCTTCTGTTTTTTTGTCTTCTCTCGGTCTTCATTTAGTGGGTTTGAATGATAGGGGTGGTCTTTTACCGACGACTTGGGTCTTTGCTTATGACTCTTTTTTTGATGCTTAGATAGTCCGTTTTCATAAGCAGCAGCTTACGGTTTCTCTCATGGTTAATTCTCGGTTGCATTTTTACACTTTCATTTATGCGAGCATATCAGCGGTTGTCCGAAGATCGGTTTGGCAGTCTCTTCGGGACTTGGTCAGTTTGATTTCTTCCTCTTGGTTGGTTTTGGGTGATTTCAACGCTGTTTTGGGAGCTCAAGAGTCTTTAGGCCTTCGTTCTCCAGCTCGTAGCTCCTATGAGGATTTCAGGTCTGTTATTGAGGATTGTGATTTGATTGGTGTTTGCTCCCAGGGTGCTTGTTTCACTTAGGCTAGAGGTCGTTATCCCCGTACCAGAATTGAGAGGAGGTTAGATAGAGCTTTGGTTTCTGAGGGTTGTATTTCCTGTTGGCGGGACATTTCTTGTGTGGCTCTCCCTCGTAGATTTTCGGACCATTGTCTATTGGTGATTCAGTTGTCGGATATTGTGAACGTTAGCCCTGGACCTTTCCTGTTCCAAAGCATGTGGTTAGATCACCCAGATTTTATGGCTTTAGTTCGTCGTATTTGGAGTTCCTCTTTTGTGGGTAAGCCCCCTCTGATGGTTATGAACATGCTGAAGAGGTTGAAGAATGCTCTAAAGACTTGGAATTGAGAGGTTTTCGGGGATCTTAACTCCAACATTACTGGAAAATCGGCAGAACTTCAGTCTATTCAGTTCCAGATGTCTAATCTGGGTTTTTCAGAGGAGCATTTCTTGGCTGAGTCTCGTGTTCATCATGAGCTTAACGTGTTGTTATGCAGACATGAGTGTTTTTATCGTGATCGGTCAAGGGTGAAGTGGCTGCAAGATGGTGACCATAATTCCTCATTCTTTCATGCATTTGTCAAAGGTAGGCAGTACAGGAACACTTTGTCTTCTCTCTCGATTAATGGGGTGCTTACTGATGACCGTTTGATTATCAGGGATCATATCATCGAGTTTTATTAGAATCTTTTTTCATCGGATTCTTCTCGGGTTGAGACAAAGTTCTCGGTGGTGGAGGATGTGATTTCTTCTTTGGTGACTGATGTCGAATATGCTTTTCTGATTAGCATTCCTTCGACGGACGATATCCATGATGCGGTTTTTGCTATAGATGTAGCTCTGCCCCTGGGCCAGATGGTTTTTCTAGAGTGTTCTATTAGCGTTGCTGGGAGGTGGTGGGTAGTGACGTGGTTCTTGCAGTTCAAGACTTTTTCCGTACAAGGGTTATTTTTTCGGGTTTGAACTCCAGTTTTATTGTTCTTCTTCCGAAGCTGAAGGATTCGATTTCGATAGACCAGTTTCGTCTGATTGTGTTTAGTAACTTTTTGTTCAAAATATCTTCCAAAATTTTGGCGGATTGGTTAGCTCAGATTACAGCTAGGATTGTCTTTCCTCATCAGTTTGGGTTCATCCTGGACAGTAACATTGATGACTGTACCGCTTTAACTTCTAACTGTGTGGAAGTGATGCATAAGAAGTGTTATGGAGGTAATTTGACCATGAAGATAGATATCCACAAAGCTTTCGATACTCTGGATTGGTCTTTTCTTTGTAGAGTTCTTCAAGCTTTTGGGTTTTCTCCAATTTTTATGGATTGGATTGACAACATCCTAGGATCTTAGAGGCCTTTGGTGCTGATCAATGGATCCCCTAAGGGATATTTTCATTGTTCTAGAAGGGTTCGTCAAGGTGACCCTCTTTCCTCTCTCTTGTTTGGTATTGCAGAGGATTTCCTTAGTAGACTTCTGTCGAAGATGGTGGATTTCTCTCGTTGTTGCCTATTTATTCTCCAAGGGGATTTTCTGCTCCTACTCATTTGTTTTATGCAGATGATGTTCTGATTTTACAGAGGCACGGTTCAGAATATGAAGAATATCATGAGTGCTTTTGAGGTTTATGGTAACATTTCAGGTCAGCTGGTTAATTGGGTTAAGTCTTTTATCTATTTTGGATCTTCTGTTTCCCTGTCTCGGATTGGTAGATTGTAGTCCTTGGTTGGTATGTAGATTGGTCAGTTGCCTTTCTTTTACTTTGTGGTCCCGTTATTTCGTGGAAAGCCCAAGAAGTCAGTGTTACAACCTATCCTGGATAAAATCTTGTCTAAGTTTGCTAAGTGGAAGGGGAAAGCCCTTTCTTTTGCTGGTCGCACTACTATGATCAAGTCAGTCATTACGGGCTCCTTTGTGCATTCTTTCATGATCTACAAATGGCCTTCTTCTTTGCTGCGGTTGGTTAATCGCAAGTTGAGAAATTCTTTGTGGATAGGTTCTTGTGAGGAGACTAAACTGATTCGGGTTGCTTGGGATCGTTGTTGTAAGACTTACTCTCAAGGTAGTCTTGGTTTGAAGGATCTTGGGTTATTAAATGATTCTCTTTTAAAGAAGTTCACTTGGAAGTTTATGACCTCTGAGAGTTTTACTTTTTGGTTTCTGAGGAACCGGTATCTCACGCAGCTTCGAAAATCTCATAGGGGGTATGTCACTTCGTCGATTTGACATTCTTTTCTCTCTCATTATTCAGATCTTCTTAACCTATGGAGTGTGTGGCTTGCCCGTAACCAGTGGATTTTTGAGAGTAAGGCTATGGAGTTCAGATCTGCTTTGTCTATGGTTTGGCGTGCGGTGTCCGTCGCTAACCAATTAGAGATTTGGTGTATGCGTAATTGTGTAGATGATCTTTTGATTCTTCATCTGTTTGATCTCCGTGGTCGTCCGGCTAAGGCCCCTGTTATCAGGAGTGTGATTTTGTCACCTCCGGCTCCTGGTTGGATCAAAGTTAATACTGATGGTGCCGCCTTGAGTTCTCCAGGTGTTGGGGGTTGTGGAGGTGTCTTCCGTAATTGTAGAGCTTTTGTGAAGAATTGTTTTGTTGTTCCTCTTAGTCAGGTGTTTGCGTTTAAGGCAGAACTTCTTGCAGCTTCGACGACCATTAATTTTGCTTGGCAGAATGGGTGGCATCAGATCTGGCTTGAGAGTGATTCTTCTTATATGGTTCAACTGCTCACTTTTCGCTCCGAGCAGGTTTCTTGGCGGATTCGGCAGGCTTGGCAACGATGTATCTATCAGATATCAAAAATGGAGTTTCAAGTTTCTCATATCTTTAAGGATAAGAATCAAGTTATTGATGCTATATCTAAGTATGCTTTGGGATTGGCGGTTGATTAGTTGTGGACAAACACCCCGTCTTTCTGCTCTTTGTTGGTTGGCAATGATTGCATGGATCGAGAGTATTTTTTTTTTTTCAATTTTCTTGATGTTTTTTGTTTCTGTTTTTTATGATCTGCGTGTCAATGTTTTTGTTGGGATTGTTTTCCTTGGTTTTTGTGCTTTTTTGGTTTTTGTTACTTTTCATTTTATTCTTTTTATAATTTGGATGGATACTGTCTATGAGTTTTTCAGCATATGATCGCTTGTGATGGTTTTTCCTTCTAGGTCAGTCCAATTTTATATATAAAAAAATTATGATTAATATTATTATAAAAAAAATTAATAAAATTTATTATTGCCACGTGTCACAATCACATCAAAAGTAGAAAAAAAAGTCTATTATGATTATATTATATATGATATATGATATATTGATATGATATGATTATATATGATATAGATTATATGATAACATTATTATAAGCTATTATATGATTATTTTTTATTAATAACATTATTTTAAGATATTATTTATGATTATTTTTTAAGCATTAAATAAGAGGACACATTATATGATTATTTTTTATTTACAACATTAATATATGTTATTATATGATTATTATTTATGCATTAAACAGGAGGACACCGGAGAGTGATGCTAAATGGGTCGTAGACTTGATCAATTATGAGGGGAAGTCTGATGCTGATATTGGTTCCATTGTTAGTGATATTGTTGCGGTGGCTAATTTGTATGGCATTTCTATTTCTTTTGTGCCTCGAACGGCTAATAAGGCTGCACATTCTTTGGCCAAGATGGCCTTTGTTTCTATTGATAATGATTTGTTTTGGTTGGAGGATTTCCCTCCAGGTTTTGAGTCTGTAATAAGGGTTGATTGCCATAGTTTGGTTTTTTAATGAATTTCTTGTTTTCAAAAATAAAAATAAAAATAATAGAAGGACACATGTCAGCTCCTAACTATGATAACAATATTATAAGCAATTATATGATTATTTTTTATTAATAATATTATTATAAGATATTATTTATGATTATTTTTTATACGTTAAATAGGAGGATACATTAGATGATTATTTTTTATATATAAAATTATTATATGTTATTATATGATTGTTTTTTATGCATTAAATAGGACACATTATATGATTATTTTGTATCCATCAAATAGGAGAACACATTATATGATTATTTTTTATTTATAACATTATTATATGTTGCACATCACCTCTTAGTAGAGATGGTTGTGCACCTCCCTTCTACACTTAGTTGTTAGGAGTTTAAGTCACACTATGCGTATTTTACAAGCATGTGTGGGGAGTTTTCTCCGGTTGTGAGAGTTGTAATCCATACGTAACATCTCCCCGATAGTGGGAGTAGTATTCCGGGCCGTGGTTGTAGAGTCTATTTAATCTCATGTGGGAGCAGCCCTCTCTCCGGTTGTGAGAGTTGTAATCCATATGTAACATCTCCCCGATAGTGAGAGTAGTATTCCGGGCCGTGGTTGTAGAATCTATTTAATTTCATCAGGTCCCGACAATAGTTGTATTTCAAAAAAAAAATTATTATATGATTGTTTTTTATGCATTAAATAGGAGGACACATGTCAGCTACTAATTATGATAACATTATTATGAGCTATTAAATGATTATTTTTTACCAATAATATCATTATAAATTATTAAATACAATTAGTGGTGCCCACAGTTTGGTTAAACCATGGGCATCAAACCGAAACCAGCCTAAAAAAACCGAACCCGAAATTGAAACTGAAACTGTCGATTACAGAACCGGTTGGATTACGGTTAAGGGTGACCAAAAACCGAGCAAAATCGGCTGTTTAACCGTCGGTTTTACTCGGTTTTTGGAGGTTCAGAATTAAAAAAAAAATTGCCCAACCAATAAAAGAGCGCCACTTGTACACGAAATTGGAAAAAAAATTGAGTGGATGACAGTTGGACTTGGGGACCGTTGGAAGTTGTGAGAGAGGACAAGTTAATATATATATATATATAATAAATCTGGACCAATAGCACACTGCCACGTGTACAATAAAATTGAAAAAAAAAATGTGACTGGTGACCGTTGGGAGAGATGACCAACGGTCATCTTCCAACGACCATGTTTTTATTTTTTTCCCCATAATTATTTTAAATTGCAAATTCGCCCCTCCACTCTAATCCTATAAATACCCCTCACATTTCAATATTCTTCATACCACTCTCAACTTCTTTCAATCTCTCTCAATCTCAAATTCTCAATTCTCTCTACATTCTACAATTTTCTTTATTTCTCATTTCTCATAGAAATTAATATCTATTTATTTCTTCTATTTTTACAATCATCTATTATACAATTTTCTTTAATTCTCATTTCTTATAGAAATTAATATCTATTTATTTCTTCTATTTTTTACAATCATCTATTATTTATTTAGTGTTACCATTATTATTCCAACAATATTTTGAGTTCCTCACATATCTATATATATTTTTTTACTTTTAGTATTTATAATTAATTATTCAATGGCAAGTGGGGGGAGAAGGTTTAAGAAATTTGAACAAAAGAAATGGTTCATTGCAAGATTTGTTAGAACACGAAGGTGATGAGGTCCGTTATGATGATCGACTTTACCACGAGTTCCTTCAAAGACAATTTGGATCTGATCTCCCTCTTAGTCCTAATCCCTCTCTAATAATTTCCGACCACCCCAATCTCTATAACCCAAATAGTAATGAAAATCTATCTAACCCCCACCTCCTTCCGATGAATTTGTTGTAGGTGAAGAAGAAAAGCAGATGAAGTCCGATCTCTTCAAATTGCATATGAAGAAAATTCAGTTAGATGACGGAATGATCAAAATCAAGTGCAACTATAGCTCCAAAACATACAAGAACAATAAATCATTCGGATATGGCACCTACTAGAACCATATTAGGAAAAATCACCAGTCTGAATTGGTGAAGACTAGTAACCAATCCCAAATCTCCAGGTACAGAACCCCTACTAATCAACTATTTCATTATACGTCTGAAAAAATAAGGAAGAATTAGCAGTAATGGTTGCAGTAAAACATTTACCTTTTAGTTTTGGTGAGAAAGTAAGTTTTGTTAATTATTGTCAAACTGCATTAAATCCTGCAATGCAACGTGTTCCTAGATCCACTCTCACATGTACACTCTTTTCCATTTACAAAAAACAAAAAAAAAAACAAATTGAGTTCTTTTTTTATCAATTTGAAGGTCACGTTTCCGTATATGCTGACATATGGACCAACAATTCTGGTAGTCACCATTATATGTGTGTGACATATCATTATATGGATAATGAATGGGTCATGCAAAAAAGAATTATTGCATTTTGTGTTTTCGATGAATCACATAAGGCTCAAAATATTTTTCGACTCTTTAAAATTATTTTTGAAGAGTTTCATATCCAAAACAAAATTTTTGCGATCGGTTTTGATAATGATGCAAGCAATATCGCATCTATTCCTCTGTTACAAGATTTTTGCAATCCCTATTTTGGGGGTAAATTATTTCATCAAAGATGTGCATGCCATATTTTAAATTTGTGTGTTCAAGCTGGATTACAAATTCTTTCTGTTTATATTAGACCAATTAGAGATAGTATTAACTATATCTGGAGGTAAAACAAAATCTAGAAACTATGGTTAAAATATTGCTCTCAAAATGGTATGTGTCCCATTAAAGTTTCTCGGGATATTAGTACTCGTTGGAATTCTACCTATAAGTTGCTTAATGAAAGTGTTACATATAAGGAATTATTAGTTTCTTTTATTACTTATTACGTTCCTTCAATTTCTCTTCAATTGAAGCATTGGGGTGCATGTATAAAAATTATTGAATTGTTACGTGTTTTTAATGAAGCTAGTAATGCTTTATCTGGTATTTACGATCCCACTACTCATTTATTTCTTATTTAAGGTGTTAATATTGTTGGTGCATTCAGTGAGTGTGAACTCAATGTTCAATTGAGTGAATGTGTTTCTGCCATGAAAAAAAATGGTTACAGTATTATAAGGAGATTCCAAATATTTATTTGTTTGCATTATGTTTTGATCCAGACTTTAAATTAGAATGTTTGCAGGATTATCTAACTCATTATTACAAAATTTTAGATTTAGAAGTTGATGTTCTTAGTTATTGTAATTCCATTAAGACTTTGCTTTATGAATTATATGATGAATATCTTAGAATATATGGTCCGTCTTTGAACATGTCGGTTTCACAACATCAACCGACATCTGATGGTAGTGATACTTCCTCAACTTTTAAATTAAAGGGTTTATGGGATCGATTGTTTTCCCAAATAGCCAAAAAATTACGAACATCTTCTTCATCCTCATCTGCCTCGATTTCTGAGCTTGAACGGTATTTAGAAACATCTCATGATTTTTTC
This sequence comes from Dipteronia sinensis, assembly GCA_033220585.1. Classification (NCBI taxonomy): domain Eukaryota; kingdom Viridiplantae; phylum Streptophyta; class Magnoliopsida; order Sapindales; family Sapindaceae; genus Dipteronia; species Dipteronia sinensis. The sequence goes on along the minus strand of CM065638.1, from coordinate 67,241,338 downwards.
GAAGATAGTGAATTTAGTATCCAGGTTTGGTGGAAGGATCATGAACAGATTTTTCCAATTTTGGCTATTATTGCCAAACAAATTCTGGGAACGCCGGTTTCTACTATTGCTGTGGAACAAGAATTTAGTGCATGTGGAAATATTTTGGAACTAAGACGGTCGGTTATGTGTCCGCAGACACTTGAATCTCATGCGTGTGTTGATGATTGGACAAAGGCAAAATACAGACAACAAGAAATCGAGGCGGAGATAGTGAATGATTTTTTCGAAGATGACCAAGCCACGGGAACGAAAGGCAGCGATTAGATTCCATTTCAACTTCCAACATTCAACACCGAACATCTAATTAAAGGTAAAAGAATTACGTGGCCATTGATTCCTCTACATTGGTGGATGATACGTAAGCAATTTAATTGAGGTCAAATTAAGTGCAAGGCCGATTTTTTTTTATAAAAAAATTCAACTTTGTTGCATTGTATATTTGAATTCAATGTCCATTTATAATTTTTTTTAATTTATCTGCAATTGTAATTTTGTATCTATTAATCAATGTCAATTTCTTTTATTTTCAACATTGTTAAATACTTAAATGCTTCAATTGTATATTTATATAATTGTATTGAATATTTTATATTAATTTCATTTTATTACAAATGCTTCAATTTTATTACTATATAAAATGTCCCATAAATTTTCTTAATTTGTCAATTTTTTTTGTTGCTGGAACATTTTTTTTCCCATTATTTTAATTAGGTTTAGTAATTATTTTAATTATGTTTGGTAAAAAAAAACCAAACCGACCCAAACCGAAACCGAAACCAAAAACTAAACCAGTTTTTTCGGTTTTGGTTATGGTTTAGATAGCCACGCAACCGAAATCGACTGTTTCAAAACTGAAACTGCTCCAAAACCAAACCGTGGCCACTATTATATACGATTATCTTTTATGCATTAAATATGATGACACATTATATAATTAACTTTTTGTTTATAACATTATTATATGTTATTTTATGATTATTTGTTATACATTAAATATGAATACACGTGTCAACTCCGAATTAAAAAGTTTTGTTATTATATTGTTATATATGATATATGATATGACATGATGATTAATTTTTTATTTATAACATTATTATATGTTATTATATGTTTATTTTTTATGCATTAAATACGAGGACACATGTCAATTCCTGATTTAAAAAGACTGTTATTATATGATTATATATGATATATGATATTATTATAAGCTATTATATATGATTAATTTCTATGCATTAAATAGAGGACACATTATATGATTATTATTTTTTATTTATAACATTATTATATGCTATTATATGATTTTTTATGCATTAAATAGAGGACACATTATATGATTATTTTTATATTTATAATATTATTATATGTTGTTATTGTATATTATGTTTTGTTTGTAGTTTGTCTCAAAAATATGCTATTACTGTATATTATGTTTTGTTTGTAGTTTGGCTCTAAAATATGTCATATATATATATATATATATATATATATATATATTAAAACCTAATGAATCTTCTAAAACAAATCCTTGATTAAACTAAATTAGTAGCATACTAACAAATTGGTAAAAAACAAAAAAAGAGAGGCAATAATGAATTCTTAAAAAGATGTCATATATATATATATATATATATATACATATATATATATATAAGGTTCGAACGATGTACATTTTAAGTGACGGCGATGGCGATGGCGATGGCGATGGCCATAGCAAAAACATTGGAAATGTTCTGAAAAAACACACGAGAAATTAATCTAAATTAGTAACACGTAGAGAAATATGTTAAAACAATACTATAAATGAAACTAAATTGGTATATATTGATGAACAAATGATAAAGTACTTCTTCTTCATATTTATAAACAAATGAAATTCATGAATTGAATGGAAAAAACATATAAAATAAACATTAACGGTTTACAATTTTTAAAAATTTATATTAGAAACATAAAATATTAAAAGAAAAAATCGTGTACCATATATGTTTAAACACGAATTGCAGAAGAAGCAACTTGTAATAGAGGATCAATAGCTTGTAATGATTTGGTGAGAAATAAACCAAGAGAGAGAGGGAGAAGGATACGAAATGGGTATATTAAATAATGAATGACATAAATTACATATACAGATAATCTAATTGAAATGTGAAAAGTAAAAGTAAAATACAAACTTGAAACCGAAGTTCAAATATTAATTTGAAATTAATCATATTAAACAATATCTATAGTGGTTTATAATAATATTTTATTGGTGGTTTAATGCTAATTAAAACAAAACTCCCCACATATTTCCTACAATTAATTAGTAATTAATCATATATAACAATATTATAACAGTTGTGGCTCTTTATCTATTTAGCCAAAAACAATAATAATTACGTTAATTAGTAATTAATAAGAATTTCATTACAAATGTTTTGATCCTTTAACTTTTCAGCCAAAATAAAAATTATTCTAATATATGATATTATATAACCACATAAATTATATTATTATGATTAATATTGTTATAAAAAAAGAATAACATTTATGATTGTGCGTGTGTTACAGTCATATCAAAATTAGAAAAAATGTCTATTATAATTATATTATATATGATATATGATATATTGATATGATTATATATGATATAGATTATATGATAACATTATTCTAAGCTATTATATGATTTTTTTATTAATAATATTATTTATGATTATTTTTTATGCATTTAATAGATGACACATTATATGATTATTTTTTATTTATAACATTAATATATGTTATTATATGATTATTTTTTATACATTAAATAGGAGGAAACAAGTCAGCTCCTAATTACGATAACATTACTATAAATTATTATATGATTATTATTTTATTAATAATATTATTATAAGATATCATTTATGATTATTTTTTATGCTTTAAATAGGAGGACACATTATATGATTATTTTTTATCCATTAAATAGGAGGACACATGTCAGCTTCTAATTATGATAACATTATTATAAGCTATTATATGATTATTTTTTTAGTAATAATATTATTATAAACTATTATATATGATTATTTTTTATGCATCAAGTAGGATGACACATTAAATGATTACTTTTTTATTTATAACATTATTATATTTTATTGTATGATTATTTTTTATGCATTAAATAGGAGGACACATGTCAACTCCTGGTTAAATTTTTTTTGTTATTATATTATTATATATGATATGATATGATATGATGGTTAATTTTTTATTTATAACATTATTATATGTTATTATATGATTATTTTTTATGCATTAAATAGGAGGACACATTATATGATTATTTTTAATTTATAACATTATTATATGTTATTTTATAATTGTTTTTTATGCATTAAATTGGAGGACACATGTCAGCTCCTATTTTTTTTTAAAGTATTACAAGAACTATTACAGTAGGACTGGAGGGACCTGCTGAGAACAAACAATACGTGTACGGCCCGGATAACTACTCTCGTAACGGGAGATAACTACTTCCACAATTCGGAAAGAAAACTACCCACACATGCTTCTAAAATGCGTATGGTGAGATTTGAACCGCTCACCACTTATGTGGAAGGGAGATGCACTATCAGCTCTGCTAAGAGGTGATGTGCATGTCAGCTCCTAATTATGATAGCATTATTATAAGCTATTATATGATTATTTTTTAATAATATTATTATTATAAGATATTATTTATGATTATTTTTTTAATAATATTATTATTATAAGATATTATTTATGATTATTTTTTGTGCTTTAAATAGGAGGACACATTGCACATCACATCTTAACGGAGCTGGCAGTGCACCTCCCTTTCACATATATAGTGAGGGGTTCAAATACCACTATACGTATTTTACAAGCATGTGTGAGGAGTTTTCTTCCCGGGTTGTGGGGGTAGTTATCTCCCGTTATGGGAGTAGATATTCGGACCGCATATGTAATGTTTGACCTCGACAGATCCCGACAGTCCTATTGTAACAGTTATTGTAACACTTAAAAAAAAGGACACATTATATGATTATTTTTTATTTATAACATTATTATATGATTGTTTTTTATACATTAAGTAAGATGACACATGTCAACTCCTAATTATGATAACATTATTATAAGCTATTATATGTTTATTTTTTATCAATAATATTATTATAAAATATTATATACGATTATTTTTTATGCATTAAATAGGATGACACATTATATGATTAATTTTTTATTTATAACATTATTATAAGCTATTGTATGATTATATTTTATACATTAAATAGGAGGACACATGTCAACTCCTGATTAAAAAATGTTGTTATTATATTATTATATATGATATATGATATATGATATGATATGATGATTATTTATTTGTTATAACATTATTATATGTTATTATATGTTTATATTTTATACATTAAATATGAGAACACATGTCAACTCATGATTAAAAAAGGTTATTATTATATGATTATATATAATATTATTATAAGCTATTATACATAATTAATTTTTATGCATTAAATAAGATGACACATTATATGATTATTTTTTTATTTATAACATTATTATATGCTATTATATAATTTTTTTAATGCATAAATTAGGATGGTGCATTCAACTCGCTGTTATTATATTATTATATATAATATATGATATGATTATTTTTTATGCATTAAATAGGAGGGCACATTATATGATTAATTTTTTATTTATAACATTATTATATGCTATTATATGCTATTATATGGTTTTTTATACATTAAACAGGATGACACATATCAACTCCAGATTAAAAAGGGTTGTTATTGTAGTCGATCGGATCTACAATTGATTTGAGTCGTCGAGGTGGGCACTAGCAACCTGAAATAAAAAAAGGAGCGGTGGTCGAACCACAGGAGGGGGTGTTCCCTTGGGGGGACTCTCCGACGCATAATCCAGTATAGCTTTAGACAGAAATAAATTTGAGTTTAGAATGACAAACTGTTTTGCTCGATACGTCGGATCGAGATATTTGTTGATTATCGAATTGTTGATGACTTGGATGGGATGGGTTCTAGAATCAACGTGGATGATCTACTACTAGGTCGATATTGTTTGTTGATGATTTCGACTGATCGTTATCTAGAAGGTTCATTGACTCGAGGTTGATCGATAGTGGATTGGGTCGATGTTGCGTACCGATGAATCTAACTAGTCGATACCCATGAGGTTGCTCGACTCGACGTGGGTCGATCTCTGTTTAATAGAGGAAAAATAATTAATGTTGGGAGAGAATTGCATAGCTCTTCTTTAAGAGCTTTTGTGTATGAGAGATGAGAGAATCAGGACCCCTTTCTTTGAGAAGGGTTCTGATATTTATAGTGAATGCCTGAAGCCTTCAATGCCTAACCCTTTATGTGAGGGCGTGGATCTTGGGTCATTTGTTGCCCATTTTGATTCGCATTGAATCTGGCAATAATGGCACTTGATTTCCTTTTCTGGTGTTGGGATTTCTACAACGTTTGACTATGATTTAAAGAGTGTTTAAATGCTATTTATTACACCTTTAAAGGCTTAAACACTCTTTAAAGGCTATTAATATCTTTGACTTTGTTTGAAATTGGGTCTTTGTTTCTCAGACTAGCCTTATTGGACCTTGTTTTGTCCTTTTGACAGTGGGCTAGTGGACTTGGTCATGTTTTAGTTTCTGTTCAATGATGGACTCGGGTATTGGGCCGTAGGCCGGTTTTTTAACAACTACAGTTATTATATTATTATATATGATATGATATGTTATTATATGATTATTTTTTATGCATTAAATAGGAGGACACATGCCAACTCCTGGTTAAAAAAATGATGTTATTATATTATTATATATGATATGATATGTTATTATATGATTATTTTTTATGCATTAAATAGGAGGACACATGTCAACTCCTGATTAAAAAATGTTGTTATTATATGATTATATATGATATATGATGATTATTTTTTATACATTAAATAGGAAGACACATGCCAACTCCTGGTTAAAAAATGTTGTTATTATATTATGCACGGGCTTTGTTAAAAAATATTTAAAATTTTACCTTTAGTTTTATCTCAAATGTATATTTTCAATTATGTTTTCTTAATTTCTCATTGCATAATATAATTTAGCTATTTAGATTGTTATTTTTCCAATTTGAGATAATTTATACTGACCATTCTCCCTTTAAGATTCAATTAATGTGCCAAGTGCACTCAATGATTTTTTGGATTCAATAAGTATTACATGATAATCTCAAAATTTTAGTTGTTTCAGATTCTACTCAACAACCACTATAAAAGTCATCCATAAGTATTACATGATAATTTCAATAATTGATATGTTTCAAATTCTATTGAAAAGCCATCTTGAAGGCCAAATGAGAAAAATATGAGGATTTAATTGTGTTTAATGGAGATGTTATTTATGAATTTTTGACTAAGGTAGTTGTAAGGATCTCTATTTTGTGATTGACTTATTTCATGACATACCACATTGAGGATGATTTTGTAATGGGTAGCTTAGGTGTTCATTGACAAGCTTCCAAGCATCTCCGTGACTTCAAGATCAAGAGCAAGAGCAAGAGCAAGAGCAAGAATAAAAGGTATATTCACTTGACTTTGTCTCTTAAAGAGCTTAGGTGAAAACACACACATACACACACACACACACACACACACACACACACACACACACACACACACACACACACACACACACACACACACACACACACACACACACACACACACACACACACACACACACACACACTTCATGCATGCTTTGTTCATCTTGCATTTATGTTCTAATTATTTATGTATGCATCCATTACACATTTCACACTTGCACCTCATTGTTAGATCTAAGTGTGGTTTTGTGTGTTGTAATTCGTTTCCGTTTATGTGATCGGAGACGTCCGCGCTTGCACATTGGTGTGCATGTCTTAGCACGATGGTTGACCATTTGAAAAGGTCCCTTTCTTCTCTTAGATACGTGTTAGATTTGGTTTGGTTATTTGGAGTAAGTGTCTAGTATCAAAAGATTAGTTTTTCAATGGTTTAAATGTTTTTCAAAACTGACATTTGTATGGTCTTATGACCATAACGTTTTATTCAAATACCCAATTTGTGTTTTGAAAATTTTTGGACAAACTAGACACCCATACCTTTCTAACGGTATATTATTCATAATATTTCATTACCGTTTGAATTGGTTTTGAAATCTCCAAAGCGACCACTAAAACATGGCATCTTTGCTGTTATCCAAATCTGACATTTGGTCACTCATATGACCATAAACGATTCTACAGACCTCGAAATCTCATTCCATAAAAGGAGTAGAAAGTATACATTCATACCTTTCTAATGGTATACTATTTGATAAATTTCGATGTCGTTTGATCATGTTTTGAGCCACTTGAAAATCAGGTTGTTTTGCTGATTTACTGGTGCACGGATCTCTACCCGCGCAGTCTTCTCGGGTGTTTTTCATGGTCCCAGTGCGCTGGTAACTTTGCTGGTCCTACCAACGAAGTATACCCGAGCACTATGTCATTTTTGCCCAGAAAATTATGTTTTAAACTTTCTAAAAACGACATAGTTTCACTTGGACCATGTATATACTTCATTTTCTTCCCCATTTAGACCAATAGCTCATGACATCAGAATATAGTGAGAGAAAGAGCTCCCCTAGAGAGAGAAAGGTTCAAGCTTTGTTCTTTGACTCTCCAAACCCAAAACCTATGCATCCATGACATCCATTGCATTAATCACACATGGGTCTTCATCAATCTTGACTTGGTAAGTAAGAACAAAGATCTCATCTTCATTTATTGTTCTTTAAGTCTAAGATTTCGTTTTTAATGCATAGGATTTGTAGAAATCATTTTTGAATGCATTATTGTGTTGATTGATAACATGATTAGGTTTGTATTTTGATAGCTTAATTGATTATGTCATTTTTGCCTAAAAGCAGGTCATAAACATTCATTTATGATTTATTGATGACTATGTTGATAGATTGTCTTTTAATCAACTAGTTAAGCTTATTGAATGTTTATGTGTGTTTTGTATAACAATTAGTTTGTTGGAAAATCTCTACACAACTAATTGAATTTGTTTGTGATAGACTTTGGTCTAAGGCTTGCATTTATTGTATGACAAAATGCTTTGTCTCAATCACATGAATATATGCTAAGTATATGTTGAATACATTATGAGCATTTTATTGATTCATCGTGATTGTTTGTGATATCTATGATTGTAGGTTATTGATAACATTTAGCTAAGTCTTTATGCTTTGCATCTAGACATTGACAACTTAGATTTATTGATTGTATCATTAAACTCCTAGTTGAGCAATTTGTGTGAGTCTAGCACTCGATTGCATTTGAGCATATTTCACATGTTCATACTTAGACATTAATTCTCTTTATTGAGTTAAAGTCTTATGGCTACGGATGGTAATTATACAAGTGTAAGTTCCTCATATTTTGATTGGCTTATTTCGTTGACAAACCACATTGGGGATTATTTTTGTAAGGGTAAATTAGGCCTCTTGGGTGTGATCAAGCTTCAAGGACATCATCTCTCTCAAGAGCACTTCAAAGGTATCTCACTTGTTTAACTCTCTTTGAAGAGATCTAGTTGCACACACTCACTTGCATGCATTATGTTCTTATCTTCATGTAATTGAATGATGTATTGTATGCCACTTTTCACACTCCACACTTGCACTTTTTGCACATCACTTAGTGTGTTGAGTTTGCCCCGAAAAGAGAATTTCTTCTCTTACCGCGGCCTAGACTGCTTGGCAAGACATGCTTTCACCGCGGCATACAGAGCGGTATACTTCAGTAGGGTCATGCTTCATGTACCGCTTCCTGTACACTTGCATGCATAGTGATCCAAGTCGCGGTGTTGTCCAGTAGGCCTCTGTTGCCCATACCACGGCCTGTGCACCTGCATGCACGACGCCCTACACCGCGTTATTGTCCAGAAGGTGCACTGCTGTGTGTACCACGGTCTGGACACTTGCCTACGACGCGGTCTGGACACTTACCTGCGACGCGGTCCATCAAGCGGTATTGACGGGTTTCTGTGCCCTAAGTTCAAAACGACGCAGTTTTGACTAGGGCTCCCATATATATATTCTCTTCTCTTCCTTGCTCGTTTTTGTGAGTTCAAGAAGCCATTTTTGAGAGGCCAAGCTTCCTTAGTGAGAGAAACTCCTAAGAACTCATCTTTACTCAACCAAACACAAATTCATGTGCATTTAACATCTTACAAGCATCATCTCATCATGGATTCTTCTTGCTTTCATTGACTAGGTAACTTGAACATGCCCTAAATCTCATTGTATTTATTTATGTTCTTGTTTGCCTCGGGTTAGCTCTTTTATATGATTTTATTGCATATCTTTATGTTTATTGGCATTTATAACATGTTTGAGTTGTTGTTTGTTGGTTGAGAGCTTTGTTCATTGATAGCTAGCATTTAGGACGATTTTACCATTCTAGCTAAATCTTCATGCATTTGCATTTAGATATTGATATCTGGGATTTGCATTCATTGACATCTTTAAATCCTTAGATAAGCATTTAGTGTTGCCTAGCATTAATTGCATGTTTGAATATCTTTTACATATTCACATAGGTTGTTTAACCTCTTCATTGATTGTTAAGCTTTGTGACTAAGTGGGTTAGTACACAAGCTTGTGGTCTAGAATCACTATTAAAGGCCCGTTGGGTAGAGTGAAAGGGTTAGTGACCAATTAGGTGTGACTTGAGGTCAATCTAGGTTGTAAAATTTCGTTCAAATAGTGGATTTGAGGACCGTATGTGGCTAGAAGGATAGCCCGTGAGTTTTGCCCAGTTGGAGGGTTTCTCACGTAAATCAATCCTTGTTTTTTTATTGTTTTCCGTATATTTATATTGGATTGATTGATTGCTAATATGGGGTAGGACTATGAAAATTTATTAAGTCAAAAAATTGGTAATAAATCACCTATTCACCCCCCACCCCCCCACCCCCCTCTAAGTTGTATTGACACACTTTGTGTATTTTCAATTGGTATCAGAGCAGGTTCCTAGATACACTTAGGTGATCCTTGCTCTTTGTGTGTCTTGCATTTTGTTTGTGTTTGTTGCATCATTAACATTCATCTCATTCGTATCCAAACACTATGAGTGGGAACGGAAGTGGTAATGAGGGAGCCTCTAGCACAAGACCCCCTTTGCTCACCGGAGTAAACTATGCCTCTTGGAAAGACAAGATAGAGTCTTACATTTGCTAAATAAATGACCGAGCATGGATGGCAATTGAAGATTGCTACACGCCTCCGAAAAAGACTCTTGCAGACGAAAGTGTAGTTCCCAAGCCAAAGTCGGAATGGTCAACTCAAGAGTTTGAAGCATCCAAGTGGAACAACAAGGCTATGCGTGCTATTCTTTGTGCAATGGATGACAATCAGTACAAATTGATCCAAACAACAAGAATTGCAAAAGAGGCATGGGAGATTCTAAAGACGGCCCATGAGGGAACCGAGGTGGTCAAGGACTCCAAGCTTCAAGTCCTCCAAACACAATTAGAGCAAATTAGGATGGATGGGGATGAGTGCTTCAACGACTTTCAAGTGAAGTTGATGGACATAGTCAATCAAAGCCATCAACTTGGTGACCCCTATTCGGATAGGAGAATCAAGCAAAAAATTATGAGGTCGCTTCCAGCAAGATTTAAGTTAAAAGTGACGGCTCTTGATGAGAACAGTGATTACAAAAACATGAAGCCAAGTGAAGTTATAGGAAGACTTCTAGCATATGAGTCTAGGTGGACTCCTACACCTACACCTCCAAAGAAGCAAAAGAGTATTGCTCTGAAAACTTCCAAAGTAGAGAAAGAGGAAGATGACTCAGATGAGGAGATGGCCCTCATGGTGAAAAGATTCAAGAAGTTCATCAATTTTGAGAAGAGGGGATTTGGATCCAAAGGAAAGGAAATGAAGAAGAAGACTCATTTCAAGAAGTTTGAGTCAAGTGAAGACAAGCCCACAAGAAAAGGGATTCAATGCTTCGAATATGGAGGTTTCGGACATATCTCCAAGGATTGTGGAAATTTAAGGAATAAGAAGAAAGGAAAGACCATGGCCGCCACGTGGAGCGACGGTGATGACTTGGAAGAAGAAGGAGAATCCTCGGATGATGAGGATCATGTGGCAAACTTTATTGCCTTCACATCTTCTCTCAAGAGTAAGGAAGAAATAGATGATGAAGAGGTAGAGAAACAACGTGAAGATGACTCTAGTGATGGTGACTCTTCATCCCATTCAACAAATATGGATGTAGGAGGAATGGATCTTGAAGGCTTCATTGAGCATTTTCAAAGCTCAAGATTGAAGATGAAGAAAGAGATTCAAAGGCTAAAAGGAGAGAACCTCAAGCTATCTACCGAAGCTACTCACTTAAATAAAGAAGTGAAGATAGCCAAAAGGAATGAGGAATTGATGGAAAAGAAGCTTGAAGAAGCAAGAGAGATCATTGCTAAGATGACTTCAAGCACGGAGAAACTTGACCACATGTTGGGAGTTGGCAAGAGGCCAAGTGATAAGAAAGGTCTTGGCTATGAAGATGACAAGGAGACCTCATCCTCAAGCAAGACTGTGTTTGTCAAGATCTTGGATAACAAAGAGCATTCCACCTCCACAACATCCTAGGAAGAAGATTGAACTAGGAGAGTGCTCTAAGGATTCCCAAGTCAGGGTGGCACAAGGGAAACAAGCTCAAGCTCAACCAACAAGGGTTCAACAAGCAAGCTTTCCTCAACCCAAATATCACCAAGCCAAGAAGCAATTCATGCAATCTCAACCAAGGAAGCAATCTATTCCAACTCAACAACAAAGAAGGAGAGAACTAATCCAACACCAAAGGCAAGCTCAAATGCGTGGGAAAGCCCCTTTGTATTCACAAGGGCATGGTATATCTTCTTATTTCATTCCCACTTGTCATTTTTATGGTGTTGATGGTCACATTAGACATAATTGCTTCAAATACATTGAAATGAGTAGAATCAAGAGCATGATTGAAAGAAATAGAGCTAGAGCCAAAATGCATGTTCCTAGGAGATCTAGAGCCAATTTGCATGATCCTAGGAAATCTAGAGCCAATGTGACTAATACCACTAGGAATGAGAACATTTCACCTAGGTGGATTAGAAGAGATGACTATTTTTGCTATGTGACTCAAATTACCTTGAAGGCAAATGCCTCTAACACTTGGTATTTGGATAGTGGGTGTTCTAGGCATATGATGGGGAACAAGAGTTTCTTTAAATCCCTTGTCTTGGAGGATGGAGGATTTGTCACCTTTGGTGATGGATCTAGAAAGAAAGTCATAGGGAAAGGAACCATTTTCATTCCCGATTTACCCTCCTTGTCCAATGCTTTACTTGTTGATGGCTTGCAAGCCAATCTTATAAGCATTTCCTATCTTAATGATGATGGACTCTCCGTCTTGTTTAACAAAAATGATTGCTCTATTTTAATGCCCAATGGACAAACCTTACTTAAAGGAAAGAGATCTAGTGACAATTGCTATTGTCTTGAAGCTAGTGCTGTCTCTTGCAATATGTCCAAGTGTGAGGAAGTTGAGTTGTGGCATCAAAGACTTGGCCACATGAACTATCGAGGTTTGAGGATCTTAGATAAGTTCAAGGTTGTGCGTGGCCTCCCTAAGCTTGGGAAGAAAGTCGATGGCGTTTGTGGACCTTGTCAACAAGGGAAACAAACCAAAAGTATGCATAAGAAAGGCAAGTATCTCGCTACCAAGGAGCCATTAGAGCTTATACATATGGACCTTATGGGTCCCATGCAAACCGAGAGTCTCGGTGGCAAGAGATACATTTTTGTTTGTGTTGATGATTTCTCTAGATTTACATGGACATATTTTCTTAGAGAAAAATCTGAAACATTTGAGAAATTTAAAATGCTTTGCACTAAAATTCAAAATGAAAAGAACTCACACATTAAAAGCATTAAAAGGATTAGGAGTGACCATGGGAGGGAATTTGAAAATGCTTGTTTTGAAAGCTATTGCAATAGCTTAGGCATTTCCCTTGAGTTTTCGGCTCCTAGAACTACTCAACAAAATGAGGTTGTTGAGAGGAAGAATATGGTCCTTCAAGAGATGACCCGTGTGATGTTGCTTGACAACAATGTCCCTAGGAACCTTTGGATTGAGGCCGTCAATACGGCTTGCTACATAGGAAATAGAGTCTTCCTAAGGCCCGGTACTAGGAAAACCGCCTATGAATTATGGAAGGGTAGGAAGCCAAATGTTAGCTACTTCCACTCATTTGGGAGCAAATGCTACATTCTAAATGACCGAGATCAACTTGGCAAGTTTGATGCCAAGAATGATGAGGGGATTTTCATTGGTTATGCCCTTAATAGTAAGGCCTATAGAATTTTCAATTTAAAAACTCGGAGTGTCATGGAATCATCTAATGTCGTCATAGATGATTGTAGGCCTAAGACTAGAGACCATGATGAGGAGGTCATTGTGCATGATAAGGAGGTCATTGTGCTTGATGATTCTTCCTTGGAGAAGAATGGTGAGACTTCAATTGATGTGAAGTCAAGTCTTGATGAAGAGGTCATTCAACCTTTTGATAGAGATCCATCATTGGACTCTAAAGAACCCGCTCCATGAGTTAGACATCTCCACAACAAGAATGACATTCTTGGAGATATGAATGAGGGTGTTAGGACTAGGCGTCAAATAGCTAATCAAATTAGCTATACTTGTTACACCTCTCAAATTGAACCCAAAAAGGTTGATGAAGCCTTGAATGATGAGTTTTGGGTTCTTGCCATGCAAGAAGAGCTAAACCAATTTGAAAGAAATGAGGTTTGGACTCTTGTTCCTAGACCCAAGGATACTAATGTCATAGGCACCAAATGGGTATATAGGAACAAGTCGGATGAGAATGGCAACATTGTGCGCAACAAGGCTAGACTTGTAGCACAAGGATACTCTCAAATTGAGGGTATTGACTTTGAGGAGACTTTTGCTCCGGTTGCCCGTCTTGAGTCCATAAGGCTTCTTTTATCCATATCATGTGTGCACAAGTTCAAATTGCATCAAATGGATGTTAAAAGTGCTTTCCTCAATGGTTTCTTGCATGAGGAAGTGTTTGTTGAGCAACCCAAGGGGTTTATGGATCCACACCACCCCAATCATGTCTATCGTCTCAAGAAGAATTTATATGGGTTAAAACAAGCACCCAGGGCTTGGTATGAGCGCCTCACTCAATTTCTTGTTGATAATGACTACACTAAGGGTTGTGTTGACAAAACTTTATTCATCAAGAGAAACAAAGATGAGCTTTTCATAGCTCAAATTTATGTTGATGATATTGTTTTTGGCTCCACCAACAAATCCAAAGTCCAACAATTTTTTGATGTCATGTCCCATGAGTTTGAGATGAGTCTTGTTGGAGAGCTCAATTACTTCCTAGGTTTGCAAATCAAGCAATTGCATGATGAGATTTTCATATCCCAAGCTAAGTATGCTAAGAACCTAGTGAAGAAGTTTGGCCTTGAGAATGCCAAATATTGTGATACACCCATGAGTACCACCTTGAAACTAAGCAAGGATGCTAGTGGCAAGAGTGTGGAACAAAGTCTTTATCATGGCATGATTGGTAGCTTGCTTTACTTGACCGCAAGTAAGCCCGATATAGCCTTTAGTATGGGTGTGTGTGCTAGGTACCAAGCGGATCCCAAGGAATCTCATCTCTCCTCCCTCCTCCGTGAAGAGAATCATTCGATATGTGAATATGACATCCAACTATGAGATATGATACTCTTTTGACACTAATGCTAGCTTAGTTGGCTTTAGTGATGCAGATTGGGTAGGAAATTGTGATGATAGGAAGAGTACATCGAGCAGTTGCTTCTTCCTAGGCAACAACTTGGTCTCATGGTTTTGCAAGAAGCAAAATTCCATTTCTCTATCCACAGCTAAAGCGGAATACATAGCCGCCGGGAGTACTTGCACACAACTCCTTTGGATGAAGCAAATGCTTGTGGATTATGGCTTTGATCAAGGTATTCTAACCCTTTATTGTGATAACATGAGTGCAATTAACATTTCAAAGAATCCGGTTCAGCACTCTAGGACAAAGCATATAGACATTAGGCATCATTTCATTAGAGAACTAGTTCAAAACAAATGCATTGCACTTGAGCATGTGGGCACTAATGATCAACTAGCAGATTTATTTACAAAGCCCTTAGACTCAACTAGGTTCAAGTCACTTAGTAGGTCTATTGGAATTTGTCATATGCCTTGATGAGTTTTGGTGATTGACCCTTTATGGGGAGCTCAAGCAAAGAGAGCAACCTTGCATGTTGAAATAAACAAAAACTTGATCAACTTTATGCTTCTTTATTAATTGCTTGAGTATTTTTGGTTGTGCTTATATATATATATATATATATATATATATATATATATATTCTTATATGGCTTTTTATTCAATAAGTGTGCCTTGCTTGGTTTGTAATCCATGTCACCTCTATGTTCAAACATGAATTTTTGGATTAGGAGAATTGATTGGGAAGTACATTTGAATGACCTAAAGTTTATCTCCATGACATGTGACTTGATTTTGACATGCTAAAATATTATGCATGAATTGTGTGTGCAAATGTGTGTGGAAGCACCTTGACAAAGCTAAACTCAATAAGGATCTTGTGTCCATGCAATAAATAAGGATGTCTCATCCAATTTAGCTTTGGGTCTTTTCTTAATGGTTGAACAAGACAACAACCAATAAGGATTCTATATCCATTCAATTAATAAGGATTTTATATCCATGTCTTGATTGACCATTAAAGATTGACATGGTTGCTTGGGTGTGCTCAAAAATTTAAACGCTATATCTTGTTTAATTATGGCAAAAGGGTGCAAATTGGTTTGAATTCCTTTGGAACCCTTTTGATGTTCTCTTTGCCAAATACCATTTGCTTGAACTATGATGTTACATGTCTTACATCCAAAGCAACTAAGCCACACATTTTCTTCTTAAGAATAAACCCTCAATGATTCTCTCTCAATTAATTAAGTTGCATAAAGTTGTTGTATATGATTATCCACTTATCTTGTAAATAACTCTCTTTGCTAAAGTGACCCGGTTGGGGAATACTCATTTGCCTATCTCATGACAAAAAGGGGGAGTAATGTGGTTTATTTAAGGGGGTTGCTTTTTTGGGGGGATTGTCCCATTGAGGGGGAGTTAACCTATTTAGGGGGAGCATTTGCATGTTGCATGTTGCAGCTTTTTTTTATTATGTAAATTGCTTTTATTTATTGTCTCTCTTGATCACCTCACATACACTTGTCTTGGAAAGTGTAGTCTCATTGTTTTGTAGGGAAGGTGGCTATTCTACAAGAGCTTGAAGTTTTGAAGACCTAGTATCTAGGTATCTATTTGTAATGTAGAATATCTTTTTGTTGACCTCTAGTTTTTATTTTTTTTGTGAGGATGATTTGTAAGTGGTGGTTTTGTCACGAAATAGCCAAAGGGGGAGATTGTAAGTTCCTCATATTTTGATTGGCTTATTTCGTTGACAAACCACATTGGGGATTATTTTTGTAAGGGTAAATTAGGCCTCTTGGGTGTGATCAAACTTCAAGGACATCATCTCTCTCAAGAGCACTTTAAAGGTATCTCACTTGTTTAACTCTCTTTAAAAAGATCTAGTTGCACACACTCACTTGCATGCATTATGTTCTTATCTTCATGTAATTGAATGATGTATTGTATGCCACTTTTCACACTCCACACTTGCACTTTTTGCACATCACTTATTGTGTTGAGTTTGCCCCGAAAAGAGAATTTCTTCTCTTACCGCGGCCTAGACCGCTTGGCAAGACATGCTTGCACCGCGGCATTCAGAGCGGTATACCTCAGAAGGGTCATGCTTCCTGTACCGCTTCCTGTACACTTGCACGCATTGCGATCCAAGTCGCGGTGTTGTCCAGTAGGCCTTTGTTGCCCATACCGCGGCCTATACACCTACATGCACAACGCCCTACACCGCGTTGTTGTCCAGACGGTGCACTGCTGTGTGTACCGCGGTCTGGACACTTGCCTGCGACGCAGTCCATCAAGCGGTATTGACGGGTTTCTGTGCCCTAAGTTCAAAACGACGCAGTTTTGACTAGGGCTCCCATATATATATTCTCTCTTCTTCCTTGCTCATTTTTGTGAGTTCAAGAAGCCATTTTTGAGAGGCCAAGCTTCCTTTAGAGAGAGAAACTCCCAAGAACTCATATTTACTCAACCAAATACAAATCCATGTGCATTTAACATCTTACAAGCATCATCTCATCATGGATTCTTCTTGCTTTCATTGACTAGGTAACTTGAATATGCCCTAAACCTCATTGTATTTATTTATGTTCTTGTTTGCCTAGGGTTAGCTCTTTTATATGATTTTATTGCATATCTTTATGTTTATTGACATTTATAACATGTTTGAGTTGTTGTTTGTTGGTTGAGAGCTTTGTTCATTGATAGCTAGTATTTAGGACGATTTTACCCTTCTAGCTAAATCTTCATGCATTTGCATTTAGATATTGATATCTAGGATTTGCATTCATTGACATCTTTAAATCCTTAGATAAGCATTTAGTGTTGCCTAGCATTAATTGCATGTTTGAATATCTTTTACATATTCATATAGGTTGTTTAACCTCTTCATTGATTGTTAAGCTTTGTGACTAAGTGGGTTAGTGCACAAGCTTGTGGTCTAGAATCACTATTAAAGGCTCATTGGGTAGAGTGAAAGGGTTACTGACCAAGTAGGTGTGACTTGAGGTCAACCTAGGTTGTAAACTTTCGTTCAAATAGTGGATTTGAGGACCGTATGTGGCTAGAAGGATAGCCCGTGAGTTTTGCCCAGTTGGAGGGTTTCTCACGTAAATCAATCCTTGTGTTTTTATTATTTTCCGCATATTTATATTGGATTGATTGATTGTTAATATGAGGTAGGACTATTAAAATTGATTAAGTCGAAAAGTTGGTAATAAATCAACTAAAACCTATTCACCCCCCCCCCCCCCCCCCCTCTAGGTTGTATTGACACACTTTGTGTATTTTCAACAAGCAAGAGAAGCCTTGCAACCAAGGGTGTGGTTGGCAAGCATTGTGTCTGGAATCCATTGTAAAAGTCCTATGGGTAGAATAGGAGGTGTTCACGCCAAGAGTAGTGGGTCGGAGAATATCACTAGGGATTGAACCAAGAGTGGTGAGTGGTAGTGTCCATAGCCTGAGGTTTTCTAGGGTGAGAGTTGGTGTATCACTTAAGGGTGTAATGTTCTATTCATATAGTGGATTTGGTGACTAAGTGGCTAGTCCCGTGGTTTTTCCCGTTTGGAGGGTTTCCATATAAAAATCAAGTGTTCTTTAAATTTCCGTACTTAACTTGATTTTCTATGTTTGTTTATGTTGGATTAATTGTTGTTAATATTAACTAATCAAAAAATTGGTAATAATCGATTAATAACCCATTCATCCCCTTCTAGGTTGTTTAGACACATGCTTGAGCCGTATTTTCAGTAAATATTAGGTATGAAAATTAAGAGAAATGCTTCTACATCAATTGAAATATATAAAAAGACAATAACTTATGTAAGTTGAAATATATACACGTAAATTTCAAAATAAAATAAAGTAAGGATGCGTTCGATGTCTGGTTTTTCAATTTTGTTTTTTCAATATTGAAATAAAAAAGGACACGGTGAAAGGTTTTTGTTTTCATTCTTTGGAAAAGCAAAAATAATAATATTCTCCGCTTTTATAACCTTCCAAATCATCATTTAGATGTTTTAATTGTTTTCTTCCCAAATATTTTCTAAAAGCATTCTTATCTTTGCAACAAAACCTAGCCATGGATTCTCAGTCATTCAACTTCTCTTCCGAAGTACTCTTATGAATGCAACAATTCAGAAGTATTTTCTTCTCAATCTCTTATGTTGGACACCAAACCTGACATGCAAACTTAAATTATTCAGAAAGAAATTGTAAATTTATTGTTTTAACGATAGCAACAAAGAAGAGATTGAAAAAATATATATATCTGTCGTCTTTTGTTCCAGATCTGAGAAATTTAAGATTTTTCAAATTAAAAATGAGTGGCAATGTTATTGAATAAAGAAGATAAGAATGGGTGTTCTACTGTTATTACCATCCGCTAATATGTATTAATTTTTTTATAACAATTTTACCTTTTTCTTTTAAAGTTATTATAATTATAATTTTACTTGAAACATATTATTCCTCTAATTATGTTTTAGTTTTTAATAGTTATTGCCAAATTTATAAAATTAATTTATTTGATTCATGTAATTAAATATAATTTTGGTATTTGTTATCATTTTCATTATTTTTAGTTTAGAAAACAATTTTCAAAAAATTCTACTGGACACAATTTTAATCTTGAAAATTTTCTAATTTAATTTTTCTCTTGTTTTCATTTTAAAATTTTGTTTTGAAAAACCATAAAACAAAAACGTTACTGAACGAAAATTAAAAAAAGAACACAAGATAATGAATAAATCAATAAAACATTTATTTAAAGAACTTACTATGATAGAGATATTGAGAATATGGATCTTCAAAGTTCAACCTGAAAAAAATGAAAACCATGAATATATGTGAAACATATGAAATTAAGTTAAAAAGAGAAATGAATTTGAAGTAAAAATTAGGATCTTTGCATCCAAGAGCCTCTTTTATAATGAAATCAAAAATCCAAGAGCAACATGCTTAAAAAGTAAATTAAAATGGGAAAATGAAAAGTCAAATCAAATATACACTTGAAATATAAATTCAAATATTAAATTAAAATTAATCATATTAAATGATATGATTTAATATATATTTATATATAATATGTAAAACAAAACTATAATAACATAAAAATAATTAAGGATATTACTACAACGGTTATGTCTTTATCGATCTTTAGCTACAAAGAATATTACATTAATTAGTAATTAATATGAATATAATTATAAATGTTGTCACTTTAATTTTTTAACCAAAATAAAAATTAATATAATATATGAAATTATATAACAACATAATTTTTTTCCAGATTGTTTTAATATTCTGATTATTTTTTTCCATTTTTTTTAAAATTTCCTGCTTTTTTCTAGCTTTTTTTTACTTTCTCATTACTTTTTTTTATATTTATTATTATTCTATAACCGCATAAATTATATCTTTTTTCCAAATTGTTTTAATATTCTTATTACTTTTATTTTTTTCAAGATTTGTTAATTTCCTGGTTACTTTACTTGTTTTTTTAATTAAATGATTATTTTATAAACATTAAATAAGACTACTGGTTAAAAAAACTATTATTTTTTAAATTTTCTTATTACTTTTTCTTTATAATTATATTATTTATATGTGTATAATTATATGATTATTTTATAAACATTAAATAAGAGATTAAGATTAAATCGCCTACAGTAAACCCTCTTCTGCTAATTCTTTCCCTTAGTTGTCTCTAGTGTTCTCTGAACATTGGAAAGCTTTTGGTGGAAGTAGTTATAGGATCCATTGGGTTCACAGTTTTCACTCGGGAGGAGTATCTTGGTTGCTAGGGTTAGGGCTATCACAATGAATGCTGATGAAGTTGCGAAACTCAGTGAGGCGCTCACGCTGAAGGAAAATGAGGGATCACTACTGGCTCTCAAAGAAAATCTGAAGGACGGGGGTCGGTAGCACATGACGTTGCGCTTGGTAGGGAAATTCTTGTCTAATAAGATGGTGAATCGAGATGCTTTCGTAAGTTTAATATCCAAAATCTGACGAACCATGGAGGATTTTGAAATAGGAGCAGTGGCTAGTAACACGTTCTCGTTTACTTTCAAAAGTGAGGATGATAGACGTTTATTTCTTCAGGGAGGACCTTGGAGTTTTGATAAAGCACTACTGGTTGTTGAAGAGCTGACGGGGAAGGGGGAAAATTGTGGGAATAAGGTTTAATATAACGGTTTTTTTGGTGCAAATACACAATGTTCCTCTCTTGTGTATGACGAGAGAAATTAATTTCTTTTTAGGAAGTATGATTGGTGAAGTTAGAGAGGTTGACGATGATTGTGTTGGTAAGTATGTCCGTGTTCGAGTAGTGATCAATGTGGACCAACTGCTCCGCAGGATTCTGCGGGTGGACATATTGGGTGTTGGTAAGGAGTCTACAATGTTATTGCGTTACGAAAAACTACCAGATCATTGTTACAAGTGTGGTCGATTGGGTCACGTGATTCGGGATTGCTCAATAGAGGCATCTGAGGAAGGCCCAGAGAATTACGATCTGATGTTTGGAGCGTGGTTGAGAGCCACCAACCTTGTTAAGAGCGGTAATTTGCGTACGAGAAAAGAAAACTCTAGAGGGGGAGTCAAAAGTAGTGTGAAAAATAGACCATCTCAGAATGATAATGAGGGGTCCAATGTCTTGGGGCCATTACATGTACATGGTGTAGAGAAGGGAAAAACGGTGGTTGATGCTATGGCGGAAGCTGAAATATCCCGTGGCGAAGGGATTGGAGGAAGGAGGAGGCAAGATTTGGCGAAGTCAGTGAATGAGGGGGACGTGATATCTGGGATATGGACAGAAGGGAATCCGGTAAAAATATTGCAAATAAATTTATTGGGGAGATTTGAGATAATCTTGGTTCTGAAGATGTGCCGAAAGTACAGGGATTGAAACAATCAACTGCTAATGATTGCAATCTTCTGGTCAAAGATAACAGACCAATTAATGATGTACCAAAAGTCAAATACCCAAATGTTATTGGGCCATGTGATGTAATAAAGGACCTAGTCCAGTTGGCTACCGAAAAGAAGTCATATGGGATACATCAAGATAAGAGCTTTGAATCCACAAAAAAAAAAAAAAGAATTTGGGCTTTGAAAATGAGTGTGCTGAAATGGAAGTTGATTTGGGTCTGGCACGTGGTGACCAGTCTGTTGGTGGAATGGTTGAGCTGATGGTGGAATCTTTAGAATGGGGTAATTCGGGCAATTTGGCTGGCCCTAAGGTAGGTAAATGGAATCGGTGGGCAAGGGATGGGGATAAATTGAATAGTGGGCTTGATACAGAGTTTTTGCTGGGTAAAAGAATTGTTGCTGCTTTAGAAAATGGTATGGTGAAAAAACACGAAGATAGTTTCTGGTACTGATGATTCTATCGAGTTTCCTGATAATATATCGGCGGGTCGGTCTCATCTAGGCCGCCTGGTTGCAATGAAAACTTTAGCATGGAACATTCGAGGGTTAGGAAACTCTCGAGCGTTCAATGCACTGCTTCGGCTGAAACGTGCCTACAATCTGGATGTTATTTTCCTTATTAAAACAAAGGTGCATAATGTGGTCATGTAAGGAATTAGGGATAAAGCTAGGATTCGTTGGGAAACTTGTGGTGAACTCATGTGGTAAAAGTGGGGGTCTCTGTTTTCTTTGGTCGAATACGGTCGATGTAAGCGTGTTGTCATGCTATATATACCATATTGATGTCCAAGTTGGGATCCATCGTGAGGGAGTATGGAGATTAACATGGTTTTATGCTCATCCGAAAACTGGCCAGCACCATCATGCCTGGACGCTTCCCCGTAGGTTGAATAGGAGGTCAACTTTGCCATGGATTTGTGTGGGCGATTTTAATGAAATTATCGATGACTCTAAAAAACTGAGGGGTAGTCAGAGGCCGCACTCCCAGCTTGATAATTTTTGTCCGGCTCTGGATGATTGTGGCTTACAGTCTTTTACTTGGTGCAACAAACGCAACGGTGCAGATATGATCGAGGAAAGATTGGACTGTTGTGTGTGTAATTTCCAACATGCGAGTTTGTTTCCTGGATCGACAGGTGCATCACCTGGAATATTGAAGTTCTGATCACAGACCGTTACTTCTTGAGGTTAGTAAAGATCGATGTATTTCTTCTTCTGTTAGCATTCAGCGTACTTATCGGTTCCACTTCGAAGAATGTTGGTCTGATCACAAGGCCATGAGGCGATTGTTCGGCGTGTGTTAAATGGTCATTGGAACTCAGGCCGATTTGAGAGAGTTGATTTATGGGCTTCGTCTCTGTACACATAAGTTGAGTCAATGGTATGGGCATAAACGAAGTAGACTAAAGAAGGATATTGTGGCCAAACAAGATGAGCTTCAGCTGGCTAGTAAGAAAATCACGTTAGATGGCTGGGTTGGCATTCATTGGATTGAGCGGGAGTTAGATAACCTTCTTGAGGTAGAGGAAACTTATTGGAAGCAACGGTCGTACGAGAACTGGCTTCAGTGTGGTGACAAGAATCCAAAGTTCTTCCACTCAAAAGTAGGGGTGGGCACGGTTCATTAAACCGAACCGAACCGAACCGAACCGGAATATGGTGTTTGGTTCGGTTTTAAGGTTGAGTTCGGTTCAATTCGGTTCGAACCGAATGAACCTCATAGAATATGGTTCGGTTTCGGTTTTGGACCTTCCAAAACAGAACCGAACCGACGAACCGAACTATAAATACAAAAAAAAATACAAAATTTATTATGGATTGTATGTTGGATTATTTATGTATTTGGATCTTATTTTATTTTGGACTTCTATCATTCTATGTAATGAGTTATATGGACTGAATTTTGTAGAATGGTAGCTATTGAGTAAGTAGTTATTGAATTGGACTAAATTTGATTAGTTAAACAGTTATGTGGTCTATTTAGATGTGTTTTGAATGTAAGGGATTGTTAAAAAAAAATAGCCCAAAATCAATTGCCTAAAGGCCAAAGGTCTAAATACAAAAATAGAGTTGTTAAAGGACACAAAAAATGAAAAAATGTATTTAAAAAAACCTCAAAGCCCGATAGACCCAATAGGCCCAAAACTGAATTGAACTGAACCGAACCGAACCGAGATAAAGGTGTTCGGTTCAATTCGGTTTTGTGGTCCAATAGGTTCAAACCGATTCAAGTTTTTAAAAATCGAAAATATAACGGTTCAATACGGTTTTGACCAAAACCAAACCTAACCGAACCGCGCCCACCCCTACTCAAAAGCATCAGTGAGAAGGTCCGGGAACACAATTAGAGTCATTTTTGACAACTCTGGTGCTTGGGTTACTGACCACTGGGCTATTTGTAATGTTGTGGTGCATTGTTTTGGTAAGCATTTCTACTATACTAATCCAAGACAAAGTGATGTGGATAAGATTATCGGGTGTGTCCAGCCTTGTATTCCAGCGAGTAAGGTCGTTTTTCTATATTCAGTTTTTTCTACCAAGGAGATTTGTCAGGCGGTGTTTGATATGTCTCCGACGAAAGCGCTTGGGCCCGATATCCTCCATGCACTCTTTTATCAGAAGATGTGGCCGGTGGTGGGGAATCACATAACCTAGGTATGCCTGGGGATCCTGAATGGCGGGCAAAGTGTGGAGGAGATTAATGGGACTTTGATCACGTTAATCCCAAAGGTGAAGAGAGCGGAGAGTATTACAGAATATCGTCCTATAAGCATGTGCAATGTGTTGTACAAAATTGTTGCTAAGGCTCTCGCGAATAGGCTGATGGAGGTGTTGGGAGATATCATTTTGGAAACACAGAGAGCTTTTATTCCTGGCAATCATTATATCCGATAATGCCATTATTGACTTTAAATGCATGCATGCTTTGAGACGAAGGAAGAAAGATAAGAAGGGTGTGTTGGCTTTGAAACTGGATTTATCTAATACATATGATAGAGTTGAGTGGGGCTTCATTTTCAGCATGATGAGTACACTTGGCTTTTCTGATCGTGGATTGATAAAATTAAGTGTTGTATCATGTATGTTTCCTTCTCCTTTTTGGTTAATGGGGTGGCCGGCCCCGGGGTCATTGAAGCCGTCTAGATGGTTACAGCAAGGTGATCTTTTATCCCCTTTTCTATTCTTAATTTGTGCGGAGGGTCTGTCTCAGCTTATCTTTGAAGCAGAGAGGTGTGGCACTATTGCAGGTTTCCAGTGCTGTAGATGGGTCCAAAAGTTTCTCATATTTTCTTTGCTGACGATAAATGATTTTTATGTGGGCTTCGGTGAGGGATTGTAGTGCTATTAAGGAGGTCCTGGATTGCTATGCAATGGCTTCCAGACAAGTGGTTAATTTTTAGAAATCAGCTATGTGTGTTAGTAGTAGAGTTCCTCGGTCACGGGCAAAAGCGCTTGCTAGGTTGTTATGGGTGAAACTCGTTAAGTGGAGCAGTACCTTGGCCTTCTGAGTTTCGCTGAAAAGAATAAAAGAGAGCTGTTTAATAGCATTCGTGATCGTGTATGGGATAAAGTTAGAGGTTGGCAAAATAATTTATTTTCGGTGGGTAGGAATGAGGTGATTTTAAAGGCTGTAGTCCAAGCAACCCCTACGTACTCGATGTCTTTATTCCGCTTGCCTCAAGGTTTGGTTAGTGGGCTGCATACAGGGCCGGGGCTCCAGGAGTGCCAGCCCAGGGCCCATGATTTTAAGGGCCTTAAGAAACATGGAATCAGTATATGTGATGTGTTAAAAAAGGGTCTGTGATGTGTTAAAAAAGGGTCTATGATGAGTTCAAATACATCTGGCCCAAACATTAATATAATAGGCTATTCTTGGGCAATGTGCTGTGGGTACCAGACAACAAGACAACTGCATATAGTTTAAAAGTTAAAAAAAACAGCTCCTTTCCGTTTTTAATAATTACACATATTTTATTATTTTCTTTTAATAATTACTCATCTTTATCTTTAATAATTAATCATTCTTTACTCACCTCAATCCTCAATACCTCACACAGCTCTCTCTCTCTCTCTCTCCCTCTCCCTCTCTCTCTCTCTCATATCTCAAATTCTAAATTCTCAATTCTCCTTTTTTTATAACTAAATTCTCTCAATCTCTCATCTCAGACTATTAGATCTTAATTCTCACACTCTCAGTTTCATACTCACATTCTCTCACAGTCTCACTGTCCAAGTAATTTATAATTTTGTTTTTGTTTGTAATTTCTATTTTAGTATTCTATTGTTCTATAATTTCTACTTATAATTTAATGCTTATTTTAATGTTCTATTCTAATAATCTAAATGTGTTTTGTTTGTAAATTTAAATGATCTGTTTTTTTATGATATTTCCAGTGACAGATTCAATTGTTATTTAATTGTTTGTTAACTTTTGTTTTATATTGTATTTTCCAGAAGAAGAAAAATCAATATTACTGGATAGCCGGATAAGCATAGCGGGACTGCCGGACTGGTGAACTTAGTTGAATCCAATTGCTTGAATGCTCAAGAGCAGGACTGCCCCCTCCAAATGTTGTTATAGAACACATTTGAAGGGGGCCAATTTTTTACATTTTCACCATTTTCGCCCCGGGCCTCAGTAATGCTTAGGACCGGCTTTGGCTGCATAGTCTTTATGCTCGTTTCTCGTGGGGTTTTGATGAGGAGAATAGGCGGATTCGTTGGTGTAAATGGCAGCGATTGTGTTGTAGGAAGGATACTGGTGGTTTGGGTTTTCGTGATTTGTCTAACTTCAACAAAGCACTGCTTGCCAAGCAATGCTGGAGACTAGTGCGTCATCCGAATTCGCTTGCAGCTAGGATTCTAAACCATTGCTACTTCCTTACTGCTCTGTGTTACAAGCTACTTGTAGTGCTTCCAGTTCATATATTTGGCGTAGCTTTATGTGGGGGAGGGAACTACTGAAAGTGGGATCGTGTTGGCGGATTGGGAATGGTGAGTCGGTGTCCATTTATAAAGATCGCTGGCTTCCTCGTCCTATAACTTTCAAGTTGTTGTTGCCTCCCGTATTGGGGATAGGCGCTTCTATTGCCTCACTGAAATTGAGCTCTGGTGCTTGGAATGATAATCTGATCCAAGAATCCTTCTCTTCTGATGACGCTAATTTGATTTGTAGTATCCCATGTTCCTCTCCTAATGCTCCTGATAAGCTTATCTGGCATTATGAGAATTTGGGTTCTTGTTCCGTGCGAAGTGGTTATCACGTTGGGTGTGAATTGTTGGCTGATCCTCGCTCTTCTGGTCTAAGCTCCTCTGAATCCTAGTGGAAATGCCTGTGGTGTCTGAGTATCCCTTCTAAAGTCAAGTTATTTATGTGGAGAGCTAGTAATAATTGGATTATGACTCGTGTTAGTTTGGTGAAAAGGAGGATTCAGACTGAAATCAATTGTCCTCTGTGTAATAGAAGGTCTTGCATGGGTGCTGTCCAGTGCTAAAAAAGATTCGTTCTATTTGCCCGTTTTTGAAAGGCTTTAAGGCTGGTGATGGATGTGACTTTGTTGATTTTATGATCTTGTGTCGAAATGTTCTTAATCGTGATGAGCTGGAATTGTTTTGCGTGATACTTTGGCACATTTAGTTTAAACGAAACCTTCGGGTCCATCACAAGCCCTTTTTTTCAGATGTTGAGGTGGTGCCTTGGGCACGGACCTTCCTGGAGGATTTTCATCGGGCAAATAACTCTTCTGGCGATACTCAGCATTATAGTTCTACGGTTAGGCTATCTGGCGGTCTCCCAGTACAAGATCAATACGGACGCGACGATTGATGTTAATCTTGGTAAGGTGGGTTTGGGCGTGATTATTAGAGACAGTGAGGGAGTTGTAATGGCTGCTAGAGCTTTACCAGTTATGGCCAAGTTTTCAGTCCAAATCGCTGAAGCAATGGCTATCCTTAAGGGTCTTCGTTTCAACGTGGAGGTGGGCTTGATTCCTTGCTCTGTTGAATCGGATGCTCAAAGTGTGGTGACTTTGTTGAATTCTGGTGGTGCCCCTTTCTCTGACGTTGGTCTGATCCTTGATGATATTATTGCTCTTTTAGATTGTCTGCCTGGTGGTTGTGTCCATTTTATTCCTAGGAAAGCCAACATGGCCGCTCATGGTCCGGCTAAGCTTGCTTTGTCTCTTGTTAATGATAGAGTCTGGTTAGAGGAGTGTCCTCCTACTGTGGCTTCTATTGTAATGAGCGACTGCTCTCAACAGTTGTAATGGTTTTGGCTTTATAAAGTTGTTTTCTTGTCAAAAAAAATAAAATAAATAAATAAGAGATTAAGATTACACATGTTATCTTTTTTTTTTAAAAAAAAAAAAACTATTATTATATTATTATATATAATTATTTAAAAATAAAATCCAGATCACTTTTTTTATTTATAATTAGTATGATTATTATATGGCCATATAAAGTATATCTTTTTTTTTCCTGATTGTGATTTTGTTAATTTCCTACTTACTCTGCTTGTTTTTCATAATTATATGATTATTTTATAAATATTAAAAATAGTAAACATGTCAGCTTTTAGTTAAAAAGTTATGATTATATTATTATATATGATTTTTCTGATTATATGATTATTATAAAACCATATAAATTATAGGGTGAATTTCATTTTAGTCCCTATAGTTTTACCTAATACATAAACTGATCCCCCAGTTTCAGTATTATCTCGTTTCGTCCTTCTGTTAAATTTTCCGTTGAAAAAGTGCTTACTGACAGGGACAGAGGGTCAAATGACCCTTGCTGCCCCTTAAAGTGAGTCAGATTACTTAAAGGACACTTTTACCCTCCATCTCTATTTTTTAATTAAAAAAACAATTTTTTTTTGTTATAAGTTAAAACAAAACAAAAATTTAATTAAACAAAATCATCTTCCAGTTCCAGATTCAAACCAAACCCACGAACACAGCCGGTTCATCTTCTTCACACAGTCAAACCCACAAACACAAAACCAGTTCTTCACACAGCCAAACCCACAAACACAAAACCAATTCTATATTCAAACCATATTCATATTCAAATAACATAATAAATTAACAACAAATTCACCCACAACCGATTCGCATCAAATTCACACAAAAAAACTAAAAACAAAATCTCAAAATCAACCAAAACGAAATTCAAATCAAAATCAACCAAATTAACTTTTGCAATAACAAAACCCTAATACATTTTTCCAGATAATACACATTTATTTTGCAGAAACAAAACCTTCGACGACGCTTCCGGTCGTTGTCGCCGCTGTCGTCGCTTTGGTGTTGGGAGGTTGATGTTGATGATGAACGAGTGAGAGAGAGAGAGAGAGAGAAAATATTTGGTTAGGGTTTGGCAATGATGTATACGTGAGAGAGAGAGACAGAGAGATTTTATATTTTAATTTTAAATTAAATTTGTTTTTTAAATTAAATTTATTTTTTTAATTATTTGTAATATTAATTTTTTAATATATTTTTAAATTTAAATTTAATTAGTTTTATTTTTTAATAAATCAATTTACGGTCTTGCCCTTTATCAAAATGTTTCTAGAAACAATCAATGTAAGTTGACACTTTTACCCTCTTGACTTTAACGGAATCTTTACAAACCCTAACGGAATTGGACGATAGAGACCAAAATACAAATTTTTAGAAACTATAAGGACATGTCAATATAATCCTCAAAACTAGGGGATCAGTTTATATATTAGGTCAAACTAGAGGAACTAAAATGAAATTAACCCTAAATTATATCTTTTTTTCCGGATTGTGATTTTGTTAATTTCCTACTTACTCAACTTGTTTTTCATAATTAAATGATTATTTTATAAACATTAAATAAGAGTACATGTGTTATCTTCTGGCTAAATAAGGCAATTGTTATATGATTATATATGATTTTCTGATTATTATTTTTATAATTATATATGATTATATTATTTATATGCATATAGCTATATGATTATTTTATAAACGTTAAATAAGAGTACACATGTCATCTTCTGGTTAAATAAGGCTATTATTATATGATTATATGAGTTTTAGATTAATTTTTTTTAATAATTATATATGATTATATTATTTATATGTATATAGCTATAGAGTAATTCTAGGTTTCCCAAATTTTTTCTCAAATAGTGTTGGCACGTGAGGTGTCAACATCTTATAAATCATGAGATTATGTGATGTTGACACTTCACGTGCCAACACCACTTGAGGAGAAATTTGGAAAACCTAGCATTATTCATAGCTAAATGATTATTTTATAAACATTAAATAAGAGTACACATGTCATCTTCTGGTTAAATAAGGCAATTATTATATGATTATAAATGATATATGATGATGTGATTTAAAAAAAATAAATTAATAACATTTACACTTGTAACATGTCGCAACCACATCAAAAGTAGAAAAAAAAATTTCTATATATAATATATATTCTTAATCAAATTTTTATTATTTTATAAACATTAAAAAACAGTACACATATCAACTTCTGGTTAGAAAAGCTATGATTATATTATTATATTATTTTTTGATTTTTTATAATAATTATATATGATTATATTATTTATATGTAGATAGTTATATATTATTTTTTAAACATTAAATAAGAGTACACACGTCATCTTTCGGTTAAATAAGGCTATTATTATATGATTATATATATACATATGATATATATGATATGATTATTATATGTTATTATATGATTATTTTTTGTACATTATATAGGAGGACACATATCAACTCCTAATTAAAAAAGTCTATTATTGTATGATTATATATGATACGATTATTTTTTATGTATTAAATAGGTTGGTTAAAAAAGACTATTACTATATAAGTGAGTAATGTTAAGCTTTCTAATTTTTTTTTTCAAATGGTGTTGGCACATAAGGTGTCAATATCTTGTAAATTATGAGATTATGTGGTAAATGATGTGATGTTGACACATCACGTGCCTACACCATTTGGGAAGAAATTTGGGACGCCTAACATTACTCTATATGATTATATATGATTTGGTTTTTTATGTATTAAATAGGAAGGATGACACATGTCAACTCCTAATTAAAAAATACTATTATTATATGATTATATATGATATATGATTTTTTATGCATTAAATAGGAGGACACATGTCAACTCCCGGTTAAAAAACAACTATTATTATATTATTATATATGATATATGATATGATAATGATTAAACAATGGTGGCTCTATTGTCACCCACAAAATATCTTCTTAAACCCATGTTTTAATAAAGAGTAATGTTACTTTGCCCAAATTTGGTGTCAAAATCTGATACACAAATGATGTGGTAACACTCTAATCCATTTATTTAAATTTTATTAGATTTACATGATTTAGATGAATGGATTAGAGTGTTACCACATCATTTGAGCACCAAATTTGGACAAAGTAGCATTACTCTTTAATGAAATTTTTTTATTTCTAAAATACTCTTACATTTATTTACTTAAATTACATGGCTTTATAATTGAAAATTAAAATTACTTACTACACCTATAAGTTGAACACCCAATCTATCATAAAACCTAATAATATATACTTAATCAAACACAACATCAATGAAGAAATATAATTTTTTTTTCATACATAGTCAATAAATGGATGAACAAAGAATTGATTTCATAAATTCTGAATGTATTCATGTATATTTACTTTCATTTTTATTATTGTTTTGTGATTGATTAAAAAATTCTTACAGTTATAGTCTTACAGATTTTTTTTTTAAAAACAGTTGTAGAACTCGATCAAGTCTGTACGGTTCTCAAACATGACTCACTTACTCACTTTACTTTAATTCAATTATAAATTCTTATTAATTTAAATGGTTTGCAACTCAAAAACCTTGATGGATGGATTTATTTTTTAAAAACAAAACAAAATTTTTAAATGAAAAAATTGATTTGTTTGGTGATTGAAAAAATAGTTTTTTTTTTTTTGGTGAACAATATGTTAAGTTGAGGAAAAGCGAAGCCCGACTGCACTGAGCGCTAAGTTCTTATAGGAGAGAATGATGCATGTGGTGTAGATTGGAGACCAAAACCTCAGTTGGCAAGTGAGTAAAGAGAGCGTCACAAGCAACACACTCCAATTTCGTTGGCTTGGCGGAGTAAGCCTTGGACATCACAAGCTTTTATATCAAACACCTTTTCTTTTTATTATCCCTTCGGAGCGAAACCTTCTAGAAGGCTATCTGAATGAAGCGCAGGACCTGGAATGGGTTGAATCTGTGCGCCAACGCCTACAAATCCAAAACCATGCTCCAAGGATCTATGAGAGCCTTGTTCGGGACTTCATCAACACGGAGCTCTGTTTTTCTACACGGGATAAAATTTGCTCAATGTATAAACTTCTATTTTATAGTCGAGAGGACAAAAAATTCTGGATATTTTTTAAAGAAAAAGAAACCTGTATATTGTTGTTTGTTTAATTATCATTGTTGTTTTCTATGATGATGATTAAGTGTGTAAACTATTATGATTTCATGATTTTTTAGATAATTCAATACATTGATTCTGTAAGTAACAACGGAAAAAAAATTGTACATATATAGTTGAATACATTAATTTAATACGCTGATTCCACAATATGGAGTTGAATTTGTATTTTATTTTTGCCCAAGCAAGAGCATCTCCAATGCTATTATGCATTTTCGAGTTTCTAAATAGTGACACGTCAGCATTTCTATTCAAAATGGACCCACTTTTGAAAATTTTGTAGAGAAATGCATATCTACATCTCCAATGCAATTATCTAAAATCAAATATTTATCTATTTTTTGACCAATCATAATAAAACAATTATGACATTCTCTCTCATCTTTTATTTTACAATTAAATGAACTTTAATATTAACGGTGGAAATAGTTAGAAATCATAGTTGGCATTTCTAGGAGAGTTTCTAGAATTAGAAACTCAACTCCATATTCTCTAACTTTTTTTTTACCACATCATCTCCATATTCAACTTAGATAATTGCATTGGAGAGAGTTTTTCTAACTTCTTTAATATCTATCCTATGTGGCACTCAATTTTCTCCAAATGCATAATAGCATTGGAGATGCTCTAAATTCTAAGTTTTAAAGTTTTATTTGAATATGATATTTTTTTAATTTGAGTAAATTCTATAATATTTGTTAAAGGGAACAAAGAAACTGTATTTAAAAAAAAAAAAAAGAAACTGTATATAAGGAATTTTTTTTTTCAGTGGTAGAAACAAATGAAGAGAAATTGGTGTAATGAAAACAAATATAGGTTTAAAATTAAAAAAAAATACTTAAAGGATAGTTTTGGTATTTTAAAGGATATAGGGAGTAAAATTAATAATTTTATTTTTTTTAATATGGGTGTAGGAAGATATTTTATGGGTGGTCAAAGAGCCACCCATTAAACAATTGTATTTAAAAGAAATACAAAACAAAACTATTAATAAATGGTCCCATAAAACAATGAAAAGCAAAATGTTTGAAAACATCAAATTCTTTTGACATGAACATCAAAATAGAAAAAATGCATTTTGGGACCACCACTGAACGTGGAAATAGGGGTTTTTGTCATGTTTTTTAAGGTTGTGTTTCAACACTATCATAACTTTAATAACTTATGTTTTAAAGGCACCAAAGTAAGTGACTTCCAAAAATACT
Organism: Dipteronia sinensis; assembly: GCA_033220585.1. Lineage (NCBI taxonomy): Eukaryota > Viridiplantae > Streptophyta > Magnoliopsida > Sapindales > Sapindaceae > Dipteronia > Dipteronia sinensis. Next base: position 67,207,754 of record CM065638.1, on the reverse strand, counting down.
CTTACTTTACTCTATTTTTTATTTACTTTTCAGTTTTTTATTTTATTTTATTCTTTCATCTTTTTCATAGAGGTCTGTTTAATAAACTTTGAGGTCGAAATCGACCTCCAATGGAGGTTGAAGTCGTTCGACCTCCGTTGGAAGTCTGTTCGACCTCCATGGAGGTCAAAATCGACCTTTAAGGGAGTTCGAGATTGATCTCCATTGGAGGTCGATGAAGAAGAAGATGGAATATTTTTTTGAAAAATCTTTTTTTTTTTCCGAGACTTTTCAGGTATTTTCTGAGACTTTTCATATTTTTCTGAGACTTTTCATTTATTTTCTGAGACTTTTCATGTGTTTTCCGAGACTTTTCATATTTTTCCGAGACTTTTCAAGTATTTCCGAGACTTTTGATAATTTTCGAGACTTTCTGGGTACAAATGAAAGTTTCCGAGACTTCATTCTGGGTAAAAATGAAAAGTCTAGGAAAATTTCATTTTTACCTAGAAAGTCTCGAAAATTACTGAAAGTCTCGGAAATGCTTGAAAAGTATTTGAAATGACCTCAATTTGTTTTTTCTAATTTTTTTTTCATCTTCTTCTTAATCAACCTCCATTGACGGAGGTCCTCCATTGATGAAGGATTCTGATAAAAAAAAAAACCAAAATGGTGAATATGGTTACTGTGGGAGGGCATTTTTGTCCGTTCACCATAATAGGTGTCTTTTAAACATAAGTTTTTAAAATGGAGACATTGTTGAAAAACTACCTCCAAATAGTGTCATTTAATTTTTGAACTCACCACCGAACAATCCTTAAACGCCCTTTCATTTAGGGATGTCAATGGTACAGGCCGGATACGAGTTTTCCATTACCATCCCCAATACCAATTTGTATAAGAAATATCATCTCTGATAAATACACACCTTAAAATAAACGGTGCGGGTTCGGGGATTCCCCATCAGAGGATCGGTTTTTTACCTCATACCATCCTCATCCCATTAATGTATTTTTTTTTATGACTTTTTGATAAATATTATATAAATATTATTGAATAATATGAAAATAATAGTGTAAGAGGTGTATTATATATAATGATATGGAATGAAGCAGTGTTTCAATGGAAGGAAAAAATAAAAAGACAAAAAAAAGGGAAAAATTATGTTAGTGGGTATGAGGATAGGGCGGGGCTCAATTTGTCCTTCCAGTGAACTATGGACCTAGAGCGATCCCCGCTGTGATTCACAAGGGCTTTTTAGATGTCCATTCCACTTCTAAGTACATGGATTCAAATATTCAATGACAGACATATGCAAATATGAAGTTTACAAATTTCATTTTTATATGATATGCAACTGCCACCATATAACATTTTAAAGTTTTAACTCATTTATTGCTAATGTTACGTACAGTGAACAAGCTAAACGAAAACCGAAACAGAGAAGATAAGGCCCCGTCCTGCAGCTGTTTTTTTTTGTTTTCTTTTTTATTTTCCAAAAACGATTTCGAATTCACGTTCGTTAACCGTTTTTCATTTTATTTTCGAAAAATAAAAAAAATTGAAAAACACAAACAATGTTAAAAGTGAAATATTTGAAAAACAAAAAAACTTGTTTTTCATTTTTTCTTTTTCTTTTTCAAATTTTTTTTTCTTTTTTTCCTCATCCACCATACATCATCCAATTTCTTCCTCATCTCCATCTGCTTGCCGCGGCCGGCTGATCATCATCATCTTTTTTCTTTCTTCTTCTTCTTCCTTCCTTCCTTCACTGATCGCAGTCACCGCCGACAGATCAGCTGGTCTTCTTCTTCTTCTTCTTCTTCTTCTTCTTCTCCCTTCCTTCCTTCGCCGATCACAGTTACCGCCGGCCGATCAACTGGTCTTCTTCTTCTTCTTCTCCTTCCTTCCTTCCTTCCTTCCTTCCTTCACCGATCGCAGCTGCTGCCGATCCATTCTCTGCCGCCTGGTCGTTCAGCTAGTCGTCTTCTTCCTCTTCTTCTTCTTCTCCTTCTTCTTCTCCTTCCTTCCTTCCTTCCTTCCTTCCTTCACCGATCGCAGCTGCTGTCGATCCATTCGCCGCCGCCGGTCGATCAGCTGGTCGACTTCTTCTTCTTCTTCTTCTTCATCTGGACGACTTCTTCTTCTGGATCAATTGGACATTTTGTAATTATTTTAAAAAACAATAGCAAATCAGTGTAATATATTAAAGTCAATTAAGTTATAGTGGAGTCTTATGACATTTATTATTATTATTAGGGAAAATTTTCATGTTTTATATATTATTAGTTAATTATTTAATCAATTTATTTATAATTGTTATAATATTAAACAAAAATTAGAAATTGATATTTCAATTTTTAATAGTTTTCAGTTAGCCTACCAGTCGCGTTTTTTCCGTTTTTATTTTCAAAATACGGATTTCAGTATATGCTACCAAACGTGTTTTTGGATTTTAAAAATGAAACCAAAAACACTGTTTTCATTTTCGTTTTTATTTTTGAAAAACATCAACTGAAAAACGCTTACAGGAAGGACCATAATACACCTTCAATCAGGGGTGTAGCCAGAGAATTTTCTCAGATTGAGTTAATTAATTTTTTTTATTTGATCAAAAGTTTATCTAAATAATTATATATACAGTCATTTTCTTTTCCGTACGCACTTATATCAGTGCGTTGCATGTGGACCACTGATTATGGAGAAGTTTTGACAAGTGCATACACATTGAGTCAAAATATGTAAATCTAATGGTCCACATCTAACGTACTGATGAAGTTATATAAATGTGTACTGACTTGAAAATTTCTATATATATATATATATATATATATATATATATATGACTTTTGATGTAATTTTTTGTAGTTCATAAATTCAATAAAATTTTCTTGGAAACAAAATTTGAAATTTTTTCAAACACTGTATCTTTTTTCCGACTTTGTTGTACTTGGAGCATCGAAATGAGAAACAAAAAAAAAATAGAAAAATGAAAAAAAAATAGTTATAGCATTCGAAATAAAATTCAAATTCTATTTACAAAATAGAAATCATTTCATTACAAAAAATAAAATAAAGAAAAATTCTCTAAAAACCATTTTATGTCCAAACCACCGACACCATCATGAAATATTGAAATTAATTAATGAATAATATTACAGAAAAGTGAAATAAATTATAGAAAAAAAAATCAAAATTTTTAGAGTTTGGGGACTATTTAATCTAAATTTTTTAAGCTAAACCATTTTAAAAATAAAAAACATATAAAAAATTTAAAAAATAATAATGGAAACATTATTAAGTTGAATGAACTCTCTTTACTGCCTAAGAACATTAGACGGCAATAAATATTCATTTCTCTAATAAAAAGTTATTTTTAGATTTATATATTGAATATATATGTCATCAATATTAAATATTACTCACTTTTATTATTAAATCAAATATTTGGTGTCAACTAAGCCTAAATTCTTAAATTTTCTTAGAAAAAAATCATAAACAAAATCAATGCATTTCATTTTTCCAAAATTTTGGACATACAGTATATAACTTTTTTTCCCCCAAAGCCAACAAGGAGCTCCGCCCATGCCTTCAATGATGAGAAAGACTTTGCGCTTCCACTTTGCAATTTTCTCGTATAAATTCCAAGATCAACTTGGAGACAGAGCTAGGCCTTTCCACATGAGGAAGGTGACCACAGTCTGGTATTTGGTGTATAATTGCATCTGGCAATTCACAGTGCAACCTCTGCATTGCATAAATCAAAGGGTCACACAAGTTAATTAAAGACACAGGTTACCCCCAACTTCTTTCAAATTTATGAGAAATTATAATAGTCATTGGATAAAATTCTCAAGCCCAAAATGAGTAAATAAAGTTCAGCAAATGCTAACCACTGCAAGCTTGTTGCTAATGATCTTGTCATCCTCACCCCATATGATAAGTGTCTTCTGCTTCACCTGTAGAACATATCAGTAAGTAGCTTGAAAGAGAACTGATATTTCTGGGAACTTAATTGGAAATTTGGACTTAAACTGAAAATTGCGTGACAAAGAGCATCATCAATAATTTAAAGCAGTTTTCATAGTGTATGATAAGAATAAATTGATCTGGAGTGCTTTCCCACAAAATTATGGCTTCATTCATAGAACAAAGCTGATTCTAAGAGTCATTATAGTTGTTTCCTAAGAGTCTTTAATGATTATTTTCTCTTTCAATGTTTCTAGGAGCCGATAGTGGGAAGTTGGAATTTATACCAATATGATGATGATCATTTTATTGGCTGAGATTAGGAGGAATCCTAGCAAACTTTAAAGTTGTCAACTTGCAAGAAAACTTAAATCATTCTTTTGGTCACTGCACAAATATTTCGGTGAAAAACTAACATGAGCACAAATATGATGATGATCTAGTGGGAAGTTTCTAAGATTAGAGTCTACAATGTTTTTGTTTTTGTTTTTATGAACTCTTTCAATGTTTCTAGGAGTCTATTTTATTTCTACATATGGTCTTTCAATAACATTTAAGTATGAATGAAATGAGTGAATGAAATTAGTTAGTGAGATGGAAACAAAACTAGGTGTGACGCATTGGTTCTAGGAGTGATTCCAAGATTTATCTCAATATCGTGTGATGCAATCTACCTTTACCTGTGATGCCAAAGTTATTTAATTCATTTCCTCTGTCTTTCCTTTAGCCTGTCTTTCAACTCCTAAAATATTATTTTTCAGCCCCTCAAAACAACTTACAACTCATAACAATTAACAAACACATCCCAATTATGCCCTGCATCAATAACTTGCCTTTCATGAGGTGCTTTCTAAGCATTGAAAAGCTTATTTTTCCAGACTACAAACTATTTTACCTATTTCACCCAAATACTTCAATTAAAATAAAATTAACACATAAAAGAACCAATCAATCTAAATTTCAGGGTAATAAAGATTTTAAAAATATGCTCAACACGAGTGAAGTGGGCCATGGCAGTGGTAGAGTTAGAATCAATTTCATATCACGTTCTTCCACTGAAAACAACCTACTCACTGTTAGTTTCCAATTCAATTATGTATAAAATTTCTATAATATACTGTATACATCCTCATTACTAAATCAAAACACAAGCTGAGAACAGTGAAATAAGTAAACAATGTAACAATTTTGTTCTCTTAGCTGCCTTTTCTTTTCTTATTTAGAAATTCACATCATTGTTGTGGTCCAAGCTAGAACAAGGATGGGGGCAAACTGCATAAATTTTATAGGCAAAATTAAAAGCAAGGGGGTCTTGTCTGCCGTTCAGAACTTTTCCAGCTACTCAAGTATGTATATAGGCTTATGCATTTAGACTTAAATAAGTGGTATAGTCCTTGGAAGTATTTTTGCAATTATCCAGCTTTTATGCAGTTATGCACGACAAATGTACATTGGTATACAAAGCTTCTAGTATAAGAATTAGTTTTCATAGGGATGAAGACAAGTAACTAAAGCCTGTTCTCAAAAACGGGAAAACAAACGAACCTGGTCAATCTGATCACTGACATTATAACCACCACTAATCATAAAATTTACAGTTGCATCCTCCCACCAAGGAAATAGACAATGCAAGCGGCCCACCTGGATACAATTGCAAATATAGAGTTGGCATCAGATCTAACTTCATCGCTGTAAATAATATGATGATTGAGAATGCACCGGTACTGGTATTTTGATGACATAAACACTTACATTAGTCCAGTCTATACTGGTACTTAATGATATACCGTTGAATGCCAAAATGTTTACATAGAAGCGTAGGGGGGTGCTCTTCAACAAATATACCTGACTCAAAGAAATGATCATGGTTATAGCAAAAATGTATAAGATATCTCTAATACCATTCTGCTTCTAACCCTCCACCCCCTATTCCCTCAAAAAAAAAACACAGAGAGAGAGAGAGAGAAATAATAAACATAATTAATGCAAACCCATCACCGCATATTATTAGCATGCTCTCCTGACTCCATATCCCCTATCTGATAACAGATGCACAAAAGTTCAAGCAGGCACATTGGTGAAGCAAAAGGCAGAAGTTGTTAATTCTATTACCATCAGGCATCAGCATGATTCATTCTAAAGGTTATCAGCTTTAGTTCCAATGTTTGTTATCAAATGCATCCTTGAAGAATTAAATTGAGACAAATTCAGTAGAGAGACCCGACAAAAAATAGCTCAACATTATAAGGTCAATTGCAGAATTGAACGTTGCGTGCATTGACTCTGCCAATATATATACATATCCCCATTTAGAATTCAACTCTTAAGGATTCAAGGCTTTAATGTGTCAAGGAGAAGATTTACCCCAGCATAGGCTACTATTCTTGGTAAATTTGCTAGGTTCCCAGTTCCTTCTGCATATACACTTGCATCAATCAAAACCAGATTTTGGACCTGAAAAAGGAAAGAGATAAAATCATGAATTTCACAAAAAATATGGTGCATTAACATTAGAAGCATTAACAAGATATTACATGTAACTTCTACATATATGAATTATAATTCATAGTACTACGCCAAACTTGTAAAATACTTACAGCTTCTGGATGGTTGACAGCAAAGTCAATTGCAACAGCAGCACCAAGGCTCGGTCCTACCAGTATCATAGGCCTTTTGATGTGGGACTTCCAAAGCTATGTCAATATGAAACATACAGATTTTGGTCCATGAATGGGAAGAAACAGAGTATAATTACCGCCAATGAGGTTAGCCTTTTTATGCCAAACCAGCTAATAGAGCTCAAAAAAAAAAAATGGAAAGAAAAGGCTCTCAAATTAGCAATTCATTCTCTAATGGTGATCATGGATAACAATGCTAAACAAAATCAATACTATATGGGTAATCATAAAAATTAGCCCATTATATATATATAACAATGATGAACAAAATAAGCATCATAGAGTTGCCATACATCATACTCCGCCCTGCGCTGTACTAGAAGTTGTCCAACACACTTAATGAAGGTTGGTTGAAGAATTTTCATCTTGTAGATACGAAGAGAGCAAGACCTTCTTGAGATAATGAAAATTACCTGATAGAAGTGCTCACGCTTGGATGCCACATTACATGGTGGAAGTCTTTCTAACATGCACAACAAAGAAACAAAATGATACGTTATTACTAAAACAAATGGAGAAAAAAAATTCACTAACCCACTTGAATTTTTTCTAGCTAAGACATACGACACAAACCTAAATCTGAGAAACCCCAACCAAGAATATCAACAGCCCAAGTCTCCAAACCAGCCTCCTCAAGTAACGGATAGGTATATCTCCACTCTAAACAGGAACTGAATAATAAGATGTTGTGAAATCTACACAGATATTAGTTGAAATTTTTTCTGAAACCAATTACGTATCTTGAACAAATGGAACCTGTCAAAACCATGGAGGAGAACCACTGGACTTGTATTGCTCTGTATTGATGACTTCACAACACTACTCATGATACAATTCTCTGTGAAGCCGACCTGCATTGTCCACAGTCTTAGAATAGATTGAATCTGGAACTAGGCTCGTGACTTGCAAGTCAACTAAAGCAAAACTTCATCTTGGCAGAAGACGAATATTCTTGTCAATACAGTTACACATAAAATGTGTGAAGAAATCTGCATTGAATGAGTTCTGATATTTCTGAATTGGCCAAGCAATAAGTGTATGCATGATCTAAACCAGTAAGCTTTATTCAATGAGACACCTCTAGCAGGAATCTCCTTGCTGTTAACCTGGCGAGCTTGTGTTGTAGAATTGTATTTTTTTTTTCAGCACTTTCAAGTTGAAACCTCTATGATCAATCAAAAATATTACATTTTACAATTTAGCAATTCCGTAACCAATTAGGGGTTTGAGATGCAATTTCCCTCATCTCGATGAAGAAATGCGTGAAGTCTTAGCAGAATTGCCAACTTGAAGTATATATAACAGTAAACAAAGAAGAATCAAAAGCGTAACGAGGTTCCTACCATCAATAACTTCAAATATTCAACAATTTAAAGATAATACAACAATGAACAGGTCCCTAGATGTTACTTGCTCTGTTGATTATTTCATTTAACAAAAAAATAAATGTGCTTTTCAAAATCTTTTAAGCAAACAAACAAACAAACAGTAGGCAGATTCAAAATGAGAGACTTAATCAAAGAAACAAAAGTGAGAATTACGTGTACAGGAAGCCTCTCGATTCTGGAAGCCAGCTTACGAGCGAAGGAATCTTTGATGTTGTCCACTTGTTTTGGTAGAAACGAAGGAAACTTCTCGGCCGAGACCTTGAACCGTGCTCCGGTGGAGACCAGTGGTGGCGAGGTGGCTGTAACTGTGAAGGCGAGCATCCTTGTCACCCGCGGGTGGCAGTAGCACGCCCTGCTGATCTGTCTATGTTTCGATGTTTCGTTGGCTGGATATGGTGTGTGTGGAGAAATGGATACTATGCTCTTTGAGCCTGTGCTTTGCGTTTTGTCTGTTTTTTTTTTGGAATGACTTGGACGCTACAAATGGTTCGAACTTTTTTGTATTTAAACTTTCATGAAAATTACATTCAGGACCTTGACTTTGGGTTTTGGGATAACAGATGATGTGGGATGATTTAAGGTTGTGTTTTTTTTTTCATATCTATAGAGTTGTTATCAGGCTTGTAAGAATGTTTGAAAGCCCTGTTTGGCTAGGCCATTCATGACCTTGACTTTTGGGTTTTGGGATGACAGATGATGTGGGATGATTTAAGGTTGTTATTTTTTTTTCATATTTGTATTGTTGTTATCAAGCTTGTAAGAATGTTTGAAGGTTTGGCTAGGCTTTTGAAGGTGTTAAAAGCTCTTTTGGAGTCCAAAAAGAGCTTTTGAGATTGTTTAGGTGTTTTGTAAAAAGAGCTTTTAACTTTTGAAAGCTCTTCCTGTCAAAGCCAACACCAACCGGCTTCTTTCAAAAGAGCTTCCTGAAAACACGCGAAGCCACATTTTGGTTTAATGAAATTTTCATATTACCGATATTACCCCTTTAACTATAAATACTAAACTAAAAATTGACACTTGTATCCTTTTATATTTTTCACCATTGTTCTTTCCATCCTTCTCCTTCTTCTCCCCATTTCTTAAAGAAAGATGAACCCTAACCTTTTGGATTTGATTTGGGTTTTTGAATTTCACGAAGCCATGGTTTTAGTAGCTAATGATGATAAAATTAGTGGGGTTTTTTGTTTTGGATATTTGATTAGGGCTTGGTTGATTTTGTTTTGGATATTTGATTTTGTTAGTATACTTCCATCTCATTTAGGTTTCCCCTTTTACAGAGGCACCCAGATCCAACACATAACATATATCCCACACAAAACCAGATCCAAAATAATACAAAACAAAAAAAAAGCTATTTGATCTATTCATGGCTACCCAGGACTTGTAGGCCTACACCTCAAAGAGATTCATAGAGATAGGGAATCGAATTTACTAAAGACTATTTTTTTTAATTTTTTGTTTTCACTCGATTTCCTTCATAAACATACTGTAGACAAAAGATATAAACTTTCAATTAGTAAATAATCATAAAAACTCTAAAAGCTCAGTTTCAGTTTTCATTTACAGTAACAATCGACCTTCTTCTTAACGCGATCGTCAAGCGCCTCTTCGCTGGTTTTGGTTTCGTCGGCGGCGCTGGATTTGGGCTCGTAGCCGAATTTCTTGGCTTCAACAAGGAAAAGCTCGTCGTAGTTCATGTTCTTTGCCGCATCGATGGTGTAAACCTGTCCAGCAGCTCCATTTTCGGCTTCGTCACCGGCGATGATGATGGGGTGGTCGGATTCGTTGTAGTCTTCTTTCTTGTTCTTCTTGTGTTTCTTCTTCTTCTTTCTCCAACGATTTTCGACTTTAAAAAAAAATTATTATGAATCTAATTTTGTGAAGGTGAGATATTGTTTTGATTAAAGATATATGTTGTGTGTTGGATCTGAGTTTGGTTTTGTTGTGAAGGTAAAAACAAATCAATATTTTTTTTTCCATAATTTTTTTTCCATATTTTCTAGATTTTTTTGGGTTTTGATTGAAAAATATGGATTATTTGACGAGATTTATGGTTTTTTTTGTTGATTAGATTTGTTTTTTTTTTGTGGAATTTAATTTGGTGATGATGGTGGATGAGTGATGATGGCCGATGGTGGATGGATGGGAGATGATCTGGATTTGGTGCTGATGATGGATGATTGAAGTTTGGGGTTGAATTATTGCTCCATTTAAGTTACAAATGAATTATTATTGTTAGAACAAAAATTATAAAATATTTCAAGCAAATATATTCAAAATGGAAGGGTATAAATGTCATATCATGGTTAGTAGAAATTTTAAAATGTTCGAACCAAACAGTCTCAAAAGTTTTTATGATATAAAAGTTCTTTTGAAATATACCATCCAAACAATAACTGAAAAACTTAGGCTTTTACTTCTCTTCTTCTACTGTCAAAAGTCAAAAGTAAAAGTTATCTCAAACGGGCCTTTAGTATTGGACTTGTAACCAGACTATATTTAGGGTCTCTTTAGGTATTGTAGCCTTGTAGGTAGGGATGGCAACGATCGGATCGGATCAGAGGTGCCTTATACCCGAAACCCGATTTGCATGAGTTTCCCTAAATCCGACCCGTGCGCTGAACGGGTTTTCATTTTCCACCCCAAACCCGATCCGAAATGACAATGGGTGTCATATATCATACCTGAAATGACCCGTTTTGTTTTTTAATAATAATAAAAAAAATCTCAAACTACTAAATATTCAAAAAAAATTACCACACAATTGAATTTTAGGACATTGATTTAAAATTTAATATTCAATATATTTTAAAATACATTTAAATTAAAAAATATATACAATTTTTTTATTGGAAATTTAAATATACACTTAAATACAAACATACACTATAGAAAAAACATTTAAACATACGCTTAAAATTTATACAAAACTTAAATTTAAAAGAACACAACATCTAAGTTTAATAAACTTTAAATTCAAACATATAATACAATTAGGTAAAGAGAAAGAGACTAGAGATTTTTTTTTTCACTTTATATTTTTATATTTTAAAAAATAATATATAAATACCGGGCCAAACGGGGCATGTCTAGGCATAAAGGGTTGATCCATACCTAACTCGATAAAAAATAAGGTCAAAAAGGTTTGACCCATATCCAACCCCACCCCCGTTTTAAGTGCTCCAAACCCGCCTCGAATGGATTGAAACCCGGTAGGTTATGGAGTGAGGTCTGGGATGTTTGCCATCCCTAATTGTAGGGAAGTTGAATATTTTGATATTTTATTGATAAAAATGTTATCAGATTGTTGTTTCCATGATTGATTCCAGTTAGCCATGGATTTGGCTTGAACATTCCATATCTGCTACATCAAAATGGTATCAAAGCCCCCCAGTTATTTCCCGGGAATGTACGGTAGTCATGTTCAGTGATTGGAGCCGCTCCGATGTCGAAGAACTTGGATTGCAGGCCTTCTGGGCGGATCGGGACCTTCATCGAAACGAAGTTGGAGATTCATTCGACTGGAGAAGCGAATATCAAAGGTGGAGTGCTCACCAACGAATCTGTTCTCCACCATCTCTTTACGGGTATCACCATCTTCAACCTTCATCTCAACCATCTTCATTTTCGTCACTATAGCATCATCATTCTCATTCGCCCACATCCATGCTATTTTTTTACGACATCGTATTCAAATCACCGACCACATAACATACAAAATACATCATTTATCAATCCATTCAAATACACCATTTATCTGCAACAAACAAAGATACAAATACATCTCAACCCATTCACGCATCCCTTCACATAGACCATATCAATCCTGTAAGGATCTCGATTTTATGATTGGCTTATTTCATGACAAACCACACCACATTGGGGATGATTGTGTAATAGGTAGCTTAGTGAAAATACTACTCTAACGTGTGTCTACAACCTAGAGGGGGGGTGAATGGGTTGTTAATCGATTATTACCAACTTTTTCGATTAGTCAATATTAAACATATAACCCAATTAAATCAAACATACAAAATCAAGTGTAAAGTGCGGAATAGAATATAACACTTGATTTTTACGTGGAAACCCTTAAACAAAGGGAAAAACCACGGGCTATCCTTCTAGCCACACACGATCCTCAAATCCACTATTGTAATGATGTTTACAACTTAGGTTGACCTCTAGTCACACCATTCTCGGTCACTAACCCACCACTACTACCCAACAGGCCTTTATATTGAATCCTTGATCACTTTGCTTGCCAACTACACCTTGGTTGCAAGACTTCACATGCTTGTGCACTACACCTTGTAGCCACAAGACTTAACTCTCAAGATGAGATTAACAACCTAGGTGAATATATGAATACTCAAAATGCAAATAATGCTAGGCAACACTAAATGCTTATCTAGGGATTAAATATGACACTAAGTACAAATCCTAGATATTAATGTCTATATGAATGCTCATAAAGATCTAACTATATATAGATGTGCAAGTCTAAACTCTATTCATCAAACAAAGCCATATCAACACATGTTGTCACATAAAATGGCAAGGACAATAAATGCAATTAACAAATGCAATCAATGAGTCCTAATTAGCTAAAAGGCAAATATGTCCTAAATATTAGCTATCACAATACAACAACCCAAACATCAACAAATATCTCAACTTGTAATTAAAATCTAAATCTAGATGCAAACAAGTTATAAGAGAGATTTCTTGTTAAGTAAGAACACAAGAATGTATGAGAATGGTGTTCTACTTACCAAGTCAAATATGTTGATGAAGACCCATGCTTAGAAACATCCTAGATGAAGTTAGATGATGCTTAAATCATGAATGGATGATGGGTGTTTGGGTTTTAAGAGTCAAAGACAACTCTTGGAGCTTCTCTCACTAAGGAACCACTTCCTCTCTCTAAAAATCAATTTCTGAAGCTCTTAAAACGAGTTGGGGAAGAAGAGAACATATAAATAGAAATCCTAGAGAAAACTGCGTCGTTTTAGGCTTGGGAAACAAAATCCCATCAATATCGCTTGCTGGACCGCGGCTCGGGTAAGTGCCCAGACCGTGGTACATGCAGCGATGCACCGTCTGGACAACAACGCGTCGGGGACCGCTGTGCAAGCAAAGCACAGGCCGCGGTCTAGGCAGCAGGGGCCTACTGAAGTATACCGCGGTATGGACCGCTGCGTATACAAGTGCACATACCGCGGTCTTTAACGCATGCACCTTCTGGAACCAACCGCTGTTGGGACCGTGACGGAGGCAGGTGCCCAGCAAGCGACCTGCACCGCGGTAAAGAGGAAAATCCTTTTTTCCAGGCAGACTCAACACACTAATCTAATATGCAAAAGTGTGCAAGTGTAGAGTGTGATGAATGGCATACAATGCATCATCCAATTATATGTAAACAAGAATATAATGCATGCAAGTGAGTGTGTGCAACTAAAATCTCTTCAAAAGAGTTAAGGACAAGTGAACTACCTCTCTTGAAGCTCTTTGGGATAACCGGAAGCATGTCTTCGAGAAAAAAACACTTGGAGAACCTATGCTACCCGTTACATAAATATCCCCAATGTGATTTGTCATGAAATAAGCCAATCATAAAAATGAGGTTCTTACACTTAGGTCCGGGTTGGCAAGCTTCCAAGCATCTTCATGACTTCAAAAGCAAAATGTATACTCACTTGACTTTGTCTCTTGAAGAGTTTAGGTGCACACACACACTTCATGCATGTTTTGTTTATCTTGCATTTGTGTTCTTTATTGTTTATATGTGTGTGCATCCTTTTCAAACACACTCACTAGCTTGCATTAGATATCATATCTTGCATTGTATCTAAATTGCTAACATGTCTTGCATGTTAATTGTGCTTCATTTTGTGTGCATTTCACTCACTTCACACTTGCACAACATTCATGTAAGATAGGCATTTTTCTTGAGTGTTAAAAAGGGATTTTTCCCTTTAGCGCGGCCTAGACGGCCTAGCAGGCTCTGCTTGCACCGCGGCGCATGAAGCGGTATTCTCCTGTGCACTTGCACGAATAGTAGTCCCAACCGCAGTGTTGTCCAGACGGTGCACTGCTGTATGTACCGAGGTCTGGACACATGCCTGAACCGTGGTACGCAGAGCGGTTTTGACGGGATTTTATTTCCCAAGTCCAAAACGATGTAGTTTTAACTAGGGCTTCATATATATTCTTCCTCTTCTCTTCTTGGTCGAATGAGAGCTTAAAAATTCCAGTTTTAAGAGAGAGGTTAGAGCTCTAGAGAGAGAAAGCTTCAAGAAAGCATTTTTGACTCTCCAAACCCAAAACTCATCTCCATCTTGCATCATTCAACATCATTTGAGCATGTGTCTTCATTGTTTAATGACTAGGTAAGCAAGAACTTCTTTGAATATCATTTATTGTTCTTCTTACTCTAGATTAAGTATTTATTGCATGATTAAATACCTAGACTCTACTTCATTGCATATTTATGAGTCTTGATAACATGATTGGGTTTGTATTTTGATAGCTAAATTGATTATGTCATTTTTGCCTAAAAGCAAGGTCATAAATATTCATGTGTGATTTATTGATAACTAGGTTGAGAAATTGTGTTCTAATCAACTAGTTAATGTTTATGAATATTTGATTGTGTTTGTTTGTGATAGCTTGTATTATTAGGTCATATATGCCTAAATAGCTAATCCATAAGTGTTCATGTATGCTTAATTGATGATTAGATTGACTTTGTGCATCTAGTCAAGTTTATGAATGTTTATGTGAATTTAATTGACAATTAGGTTGTTAGAATTTCTCTACAACTAACTGAGACCTCATGTGTGTACATGTATGCATTATTTGATAACTAGGATATTGTATTGCATTATCTATATCTAGTTAAGCATTGTATGTTTGGTCTAACATATTTTGTGTTGAGCTTCATTGATTGTTCACTTAGACCTTATACTCTTCATTGAGTCAAAGTCTTGTGGCTTCGGGGTGAAGTTGCACAAGCATTCAAGTCTTGCTACCAAGGTGTGGTTGGCAAGCATTGATCAAATCCCACTGTAAAAGGCCCGTGGGGTAGAGTAGGAGGTGCTCACGCCAAGAGTAGTGTATCAGGGGATATCACTAGGGATTGAACCAAGAGTAGTGTCCGAGTATCACTTGAGGGTGTAATCTTTTATTCATATAGTGGATTTCTGTGATCGTCTGTGACTAGAAGGATAGCCCGTGGTTTTTCCCTTGTCAAAGGGTTTCCACGTCAAAATCAAGTGTTCTTTATATTTCCGCACTTTTACTTGATTTTGTATGTTTGTTTTAATTGAATTATATGTTTAATATTGACTAATCGAAAAAGTTGGTAATAATCGATTAACAACCCATTCACCGCCCCCCCTATAGGTTGTAGACACACACTTGAGTAGTATTTTTCAAATCCCTTGACCAAATCGTCGATACAACACCACAGAACCACCATAACCATTCGATTAAACAACATTCAATCCAACCCCACCGATTTATCTACACCTATGAAAGCCAAATCGATTCGTCTCAAAACCGCCATACACAGTCCTGATTTGCATCCTACAACCACCATACACAACATCGATTCGCTAATAACCACAAAAACCAAATCGAAATCACAAAGACCCATCCGACCCATTCCCCGTTTTAGCCTTGAAACCTACCGACCAAATCAATTTCATAACCGAAAAAATGCAATCAATCCTACATGTGAATCCCAATCCACCAAAACCATTCTTCACCCACAAAATTCGGCTTCAACCCATGACACTTGCAAGAAGATTCAAAGTCCACATATGTGAGATTTGCTTGATTTGGATCTCCAATAAAGCAAGGAAAATCGTGATCAACAAGAGGGAATTGTATGTTTGAGAGACTTCACTAATATTTCTTATCATTTTATTCAATCCAAAAGTGATCCAGTTTCAAAGTTTGACTCCCCTCACAAACCCAATGGTAGTTTTAGTCCACAAATGGGTCAAACCCATGATAATTTGGCAAGTCCAAACTCCAAGTCTAAATCCAGACCCACTTTGCATGGAAACCGACCCATGACCATAATAGATATTGTAAGGACCTCTATTTTTAATTGGATTATTTCATGACAAACCACATTGAGATTATTTGTAATGGGTAGCTTAGGTATTATTGTGGTCCTTCATCAACAAGCTTCCAAGATCCCACAATGCTTCAAGAGAGGTAGTTTACTTGACTGGACTTGACTTGACTCTTTTGAAGAGATTTTAGTTGCACACACTCACTTGCATACATTACATTCTTGATTACATGTTATTGAATGATGCATTGTATGCCACTCATCACACTCCACACTTGCACACTTTTACATATTAGATTAGTGTGTTGAGTCTGCCTGGAAAAGAGGATTTTCCTCTTCACCGCGGTGCAGGTCACTTGCTGGGCACCTGTCCTCCGTCGCGGTCCCAACAGCGGTTGGTTCCAGAAGGTGCATGCTTTGAAGACCGCGGTCTGTGCACTTGTATGAGTAGCCGTTCATACCGCGGTATACATCAGTAGGCTCCTACTGCCTAGACCGCGGCCTGTGCTTTGCATGCACAGCGGTCCCCGCCGCGACGTTGTCCAGACGGTGCACCGCTGCATGTACCGCGGTCTGGGCACTTACCCGAGCCGTAGTCCAGCAAGCGGTATTGACGGGATTTTGATTCCCAAGCCCAAAACGACGCAGTTTTATCTAGGGTTTCTATATATATATGTTCTCTTCTTCCCCAACTCGTTTTAGAGCTTCAAGAACCCATTCTTAAAAAAGAGAGCAACCCTTAGAGAGAGAAAGCTTCAAGCTTTGTTCCTTGACTCTCCAAACCCAAAAACCCATCATCTTCATGCATTTCTAAGCATCTTTAAGGCATGGGTCTTCATCATTAGTTGACTTGGTAAGTTGAACAAAAACCCCATCTTTATCATTTGTTCATACTTTCCAAGATTGTGTTTTTATTGCATTTATTAGTTGATTAAATGCTATGACTCTATTTAATGCATCTATTTATGAGTTCCTTTGTATGATTGGGTTTGTATTGTGATAGCTTACATTTAGGACATATTTGCCCTCTAGCTAATTAGGACTCATTGATTGCATTTGTTAATTGCATTTATTGTCCTTTCCATGATTAATGACAACATATGTTGATATGGCTTTATTTGATGACTAGAGTTTAAACTTGCATATCTATATCTAGTTAGGTCTTTATGAGCATTCATATAGACATTGATATCTAGGATTTGTACTTAGTGTCATCTTCAATTCCTAGATAAGCATTTAGTGTTGCCTAGCATTATTTGCATTTTGAATATTCATATATTCACTTAGGTTGTTAATCTCTTCTTGAGAGTAACTCTTGTGACTACAAGGTGTAGTGCACAAGCAAGTGAAGTCTTGCAACCAAGGTTGGTTGGCAAGCAAAGTGATCAATGATTCACTTTAAAGGCCCGTTGGGTAGTAGTGGTGGGTTACTGACCAAGAATGGTATGACTAGAGGTCAATCTAGGTTATAAACATCATTACAATAGTGGATTTGAGGATTGTGTGTGGCTAGAAGGATAGCCCGTGGTTTTTTCCTTGTTTAAGGGTTTCCACGTAAAAATCAAGTGTTATTTATTATTCTGCACTTTACACTTGATTTTGTATGTTTGTTTATGAAGTGAATTTTTAATATTGACTAATTAAGAAAAAATGGTAATTAACTTGATTAAAACCTATTCACCCCCCCCCCCCCCCATAAAGGCCCGTTGGGTAGTAGTGGTGGGTTAGTGACCAAGAATGGTATGACTAGAGGTCAATCTAGGTTATAAACATCATTACAATAGTGGATTTGAGGATTGTGTGTGGCTAGAAGGATAGCCCGTGGTTTTTTCCTTGTTTAAGGGTTTCCACGTAAAAATCAAGTGTTATTTATTATTCTGCACTTTACACTTGATTTTGTATGTTTGTTTATGAAGTGAATTTTTAATATTGACTAATTAAGAAACCTATTCACCCCCCCCCCCCCCCCCCCCCCCCATAGGTTGTAGACACATGCTTGAGTAGTATTTTCATATATGATGCAGTTTATAGCTGAGTGGTTTGAATATGAGGAAAATGAGAATGTTTATTTTGTAGTTTCGGAAGACATGGTTGTTGATTGTGGGAATAGTGTACAAGAGAAGCTTATGGATTGTTTTGATTTTGTTAAAAATGAGGAAGAGAATGATAAAATTGAGTCTTTAGTTTTTTAGAATTTCACCCAACAAATGGTGGAGGCAATTGATTTTGAAGTGCTTGACGAAGCTCACATTGAACCAACTAATCAAGTTGTTGAAGAAATTGATAAAATTACAACACAATTTATGAAGCCGACAATTGA
Organism: Dipteronia sinensis; assembly: GCA_033220585.1. Classification (NCBI taxonomy): domain Eukaryota; kingdom Viridiplantae; phylum Streptophyta; class Magnoliopsida; order Sapindales; family Sapindaceae; genus Dipteronia; species Dipteronia sinensis. The sequence goes on along the minus strand of CM065638.1, from coordinate 67,189,337 downwards.
GAGCAATATTATTGAAGATTTGGTACCAAAGTCACTAACTTTCGTTGGCCAATTTGTTGGTAAACTAAACATTGGGTTTGAGTATGCTAAAGTGGGGCAATAATTGGTTAATGTTGACTTTGCTTTGGATGGATTTGAGGTGAAGAAAAACCTTATCGGGTTCATTAGCATTCTCGATCCATTCCATACTTATTTTGTGGGCAACCACCTAAGTCGATGATAGTTGACATGGATGGCTTCGAGACCAAAGGGGCAATGCAGCGCTAATGGTGGACATTCCCCGGGTCCGGTTCGATTTCGGTTCCCAATTCCGAACATGCAGTTCCGACTCCCTGATTCCCCGATTCCCTGGTTCTCCGGTTTCGGTCCTGTTCCGACGGTTCTGTCTAGTTTGGATTTTTTTTAACCCAATATCACTACATCAGTTATATCACCCATTACTAGGGGCGGCAAAAATCCCCGACCCTACCCAAACCCGCAGGGCCCCGATCCGTTTGAGGCGGGTTTGGGGCAGTAAAGACGGGTAACGGGACAGGTTTGGGGCAAAGTTTCTAACCCGATCGGGTTACCGGGGTGGGTATGGGGCGGTCCCTTTTGCCCCGACCCGCCCCATTTGACCCGTAATATATATATATATATAAATAAAGAAAAAAAAATGAAACCCTAGTCATTACTCAGAGTCTGAATACTACTGTTTGCCTCTTCCCACTTCCCTTTAGCTGGTTTCATCTTCTTCATCTCTCTCACCAGGTTCAAACATTCACGCTTGTCGCCGATCAACAAATTCTCTCTCCCTTCTTCTCTCGCTGACCAGTGACCAATGTGCCTCAAATATTCATGATTGTTGCCGATCGTCGTTGCCCGACATCTGCTGTCGTAGATCATCGTACGTCGTCGCCCGTTATCGCCCGTCAATCGATCATCGCTCGTCACAGATCGTCACCCGTTATTGTCCGTCTTCGCCGGTCCCGATCTTCATTTCTTCATCGGCGAAGGTGACTTGGTGATTTAATTGTGTGGTGTACTGGTGTTGTCATATGTGTGGATCAGATCCATACATATGATTAATTGTGTTGGTGATTTAATTGTGTGGTGTACTGGTGTTGGTGATTCAATTGTGTGGTGTTGTCATATGTCATATGTGTGGATCAGATCCATACATATGATTAATTGTGTTGGTGATTTAATTGTGTGGTGTACTGGTGTTGGTGATTTAATTGTGTGGTGTTGTCATATGTCATATGTGTGGATCAGATCCATATGATTAATTTCATAGTTGATGTCTAATTTGCTTATATCATTTAATGGAAAATTGTGGGCAATATGAGATTGAAAAATGGTCATTGTCCTTTTGTTAAGCCATTATAAAGGATACTTAAGTTTCTACAGCAGTTGTTGAAAGCTTCGATGCTGATAACTTAATTTCTTGGTTTTTTGTTTTTCCTATCTGGCTTTGTAATTTGATTAAGGATGATGATGCTGCTTAGTAATGAGGTTTCATTTCAAATATAAAAAAAAGTTTCAACTACAGCATAAATAAACATTGGTCAAACAGGGTCAAACGGGTCGGGGTTTGTGGCACCCTTGCCCCGTCCGGATCAGGTTTGGGGCAAATTTTTTTAACCTGGTCGGGTTACGGGTCGGGTTTGGGGCAACAGTTGAAAACCGGGTTTCGTGTTTGGGGCGGCTTTGACCCGCCCCGACCCGCCCCATTGCCACCCCTACCAATTACCCATACATAGTATCCACCCCACCAATCAAACCAGTCAAACACACATACACGCACCACCAAAAACCCAAAATCCATCACCACCTAAATGCAATCACACACATCTACGGACTAGCGACCACCATTGACCACCACGGCACCACCCCCAATCTCATATCTCTCTCTCTCTCGATTGATCCAAGACGAAGAAGAAGAAAGACGAGAAACTGAAAAAGCTGAGGAAGACGCAGAAGAAAGAAGAAAGAAGAAGATAATGATCGATCCAACAAGAGAGTGAAAGAAGCTGATGATGACCGAATGAAGAAGATGGTGATGGTGGACCGATGGAGGGTGATTTGTGATTTAGGGTTGATGTGTGTGTGTGTGTGTGTGTGTATGTGTGTGTGAGAGAGAGAGAGACAGAGAGAGTGTGTGTGTGTGTATGTGTGAGATGAATGTGATTTGAGAAAATCTGGGTTTGGGGAGATTTGGGGACTAGGGTTGATTCGGTTGATGTATACTGTCTCTAACCCAATTATTTTTCTAATTTTTTTTTAAAATAAATCTGGTAAAGGAACTGTCGGTTCAAAAACCGGAACCGAACCCTTGGTTCAGAACCGAAAGTCCAGGTCCGGTTTTGAAAATTGGGGAACAGGAACCGGAATCTCCCTAGTTCCGGTTTTGGTTCGGTTTCAAACACAACAGTTCCTATTCGGTTCCACAGTTAGAACCAAGTTGCGGTCATGTCTAGTGTCTACCATTCCCACAAGTCAAATACGTGACTTCTCTCTATTGTCGTTCTACTAGTTCATTTCCATGTGCTTCAACCGAACTCGAGATTGAGTTCTTTTCAAAGAAAATGTGAACTAATATAGGAAGATTTACTAGTAATTGTTGGTTTTTCATATTTGTAATGTTGTTATCTAGCTTGTAAGAAAGTTTTAGTAGTGGGCTTGTTAAGGGACTATGTATAAGGTCTATAGGTATTGTAGGGGAGTTTAATATTTTGATATTTTCTTGATAAAATTGTTATTGGGTTGTTATTTCCTGGATTGATTCCAGTTAGCCATGGATTTAACTTGAACATTCCATATTCGCTGCTTCAAAATTGGGAAGACTTAAGTATGGATTTTATTCTCAGTTTACCCGAGACACAACACTATGTTGATTCTACTTTTTGGTGGTGAATCGATTCTCTAACTATTTTTTTCAAGGAAGTAGTCCGGTTGCATTTTTTTCAAAGTAGTCAGGTTGCATTGAGTCCCCAAGTCAATTGTTTCAGATCGAGATGTCAAATTTATTAGTCATTTTTGGCGAGTTCTTTGGCGCAGGTTCGACACTTCTCTGAATTTTAGCAGTACCGCTCATCCATAGACAGATGGCCAAACAGGGTTACAAATCGACTTTGGGAAATATGATTAGCTATATTGCTGGTGACTATCCAAAGCTGTGGGATCTGGCTTTTCCATAAGCAGAGTTTGCCTTCAACAACATGATCAATAAATCTACAGGCCACTCCTCATTCTCTATTGTTTACACGAAGCCTGCAAATTCCACAATTGACTTGATCACTCTTACTACCGAAAAGAATAAGGCTGCTGACAACCTTGCTGAGTGTATCTCTCAAATGCACCAAAATGTGAAATTGAGATTGGAGGAATCCTATGCTCGTTACAAGTCAGCATCGCTGACAGAAGTTGTTCAATGCGGGTGACCTGGTTATGGTGAATGTTCGCAAAGGTAGATTCCCAACTGGAGTTTTTCATAAATTGCAAGCAAAGAAAATTGATTCATTTCGTATCATGGAAAAACTGAGCTGATAATTCTTATGTGTTAGAGCTTCCTCCTGATATGCGCATCTCTCCAACTTTCAATGTTACAAATCTCTTCGAGTATTTTCCACTGGCACTACTCCAATTTCAAGAGAACACTCGGGGGCGAGTTCTTCAATTGTAGAGGAGATTGATGCATGAGCATAGTACTATTTTCTTTTATTAGAATATAATACTGCTATTTTAGCTTTAAAAATTGTTTTGTTTGCTTTGTTTTAGTTGTTGTCTGTCTGCTCCTAAAAACTCAGCGTTTATGACAAAATGATTTGTTAATTGAGTATTTAACTAGTTGGCATAACCATTTTCTGGTAGCTTTTGGATTTGTAATTTGGAGATATTATTGAAATGTTATAGAGGAATAGAAACTTCTAGTTTCCTTCCTAAAATTTTCCTCTCTTTCAATCAGCTTCTAATTCACCAGACCAAGCCTATTCAACTTTTTCCAAAATTGGATAAGACGAGGTTGGTCCAATGGTATACTCTTCACACGTACATCATGGGGTTGTGAGTTTGAGTCATCCCCTCATTAAGTCCCGAATTTATGTAATGCTTAAAAAAAATTGCCAAAATTACTAGAAGATACCTTGACATGAGTTTTTGTACTTTAGAGTTAGCCCCACCCCCACTAGTCAGGGGCGGACCCCTGTGGAGGCCAGCGGGGGCTATGGCCCCTCCGGCCTCATTGAAAAGAAATTATAATTAAAAAAAATTTAAATTTAAAAAACATATATATGCATGTTACATTTTAGTATCATAATTTTTAAATTTTCATCATTTGGCCCCCCAATTCAACAATTCTAGTTCTGCCCCTACCACTAGTACTACTTCTTACGAAACTCAAATTTAATTAAAAACACTTACTTGTCTTCGAATGACTTGATGCATTGATCTGCATTACAAATACATATGTTAAAAGGCAGAGCTTGTTGGGGACTGAGTGCCCACTCCGACTCTCGAATTCTTTTAGTAGTAGTCAATCAGTTAGGTATATAAAAATTGGAGTTGCATAATAATAGATGTTATCTCATTTATTTGAATTCAAAGAATTCATTATCTCATATTTAATCTAAAATTTAAATATGTTATGTGCAACAAACCTAGTATATTGATTCTATCATCTTGGTGGTTCCATATTAAGGGTCCTTTAAATTTATAGGCATATAGCACACTTTGGAAAGGCATTTTTGGAACTATTACCAACTTAATAATTTGAGTTTAAATTGCATCAAAGTATGACCAAGGACAAAAATACCCTAATTTTACTTTTATTCTTTTGTGTATTAAAATTTTTGTTTTCCAAAAACCTCCATTGATGGAGGTCAATCAATGAAGGTAGAATAGACCTCCATTTGAGGTCGTCAAAACAACCTTCATTGGAGGTGAGAATTAAAAAAAAATTGGACCAAGAAGTAAGTCTCGGGTAGGGTGAAAATAAGTCTTGAGTACCTTATCCAGAGATTCATTTCTTTGTGAATAAGTCTCGGGTAGGTATCTGAGACTTATCTCCACCATACTCAAGAATTATTTCCAGATCTTTTTTTTTTAATCTTCTTCTTCATCGACCTCCAATGAAGGTTGTAGTCGTTTCGACCTCCAATGGAGGTCTTTTCGATCTCTATTGACAGAGGTGACCTCTATCAATGAGGATTATTGAAAAAAAAAACTGAGGAGAGAGGATGAAAGAGAGAAAAGATAAAAAAGTAAAATAATAAGTTGGGGTATTTTGGTCTCACCACATACTTTGGTGTTATTTTTATAAGAATTATTAACTTGGTGTTATCCCTACAAAGTTAACTCCATTTGGTGTTGTTTTCCCCTATTCTCTCCCATATTAATGATGTGATTTTCTAAATGTAGGCAATATCTTTTAACCATTTATCATGATGTGTTTCTCTTTACACCCATTGATTTATAATTTTATATGGCCAATAATCTAGGTGTCACCTTTTAGGATGGGGGCAAACAAATCCCAATCTACCTAAGGTTTGATCTTCGTTAGGAAGCATTACATTAGGATGTTAAAGTCCAAGTAAATAGTGACACTTCGATTATGGGCCATACAAATCAGTTGATGTAAAGAGAACCATGACAAGATAATGAACCTAAGTGAGTTTGGTGCGCGAGATAAGATTTGACTATTTTTAAAAGATAGGATTATGTTGGATTAGATTTGATTGGATTAATTATAGTATTTCCCGTATTTGGTGCAACATAAGATTTGACTAAAAATAGTCCAATCATATGTTTGGTATGCCGTGGAATTGAATGTAATATCATTAAACACCCGTATAACTTTCATCAAACACATCCCTTTCTCTCTCTTCTCTTCAACATTTCATCTAACACTTGTAAAACTTCACTCTTTCAACTACACATGTACCAAAATCATCATGAACAAAAACAAAAGTAAAAGCTCAAATGCTATAGATCCATGAAAAAATAAAATCATAATCCGTTGAATAAAATAGATCCATGAAAAACTCAAATAATTGAAAAGCTTTTAAATCTAGAAATTTTTCCAGATTTGAAGAAATCTGGACAAATCCCTTTAAAAAAATTATAAAACTCTTAAGAGTCCAAATCTCTCTGTGCGGTGCAGTTTGTTCTGTCCTCCCACCGAAAACCTTCCAAAAAAAGAGTCCAAAGTCTATTCAAATAATTAAAAGAGAGAGATAATTAGTTGTTGAGATTTCCAGATTTGTTGAAGAACAAAATAACCCTTGAGGAACAAAGCTTCTCAAATCTAGAAAAAATTTCAGATTTATTGTTATTGAGATTAAAGAGAGAGGGAGAGAGAGACTTAGTAGTTGAGATTTCCATATTTATTGAAGAACAAAGCTTCTCAAATCTGGAAATTTTTCTAGATTTATATTGTTGCGATTAAAAAAATAGAGAAAGAATTAGTTGTTGAGATTTCCAGATTTATTGAAGAACAAAATAATCCAAAAAACCTTGAAGAACAAAGCTTCTCAAATCAGGAAAAATTCTCAGATTTATTGTTGTTGAGATTATTGAAGAGAGACTAGCTTTTTCAAGACTAAAACGAGGAGAAAGAAAAAGGGATTAAACAAATCTCATCGTTTTAGAGTGGACTATTTTATCTTATGTTGATGAGATAAAAAATCTCAGTGGGACTAATTTATCCAATCCCACCATATAGTCCAATCTCAATCCTACCATGTGCAACAAACCAAAGGGTAAAAAAAAACTAGCCGATGTTATTGGTAGAATAACCAAACAAACTGTCAGAATATGTAGTGATTATAGTCCTGACTTAAAAACTTAAAATAAGATGAGATGAGGTTGTTCCGTAAATATTCCCACACACATATACAACGAAGTTGAGGATTGCCAATAGGCATATATTCCCCCAGCACCTTCTGATCTATTCACATGTTTTGCTATCTTTCTGATTAAATTGCAGTGAGACATATTTTCACATCAACAATAAAAATTAAAATTGCTTAGTCGGATTTCAATGATATTACAGTAAAACCCCTCTAAAATAATATTGTTGGGACCGGGAAAAATTATTATTTTTAAGGGGTTATTTATTTATCGATAAATGAATAATTTATTAATTTATCGATAAATGAATATTTATTAATTTAAAAGGAAGTTTTATGTTTTTACTGCCTTTTTTTAAAGTTTTATGTTTTTACTTGTACATGTAGTATACATATTTTCGATCAAAATACATAAGTGCGTAGAAGTTAATAAGTATTTACATATTAAAGGTTATCGAAGGTTTGAAAAATGTTGAACTATTTTTATTGCCTCCTAATACAACTATCAAAGATTCAATCAAATAATATGAGGGGTTTTACGATATCAGAACGGACAAAGTCCTCTGCGTTTTCTCAGCTAGTGTGGGTGTCCAATCCCCTATTACAGCTGAAGTTTTGGCAATAGCTAAAGCCATTGAACTATGTATCACTAAGCAGGAAGTTCGGGGCAAGGAGATTATTTTCGAAAGTGATTCGAAGACGTCAGTTTAGTGGATCAATGGTGGAGGCCTTGGTAGTACTGATCATGTGCAGAGTGTTTTCGATATTCGAAACAACCTCAACATTCTGAGTCGAGCCTGTGTTGTCTTCAAGTCCAGGGTCTTCAATTCGTTAGCTGATTCACTGGCCAAGAAGGGGGCAGAAGGAAGACAAGAGGTGTGGTCCTGGAGCTTCCCGTGAGTTTTAATTTTTTATTTAGTGGTCGATGTTTCATCTTAGGAGCCTCTGTTTCCTGTTTTGTCTTGCTCTATTTTTGTTGTCTTGGTTTGTTTCAGTTGGTGCTTTTCTTATGGATATTGTGTTCTGGGGTTTGGATCTCGCGCTGGCACCAGCTCTCAGGTTTTCCTTTAGTTGGATTTCATGAGGAGTTGTCTCTGGGTGTTTGATCTTCGTTGTTTTCTTCTTGTCCCGGCCCTTTGGTTTGCCGAATATTATAGCTTTTAAAAAAAAAATCAAGCGATGCTGGAATTATTCGAGCACTAAAAATTCATTATCGACGTCCTTTTTACTTTAGCATTTTGTAGGGCTACGAGGTAGAAACAATAAATCCTGAAAAAATTAACATATTGAATGCTATGAAATTTATTAATACGGCTTCGAACATTGATATGAAGACAACAACCATTACAAATTGTTTTCAATTTTTTATGAAGCCATTTTTTGTCTACACTATAGAAATGTGATGGATGTTGATTATCTTTTGAATTATCCTAGTGAAAAATGATATATTGATGAAATCGTCTACTGATGAAGAAATTACTGATGAAGAAATTATTCAAGGGGTAATGAATATGCCTACCGATGATCATGATCCAGATGGCAGTAGTGTTTTTACCAAACGTTTCTCTAAAAGAGGTCTTTCAAGCAATAGTAACATTAAATAACTTCTGACTACAAAATAAAAAAAATACCAATATGGTGTATGATTTGCAAAAAATTAAGGATCAGATTGAGTTCGGTTTCAGTACAAAGAAAAGATAAACGACTTTAGATGCATATTTTAAGAAAGATTTGAATTGAAAAAATAGAAGTTAAGTTTTTTTTTTGAAAGGAAGTTGTTAAGTTAAAAGTTTATTGATATGTATTATGAATTTTTATGTGTTATATTTTTTTTATGTATTTAATCAATTATTAATTTATATATTCGTTCGGGACCTAAAGGATTTCAAAAAAAATTATTATTTTATGCATTGAGCGAGGTTATTAATTTAGTACACAGGTCCGAGTCGGAACCAGAAGATTTTATTATTTAAACGGGATTATTAATTTATCAAACATTTATTTATCGAGATTTTACTGTAGTGTGACTGAAACAGTAGAATAGCAAATTCCTCTTTGGGTTCTATACTTGTCCTGCCCAATAATTAAAAGAGAGAAAATCTAAGAAGATTACAAGAAAGGTAGCGATAGAATATGATGTGAAAATGAAATTCAGTGGAAACTTCAGTGAACCAAAGGTGGACTTCTGCGAAGACTCTCCAAAAAGTAAAGAGTGGTGCTATTGGCACACCCCCTACTGATCTATTCATGTCCTACTTTTTAAAATTTTGATTTAATTAAATAACATTAAATGTTTTTATTAATTTTTTTGGTTTATTTCCAAAACTACCTATTTTACTTATTTTTCAAACTTAATACATACCATTTATGATCAATCTATCTCTTATCTCTGTATCTGTATATATCTCTCTCATCTTCATTGATTGATTTATTTTTTTCTTTTTATTTAGTTTTTTTTTTAGTTTTTTTTTCTTCTTATTTCATAATGGAAACGAACAAATAAAAAATAATAGGGTACTTCAACACAACGACAGCTTGATATCATTCTAAAGAAAAAATAAATTTCAAACTTATTTCTAGAGAATGAATTGTTTCTAGATGCTTACTATCATTGTCAGACAATTTTTGCTTTATGTCATTCTCAGACAATTCTTCAAGATGTTTGATATCGTTCTTAAACAATTCTTCAATATTCTTGATATCTTTCTCAAACTCTTTCATAATATTTTAGATGTATGTAAGAAGCAGATTTTGAGGTTTAAGAATTAATTTTTTTCTTTTTGAAGAAGAAACAGATTACGGGTTTAAGAATTAATTTTTTTTTGAAGAAGAAACAGATTATTGGGTTTTTTTTTTTGGAAAAAGAATATGAAATTTTAATAGATTTACTTTGTAGAAGATTTCTTTCCTAAATTGTATGTCTTTTTAAGTAATTTTGATAAAGGAAAAAAAAATATTCTATAATTTAAAAAGTGATGCATGAATAGATCAGTAGGGGGTGTGCCAATAGCACAACTCAAAAGTAAATCATACAATTAATTCACTGGGATCGCAGATGTTTTCCACGTGTAATCAGATACTTCATCCGACGGCCACAATTCATTAACATTAATACATCTCATCTGATCAAACACAAACAAAAAATCATCAGATTCTCTCTCCTCTTCTACAAGTAACCAAATTCAGTCACAATCTTGTTGGTTTCAAACTAAACAATCAATAGAGGTTTGTTTGTTCACTGTCAAAAATCGCCATGGATGGTCAGCAACAGAGAGCAGTACCTCCACAGAGTCGCCCTCCACCTGCAACTGGCGATTTCTCAGCCATTTTCACTGTTTTCTTCGCTTTCCTTGTTATCGTCTCTATGGTAAACGCTCTCTGTCTCACTTTTTCTTTTGTTAAATCTCTATACGAACTCATTTTTACCATTTAGTGTTACTTTATTCGATTTTTATGCTCCAGTACTGCATTCTATTGATCTAATGAGTATTATAGAGTTGATTGGAATACTTAGCCTTTTTTTTTTTTTTTGCTTGTGTAATGCGTTGGCATTAAATTCGAGGGTTTAATGAACTTTTATTTTTATTTTTTACGGGAGGGTTATGTTTAATCTGATCTTAGAGTGAAATTTAATCCAGTTAGATCCTATTGGAAGAGAATGGAATCCAATCTCAAAAAATATATATCGATTCTAACTCAATCAAATTGAACTTATTACTATATTATATGCTATATCAATGTACTGAATTCAGGAAGATCGGTAACAATGCATAAAATTAAATAAAAAATAACTTTCCGATTAAAATTTGATCATGATTGTTATAGTAACATACCATTACAAATTGCTTCAAAAAAAAAAAAAATACCATTACAAACTGCTAGATAGTTATGCTGTAATAAGTAACTTAATAATTAATAACTTCAATCAGGACCAATAATCAATCCCAGAACATTGGATTTCAAAAATTAAAATCCAATGCAATCCAAACAATTGGTTGATCCAGTTAAAATTCAATTGGACTGATTGGTTTTGTCTTTTTGGATTACAATTTTGCACAAACATACAATACACACAGCTTCAGAGTAAGGTTACACAATTCGAGTATCTTCTTGGGCTTGAACATCATGAGGCCAAGAAAAAAGTAAGGTTACAGAACTATTTGTGCTTTAATTTTCAAGAGATCCTTGAAAAAGTCTGAAATTTTCTTTACTGGCTTCCAGTCTGTCACCTTCATCATTTGTTTATTATATGCTAGCCAGGTTAACATCATTGAAGTATGCCAAATTCTTATAAACTGTAATTTGTAAGTGGTTTCACTTGTGCCTCTCAATTTATGATAATGATATTTCTAGATAATCATTCCATTTTCATCAACTATCAACAACAACTTATCCATTTTGCACCAAGTCCCAGAAGGCCATGTTGGGGTATATTGGAGAGGCGGTGCCCTTCTAAAAATAATTACATATCCAGGTCTGACTATGGTACCCTCTTCCCCTGTGATTTGCATGATATAGTTGTTAATATAGAGCTTGTTGACTGCCTACTCATCCTAAACTTTCAGGTTTCCACCTGAAATTGCCGTTGATAACCCACTATGAGCCTGTTCAAGTTACCCTTCAGACTGATCAGGTAATTTTGCTGTTTTCAAGTTTAGGCACAGTGGATTTTGTGTATTTTCTTGATTCTTCTTGTATCTAAAAATGCAGGTGACGGAAATTCCATGTGGGACTAAAGGGGGTGTAATGATCACCTTTGCGAAGATAGAGGTAAGGCTTCAAGATACTCTGTATTAATATTACATAGTTTTGTAAGATTTGACGTTTTCAGTTCATATGTGATGATCTGAATGCCTTTTTTTAGGTTGTTAACCGGCTCCGTAAGGAATATGTGTATGATACACTGCGAGATTATGGTGTGCATTATGACAAGACTTGGATATATGACAAGATTCATCATGAGATCAATCAGTTCTGCAGCTCTCATAGTCTTCAACAGGTCTATATTGATGTGTTTGATCAGGTAAGAAAGGATGCCAAAGGAAATGTACCTTTAAGCCCACAGATGACATTCATGCCTTCCCATTCCACTCTCATGTATTTTGAAGCAATGCTTTTTGGTGCTGAGCAGCACACTTTTTTCTCCTACCTTTTTGGTGCAATCTGAGGGATCATGGGGTTCAGAGTATGTAATGCCTGGATCCCTGGTTTCTTTTGTTGGTTCTCCATAGAAGATTAATGGAAAAAGGCATTTTACATGTTCATGGAGTTGTCAGTGGCATTTGTAAACCTCAAGATATTTAACTCCGATATCGTCATCTGAAATTCAGCATGCTTGATTTTTTTGTATATATGCATATGTACATATGTGATATACATACAAACACACAGATAAACATGCACACTACTCAAAACTCACATTGACATCTATACATATACATGTACATACATAAAGTATCCAGTGTTTTTGTTTGTGAGTTTCTTCCATTAATTTCGATTAAAAGGTGCTTATTGACAATGATCAATTGGATTCTTTCAGATTGATGAAAAGATGAAAGATGCTCTTCAGGGTGACTGTACGCGTTATGCTCCAGGCATTGAAATTATCAGTGTGCGTGTTACAAAACCTACTATTCCAGAGACTATCAGACGAAATTTTCAACAGATGGAAGAGGAACGCACTAAGGTGCGTTTTCTAAATCTAAGGGAGCATTCCTTTCTTTCTTTCTTTGGATTTCTGCAGTAAATTGTGGTGGAGAAAAAAGATTATCGGTTCTAGTCTATGAGACACATCAAAGAGGGTTTTCTAATGTTACTTTGGATATGAGTCTTGTTTGTAATTTTTATTGAGAACCTCCCCATACTGTAGTAATTTACTGTGCTTTGATCCAAATTATATGGTTCTGCCAAATAAAAATAAAAATGGAAGAACAAAATTTTACAATTTGATGTTGAACATGGTATTCCCAATCAAACTAGTCCAACCAGGTTCCATGGATGTGACTTTAAAATCTTCAAACTGTTCTATGCTAATTGCTAAATAATGTGCTTCATGCATGTGCACGCGTGACTGTACAAACACATGTATACACGCCTGCAGTGAATTTGCTACTCTTATACAATCAACCTTTGGTAAAGTTAATGCATTGAATTATTAATGTGTTGCATATTACTGTATAGGTTTTAATTGCTGTGGAGAGGCAGAAAGTAGTTGAGAAAGAAGCAGAGACAAACAAGAAAATGGCCATCAGTGAAGCTGAGAAGAATGCCAATGTTAGTAAGATTCGTATGGAACAGATGTTAAGGGAGAAGGAAAGTGCCATGAGGCAGGAAGAAATTGACAACCAAATGTACTTGGCCCGTCAAAAGAGCCAGGCAGATGCTGATTTCTACCGGTAGAATGATCCTTCTTGTTTTCTTTAATCAAGTGTGGCATCATATAGAAATTAAGATATGAAATTGATTATTGTTATTCACATGTCCCTTTCAAAGCTTGGTGAAAGAAGCTGAAGCTAACAAATTGAAGCTTACTCCACAATTTCTTGAGCTCAAATTTATTGAGGCCATTGCTGATAATACGAAAATTTTCTTTGGTGACAAGGTCTGTTCTCCCTCTCTCTCTCTCTCTCCTGTCTCTATGTATTGAGTAAGAGTATTGTGTGAGCTCAACTCATATATTTGTTTGCAGGTACCCAATATGATTTTCGATCAGAGATTGCTAGGGAATTTCCTTCAAGAGGCGTCCAGGAATATATCAAGGGAGGTGTCAGATGCTTAGATTCCAATCAGTGTCCATAGTATGAGATGAGAAGCAACATATATAACAGTCTAATGACAAGGAGAAGATTATTATTGAATATGTTTTGCAGATCACGTTTTGTGTGATCTTGTTTTGTTTGTTTCCGTAGGGCACAGTGTCTTATAATCTCCATTTTCCTTGACTATATCTGCGGTTGCTGCCAACTTGTTGAATTTGTTATATACTCTATATATTGTGATGTTCGCATGTTTTTGAATAGATAATGTTATGGTAGATGCATACATAGCTCATAGCTGATTGGAAATTCGTTAAATTCTGGTTTCAACATTCTTGTTACTTGTTTAGTGCCACCAGAAATTGGAAGAAGGCAGGCAGCAAGCAGCTAAGCAGCAGACATTTCCAATATGAAAACGGTCTCATTGGTATTTGATGAAACTGTTATAATGAAATTGTACCATTTATTTCAAGAATATGAATATATATTATTAAACTGTAATTTGGAATAATGGACAGTTTTATCAAACGGCAATAAAACCGTTCTTAAAGATTTTCTCATAAAAGAACGGAAGTGTGTTGGTTGAGCTGCTTGAACCCATCACTTCTTTACGTGTCAAGTTGGTCACTGCCCTTCTGTTTCGTGGGACCACAACCTTACAGCAAGTCAACAACTAATCCAGCTTGTGGGTCAATATTTCCTGCCATGGCCATTGAGATTGACGGTGCAACTGTGCAAGTAAGAGTAAAGGGTATTTGCAGTGAATCTGAATCTTTAGACTTTAGAATGGTCCATCTAAAATTGTATCTACAACCCCTAAATAGAGATGTACATTTTCCTCTGCATCCTCAAATGTACATGTCCCCATTCCTTATTTGGGTGAATTTTTTTGGAAAAAAATGGAAAATGGGGTGGAGATGAAGATGATTTTCATCCCCAAATTAAAATGGGGATGATGATGGGGATGGGGGGAGGTCCCTCCATCCCCATTTCCCCCATACATATATTGAAATGGAGATGGGGATGGGGGGCCATCCCCATTTCTCCATTTCCCCCGAAACATATATAAATAAATAAATAAATATATTATGTAACACTTTATGATTTTATTATGTATTTGTAATACACACTTTATGATTTTATTATATATTTGTAATGTATTAATGGATTTTAGTTTGTATTTGTAATATAATATTTTTTTTTAATTTGTAATTTTTAATCAAACGAGAGAATGGTGAAACAGGAAAATGGGAAAAAATGGAAAAATTGGGAAAAACGGAGAAAACGGAGAACTGGGGTTGGGGATGGATATACCTCCCCCCAAAATTCCCCATCCCCATTTTTCCCAAATGGGGAAATTGAGGGGTGGGGCAAAAACTTAAATAGCACTTTTTGGGATGAGTCTTGTGCAAATAACACCACATTAATAACTCTTGTTTTTATAGCACTAAAGTTTGTTGTTAGACAAAAATACCCTCAAATTAGAGCAACAAGTCTTTAGGTTCTTTTATTTATTTTTTATTTTTTCTTTCTTTTGTTTTTGTACCTTCGTTGTCTAACAAGAAAGAAAAAAGAAGAAACAAGAAAGAAGGAATCGACGGCGACAACTGCTACGGCACCGACAGACAATTGCGAAGACTTCGACGGCACCGCAAGACTCCGATGCATGTCAACGAGAGTTCTCAGCCATATAAAACCGCCACAATCGAAGGTATTTTCGTTAGGGTTTTCTTTTCAACTTTGATTTTGTTGATTTTCTGAAATTTTTTTCGTTTTGGTTGATTTGGATTTAGTTTTGCTAATGTTTTGTTGTTTGCGTCTGAATGTCGATTCATATTTAGTTTGAATATGAATTTTGATTTAGTTTTTTGTTATTTTGCTTTGAATTTGTGTTGTTGTTTTGTAGATTTGGATTTTTGTTACTTTGTTTTGAATTTGTTTTGTTGTTTGGTAGATTTCGATTCGTTTTATCAAAAAATAAAAAAGAATCTGAATGGTGGTGTTGGTGGGCTAGGGTTTTTCGATTTGGAGAAGATGGTGAACAGTGTTATCCACAATTAGGGATTTTTCCAGAAATAGCCGCCTTTTTCGAGACTTATTAAGACTTTTCGAGACTTAATTATGTTTTTCGAGACTTATATATTTATTTTCGAGAATTAAATATGCCTTTTCGAGACTTATATATGTATTTTCGAGACTTAAATATGACTTTTCAAGACTTATATATGTATTTTCGAGACTTAGATATGCGTTTTCGAGACTTATTTAACATGTATTCGAGAAATAAATCATGTTTATCCGAGACTTATTAACATAATTTCGAGACTTACTGGTGCATATATTTTCCTGAAACAATTGTTTCATTGGAGACTTACTGTGCTATGCAGATGGTGAATTTTAAGAGGCAACTGAAAACTCCCGAGTCGAATCGGTACGATGGAACAATCACTCGCCAGATAGAGAATGGGGAGGTCCAAAAGTAGAGGTTCATGGACTCATGTCCAGTGAATGCATTTATTATGAATTATGTTATGGATTTTTAAACTCCTCCATCAAATATATTATGGATTTTTTTTTTATTATGGATGGATCTTTTTGTTTATTGTGGATTGATGATTGAATGTATTTATAATGAATTATGTTGTGTTTGACAGGGAATTGAATTTGTTGATTATTTTTGAATGGTTTTGTTGAATGGAATTGACATGGACTATATGTTGGATACTTGGATGTGTTTATAATAAATAATAAATTATGTTGTGTTTCCAATAAGTCTGATCCAGGGAGAACCCGTGGTGCTTATGTCGCCAAACGAAAATGAATCTGATCCAGGGAAAACATTTTTATCATATTACCATATTACCTTGTTTCCACGGGATTTAGATTGATTTGAATGTCATCACCTATGACACGTTCCTCGTATCTTCTTTCAACAAGTGTAACACACACTTTCAGAATTTCTTATCTTTCCCTAGTACAAACTTAACATCATCATCATCCTCTATCATAGTGCGACATATAATGTCTGGACCAACAACTATTGATTCTATGTCAATTTCATATATGTTTGGATCATGTTAGACAATGGCTTTTACAACCCCTAACAGTTCTTCTTAAGTTAAATTCTTCCGGACATATACACCTTTATTAACAGCGCCGACATATCTCTAGCCTCTATCCGGTAGTTCATTCCATCATCCACTATATGATATCAATATTCTAACCTGATCCATTGTCCTAGAAACAAATAACAGTATCAAAAAATTCACCATATGAAATCTAGTCAAAAAATTATTCGAAGTCTGATTGATCCCAATAAGTCTCGAATTTAAGTCTCGAAATTATAAAATTAAGTCTAATAAGTCTCGAAAATGATATAAATAAGTCTCCAAAATAATTTAAGTCTCGAAAATTAAATAAATATGTCTCGCATTTTATATAAGTCGTGAAATTGATATAATTAAATCCCGAAATTAAGTCTTGAATACGTCAAATACGTCAAATTCAATTCCTTGTCAAACACAACATAATTCATTATAAATACATTCAATCATCAATCCATAATAAACAAAAAGATCCATCCATAATAAACAAAAAATCCATAATAAATCTGATGGAGGAGTTTAAAAATCCATAACATAATTCATAATAAATGCATTCACTGGACATGAGTCCATGAACCTCTATTTTTGGACCTCCCCATTCTTTATCTGGCGAGTGATTGTTCCATCGTACCGATTCGACTCAGGAGTTTTCAGTTGCCTCTTAAAATTCACCATCTGCATATATAATGTTACAAACAAAACATACAATTATAACTACACATCACAGTAAGTCTCCAATGAAACAATCGTTTCAGGAAAATATATACACCAGTAAGTCTCGAAATTATGTTAATAAGTCTCGAATAAACATGATTTATTTCTCGAATACATGTTAAATAAGTCTCGAAAATAAGTATATAAGTCTCGAAAAACATAATTAAATCTCGAAAAGTCTAAATAAGTCTCGAAAAAAGGAGGCTATTTCTGGAAAAATCCCTAATTGTGGATAACACTGTTCACCATCTTCTCCAAATTAAAAAACCGTAACCCACCAACACCACCATTCAGATTTTTTTTTGTTGATAAAATGAATCGAAATCTATCAAACAATAAAACAAATTCAAAGCAAAGTAACAAAAGTCGAAATCTACCAAACAACAACACAAATTCAAAGCAAAATAACAAAAAAAACTAAATCCAAATCAACCAAAATGAATTTTTTTTTGGAAAATCAACAAAATCAAAGTTGAAAAGAAAACCCTAACAAAAATACCTTCGATTGTGGCGGTTTTATGTGGCTGAGAACTCTCGTTGACATGCACCGGAGTCTTGCGGTGCCGTCGAAGTCTTTGCGAAATTAAAAGAAAATAAAAAAATCAGGGAAAGAAGTGTTTCTGTGAAGGAACAAGAGAGAAAACTAGAGAAATATTGTAAATGAAAAGTAAAGTTGTAAAAGTAAAATGAGGGGCATTTTGGTCAGCACACCCTTTTAGGTGCTAATAAAACAAGACTTATTAAAGTTGTGATAGTTGCACAACTCAATGTTGAAAATGTACTTTTTTGAACCATTCCCTCATTGAGGGGTGGGGGTGGGGGTGGGGGTGGGGGGTGGGGGAAGGGTCTGGGAAGTAGGGATGGGGATGGGAGAACCTATATCCATTCTCATTCCCCAAATGTGCATCTTTACCACCAAACAGTATATTTTTTAAAGTTTCAATATTATCCTTAATTTAAATTGTTAACTCAGCTGATATTAATTTTGTTTAGATATCTATAGCTAAGTTAATATAATTTATATATATATATATATATACGTACTCGTAGTCGGATAATATTCATGGTAAAACTTCCATGCTTGATTGTTTTCTTCATTGTAAAGTCCATCCCAAAAGAGTAAACAATTACTAAAATTCACAAAACAGCACAGGGATAAGAGCAAAATTGTATGTGTAATGTGCATTAAAATTAAAAAGAGATGAAATATACTTGGACGGTTGAAGTTGAAGATAAGACCAGAGGCATATGTAATAATAATATGGGATAATATTGAAGACCTCTCTTTACATTTAAACTATTATCGAATGTTTTGATAATAATGTTTTTATTTTAGAAATATCCCTTGTGATTCTTATGAACTAGTAGACGATGATTCAAAATGATTGAGTTTTGATGTTAAAAAGTCTAAATATTCATATTTAAGATTCAATTATATGAATTGAACATTATATACTCTGACTTTTACTAAATAAAAACATTGTTTGTTAGTCGATAATGGGTATTTCTAAAATAAAAATATTCATATCTAGACATTCAATAATATTTCAAAGGTGAGGGTTCTAAAATAATACATTCTTATCTAGACATTCAATAATATTCTAAAAGTGAGGGGATGTTTTTAACATTCAACCTTATAATAATAATAATAATAATAATAATAATAATAAGACTTGGATGGAGAATGATGGCTGCTGCCTCTTCCCATATTAGTCCGGAGGTATTGTACCTTTTTTTTAATATTATTATTTTGTTAGTTTTATAATTGATTAATTTATAACATTTTCTCAAAAAGTCAAAGAAAGGGCATTTTGTAACATTGTGGTGTGCTTTTAAGTTCAAACCTTTTAAATTATTGGGGTGTAAATAAAAAAAATGGTGCATGTACCATTTTCTAAGGGTGCAAATATTGCATCTCAAATCTTTAATGTTTAAAAAAAAAAAATCTTTAATGGTTTTATTTATGAATAGAAAAAGGAATCTTAATTCCCATATTTGTTTTCACAAATAAGCTAAAAAATTTGAATTCCATAAAATCCGAATTCTTTAAAAATGGTTGGAAAGGATTCCTAAGTTGGAATCCAGATTCCACCATTTTCTAAATTATTGAATTTATTATTTTATCATAGAAATAAAAATGTTTAAAAAATTAAAATTAATAACAAAAAAATAGTGGAAGCCATTGTCCAAAGAAAATTTTCTTTTTTTTGAAATATTACAATAATTCAAGGTTTTATTGGGGATGAAAGAGAGAGAGACACGAACCCACAACCTTGTGGTGTGGGTGCGAGGGGTTTTACCATCAAGCCAACCTCATCTTGTCTGCCATTGTTGAAGGATTGACGATGAAGGATTTGACATTTTGGTCAAAATATCAAGGATTCTATAATGCAACAAAATAATAGAATCGATTAAAAAATTGATTCATTTCCTATAAAGATTTCATTTAGGGCGCGCTTATGGTTAGTAGTAGTGTCAAAACATGCCGCCCTGGTACGAGCGTGTCGAGCTGTTTAACCGGCCGGGCCCAAAAGGCACGGCCCCTTAACAGGTCGTGCCAAGGCCCAAGCCTATTAGGGTCGTGGGCACGGCCCCAGCAGGCCGTGCTGGCAGGCAAGGACGAGCCTAAACAAGTGGCCCATATTTTTTTGTCAATTGTTTGTTTTTTATTCATATTTTATTTATTTATTAGTTAAAAATTTATTTATTATTTTGACTTATGCATTTTAATTTTTAAGTTTAAAATGTATTTCTTATTTTATTTTAAGTTAAAATTTTATTTCTTATTTATTTTAGTCTAATGGGTAATGAAATGAAATGTAAGACATAGATTAAATTGTATTTTATTATTTACTAAAATTATTCAAAGAATAAATAAAGTCATAAAAATATATGAATTAAGAAAATAAGAAAGAGCTGAATTTTATTTACTTATTCACATTTCAGTTTACATGATTCGTGATTGCCTCGTTAAAAACCCTACCAAGAAAAACTCAATGGGATAAAAACTTGGCAAGAAAAAAAGAGTGCAATCGAATTAAAAAATTGCAAATACATGTATAATTAAAAATTTTAAATTAAGTCTTCAGTCATGCTGGTTACTGTTGGAACTGGAAGCCTCATTGAAGTATAGGTTGGAAAAACTTTGAATTAGTTCTTCATTCACAGGTTGATGATGCATCCTCATCTCTGCATGCTCCCAATCATTAAGGTATGTTAATACCTCCACCATCTTAGGGGTCAAACATGATCTTCTAGGTTCAATTATACGTAAACTAGTGTTGGATGTTTGTTTTGAACAAACAGTGGACACATGGATGACGAGTACGTCCCGTGCTAGTTGAGACCTCTTTGATTAGAGTTGTTGATATAAGAAATGGCATCTCTAATATGATCTATGTGACCGCTTACAACCTTCAAACTTGATTTCACAACTAAATTTATGATATGACATGCACATCGTTGGTGGAAGAGATGACCCCTCAGCTTAAAAGGCATTGTTGGCTAAAAACAAGTTAATGGATGTTGTGTCTGATGATGCGAGGGAAATAATGCATCCAGTTAGTCTAAAAGCATTTAAAACTTCAGAAATAACGTTATAAATTTTTTAAGCGGTATGTTAGAAATCCATGAGAAGAAAACCAAGAATTCCTTTTTGGGGTAATTTCACTAAAGTCCGTATTTTTTGGTGAAATGTCACATATTTAAACGTCTTTGTCATATTAGCAACTTAAGTCCATTGTTTTGCCAAAATACATCACTTTAGTCCATTTGACCAAATACTAATGGTCAACTATAACTATATATAAGTACAATTTTACCCTTGCCAAAATAATTTATTGAGTTTTAAAAATAAATAATATTAAAAAATGGTTTATAAAAATAAATTAACAACAAAAATTTATTTTCTAAATAAAATAAAATAAAATAATTTTAAAAATAGGAAAAAAAAACTATAGAATTATGGAAAATATGAAGTTAAAATAAATAATAAATTGAAAGTATTTTTATAAATTTAAAAAACAAAAAAAATTAAAATTATTAAAAAAAAATCTTAAAAATAAAGTAATGGATCTCCACCATTGGATCGATCCAAATCCAATGATAGAGATCCATTTACTTAAAAAAAACTTTGTTTTTATTTTTTGAAATACTTTCAATTTATTTTTTATTCTAACTTTATATTTTCCATAAGCCATTAGTTTTTTTTTAATTAGTTTTTTGTTTTTTTAGAAAATAAAATTTTGTTGTTAATTGACCGTTTTAATATTATTTATTTTTGAAACTCAATAAATCATTTTGACAAGGGTAAAATTGTAGTTTCATATATATAGTAGAGTTGACCGTTAGTATTTTTGTCAAATGGACTAAAGTGATGTATTTTGAAAAAATCAAGGGACTTAAGTTACTAATATGACAAAGAGGTTTAAATAAGCAACATTTCTCTAAAAAGTAGAGACTTTAGTGAAATTACCGCTCCTTTTTTGGATCTTCCGTACAAATATAAATAGTGTCCCGTGATATATACATAGTCCCGTTTCAAACGTGCGTTCTAAATATCGAAAGTTAATGTAATAGAAACACTTAAACGCTCTAATTGAGCGATCAATTTGACTCGGTTGGAGTAAAAACATTTTTGTAAATCGCTTATAGTGGTGTTTCTAAACACAACTGTAAATTGAGGGTTATATGCCTTTTTGATAAAATTTTCTAAAAAAGGGCCGTCATCGAAACTAATCGATTGATTGGTTTGTGTAATATAATGTGACATGCATTCCCTAGCATATGCATCGTTATATCTCCACGTCGTAACATACCCATTTGAATTCCGTTGTAGTTGCGTCTGTCTAGTATTATCTACCTGACCATGTTTAAGCATGCATGAATCTTTATGCCTTTTCAAAAGTCATGTTCCTTTCTTAGAACCGTTCAATAAATTCTTACAAAATTTACAACGAGCCATAGATATTACCTGACCTTCTGGGAAGGTTACGTCTTCCCAGTCAAAACAATCCCATAACTGAGATGTCTTCTTTTTGGGTCTGGGTCTTGATGTGGTCGACCTCGGTGTGGAGGCGGAAGGACCGGGCAGTCCTTGACTATCTTTCCCGATTTTGACTTCCGATGGCGGTGATAAAATTTGATAGTCATCATTGTCTAAGTTCAATCCGGCATCAAAATAAATAAGAATTCTACTTGGATCAATTTCCTACAATGAGTAAATATTAAAATATTAAAATATTAAAAACATAAAATATTAAAATTAAAAACTAAGCCATAAATATTAAATATACTAAACATAAAATCATAAATATTAAAATTAAAAATTAAGCCAAAATATTAAATATACTAAACATAAAATCATAAATATTAAAAATGTTGAGCCATAAATATTAAATATACTAAACATAAAATCATATATATTAAAAATACCAAGCATAATTATTAAAATTAAAAACTAAACCATAAATATTAAATATACTAAACATAAAATCATTAATATTAAAAATACTAAGCCATAAATATTAAATATATTAAACATAAAATCATAAATATTAAAAATACTAAGCATAAATATTAAAATTAAAAACTAAGCTATAAATATTAAATATACTAAACATAAAATCATAAATATTGAAAATGCTAAGCATAAATATTAAAATTAAAAACTAAGCCATAAATATCAAATATACTAAACATAAAATCATAAATATTAAATATAAATCTAAGAATAAAATACTAAGCATAAATATTAATATTAAATTTACTAACTACTAAGCATAAATTAATACACTAAGCATAAATTATAAATATAAAATTAAAAATAAATAAGAAATTACATTTGCTTGTAGTTAGTAATAAATAGAGAAAATGAGAAATGGTGAATTGGTGGAGAGTAGAGAGTAGAGAATAAGAGATTAGAGATTATAGAGAATTAAAGATTAATATTATAGAGTGTGTAAGGAGTAGAGAGAGAGAGAGAGTTAGAGTAGAGAGATCCGAGAGAGAGAGAGAGAATGATAAATTAGATATTGGAGAGAGTAGAGAGAGAGAGAGAGAGAGGTGTAAAAAATTTGATTTGAAGGGGGGTATTTATGGTAAAAATTAATTGGGGAAAAAATGGTAATTTTAAAGAATTTTTTTATTTTTTTTAAAAAATTTTTTGCCACCCAATGTAGTAAACGATATATTTTTTTAAATTAATAAATAAATAATCTAAAAGTTGTTGTCACGCGGGCCGGCTTGCAGGCCTCACACATAGGGCCTAGCACAGCCTGTGGCTCTATGCAGGCCTCATCCGATCACACTTATGAGCTGGGCCGTGCTGATTGGGCCTGGCCTGCCAGGCACGGCCCAATTTAACACCACTAAAAGTTAAGAAATGAGTTGCATGGATCCCATATACAAATCAATAATTAAGTTATTTTTAAATTCTATTTCCTGATTCCCATTCTAAAAAAATTGATTCTCATTGGTTTGCATTGAATTTGAATCTTTATTGGTTTTAAGTTTATTTAGGCCATGTTTGATTGGTGGAAATGACATTGGGATAGGAACAATGTTGGATATGGCTAGAATTTCCAATGGTTACCAAACGAGATTCACCAATGCGAAGACTTCTTGGAGACGTGGGACACGTTTGGAAGTATGAGATCGAGATTGAGAGAGGCTTGAAGACCGAAGAAGAACTAAAGAAACGAATTATGAAGAGAACCGCTACGTGGACCGCGCTGCGGACACATGCATAGGGAGCGGCGCAGACAGCGGTACATTCCATTGAGTAGAGCGCGGTGCAGACCGCGGCGGAGGCAAAGACACCAACCGCGGTATTCTGAGCGGTGGACATCAGTAGCTTTCCGCGGTCCAGGTCGCGGGTGGCCAACCGCGACCCAGACCACGGTAATGACGGATTTTGCCCATATCAGGAATGTTGGCGATAAAAGGAAAGGTTTTCTTCTGGAAGTTCTTATGTTTATTGGAATAGGAAAGTCTTATGCTTATAAAAATAAGGATTTCTCATTTACAAGATAACTTGTCATAAATAGGAAATATTATTTATGTGAAACAAGGAAATCTTGTACATATAGGAGAAGGATTTCCTTGTTGATTTAAACTCCCTGTAATTCATATAAATATACCATAATAGCTAGGCTATTATAGGTTGAGCAAATTAGCAATATTAGAGAGATCTCAAAGAGAGCATTGTGTGTAATTGGGTTTGGGGTTAGAGAGAGAAAAATCCTGAGAGTGAAGTTGTAACAATTTTCTTCATAGTGGATTAATTTCTTGTCGTCTTGACGGCCGTGGTTTTTTTTTCCCGATTTGGGTTTCCATGTAAAACTCTTGTGTTGTGTGTGATTGGATTTATTTTCTTCTTCATCTTAATTCTTTTGCTATTGTTTATTTGTGTTCTATCCGGCAACGCTTCCGCGTAGTGACGTTTGTGCGCTAACAATTTGTATCAGAGCCACGGTTGCTTGATAGTGTTTAACAAACTGGATATGACAAAGATGATTAGATTCGAAGTTGAGAAGTTCGATGGAAAAATTAACTTTGGCTTGTGGCAAGTTCAAGTCAAAGATCTATTAATCCAATACGGTTTACACAAGGCGTTGAAGGGCAAGCCAACCCCTGCGAACCCTGAAGGCTCTGGAGATCTTAGTAAAGAAACGGCTTCTACTAGTTCTGGAAAACCTGTGATGAGCGATGATGATGGGGAAGATTTGGACAAAAGGGCTGCAAGTGCGATACGACCGAGCTTAGCCAATAATGTTCTTGCAAATATTCATGGAACATATTCAGCGAAAGAACTTTGGGAGAGGCTTGAAGAATTGTATCAATCAAAGACCGTCTGCAACCGATTCTACCTGAAGGAGCGGTTTCACATGCTGCAGATGTCTGAATGTATGAAAATTTCTGATCATCTAGGAGTGCTCAATGGGATAGTTTCCGAATTAGAGTCGATTGGAGTAAAGATTGATGAAGAAGACAAAAGATTAAGACTAATCTGGTCCCTTCCACCATCCTATGCACACATAAAGCCAATCTTGATGCATGGGAGTTCAACCATATGTTTTGGAGATGTAGCGAACAAACTAATCTTTGGGGAACGAAGGCTAAAGAGTGAAGGTAAAACTTCTGATAACTCTGCTCTTCTGGTTGACAGGAAGAAGGGAGACTCCAAAAGAAAAGTCACTTGTTGGGGATGTGGACAGTCTGGACATATAAGGAAAGATTGTAAAAATAAGAAGACAAGTGCTGCTAAAGGCTCCAAAGAGGGGGATCTGGTAATCACCTCTCTTGAGTTTGACGACTACAGCGATGCCCTCTAAAGGAGTATAAACATCCTCATGGCATGACCATTAGTTACCATAAAAAGAAGATGTATTGCTGATAGCGGGTCCACAATTGCGCACGTGCATTGGTTAGGAGGTGATGCAAGGTGTGTGGTGGACAAGGTTGTCGATGGCTGAACGAACTCCCTGGGAACCTAACGTGAGGAATTGCACCACAATTTCAGCAAGGTAAATTTCGACATGTGCCGGTGAAATCTTGGGATGGGTGTTCCTAAGTGGTTATACCTAGTGGTGGGTATGTTGATTCTCGGTGTTGAGAGTCGTAGCTATGGACGAAGTTTTTTATTGGGAATTCTCGCCATAAGGTAGGATTGTTGGATATGGCTCGAATTTCTAATGGTTACCAAACGAGATTCATCAATGCGAAAACTTCCTAGAGACGTGGGACACGTTTGGAAGTATGAGATCGAGATTGAGGGAGGCTTGAAGACCGAAGAAGAACTGAAGAAACGAATTCTGAAGAGAATCGCTACGTGGACCGCGCTGCGGACACATGCATAGGGAGCGACGCAGACAGCGGTACATTCCAGTGAGTAGAGCGCGGTGCAGACCGCGGCGGAGGCAAAGACACCAACCGCGGTATTCTGAGCGGTGGACATCAGTAGCTTTTCGCGGTCCAGGTCGCGGGTGGCCAACCGTGACCCAGACCGTGGTAATGACAGATTTTGCCCATATCAGGAATGTTGGCGATAAAAGGAAAGGTTTTCTTCTGAAAGTTCTTATGTTTATTGGAATAAGAAAGTCTTATACTTATAGAATAAGGATTTCTCCTTTACAAGATAACTTGTCATAAATAGGAAATATTATTTATGTGAAACAAGGAAATCTTGTACGTATAGGAGAATGATTTCCTTGTTAATTTAAACTCCTTGTAATTCATATAAATATACCATAATAGCTAGGCTATTGTAGGTGGAGCAAATTAGCAATATTAGAGAGATCTCAAAGAGAGCATTGGGTGTAATTGGGTTTGGGGTTAGAGAGAGAAAAATCCTGAGAGTGAAGTTGTAACAATTTTCTTCATAGTGGATTAATTTCTTGTCGTCCTGACGGCCGTGGTTTTTTTTTCCGATTTGGGTTTCCACGTAAAACTCTTGTGTTGTGTGTGATTGGATTTATTTTCTTCTTCATCTTAATTCTTTTGCTATTGTTTGTTTGTGTTCTATCTGGCAACGCTTCCGCGTAGTGACGTTTGTGCGCTAACATAAGCTAAAGAATCCAAATTCCATGGAATTTGGATGATTCATACGTCTTAATTATTGAATTTACCATTTTTTCCTTGAAATAAATAAATAAATATGAAGTATTATAGTATTATATAAATTTGTGATTTTTTAGAAAGAGGAGGAGAACTTGAACCCTCAACCTCCTAGTGCATGTGTACAAGAGGTTTACTATCGGATCAACCTCATCTCGTCAAATACAAATATTTTTAAAAATTAAAATTGATAACAAAAAATAGTGTAGGCCACTTTCGGAGGATTGGGCATTTTAATCCAATCGTCAATTATTCTATATTGCAACAAAACAATGAAACCCATCTAGGAAATAGACTCTTTTCCTATAAATATTCCATTCATAAATGGATTCCATTCCCATATTGATTCATTTCTTATAAAGATTCTAATCCTAGATGGATTCCATGCCTCTATGGATTCCATTCCTAAATAGATTCTATTCTCGTATGGATTCCTTTTTTTTTTAATAAAGATTCTAATCCTAGATGGATTCCATGCATGTACAGATTTCATTCCATTAAGGGCGTATTTACTAATAAGCTCAATATGGAAATGAAACTTAATTCGTTATTTACGATGATAATGTTTATTAAAAAACGGTTAAGAATCAAGTTACATGGAAGTCATTCAAATTTTTCCATATCTATCTAAAAATAATACCAGTTTCACAGAAGGGGGTTCATTAAAATAATATAAACCTATTTTATCAAAGCTAGGGAATTAACTTCCCTTTCTTGATCCATTTTCCAATAAAAATTGATTTTCTTTTAGTTTTATTCTCAATGATTGAACACGTTATCTTATAACAAGTTAATCATCAGTCATTACTCATATTAATACTATATTTACTTCTTTTTTTGCCCATTATTTTCATATTTAGATTAAAAAAATAATACAAATCCATTACCTATATGGGCAGAACCGCAGAATAATTAATATTCATCTTGGGTTAAATTGTCCATACACTTGTGCCATGTGTTTTTTCCTTCCAACTAGTGATCTGATCCATAGAAAGATAATACAAAAGTAAACGCCTTATACTCCTTCTATCGACCTCTTTATTTAATGGACCAGTTATATTATAAAGGATAATGATAATATGTACCTTAACTGATTATAATATAAATATATTTATTATATTTTTTGATTTAATCAATACAATAAATGTATTTATTATATAAATACTTTCTTAGTAATTATATAATTATTAACATGTGTCCTAAAATGCACATGTTAAAACGACCATATTATAAAATTATTATCCATTTCTATTGCTTACTATTTTAGTACAGCAATGATGCTATAATTTAGCATAATTTAGCACAAAGTAAAAAAAAAAAAAAAATTCTTCGATATGGTGTCAATTCTCCAAATGCTAAGCTTTTCAAATTCTTTCCTAATGTTGACACGTGAACATCTTATAAATCATGAGATTATGTGATGAGTGATGTGATGTTGACACGTCACGTGCCAACACAATTTGGGAAGGAATTTAGAATAGAAAAATTAGGAAAGTCTAGTATTACTCTATGTCAAATTTAGCATATCAATAATTTTTTTAACTATAAAAATACCTATTTTATATATTTTTTAGATATTTAAAATAATTTAAATTTAGTGTTCATTAATGATATGTTAATCAAAATCTATTCCATCTACAAGTATTTTAAAAAATTTTCAAAAATATATTCAATGCTATTTTTTTAAATATAAATATATTAATTGAATTTGTTTACCTGTATAATTTTAAATAAAAATAACATTTAAAATAGAATTATGTATTAGAGCACAATGCTTAAATGAAATATCAAATATATCATTTTATTATTTTTTTATGCTTAATTTGATATTACATTGATATATACGTCGGAGGGGATATCATAAACAATAGAATCATTAGGGACAGAATTGTCCACAAACATTTGTGACTTTTGTCCAAATAGTGACCACAATTTATCCGTTATCACCTTTCAACTTTCATCGACCCACGCAGCACAACCTCGGACCTCCAACACTACAGTAGAAAAGTAAGCAAGATTAGATAAGTAAGAGGCTATTTGTTTTTTATATTTAAAATTTAATGGATTTGAATTGAAATTATTAAATTGTTTTGTTTTTTTTTTTTTTTTTTGAAATGATCGATCAACGCACAAAAACTAAAATGTGATTTATATATCCACTCATTGACATCTAATTTCCTTATTTAATTACAAAATTGTGATAATAGCTGTATGTCTAGCATTAATCATTACTTTGATTCTATATAATTAGTTAAAACTTTGTCACAAAAGCGTAAAACATAAAGATTGTCTAACAACAGTCGCCAGGTCTATAAATTTACACGTTATTTTTTACAGACAAGAGTGTGACTGTTGAAGCAGAATCTCGGGAGATATTTTGAGATATTCGTGGCTTTTGGTGGAAAGCTGATTCTCAAGTGACGTGTGGCCTACTGGGGTCTTTCTCTTGTCTATTGTAATTTTTTTTTTGAATGTTCAGTGTACAGTGATCTGTCTTCATCGACCATCTATCATTTTTTTTTTCAATTATATATGTTATACTTCATACTTGTATGATGTATTTAATATTTAGATTCATAGATAGTTCGAAGATTTATTCTTTATTCTTTGTTTTTTCCCTCTCCTTATTTTTTGGGGGAATTATGGTGAGTATTTGTTGTTGATCTGCTGACAGGTTGACTTTTTTGAATTGAATTTTCATACATGAGATGAGAGAGATATTCATGTCTCAGTGGCAGTGATTGTTCTAAAGTTTGGCAATTAGATTGCCCTGTTCAAATTTACAAAACTCTAAATTGCTGCTTTTTTTTTTTGTTCAATTGCAGGATTTTTCAGGCATTCTTTTGTTGATTACTATACCAAGTGCAAACGAATTGAAAATGTTCGTGGTGGAGAGCAAAGCAGGTGCTATAGCTTGTATGCTGTTTGCACTGCTGTTCTTGGGTACATGGCCAGCTTTTTTGACCCTTTTAGAAAGACGCGGTCGCCTTCCTCAGCATACTTACCTTGATTATTCAATCACAAATCTCTTGGCTGCTGTATTTATTGCTCTAACTTTTGGTGAGATTGGCAAGAACACTCTCGAAAAGCCTAATTTTACACTTCAACTTACTCAACTTAAGGTCAGTTTCCTGTTTATCTAATGCTTATATATAGTAGTTGATCAGCACTTTTAGATGATGTATATATCTGAAAATTCATTGCAGTACCCTGTCAGTACCAATTTAAAAGTTTAGATATAGAGTCTGGGATACAAAAGAATTATGTTATTATTGTGTAGAACTCACAGGAATATAATAACTGATAGCAAAGTTGAATCGTAGGAGCTTAGTTGACAGGCGAATGCCCTACAGTGTTGTCTATTATTGATTAAGAAAATGTGCTTCTGTGTTGCATTTTCTTGGGATAGATTTCGAATTGAAATTGATCTCGGTATATTAAACAATTAACACTTTGAAGGCTATCATACCTTTGTATGACAGATTATTGTAATTACAATTTACATGTAAAGGAAAATTGAAGATAGGTGTTCCGGTAAAGTCGTATATCAGACTAGAATGTTGCCAAATCCTGGAACGTGGCAGGTCAAGTTCATTTGAACTTATTAACATGTCAATATATGCAGATTTTCATATTAATGATACTCCTTGAGATTCTTGAGTTGGCATTTATGGCTTTCTTTCTTTATGTTGTTCAATAATTCGCGACCCTTACTATGCTTGAGGCTTTCTTCCAGTCAGTATCATGATTGCATCGAGTTTTTACTTTATTGTTATCTTGTACACATAGATATCTGCATTGTGCATTCCTTTCTGTTCGGTTTGGCTATTTTAAAGGGATTGTTGTAGTATACTTGACCATGCATCTTGTCTGCAATAACTTAGCTCAACTTACAACTGGTTTTGAATATTCTAGGCTACTTGATGCAGGATAATTGGCCCACTGTTTTGTTTGCAATGGGAGGCGGTGTGTTTCTCAGCCTCGGAAATCTGGCCACGCAGTATGCTTTGGCTTTGGTCGGTTTATCACTAACAGAAGTGATAACTGCAAGCATTACTGTTGTTATAGGTCTGAGAGTGCGTCTGTTTTTTTTTTCTTTCTTGGAAGAACTTGTTTTTCAGATGCCTTTTAGGCGCTGATATTCTCTTGATTACTGACTTCGTTCTGATTGTCACAGGCACAACCATTAATTACTTCTTGGATGACAAAATCAATAAAGCTGAGATCCTATTCTCCGGCGTTGCTTGCTTCTTGATTGCGGTTTGCCTTGGGTCAGCTGTTCACTCATCTAATGCAGCTGATAATAAAGCAAAAATTAAAAGTTTGCAAAGTGATCACAAACCCAGAATAGAGTATGCCTCCTTCCTCTAGATACAACTAATTGGTACATGTATTTATCTATCAATGTTATGTTTTTATGCCATTGATAACAGATCTTCTATCCAATTTGTTTGTTCCACTTTATTCTTTGATTTCTTTCCGTTTTAAGAACCCGTGTGACTTGATGTTTATTTTTTCTTCTTTGAGCCTATTTTGATGCTTTGCTCCACTAAATTGGATCTCTTGCCAGCGCTACATATACCTCCACATCCACAGAAACGTTTACGGAGAAGGGTAGGAAACTCTCTGGATCACAAACATCTTTACTTGTTGGTTATGTTTGTTAATAACATGAGAGCTCTGGCTTATTTTTATCTTGACAGGAACAAAGGACTTGGAGAATGGAAATGGGGCAAAAGCTGGGACAGCACACTTTCTTGTAGAAATTGAGAACAGAAGAGCAATAAAGGTTTTTAGTCTCACTTGATTATTCAAGGCTCGCTCTTTACAATACTCATTTTCTTTCTCCTCTTGCTTGTGTGTATTATAAATGTAATTGAAATGCACAATATTTTGTTTCATAATTGGTTTGAATCCGGTGCAGGTGTTTGGGAAGAGCACTTTGATTGGACTGGCCATAACTTTCTTTGCGGGTTGTTGCTTCTCTCTCTTCTCGCCAGCATTCAACTTAGCGTCGAATGATCAGTGGCACACATTGAAGAAAGGGGTTCCTAATTTGGTTGTCTACACTGCATTTTTCTATTTCTCCATCTCTTGTTTTGTAATTGCCATTATTCTTAATATCAACTTCCTTTACCGCCCTGTGCTGGGCCTACCGAGATCATCATTCAAGGCTTATTTGGGAGACTGGAATGGCAGAGGCTGGGCACTCATGGCTGGCCTTCTCTGTGGGTTTGGAAACGGTCTCCAATTTATGGGAGGTCAAGCTGCAGGATACGCAGCTGCAGACGCCGTTCAGGTTAGTTCTCTATTTCATGAGAGAACGTTGCAAGAATACAGTTTATGTTCCTATACGCGTAAGGTTGCTCACATTGTATATTGTGATGTCAGGCACTTCCGCTTGTGAGTACATTTTGGGGAATACTTCTGTTCGGGGAGTACCGGAAGTCATCAAGGAGAACGTACATATTGCTAGTCAGCATGTTGCTCATGTTTATTGCTGCCGTTGTAATCCTCATGGCATCATCAGGACAACGGAAATGAGTACACCGAGCAAAAAATCCTTGGATGCTAAACTTGCACAATGTAAATTATGAAGCATATGATGATTAGAATAGTTGAGAAGTAGTTATGACTTAGGAGCAAGTGAATAATGCTGCAGCAAGTTGGCTGATCAGCCATCTAAAGTGTTGGCCAAAATTTCTCAACCAGAATTGTCATTTGTAAAAAGTAGTACTCTGCATAAATAATTGCAAACAAAAAAGTTTAAGGTAAGGTGAAGAAATGGTATATGATGCATCTTCAGTTTGGTGTCTATCTGATTTCTTGCTGCAATGTACTGAATCTGAAATACTAGTTGGGCCAAAGTAAAAATTTACAGAATTTAATATGAAATATATAATTTTTAAGGAGATTTTTAATTAATTTTGTTTAGTAGTATGGCCTTGGCCTCAACAAGCCCCTTAGACTATTGGGTGTACGTGGGATCCACTGATCCAACTTTGTTTATAAAAGTAAATATTAAAAATTATAAGAAAGAAACTATTTTTGATATTAGCTGGGGTATATATATACTCTCTGTCTCTCTATATATTAATAGCTGATAAATTAATAATATCTTTTATATAAAAAAATTTCGTTCCACCAATGTAATAAATTCATTATTTTAATTAAATTATAAGATAATACCTTATAAGAATATTTGGTCTCACTCATTTATAAATTTAAGTAAAACGTGGAGGTCAAGATCATTTGAACATGTTATATGTGTAGGGGTTTCATACTTTCATTTAATGAAAGCTCGTTGAGATTCAGCTAATATTATTGTCTTTTGCTGCTGTGTTGGCATTTGCGGCTTTTATTTATTTATTTTTATTTTATTTTATATGAAGCTCTGTTGTTATTTGATTATCAAAAAAAAAAAAAAATAGTCACCACAGGCATTGCTGTATTTGAGGCTTTTTGATAGAGATCAGATGGAGAAAGATTTGTAAAAATCATGATGTTGATAGCATCTTGATTAATGCAATTTGATTAATCATGGAGATGATGAAGACATTTGCTTGATTTACGGGATTTGATGATGGATGCATATTTATATTTTTAGGATTCAAATTGTGATTTTTATTTGTTTCCTTTTATGTAATTTTCCTACCCTTATATATTGGAGCTTTATAACCATTTGATGGTGAAGTTGAATTGATTAATAAAATTTCAGTTATGAAATTTCTTGTGTTTGTTCTCTCGGTATTTATGTGAATCAACGAGTTAACAATGTGTTCACAGTCCTGAGTATTCCCATAATCAACAGGGCTTGATCACTCATACCGGCGCTGCATCATTTTGGTATTAGAGTCAAATCGATTCAGCATCGATTTAGCATCGATTTAGCTATTTGTTGGTATTCATGGTGAATCAACATCATCTAGTTCTTAACTTGCTTTCGGTATTCTCAAAAATCAACGAATCTACTTTTCGGCATTCCTAGATTCAATGGATTGTAATTTCCGACATTCCAAAAATCAACAGATTCGAAATAATTATGGCAAATTACATTGAACCCCTTGAGGTTTGGACAAGTTGCACTTAGATGGATAGGTTTATTTATTATACACTAACACCCCCAAGACTTAAATTTGACTTTAAAAATACATAAAATGCCCCTAGTTATATTATTTTATACTTTATTTTTTTTACCTTTTAAACAAACACTTTATAAACTTTAATAAAATAAAAAAATTAAATAAAATATATGATTCATTAAATAAATAAATAGTTAAAATAAATAAATAAATAAATAGTTTAAAAAATTAATAAATAAATAGTTTTAAAAAAATTAAGTAAATAAATAATTTAAAAAATTAAATAAAAAAAGTTTTAAAAAATCAAATAAATAAATAGTTTTAAAAAATCAAATAAATAAATAGTTTTAAATAAATAAACAGTTTAAAAATAATGAAAAAAATTAAAAACATTAATTTTTTTTAAGAATATCCATTAATAAAGACAAGATAAGCTCTAAATATCCAATGAGTGTTGGAAACTTTGAAGTTTCTCTCACCATCATCTTTACAGTAAAAGTTTGGATATTTAGAGCTTTTCTTGTCCCTATTAATGGATATCCTTAAAAAATGTAATGTCTTTAATTTTTTTCATTTATTTATTTATATTTTAAAACGATTTATATAATTTTTTTAAACTATTTATTTATTGTTTTTAAACTATTAATGTATTTTATTTTTTAAAACTATTTATTTATTTTTTTAACTATTTATTTATTTTTTAAAACTATTTATTTATTTATTTATTTTTAAAATTATTTATTTTTTTAAACTATTTATTTATTTAATTTTTTAAAACTATTTTTTTATTTTTTTTTAAAAAACTATTTATTTATTTAATGAATCGTATCTTTTATTTAATTTTTTATTTTATTAAAGTTTATAAAGTGTTTGTTTAAAAGGTAAAAAAAATAAAGTATAAAATAATATAACTAGGGGCATTTTAGGTATTTTTAAAGTCAAATTTAAATCTTGGGGGTTTTAGTGTATAATAAAGAAACTTATCCATCTAAGTGCAACTTGCCCAAACCTCAAGTGGTTCAGTGCAATTTGCCCAAATAATTATCCCCGTTTTGTATTTCAATTTTCTTTAGCGATATTTTTCCGTTACATTAGTAATTTCAGTTTTATGTGTGTTTTTATGATTCAATTGTTTCTCATCATACAAATTCGAGGACGAATTCTTTCGACCATGGTGGGAATGACGGAGATCAAATGGAGAAAGATTTGTAAAAATCATGGTGTTGATAGCACCTTGATTTATGAAATTTGATTAATCATGGAGATGATGAAGGCATTTGCTTGATTTATGGGATTTAATAATGGATGCATATTTTTAGGATTCAAATTGTGATTTTTATTTGTTTCCTTTTATGTAATTTTCCTATCCTTATATATTGGAGCTTTGTAACCTTTTGATGGTGAAATTCAATTGATTAATAAAATTTCAGTTATTAAATTTCTTGTGTTTGCTCTCTCGGTATTTATATGAATCAACGAGTTATCAATGTGTTTACCGTCATAGGTATTTCCAAAATCAACTGGGCTTGATCAATCAGATCGACGCTTGCATCACTTTTTCTTCTATTCAGTGTCATGAACTCATGATTGCATCAAGTTTTTACTATATTGTAAACTTGTACTTAGAGATATCTGCATTGTGCATTCCTTCCTGATTCGTTTGACTAATTTAAAGGGATTGTTGTAGTATATTTGACCAAACATCTTGTCTGCAATAAACTTGTTAGCTTTATAATTACTTACCAATAGGGATAAGCATTTATCCCGTGGCCCCACTCTCATCTGGGGAAAAGTTTTGCCCCCCAAAAAGAGGGTGGGTGGTGGAGAGGGGCAAATTTTGCCCCGAAATCCTAAATTAGGGGTCGGGTGAGACCTTATTTTTCTATTTTTATATAAATGTATTTACTAATCTAGAATGAAATGAATTAAAATTAAGTTTTATTGGAAAAGAAATTAAGGGAAATCAGAATGAAGTTATTAAATTCCATTCCGGTATTTACTGACTTGTTAGGAATGAAAATGGAATGAGGATGATACAAAGTTGATTACAAAAATACCTTTATATATAGTATGTTAAATTCTTGTTTTAAAAAAATATTTTATATTACTCATAACACTTTAACCAAAATAATTAACATATATATTATAAAATTTTAACTAATTAGTTTAATATTAATTAAAAATTGAGATTATACAAATTTGAACACATAATTAATTTTATGCTATTACCACTAATCCACCGTGTATATATATATAGAAAAAGAAATAGAAAAAATAAAGTCAAACCAAAAAGCATGAAATTCTGGCATAAACAAATGAAAGTGCATTTGTTATTATTATTTTTTATAACCGACGGTTCATATATAGTTATATACCAAATTAAGGAGGCAATTTTTTTGAATAATTCACAGTTCATATATATATATATATATATATATATATATATATCTTCAAAACGAAATTTCAAAGGAGATTCGATTGAAAAAAAAATTAAACATAACAAATTCAAGAATATATAGAAATAAAAAAGCTACGGAGCAAAATAAATAAATAAACGAGAATGACATAGAACAATCCCAAAATGACAAAATAGAAATATAGTTGTTTTATTTAATTATTTATTACAGTTAAATGAGGATATTTTATTAAAAATATATGAATTCTCTTTTTATTTAGGGAAATCCCAAGTAGAGTGAGAGGAATTAAGTTTCATTTCATTCAAGAACTTAATTCCTTATATATTTGTGGGGTACACAAAACTTAATTCCTTTAAAATTTAGTAAACATAGGAATTTAAAAACTAGTAATTTAAAAACATAGGAATTTAGTAAACATAGGAATTTAAAAAATTAAATATAAATTTAATTTTCGTTTCTAACTAACAGTTACACACTAACCTACCAACCACCACTAAGACAATAACCCACTAACTCATCTATATTACAAGTGTTTTTATTAAATTAAACCAATTAAATATTTTAGATCGGTTATTTTGATTATTAATTGGATTAAATATTGAAACAGAGTGAATCAAAAAATTAGGATGGTCAAATTTCGAATTTCAAATTCTAAATTTCAAAATTTAGAATAGAAAATATTGATATTGATATTAGGAATGAGGAAAATGAGGGATGGGAAAACCTCCCCCTAAAACTCTCATCTTCATTTACTCCAAATGAAGTTGGGAAGGGGGGTGGGGTGGAGGACCCTCCTCCACCCCAATGGACCCATGCACATTCCTACTTAATAACTGGTTTTGAATATTCTAGGTTATTTAATGTAGGGTAAAAAACTGGCCACGCAATATATTTTTTATTTATTATTATTATTATTATTATTTTATTTTTTATTAATATTATATTAATTTAGAGTTTTTTTTTAAAAAAATAAAAAATGACTCAAATCCATAATCCTGTAATACAAGTGTTAGAGATTTATCATCGGACTATCCTTATCTCATCCGATATGCTTTTGCTTTTATCAATAACAGAAGTGATATCTACAAGCATATTCCTGTTGTTATATTCCTGTTGTTATAGGTCTGAGAGTGCGTGTGTTACATGACTTTATCGGTCTGTCTATTTATGGACACCAACTAAATTATAAATTATTATCCATTTCTACAATTCTACTGCTTACTTAGCATGGCATAAATAATAGAATACAAAATTGTCCACATACATTTGTGCCATTTTTTTCCAGATAGTGACCTCAATTTATCACACTACATTGACCCATACAACACAACCTCGGATCTCCACCACTACATTAGTGAAGTAAATGACAAAAAAAAAAAAAAAGAAGATTAAAAGATATAAGTATGCTTTCCGTGACGAAATTGTCAATATACTGGTACCAAATCGTGCCTAATTTTTCAAACTAGTGATGTCAATTTCTCACGAATTTATCACGTTACATTGACCACAGAAAAGAGAGAATCCCAACTAACCAAATCAACGAACGAAAAATAAAAGAATCCGAACCCAACAAGATTCCAACAGGTAAGCAGATCCTCTTACTTTGAAGAACTGCTTAACAGTTAAGCAAACAACAGCTGTTCCAACAGCTGCACATCTTCAATGCCTCTCTTCTCTCCATTTTCATGTCCTTCTTCGAGGATTGACACAGCTCTATAAATTTATACATGTTATATTTTTCAGACAAGAGTGTGAGACTGTTGGAGACTTGGAGTAGTATCTCGGGAGATATTTTGAGAGATTCCTTGCTTTTGGTGGAGTGACGCGTGGCCTACTGGGGTCTCTCTTGTTACCGGTTTTTTTAAAACTCTTCGGTGTACGGTGATCTGTCTTCATCGACCATCAACTATATTTTTTTTTCCATTTACATATGGCATACTTGTATGATGCATTTAGATTCATAGATAGTTTCAAGATTTTATTTTTTATTATTTTTAATTTTTTGTCCCTCTCCTTATTTTTTTGGGGGAATTATGGTGAGTATTTGTTGTTGATCTGTTGACAGGTTGACTTTCTTGATTTGAATTTTCATATATGAGATGAGAGAGATGCTCATTTTTCAGTGGCAGTGATTTGTTCTAAAGTTGGGCAATTAGGTTGCTCTGTTCAAATTTAGTTACTAAAAGTTGGTGCTTTTTTTTTTCTCAATTGCAGGATTTTTCAGGAATTCTTTTGTTGATTACTATACCAAGTGCAAACGAATTGAAAATGTTTCTGGTGGAGAGCAAAGGAGGTGCTATAGCTTGTATGCTGTTTTCACTGCTGTTCTTGGGTACATGGCCAGCTTTGTTGACCCTTTTAGAAAGACGTGGTCGCCTTCCTCAGCATACTTACCTTGATTATTCAATCACAAATCTCTTGGCTGCTGTATTTATTGCTTTAACTTTTGGTGAGGTTGGCAAGAGCACTTTCGAAAGGCCAAATTTTACATTTCAACTTACTCAACTTAAGGTGATTTTCCTGTTTATCTGATGATTATATATACCAGTTGATCAGCACTTTTAGTTGATTATTATATTCTATTGCTGTAACCCTGGAAGTACTAAAGAGGTAGGTGGAAAACTGTTTAAAAGTTTAGATACAGAGTCAGGGATACAAAAGAATTGTGTTATTCTTGTGTAGAATTCACAGGAATAGAATAACTAATAGCAAAGTGGAATTGTTGGAGCTGAGTTGATTAAGAAAATATGATGCTGTGTGGCAATTTCTTGGGGGTAGATTTCGAATTGAAATTGATCTCAGTAAACAAAATAATTGACACTTTGAAGGCTCTCTGTATGACAGATTCTTGTAACTATGGGTCTACGGTTTTGAGATTAAATATTACATCTGATAGAAAGGAGTATACTAAAGGAAAATCGAAGATGGTATTCTGGTGAAGTCATATATCTGACAGACCAGGCGTTGCCAAGTCTTGGAACGTGGAGGTCAAGTTC
This sequence comes from Dipteronia sinensis, assembly GCA_033220585.1. Lineage (NCBI taxonomy): Eukaryota > Viridiplantae > Streptophyta > Magnoliopsida > Sapindales > Sapindaceae > Dipteronia > Dipteronia sinensis. The sequence continues at coordinate 67,149,827 of CM065638.1, read as the reverse complement.
ATTTGAACTTATTAACATGTCAATATATGCAGATTTTCATATAATGATGCTCTTTGAGATTCTTGAGTTGGCATTTATGGCTTTCTTTCTTTATGTTGTTCAATAATTCGCGAAACTTACTATGTTTGAGGCTTTCTTCCAACCAGTGACATGATTGCATCAAGTTTTTACTTTATTGCTATCTTGTACACATATCTACATTGTGCATTCCTTGCTGTTCGGTTTGACTAGTTTAAAGGGATTGTTGTAGTATACTTAACCATGCATCTTGTCTGAAATAACTTGGCCTTACTTACCAACTGGTTTTGAATATTCTAGTCTACTTGATGCAGGATAATTGGCCAACTGTTTTGTTCGCAATGGGAGGTGGTGTGTTTCTCAGCCTCGGAAATCTGGCCACGCAGTATGCTTGGGCTTTTGTTGGTTTATCAGTAACAGAAGTGATCACTTCAAGCATTACCGTTGTTATAGGTCTGAGAGTGCGTGTTTTTTTTTTTTTGGAAGAACTTGTTTTTCATATTCCTTTTAGGTGCTGCTTTTTCCTTGATTACTGACTTCGTTCTGATTGTCACAGGCACAACCTTTAATTACTTCTTGGATGACAAAATCAATAAAGCCGAGATCCTATTCCCTGGTGTTGGTTGCTTCTTGATTGCAGGTTTGCCTTGGGTCAGCTGTTCACTCATCCAATGCAGCCGATAATAAAGCAAAACTTAAAAGTTTGCAAAGTGATCACAAACCCAGAATAGAGTATGCCTTTTTCCTAATGTGATGATTTGATAATGAGTGTGCATTTAATTGGTAGCGTGTATTTATCTATTAATGCAATGTTTTTTTTTTCCATTGATAACAGATCTTCTATCCAGCTTGTTTAAATAAATGTTCCACTCTATTCTTTGATTTCTTTCCGTTTTAAAAATCCGTGTCACATGCTGTTTTTTTTTTCTTCTTTAAGCATATTTTGATGTTGTTGCTCCACTAAATTGGATCTCTTGACAGGGCTACATATACCTCCACATCCACAGAAACGTTTACGGAGAATGGTAAGAAACTTTCTGGATCACAAACATCTTTACTATTTGGTTGGGTTTCTTAATAACATGAGAGCTCTGGCTTATTTTTATCTTGACAGGAACAAAGGATTTGGAGAATGGAAATGATTCAGCAGTGAGGGCAAAAGCTGGGACCGCACACTTTCTTGTAGAAATTGAGAACAGAAGAGCAATAAAGGTTTTTATTTAAGGCTCTTACTTCACAATAATCATTTTCTTTCTTTCTTTTAATCACAAATAACAATCATAATCACAAGCATATCTCACATCTAAGCGTTAATGCACAATATTTCGTTTCATAATTGGTTTGAATCCGGTGCAGGTGTTTGGGAAGAGTACTTTGATTGGACTGGCCATAACTTTCTTTGCGGGTTGTTGCTTTTCTCTCTTCTCGCCAGCATTCAACTTGGCATCGAATGATCAGTGGCACACATTGAAGAAAGGGGTTCCTAATTTGGTTGTCTACACTGCATTTTTCTACTTCTCCGTCTCATGTTTCGTTATTGCCATTATTCTTAATATCATTTTCCTTTACCGCCCTGTACTGGGGCTACCAAGATCATCATTCAAGGCTTATTTGGGAGACTGGAATGGCAGAGGCTGGGCACTCATGGCTGGCCTTCTCTGTGGGTTTGGAAACGGTCTCCAATTTATGGGAGGTCAAGCTGCAGGATATGCAGCTGCAGACGCCGTTCAGGTTAGTTCTCTATTTCATGCGAGAACATTACAAGAATATAGTATATGTTCCTATACGCGTAAGGTTGCTCACATGGTATATTGTGATGTCAGGCACTTCCGCTTGTGAGTACATTTTGGGGAGTACTTCTGTTCGGGGAGTACCGGAAGTCATCGAGAAGAACATACATATTGCTAATCAGTATGTTGCTCATGTTTATAGTAGCCGTTGCAATCCTCATGGCATCGTCAGGACATAGGAAATGAGTTACACCGGCAAAAATCCTTGGCGGCTGCTACACTTGCACAATGTAAATTATGAAGCATAAGATGATGATTAGAATAGGAGCAAGTGAATAATGCTGCAGCTAGTTGGCTGATCAGCCATCTAAAGTGTTGGAGATGCTTCCCAAAATTTCTCAACCAGAATTCTCACTTGTAAAACGTAATAATCTGCAGAAATAATTGCAAACAAAAATGTTCAAGGTAAGGTGAAGAAATCCTATTCGATGTACCTTCAGTTTGGTGTCTATCTAATTTATTGCAGGATCCTATGTTCAATTATTAATCATTAATTAGAAGAATTCATAGATACGTATGATAATTAATTTGCACACTGTATATACTATTTTCTAATAATAACATGGTATTTAAAGTACTGGTGATTAGATTCTTGTTATTTTCATTTTAGCTGCCATGGAATTTTCTGAGTTATTTCTAGCAGCTTTTTATTTTTTATTTTTTAAAAATATTTATATGACGATAGTTTTTGATGTCTAACCGTAATAAGCTTGGTTTTGTAGGTTTTATTAAGTGTAGGTGGGAATACCACTAATGCAACATTGTTTATAAAAGTAAACATTAAAATTGAAAGAAAGAAAAACTATTTTTGATATTATGAGGTATATATATCCTCCATAGATTAATATCATGAATTAATAATTTCAGTTAAATCATATGAATATATGGGTCCCACTCATTTATGTAAGATATTATTTTATAAATTTAAGTAAAATATGTTGATCAAATTATATATTTTAACATCAGAGTAGATTATTTGTAAAAGTAAAGCAAGTGTTGTATGAGTAAACAGTGAAACTCATGTAATATCTTTCATTTCAACTTTTGTATGAATAATTTGAGGAAACAATATTATTATGGTGGAATGGTTTAATTCATTTGGCCAGTAAAATATCATAAAACTACACATACCAAGTCAAAGATAAAAATCAGTTTAGAATTGTTTGATATTCAAATTAAAATTTCGTTGATATTTAAATTTTGATTTGTTATTTGATATTCGAATTTTAGATTAGATATGAATATTTTATTTTGTAAATGATGTAATTATCAAGATAAAGATACCATGCTTCTTTGGTCTTCTTCTTCAAGCCAATACATTATTGAGTGCTGCTCTCTTTCATTTTAAAATATATCTGGACAGTTTTACATAAATAGGTTAATGAAATACTGAATATTGTTAAATGTAATCATGAAACAAATTAAATTACATATCCAGTTCAGGTGTTGGAGGAAATTAAAATAAGAATTAGGAGTTCAGTCACCTTCAACATTTTGAGAGAAACATTAATCAATCCCAACGGTAGAAAAAAGACTTGATCGGCGGTACTTCATTATTTTTCATAGAGCTCAATAATTACAAAATGAAGCTTATATAATAGCTGAGAATAATTTATAACTGAATTCCTTATTATCAGGAAAATACATCAGCTGTAATCACATGTCCTAATGATGATGATCATCGATCCATTTCTAGATGCTCCTCTTGAGCTAGAAACTAACTTTAACTTTTGCTATCAGAATATGCTGCCATGGCTTAAGGTGACTCAACATATTCTGTTATCAGGAACAGAGATAAAACTGTCTTGATGCGAACAGCTGCTTGATGTCGATGAATGATGATCATACACTAATTGATGATTGAGGGTTGCAGCTATCCTTCACACTCCCTTCAAACTAAGCTGTTGTAAATCAGTTTGAATTTGTTCTCAGAGTATTGATCATCACTTCCAGCATAACTTTCCTTTGATTAGAGGTGTTAAGAGGGTTTGAAATTTTGAATCAGATCCTGGATTTTGGATCGGTTTCAGGTCTAAACCTTATAAAATCTGGCATAAACTGTGTAAAATCTAAAGATTAGTGTCATTCAACACTGGATCGAACCGGATTGGGCCTACAGACTTGGGCACAAATTCATTTCAAATAAAAGATGAGTGGCGATATTTGCACTCTTTAAAAACTGAATGTACAGTCTAAATTAATATTTTTTAAACTCTAATATTAAACTTTAGCAAAATTTCTTAAAGTACTGAATGATTTGCAAGTACATATACAAATAATTATTAATTGATTTTATATTAATCATTTGTATAAAATTACAAAAGCATGAAAATACCTGATTGAGAAAGTACTAGATCCAAATAAAAACAAAGGTTGATAAAACACTACAAAAACCTTCAAAATCCGACAAGGGCTGAGGTAGGTAGAGCCTAGACCGGGCTGTAGCCCGATCCAATATGTTGGATTATAATTGTGGATTTATTTATATTTGGCTTAATATCACCTCTTAAAAATCAATGTCTAATGTGGTTTGATGCTAAGACGGCTATTTAGTTTGACAATATTTCAAGGTTAAATTACCGCCAACGAATGGAATTTCAAAAAAAAAATTAAAAATTAAAAAAAATTTCATCATAAAGTTCAAACTCATGTTTTAAATATTTGATAATTAACTTAGCTAAATAAACCTCATAGACTCATTAAACCCAAATAGTTTTATTTTAATAGACCTCACTTAATTGATTGATGTTTAATTTGTATTGTGTTGACTTTTTTTATGTTTCTACTTCAACAACAGAGTAAGTATTTTCTGCACACACATTAAGTTTAGCCCATACTATCCGGAAATCATGGCTACACCACTGATCCAACCTAAATCTCAACTAATACAAAATAAAATATTTAAAACCCGAGCTTGGTTAAAAACCAACATTCTTGCGGAGGTCATGACTTTCTTGTCCTTGCGCAGGAGAGAATCATGGGTGATAATATTGGATTAGGATTCCCTCATTACCTTTTTTTTTCCCTAGACTTTTCATAACTAAAAACTGCATGGTTAAGATTTAATCATTTTTTTCTCTTATGCAAGTTGATGTTTCAATACAATTTAAAAAAACTGAGAAAAAAGGTCAAAAAGAGAAACCTAACTCGATAATGTCCTTCAAGTCGATATCAAAAGTGTAGCGAGTGCCATTGGGCATGTAGGTATTTTAAATAATAATAATGCTATTAGATAATAAAATAGTGAGATGTACTTATAAAAAATATAATACAATAAAAATAAAGAAAGAATATTTTTGATTTTAAATAGGACAAACAAGAGATTTTTAAAATATTTAAGGAATATACTTACAAAATGGAATATACATACAAAAAAGATTTGAGGGTGCCACCAATATTGCCACTCTAAAATATCTGTGGTTGGATATATATTTTTTTTCAACGGTATCTATGGTTTGAATTAAAGTCTTATCGGTTAACACTTCATCTCCAACAAAGCTACTCACTTTTGTATAATCATTATTAACATTTAATTACAATTAACATATTTAAAAATCAAACATAAAACCATTAGACATTTTAAACTAAAAAATTGTTTATTAATTATTTTCTCCACCCTTGGGATAGAGTAAATCTTCGGTGCACTAACTGAATGACACATCAAATCACTAAAATATTGATATAAAATTATATATCAGCTTTTTATATTAAAAGAAATATATAAAATAGAAGAGAAATAGAAAAGATAATAAAGATAAATATAAAACATAATCTACAAAGCTGACACATGATTATGTGATAGCATTTCAGTAGCCGGTGTGCTCCCAATGCACTTAAGATTGTCTCTCGGGGATAATTGTATGTCTTCATAAATTGATTGTTTTGCCTTGTATGAGTTGTAATTTACAAACATTCATCACACTCCCTTTTTTGTTGAACCAGAGCCATCGTTGTTTTACAAAATATATACAAAAAGTGATACGATCAATCCAAAACTAAATATTATATCCTAATTCATTTCATTTATACTTAATACATTTATAAAAAAAAATAGAGAGCTTGATTAAAATTTGATAAGATGTATTTTTACACATTATTTCAAAATTTCTCTCAAATGATTACAAAATTATTTTATTCAAGTAAAACGATTGGCCTCCTTCCATGTGAGGCAAAGGTGAAAGGTGCATTTCTTCGATTTTATATTTGAAAATATTTTTTATTTGAATTTTTTACTTTTAAATATTGTTGTATATTATTTATTGTTGGATCGAGACACTTGTATATCTTCTCGAGTATAACATCGATCTTTAGATTTCTCCCACTTGAGTATATAAAAGTTGTCATATATTTATAAAAATCAATTGAGGACCATAGAATAGACATTAAACATTTTATTTCAAACCATGAATTAATAACTATGATTCAATTTTCACAACCCAATTATTTTGAACTAATACAATTTTGGGTGTGATCAGACATAATTCAAACAACTTCATTAATGTGAGATGTGAGAGTCACATTACATTACTATTAGATCACCTTCATCTCAACTAAATGGATAAAATTTATCAACTTTTTTTTTTGATAGATAGAACAACATTTACAAAGAAGAACAACTAGCGAAAGAGCTGGAATTCAGCCAAAGTCGCTCCCTAGCAGAGGAGAAGGCTAACAACGCAAGTTGAAGAGCCAAGGAATTTCCAAATTTGGAAATCGCTATACTCTTACAAATGCCTACAACTAGGAACATAGACTTAATATCTTGAACAATAAATTTAGACTCCCTTACTAGAGGGGCATATCGTTAAGGAATGATACCATAGTAAAAGAGACAACTTCTGCCAAATCAACTTACAGGTTATAGAAAAGAGCAAACAGAAGGCCCTCCCGAAGAGCCATAAGTTCACCAACATCAGCATTGAACAAGCCTGCCAACTGATTGGACCGAGCCGCTATAACTAGACCTTTATCATCTCGAATTGCTGCGCCTTCACCAATTGACCAGCCATTCTTACGAAGTGCGGCAGCCGCATTCAATTTAAGTCGCCCGGGGGGGGGGGGGGATGCAGCAATCCAATCAGAGCAGGACCTGGGCGAAACAAGAGAGCTCCTAGTGTTTTGAGCACGCTGGGAATCCTGGAATTCAGACATGAAGGACACTGCACCAGAAACCACCAGCTTCGGCCTTTTACCTTTTCCACTGTTGAAGATAGAGTTCCTATTCTCCCAAATGGCCCAGGCTACCATACACAGACGACCAAGCTCATCCATACCAAGAAAAGAGGAGGCAAAGGAAACCACTTCTAAAATAGGAAGATGATATACTGCTGCAAAAAGATTAGGAAAACCAGTACAATTCCAGATTTTTTAGACCTCCTTGCACCAGAATATAGCATAGCTTGAAGATTCAACAGAGCCAGCACATCTATCACACCTAGGAGAGCCAATTACTTTCATTTTCCATAGATTCTCTAAAGAAGGAATAGCATTCCAGCAAGCACGCCATACAAAATTTTTTACCTTAGGGGGCAATTTGAGTCTCCATAAAGTTTCCCACCAATGATGAGCTACTGAGGAATTAAAAGCCGAAGCACTAACCTTCTGAGAGAGGGCCAGTCAGTAGCCACTTTGAACCATATAGACACCCCGTTTGTCAAAGTGCCAAGCGAGAGAATCGCTGCCTCCACTCCAGCTAACCGGGATAGAGAGAACAATTCCCCTGTCAACTGGCAGCAAAGCCCTACTGAGTTTGTATATATCCCACCCTCGATGGTTTCTATGGAGAAGATCAGCCACACAAAGATCATGCCCAGGGTCATGCGTGATAGGCTTAAAAGTATTGGGCCTAGGAATCCAGCGGTCTTTGAACACACTAATGTTGCTGCCGTCCCCTACCACCCAACGCAGCCCACTGGAGAGTAAATATCTTCCCCACAAAATACTCCTCCAGACATGAGAGCAGCCAGACTTTACAAAAGCATTAAGAAAATCCCCATTCTTGAAGTATTTTGCCTTCAAAATCTGAGCTACCAGGGAAGTAGGACAAGTTAGGATTCTCCAGGCTTGCTTGCCAAGAAGAGATTGATTGAAGGATAATATCTTTAAATCCCAACCCACCATGGTTCTTAGGTTGACATAGAGTAACCCATTTAACCCAGCTAATCTTCCTATTGCCCTCTCTGGAACCCCACCAGAATTTAGAAAACATAGCACTAAGCTCCTTACAGAAACCAATGAGGAGCTGAAAGATGCTCATAGCATAAGATGGGATTGCCTGAGCCACCGCCTTAATCAAAATCCCCTTGACGCCAAAAGATAAAAATTTGTCTTTCCACCCTCTGAGCTTTTTCCAAACTCTTTCCTTAATATAGTTAAACAACAACCTTTTGTTCCTACCTACCACAGAAGGCAGACCAAGATACTTATCCTGTTTGCTGCCACCTGCAATACCCAGCACCTTCTGGATATCAGTCTTAGTATTGACAACCACATTCGAGCTGAAAGTAATTTTGCATTTTTAGAGGTTAATTTGCTGACCTGGTCCACGTTCATACACCTGCAGAATCTCTCGGATGCGCATACTGCAATCAATCGAGGCTCTACTGAACAGAATACTAGCGTCTGCAAAAGACATGCGACTAATGAGAGGACCTCCTCGACAACACCTAACCCCCAAACCCCGGCCATTCTCTTCAGAGTTAGTAATCAGACATGAGAGAGCCTCTGCACAAAAAAGAAAAAGATATGGGGATAGAGGGCACCCTTGCCGTAACCCCCTGGAGGGAAATTCATTTTGATCAAAACAGCTCGAAGGAAGCTCCACTCAACTCTATCATATGCCTTACTCATGTCCAATTTGATCACTATCAATCCCTTTTTTTCGGTCCTCTTCCGGCCAATAGAATGGAGAGTCTCAAAAGCCACCAGAATGTTATCAAAAATCTGCCGACCAGGGACAAAAGTTGACTGGTTGGCGGAAATAAGATCATGGAGATATGACTTTAATCTTGAGGCTAGGACCTTTGCTACTGTCTTATAAACCACACTGCATAGAGAAATAGATTGGAAGTCCCGTGGAGAAGTTGGGTTTTTAACTTTCGGAATTAAAACAACATTCGTGTTGTTACATTCTCTGATTGACAAATTGCCATTAAGTACCTGAAGACACACTCTAGAGAAATCATCTCCCAAAACGGCTACCCGTCCGGACATGGAGCTTTGGTCGGACTCATGTTGAAGACGGCTACTCTGATCTCTTCCACTGTAAAATCTGCACTAAACCCTAAACCTTGATCATGACTGAGTCTAGTTCGAATCATCTCAGACGCTCTCCGGGAATCAACAGAGGAAGGATTTGAAGACTAAAAAATAGAGTTAAAATAAACCTGGATCACCTTAGCCAAGCCCACTTTTGTGACTTGAGGCCGACCCTCATGATCATTGAGCATGGCTATGGTGTTTGTTTTCTTTCTGGCCGTAGCTCTAGCATGAAAAAACTTGGAATTCCGGTCTCCCGCTGCTAACCACTCAGCTTTGGACCGTTGCTTCCAGAATAACTCTTCACATTCAAGGAGTTCATCTACTGATTTTTCTAGATTCTTAATTGAGTTCATCATGCCATCATTCTCACAAAATTTGTACATGTGTTTTATCTCTTTGGTTTTCCTGTCAATCTAAGTGCTAAGGTTCTTTAATCGAAGCTTACTCCATCCTGCTAAACTATACGCACACTGTCTGAGTTTGCTGCTGAAATCCGCTGACGAAAGAAAAGGACCTTGCTCATGCCAGACATCAGTAACTACTCTACCTATGTCATCTTCGTTTAACCAAAAAGGTTCGAAACGAAATCCCCAATGTCTATCAACCATGGACTGATCAATCCGATTAAATTTAGAAGAATCGGACGATGGTCCGAACAGTTAAACCCTATATGTTCCACTATCACCTGACCAAATCCTGTCTCGCCAGTTATTATCAGCTAAGTACCTGTCAAGTCTCTCATGAATATTACTCTTACCATCTCTTCTGTTGTTCCATGTGAGCTTAGGCTCTGAGAAACCCAAGTCAACAAGATCACAGTCGTCTATAGCTTGTCTGAATCGAAACATGCCTGAAAAGGACTTGTCCGATCTACCCACCTTCTTATTCAAACTAAAGATCTCATTGAAATCCCCTCCACAAGCCCATGAGAGACTGTCAACCTCCCATAAACGGCTAAGTAGAGCTCAAAAAGTCCACTCTCTAGCAAGGGAATGGGTCACCATAGAAGCCTGAGAAGCGCCACAGGAATCCATCCTCCATGTGAATTCGAGCATCAATATGTCTTGCAGAAAAAGACAGAATTGTAACCATAAGATCTTTTTTCCAAAATAACATCAAACCACCATTACTACCATTATTACTATCCACAACAAAGACATCGTAATACCCAAGCATATCTCTAATTGTTACTGCCTTACTACCAGAAATTTTCGTTTCTGAAAGGAAGACAAAGTCAAGGGAGTATTTCTTCAACAACCTCTTCAACGCTGCGAATGCCCGGATATTCCCCATTCCTCGGACATTCCAGCTGAGACCAATCATGGTTCCCAACGGGCCTGGGATTCAGGCTCCGCCGAACTCAAGAATTGAGAAGAAATTCTACCTTTTTTGGTTTGACTAATTTCGTCCGAGAAATCAAGAACCATCTTCCTTTTCCCAAACTGAATATCCCATCTTCTTAAAGGATTTGAGAGAGTATCCACATCTGGTTGTAAAAGAGTAGGAGATATTTCACACTACATAGGGATACTCCTTTTCCCAGAACAACCAGATTTTGACTTACTTTTTTGAGTGGAATTGACTCCTCTAAGGTTTTTCTTCCCTATTGTGCTCACCGCCAGCATTTTCCGGTCTTGATTGGAAGACCTGGCCGAAGTGTGACTATTAATCCCCTCAAAAGTCAATTTATGTTTTTACAATCGGGGAAATTGCATTGGCACCCTTGAGGTTTGGTTTAATTGCACTTAGATGGTGAAATGTGGTTATTCTACAAAGAGACCCCATGGACTTAACAGAGGAGAAAAGGGGAATTGTAGCTCCTCACCCCCTCCACTTCTCCATGGACGAACATCCGACACCCCATGGATTATCAACTTATAAACTAGTTGAAAAAGTAGGTGATTAAACAAAGAATAAAAATATAAATGGTCAAGAAAATAATACAAAATTGGGGTACATGCCGCTACTTCATGGTAGAAGAAAATCAGTTTACTCATCTCTAACTTCAGTATCCCTTTTTCTTTTGCACATAAATATTATACATTGAAATACCTAATTGACTAACTAATCATCCGAAATAGTATTGCCAACAAATAGCAATTCCAGCTACTAATATATATACTTTCCTGCCAGCTGCAACCAAAAAAAAGAAGTAAAGAAACATTAAGAGGTGGTCAGATCAGTTAATAAAACAATGGATGAGATTTGAGATGATAAAATATATGGTACTTTTGCATGCATCAAAGATGATTAGCTCTTATTGAATGACCTAAGCCACATTGCTTAAGCTTTCTGGGGTTGGCTTATATTATCTTAGATTACTTGTTTACAAAAGAATCTTATTGTTTCGGGATTGTCTAAACATTTCACCGGCTAAATGATTGCACATTTAGACCATAGAAGGAGCACATATATGAATCAAGTAATTAATTATTAGGTTTAATAAATTTGAACAATTAATTCTTTCATTCTGCATTAATCTTCATCTTCCTGAAATCAATCTTCTTGCAAATAAAAGTATCAACCAAAATAGACTTTTAATCGGAAATGTGGCTTATGTAATCAATGTGTAATGAGTAGTGCATTTTGACACCATCACACTATATCCTAAACTCCAAGAACGAAAGCATGTATTTCCAGTCTTGACTATTGGAATAAAAAAAGAACAACCTAGTAATAAGGTTGCTCAAGAAAACAAGGATTTATAATGCTTATATACAAGGTTCAATCTATTTCTTTTATACCGACACTGCCCTTTAACATTTGTCTTATTTCAGTTAGCCGTTTGTAACCAATTCTTTCCAACCTAAACACATGCAAACACACACACTAACTAACTAAAGTATCAACACCAATTATTACGAACAGTATAAGAGCCGGTTACTGGATACAAATCATGTATAATAATAAAGGTTGGTTGAAATTTGGACATTAAGAAAAAATAACCATATAACAGTTGTTCATTATTTTCTCACAGCAGATCAATAATACAGCACTCCAAGATATGAGATGAGACTCACCATTCCTTTTAAGAAATTTTTCCTCCTCGTCAACATGCTTCTGAAGCACATTAAGCAATGATACAAAATAAAATAATGCAAATACACAGCATGTGATTATAATGATATTGTAAGGCATGCTGAAATCAGGAGTTGTCAAAGGTACAAGCAATATTTCTGTGTAAGAAAGAACAAGACCTGCAACAAATCCAAAGAATCATTCAAAGTTCAAACACTAGCAAAATATCTAAAATGGTAAACATTTATGACCAAAACTAAAAAAATATTATTACCTGACATTTAGAAAACATGGATGACTTGTTCAAAGAACCATCTTTAGAAAAGCGCATGCTTGCATGGAAATCAGGATAGCTTATTACTGCCGCTGGAATGTCGAACCCTTGATTAGCATCAGGAGGATATTCATCTATGTGCAAGAAACCCTATTAAGACATGTTAAAGAAGAAAATAAGGAAATCAATTATAAACAAAACTATATAAAATAAATAACTCAGAGCATATCAAGTTTGGCCAAACATAACATGGTAGCTCCTATTTTGGAAAAGTTTGCATTCGTGGAAACTGAGGTAGGTTTGGTGTCACTAATTAGAGAAGCAATAAACTTCATTTAAATAGGGGCAAAGAAATGTAAGTAATAAAACCTATGAAGGTGATAACATTTGACTTTCTGTTAACAGTTTTCCTTCTTACTTGTCAAGGATAAATGGATGTTCATTTTTAATTTACATCTTATTAATCAGAATCTAGGCAAACTTGTAAACTGAATTGTAGTTTAGGCTTCTTTTATGGTCCTCAACTCAGGTTGTAAATAATGTGTGAGGTTGTTCTAACTTTGTTACTTACTAAAAGGAGAAAGTATTTACTCGATTCATATCTGATCGATCGGATCAGTTCAACATTGTAAACTCACTATTATGAAACAGTAAACATACAAAAAATAACACTCTGATTTTGGATACCATTTTAGTTTCTTTTTCTACATTTTTAAGTGATAACAAAAATTCAAAGCAATAACAAGATTCACAGTAACACAAAGCTAAAATAACTACTTTGATGTCCTAGATTTATGGAAATATAAGCAGTTTGAACGAATCAATGAAGTTACATCAACATATTGCTGAGAATAACAGGGAATGACAATATTTATTTGATCAACCGTGATCCAAGATTCACCATATGAAATTAATATAAGTATAAAGCATACCTTATCAAACTCTAAATTTAAGGCAGCTGATTCCAAGCCACAAGGTAATTTCAGAATCAACTCCATCACCCCAGGTGACTTCTTATCTTTGGAAGGTGAAACATGTATCTTTTCCATAATGTCTGCCACTGCCCTGGATTGTTGATTAACAAATACTTGTAGTGTATGATAGTACACCTTAATATACCAAGGCACAACTTGGAAAACATTAACTCGCAATTCACAACTCTGGCCAACAATATCGGATTTCTTTAAGCCCTCACTTAATTCTATAGATCTCAAGTAGATGGCAATAGCACCCCTTCCATTCCCACTTCCCATAAAGAACCTACTAGCATGTAATGGTGCTTGTTGACATGACCAGACTACAGGAATCTTCCATGTAAGCCCTAGATCAAGCGGATGAGAATCATTGTACTTCTCAACTGAAAACCCATAGAGAATAGATGTGCTCTTGCAATGGAAATTATCGACTTCTTCAAATACCTTGTCTGGATCAACAGATAGTTCAAAGCTAAGGTTATTCAAAAAGACTTTAGATGCCAATTTGTTAGTCTCAGAGTTAGCATTTTCCTTCTGCAGATTCTTTAACTCGCCAACTAAACCGTTCTCAAATTGAAGGTATACATTACCAGACTTGGCAAGAACACATTTTCCACCGACTTTCCCCTCGAAAATTGAACTGATAGACTAGCTTGGCTGTCTCTTACCAGTTCTCCAACTACTGGGATGAAGAACTACTGTAAGTGTTTGTTCTAGTATGATGCCTGAATCCACCTCCTCTGATCCAGATCCAACCAAGGTCAAATGCAACCGCTGAGAATGATAAAAACCTCTGTAAATAGATGCTCTATCCATTAATGCAGAAAGCCCAGCTTTATCTCGGCAAGGAAGCAGCTTCAACCATGGGGTAAGGTTCTCAGTGCAAACAGCCTCACGGGCATATCTACAGGTTGGCCAAATCTGGTCCGAAAAGCCCATTCAGGAGCAGAATAAGTGGTATAAGACTCTAGAACATTAATTGAAGCGCAAAAAAGACCTGAAAGAGCATGGGTTAAATTCTTCCACGAAGCATCAACCTGAGACTGGGACATCAAACACAACCCATAACTCAAGCCTCGGGGGCTTCGCATTGTTGCTTGAGATGGGGTCAAACCCACCGCACTGTTCATATCTCCAACGACCTTGCGTGAAAGATAATTCCATTTCCTTAACTCTAAATTTCTTAACCTGTAAAAGAAACAATATTACACAAATAAAATACACTAATTTCAAATATAAACTAAAGACCTACAGTTAAAGCATGATACAAGTTGATTGCTTAAAATTACTTCAAGGGTAGATAGTAAGTTTAGTACACTTTATAGAACAAGTACCTATATAAAAAATGTGTTTCAAGCATATGATTGTCATAAAAATGTGCTTTAAGCAAAGGATTCTCAATCATAGGTTCAAGAACTACCTAATCAACTCTGTCTAAATTGGGTGTTATAGAATTCATGATTTAACTCTAAACCAATATTTACAAATAAGAAGTTATAAATTGATAGAGGAGAGGACAAAAAAGCATCGACTTTTCAGGGTAAGTATAACAGTAGCTAAGAAACTAAAAATTGAAAATCCAAATGAATTTAGCATACTCCACTGCGCATCTTAAAAACTGCAACCGAAACGGTATATCTAAATTTCATCAAGCAATTCACTATAAACAATCCTAACAATATGAACTGGGTTTTCAATTGTTTATGCATCAGAATAAACAAATATCCAAAAATAGGTTCGTTAAAAAAAAAAAAAGCATACTAGCTGTGAAATGGGTTTGGGGAAGAGTTGGTGGTGGCGGACAAAAGAGTTAGAAGGAGGAGCTGTGCTTTGGAAGTAAAAATGGGCTAGCACTATTCGATCAGGCAATGGCTTCAAAAGTAACTCCTCTGAGAATTCTTCTTCAAAAACCGATCCAAAAGCGATTGTAGAATACAACACTTGACATACGACTAGGAGACTGACTCCACGATTCGGTGAAGGTAGTAGCGCCATTGAATTGGTTGAAGGAGACATTGCTTCTTGGAGGAGACGGTTGTCTTCCTCTGTTTTTCTTTTGTTTTTTAGGGTAAACATTTCTTTTATAAATGAAGTCGAGAAAAGACAATATTAGCCCTATACTGTTAGATGTTAACGTAGTTCTGTTAAATTCAAGGGTGTTAGTGTAATTTCCTTGGAACAGGAAATCCAATCGAAAAGGAAAAACAGAAATGCGCATCTAGGGAATCGAACCCTGGTCAGTACCGTGGGAGGGTACTATGATACCACTACACCAGATGCGCTTCATGCTGATATCTCTCAACAATTTTTATACAACTTAATACATATGAAATGAAAGAGTTTTGATCCATACGAACCTACTACCGATATTTATATGCTTAAATTGCTGAGATGGACTGATCCCCTTTAATTTGTACAGAATAATTATTAAATCGATGACACAATATATATATATATATATATTAATTTACAATTTTGTGTTTCATCTTATTTAAAAGAATTTATATTTTTCTTTTAATCACACTTTTTTATTGTTTATAACCAACTTTTCCTATATTTTTGTACCGAGGACTGGAATAGTTTGCAAACTGAAACTGTAAAGAGAAGTTACACAATGTCAGTATAGGAATTCAGGTTCCAATCGAGAAACAAAGCCGGAACATTTGTGGCTAAGTCGCTAAGAAGATCGAAACAAACCTTAACAGGTGCAGAACACAACAGTGATGGATAAATGGAGTTGCTTTAACATATGCATGTAACATGTTCATTAAGAGCAAATGTGGCTTTATGAATTGCAATTCTAGAGAGGTGATGGTCTCCATGTGAAGTTGTCACTTGAAGACTTGCAAGAACCGATAGAATTTCCAACAAAATCAATCTCAAGTCTCTCATCTCACCAAATATCTGAAATCAATAAACAAACAAGAAGATTAATTGACCCAGCAGGAACAACCACTATAAACCCGAAAATCAGAATAAAAAATGGAAACTTTTGAAACAAAGGTTACTAAGAAAAACATATCAGCAAGTGATCATTGTTTATAACCAGAAAGCATCAATACACCAAAATTTTTGCTCCAAATTGAAAAAAAAAAAAATTAGAAACGATACTGACCAAGTGAGCAACAGAAAGTGAAGAAGGTTAGAAGAAGAGTTAGAGATTGAAAATTTTACAATGAAGGAGTTTTGTTAAAAATTAAAATGGAATATGAAAGAGGCAAGAATTGATAAGATATTTGAAGAACAATCCATGTCTTATACATTCGAATCTACGAAAGGAGGATTGAAGCTGTAGCAAAGTCTTACACTAGTAGTGTGGACCGTGCGGTTCATCATGACAAATTGACAATATCTCGCATTCTAAATTTTTTAAGTTTTACCCTTCTATAAAGTTAAAAGTGAAAAATTATTGGGTTTTTTCATTATTAAGAAACATAGATAATCAAACTAATTAACTAAGGTAGCGCTTTATTTTTTATTATTTTTTTTGGAAAAATTGTATTTTAGTCCCTGTAATTTGTCTTAATCTACGTTTAGTTCACAGTTTTTTGGAATTGTAATTTTTAATCCAGTATTATTCTGACCATTGAGATTGTAGTCCCTACCGTCCAATTCCGTTAAGGTTTCCCTTAATTATGTTAAGTCAACGAGGGTAAATAGGTAAATTCACTAACTAGTTTCCAGAAGGTTTAGTTTCTAAAAGGTATAATTGTCATTTCAAAAATTAAAAAATTAAAAAAAAACATTATCCATCAAATAAAAACAATTAAAATTGATTTAACTACCCCCACCATCCATCAGACCATCACCACCATCAAACCTATTATTCTCTCTTTCACCGTCCATCTCTCTCTCTCTCTCTCTCTCTCTCTCTCTCTCTCCTTTGATTTCTTCTTTTTTTGGAATCAATCTCTCTGTCTCTCTCAAACATTCAATCATCTTTTCCCCACAATCATCTCCACCCAAAACCCTAGCCACACAAACCCAAACAATCAACCCTGAATCAATCTCCACTGCCGTATCAAATCACACCAGCCCCCACAATCACCACCTCTACCACCGCCGATCTCTTCGCCGGCGACCAAGAGGAGATCGGCATTTGATGGGGTCTAACTTTTTTATATCTGAAATTTGGTAGATACATTTGTTTTATTTATTTATTAATGACTACCGAATATTAATATCTCAAAACCAGAAACAATACAATTATACCCCTATAAATATTTATAGTTTTATGTATTTGTATTTAATATAATTATATTGTTCATATATTTGAAATTTTTTATTATTTTTTTAGACATCATATTTTTTATTTTAAATTAAATTAATATTTGAAAACATGATTTAATTCATTTATACTTTAAAAAAATGAAAAAAAAATATTTAAAAAATAAAATTAATGAATAAATATTAAAAATACAAAGTAAATTAACAGTGTTTTCGGGTCGTTTTTGTTTCCGAAATCCAAAATATTCAATATCATTCATTTGCCATTGATTTCCCCTCTCATCTGTCAGGCTTCATAATTGGAAAAACGAGCACCGTGGAAATTTATCACCCATTTCTTTCCCTTTATGCATTTGACGTGTGCTCTGTCACGCCATCAGCCGCTCCTCTCTCACTCTCTCACACCCACCAACCGCAGCTCCGTTGTGTCAACTTGCCGTCGACACCGCATCAGCAACAACTTTTGTCTATTTTCCTCAAAACCAAATTCATGTAGAACTTAGAGGAGTTTTGGAATGGAAGAATCACATGTTGGAAACAACCTTAGTGAGTTAAGGAATTGTAGCTTCTTTAGGAACTATAGTGATATCCACGAAGAATCATCGTTTGTCATTGAAGCTATAAAGCTTTCTGGACCTCGGTAACTAATTGTCACATACCTTTCCCAAATTCAACTGAGTTGCTCATTTTTTATATTGACATTTCTCTTTCTCTTTTCAAACCAGAAAAAAAAAACTCGTTGGCCTTTGCCTTTCCCTTTGATTTCACGATAAAATTCAAGCCAAATTACAATGTTTTTAGATTATTTTGGATTCCAAAATCCAAATAATCTACTCTCATTCCTTCACCATTGATTCCCCCTCCCATTTATCACTCATTTCTTTCTCTCTACGCATTTGATGTATGCTCTGTCACATCATCTCTCAAATATCTCTATGGTTTAATGTTGGTTCTACAGATGTGAGGATTGCTATTCAAACACCATCACAGACGGAGCCCATTCCATTCACGTAAATCTCTAAGACATTCCATATATTTTCACCATTTTTCTAACAAATTGCTTATCTATGTAAGTGTTTTAATTTTAAATTTGTATGTTTGTTGTATAAATCTACTAACAAATGATATGATTATATTATAGATTTTATTGTTTTTAAAAAAAAATTGAACTTTGACATTCCTATTCAAATATTGTAGCACCACTTACCATTTAGGTTATCCGACCTAAGTGGTATCCTTGCTTAAGCTTGGTGTTAGGTTATCCAACCTTCTACCGGCAGAAGTCTTCTCATGTGGAATCAGTTGTGAAGGATATGGATGTTGTTGCTGAATTTGGTGATTTGATTTATACCAAAGTAAGAGATGATGGCTAAACAAAAGATGCAAAGAATACAATTGCACAAAAGATTGTTAAAGCTATGAACTTATTTTCCTTAATTAAAAAGTCGTATCCCAAGTAGACATGATGCCGGTTCGGTTCGAACCGGAGAACCGAACCCGAACCGGCGTCAGAAAATCGAAACCGGATCCGAAAAAACCGGTTTCGGTTCCAGAACCGGATCGGGAACCGATCCGACCGGTCCCGGTTCCGGTTCGTTTCAGTGAAGAACCGACCGGTTTCTCTTTTAATTTTTTTTTTAATCGAACCGTTGGGCCTCCAACGGTTCACTTGTTTTTTTTTTTTCATTTTCTTTTTCATTTTCTTTTCTATAAATACCTACCCCTCCATTCATTTTTCCTCACCCCAATTTTCTCAATTCTCTCTAATTCTCAATTCTCAATTCTCTCTAAACTTTTAATTCTCCAAGTCTCAAACTCCAAGTCTCAAAGTTTCCAATTTATATTATTTGCAATTACTAAGTTAGTAAGTTTCCAATTTATTTTAGTTACAATTACTAAGTTTCTGATTTTATTTTATTTGCAATATTTCTTATTTCCAATTTATTTAATTTGCAATTAGTCAATTACTAAGTTTCCAATTTCATTTATTTACAATTTATTTTATTTGCTATATTCCAATTTATTTTATTTGCAATTTATTTTATATCCAATTTATTTTATTTACAATATATTTTATTTGCAAATTGCAATTACTAACTACTAAGTTTCTAATTTTCTTCCAAATTTATTTCCAACCATTTAATCATTTTTTAAATCAATTTTTTAACATTTTTTGTTCAAGGAATTTTACAATTCAATTTTTAAAATGGCAAGTGGAAGTGGTGACGCTCCTAGACGCTCCATTTCGATGAAAGGTAAGGGTCGTATGACGGATAATCTCGGTCATGACGACCGTGCCTATCACGAGTATCTACAACACCAAGTCTATGCTGAAGACTTAGGCTTAAACTTTCCTCAATCTCATTCTCATCCCTCTCTTAGAATTTCTGAACCCGATCTCAATGTCACCCCCATTTTGACAAGCCAATCAAAAAATATGCCTGATCTTGGCCATGATGGTGATGAGCGTGATGGCCCTGATCCCAACCCACATCAAGATTTTGATTTTGATCCACAGATGGAAGAAAAGTTACCGAAGAAGGTCAAATCTGATCTTTTCGTACTCCATATGAAGAAAGTTACGCAAAAAGATGGAAGCACAGTAGTGATTTGCAATTACTGCAAAAAAGTATTTAAATGGCACAAATATGGAGGATGTGGCACATATCGGAAGCATATAACGAACTCACATCCAGATGCACATGCCAAATCCAGTTCACAAGCTCAAATTCTCAGGTACGCTACCCCTAACCAACAATTATTTAAATATAGTGATGCAAAAAATAGAGAAGAATTAGCTAGAATGATTGCAGTAGAGCACTTATCATTTAGTTTTGGTGAAAAGGTTGGTTTTAATAATTATTGTCAACGAGCATTAAATCCTGCTGCATGTCGTGTGAAAATATTACTCAAGCGTGTGTCTACAACCTAGAGGGGGGGTGAATGGGTTGTTAATCGATTATTACCAACTTTTTCGATTAATCAACATTAACATATAACCCAATTAAAACAAACATACAAAATCAAGTAAAAGTGCGGAAATATAAAGAACACTTGATTTTGACGTGGAAACCCTTCGACAAGGGAAAAACCACAGGCTATCCTTCTAGCCACAGACGATTACAGAAATCTACTATATGAATAAAAGATTATACCCTCAAGTGATACTCTGACTCTCACTCTAGATAACCTCAGGCTATGGACACTACCACTCGCCACTCTTGGTTCAATCCCTAGTGATATCCCCTGATACACTACTCTTGGCGTGAGCACCTCCTACTCTACCCCACGGGCCTTTTATAGTGGCACTTGACCAATGCTTGCCAACCACACCTTGGTTGCAAAACTTCAATGCTTGTGCAACCTCACCCAGAAGCCACAAGACTTTGACTCAAGGAAGAGTATAAAAGTTTAAGTGAATGTGAGACAATATGCTCAAATGCAATAATGTGTAAGACCACACACAAAATGCTTAACTAGATGTTATAATGCAATTTAACAACCTAGTTATCAAACAATGCCTACATGCCCATACATAAGGACTTAATTAGATGCAAAGGGATTCTAGCAACCTAATTATCAAACAAGTCCACCCAACACAAGTTGTCACAATAAATAACAAGGGCAATAAATGTGCAATCAAGAAACGCAATCAATGAGGCATAAACAACAATGTCTAAATGCAAAACATAAAGACTTAGCTAGAAGGGCAATGTGGTCCCAAATTCTAGCTATCAATAAGAAACTCAATTAGTTGTGTAGAGGTTTTCCAACAACCTAATTGTCAATTAAATCCACATGAACATTCAATAAAGCTTAACTAGATAAATAAACATTAATCTATCAACCTAATCATCAACCAATATCACAAGAATGTTCTAGGGTTAGCTATTTAGGAAAAATCAACCTAATCATGTAAGCTATCACAAACAAACTCAATCATGCAATTTAGACTCATAAATATATGCAATAAAGTGAGTCAAGGTATTTAATCAAGCAATAAATACCTCATCTAGAGTAAGAAGAACAATAAATGATATTCAAGGAAGTTCTTGCTTACCTAGTCATGAAACAATGAAGACTCATGCTCAAATGATGTGGAATGATGCAAGAATGAGATGGGTTTTGGGTTTGGAGAGTTAATGAAGCTCAAGGAAGATTTCTCTCTCAAGACTCTCTCTTTCTCTCTCTAGGGTTTCTGTAAATTTAGGAGAGTTGGGCAAGAAGAAGAGAAAGAGGGGTTTTTAAGGGTGGGAAAAACAGACTGACTCGAAAAGACCAAAATATCCCGTTTTTGGTGCCAGGCGACATGAGAGGCTACATGAAGTTGCCTATGAGAGGCTACATGAAGTTGCCTATGAGAGGCTACATGAAAGTAGCCTAAGAGAGGCTACATGAAGTCTCCTACCATGTCGCCTAACATTCTGGAGAAGAAAAACATGTCTGAGGCGACATTGGAGGCGACATGCACAAGTGGTCTTGCATGTCGCCTAACACACTGGACAGCACACCAGCTCCAGAAACAAGCGACCCAAAACATGACCAAACGACATCGAAACCTTTCGTATGATATACCGTTGGAAAGGTATGAAAGTAAAATTTCTACTGTAATTTACAGAATGAGGTTTTCATTTCTATAGAAATAGTTATGGTCATTTAAGTGACCAAAGGTCAAAAACGGACAACAGCAAAGATGCTCTGTTTCAGTGGTCTCTTTGGAGACTTCAAAATCAAACCAAACGGTCATAAAATATTACGAATAATATACCGTTAGAAAGGTATGGAAGTCTACTTTCTACTCCAATTAACAAAACAAGATTTGGATAAACGTAGAAAGATTTATGGTCAAAAGAGTGACCAAAGGTCAGAATTGGTCAATAACAAAATTCTCACAATCATGGTATAAAACCATGTAACCAAATAACAATCCAAGAGAGTACAAATGGAGCCTCTCTATGGTCACAAATCGCTCTAAGACTCAAGCACACCAACATGCAAGCGCGGACACAACACAACCACACCATCGTGCGAGTGAGGACGTTTCCGAACACAAACAGAAAACGTAAAACGAAACAACCACACGTAAAGACAAACAAAGACGTGCTCGTGTGAGTTGTGTAACGGATGCACACATATACACAATAAATAACACAAATGCAAGATGAACAAGGCATGCATGAACTGTGTGTGTGCACCTAAACTCTTCAAGAGACAAAGTCAAGTGAGTATACATTTTGCTCTTGAAGTCATGGAGATGCTTGGAAGCTTGCCGACAAGGACCTAAGCTACCCATTACACAATCATCCCCAATGTGGTGTGGTTTGTCATGAAATAAGCCAATCATATAATCGAGGTCCTTACATCGTGTTCCTAGAACCACGCTCACAGAAGCACTTGAAAACATTTATGAAAAAGAAAAGAAAATGTTAGAAAAAATTTTAGAAAAATATAATGGCCGTGTTTCCGTATGTGCCGACATATGGAGTGATCATTGGCGAATGCATTCATACATAGGTGTCACTTGCCATTATATGGATAATGCATGGGCTATCTAAAAAAGAATTCTTGCATTTAGAGTTTTTGATGATAAACACACTGCTACTAATATTTTTAGACATCTTAGAATTATTTTCACAGAGTATAAAATTAAGAACAAAATTTTTGCAATTGGTTTTGATAATGCTTCTAACAATACCGCTGCTATTCCTACTTTAATTGAATTATGCAAACCTTATCTTGGTGGTAAATTTTTTCATCAAAGATGTGCATGCCATGTTTTCAATTTATGTATTCAAAAAGGATTAAAAACTCTTGAACAGTTTATTCAACCTATTAAAGATGCCCTCTATTTTTTGTGGAAACATCCTTCTGTAATGAAATCATGGACAGCATATTGTAAACAAAATGGTAAGCGGGCCATTAGATTTCCTTATGATGTTTCAACACGTTGGAATTCTACTTATAAATTGCTTGCTAGAAGTTATGAATATAGGGATTTATTAGTTACTTTTATTCAATATCATGTTAGTCACATTAATCTTTATCAAAGTCATTGGGATGCTTGTAGCAATATTTGTGGTTTGTTAAAAGTTTTTTATACTGCTACTAACAATTTATCTGGTGTTTATTATCCTACAACTAATTTATTTATTATTGAGAGTCTTAATATTGCTGGTGCATTTGCTCATTGTGAATCTGACTCATAATTACATGAGTCTGTTACTGTTATGAAGGATAAATGGTTAGAATATTATAAGGAGTTTCCAAATATTTATTTGATTGCCTTGTGTTTTGATCCAAGTTGTAGATTAGAAAGTTTGTCTGATTATCTTTCTGTTTATTATGAACAAGGTTTAAAAATAGATTATGATGTTGATATGTGTTGTGCTAGGGTTAAGACATTATTGTATGAATTATATGATGAATATCTTAAAGTTTACGGTCCATCACTGAACATAGATATTCTACAAACTCAAAATGTATCTCGTTCATCATCATCATCCTCTGGATTTTTTAATTTAGGGTATAATCTTTTATCAAAAAAAACCAAAAAATTACGAGGTTCTTCTTCATCAAGCTCCACCACATATTCCGAGCTTGAATCTTATCTAAGTACCTCTTTTGGGTTCATAGAAGACACCGAAGATAAAAAATTTGATATCCTACACTGGTGGAAAGAGCATGAAAGGTACTTTCCAATCTTGGCTATGATAGCCAAACAAATCCTTTCAACACCAGTTTCTACGGTGGCGGTAGAACAACAGTTTAGTGCCGGTGGGAATATTTTAGACCCAAAACATTCCCTTATGAGTCCGAAATCACTTCAGATACAAGCTTGTGTTGAAGATTGGACGAAGGCTCAATACAGACAACAAGAAATCGATCAAGAGGAACATACGATTTCTTTAAAGATGATCAACCGGCTGAAAGTCGAACGGATGATCATGGCAACGATTAGTCCACGACTCCACGCCAAATCCCCATCTCCAAAGTCCAAATCTACAATAAAAGGTAAGAGAACTACGTGGCCTTTGATTCTTCCAAACCCTTAAGAGGATACGTAGGCAACTTAATTGTGGTAAAAATTAAGTGCAAGGCCAATTTTATTTTTTTTGGTTTTGTTTTATTTTATTTTATTTTTTAATTTGTCATTTATTTATTTAACTTTATTTTACGGGTGACCCAATAAAATACATTTACCAACTACATTTTTACATGACTAATTTTTTTATGAAATATGATTTTTTTTTTTTAAAAAAAAGGGGCATGTTCCGGTTCGGATCCGGTGGAACCGGACCGGAACCGGAGGAACCGGAACCGGAACCGGCGTCATGTCTAGTCCCAAGGATTGGATAGATATGTTCTCAGCTCTTTGCATACTTAAAAACATCTATACCTTTGGATTCTATCGCAATGGTGTCCCATTTAGTTGGTATACGTATGAAAAGTATGGTTTCAAAAAACTCTTTTATTCGTCAGCCTTTCTCTTTGGTTTCACTATGAAATTTAAACCAAACAACAATGTTTTCAGATTATTTTGGTTTCCAAAATCCAAAAAGTCTAATTTCAGTCTTTCGCCATTGATTCTCCCTCCCATCTATCATCCATTTATTTTCCTCTATACATTTAACGTGTGCTCTATCACATTGTCTCTTAAATATCTTTATTGATTATATGATGGTTCTATGGATGTCCAGATTGCTGTTTAAACACCAATGCAGACATAACAAGTTCCATTCATGGCTTTTAGTCGATCGAGATATATTCATCATTTTTCCAATGAACTTCTTATCTATGTTTATTATATTATTTCTTTTGAGACCTGCCTTTTTTTTATTCTCTTATAACATGAAAAAAGTAAAAAAAAAAATGGTCGGCCCTGAAGTAAAGACCAGCTTTTCCATTTTGAAAACACTTCTTTCACGATGAAGTTTGAGTCTATTAATAGTTTCTTCATATCGTTTTTATTTCTGAAAACCAACAAATTCAATCTCATTATGTTGCCATTTGTTTCCACTCCTATCTACCTCTAATTTCTTTCCCTTTATGCATTTGATATATGCTTTGTCACACCATCTCTTAAATACCTTTATAGATTGGATTCTAACTGATTGTGTTTTTGTTTTTGTTTTTTATTTAAGATGATCCAGTATCCTTGCTTGAGCTTGGTGTTAGGTTATCTGACCCTCCACTAGCAGAAGTCTTCTCATGTGGAATCAGTTGTGAAGGATATGGATGTTGTTGCTGAATTTGGTGATTTGATTTATACCGAAGTAAGAGATGATGGCTAAACAAAAGATGCAAAGAATACTGTTAACAGGTTTTTCTGGTAAAGGACCAAGGGAGAATTATCCAACAGAGACCTGTCCAGAAAGATTCATCCAGATATTCCAAGAGACCTGCGAGATCAATACCATCACCTAGATGGAACCGATATCCGGCGAGGTTGGGAATAGTCGATATCTAGATGGGACATCAGCCCCGAAAGTATGTACCTCGCCCTAATGAAGCTCCTGATACCAGCTCAAGACTAGTACCATGATAACTTGCACGCCTGGCACCCTGCAAGCATCTCGATGTCGATCAAGGTACCAGGTATCTCGATACCTACCTCGGTGCTACCTCGATATCCACCTTGGTGTTACCTTGACTCCCGCCTGATACTCAGTATGATCATCCGGAGGTCCTCCAAGGTAAGTACCTTACCTCCCAGGCAATACGATAGGGAACATGAAGACACAAGTACCATTCCAACAGGAGGCAGAACAAGCTCATCAAAATGAGGTACCAGAGCTACCCTCCATCAGAACTCACAATCAGAATCTCCCTCCAAGCTCCACGAAGAAGGAAAGTTGACTCCATCGCTAAAATAAAGCGCCATTGAATGACTCTATGGTCGGTCGAATCATAATTTGAATTCGCCATTGATTAACGGGATCTAATCCCGCACCTTCAGCTCCACACAAATGCCTTTCAACGTTTAAAATAAGACTCTATATAATCTTCATTAAAAACAATCGGATTTTGAGGAGATTAGGGGAGTACTATATATACGGCATTGAAAGGTAAAGCAATGGAGATTTTTTCGAGTATTCTTCATCGCCATAACCAGAGAGATCCCGGGAGATTCCCAGAAGCCAGTGAGAGTCCATTGACAATCACTGGAAGAAAATCTACTTATCGACACAAACGTTTTCTTTATCTCCATTGATCGAGCCACGATAACACTAGATTTTGGGCCCCTTCCTATGCTTATTGCTAGAATTCTCGGGTAAAATCGAGTGTTTGATGGCTCAATGAGTTGGTTGCAGGTTTTCTTAGGTAGCAGGGGCAATTGTGGAAAAGAAAGAAGAATTGGGGCCTAAAGTGCAAAATTGGAAACTTTGCCTGAAGGATGAGGTGTCGCGGACCAGATGTCGCTTGGAAATGTAGAGACAGAATAGGCGACCGTAACTCTCACGAGGGAAGTGTCGCAAAGGTCGCGTGAAAGAGAATGAGCAAATCAGAGGACGTGGTGTCGCGGCCCAGATTTCGCTTGGAAATGGCGCGACACCATAGGCGACTGCAACTCTCGGGAAAGAAGTGTCGCAAAGTTGCTGCTAAGTTTTGACGCGAATTGGAAGATCAAACGACGTCGCGGTTGAAGTGCCGTCATGGACAACCGCGACATGTATGATCGCGACAGCACGCCATCACGACTTCCTAGGTCGATTCGTGGGCCCTTTTTGGCTCCCATATAAATTCTGAAGGAAAAATTCGTGAAAAGTACGGACGGAACACAGAAAGATACCCAGCAGCCATCACACCTCTACATCATCCACCTTTCTACCATCATCCATCCATCATTGGAGTTTGGAACCAAGAAGAAAGAACTCAATAGACAAGAAGCCTTAAAGACAAACTTTGGTTTCGTCTTCAATTCTTCTATGCTTTCTTTTATTCCTTTGATGTGTAACTAATCTTTAAGTTAGGGGATTGATGTAACCAATTGAATGACTCCTTGTAATCCAAGAGTCTAATACTTTTTAATTCAATTCATTATTAGTCTCTTTTATTGAATTACTTGCCCTAATGTCTTTACTCATATTCAGTTGTGACCTCAATGAATGTGTGTGTTAGGATTAGTTTATATAAGAGGAAGAGGATTAAGTGTGGGTGACCATCCCATTTAAGCCTTAACCTAAGCTTAGTAATTGAGAGAGTTTGCATATGCATGACCTTGCTATGTTTAATTTGGCTTAGAGTTTTAAATTAACATTTAATTCTAACCATTGCTCATTACATGACTTTGTGTGAGTGGTGGGAATGATTAAGAACTTCATAGTTACAAAACAAGCCCTAATAATAGAATTGAAGAACTTCATATGACTTAAGGATTACATTGAGAAGTTTAATTAGGTTACATTAATTCCCTAACGACCTTCCATATTTATTTCTAGTGTGTATTTAGAATTAGCAATTTACTTATCTTGCAATTTAGTTAGTTAATCATCTTCGATCAAATCAAGCATTATGCCATTTAATTTTCAAGCATTTAGATTAGGTTTCAACCATATTAATTAGTCTCAACCAATTGAATCACTGATCGTAGTGAACGAACTTTTCTTTGAATTGAGTAGAGATAAAATACTGCATCAATTTTGGCGCCGCTGCCTGGGATCGGCGTAGATTCTTTGATTGAATCTAATTAAGTTGGTTTAGGTAGTGTGTGTGTTGTCATTTATTTTGTTAGATTAGTTTTATTTTAGTTTTAGTTTCTTTTCACTTCTTTGGTATTTGTGTTTTTGGTGTTTCAGGGCTACAGGTGTATGCACGGTCGCCGTTCGCTTGGAGGAAATTTGCTTCAGGTTAACGACAACATCAACCTTGTAGGCCGGCTTGCTAGGAGATTTGAAAGGTTGGATTTTTTTTTTGATTTTGAGGGTACTACTATTCCGGATATGGCTGAGCAAGAGGATCATATGAGTCCACCGGGATCACCAACACATGAGGTTGATGAAGACATACTAGCTATAAGAGAATCTGGGCAACCGATGATTGAGAGTCAACCATCGCCTATAGTGTTGAATGCGGCTGCTAGGAGTTATGAGTTGAATGGACTCCATGTGGCCATGCTTCCTTCTTTCAATGGCCTCCCAAATGAAGATTGTTTACAATTCATGAAGGATTACCAATCTATCTTGGAAGTCTTTTCGCTAGGCAGACTCACGGAGGAGCAGTTAAGAATGAGGTGTTTTAGGTATTGCATGAAGGATAGAGCCAAGGTGTGGTTCATTTCGTTGAAGCCGGGTTCCTTGAGATCATGGGATGAATTGTGCCAAGCTTTCTTCAGTAGATTTTTCTAGGCCGCTAAGACAAAAGAGATTCGGATCCAAATTGCAAGTTTCACCGAGGAAGATAATGAACCGTTTCATGAAGCATGGGGTCGATATAGAATGCTTTTGGAACAATGTCCGCCTCATTTGATATCCGAAGAGTACAAGGTCCGCACCTTTTATGATGGCTTGACGGAATTCACACAAGCCGTGGTAGATAATGCATGTGGAGGTGCACTCACAAAAAAATCGGCTCTTGAGATAGTCGAGATATATGAGACTTTGGCTCTCAACTCCCAACATAGAAGCTCAACTTCGAGAAGAGGAGGAAAGCATGTTGTTAGCCAAGATACGGACATGGCGATTCAAATGGCAAGACTAACAAAGCAAGTGGAAACAATGGCAAGGAATATGGGTCAACAACAAGGAAAGGCAAATGTGGTTTATGAAGGTGACCATCAAGGTAGAGAATTGGTACCATTTGAGACAGAGGAGGTCCAAGCCTTGAACTACCAAAGAGGAAGAAATGATCCATACTCCAACTCTTACAATCCGGGGTGGTGAAATCATCCCAATTTCTCGTCGTCTGACCCAAACAATGCATTGAATGGACAACCCAACACTCAAGGAGCAATCCAAGGAGGATTCAATAGGGGGAATTACCAAGGCCACGGATCAAGTGGTCAACAGTGGAACAATTCCGGAAATAGTGAGATGACTTCATATCAGCCTAGGAAACCTTCTTTGGAAGACCTAGTGACCAATCTTGCTCAGAGTTCGCAGCAGACGGATCAGAACTTGAACAATTTCATACAAGCAAGTGGGCAGAGGTTTACCAACTTAGAGGCATCTATAAAGAAGTTGGAGACACAGCTAGGGCAAGTAGCCGACACTATTCACAAGAATGAACCGGGCAGATTTCCTAGTCAGGCAGAACAAGCCAAGGCAATGTCAATATTGAGAAGTGGTCGGGTTCTAGACACCGGAGACGTGGGAGAGCCCAAGCGAAAGAAGGCTAAGGAGTCGGAAGAAGAGAGGAGAGAAGGAACTAGAGTAGAAGAGGAAGAACCAGTGGATGAGAAGATTCCCGAAAAGACATCCCTTTTACATAGGTCACCTAACCCGTACATTCCACCGGTTCCATTTCTGGGGAGGTTGAAGCAAGACAAGATGAACAAGGCCTTCAAGGAGATTTTTAATGTCCTATCTAAGGTGCATGTGAACCTACCCTTACTAGAGATGATTGAGAAGATGTCGGCGTATGCTAAATTTTTAAGAGCCTTCACACCAACCGGTAAAAGTTTGGGCCGAATCACCAAGAATATATAGCAGGCAGTGCTAGTGCAATTCTTCAAAAGGAGCTTCCACCCAAGCTTAAGGATCCGGGCGATTTTTATATCAACATCACAGTTAGAGGTACCAGGCTTGAGAAGGCCATGTTTGACTTAGGAGCTAGCATCAATTTGATGCCATCCACCATTTACAAGCAGCTTGGATTGAATGAGCTCAAGCCAACATTAATGTCACTATTGTTAGCAGATGGTTCGGTAAGGTACCCGAAAGGAATTGTGGAAGATGTGTTAGTGCAGGTTGACAAGCTCATCATCCCAGCTGATTTTGTGGTCTTAGATATGGATGATGTGAGTGGTGAGACAAACATGAGACCTATCCTTTTAGGTAGACCGTTCATGAAGACTGCAAAAACAATCATTGACGTACATGAAGGAAAACTTTCCATGACAGTCTTGGACGACACAGTAGAATTTAAGGTTTTTAGCTCAGATGCGCAAGACTCTAACTTAGTTGATTGTTTAGCAGTAGACACGTTCCAGTCAAAGGACGACTCAAAGAATGCAAATGAGTATCTAGATGAGATCTTGGCGCTTTTTGAAGAAAAAGGTGAGGAAGGTAGTCAAGTTGGAAATACATGTGACAAATCAACATTCTCGGACATTGATGAGCTTGTGAGGAAAAATACCGACTTGATGAAGAAAATGGAAGTCCTTGAGAAGGAAAGGGACGAGGCAATCAAGAAGGCGGGTGAGCTTGCAAGACTAGTAGAAGAGCAAGAGGAAGATTTTGCCCGGAGGATAAGAAAAATGCAATGGCAAATGGAGCCGAAAGACAAGACTATAGATACCATCAAGGAAGAATCAAGCAGAAAAGAGATTGCTCTAAGAGTAGCAAGGGTCAAGGAATGTGACCGCCTAGTGGAGCTTGAAAAAGCCGAATGCACTATCCAGGTCTTGACCGAGGAACAAGGCATAAAGGAAGGAACTTTAAGGTGTAACACCATCGAGAGAGATGCAAGCCACCCAAAAGAAAGATTGAAGAAGATTGGAGGTAGTTCATCTTATTTCCCTTACAAATGTCATTTTTGCCATACTATAGGTCATAAAAAGGCCCAATGTGTTGAGTTCATTGCAATGTGCAAAAAGAAACAAAGCATGCCTAAAGTGAAGCCAAGGTAAATTTAAAAAATGTGGGTCCGGAAGGACAAACTTGATCAAGTAAGAAACACTATCGTTATTGGGAAGAAAACTCTTGATAGTGAAGAATTTCCAAAACTTCTTGACATGAAGGGTGGTGGATCAAGTGGAGAAGTCATTCGGTTGGAGAAGTTTGAGCTTAAAGTGCCGTAGTGCTCTCACCACGTCTTGCCTAGACGTTAAATAACGCACTTGGTGGGAGGCAACCCACCTAGGTAATTTTTCTTTCAATATCTTTCAATTCCAATAATAATGTGAATGGTAGTGATTCTACTTCACTCCCAAGTCTACATAAATCCACACCTTCTATTTTGAGTTAAATGATGTTTTAATGCAAGGTGTAGAAACATGTAGGTTTGGGGGTGACTTTGATTTTTGTTGCACCTAGTGGCTAAGAAGGGCTCACCAACCTTAATTCCCACAAGCAAATGCATTTGATATGTTGTATTATGAGTATGTATGTATAGGGGACATATTGGAACCCTTGACAGCCCTTGCAACCCTTAGAGCCCAGAAGAGTCGCGGTCTTCATGCCATTTTCAAAGACCGCGACGAAATTCCGCTAGAGTTGCTGTCGCCAAGATGTCACCCAGGGTGTCACTCGGTCCCCGTTCGTGACAATAAAGGGAGGAATTTAAATGAAGAGTCACGGTCGTCATGCCGTCTTCAAAGATCGCGACGAAATTCTGTGAGAGTTGATGTCGCTAAGGAGTCGCGTGGTTCGTCGCAAGCAAGTATGATCGCGACATAGGTTTCACTAAGTGAAACGATGTCGTTTTTGAGTCGCGGTCTAGGTTCCGTCTTGGGAGACCGCGACTATCAAACCGCGACTCCTCGTGGGTATAAATACCCATGTTCGTGGTAGGGCACACTTTCACTCCAAATTCCAAACGGTAATTGTTCCCTTCCTGTGAACCGACGCCGTCCGCCGCACGTAATCGGTATTTCTAACTCTTTTTCCACTTGTTTTCATTATATGGATGCCGAATCCCCTTGCTCTCTTCCTTCATGTCTTCTAGGTTAAGATTTGGGTGATTTTTGGGTGTTATTTGTGATTGTGGAAATGTTATGCGGAATTGGTGTGTGGGGGTCGGAGTGACTGGATTATTGAAGTGGTTTTCATGTTCTTTTCATGATTAGGAGTATTATTGCATACCATTTCCATGTTTAGGCCCTGTTTAGTAGTGATTGTTGTATGTTTGATATATTTGGGGATTTTGGGTGTTTTTGCTTGTGGAATTTGTGATTGGTGGTGTTTGTGTGTGTGCATTGGACTGTGGTTGTGGTTGTGTGGTATCCGTGGTGTATCGGATTGCCGTAGTTGGGTTGTTGTGCCGAAGAACTGTCCGTTTGAGTTGAAGTGACACAGCTTCTGTGTGTCCAGTATGGCCAGAACCAAACAGACAGCCAGGGTTGATCAGGAAGAAGGTTCAAACCAGAGTGAGAGGCCAAAGAGGGGCCAAGATAAGGGGAAGAGACAGATTCCGCCCTGTGCAGAAAATCCAAATTTCCCAGCCAAAATTGCCAAGTTCAGCCAGAAGAAGATCATTCCAGAGAGAGGCATCAACCTCATTGAGTTAGGGGCGACCCCTATTCCAGAGATGGTGAAGGCTAGGGGCTGGGAGACATATGTCCAGCGGCCTCCCTGTCATTGCCCCCAGATTGTTAGAGAGTTTTATACAGGAGTAATTGAGCAGAATTACAGTTTGGGGAGTCCCGTTCTGGTGCGAGGGAGGGCAGAGAGCATTAATTCAGCTGACATCAACAGGTTTTTCAGAACTGCCCTTCCACCTCGGGCAACCGGGGCACTTAGTATGTATAAGGGGATCCTGAAGCTTGAAGTCTTCCGCAAGATGAACATCGCTTTGGCCAACAACTTAGTTGCAGAACCGATGCCCTTATGGAACTCCAGGTCCCAGCCATTGAAGCAGGCCCGCCTCCACATCGAGCTCGCCTTTTGGCACATTTTCATATCCTTCTCGATGAGGCCGTATGGGCACCGCACTACAGTTGCCTATGATGTAGCTGCCCTCCTGTATTGCTTACATAATGAGCATCCCATTGACATTGGCGTAATAGTAAAGATGGAAATTCACAAGGCTGCCAAGGATGTCTCAGGGAAAGAAGCCATGGTGTTTCCTAGCTTGATTACACATCTTTGTGAGGCTGCAGGTGTGGACATGTCTACAGATGAGATGAAGGAACCTCAGCCTGACCTTGGGATCCGGACATGGTACTCCCTCTACCCAGCTCGAGGGCTGGAAAAACCAGGTGAAAATGCGTGCCCAAGTCAGCCACAGAAGAAGAGAGCCAGGATGGAAGAAGTTGATGGTGTAGAAGAGCCGGATATGGAGCCTGATATGGAGGGAGAAGATGGCACTGAGGCTCAGGTTGCAGAGGAGGATGATGAGAGCCTCTCGGCTCTCAACCGCCTACTAGCGGGGATAAAACTTTCCAGGGAGAACCAGGCGGACTCGAATGGTGAACTGTTCAGTGCATTTACAGAGGATCAGGCGGCACTCTTGACGGCGATGGGTGCCATGGAAAGGCGGTTATTAGCCAAGATTGACATGGTTGATGAGGGGTTCAGGATGGACATAGCCGATCTGAGATAGGAGCTCCGCCTTCAGCCGTACTCTAGAGAGAAGAAAACCTTTCCAGTTCCAGTCGGTTCGGCCGGGCCACATATTTCAGAGGAGGATGCTCAGGTGCATATGGCGGTTGAGTTGTCACTAAAAGAAGTAGAAGACTAAGCAGCAGCGGCATCAGGATGGAAGGACAAAGAGAAGATGCCTGGTACCCTATAGCCACGCCACCGCCCAGTATTTTGTCATTTTAGCCGCATTTGGATTAATTTACTTTAGTCGTTTTCATTTCCTTTATTTGTTTTGTTATTGCTATTTCCGGACTTGGTTGGGTTACTTGGATTGTATTTATCGAATTATCAGTTTGGTGTGGTTTTAAAGGTGTGAGTCTGTTTTGATAAATTGGTTGCATATGTGATTGCCATCTGCTTGCTTATTGTACTTGTTGGGCCATGTTATCATTATTGTGTCGTATTGTGCTTGTTAGGGGGTTTCAGGTTAGGCGCCTCTCCGCCGGGCTCTCATTGTCAACATTGGGGACACTGTTGAGTTTAGGTTTGGGGGTGTCGACACCGGGTCGGTCGTTTGGATGTTTTGAGCAAGTTTTTCAGTTTAAGTTTTTCAGTTTACCATTCCATTTTTCAATTTTTGTGTCCAAGTCGCATGGCCCAAATTTTCGAGCTTTAGATAGCTTGGGTGTGATGCCTTGAGCGTGTGTTTGTGGGAAGTTTATATATGCATGATGTGCTCGATTGAGCAGCTTATTGTCCCTCTAGGGTCTCACTTACACTCCATGGGTTTGTTCCATCTTTGTGTATTCAAGTTGAGGGAACTTTGTTCTAATAATGGAGATTACCTAGTGAGTTCACAAACACAAGCCTAAAAGCGCATTTGAGTGTATCATTTTTTTCTATCTTTAAACACATATCTCGGCATGCACATCATTTGCCATAGGACATTACATTGCATTATTCGTGTGGATTGCTTGATGGATATTTTCATTCCCTTGATAGATGGATTTGTGGAAATGATTTTAGGCAATGTGTGTCCATTCAACTACTAAAAGCCTAAACACATTCCTTATCCCTATTGTGTGCTACTAAACCAAATTTGAGGCCAAACACTTCCCTTTCCTTTGGAACCACATGATAACCATATAGCCAAAACCTAAACACATGCCTACCTTTGTTGCCAATCATGTTAGGATGTGTAATGTAGTGGTTGAAGGGTGAAGAAGCTCTAATATGTAAGATAGTGTGTACTTAGGCTACATTTGTAATGTGCAAAGGCAAATAGATCAAAATTATTAAAAAATAAATAAATAAATAAATATGAGAAGAACTGTTGTAAATTAAAAGAGAAAGGAAAAGGGTAAAAGAGTCGCAAGTTGTAAAGGAAAAGTACTCAAAGAAAATGGGGTACAAGTTGCAAGGCACAAGTTATGTGAAATTCGAGCCTAGACGCTAGTGTTCTAATTAATAGAAAATAGAGCTAAGTGTATGGGTGTGTCATATAAGTTAACATGATTGGTGACTGTTGAATTCCATTTCCCATTCCTTGTCACCACATCTCTCCCAATGGCCCCATTTAACCAAAAAGCAAGACCTAATTGATCTATAATGAAATCTAGATTGGGAATGTTTGTTGAAGCATGATCTTCCACGTCAATGGCATTTGATTCAATTCCTAGGGTAGTTCATATAAATATGGTGTTTCCTTTCTTACATTGTATGCAAAGCATTTGATTCCTATACATAACTCTACCTTTGCATACCTAGATGAGTGTGAACTTAGGGCTCTAAGTGGAAAGAAAAAGGATATCCCAGTGAGGCTTAGAGTCGAAGCGAATTACGCTCGAGGTGTGAGAGTGAGTAGTTTCCAATATGAGAGCACTTCTAGGTGTGGGATTCGTGCGGTACAAGTGTCCCGTGAGCGCCTTTGGGTTGTTGAGGATGTTTTGCATATGTCTACTCCTCCCATTCACACCCCATTGCATCCCACCACCAGTTGAAAATGCGACTTTTCAAATTTCGTGTCTAAAGGTTCCCTTTATCGAGTCATGTTTGTTCTTTTCTTGTTGTCTCGGTTTTGCTCGAGGACGAGCAAAAGGCTAGGTTTGGGGGTGTTGATCGAGTCACGATAACACTAGATTTTGGGCCCCATTCTTATGCTTATTGCTAGAATTCTCGGGTAAAATCGAGTGTTTGATGGTTCAATGAGTTGGTTGCAGGTTTTCTTAGGTAACAGGGGCAATTGTGGAAAAGGAAGAAGAATTGGGGCCTAAAGTGCAAAATTGGAAACTTTGCCTGAAGAACGAGGTGTCGCGGCCCAGATGTCGCTTGGAAATGTCACTACAGAATAGGCGACCGCAACTCTCGCGAGGGAAGTGTCGCGAAGGTCGCGTGAAAGAGAACGAGCGAATCAGAGGACGTGGTGTCGCGGCCCAGATGTCGCTTGGAAATGGCGCGACACCATAGGCGACCGTAACTCTGGAGAAGTTACTGCTGGGTTTTCGTGCGAATTGGAAGATCAAACGACGTCGCGGTTGAAGTGCTGTCCCGCGACATGTATGATCGCGACAGCACGCCATCACGACTTCCTAGGTCGATTAGTGGGCCCTTTTTGGCTCCCATATAAATTCTGAAGGAAAAATTCATGAAAAGTACGGACGGAACACAGAAAGATACCCAGCAACCATCACACCTCTACATCATCCACCTTTCTACCATCATCCATCCATCATTGGAGTTTGGAACCAAGAAGAAGGAACTCAATAGACAAGAAGCCTTAATGACAAACTTTGGTTTCTTCTTCAATTCTTCTATGCTTTCTTTTATTCCTTTGATGTGTAACTAATCTTTAAGTTAGGGGATTGATGTAACCAATTGAATGACTCCTTGTAATCCAAGAGTCTTGTTAATAGCCAAAATTGGCTAAGGACCAAAGGAAAATTTTCCACCTCCCAGACCTGGTTCCATACCCGAGAGTTTCCACCAGGAGACCTCTCTATCCAGAGCCGAACTACGATACCACCCCAGGAACAAGGACGGGCTCCAAAAACATCCGGGATAGAGCCCGGAACGATCAGATCTAGCCCGCATCACCAAAACTAGAAGCTTCCCGAAGTCGAGGTCACCTCGCAAATGATCCAGAGACTCACATGTACCTCGATTGACATAGAAGAATGTCCCTAGAATGCCGCACCTAGCTTCGAAAGGTCAGGGAAAGCTACACCTAGCTTCGAAAGGTCAGGGGAAGCCACACCTAGCTTCGAAAAGGTCAAGGGAAGCCAGATCTGGCTCCAAGCTGGATGAAACTTCTCAGATATCAAGGTCAGAACACTAATCACTGGTTGATGCACCACACCATGCCATATTCAACGACCTCTATAAAGGATCATGCTGAAAGGATACGAGGGATACACTGAATGATATCTGGAAACGTTACCTATATGCAGAACAAGTAATAGAATCCAAAAAGAAAACAAACTGATCTCCACCACGATACTCTCAATTCAGCAAAGTCAATGACATTAAAACGAGAAATCCCGCCCGATAAGGAGGGGAGAGACTGAGAAAATCAAGGGGAGAATCAGTCGGTTTGACCTACAAACTATGTATAAATAGAAAAGAAAGGAAATGAAAAGGAGGAGACTACTATTCGACAGGCATACGACAAATACTCGATCATACCCTAGGGAGAGTTGAGAGCAAAAAATAAAGAAACTTGTATTTGTATACCATGCACGT
The DNA here is from genome assembly GCA_033220585.1 of Dipteronia sinensis. Taxonomy (NCBI): domain Eukaryota; kingdom Viridiplantae; phylum Streptophyta; class Magnoliopsida; order Sapindales; family Sapindaceae; genus Dipteronia; species Dipteronia sinensis. Next base: position 67,112,128 of record CM065638.1, on the reverse strand, counting down.
TCAATAAAAATATTCTTGCTTTCTTTTGGTTAAATGGTATCATCATTTCTTGGCATTCTATAAATCATCACTACACATACAATAAATCTTGGCCACCACCTACGTGGTAGTGGTCTCGAGGGCGTTAACTGAGATTTCTCATCCCGAACAAAATTTCCGTTAACAAGTCTAATACTTTTTAATTCAATTCATTATTAGTCTCTTTTATTGAATTACTTGCCATAATGTCTTTACTCATATTCAGTTGTGACCTCAATGAATGTGTGTGTTAGGATTAGTTTATATAAGAGGAAGAGGATTAAGTGTGGGTGACCATCCCATTTAAGCCTTAACCTAAGCTTAGTAATTGAGAGAGTTTGCATAGGCATGACCTTGCTATGTTTAATTTGGCTTAGAGTTTTAAATTAACATTTAATTCTAACCATTGCTCATTACATGACTTTGTGTGAGTGGTGGGAATGATTAAGAACTTCATAGTTACAAAACAAGCCCTAATAATAGAATTGAAGAACTTCATATGACTTAAGGATTACATTGAGAAGTTTAATTAGGTTACATTAATTCCCTAACGACCTTCCATATTTATTTCTAGTGTGTATTTAGAATTAGCAATTTACTTATCTTGCAATTTAGTTGGTTAATCATCTTCGATCAAATCAAGCATTATGCCATTTAATTTTCAAGCATTTAGATTAGGTTTCAACCATATTAATTAGTCTAAACCAATTGAATCACCGATCCCAGTGAACGAACTTTTCTTTGAATTGAGTAGAGATAAAATACTGCATCAATTCCATCCTATGTAAAAGAGTGAAAATAGAGAGAGATATGCATGTATACAAATTGTAAACCTACCATAGTGATTGACTGAATAAAACAGTGTTCATTTTATATAATCCCGGTCCCTTTGTGTTATTTTTCCATTCTTTGATCTATCTACCTCGATCATACTAAAAGAGGGACCCCGGTACCGAAGGTACCTACCCCGCTGCTGCTACCGGTAGTCGGTGAGGGTGTTAACTGAGATTTTCACCCCGAGTGAATTTTTCCGTTAACAAATACAATTGCACAAAAGATTGTTAAAGCTATGAACTTATTTGCCTAATTAAAAAGTCATATTGTCCTAAGGATTGGATAGATATGTGCATACTTAAAAACATCTATACATTTGGATTCTATCGCAATGGTGACCCATTTAGTTGGTATACGTATGAAAAGAATGGTTTCCAAAAACTCTTTTTTTTCGTCGGCCTTTCTCTTTGGTTTCACTATGAAATTTAAACCAAACAACAATGTTTTCAGATTATTTTGGTTTCCAAAATCCAAAAAGTCGAATTTCAGTCTTTCGCCATTGATTCTTCCTCCCATCTATCATTCATTTCTTTTCCTCTATACATTTACCGTGTGCTCTATCACATTGTCTCTTAAATATCTTTATTGATTATATGATGGTTTTATGGATGTCCGGATTGCTGTTTAAACATCAATGCAGACATAACTAGTTCCATTCATGGGTTTTAGTCGATCGAGATATATTCATCATTTTTCCAATGAACTTCTTATCTATGTTTATTATATTATTTCTTTTGAGACCTGCCTTTTTTTTTATTCTCTTATAACAAGAAAAAAGTAAAAAAAAATGGTCAACTCTGAAGTAAAGACCAGCTTTTCCATTTTGAAAACACTTCTTTCACGATGAAGTTTGAGTCTATTAATAGTTTTTTTCATATCATTTTTATTTCTGAAAACCAACAAATTCAATCTCATTCTGTTGCCATTTGTTTCCACTCCTATCTACCTCTAATTTCTTTCCCTCTATGCATTTGATATATGCTCTGTCACACCATCTCTTAAATACCTTTATAGATTGGATTCTAATCGATTGTGTTTTTGTTTATGTTTTTTATTTTAGATGATCCAATATCCTTGCTTGAGCTTGGTGTTAGGTTATCCGACCTTCCACCGGCAGAAGTCTTCTCATGTGGAATCAGTTGTGAAGGATATGGATGTTGTTGCTGAATTTGGTGATTTGATTTATACAGAAGTAAGAGATGATGGCTAAACAAAAGATGCAAAGAATACAATTGCACAAAAGATTGTTAAAGCTATGAACTTTTTTGCCTAATTAAAAAGTCGTATTGTCCCAATGATTGGATAGATATGTGCATACTTAAAAACATCTATACATTTGGATTATGTCGCAATGGTGACCCATTTAGTTGGTATACGTATGAAAAGTATGGTTTCCAAAAACTCTTTTTTTTCGTCGGCCTTTCTCTTTGGTTTCACTATGAAATTTAAACCAAACAACAATGTTTTCAGATTATTTTGGTTTCCAAAATCCAAAAAGTCTAATTTCAGTCTTTCGCCATTGATTCTCCCTCCCATCTATCATCCATTTCTTTTCCTCTATACATTTAACATGTGCTCTATCACATTGTCTCTTAAATATCTTTATTGATTATATGATGGTTCTATGGATGTCCGGATTGATGTTTAAACACCAATGCAGACATAACAAGTTTCATTCTTGGCTCTTAGTCGATCGAGATATATTCACCATTTTTCCAATGAACTTCTTATCTATGTTTATTATATTATTTCTTTTTGAAACCGGCCTTTTTTTTACTTTTTACTTTTTCCGGTTATAAGAGAATAAAAAAAAGGCCGGCCCTTCTATAATTTTGTTAATGAAGTAAATACCAGCTTTTCCATTTGCAAAACATTTCTTTCACGATGAAGTTTAAGTCTATTAATAGTTTTTTTCATATCGTTTTTATTTCTGAAAACCAACAAATTCAATCTCATTCCGTTGCCATTTGTTTCCACTCCTATCCACCCCTAATTTATTTCTCTTTATGGATTTTGAAAATACATTCTAAACGTATGTCTAAACAACCTAGAGGGGGAGTGAATGGGTTGTTAATCGATTATTACCAACTTTTCGATTAGTCAATATTAAACACAATTAACCCAAACAATCAAACAATAAAAATCAAGTATAAAGTGCGGAAATATAAAAGAACACTTGATTTTTACGTGGAAACCCTTCAACAAGGGAAAAACCACGGGCTATCCTTCTAGCCACACACTATCACAGAAATCCACTATATGAATAAAAGATTACACCCTCAAGTGATACTCGGACTCTCACTCTTGATAACCTCAGGCTATGGACACTACCACTCACCACTATTGGTTCAATCCCTAGTGATATCCCCTGATCTACTACTCTTGGCGTGAGCACCTCCTAATCTACCCAACGGGCCTTTTACAGTGGCACTTGACCAATGCTTGCCAACCACACCTTGGTTGCAAGACTTGAATGTTTGTGCAACTTCACCCCGAAGCCACAAGACTTTGACTCTATGAAGAGTATAAGGTCTAAGTGAACAATCAATGAATGCTCAATACAAAATATGCTAGACCAAACATACAATTCTTAAATAGATGTAGATAATGCAATACAACATCCTAGTTATCAAATAATGCATACATGTACACACATGAGGTCTCAATTAGTTGTAGAGATATTCTAACAACCTAATTGTCAAATAAAACTCACATAAATATTCAAGAACTTGACTAGATGCACAAAGTCAACCTAATCATCAATTAAACATACATGAACATTTATGGATTATCTATTTAGGCATAAATGACCTAATAATGCAAGCTATCACAAACAAACCCAATCATGCAATTTTGACTCATAAATATATGCAATAAAGTGAGTCAATGTATTTAATCAAGCAATAAATACCTAATCTAGAGTAAGTCGAACAATAAATGATATTCAAAGAAGTTCTTGTTTACCTAGTCATGAAACAATGAAGACCCATGCTCAAATGATGTGGAATGATGCAAGAATGAAATGGGTTTTGGGTTTGGAGAGTCAAGGAATAAAGCTTGAAGCTTTCTTTCCCTAGGGTAGCTCTTTCTCTCACTAGAAATGTAAATTTCAGAGCTCTAGGTCTGATTGGGGAAGAAGATGATGTATTTATATGATCCAAGTGAAGCCACGTTGTTTTAGATAAGGAAAAAACTGATTTCTGGCATCAAAAGACGACTTGTCAGGCGACATCCACAAGTGGCCTTGCATGTTGCCTAACACACTGGACAGCACAACAGCTCTAGTTTCGAGCGACCAAAAACAAAACCAACAGATATCGAAATCATTCAAATGATATACCGTTAGAAAGGTATGGAAGTCTACTTTCTACTCATTTTGAAAGAAATAGGTTTTGAATTTTGTAGAAAGAGTTATGATCAAAAGAGTGATCAAAGGTCAGATTCTGGCAAAAAACAGAGTTGCCCTGTTTTAGTTGTCACTTTGGAGATTTCAAAACCAATCCAAACGGTCATGAAATATTACGAATAATATACCGTTGGAAAGGTATGGGTGTCTAGTTTGTATAGAAATTTTCAAAACTCATTTTGAAGCTTTTTATAAAACTTTATGGTCATAAGACCATACAAAGGTCATTTTTGAAAAACATTTAATCATTGAAATCCACTCTTTTGAAACTAGACACTTTACTCCAAACAACCAAACCAAATCTAACACTTATCCAAGAGAAGAAAGGGACCTTCTCAAATGGTCAATCATCACGCTAAGACATGCACACCATCTTGCAAGCGCGGACGTTTCCGATCACACAAACGGAAACGAATTACACCACACAAAACCACACTTAGATCTAACAATGAGGTGCAAGTGTGAAATGTGTAATGGATGCACACATATAAACAATAAAGAACATAAATGCAAGATGAACAAAGTATGCATGAAGTGTGTGTGTGTGTGTGTGTGTGTGCACCTAAACTCTTCAAGAGACAAAGTCAAGTGAGTATACATTTTGCTCTTGAAGTCATGGAGATGCTTGGAAGCTTGCCGACAAGGACCTAAGCTACCCATTACATAATCATCCCCAATATGGTGTGGTTTGTTATGAAATAAGCCAATCATAAAATAGAGGTCCTTACAGATTTGATATATGCTCTGTCACACCATCTCTTAAATACCTTTATAGATTGGATTCTAACCGATTGTGTTTTTGTTTATATTTTTTATTTTAGATGATCCAGTATCCTTGCTTGAGCTTGGTGTTAGGTTATTCGACCTTCCACCGGTAAAAGTTTTCTCATGTGGAATCTTTTGTGAAGGATATGGATGATGTTGCTGAATTCGAGGATTTGATTTATATTGAAGTAAGAGAGGATGACTCAACAAAAGATGCAAAGAAGATCATTTCTTAAAGGATTGTTAAACGAATGAACTTATTTGCCTTAATTAAAAAGTCGTATTGTCCCAAGGATTCGATAGATAAGTTCTTAGCTATTCGCATACTTAAAACCTATATACCTCTAGATTTTGTCGCAATGGTGGCCCATCTAGTTGGTATACGTGTGAAAACTGTGGCTTCAAAAAACTCTTTTTTTCATCGGCTTCTCTCTTTGGTTTCACAATGAAATTTAAGCCAAATAATAATGTTTTCATATTATTTTGGTTTCCAAAATCCAAAAAATCTAATCTCAATTTTTTGCCATTGATTCTCCTTCCCATCTATCATCCATTTCTTTCCCTCTGTACATTTAACATGTACTCTATCATATCGTCTCTTAAATATCTTTATTGATTAGATGATAGTTCTATAGATGTCTGAATTGCTGTTTAAGCACCAATGCAGACATAACAAGTTCCATTCATGGCTCTTAGTCGTTCGAGATATATTCATCATTTTTCCAATGAACTTTTTATCTATGTTTATTATATTCTTTCTTTTTGAGACTGTCATTTCTTATTCTCTTATCAACGGAAAAAAGACCGACCCTTCTATAATCTTTTTAATGAAGAAAAGACCGGCTTTTCCATTTGAAAAACACTTCTTTCACGATGAAGTTTGAGCATAGTAATAGTTTTTTCATATCGTTTTTATTTTTGAAAACCAATAAATTCATTATCATTCTTTTGCCATTGATTTCCCTTCCTATCTACCCCTACTTTCTTTCCCTTTATGCATTCGATGTGTGCTCTGTCACACCATCTCTTAAATACCTTTATGGATTGGATGATAACCTATTGTGTTTTTGTTTGTGTTATTGATTTTAGATGATCCGGTATCCTTGCTTGAGCTTGGTGTTAAGTTATCCAACCTTCCATCAGTAGAAGTCTTCTCATGTGGAATCTTTTGTGAATGATATGAATGTTGTTGTTGAATTCGGGAATTTGATTTATATTGAAGTAAGAGAGGATGGCTCAACAAAAGATGCAAAAAAAGACTATTGCTCAAAGGATTGTTAAAGGCATGAATTTATTGACCTTATTTAAAAAAAAAAAAATCATATTGTCCCAAGAATTGGATAGACATGTTCTCACTCTTTGCACACTTAAAAACCTCCTCTGGATTCAATCACAATGGCATCCCATTTTGTTGGTACACATGTGAAAAGAATAGTTTCCCACGTGCATCTTCCGAAGACAATAAAGATTCAGAAAAAAAGTAATTGAAGTTCAAGGTTTAGGGGTCGTTTGTTTTTTTCACTTAAAACTTAATGGGTCTGAATTGAACCCATTAAGTTGTTTTGTTTGTTTTTTTTAAGTGGTTAAACAACTTAAAAATATCAAAAAACAACTTAAAATAAAAAGTAAGAAATCTTGACTTTTAACTTAATTCCAAATCACTGGATTACAATTAAAATATTCTCTTCCAAATCTATCCTCCAAAAAAAGATATATTTCCAAAATTATCTTAATTTAATATGGTGTAAACAAATTTCTTTTAACATATTTCTTATTTTAAACATGTTTTAGAAAAGAAAAAAAAACCCTAATTACTTCTTATAATGAAAATTTTCAAGGATTGAACAATTGAATTTCTCTCTTGTCAAATCCTAGTAAGAACTATTTATTTATTTATTTTTATCTAACTATTCGTATAGTACTCAATAAATTTATCTATCATATTAAGTAGATTTCGTGGCTCGAAAAAGTTATAGAATTATTGTATATAAAAAATTTAAGAACCTTTATTTTATTTGGTTTCCGGTGCATATGATCCAGGAAACCAAAAAAACAAAAATGGTTTCATGAATTATATTTACCGAGAACGTGGACAACATATAAAATTGAACTTGAACTTGAACTTTTTTTTGACAATAAATTTAACTTAAACTTTGTTTGTAGAATATGTAAAATTATATTCTTTGATTAATTTTTTATTTTATTAAATTGAACTTTGTTTGCCAAAAAAAATACATACAAAATGTTATAAAGAATGGTGAATGTTAAATTACCTATGTTAATCAGTATGGGTATAAATGTAAAATTACTTATTTTCAGACAGTTTTATTTTTAAAAAACAAACATGTTAACAGTATATTCAGATGTGAGGAAAAAAAAAAAACAAACATGTCATTCAGATTCAGATTTCAGTCCCTATTCAGTCTTCAGAAAAATTCAGGACTGTTCAGTGTTCAGACAAAAAAACAAACGACCCCTTAGTCTTTTAGGTCTCTTCAATGTTTCTGGAATGATGGAACGAGAGGAGAGGTCTAAGTCTTTTTTTTAGTCCAGCCTCTCCTTATATTTACTATTTTCAAACGAAAAAAAAAAACTCTTTTTTCACCGGTCTTTCCCTTTGATTTCATGATGGAATTTAAGTCATGAAATTTAAGTCAAGAAACAATGTTTTCAGATTATTTTGGTTTCCAAAATCCAAAAAATCTAATCTCATTCCATCACCATTGATTCCCACTCCCATTTATCATCCATTGATTTCCCTCTAAGCATTTAACGTGTGCTCAATCACACCGTCTCTTAAATACTTTTATGGATTGTACGTTGGTTTTACGGATGTCTGGATTGTTGTTTAAGCATCAATGCAGATATAACCAGTTCCATTCACGGCTTTTAGTCGTTCAAGATATATTTATCATTTTTTCAATAAACTTCTTATCTATGTTTATTATATTCTTTTTTTTAGACTGGCATTTCTTTATACTCTTATCAACGGAAAAAAGACCAGCTCTTCTATAATCGTTTTAATGAAGAAAAGACCTTAAATAATTGCAAGTGAGATAACTACAGATTTTGTCTCAAACTTTTTCCTTTAGTTTTATCGACTCCATTTCATAGTAATGTGATATTGGAATTTGGATGAAATTTTTGTTCAATTTTGATGCAAATGAAAGTGAAATTGAAGAAGAAAACAAGATAGAAAAAAAATGAGCATTTCACGGTCGGAAGAAAGAAGAGAAATCGATTTATTGGACTGAGGGCTGTTTTTGTAAATTTTTGGTTAAAGATTGAATGAAATTTTCCTATAAGATTGAATTTTCAAATATTTTCATATTGCAATAAGAAGTTATTTGGTGTCATTCTTCTTCGTGGTCTAAAATTAATATGAATCTTTGAATATTAATTGATTAAACGAGTAAAATACATGTATGCAATAAAAGAAAATAATATACATTCGATGATAATTTGTTGCTTATAAGCCTCTTTACATAATTATACACCGGTGACATGAAAAATCCCTATGATAGATCAAAGTCCTTGATTAAGAAACCAATTCATGCCATGTCAGAAAAAGAAAAGGACAAAAGAAATCAATTGATGTGGTCACCATAGACTCAAAATTGGTGATTGAGATTTGAGAGACCAAAGAAAGAAAGAAAGAAACCAGAGATTTGCATCAACCCAACAAATAAGATGAAATGCTACTACATTAGATCTGCTGCTATTCAAAATTGAACATCTATTTCACAACTTACAAATGTCTTGAGTTACAGTAACCCTCCTGAACCAAGAAATCAAGAAAGTTAAGAAAAACTTCCTACTGCTTTTGCAAATGCAAGGCAACAAGCAGAAATTCTCTCTTCAAATGCATTTTCTAAGCCCAGGCAACATCGCTGCTTCAAATAAATAGCATAGTCCACAAGAGCAGAAATCCTGAAGCCAAACAAAACAAAACACAAAATGGAAAATAAATAAATAAAAAAAGAGCTAGCTTTTGCAGGTATATCTTATCAAAAGAAAGTGTAAGAAGGAAAAGAAAGTGCTACACAGAGGATAAAAGGAAGCAAGAGAAGACTTTTGAGAAAAGTTAATGAACATAAAGTAAAGAAAGAAAAAAGGAAATTGGCATTTTTGTACCTGTAGAGCTCATCCTGGTTTGAAATTTGGTCCTCCATGTCCCACTCCAAGCAAATCCTAATTTGGCAGGCAAACAAATTGAAATTAGAATAACAAGATACAAATCATGCAATGCAAGTAGCCAAGTACCAGTGTGAAGTGTAAACTAACCTCTCCCAAAGCAATTGTTTGAGGTGTGGAGACCATTCCGGCAAATGCAAGCGAATGACTCGTCCACACCGGTGAAGCCACAGTAACCCCCACTGTCTTCACAATTCTTGCAATTCTCACTACTGTATGAATCATTGTATTGCAAAGAAATCCCAAATTTCCATTTCATTGGATCCCCCTCGTTGCCCCCAAAATCATATATAGATGTATACGATGAGCATTGTAGCTTGGGAAGATCCAATGTATAGCCTGAGCTAAGACCAGTAGGTGATTCATAAACACAACAAGTTGTTGCAGGTGCATTCTGTTGCAACCCAATACCTGTCACCCCTTTGCAAGAATACATTCCTCTACAGACACGAGATCCTGAACCCGTGTCACACAAATCTACGTACTGATCGAAAACAGGAGATGTACCGGAGCAACCGAGAAGAACAAAGAGATTGTTTTCTGTAATAGTGAATGGACTGGCCTTATCCAAGCTAAAGCTTCCGGAGTTCTGCATTGAAGAACAAGTTGACATGAAGGGATCCGCGATAGTAATAGTGCTGCTCGGATAGTCAATAGAGGAGATAGTGTAAATGCCTGTGCCAGTGGAGAATTCCAGTGTACCAGAGCTACATTTTATGTATCTAGAGAAGTCAGGGTGTCCGCAACCAAAGCCTGTACCAAACGGGAAATTTACAGATATCGTTCCACAGGTATTACTACATGTACCATTAACCGGGATGGCAGGGGCAGCAGCAGATGCAGTGTGGTAGAAAGGGAGAAAGAGCAAAATGTTGATGAAGAGCAATGGACTCAAAGCAGGTGACATTGTTGAAAGATTTGGAAGAGTTTGAGATCAAGGAAACCTGAATATTAAATATTGATCAAACTGAGATGTATTATTGCTTTGAGCAGTTGCTATATGAAAAGGGGACAAGAAAAAGTGGTTCTTTTCGGTGGAGGTGTGAATACATTCAAAATTCTCCTCTTTTTTCTTCCTAAAAAGCAGAGCCAGGCTGTTATGTGGGTTCTAGCTATAAAGCAGTAACAGTCTCATTGTATGTACAAAGAACGGTGCGGTAAATTTATCTCCAAAATCCTCTGATAATCTGTTCGTTTGCGGCGCTCATATGTACTGCTATTCGTCCATATGCACAAGAAGCCAACTAGGCATGGCCACTTATTGATATAACAGCAATGAAGCATATCAAAAGAGCAATCAATCATACTAGCCATTCAAACTACTAACAGTTGAAGCACTTGAATCTTCAATCATTCATCAAGTTTTGGTAAAGAAATAATAAATTTTCACAATTTATCCTGAGAATTACATATGTAGCTGTCTTGTATTATTACACAAATATCATTGACCGCAAGGGCAGCATTCCTTTTGATTACAAAATGCAATGGCAACCCACAACATTTCCAGAGAATGTTGACAGCAAAAATAAGTCCTAGTTGAATTTCTATAACCAAGTTATTCAGATAATTTCTTTTATTAAATCTATAGCTCCAGTCTGCACAAAAAACCTGATTAAAAATGCCTCTCAAGTCACCATATGAAACTAGAACCATTCCAACTTGCAGTGATGATAATACTTCCCTCTGATGTCAGAAACACACTCTCTGAGAACTGTAAGGGAAGTAGAAGCTGACTTCGATTGATCACATCATCCCAAATAGAACAAGAAAAGTTTCCATTTTCCTACAAGTCCTCAAGCAGATCGATTGTACGCCTAGCAAACAATCATCTTGATGTCCCGAGCAGAAACCATTGTCAGTAAGGTAAATATGGCACAATTTATAAATTCTAACTGCACCAGATTTTGAATCTTGATACCTTGAATTGTCCAACAGCATTGAATGAACCAGTAGCATAGCAATGGTGAGTATTAAGCCCAAATGAAACAAGAATCAAAATGCTACTGGTGTCTATGAACACTGACCCAAAGCTCTAGCAGACATATTAAGACAGAGGGATGTTGAACTTCATGCATTAAGACCAGCCCAATTCTTGAAAGCAATAAGTGCTTCCATTTTCCTGAAGTTCCTCTTTCTCAACTTTGCTACTTTAAGTTTTTTATGGGTCTCCATAAATGCTTGCTTGTACTTCCACTTATCCACAAAAATCTTCATTTCTTGAGATCTCTCCACTACTTGCATCACAGTATCAAAGAAACCTCCTTTAACAAAGGCATATAGGAAAGCATCCACCAAGTTGGGATCAAATTTAATCCCCGTCTCTCCATCAGTTGAAATCTTTCGCTTAACCTCATTCCACAACATCAAAACGCAAAAATATTTCTCTGCAGTCACATACCCATTAATTAGAGACAAGTAAGTTTGATCATTCGGTTCAAACTGCAGGAATGTCATCCTTCTAAGAGTTCTCTTTGCATCTTCTAACCGACCAGCTTTACAGAAAGCATGAATAATTGAATTCCAATCATGGGTTTTTACTTCAACTCGAGGATCTTCAACAACTTCATCCAAAAATGCTGCCATTAACCCAGGTCGATGATTCTCCATCAAACCTGTCATTATAGACAAGTAACTCCCCATTAAGTCAGATATTCTTGCTTCTCTCATGTCCCTAAATATAGAAAAGGCTGATTGGAAATCTTGACTTGTCATGGAAGCATCTATTAAATCATCATACACACCGACATCTAGTTGAAGCCCCGAATTGCTTATATCCATAACCAATTGAGTAGCTTCAGCTGTTCGATGCTCTTTGCAATAAGCCTTCAGAATTGGCACGTAAACTCCAAGCCCCACTGAACAACATTGAGCATTCATTTCATCAAGAATGCTATGTGCCTTATCTGATAAACCAAGATTAACACAAGCATTAACAATACCAAACCCCGTAGACTTATCAATCACAATACTTGGGTCCTCCAACTTCTGAGCCTCAATAATCAAATTCGATAAGTCCTTAATACTTCCCTCTTCAAGAAATGCTTTAATCACTTCACAATAAGTTTCATCACTAAAATTTGAATCTTTTCTAAATCCTTGACTCAAACTAAGCAAAATAGTTGTTGAAACAGACTCTAAATTTCCTGATTTAACATATCCACTAATCAAACTACTAAAAAATACAGCTTTATTTGAAAATCCAAACCCACCCATTATATTTTCTAACTCAATTATCTTCTTTTCAAGTCCTTTTAGTGCATATAAATATGCAAGAAAACCAAAACTTGATTCATCTGGCCTAACCCCCAAAACCGACATAGTTTCAACAACTTTCTCAGCATCACTAACCGATTGAATATCACAACAACAACCCTCTAGTGCGGCATTACAAGCAACTAAATCAGGTTTCATAAAATTCAACTTTTCATCCAAAGCAATCCTACAAGTTTCTTCAAAAACCCGCACAAAAGCAGCCAAATTACCATTCTTTCTACTAATATCCACAAGAGAATTGACCCCACAATTCAAAAGGCACGAAATACCTGTTCTTGAACATACACTTGAGCAGAGCAAAAGCAGGGGCAGCAGCATTGGCAGATTTCATGGAACCCAAAAGGGTATTCACAGTTTCAAAATCCAAATACATGGGGTTTTTTTTCGATGACATAAACAACAGAAGCAAAGGCTCTCTTGAGGTTGTGAAGGCCTTGGAGAGATGATAAGTGGGTGATGAGAGAATTGGTGAGGGGTTTAGAGGGTAGCAGAGAGTTGGAAGTAAGGGACTTGAATGACTTCCAGGCCTCATCACTGTTGTGTGTGAGGAGGGACTTGTGGAGATTGGTTTCTAGTGCAGTGATGTGGTCTCGAGTTAGGGTTTCTGGTTTTTGTTGGTTTGTGGAGTTGGAAGGGTTTTGTGGTTTCTGGGCAAAGATAGAGGGTTGAAGGAAGGAATATAGAGAAGGAATTTCTGGAGCAGAGGAAGAGGAAGAGAATAGCCGTGTGTGTGTGTGAGAGAAGAGAGCTGATTTTCTCCACATTCTATGATCATTCAACAAACCAAGCAGACCAAGCCGGTTGTGCTGTGTTGGCTGTTAAACTTGATTGTCATGTTGTTCATGTCGTTGTTATATAAAGATATAATAACATGTTAATATAAAATCTCTGGGAGAACATAATCAACAAGCTGGAATAGCTCAGTTGGTTAGAGCGTGTGGCTGTTAACCACAAGGTCGGAGGTTCGACCCCTCCTTCTAGCGTTTATTTGATTTTTAGAATTTTTTTTTCCTTTTTTTTGGGAGAGAATTTTTTTTTCAAATAGGATTTTTTACAATTGAGTCCCTATTTAATTAGAAAACATCATGTTTTTACTTGTTAATTGAATTTACATTAATACAGTCCTTATATAATTAAAAATGATTCATTTCAATCCTAAAATTAGTTAAGGTTAGTCAAAGCTAACAATGAGACAAGTATTTTGGTGTTACCACATGTTTATTATTGAAAAAAAAATTATTTCAAATAAAATAGTTAAATGGATCTCCACACCGTCCATCTATTAGATGAATAGTGGAAATCAAATTATAAATAAATAAATTAATAAATAAATAAAATTAAAAGAATAAGCTAAGATGGAATTCAAATCCGAGATCCATCGTCCATCTCAAAGATGTACAGTTGAGATCTTTCTAACAATTTTTTCTAATTTATTTTTTTTTCTTTTTTATTTAATTCTATTTCAATATTTTTCTTCATATTTCAATTGTATATTATTTATTAGAATTTGTTTTTTGGAAAAAATTACTTTTTTTGATCTCCTTTATTTGCCGTTTTTCTTTTTAAGTTTTTTTATTTATTTTTTATTTCTTTCTTTTTATTGGTCAACTAAAGTCCGAAGGTAAAATGATATTTTATTGATTTTGTGATGATGTACCGTCAAAAATTTGGTCAAAGGATCTAAAAGGGCTATTTTTAATTATAAAAGGACCGTTTTAATAAAAGCAAATAACAAGTAAAACAATAATGTTTCCCGATTATATAGGGACCAATTTGTAAAAACCCCTTTCAAATAAGTTCTAATATAAAAGAAAATCTCAACTCAACTCTCAAAGCGGTTACAAATAGAAAGTCAAAACTCGACCAAAAACTCCAGTTACTCTGTCATCTTGTGTTGTCGAGCCTTAACTCTTTCGTATTAATGGCAGCAAACGAGCTTGTAATCGAAGAATGGAATGGATCCTCTTCAACTAAGCTATTCAAAACTGCTACCATCACTGCTTCTCCTTCTCTCTGCATTTGCAGGTTTTTTTTTTTATTTTACATACAAATTCATCTTCTTTTGTTTCTATTATCAACTCTTTTTTAATTTCTTTAATTTCTTTTTTTGTGGTACACAGATCAGGTAGCCGTTTCAACCATGTTTGGAGAAGAGTTCTTCAAGCATTTGTACCTGAGGCAAGCTTCTTTTTTTTTTTTGTGTATTAGACTGATCATGATCAATAATCAACTTGTTTTAATTTTCTGCAACTATTCAAATTTTATTTCATTTTTAGAGGTCAAACAACCAGGAAATTATTTATGTTTATGTAAATTGCAGGGCTTTCCTAGCAGTGTGACTCCAGATTATCTTCCGTTTCAAGTGTGGGATTCTTTGCAGGTAAAATAGTATATACCGAGATGAGCACCTTAGATTTGTGAAGTTATAATTTTGTTGGCTTTTCTTGTTTAACTGAATTGAATGTTTTCGTAGGGCCTTTCGACATACATTAGGACCATGCTTTCCACAAAAGTAAGATTGTATTTAATTTATTTTGAACTTTCTTTTATCGATTACATGAATCGTTTATATAATTGTTTGCTTAAATTGCGTGTTAGGCTCTCCTGAGTGCCATTGGCGTTGGGGAGAAATCGGCCACTGTTATTGGCGCAACATTTCAGGTAATATTAATGTGAACTAAAACTCCTCTTGAGTTGTAAATAATTATGTTAGTTTGTGATGCAATTGTCTTTTTTGTAGTTACACTTGATACGTGCTTCCAAGTAGTTAGCAATCACTCTTGAAACATAATATCTGACCATAGCTTTTTGTATATTGAAATTCTTGCAGTGGTTTTTGAGGGATCTAACTGGAATGCTTGGAGGTGTCTTGTTCACATTTTATCAGGTATGATGTACTAGTGCAATTATTTTTAGATGATCTGCTCATTTGATGCTTAGTACAAATTTTGAGTATCCATAGTAGGGAGTTGATGTAGATTTGGAAAATTTTGTTTAAACCATGCCAAGCAGCACAACATTATAATTTTTTCAAGGATAGGGAATTTGCATTCACTTGTTTTCCAAACTTTTTTTTTTCAATTTCCAACAGCATTAACACCGTACAATCCTTTTATCTTTAGGGTTCAGATCTGGATAGCAATGCTAAAATGTGGCGTCTGGTTGCAGATCTTATGAATGATCTTGGTATGTTTCTGTACATGTATGTAATGCGTGTGTGTGTGTGTGTGTGAAAATTTTGGTTCTTGAACCTTGTTTTCTTCTATCTCTATTGCTCTCTTTCTCTCATACGCCTCGGAGTACTGGTATATATAGGTATCATGAGCCTGGACACAAAGTTTTTTGTTATAATCAAAGATTTATTTTGCATTTGAAATGCTGGACATTTCCAAATGCCATGGGAATATTAGATAATGTTAATACTGATTGTGAAAGCTGAGTTATGAAATAAATCATAAATTAATTTTAAAAAGAAACAGAAGAGATCTCCTGTCTTAATGCTCTGTGTCCATGTAGAAGTACCTTAACTTTCTTTACTTTCCGTTGACTAGAGTGGCAAGTTAACATTTTTTTAGATTGATCGGAGTATATCATGTTGACAGGGTATTAAGTGTGTGCCTTATCATTTATAAATAGCAATGCTGTGTATTACTTTTACATAAATTTGTTGTAGGTTTTCTATAACCTCTTTCTCCACTTTTTTGCCACACTGGATGCGGGTGTTCCTATCAATTGTGAAGTTGTTTCAAGATTAACAGCTCATTAGACCGTTGATTGTGATTTTGTGATGAAGCCAGTAGCTAGTAGTTTGGTGAACATGGCTCATAAATGGAGATGTATATGCCATAATAAGTGATGGGAATTAAAAATTTACTTATGAATTATTGAAGTTGCAGTACTTTATACCAAACTCCTAATAGGACTTCCCATTAGCATGCAGTTGTAACATTTCCCCTTTCATGTAGACACTAGTGTTAGTTACATTTGGTTAATGCACAATCAACTACATTTTTGTTATATTTTTCATTTGTTTAAAATGACAAGGATGTTATATTGTTTCAGGGATGTTGATGGACCTTCTTTCACCTTTGTTTCCCTCAGCTTTTCTGTTTGTCGTTT
Source organism: Dipteronia sinensis (assembly GCA_033220585.1). NCBI lineage: Eukaryota > Viridiplantae > Streptophyta > Magnoliopsida > Sapindales > Sapindaceae > Dipteronia > Dipteronia sinensis. The sequence continues at coordinate 67,095,519 of CM065638.1, read as the reverse complement.
GTTTAGGGAGCTTATCAAGATCTTTCAGTAAGTCTCTGACATTCTCCAATGTAAAATGTGGAACTTTTAGATCTACTAACACCTGCTGATGGATTATCGAAATTTGTTAACTAAGCATTTGTTTTTGTTTAAGGAAATATGTATTTTCACGGTGTAGGTGTTCTGTGGAGGAAAAGTTATTTATGTATAGTTGTCACTTAAATCATCTCATAAATTATCAAAGCTCTTAATCAAGGGACAACTGCAATATGTGTTAATCTTTATGTATTTTACCTTCTCACTGATAAACATACAGTCAAATAGCCTTGGTCCAGTTTTCTTAATTCAATCTGTTTCTACATTTTATTTCCAATTAGCTGGTGTTGCAAGTGGAGCTACTAGAGCTGCTTTGACACAGCATTTTGCTCTCCAGAATAATGCTGCTGATATATCTGCAAAGGTACATACAGCGATTCTAACTGCTTGATGAAAACCAAAAAGATCTTGTAAGTTGTAACATTGACTGATATTTGTTTCTAAATTCTATAGGAAGGGAGTCAAGAAACCATGGCAACGATGATTGGCATGGCATTAGGAATGCTTCTTGCCCACATTACTATGGGAAACTCCTTAGCTATTTGGTTTTGTTTTCTGTTTCTGACCGTGTTCCATATGTATGGTAAGTTCTGCTGCTATGGTTGATGAATAAACTTTTGCGTAAGCGTGAACACTTGTATGGCAATTGAAGGGCCTGAGCATTGGTCAACTGTTCACCAACAGATCCTGTATTCAGTTACTTTTTATCAAGTTGAAATATTTTCAGATTGTGGTAAACTCAATACTTGATTTCTGTATGCAGCAAACTACAAGGCTGTCAATTGCCTTGCTTTGACTTCATTAAATTTCGAGAGGAGCTCAATTCTTCTGCAGCATTTTATGAAGACGGGCCAAGGTAATATGTAGGACCTGCCATTGTTGGTTTTCCCTTCCTTGTAAGGTTAATCATTATTTCATCAAGACATCAGCAGCAACTTATTGGTGAAATGAGATCCTTTCAGTTGCTGCTATGATTATATTCTGTCAATTGTCAAATATTTCTTCTAAAACTGGGAAAAGTATGTTAAGTTTTGCAAGATCTGTTTGTTGAGAAAGTCTCATGCTTTGCAAGAATTTGTGCACAATGATATTGCTTTGTAAAACAGGAGACGAAAACAAATCCTATGTTGCTTTTGAGGTTTATGTTCTATTTCTTTTTCTTTCTTTTTTTTTAAGCGAGTTTTAATACCTAAACCTGAATACATTGCCAGTTCTCTCCCCGGTGCAGGTTTCTAGCATGGAGCATGTTTTGCCCACATGGACCACTACATGGATTTCAAGGAATTCTAAGTTGCTGCACATGCAGGTAGACTTAGGTTTGAGAGTTTCTTCACTGGGTCGCCAAGAATTGTGAGTTTCCTAATTCATTTGAGCTTATAAACTTAACATGAGGGCATATAAGGAAAGGGATCCTCTGCTTTTTGGATATGTATTTTGTCTAAAAAACAGTGATGTTATAATAGTGCTTATCCAACTACTTTGGAGGCCACATCAACCATTAAAATTTCTGCCTTACATATCTCAAAATTTATGAGTCAAGACAATGTCTCCATTCTTGAAGCATCCACAACACATAGCTCTGAACTGGCTTTTTCAAAACTAGTGGTCTTAGTTGTTATAATGTTGATGATTGCTATAATTCTGTCAAACAGGATGGAGCTGCTGCATTCTAGAGGATCTCATTGTGAGGAAGGTTGAGCTCTACTTAGTTTCCCAACTCGTAAAGTTCTTTGACTAGAACGTTGTAATCATAAAGTTGTCTTTCTTTGTCGTTTAGTGAAGTACTTGCTTGTGGAAAGGAAAGGAAGCATCAGTGTTATTGTGCATAAAGATGCAATTGCTACAGATGTCTTGCAGTCATATATCCATGCACTTGTTATGGCAAATCTCACAGATGGAAACAAATCGACACATTCTGAGAGTCAAGCGTGGATGAATAAACAGTATGAAGTTTTTGTTCAGAAGGTATGTCCTTGTTAGTCCTTGATGTCAAATAGGGTCATGTACATTTTGATGGACCCAACTGAAAACTCATGATAAACACCAATATATTGGTTAATGTTCATTTCTAGTTTAATGACGGACCCGTCGGGCTATACTTTGATTATTTTGCAGCTTAAGTCATCAGGATGGAAGTCTGAACGTCTTCTTGCTCCTTCTCTCGTTTGGACCGCTAATTGGATGAGCAAGCCTTCAGATAAAAAGATTGACTAGTTAATCTCTATATGTTACATAACAGGCCAAAATTTTTTGGAGTAAACTTCTTGTATTGATAAGACGGTCAATGGGGATATAAAAGTATTAGATGGTGAACTACTACAACATAAATGATTATAGAGCAACTTTTGTGAAAGATATTCAATTTTTGAAGAGTAAGGTTCATAAAGTTTTAATTTAAAAGGTTTGGAGTCAGCTTTTGTATGATTTTACTTAACAAAGTGACTTAAGGTGTCTCAGTTTCTGCCTTGTATTTGTTGTTTATAGTTCCAATAATCGGTTTTAAAACTTGTGTAATAACCTTTTTTTTTTTAAGGGAACTTTTGTAAATTACTTGATATAGTAAACTGTGTAGTAGACACTCAGACGGAAGTGGTGACCACAAAGAAAATCTTGTCCACTAAGTCAGCAAAAAATCTTCTAGAGTGGGGCACCTTTTCAATGGTCAAGTGAACCATTTAGCATAGGTGTACTCGTACGGCCAGGATTTTCTTTGAACTCAGAGGACATCTTATGATTAACCAAAAATGAAGGTTGAAAACATATTATTATTATTGGTGAACACAAACATGAAAGGGAAAAAATGGAAAGCCACAATTTATAATAATGAAAGAATTATTATTAGCTACAATGCTCATCGTATACATCTAAATACGATTTTGGGGGCAACGAGGGGGATCCAATGAAATGGAAATTTGGGATTTCTTTGCAATACAATGATTCATACAGTAGTGAGAATTGCAAGAATTGTGAAGACAGTGGGGGTTACTGTGGCTTCACCGGTGTGGACGAGTCATTCGCTTGCATTTGCCGGAATGGTCTCCACACCTCAAACAATTGCTTTGGGAGAGGTTAGTTTACACTTCACACTGGTACTTGGCTACTTGCATTGCATGATTTGTATCTTGTTATTCTAATTTCAATTTGTTTGCCTGCCAAATTAGGATTTGCTTGGAGTGGGACATGGAGGACCAAATTTCAAACCAGGATGAGCTCTACAGGTACAAAAATGCCAATTTCCTTTTTTCTTTCTTTATTTTATGTTCATTAACTTTTCTCAAAAGTCTTCTCTTGCTTCCTTTTATCCTCTGTGTAGCACTTTCTTTTCCTTCTTACACTTTCTTTTGATAAGATATACCTGCAAAAGCTAGCTCTTTTTTATTTATTTATTTTCCATTTTGTGTTTTGTTTTGTTTGGCTTCAGGATTTCTGCTCTTGTGGACTATGCTATTTATTTGAAGCAGCGATGTTGCCTGGGCTTAGAAAATGCATTTGAAGAGAGAATTGCTGCTTGTTGCCTTGCATTTGCAAAAGCAGTAGGAAGTTTTTCTTAACTTTCTTGATTTCTTGGTTCAGGAGGGTTACTGTAACTCAAGACATTTGTAAGTTGTGAAATAGATGTTCAATTTTGAATAGCAGCAGATCTAATGTAGTAGCATTTCATCTTATTTGTTGGGTTGATGCAAATCTCTGGTTTCTTTCTTTCTTTCTTTGGTCTCTCAAATCTCAATCACCAATTTTGAGTCTATGGTGACCACATGAATTGATTTCTTTTGTCCTTTTCTTTTTCTGACAAGGCATGAATTGGTTTCTTAATCAAGGACTTTGATCTATCATAGGGATTTTCCATGTCACCGGTGTATAATTATGTAAAGAGGCTTATAAGCAACAAATTATCATCGAATGTATATTATTTTCTTTTATTGCACCAATTAATATTCAAAGATTCATATTAATTTTAGACCACCTGAAGAAGAATTGACACCAAATAACTTCTTATTGCAATTTGAAAATATTTGAAAATTCAACCTTATAGGAAAATTTCATTCAATCTTTACAAAAAACCCAATAAATCGATTTCTCTTCTTTCTTTCTTCCGACCGTGAAATGCTCATTTTTTTTCTATCTTGTTTTCTTCTTCAATTTCATTTTCATTTGCATCAAAATTGAACAAAAATTTCATCCAAATTCCAGTACCACATTACTATGAAATGGAGTCATTTCATCTATAAAACTAATGGAAAAGTTAGAGACAAAATCTTTAGTTATCTCCCTTGCAATTATTTAAGGTCTTTTCTTAATTAAAAAGATTATAAAAGAGCCGGTCCTTTTTCCCTTGATAAGAGTATAAAAAAAGGTATGTCTCCAAAAGAAAGAATATAACAAACATAGATAAGAAGTTTATTGGAAAAATGATGAATATATCTCAAACGATTAAGAGCCGTGAATAGAACTGGTTATATCTGCATTGGTGTTTGAACAACAATCCAGATATCCATAAAACCAACATCCAATCGATAAAAGTATTTAAGAGACGGTGTGATAGAGCACACGTTAAATGCATCGAAGGAAATAAATGGATAATGGATGAGAGTGGGAATCAATACCGAAAGAATGAGATTAGATTTTTTAGATTTTGGAAACCAAAATATCTGAAAACATTGTTTTTTTACTTAAATTCCATCATGAAATCAAAGGGAAAGACCGGTGAAAAAAGAGTTTTTTTTTTCGTTTGAAAATAGTAAATATATGGAGAGGCTGGTCTAAAAAAAAGGACTTAGACCTCTCCTCTCATTCCATCATTCCAGAAACATTTAAGAGGCCTAAAAGACTAAACCTTGAACTTCGGGTTTCCAAAAATTGGTATTAATTCTAGAAATGTCACGGATTTTTTTTAAGAGCATTCTCACCAAGAGATTTACACCCTTTAAACACTTGCAAGTGAGTTGTCAACTTTCTTAATTATATATTTTGGAAATTTTGTCCAAATCCATACCTAAATGGACAGCCTAAAAATGTAAATTTCAATTCTTTTAAAATCATGAAATATGTTTAAGGAATTACATAAAGTATCTACCAAAAAACATAAAATATGTTTAAAAGGCATGAAATATATATATTTTTAAAATTAAGTTAAAAATGTAAATTAAAATATTAAAAAATAAATATTTATTTCCAAAACACGTAAAATAAATTATTTATTAAAAACTCATACAAGTCTTATATTATGTAGAAAAATGTTAAATCATCAATGAATTGAAAGTTTGAAACCATCTCCTGCCATGGCTTTCTTCTCAAGTTCAAGTTGCCTGGCTGGATAATTGATTGTTTGCCTTTTGCATTCTTCATTTATTTATGATCATAAAATATCTTACATCTCCAATATGCATCAATGTAATGCGTGAATAAGCAGCGTGGGGTGTTTCATGTCCCAAAATAAGATCAGATCATGATGACAGTTTTCCCAATGTTCCAGCAGCATATTGAACCTCATCTTGTTTATGCAAATTTTAGTCATACCGGAAAATGTGGAATTTTCTTACTATTACGGTATTACCTCTCATTTCAACGTAAGAAAAATTCCAATGATTATCATGTTTCCAGCATATATTTTGATATTATGCTGTCACAGTATTTTAGGTCTCTTTTCTATTTTGAATATTATTTAACAATTAAATCAATCATGTTACCGCCGTTTAAAGTTAGAATCATCCATGTATAAATTCACTGTTGGACTACATGTCTATTTAGATCTCTATTTAAATATATAATTATATAAATGAACCATTAATTTCGGAATCTTACACTATATAAGTTGAAACGAACAAACATATTACATTGTAACATAAATCATCCACAATTTTAAAAACAAATCCAGAACTATACTCTAAAAGCCTAAACACATTGAAACCCTATGATGGTGAAAAATCGTGTTATTAAAAACTATACTCGCAAGTGCACGAATCGTGAAGATTAGCACAGTGACAAGTAAGGATCGTTCCCACGAGGAAAAGAGATTTATTAATTAAAACTAATTCTAATTAAAGTTAAATTAAAGTAACCAAAGATTTGTTGATGATTTAATTAAACTAAAACTAAATTAAATTAAGCTAAGAAAACAATTAAAGAAAATATGGTTGTGATCAAAAGATAGAAAACACTAAGTCATCAATGATCCCCAATTATGAACACTCAATGTATGGAATTAATTTGTAAACAAGATTCAATCAATTATAGGGTTCATTCTTTGTCTTTAATATGACTATTACCGTATGATCATAGGATGAGTCACGTGTTCCCAATTATTATTCACCCTTGGTCTATGGTGTAAACAATGATTAGAAACCCTTTAAGTGCAAGAAATAAGAACCAAATTCTATACTTTGCTTGGCCTATGCTAAAGATAAAATTCATTCATTCAAAAGAGCATTAATCAAGGTTAGGTTTGGTCTATCCTTTAACCCTAATTCTCAGATAGTCTTAACTCTAAAATCATGCCAAATAGTTATTCACCCTTGGTCTATGGTGTGAATAAATATTAAAACTAATGAGGATCAAGCAATTAAGAACAATGAATAAATCAAGAATTTTAATTGATGAAATAATAATTAATCCATATATGAGCATTCACAAAAGGTTCACATTGATTCCCTAGTTATAGAATTAGTTACACATCATAGAAAAAGAAAAGAAAAGAGATTGAGTAGAGAAAACCCGATATGATCATCAATTCTTCTTTGTCTTCTTCTATAATGGATGGATGGGTCTTGAGGTGATGTGTGGTGACGGAGTGATGGGGGACGGCCCCCTTGGTGGCTTGGGACCTCCCTTGGCTTCTCTCCCTTAGCTTTTCAAGAAACTCATGATATTTATAGGTGATAATTCCTTGTGAACTCCAAATCTGCTTTGTTGTAGGAAACTCTCAAAGTAGGAAAGTAGAATGAGAGAAGGAATTGGAATCCTTTCCTAAATTAGATTTCCTTTCTTGATAATTGTCTCATAATTTGAGTTTAAGAAGTTTCCCAAACATGTTTTGATCTTCTAAAATCATTAGAATTTGATTTGGGAAGTTTTTGAGCAGTTCTGGACCAATTCGGAATGAAATCCGCCAAAAGTACGTCAAAACCGCTGCCTAGGTCGCTCTGCAGGTCGCCCGCGGTCAGCACCGCAGTGCTGTACTGATATGTACCGCTACGTAGACCGCTAGGTAGGAAATTGCACGAATCGCGGTCTGTCCCGCGGTCAGCTTCTCCAGCTTGACCTTTGGTTACTAAATTTGGCATAACTTCTTCTAGGAATATCGGAATTGTGATCCAAAAAGTGCGCCGGAAACTAGACTTCCAGGGCTTTCCATCCATAGGTGGTAGGACACACAATTCAAACCGAGGAGAGAGATATGGGGCCCGCAATGTAGGTGATCTGCACTGGCCGAAATTCAGCTTTTTGCTCCTTTTCTTCAAAATAACTTCTAACACCTCTTTCATGGAATGTGACCTATAAATGCTCAACAAACACATAAAATACCTAATTTCACCCAAGAAAAAAGCACAAATAATAGGAAATGGGGACTTAAAATATGTATAGAAATAGACCGATCAAATACCCCCAAACCTATCTTTTGCTAGTCCTCGAGCAAAACTAGAATAAAAACAAAAACAAAAAAAAAACAAACAAAAATCTAAAAATAGAACAAAAATAAACTAAGCCACTTTCGTAGGGAACACGATAGCATTGAGCGTATGCTACAAGCCTTTAAACCTCTAGGTGTCCCTAGTAGGAGGAGTTTTGTCTCCTGAGGGTTTACAGCTATGCTACCCACAAACATAAATTTCTGCGAAAAACCAAATAATCAAGATGCGATCAAAGTGTGCCATTCAAAGCCAATGCATGCTAGAGCCACTGAATAAAGACTAAAATTATGCCACAAATTTGAAAGTATGCTTGGTTTTAATGAAAAGCTCACACTCACAACACTCTAGTTTCAAAAACACATTCGTCAAACGCCATAGATATAATTCGCCTTGACTCTAATTCTCACAAGATATCGCTCATTAATTCGCACAGAACCTAGGCAAACACACTCATCAAGCATATGCGAATGAAGTTATGCACAAGAAATTTCAAGATATTATCGCATATGAATTTATAATTGAAAGAACGCTTGATTTTTATGCAAAAGATCTCATGAACGGAATCAGATATCAAGAACAAGATAGAGCACATGTTTACCTTTACTCTCGAGCTAGCATTCCCAAAAGATCAATTAGGTCTCTTCTTTGGTTGTAATGGGGCCATTGGGGTAAAGGTTTAAGACAGGACAGGAAAAAGGATAGCAAACAAACCTAGGATCACATCGAGATATTCTTCGGCAATCTTCATACTCAGCCGAATTTCTTCGAATTCTTCATTCCACTTGCATCTAGGCTTCTTGAACAATTTTCGTTCATCCTCCTTCTTGAGTTGACTTTGATTTGTCATCACTTCATTGTAAAGCTCTATTCCTTTTCACTTTCATTTAATTCATCATCTCATTCATTTATCCTTTTTTTGCAACTTTTTTTAGATGAGAATTTTACATCAATTACATAACTCTTCAAAAACCTTCTTTGCATTTAATCTTCTTGCTTTTTCCTTGGTACATGCACTTCATGAGTCACCCATTTCGAACTCTCTTCAATGATCTTCATCACCTCAATATGATCCCAAGTTATAAGGTATGGCTAAATTATGACTCATTTGGGGTTAAGTTAATGTGGGTGATGAAAGAAAAAGGCTTCTAGTGTTTGGTTTCAAAATTGGCTATGGAGCACACACATAAAGGTAGGAAATATTTAAGGCCTTTTAAGTAGTTCAAACACACATTGCCTATATCACTTCTAATGGTTCAACCAAAACAAAAGCAAAGTTCACATGTGATATCTTTTATGATGAATGTTCTTTAATATCCAATGCATAACCTATTGAGATCAATTTCTAATGCTAAGAACCTAATGAGTGTTTAGGAATAGAAACAAAACAACCCTCTATAATGATATTTATTTAACGCTTTTTGGCTTAGTGAACTCACAAGGGTAGTCTCCACTATTAATCATGGCAATTCAACTAAGCATCATATTCACTATTATATCAAGAGTATGTCATAAATTTTGAAAAATGCAATGCAATACTCTAAGTGGCAAGACGTTAGTCTAAACTCAGTGAATAAAGCATATATTACGGCTTTTAAAGCACACAAAAGAATCATCTCAAAGTGGAGGACAAAAATTCAAAAACTGGTGACTTTTGAAATTGACGTACATCTGTTCTTTAATGCATATCTCTCAAAATACATAACAAATATTAACCATATTTTAACACAAGAACATAGACATGTAAATAAACACTTTTCATTTAGAAAAAATCTAAAAATTCGAATTTGAAAAGTAAGAAAACAGACGACGAAAAAAGTTCACGTGCAGAATTTTAAAAACAGGGCATCGCCCATGACCTCTGGTTGAAGAAACAATCATAAATTTTAAACCACTGCCCATAATTTTACGTTCTTTATACCGTTAGATTCGTATCGAAAAAACGATGAACCCAACGTGGACAGAAAAATTTATTTCCTCACCAATGAATACAATTTTAACAAAACTTTTGCCTCAAAAATTTTCAAAACAGGTCACTTTTTCGCAGATTTTCAAAAAATGGCTCAAAAAATAAAATAAACACGAATTCACACCCCCAAACCTAATCTAAACATTGTCCTCAATGTTTATATGACATTAAAAACATAGACAAAGAATAAAGAAAAAAAGCATGGCGTGTATGAACTTGAAACAAAAAAACTAAAGAAAGAAAACTAAAAACTAAAAACAATTGAAACTAAATTACCTAGGTGGGTTGCCTCCCACCAAGCGCCTTATTTAACGTCTTAGCAAGACGGGTGCAAGGACCACTCAACCAAATTCCAATGTCTCAAATTTCCGTTTTCGCGTGATCAAGTCATGGAAAAAAATTTCACGAGTCGGCATGTTCCTACACACAATAAGCAAAAGCAAGTAAATGTTCAATATAAAGTGTGATGAAATAAGTTCAGAAAACCACTTATTCCATTTGCTTTTGTGTAGGCGGCTCGGGAAAGTAATGGGAGGGACATAAGGCTTGAGTTCCTTGTATAGGAGCGGTGCCTCGAAAGGTACATCTTTCGCTTCCTTCACTTTTTCTTCTATCTCCTCCTTTTCTACTTCTTCATCTACAACACTAGAAAAATCATTAGAAAATTCATGGCTCACTATGGTATCGACAATCTCACCATTAGAAGGGATGATAGCAACATCTTCTTGCTCCGGTTGGCTCGGGAATTTTTTGGGCTCCTTCTTTTGAAAAGATTCATCCAATTGCCCAATTTTCACCTGTATCTTCCTTATCGAAGCTTCAATGTTTTGAAACCTCACATTAGTGTCTTGTTCACTTTGATTCAATCTCTGATCCATATTTTGTATGAATTGCTTCATTGTCTGTTCAAGTGACGGTGAGATCGGTTGCTCATAGGTATGGACTTCATTGTAGCTCCTTGAGAAGTTTTGATGATTCCTCCAATCCGGGTTGTAAGTATTGTCATATGGTTCATAACTCGACCACTGACAGTGGGAATTTCCATATGGTTCATTGATAGGATACGGATTGTAGGAATGTTCAAAAGGTTCATGCACAGGCCACAGATTGTAAGAATTCATTGCTCGGGCTTGTGCTCTTTCTGAAACTATCAATCTCTCCATTTGTGGCACTAAAGCCGCCAGTTGCATAGCAAATCCCTGAAGTGTTTCACTTTCCTCATCATAAGTGTTTTGCCGGTAGAAATCCATTATACCTGAAAGAAAGAAAAGAAAAAGGAAATAAAAAGAAAACAAAATCTAAATAAAAAGAAAAATAAACTATTGACTAAAAAAAAAATAAACTAAAACTATTAACTAAAACTAAAACTAGAATTAATCAATAAATTCAGCTATTCCCCGGCAGCGGCGCCAAAAACTTGATGGTGAACAATCGTGTATTAAAAACTATACTCGCAAGTGCACGAATCGTGAAGATTAGCACAGTGACAAGTAAGGATCGTTCCCACGAGGAAAAGAGATTTATTAATTAAAACTAATTCTAATTAAAGTTAAATTAAAGTAACCAAAGATTTGTTGATGATTTAATTAAACTAAAACTAAATTAAATTAAGCTAAGAAAACAATTAAAGAAAATATGGTTGTGATCAAAAGATAGAAAACACTAAGTCATCAATGATCCCCAATTATGAACACTCAATGTATGGAATTAATTTGTAAACAAGATTCAATCAATTATAGGGTTCATTCTTTGTCTTTAATATGACTATTACCGTATGATCATAGGATGAGTCACGTGTTCCCAATTATTATTCACCCTTGGTCTATGGTGTAAACAATGATTAGAAACCCTTTAAGTGCAAGAAATAAGAACCAAATTCTATACTTTGCTTGGCCTATGCTAAAGATAAAATTCATTCATTCAAAAGAGCATTAATCAAGGTTAGGTTTGGTCTATACTCTAACCCTAATTCTCAGATAGTCTTAACTCTAAAATCATGCCAAATAGTTATTCACCCTTGGTCTATGGTGTGAATAAATATTAAAACTAATGAGGATCAAGCAATTAAGAACAATGAATAAATCAAGAATTTTAATTGATGAAATAATAATTAATCCATATATGAGCATTCACAAAAGGTTCACATTGATTCCCTAGTTATAGAATTAGTTACACATCATAGAAAAAGAAAAGAAAAGAGATTGAGTAGAGAAAACCCGATATGATCATCAATTCTTCTTCGTCTTCTTCTATAATGGATGGATGGGTCTTGAGGTGATGTGTGGTGACGGAGTGATGGGGGACGGCCCCCTTGGTGGCTTGGGACCTCCCTTGGCTTCTCTCCCTTAGCTTTTCAAGAAACTCATGATATTTATAGGTGATAATTCCTTGTGAACTCCAAATCTGCTTTGTTGTAGGAAACTCTCAAAGTAGGAAAGTAGAATGAGAGAAGGAATTGGAATCCTTTCCTAAATTAGATTTCCTTTCTTGATAATTGTCTCATAATTTGAGTTTAAGAAGTTTCCCAAACATGTTTTGATCTTCTAAAATCATTAGAATTTGATTTGGGAAGTTTTTGAGCAGTTCTGGACCAATTCGGAATGAAATCCGCCAAAAGTACGTCAAAACCGCTGCCTAGGTCGCTCTGCAGGTCGCCCGCGGTCAGCACCGCAGTGCTGTACTGATATGTACCGCTACGTAGACCGCTAGGTAGGAAATTGCACGAATCGCGGTCTGTCCCGCGGTCAGCTTCTCCAGCTCGACCTTCGGTTACTAAATTTGGCATAACTTCTTCTAGGAATATCGGAATTGTGATCCGAAAAGTGCGCCGGAAACTAGACTTCCAGGGCTTTCCATCCATAGGTGGTAGGACACACAATTCAAACCGAGGAGAGAGATATGGGGCCCGCAATGTAGGTGATCTGCACTGGCCGAAATTCAGCTTTTTGCTCCTTTTCTTCAAAATAACTTCTAACACCTCTTTCATGGAATGTGACCTATAAATGCTCAACAAACACATAAAATACCTAATTTCACCCAAGAAAAAAGCACAAATAATAGGAAATGGGGACTTAAAATATGTATAGAAATAGACTGATCACCCTATCCACAAAAAATGGTTAAAAGACCCACAAAATGAAAAGACCCAGATTTCTCTCCTCTCCTCTCATTCCATCATTCAACATTGAACTTCAACTACTTTTTTTTCTGAATCTTCTTTGTCTTTGGCATATGCACTTGGGCAGGGGCGAATTGTTGTGTGGGCTACACGGGGCTGCAGCCCCGTCCACCGTTAAAAAAAATGGATTTTAAATTTCAAAAAAAAATTAAAAAAATTAAAAACTAAAAGAGCTAAAGCAAAACATGCATATGTTACGGCTATAGCTAGTAGTTTTTTAATTCGGTGGAATTGGAGAATTTTGAGCTTAAGAAATATTAAAGAATTAAAAAAAAAGTTTTAATGCAATGAAAATAAATTTTTTTCAGACAATTTTTTAGTGACATCCAATGTTTTTGCAGGAGTTAGAAATTATTATTTTTAAAGAGAGATTATTTATTTGAATAAAAAGATATAAAATAATAAATTTTAAATAAGTATGATTATATAACAAAATAGCAGGGTGTGCTTACAAAAATATAATACAATAAAATTAAAGAAAGGGTATTTTTGTCATTATGTGGGGTTTATTTACGAACTAGAGATTTTTAAAATGTTTTAGGGGTGTACTTACGAAAGGGGTGTACATATGGTTTTTGAGGGGTGTCAATATCGTCACTCTACAAAGTATTACAAACCTAACACAAGCCCAACACAAATTATCAACCATCAAACCCAATAGAGTTGCGATATTTGCACCCCTCAAAAACTGTATATACATCTCAATCTAGTATTTTTTTGAAAATCCAATATTACCCTTGAATAAAATTACTTAAATGACTAAATAGTTTGTAAGTACACACCAATAATTATTAATTGGTTTTATATTAATCCTTTATAAAAAAGAAAAAGAAATTTTCCTATTAATTATTTGATATGATAATAAAAACCTTCCTATTTTATCTAACCCTAACTTCTATTTTAAATACTAATTTCAATTTCTTTTAAGGAATACAAATTGATTGAGTTGACAAACTATTTAATGCTATAATTGAGTAAAACAAAAATCAATAGCAATAATAAACTTTCTTATGAACAATTGTTTCTTTTTAAAAAAAAAACTTTCTTATGACTTTAAAAAAAAAAAAAACTTTCTTAGAAACAGAAGAATTGAGATATACATTTGTGTGCTGAGAGTCTCTTTTTATATATGACCATTATTCTTGGTTGATGTAATTGTTGTTTTCTATTAATGGATTTTAAATTTCAAAAAAAAAATTTAATTGAAAACTAAAAGAGTTAAAGCAACACATGCAAATATTACGGTTACAACTAGTAGTTTTTCAATTAAGTAGAATTGGAGAATTTTGAGTTTAAAAAATATTAATGAATTAAAAAAACCTTTTTAATGTAATGAAAAGAAATTTTGTTCAGACAATTTGTAGTGACATCCAATGTTTTTGCAGGAGTTAGAAATTATTTTTTTTAAAGAGAAATTATTTATTTAAAAAAAAGGATATAAAATAATAAATTTTAAATAAATATAATTATATAACAAAATAGTGGGGTGTGCTTACAAAAATATAATACAATAAAATTAAAGAAAGGGTATTTTTGCCATTAAGTGGGATTTATTTACGAACTAGAGATTTTTAAAATATTTTAGAGGTGTACTTACAAAAGGAGTGTACATATAGTTTTTTAGGGATGTCAATATCGTCACCCAACCCGATATTCATTCATTTTACAAGATTACCAAATTGCCACCATGGCCCACCTCTTGACTTTAGGTGTGTGCCACTATTGCCCACTGTCAGATACCACAACTGACAACTCCTTCATTTTTCTTCTTTATTTTCGTTTTCTCCTCTCATTGTTTTCAATTATTCATGTTTCTCTGTTCTTTTATACTTTATTTAATCTCAATCTACCGCACTTTGAATCTTTTTTTAACAAACTTTGGGACCACATTTGCAAGAACTTTCTCTCCCTATAAGGTGAAAATGTTTATTCTTTTCTATTTATTTATATATTATTTTATTATTTACTTTTTTTATTTTATTACTTGTTTGGGTTTTTTTATTACATTAAAATTGATTTAGGATTAGTTTGATTTAATTATTTGTATGTTAGTTTGTGGGAAAAAAAAATTCTACTGTTTGGTGATTAAAATTATTTTGAACTAAATAAATAATTATGATTTGTTTGTTATTTTCAATAATTGAAAAAAAAACCATTTATATTTGAGATTGAGATTGATGAATTGAAAAATTAATAAAATTAATTATGTCTCATTTTGAGGGATTAGATTTATAATGTCTCGTGATTCGTTCTGAATTTATTTTTTTATAAATGATATTCATCTTTCTACTAAGGCTGTTAAAAAACTTTTATAACAAGTATTTAGTTCAGCCATGTCGGATAGAAAATCATGGATTCGCCCATGCACTTAGGATTGTGGGAAATCATACTTTTTACACGTATAGCAGCTAAATGAGCTGCCATTGCGACAGAATCCAGAGGTACAGAGATTTTTAAGTATACGAATGACTAAGAACATGTCTATCCAATCCTTGGGAATATACATTTTTTAATTAAGGCAAATAAATTCATACATTCAACAATCCTTTGAGCAATGGTCTTCTTTACATCGTTTGTTGAGTCATCCTCTCTTACTTAAGTATAAATCAAATCCTCGAATTTAACAACAACATCCATATCCTTCACAAAAGATTCCACATGAGAAGACTTATGTCAATGGAAGCTCGGATAACCTAACATCAAGCTCAAGCAAGGATACCAGGTCATCTAAAATCAAAAACACAAACAAAAACACAATCGGTTAGCAACAGATATATACATCAAACATAAAAATTAAAAATTAAAACATTAATACAGATAAAGAATTCGGTTGAAAAATGATGAAAATATCTAGAACGACTAAGAGTTGTGAATGGCATTTTCATATTTTATTTTTCTGTTTTATAAATCTGTTTTTATATATTATTATTAAATATGAGTTTATTTTAAAATATATATGAGTTTATTTCAAATTATATAAACAGATTAAAATTATTTTAAACAAAATATATAACTATATATATAGACACATTTAAATCGGCAAACCTACAACAAATAGTTGGAGTAGCTCAGTTGGTTAGAACTTGTGGCTTTTAGTCACAAGGTCGAGGGTTCAATCCCTGATAGAGACCTTTAAAAAGGTATATAAAAAGACTGGTCTAAAAAAAGAATACAATAAACATAAAATATGGAGTTTAATTGAAAATGAGTAATATATCTCGAACGATAAATGACCGTGAATGGAACGGATTCTATCTACATTGGTGCTTGAATAGCAATCCGGACATCCATAGAACCAACATACAATCCATTAAGGTATATAAGAGACGGTGTGAGTGTGTGACAAAGCACATGTTAAATGCATAAAGTGGAAGAAATGAGTGATAGATGAGAGGGGGAATCAAAGGCGAAAGAATGAGATTTTATTTTTTGGATTTCGGAAAATAAAATGATCTGAAAACACTATTACTAGGCTTAAACATCATCATGTAAGAGGTGTTTTTCAAATGGAAAAGCTGGTATATTTTTCGTTAAAAAGAGAATTAGAAAGGCAGGTCTCAAAAAGAAAGAATATAACAAACATAGATAGAAATTTAAGTGAAAAAATGATAAACATATCTCGAACGACTAAAAGCCGTGAATAAAACGGGTTCTGTCTGCAATTGTACTTGAACAGCAATCCGGACATCCATAGGACCAATATCCTATCCATACATGTATATAAGGGAGGTATGGCAAAGCACACGTGATCACTAACTTGTTAACCATCAAATCAAAGCATTTATAACAAGTAACATAGAAATATACTTAATAAGTCTATGATATAATATATATATATATATATAGCTTGTCGTGGAAAATATCTGATATTATCACTGGAGAATAAGATCTAAAACTATAACTCTTTGAAGTAACAAAGATGTTTCTATTGTAATCTACCCACCAAAAATCCAATTTCAAAAATATTTCTTATAAGATATATAAAGCTTTTGCTTCACTTTATCAATGTGTTGCATTGGAGTACATTTATTTACAAAAGTTGCCTAAATTTCTAGCTTGTTGTCTTTGTCTTCATCTTCAGGTGCAATCACAAACACAAATTTATTAGATGCTAGCTCAAATTCAACTACCACACTAATATCTCTATACTTTATAATGTAGCCAGAATCTTGTAATTCAGCCAGAAACGGTATTATGTTACTCGCTGTATAGTGTAACAACATAAACTCTAAAATATATTCAACCTCAAAATCTACCACCAACATATCCATATCTTTAGATATAAATCTTTGATCTCCTTCAAGATTTGGATTCTTCGTTTCACCTTCGATTGTTTGATAAAAAAATTTTACAGGGTATAGCGTGTGAATCACTCCAACCATCAATGGCGATGGAAACATAGATAACAAGTTCAGTGAAAAAATGATGAATATATCTCGAGCGACTAAGAGTCGTGAATGAAACAGATTCGGTCTGTATTGGAGCTTGAACAGCGATACGGACATCCTTATAACCAACATCCAATTCATAAATGTATGTAAAAGACGGTGTGAAAGGGCACACGTCAAAAGCATAAAGCGGAAGAAATTGGTGATAGATGATAGGGGGAATCAATGGCGAAGAACTAAGATTAGATTTTATGGATTATGGAAACCAAAACGATAGTCTTTCTTCATCTTCAGGTGCAACCACACACAAATTTATTAGGTGCTAGCTCAAATTCAACTACCACACTAATATCACTCTGCTTTATAGTGCAGCCAGAATATTTTAATTAAATTAGAAACAGTATTATGTTATTCGCCGCATAGTGTAACAACATAAACTCTGAAATATATTCAACCTCAAAATCTACCACAAACCTATCCACATCTTTGATATGAATCTTTTTATCTCCATCAAGTTCAAGTGTTGGATTCTTCTTTTCACCATTGATTGTTTAAGAAAAAAATTTACAAGGTCTAGTGTGTGAATCACTATGGCAATCAATGGCGATGGAAACATAGATAACAAGTTAAGTGAAAAAATGATGAATATATCTCGAACGACTAAGAGTTGTGAATGGAACAGGTACTGTCTGCATTGGAGCTTGAACAGCAATCCAAACATCCATATAACCAACATCCAATTCATAAATGTATTTAAAAGACGGTGTGACATAGCACACGTCAAATGCATAAAGCAGAAGAAATTGGTGATAGATGATAGAGGGAATCAATGGCGAAGAAATAAGATAGATTTTATGGATTATGGAAACCAAAACGATGGTCTTTCTTCATCTTCAAGTGCAATCAACACGAATTTATTAGGTGCTAGCTCAAAATTCAACTACCACACTAATATCTCTCTGCTTTATAGTGCAGCCAGAATATTTTAACTCTTTGAACTAACAAAGATGTTTCTATTGTCATCTACCCACCAAAAATCCAATTTCAAAAATATTTCTTATAAGATATATAAAGCTTTTGCATTGGAGAACATTCATTTACAAAAGTTGCCTAAATTTCTAGTTTGTTGTCTTTGTCTTCATCTTCAGATGCAATCACAAACACAAATTTATTAGGTGCTAGCTCAAATTCAACTACCACACTAATATCTCCCTGCTATATAGTGCAGCCAGTATCTTGTAATTTAGCCAAAAACGGTATTATGTCATTCACTGCATAGTATAACAACATAAACACTAAAATATATTCAACCTCAAAATCTACCACCAACCTATCCACATCTTTGATATGAATCTTTGATCTCCATCAAGCTTCAAGTGATAGATTCTTCTTTTCACCTTTGATTGTTTGACAAAACATTTACAGGGTATAGTGTGTGAATCACTATGGTGCAGCCAGAATCTTTTAATTCAACAAAAAACAGTATTATGTTATTCACCGCATAGTGTAACAACATAAACTCTGAAATATTTTCAACCTTAAAGTCTACCACCAACATATCCACATCTTTGATATGAATCTTTGATCTTCAACAAGTAACAAGTACTGGATTCTTCTTTTCACCTTTGATTGTTTGACAAAAACTTTTGCTGGGTATAGCATGTGAATCACTATGGTGCAACCAGAATCTTATAATTCCATTAGAAACGGTATTATGTTATTCGCTGCATAGTGTAACAACATAAACTCTTAAATATATTCAACCTCAAAATCTACCACCAACCTATCCACATCTTTGATATGAATCTTTTATCTCCATCAAGCTTCAAGTGCTAGATTCTTCTTTTCACCTTTGATTGTTTGACAAAACCTTTTACAGGGTATAGTGTGTGAATCATTATAATGCAGCCAGAATCTTTTAATTCAACCAAAAACGGTATTATGTTATTCACCACATAGTGTAACAACATAAACTCTGAAATATTTTCAACCTCAAAGTCTACCACCAACATATCCACAACTTTGATATAAATCTTTGATCTTCAACAACTTACAAGTACTGGATTCTTCATTTCACCTTTGATTGTTTGACAAAAACTTTTGCTGGGTATAGCATGTAAATCACTATGGTGCAGCCAGAATCTTTTAAATCAATTAGAAACGGTATTATGTTATTCGCCGCATAGTGTAACAACATAAACTCTGAAATATATTCAACCTCAAAATCTACCACAGATCTATCCACATCTTTCATATGAACCTTTTTATCTCCATCAAGCTTCAAGTGTTGGATTCTTCTTTTCACCATTGATTGTTTGACAAAAACATTTACAAGGTCTAGTGTGTGAATCACTATGGCAATCAATGGTGATGGAAACATAGATAACAAGTTAAGTGAAAAAATGATGAATATATCTCGAACGACTAAGAGTTGTGAATGGAACAGGTACTGTCTACATTGGAGCTTGAACAGCAATCCAAACATCCATATAACCAACATCCAATTCGTAAATGTATTTAAAAGACGGTGTGACATAGCACACGTCAAATGCATAAAGCAGAAGAAATTGGTGATAGATGATAGAGGGAATCAATGGCGAAGAAATAAGATAGATTTTATGGATTATGGAAAACAAAACGATGGTCTTTCTTCATCTTCAAGTGCAATCAACAATAATTATTAGGTGCTAGCTCAAATTCAACTACCACACTAATATCTCTCTGCTTTATAGTGCAGCCAGAATATTTTAACTCTTTGAACTAACAAAGATGTTTCTATTGTCATCTACCCACCAAAAATCCACTTTCAAAAATATTTCTTATAAGATATATAAATCTTTTGCATTGGAGCACATTCTTTACAAAAGTTGCCTAAATTTCTAGCTTGTTGTCTTTGTCTTCATCTTCAGGTGCAATCACAAACACAAATTTATTAGGTGCTAGCTCAAATTCAACTACCACACTAATATCTCTTTGCTTTATAGTGTAGCAAGAATCTTGTAATTCAACCAGAAACAGTATTATGTCATTCGCTGCATGGTGTAACAACACAAACTCTTAAATATATTCAACCTCAAAATCTACCACCAACCTATCCACATCTTTGATATGAATCTTTGATCTCCATCAAGCTTCAAGTGATGGATTCTTTTTTTCACCTTTGATTGTTTGACAAAACCTTTTACAGGGTATAGTGTGTGAATCACTATGGTGCAGCCAGAATCTTTTAATTCAACAAAAAACGGTATTATGTTATTCACCGCATAGTGTAACAACATAAACTCTGAAATATTTTCAACCTCAAAGTCTACCACCAACATATCCACATCTTTGATATGAATCTTTGATCTTCAACAAGTTACAAGTACTGGATTCTTCTTTTCACCTTTGATTGTTTGACAAAAACTTTTGCTGGGTATAGCATGTGAAACACTATGGTGCAACCAGAATCTTATAATTCCATTAGAAACGCTATTATGTTATTCGCTGCATAGTGTAACAACATAAACTCTGAAATATATTCAACCTCAAAATCTACCACCAACCTATCCACATCTTTGATATGAATCTTTTATCTCCATCAAGCTTCAAGTGTTGGATTCTTCTTTTCACCTTTGATTGTATGACAAAAACATTTACAAGGTCTAGTGTGCCAATCACTATGGCAATCAATGGCGATGGAAACATAGATAACAAGTTCAGTGAAAAAATGATGAATATATCTCGAACGACTAAGAGTTGTGAATAGAACAGGTTCTGTCTACATTGGAGCTTGAACAGCAATCCAAACATCCATATAACCAATATCCAATTCATAAATGTATTTAAAAGACGGTGTGACATAGCACACGTCAAATGCATAAAGCGGAAGAAATTGGTGATAGATGATAGAAGGAATCAATAGCGAAGAAATAAGATAGATTTTATGGATTATGGAAACCAAAACGATGGTCTTTCTTCATCTTCAAGTGCAATCAAACACAAATTTATTAGGTGCTAGCTCAAATTCAACTACCACACTAATATCTCTCTGCTTTATAGTGCAGCCAGAATATTTTAACTCTTTGAACTAACAAAGATGTTTCTATTGTCCTCTACCCACCAAAAATGCAATTTCAAAAATATTTCTTATAAAATATATAAATCTTTTGCATTGGAGCACATTCATTTACAAAAGTTGCCTAAATTTCTAGCTTGTTGTCTTTGTCTTCATCTTCAAGTGCAATCACAAACACAAATTTATTAGGTGCTAGCTCAAATTCAACTACCACACTAATATCTCTTTGCTTTATAGTGTAGCCAGAATCTTGTAATTCAGCCAGAAACGGTATTATGTCATTCGATGCATAGTGTAACAACATAAACTCTGAAATATATTCAACCTCAAAATCTACCACCAACCTATCCACATCTTTGATATGAATCTTTGATCTCCATCAAGCTTCAAGTGATGGATTCTTCTTTTCACCTTTGATTGTTTGACAAAACCTTTTACAGGGTATAGTGTGTGAATCACTATGGTGCAGCCAGAATCTTTTAATTCAACAAAAAACGGTATTATGTTATTCACCGCATAGTGTAACAACATAAACTCTGAAATATTTTCAACCTCAAAGTCTACCACCAACATATCCACATCTTTGATATGAATCTTTGATCTTCAACAAGTTACAAGTACTGGATTCTTCTTTTCACCTTTGATTGTTTGACAAAAACTTTTGCTGGGTATAACATGTGAATCACTATGGTGCAACCATAATCTTATAATTCCATTAGAAACGGTATTATGTTATTCGCTGCATAGTGTAACAACATAAACTCTGAAATATATTCAACCTCAAAATCTACCACCAACCTATCCACATCTTTGATATGAATCTTTTATCTCCATCAAGTTCAAGTGTTGGATTCTTCTTTTCACCTTTGATTGTATGACAAAAACATTTACAAGGTCTAGTGTGTGAATCACTATGGCAATCAATGGTGATGGAAACATAGATAACAAGTTCAGTGAAAAAATGATAAATATATCTCGAACGACTAAGAGTTGTGAATGGAACAGGTACTGTCTATATTGGAGCTTGAACAGCAATCCAAACATCCATATAACCAACATCCAATTCGTAAATGTATTTAAAAGATGGTGTGACATAGCACACGTCAAATGCATAAAGCAGGAGAAATTGGTGATAGATGATAGAAGGAATCAACGGCGAAGAAATAAGATAGATTTTATGGATTATGGAAACCAAAACGATGGTCTTTCTTCATCTTCAAGTGCAATCAAACACAAATTTATTAGGTGCTAGCTCAAATTCAACTACCACACTAATATCTCTCTGCTTTATAGTGCAGCCAGAATATTTTAACTCTTTGAACTAACAAAGATGTTTCTATTGTCATCTACCCACCAAAAATCCAATTTCAAAAATATTTCTTACAAGATATATAAATCTTTTGCATTGAGCACATTCATTTACAAAAGTTGCCTAAA
Organism: Dipteronia sinensis; assembly: GCA_033220585.1. NCBI lineage: Eukaryota > Viridiplantae > Streptophyta > Magnoliopsida > Sapindales > Sapindaceae > Dipteronia > Dipteronia sinensis. The sequence continues at coordinate 67,072,790 of CM065638.1, read as the reverse complement.
TTTCTAGCTTGTTGTCTTTGTCTTCATCTTCAGGTGCAATCACAAACACAAATTTATTAGGTGCTAGCTCAAATTCAACTACCACAGTAATATCTCTTTGCTTTATAGTGTAGCCAGAATCTTGTAATTCAGCCAGAAACGGTATTATGTCATTCGCTGCATAGTGTAACAACACAAACTCTTAAATATATTCAACCTCAAAATCTACCACCAACTTATCCACATCTTTGATATGAATCTTTGATCTCCATCAAGCTTCAAGTGATGGATTCTTCTTTTCACATTTGATTGTTTGACAAAAACTTTTGCTGGGTATAGCATGTAAATCACTATGGTGCAGCCAGAATCTTTTAAATCAATTAGAAACGGTATTATGTTATTCGCCGCATAGTGTAACAACATAAACTCTGAAATATATTCAACCTCAAAATCTACCACAGATCTATCCACATCTTTCATATGAACCTTTTTATCTCCATCAAGCTTCAAGTGTTGGATTCTTCTTTTCACCATTGATTGTTTGACAAAAACATTTACAAGGTCTAGTGTGTGAATCACTATGGCAATCAATGGTGATGGAAACATAGATAACAAGTTAAGTGAAAAAATGATGAATATATCTCGAACGACTAAGAGTTGTGAATGGAACAGGTACTGTCTACATTGGAGCTTGAACAGCAATCCAAACATCCATATAACCAACATCCAATTCGTAAATGTATTTAAAAGACGGTGTGACATAGCACACGTCAAATGCATAAAGCAGAAGAAATTGGTGATAGATGATAGAGGGAATCAATGGCGAAGAAATAAGATAGATTTTATGGATTATGGAAAACAAAACGATGGTCTTTCTTCATCTTCAAGTGCAATCAACAATAATTATTAGGTGCTAGCTCAAATTCAACTACCACACTAATATCTCTCTGCTTTATAGTGCAGCCAGAATATTTTAACTCTTTGAACTAACAAAGATGTTTCTATTGTCATCTACCCACCAAAAATCCACTTTCAAAAATATTTCTTATAAGATATATAAATCTTTTGCATTGGAGCACATTCTTTACAAAAGTTGCCTAAATTTCTAGCTTGTTGTCTTTGTCTTCATCTTCAGGTGCAATCACAAACACAAATTTATTAGGTGCTAGCTCAAATTCAACTACCACACTAATATCTCTTTGCTTTATAGTGTAGCAAGAATCTTGTAATTCAACCAGAAACAGTATTATGTCATTCGCTGCATGGTGTAACAACACAAACTCTTAAATATATTCAACCTCAAAATCTACCACCAACCTATCCACATCTTTGATATGAATCTTTGATCTCCATCAAGCTTCAAGTGATGGATTCTTTTTTTCACCTTTGATTGTTTGACAAAACCTTTTACAGGGTATAGTGTGTGAATCACTATGGTGCAGCCAGAATCTTTTAATTCAACAAAAAACGGTATTATGTTATTCACCGCATAGTGTAACAACATAAACTCTGAAATATTTTCAACCTCAAAGTCTACCACCAACATATCCACATCTTTGATATGAATCTTTGATCTTCAACAAGTTACAAGTACTGGATTCTTCTTTTCACCTTTGATTGTTTGACAAAAACTTTTGCTGGGTATAGCATGTGAAACACTATGGTGCAACCAGAATCTTATAATTCCATTAGAAACGCTATTATGTTATTCGCTGCATAGTGTAACAACATAAACTCTGAAATATATTCAACCTCAAAATCTACCACCAACCTATCCACATCTTTGATATGAATCTTTTATCTCCATCAAGCTTCAAGTGTTGGATTCTTCTTTTCACCTTTGATTGTATGACAAAAACATTTACAAGGTCTAGTGTGCCAATCACTATGGCAATCAATGGCGATGGAAACATAGATAACAAGTTCAGTGAAAAAATGATGAATATATCTCGAACGACTAAGAGTTGTGAATAGAACAGGTTCTGTCTACATTGGAGCTTGAACAGCAATCCAAACATCCATATAACCAATATCCAATTCATAAATGTATTTAAAAGACGGTGTGACATAGCACACGTCAAATGCATAAAGCGGAAGAAATTGGTGATAGATGATAGAAGGAATCAATAGCGAAGAAATAAGATAGATTTTATGGATTATGGAAACCAAAACGATGGTCTTTCTTCATCTTCAAGTGCAATCAAACACAAATTTATTAGGTGCTAGCTCAAATTCAACTACCACACTAATATCTCTCTGCTTTATAGTGCAGCCAGAATATTTTAACTCTTTGAACTAACAAAGATGTTTCTATTGTCCTCTACCCACCAAAAATGCAATTTCAAAAATATTTCTTATAAAATATATAAATCTTTTGCATTGGAGCACATTCATTTACAAAAGTTGCCTAAATTTCTAGCTTGTTGTCTTTGTCTTCATCTTCAAGTGCAATCACAAACACAAATTTATTAGGTGCTAGCTCAAATTCAACTACCACACTAATATCTCTTTGCTTTATAGTGTAGCCAGAATCTTGTAATTCAGCCAGAAACGGTATTATGTCATTCGATGCATAGTGTAACAACATAAACTCTGAAATATATTCAACCTCAAAATCTACCACCAACCTATCCACATCTTTGATATGAATCTTTGATCTCCATCAAGCTTCAAGTGATGGATTCTTCTTTTCACCTTTGATTGTTTGACAAAACCTTTTACAGGGTATAGTGTGTGAATCACTATGGTGCAGCCAGAATCTTTTAATTCAACAAAAAACGGTATTATGTTATTCACCGCATAGTGTAACAACATAAACTCTGAAATATTTTCAACCTCAAAGTCTACCACCAACATATCCACATCTTTGATATGAATCTTTGATCTTCAACAAGTTACAAGTACTGGATTCTTCTTTTCACCTTTGATTGTTTGACAAAAACTTTTGCTGGGTATAACATGTGAATCACTATGGTGCAACCATAATCTTATAATTCCATTAGAAACGGTATTATGTTATTCGCTGCATAGTGTAACAACATAAACTCTGAAATATATTCAACCTCAAAATCTACCACCAACCTATCCACATCTTTGATATGAATCTTTTATCTCCATCAAGTTCAAGTGTTGGATTCTTCTTTTCACCTTTGATTGTATGACAAAAACATTTACAAGGTCTAGTGTGTGAATCACTATGGCAATCAATGGTGATGGAAACATAGATAACAAGTTCAGTGAAAAAATGATAAATATATCTCGAACGACTAAGAGTTGTGAATGGAACAGGTACTGTCTATATTGGAGCTTGAACAGCAATCCAAACATCCATATAACCAACATCCAATTCGTAAATGTATTTAAAAGATGGTGTGACATAGCACACGTCAAATGCATAAAGCAGGAGAAATTGGTGATAGATGATAGAAGGAATCAACGGCGAAGAAATAAGATAGATTTTATGGATTATGGAAACCAAAACGATGGTCTTTCTTCATCTTCAAGTGCAATCAAACACAAATTTATTAGGTGCTAGCTCAAATTCAACTACCACACTAATATCTCTCTGCTTTATAGTGCAGCCAGAATATTTTAACTCTTTGAACTAACAAAGATGTTTCTATTGTCATCTACCCACCAAAAATCCAATTTCAAAAATATTTCTTATAAGATATATAAATCTTTTGCATTGAGCACATTCATTTACAAAAGTTGCCTAAATTTCTAGCTTGTTGTCTTTGTCTTCATCTTCAGGTGCAATCACAAACACAAATTTATTAGGTGCTAGCTCAAATTCAACTACCACAGTAATATCTCTTTGCTTTATAGTGTAGCCAGAATCTTGTAATTCAGCCAGAAACGGTATTATGTCATTCGCTGCATAGTGTAACAACACAAACTCTTAAATATATTCAACCTCAAAATCTACCACCAACCTATCCACATCTTTGATATGAATCTTTGATCTCCATCAAGCTTCAAGTGATGGATTCTTCTTTTCACATTTGATTGTTTGACAAAACCTTTTACAGGGTATAGTGTGTGAATCACTATGGTGCAGCCAGAATCTTTTAATTCAACAAAAAACGGTATTATGTTATTCACCGCATAGTGTAACAACATAAACTCTGAAATATTTTCAACCTCAAAGTCTACCACCAACATATCCACATATTTGATATGAGTCTCAGATCTTCAACAAGTTATAAGTACTGGATTCTTCTTTTCAACTTTGATTGTTTGACAAAAACTTTTGCTGGGTATAGCGTGTGAATCACTATGGTGCAGCCAGAATCTTTTAATTCAATTAGAAACGGTATTATGTTATTCGCCGCATAGTGTAACAATATAAACTCTTAAATATATTCAACCTCGAAATCTACCACCAACCTATCCACATCTTTGATATGAATCTTTTATCTCCATCAAGTTCAAGTGTTGGATTCTTCTTTTCACCTTTGATTGTTTGACAAAAACATTTACAAGGTCTAGTGTGTGAATCACTATGGCAATCAATGGCGATGGAAACATAGATAACAAGTTCACTGAAAAAATGATGAATATATCTCGAACGACTAAGAGTTGTGAATGGAACAGGTTCTGTCTACATTCGAGCTTGAACGGCAATCCAAACATCCATATAACCAACATCCAATTCATAAATGTATTTAAAAGACGGTGTGACATAGCACACATCAAATGCGTAAAGCAGAAAAAATTGGTGATAGATGATAGAGGGAATCAATGACGAAGAAATAAGATAGATTTTATGGATTATGGAAACCAAAACGATGGTCTTTCTTCATCTTCAAGTGCAATCAAACACAAATATATTAGGTGCTAGCTCAAATTCAACTACCACACTAATATCTCTCTGCTTTATAGTGCAACCAGAATATTTTAACTCTTTGAACTAACAAAGATGTTTCTATTGTCATCTACCCACCAAAAATCCACTTTCAAAAATATTTCTTATAAGATATATAAATCTTTTGCATTGGAGCACATTCTTTACAAAAGTTGCCTAAATTTCTAGCTTGTTGTCTTTGTCTTCATCTTCAGGTGCAATCACAAACATAAATTTATTAGGTGCTAGCTCAAATTCAACTACCACACTAATATCTCTTTGCTTTATAGTGTAGAAAGAATCTTGTAATTCAACCAGAAACGGTATTATGTCATTCGCTGCATGGTGTAACAACACAAACTCTTAAATATATTCAACCTCAAAATCTACCACCAACCTATCCACATCTTTGATATGAATCTTTGATCTCCATCAAGCTTCAAGTGCTGGATTCTTCTTTTCACCTTTGATTGTTTGACAAAACCTTTTACAGGGTATAGTGTGTGAATCACTATGGTGCAGCCAGAATCTTTTAATTCAACAAAAAACGGTATTATGTTATTCACCGCATAGTGTAACAACATAAACTCTGAAATATTTTCAACCTCAAAGTCTACCACCAACATATCAACATCTTTGATATAAATCTTTGATCTTCAACAAGTTACAAGTACTGGATTCTTCTTTTCACCTTTGATTGTTTGACAAAAACTTTTGCTGGGTATAGCATGTGAATCACTAAGGTGCAGCCAAAATCTTTTAATTCAATTAGAAAGGGTATTATGTTATTCGCCGCATAATGTAACAACATAAACTCTGAAATATATTCAACCTCAAAATCTACCACCAACCTATCCACATCTTTGATATGAATCTTTTATCTCCATCAAGCTTCAAGTGTTGGATTCTTCTTTTCACCTTTGATTGTTTGACAAAAATATTTACAAGGTCTAGTGTGTGAATCACTATGGCAATCAATGGCGATGGAAACATAGATAACAAGTTCAGTGAAAAAATGATGAATATATCTCGAACGACTAAGAGTTGTGAATGGAACAGGTTCTGTCTACATTGGAGCTTGAACAGCAATCCAAACATCCATTTAACCAACATCCAATTCGTAAATGTATTTAAAAGATGGTGTGACATAGCACACATCAAATGCATAAAGCATGAGAAATTGGTGATAGATGATAGAAGGAATCAATGGCAAAGAAATAAGATAGATTTTATGGATTATGGAAACCAAAACGATGGTCTTTCTTCATCTTCAAGTGCAATCAAACACAAATTTATTAGGTGCTAGCTCAAATTCAACTACCACACTAATATCTCTCTGCTTTATAGTGCAGCCAGAATATTTTAACTCTTTGAACTAACAAAGATGTTTCTATTGTCATCTACCCACCAAAAATCCAATTTCAAAAATATTTCTTATAAGATATATAAAGCTTTTGCATTGGAGCACATTCATTTACAAAAGTTGCCTAAATTTCTAGCTTGTTGTCTTTGTCTTCATCTTCAAGTGCAATCTCAAACACAAATTTATTAGGTGCTAGCTCAAATTCAACTGCCACACTAATATCTCTCTGCTTTATAGTGTAGCCAGTATCTTGTAATTTAGCCAAAAACGGTATTATGTCATTCACTGCATAGTATAACAACATAAACACTGAAATATATTCAACCTCAAAATCTACCACCAACCTATCCACATCTTTGATATGAATCTTTAATCTCCATCAAGCTTCAAGTGTTGGATTCTTCTTTTCACCTTTGATTGTTTGACAAAACCTTTTACAGGGTATAGTGTGTGAATCATTATGATGCTGCCAGAATCTTTTAATTCAACCAAAAACGGTATTATGTTATTCACCACATAGTGTAACAACATAAACTATGAAATATTTTCAACCTCAAAGTCTACCACCAACATATTCACATCTTTGATATAAATCTTTGATCTTCAACAACTTACAAGTACTGGATTCTTTTTTCACCTTTGATTGTTTGACAAAAACTTTTGCTGGATATAGCGTGTGAATCACTATGGTGCAGCCAGAATCTTTTAATTCAATTAGAAAGGGTATTATGTTATTCTCCGCATAGTGTAACAACATAAACTCTTAAATATATTCAACCTCAAAATCTACCACCAACCTATCCATATCTTTGATATGAATCTTTTATCTGCATCAAGCTTCAAGTGTTGGATTCTTCTTTTCACCATTGATTTTTTGACAAAAACATTTACAAGGTCTAGTGTGTTAATCACTATGGCAATCAATGGCGATGGAAACATAGAGAACAAGTTCAGTGAAAAAAATGATGAATATATCCCGAACGACTAAGAGTTGTGAATGGAACAGGTTCTGTCTGCATTGGAGCTTGAACAGCAATTCAAACATCCATATAACCAACATCCAATTCATAAATGTATTTAAAAGACGGTGTGACATAGCACACGTCAAATGCATAAAGCGGAAGAAATTGGTGATAGATGATAGAGGGAATCAATGGCGAAGAAATAAGATAGATTTTATGGATTATGGAAACCAAAACGATGGTCTTTCTTCATCTTCAAGTACAATCAAACACAAATTTATTAGGTGCTAGCTCAAATTCAACTACCACACTAATATCTCTCTGCTTTATAGTGTAGCCAGAATATTTTAACTCTTTGAACTAACAAAGATGTTTCTATTGTCATCTACCCACCAAAAATCCACTTTCAAAAATATTTCTTATAAGATATATAAAGCTTTTGCATTGGAGCAATTTCATTTACAAAAGTTGCCTAAATTTCTAGCTTGTTGTCTTTGTCTTCATCTTCAGGTGCAATCACAAACACAAATTTATTAGGTGCTAGCTCAAATTTAACTACCACACTAATATCTCTTTGCTTTATAGTGTAGCTAGAATCTTGTAATTCAACCAGAAATGGTATTATGTCATTCGCTGCATAGTGTAACAACACAAACTCTTAAATATATTCAACCTCAAAATCTACCACCAACCTATCCACATCTTTGATATGAATCTTTGATCTCCATCAAGCTTCAAGTGCTGGATTCTTCTTTTCACATTTGATTGTTTGACAAAACCTTTTACAGGGTATAGTGTGTGAATCACTATGGTGCAGCCAGAATCTTTTAATTCAACCAAAAACGGTATTATGTTATTCACCGCATAGTGTAACAACATAAACTCTAAAATATTTTCAACCTCAAAGTCTACCACCAACATATTCACATCTTTGATATGAATCTCAGATCTTCAACAAGTTACAAGTACTGGATTCTTCTTTTCAACTTTGATTGTTTGACAAAAAATTTTGATGGGTATAGCGTGTGCATCACTATGGTGCAGCCAGAATCTTTTAATTCAATTAGAAAGGGTATTATGTTATTCGCCACATAGTGTAACAACATAAACTCTGAAATATATTCAACCTCAAAATCTACCACCAACCTATCCACATCTTTGATATGAATCTTTTATCTCCATCAAGTTCAAGTGTTGGACTCTTCTTTTCACCTTTGATTGTTTGACAAAAACATTTACAAGGTCTAGTGTGCCAATCACTATGGCAATCAATGGCGATGGAAACATAGATAACAAGTTCAGTGAAAAAATGATGAATATATCTCGAACGACTAAGAGTTGTGAATAGAACAGGTTCTGTCTACATTGGAGCTTGAACAGCAATCCAAACATCCATATAACCAATATCCAATTCATAAATGTATTTAAAAGACAGTGTGACATAGCACACGTCAAATGCATAAAGCGGAAGAAATTGGTGATAGATGATAGAAGGAATCAACGGCGAAGAAATAAGATAGATTTTATGGATTATGGAAACCAAAACGATGGTCTTTCTTCATCTTCAAGTGCAATCAAACACAAATTTATTAGGTGCTAGCTCAAATTCAACTACCACACTAATATATCTCTGCTTTATAGTGCAGCCAGAATATTTTAACTCTTTGAACTAATAAAGATGTTTCTTTTGTCATCTACCCACCAAAAATCCAATTTCAAAAATATTTCTTATAAGATATATAAACTTTTGCATTGGAGCACATTCATTTACAAAAGTTGCCTAAATTTCTAGCTTGTTGTCTTTGTCTTCATCTTCAGGTGCAATCACAAACACAAATTTATTAGGTGCTTGCTCAAATTCAACTATCACATTAATATCTCTCTGCTTTTTAGTGTAGCCAGAATCTTGTAATTTAGCCAGAAACGGTATTATGTCATTCGCTGCATAGTGTAACAACATAAACTCTGAAATATATTCAACCTCAAAATCTACCACCAACCTATCCACATCTTTGATGTGAATCTTTGATCTTCATCAAGCTTTAAGTGCTGGATTCTTCTTTTCACCTTTGATTGTTTGACAAAACCTTTTACAGGGTATAGTGTGTGAATCACTATGGTGCAGCCAGAATCTTTTAATTCAACCAAAAACGGTATTATGTTATTCACCGCATAGTGTAACAACATAAACTCTAAAATATTTTCAACCTCAAAGTCTACCACCAACATATCCACATCTTTGATATGAATCTCAGATCTTCAACAAGTTACAAGTACTGGATTCTTCTTTTCAACTTTGATTGTTTGACAAAAACTTTTGCTGGGTATAGCGTGTGAATCACTATGGTGCAACCAGAATCTTTTAATTCAATTAGAAAGGGTATTATGTTATTCGCCGCATAGTGTAACAACATAAACTCTGAAATATATTCAACCTCAAAATCTACCACCAACCTATCCACATCTTTGATATGAATCTTTTATCTCCATCAAGTTCAAGTGTTGGACTCTTCTTTTCACCTTTGATTGTTTGACAAAAACATTTACAAGGTCTAGTGTGCCAATCACTATGGCAATCAATGGCGATGGAAACATAGATAACAAGTTCAGTGAAAAAATGATGAATATATCTCGAACGACTAAGAGTTGTGAATAGAACAGGTTCTGTCTACACTGGAGCTTGAACAGCAATCCAAACATCCATATAACCAATATCCAATTCATAAATGTATTTAAAAGACGGTGTGACATAGCACACGTCAAATGCATAAAGCGGAAGAAATTGGTGATAGATGATAGAAGGAATCAATAGCGAAGAAATAAGATAGATTTTATGGATTATGGAAACCAAAACGATGGTCTTTCTTCATCTTCAAGTGCAATCAAACACAAATTTATTAGGTGCTAGCTCAAATTCAACTACCACACTAATATCTCTCTGCTTTATAGTGCAGCCAGAATATTTTAACTCTTTGAACTAACAAAGATGTTTCTATTGTCCTCTACCCACCAAAAATCCAATTTCAAAAATATTTCTTATAAGATATATAAATCTTTTGCATTGGAGCACATTCATTTACAAAAGTTGCCTAAATTTCTAGCTTGTTGTCTTTGTCTTCATCTTCAAGTGCAATCACAAACACAAATTTATTAGGTGCTAGCTCAAATTCAACTACCACACTAATATCTCTTTGCTTTATAGTGTAGCCAGAATCTTGTAATTCAGCCAGAAACGGTATTATGTCATTCGATGCATAGTGTAACAACATAAACTCTGAAATATATTCAACCTCAAAATCTACCACCAACCTATCCACATCTTTGATATGAATCTTTGATCTCCATCAAGCTTCAAGTGATGGATTCTTCTTTTCACCTTTGATTGTTTGACAAAACCTTTTACAGGGTATAGTGTGTGAATCACTATGGTGCAGCCAGAATCTTTTAATTCAACAAAAAACGGTATTATGTTATTCACCGCATAGTGTAACAACATAAACTCTGAAATATTTTCAACCTCAAAGTCTACCACCAACATATCCACATCTTTGATATGAATCTTTGATCTTCAACAAGTTACAAGTACTGGATTCTTCTTTTCACCTTTGATTGTTTGACAAAAACTTTTGCTGGGTATAACATGTGAATCACTATGGTGCAACCATAATCTTATAATTCCATTAGAAACGGTATTATGTTATTCGCTGCATAGTGTAACAACATAAACTCTGAAATATATTCAACCTCAAAATCTACCACCAACCTATCCACATCTTTGATGTGAATCTTTGATCTTCATCAAGCTTTAAGTGCTGGATTCTTCTTTTCACCTTTGATTGTTTGACAAAACCTTTTACAGGGTATAGTGTGTGAATCACTATGGTGCAGCCAGAATCTTTTAATTCAACCCAAAACGGTATTATGTTATTCACCGCATAGTGTAACAACATAAACTCTAAAATATTTTCAACCTCAAAGTCTACCACCAACATATCCACATCTTTGATATGAATCTCAGATCTTCAACAAGTTACAAGTACTGGATTCTTCTTTTCAACTTTGATTGTTTGACAAAAATTTTTGCTGGGTATAGCGTGTGAATCACTATGGTGCAACCAGAATCTTTTAATTCAATTAGAAAGGGTATTATGTTATTCGCCGCATAGTGTAACAACATAAACTCTGAAATATATTCAACCTCAAAATCTACCACCAACCTATCCACATCTTTGATATGAATCTTTTATCTCCATCAAGTTCAAGTGTTGGACTCTTCTTTTCACCTTTGATTGTTTGACAAAAACATTTACAAGGTCTAGTGTGCCCATCACTATGGCAATCAATGGCGATGGAAACATAGATAACAAGTTCACTGAAAAAATGATGAATATATCTCGAACGACTAAGAGTTGTGAATGGAACAGGTTCTGTCTACATTCGAGCTTGAACGGCAATCCAAACATCCATATAACCAACATCCAATTCATAAATGTATTTAAAATACGGTGTGACATAGCACACATCAAATGCGTAAAGCAGAAAAAATTGGTGATAGATGATAGAGGGAATCAATGACGAAGAAATAAGATAGATTTTATGGATTATGGAAACCAAAACGATGGTCTTTCTTCATCTTCAAGTGCAATCAAACACAAATATATTAGGTGCTAGCTCAAATTCAACTACCACACTAATATCTCTCTGCTTTATAGTGCAACCAGAATATTTTAACTCTTTGAACTAACAAAGATGTTTCTATTGTCATCTACCCACCAAAAATCCACTTTCAAAAATATTTCTTATAAGATATATAAATCTTTTGCATTGGAGCACATTCTTTACAAAAGTTGCCTAAATTTCTAGCTTGTTGTCTTTGTCTTCATCTTCAGGTGCAATCACAAACATAAATTTATTAGGTGCTAGCTCAAATTCAACTACCACACTAATATCTCTTTGCTTTATAGTGTAGAAAGAATCTTGTAATTCAACCAGAAACGGTATTATGTCATTCGCTGCATGGTGTAACAACACAAACTCTTAAATATATTCAACCTCAAAATCTACCACCAACCTATCCACATCTTTGATATGAATCTTTGATCTCCATCAAGCTTCAAGTGCTGGATTCTTCTTTTCACCTTTGATTGTTTGACAAAACCTTTTACAGGGTATAGTGTGTGAATCACTATGGTGCAGCCAGAATCTTTTAATTCAACAAAAAACGGTATTATGTTATTCACCGCATAGTGTAACAACATAAACTCTGAAATATTTTCAACCTCAAAGTCTACCACCAACATATCCACATCTTTGATATGAATCTTTGATATGAATCTTTGATCTTCAACAAGTTACAAGTACTGGATTCTTCTTTTCAACTTTGATTGTTTGCCAAAAACTTTTGCTAGGTATAACGTGTGAATCACTATGGTGCATCTAGAATCTTTTAATTCAATTAGAAAGGGTATTATGTTATTCTCCGCATAGTGTGACAACATAAACTCTGAAATATATTCAACCTCAAAATCTACCACTAACCTATCCACATCTTTGATATGAATATTTTATCTCCATCAAGCTTCAAGTGTTGGATTCTTCTTTTCACCTTTGATTGTTTGACAAAAACATTTACAAGGTCTAGTGTGTGAATCACTATGGCAATCAATGGCGATTGAAACACAGATAACAAGTTCAGTGAAAAAATATTGAATATATCTCGAACAACTAAGAGCTGTGAATGGAATATGTTCTGTCTTTGATGGAGCTTGAACAGCAATCCGGACATCCGTAGAACTAACATCCAATCCATGAATGTATTTAAGAGATGGTGTGACACAGCACACTTCAAATGCAAGAAGGAAAAGAAATAGGTGATAGATGGAAAAGAGAAACAATGGCGAATGAATGAGATTAGATTTTATGTATAACCAACATTCAATTCATAAATGTATTTAAAAGACAGTGTGACATAGCAAACGTCAAATGCATAAAGCGGATTGGTGATAGATGATAGGGGGAATCAATGGCGAAGAAATAAGATTAGATTTATGGATTATGGAAACCAAAACGATAGTCTTTATTCATCTTCAGGTGCAATCACACACAAATTTATTAGGTGCCAGCTCAAATTCAACTACCACATTAATATCTCTCTGCTTTATAATGTAGCCAGTATATTTTAATTCTACCAGAAATGGTATTATGTTATTCGCTGCATAGTGTAACAACATAAACTCTGAAATATATTCAACCTCAAAATCTACCACCAACCTATCCACATATTTGATATGAATCTTTGATCTTCATTAAGCTTCAAGTGCTGGATTCTTTTTTTCACCTTTAATTGTTTGACAAAAAATTTTACAGGGTATGGCGTGTGAATCACTATGGTGTAGCCAGAATCTTTTAATTCAACTAGAAACGATATTATGTTATTCACCGCATAGTGTAACAACATAAACTCTGAAATATATTCAACCTCAAAATCTATCACCAACATATCCACATCTTTGATATGAATCTTTGATCTTTATCAAGTTACAAGTGCTGAATTCTTCTTTTCACATTTGATTGTTTGACAAAACTTTTGATGGGTATAGCGTGTGAATCACTATGGCCATCAATGGCGATTGAAACATAGATAACAAGTTCAGTGAAATAATGTTGAATATATCTCGAACAACTAAGAGCTGTGAATGGAATAGGTTCTGTCTTTGTTAGAGCTTGAACAGCAATCCAGACATCTGTAGAACCAACATCCAATCCATGAATGTATTTAAGAGACGGTGTGACACATCACACTTCAAATGCAAGAAGGAAAAGAAATAGGTGATAGATGGAAGAGAGAAACAATGGCGAATGAATGAGATTAGATTTTATGTATTTTGAAAATAAAATTAATCTGAAAACATCGTTGTTCGACTTAAATTCTTCATGAACTCAAAGGAAAAGGCCGGCGAAAAAGAGTTTTTTTTTCGTTTGAATAGAGTGAGTATATGAAAACACTACTCTAAAAGCGAGTTTCTATCTGTATTGGTGCTTGAATATCAATCCCAACATTCATAGAATAAACATCCAATCCAAAAGGTATTTAAGAGATAGTGTGGCAAAACACACGTTTGATGCATAATGGGAAAGAAATGAATGATAGATGGGATGGGAAATTATTGGTAAAGGAATTAGATTGAATTTTTTGGATTTCATAAACAAAAACGATTTGACAACACCGTACTAGGATTAAACTTTATCGTGGAAGAGTATTTTTCAAATGGAAATGATGGTCTTTTTTTGTTGAAAAAAGTATAGAAAAGCAAAAAAAAAATCTTTGAAAAGAGTAAGTAGAAAGACCGTTCTCAAAAAGAAAGAATATAACAAACATAGATATCGAGTGAAGTGGAAAAATGATAAAAATATCTAGAACGACTAAGAACCATGAATCAAACAGTTTCTGTCTGCATTGGTGCATGAACAACAATCTGGACATTTATAGAACCATACATTTAACAATTTGTTGAGCAATAGTTTTCTCTACTTGTTGTGTTTTGCCATCCTTTCTTACTGAAGTGTAAATCAAATCCTTGAATTCAGTAACAAACTTCATATCACTCACAAAACGTTCCATATGAGAAGACTTCTGTCGGTGGAAGGTCGGATAACCTATCACTAACTCAAGTATGGATACCGGGTCATCTAAAATTAAAAAACACAAAACAAAAACATAATCGGTCAGAAACATATTTATACATCAAACATAAAAATTAAAAAATTAAAACACTAATATAGAATAATTCGGTTGAAAAATGATGAAAATATCTAGAACGCCTAAGAGCCGTGAATGGAACGAGATCTGTATGCATTGATGCTTAAACAACAATCCCAACGTTCGTAGAACCAACATCCAATTCATAAAGGTATTTAAGACACGGTATGACAGAGCACACGACAAGTCCATAAAGGGAATGAAATTGGTGATAGATTGGAGGGGAAATCAACGACAAAAGAATGCGATTGGAACTTTTGGATTTAGGAAACCAAAACAATCTGAAAACTTTGTTATTGGGCTAAACTTCATCGTGAAAGAAGTTTTTTCCAAATGGAAAGACCGATCTTTTTTTGTTGAAAAGAGTATAGAAAAGCCGGTATTTTTGTCGTTGAAAAGAGTATATAGAAAGACCGGTCTCAAAAAGAAATAATATAACAAACATAGATAAGGAGTTCAGTGGAAAATGATGAATATATCTCGAACGACTAAGAGCCGTGAATAGAACGTGTTCTGTCTGCTTTGGTGCTTGAACAGCAATCCAGACATCCAATCCATAAAAGTATTTAAGAGACAGTGTGGCCGAGCACACATCAAATGCATGAAGAGAAAGAAATGGGCGGTAGATTGGAGGGGGGATCAACGGCGAAGTAATGAGATTGGATATTTGGATTTCGGAAACTAAAACGATCTGTAAACACGGTTACAAGGCTTTAACTTCATTGTGAAAGAAATGTTTTTCAAATGAAAAGACCAGTCTTTTTTTCGTTGAAAATAGTATAGAAAGCCAGTCTTTTTTTCGTTGAAAAAGGTATATAGAAAGACCAGTCTCAAAAAGAAAGAATATAACAAACATAAATATGGAGTTCAGTGAAAAAATGATTAATATAACTTGAATGATTAAGGGCCGTGAATGGAATGAGTTTTGTCTGCATTGGTGCTTGAATAACAGTCCAAACATCCATAGAATCTACATACAATCCTTAAATGTGTTTAAGAGATAGTGTGGCAGAGCACACTTTAAATGCATATAGGAAAAAAAAATTAAACACTACCTTAGTTTGATTATCTATGTTTCTTAATAAAAAAATAAAAAATCCAACAATTTTATACATTTAACACTTTTATACGTTTGATGTTCGGGATATGATATGATTATTTTCATAGGATGGGATATAATTGGATTGGATGAGATATGGTTGGACAAAATTTAGTACTATCATATGTTTGGTGCAACATAGGATATGATTAAAAATAAAGTAATCTTGTGTTTGGTGCTACATAGGATATGATTAAAAATTAGGAAATTATCATTTTTCAGATAAGATCAAAAACAAATTAATTCATCACTAACCCAGACATCCCCACCAGACCCAAACCCAACCACCCGTCTACCACCACCACCACCACAACACCCAAAACCGAATAATCTCCTCTGTTTCTACCATTACCAAAACCAGATCAGACACCAAAACTTCTTGATCTACACCACTCTCCACACTTTTCTAAAGAATATCACACAAACGCACTCGATTCACCAACTAAAACTACAAAAGATTCACACAAATCTAGTCGATTCACAAAAATTTCCTAACAATTCAAACACAAACCCACTCGTAACACAAATACCCTAGATTTGAGAGGGATTTGCTAGTGTGGTTTCGATTTGAGAGGGATTCGAATCTTGTCAACCCACTTGAATCTTGTAATCATATATCCTTCTCTTTACAGTTATCATGATTTTTTTTGTCAAAACCTGTTTTTATGTTTTTTTAGCTAACTAGAGTCAATTAATTATGTAGGGAAGCACACGTTAACATTGGAGAGGAAATGATCAAATCAGCAGCAAAAAAAAACTAATTCAAGCATGGAAGAAGTCAATGAACCTTTAGAGTTTCAATTGAGAAGACTTGTGAAAGGAGATCGACACTCTTTCTTTCTCTCCCGCTGAGTTGAAGAAAGAAGAAAGAAGAAAGAAGAAAGAAGAAAGAAGTTGTGTTGAAGAAGAAGCCGTGTTGAAGAAAGAAGAAAGAAGAAAGAAAGAAAACGAAGCTGCGTTGAAGAACGAAGATGGGATTCAAAGAATCCCATCCATTTGGTTGGGATTGATTTATTTCATTGCAATGGGATAAATCAAAATGGATAAGATTATTTTATCCCATCCCATAGAGTGGTGCTATTGGCACACCCCCTACTGATCTATTCATGCCCCACTTTTTAAATTATAGAATATTCTTTTTTTTCCTTTATCAAAATTACTTAAAGAGACATACAATTTAGAAAAGAAATCTTCTACAAAGTAAATCTATTAAAATTTCATATTCCTTTTCCAAAAAAAAAACCCCAATAATCTGTTTCTTCTTCAAAAAAAAAAATTCATAAACCTGTAATCTGTTTCTTTTTCTTCAAAAAAAATTAATTCTTAAACCCGTAATCTGTTTCTTTTTCAAAAAAAAAAATTTAATTCTTAAACCTTAAAATCTACTTCTTACATACATCTAAAATATTATGAAAGAGTTTGAGAACGATATCAAGAATATGGAAGAATTGTTTAAGAACGATATCAAACATCTTGAAGAATTTTCTAAGAATGACATAAAGCAGGAATTGTCTGACAATGATAGCAAGCATCTAGAAACAATTCATTCTCTGGAAATAAGTTTGAAATTTATTTTTTCTTTAGAATGATATTAAGCTGTCGTTGTGTTGAAGTACCCTGTTATTTTTTATTTTTTCATTTCCATCATGAAATATGAAGAAAAAAAAAACTAAAAAAAAAAGAAATAAGAAGAAAAAAATAAATCAACCAATGAAGGTGAGAAAGATGTATACAGATACAGAGATAAGAGATAGATATATCATATATGGTATGTATTAAGTTTGAAAAATAAGTAAAATGGGTAGTTTTGGAAATAAACCAAAAAATGTAATAAAAACATTTAATTTTATTTAATTAAATCAAAATTTTAAAAAGTGGGGCATAAATAGATCAGCAGGGGGTGTGCCAATAGCACCACTCCATCCCATAACTCAGCCAAACATGGGAAATGGCTTCAAATTAGTCGGATTCCCATCTTATCCTAGGAAACAAACGGGGCCTAAAATTTTAGCATGTAAGATATTGTCAATTTGTCATGATGAACCACACTTAAGGGTGCCCACGGTTCAGTTAAACTGGTGGTTCCGAACCGGAACCGTTCGGTCAAAACCGGTGGTTCGGAACCGGAACTGTTAAGTCAAAATCGAAACCGAAACAGTAACCAGAACCGGAACCAGAACTGTCTATTACGAAACCGGTTGGAAACCGGTTTTGACCCGGTTCGGTTACTGTTACGGGGGCCATAAAACAGTCGAAAACCAGCAGTTTAACCGCTGTTTTTTTTTAAATTGGCCAATACGAAGCTACCATGTGGCAAAAAGTTTGAAAAAAGAAAGTAAAAATCGGTTCCGGAACCAGAATTAATCGGTTTCGGAACCAGAATGAATCGGTTCTGGAACCAGAACAGTAACTGAACCGCATAACCGGTAGTTAAAAACTGAAAACCAAACTGACTAGATCAGTTACGGTTACGGTTACGGTTTTAACTTTCCACAAAACCGGAACCGAACCAGAACCGAAACGTGGGTACCTCTACTTCAATAGTTCAATCACACTACTAATGGTCCAGTGGAGTACCGGCATAGATCGTAACACTTGTACAAGTTGACTTTGCTTTCCTTACAAAACCAAACTGACAGCTTGAATGTTCCTTTCGTAGATTCGAATGTGACATCGATTGTTCTTCAAATATCTTACAATTCTTGCCTCTTTCATATTCCATTTTAAGCCTTTTTTTTAACAAAACTCCTTCACTGTAAAATTTTCAATCTCTAACTCATCTTTTGACCTTCTTCACTTTCTGTTGCTCACTTGGTCAGTATCGATTCTTATTTTATTTTATTTTATTTCAATTTGGAGCAAATATTTTGGTGTATTGATGTTTTCTGGTCATAAACAATGATCATTTGCTGCTGGGTGTTTTTCATAGTAATCTTTGTTTCAAAAGTTTCCATTTTTTATTCTGATTTTTGGGTTTATAGTGGTTGTTCCTGCTGGGTCAATTAATCTTCTAATCTGTTTATTGATTTCAGATATTTGGTGGGATGAGAGACTTGAGATTGATTTTGTTGGGAATTCTATTGGTTCTTGCAAGTCTTCAAGTGACAACTTCACATGGAGACCATCCCCTCTCTAGAATTGCAATTCATAAAGCCACATTTGCTCTTAATGAACATGCATATGTTAAAACATATCCTACTATTCTTGGATTAAAGGTACTCTTCAATAGCAATTGTTTATATATATATATATATATATATATATATATATATATATATTATATGATTGAATTGAATGTCATTCAAGTATTAGTTAGAACTTCTGCCAAATTTGAATGTGCAAAAGCATAAAGAATCTCAAGTATGTTTTGCTTTAAATTAAAATCTTTTGACTGTTTCAGGGGCAAAATTCTGAGTGGGTGACAGTGGAGTTCAGTTCTCCAAACCCATCTGTTGATGACTGGATTGGTGTATTTTCTCCTTCCAATTTCAGGTAAATTTATATCTGCATTTGCATTTTATGCATAATAGTACTTGGACATGAACCTGAGAAGAATATTGATCTAACTGGAAGTTGTGTATATCTTTCAATTTCCAGTGCTGCCTCTTGCTCTGCAGTAAACCCAAGAGTTTATCCACCACTGTTGTGTTCTGCACCTATTAAGGTTCGTTTCGATCTTCTTAGCGACTTAGCCACAAATGTTCCGCCTTTGTTTCTTGATTGGAACCTGAATTCCTGTAGTGACATTGTGTTACTTCTCTTTACAGTTTCAGTTTGCAAACTATTCCAGTCCTCGGTACAAAAATACAGGAAAAGGTTTCTTAAAGCTTCAGATGATTAACCAGAGATCGGACTTTTCTTTTGCACTATTTTCTGGTGGTCTGTTAAACGTATGCTCCTAACTGACTGTTTTTTCTGACACCTATTTTGTTTCACACACTCACATCGTGGAGGAGAACTAGTGATTTTGTGGGTTGGCAGGATTTTGATGTTTTTGTAACTAAAAAAGATTTTATCTCGGGATGCTTAGCATTGTCTATGGAAATAATGTTTCTATTTGATGGATTATGAAAACACAATAACTTTGTCCTTTTCCTCTTTGGCCTTTGGTTGTCATTTTTCCTCTTGTACTTCTGGAATCTTCATTCTAAGCCAAATCACACCATAATGGTGCATTTTAGTCTTTTTTAAACACATCATCAATGAATCTTCCTCATATAGTCTTATAGACCGTTTTTGGTGAAATGTTTACAGGGAGAGATGTCTGTGAGAAACCGAATGTTTCTTTTATTTCTCACCATTAGCTTAACTGAACATTGTTCATCTATGAAAACCATCTGTTGGAATCGTCTTCCACTTTCTAGAACAAGCTTATTTGCTCCAGTAACCAAGATATGTATCTATTAAAATCACAAGATCTTTAGCTCAGGTATAACCGTATAAGTTTTGGTTATAGTAGAATTTATTAGTAAGCTATTTTATCCCTTCAGGTACTCTTTTTGAGATTGAAATGCAATGGTAATTTGAACATGCTGATCCAACTCTCATTCAATTGGATTGTAATTGTTTCTGTTTCTTTGTTACTTCATCTTTATAATCTTCTATGATCTAATAGAAAGATCAAATCAGTGTGTTTCTCCACTGTTCTGCATGGGAGTCGGGTTTCTTCAGGAACTTGTTACATAATTTACATGACTATGATTTCATCTCTTCTCGTGCATTTATCTTTCCTTATCTTTACCTATAAAATTTTGTTTACAAACATGGTTTCCTTTGGTATTTCAATTTTAATTATAGCTTCTGTATATTGTTTTTGTTGTCATTGTTTTATTACTGTCATAGCCGAAGCTTGTTGCGGTGTCAAATAAAGTGGCTTTCACAAATCCAAATGCACCAGTTTACCCACGCTTAGCACAAGGCAAAATGTGGAATGAAGTAAGTCTAATTTCTCAATGTAATTTTTAAAGATCATGTAAAGTTTGTCTTGATAGTAATAGAAATCCTCAACCTTCAAGATATTATTATTGTTTAATCAATTTGGATCTGACAATACTTTTCAACTAAAATTCAGATGACTGTAACATGGACAAGTGGATATGGGATTAATGAAGCAGAACCTTTTGTAGAGTGGGGTCCAAAAGGAGGTGATTCTATGCGTTCCCCGGCTGGGACGCTAACTTTTGATCGTAGCAGCATGTGTGGTGCGTACATCCTTAACATTTTAAAATTTTCTCCAAATCTACCCGTTTAATCCAAATAATTCTTTGGATTATATTAGTTACCATATTATTGTGCTTAAGTTTTTAAAAAGTAGAGTGTGCTGTAGTGATTTGACTGTTCAATTCGTATCTATAATTGCATATTTGTCTAATTTATCATATGCTATTTTTCTGACTTGAATAGGCTTTAATTATACAAGATAACTTATTGAACTGCACTCTGTGATTAGTTTTTCTTTTCTATATTGCATAAATGATTAAAATCACTCAAAATTTCCCTAGGTTTTTTGTTTTTGTTTTTAAGGAAGATGATTAATATCAAATTTGGATGCGCAGATGCACCAGCAAAGACAGTGGGATGGCGTGATCCTGGATATATACACACAAGCTTTCTGAAGGAGTTGTGGCCCAACAAAGTGTATGTGAAGTTCTATTTTCATTTTGAAATATGATGCCTTGGATGGGGAGGCAGGAACATGCCACTCTTGATGTTAACAAAATAAGAAATTAAGCTTTGGATCATTACTAAATACTTCTGTGGCTACTTTTGAAAAGGAAATAAAGCTCTGTAACAATTTTCTCTCCATTCTAATTTGAAATGTTAAATCTTTCATGTACACGTAATTTGATTATTGAACTCAATCATGAGTTTGATTATTAAAATTATGCTAAAAGATTTTGTCTACGATATGTCGATATGCAGCCTAACATATTATATGCATTCATCTTCCTCATTCTGTATTTCCTGTAGGTATATCTACAAATTGGGACATAGATTGTTCAATGGTACATATATTTGGAGTCAAGAGTACCACTTTAAAGCATCTCCTTACCCTGGTGAAAATTCGCTACAGCGTGTAGTCATTTTTGGTGACATGGGAAAGGTTTGAACTGTCGTAGAAACTCTCAAGTCACGACAATCATGTACTATGATAACACCTAATATATGGACAGCTCTACTTAGTAAATATGTTATTTGCCTCACTTACACTAATCACATCACAAGATGATATATGGTTTTACAATTACATATGTTAGTAAATATTAATTACCGATATCATCTATTTACTCTTTGTTTAAGGCCTCTGTGCTTTGATTTCACCATTTGTTCAAATTGGTTTAATGTTATGACGAGGATTATAATGTTCAACCCAAAAACCAACGTAGATGCTGTTAGTGACATAGTTTAATCTTCATTTTGCAGGATGAAGCCGATGGTTCTAATGAATATAATAACTTCCAGCATGGTTCTCTTAACACCACCAAGCAGCTTATTCAAGACTTAAAGAACATTGATATAGTTTTCCACATTGGAGACATATCTTATGCAAATGGATACCTTTCACAGTGGGATCAATTTACTGCACAGGTTGAGCCAATTGCATCAACAGTGCCATACATGATTGCAAGGTTTGTTTTAATTTACTATTTTACTTGTTTCTTGTCCGAGCATGTACTTGTTCTGAACTTCATTTGGTGGCAATTGGTACTCTTCCTTTCAGCGGTAACCATGAGCGTGACTGGCCGGGATCTGGATCATTCTATGGGAACATGGATTCTGGGGGAGAATGTGGCGTGTTGGCTGAAACTATGTTCCATATGCCTGCTGAGAACAGAGCTAAGTTTTGGTATGGGAAATTCATGACAACGAGCTCTTCATTTTCATAAACTTCATATTACTTATGTGTTTTGGGCTTTCTTTTCTTATTTTGATTGTTGATGCTGATTATTTGATTTTATACTTTTGACCTCAAAGCACTCCAAGATTAACTTCTTCTTTTTTGATAACCATTGAGTATCTTATTTATTTTAAGAAAATACAAACCATATTCGATGAAGTTCACTTTAATGTCACAATTTATTTTCATATACAATAATATATGAAACAGCATTCAACATTACTACAACTTCGTTCTTCAAAATGTTTGGATGTTCCTTATCTTTGTTAGTGCCTGACTTATAAGAGAACCATATCCTGAAAAGGTTTCCCTATCTTTAAAGTATGAGATCTAATGTTGAAACTTCACATTTTCTTTTGCTAGGTACTCCACTGACTATGGTATGTTCCGGTTTTGTGTGGCTGATACCGAACACGATTGGAGAGAGGGCACTGAGCAATACAAGTTCATTGAACAGTGTCTAGCGTCAGTTGACAGGCGAAAGCAACCTTGGCTGATTTTTCTTGCACATAGGGTTCTTGGCTATTCTTCCGGTACCTCTTATGCAGCAGATGGATCGTTTGGTGAACCAATGGGGAGGGAGAGCCTTCAGAAACTCTGGCAAAAGTACAAGGTTGACATTGCCGTCTACGGTCATGTGCACAATTATGAAAGGATATGTCCTATATACCAGGTATTTCCTCTTGCTTCTTTGCCACATAATGCACTAAAATGGAACTCATTTTGAACCAATTTGCTACCTCTTTATGCTTTGAACTTTGAACTTGTGAGCATAGTAATGTATACAAATTCTCCCGTTAGTTTCGGTTACGGCTTTTCATATCCAAATTAACATATACCGTTCAGTAATGCCGCATTAACCAGATTTGTATTCTAGAATTGTTTTGGCTAACAATTGAAATGTCAATTCTTGGATGCTACAGAATATATGCACCAACCAAGAGAAGCACTATTATAAAGGCACCCTGAACGGGACAATACATGTGGTTGCTGGTGGTGGAGGAGCAAGCCTTTCAGAATTTACCACTCTCCAAACAAAATGGAGTTTGTTCAAAGACTATGATTATGGATTTTTGAAGCTTACAGCATTTGATCATTCGAATCTGTTGTTCGAATACAAGAAGAGCAGTGACGGAAAGGTTTATGATTCGTTTAGAATATCTCGAGATTATAGGGACATTTTGGCCTGTACGGTAGATAGTTGCCCAAGTATGACCCTTGCGTCATAATTTGTGCATCGTGACTAGATTTTCGTGATAAATGTTCCTATCGAACTGGTTTCATATATTTGATTTCGCATGTGGGTTCCCATTCCATAATACATTACACCACTGGGAAATGTTGCATGCTTGGTTTTTTGTTTTGTTTACATATCAGTGGTGGTGACTTGAACTTGAAACATTGTCAAGCTAAACTAAATGACAAATTTCAAATAATATTGGGTTGTACATAACTTTTTCTTTTTTTTTTTTAGTACTGGCTTTTTGGGCGATAAGATCTCTTGTTACGGTATACAAGCAAAATATTAGCAGCAAGGGTAAGGATGTCATTTGATGAATTATTACACGGAGGATGTGGAAAATGTTTCACTGCTTCCTGGTAGAGGTGTCATCAGGGTGGTTCAGTCTAAAAATGTTCGGTCTTTTTACGGAGTATGACCTTATCACTATTCAGACCGTATCGGGCCTGACCCAATAAAGCAACAAGCATGTAAAATCTGATTATGGGCTTTGATCGGATAGGGTTTTGACCATGTCAAACTCGCATACGAACCAGGTTTTAACTGGATTTAACGGTTTTTAAATTTTTTTAGTACTTGAACAGATTAAGCCGGACTCGAACATATTCAGACTTTGATCGGATTTGAGTCGAAATTTACTTTTTCCTTAAAAAGCCTGATAACGGATTTTGACAATATTTGGATCAAATCTAAAAGGCTTCCGAGCTGGTTCCATCCGAGACTTTTGACACCTCTGCTTATTGTCCACTACAAAGATCTTGTAGTTGTTAACTGGATTTGACAAAAAGTAAGGTCATGGTATGGTTGTATAGTCATAGATGAGTTTATATTTTTCTCCCTCTCCTTGATTGTAAATCTAGTGATTTATAATGTTTGTTGATGAAGGTTTTTCACAAAAGGGAAACAAAGAAAGTAGGAAGCCTTTATATCATTGTAAGAACATTCCAAACAAAGACAAATAAATAAATTTTACTTGGATAATAGAGGATGTAATCAATAGAATATTTTCAGTCCACAATTTTTCATTCTGGTCTTTTATGTCTCTAATCCACAATCTTATGGCTTGAAATGTCAGAAAAGACACATTGTGCCAAAAACAAGCTTTTCAAAATTTCAAGGGTTGGCTTTAAGACAAATATTACACCTTTTAACTCTTTCATGCTTCTAGTCTCTTAAGAAATGCAACTTTTGATGCTAAAAAACAGTGAGCACTAAATAAGTAAACTGTCAGTCCTTGATTTTTTTCTTTTAAACTTTTTGGTGATCTTTTGATTTCTGTGGTCAGTAGGCTTGGAGGTTTCAGGCTTCTGGAGTTTCTAATATACCCTCTGCAATGAAGAAACATTCTTCACTTGCTTTGTTAATGAAATTTGACAAATTGGGTTAGTGGTTTTCTACAAAAACAGAAAAGATACTATGGACTTGTGGGTGGTTGCAGCTGCCACGGGTGCCGGGTACGTAGCCAAGTACTGGAAGAACCTGTTATCCAAGGAAGGTGAAACCTCATCACAGTCATTTTCTCTGTACAGGCAATCTGAATCCAGCAACTTGTTGAAGCAAATATGGGATCAAAGCACACCTTTACAAAGATTAGCCCTTAAACAGCTTGATAGAGACGGCTTTTTAACGGACGAAAAAGATTTTGCAGGGGCTGATGCTACTACTAGTGATTATGATGATACTCATGACAAGTACAATTTACTTTCATTAACTAGTTTTCCACCGGGTTCATTTGAAAATGAGAGCTCTCAGAGAAAGGGGAAGAGCAAGTACTTTTCGGATATTTCTACGCGTCTTGGGAGCAAGTATAATGGGAAATTTCTTGAACCCCTTGATTCATTAGAAACCTGTCTTGAAGCTCAGTTGTGTAGAGAGTATGCAACAATGGAGGAATATGTGTACAGTTCACTTCCCTCGCCTTTATTGGTGACTGATGGAAATCAGTTGGAGAGCAGAGAATATAGGGTTCAAAGTCAAGTTGGATTTGATGAAAATGAGAGACAGTTGTTATTAACAAGGAACATGAAAAAAGATATCCGAAAGCAGTCCAGAAGATTGTCCACAATGAGGGATTCTGGTGAGCTATTCAATGTTAATTCTGTTCATGTTTTTTTTTTTGTATTTTCTGCATTATGATGCTTAAAAGCTCAACTCTTGTCAGGTTTTCCAAATGGAAAGGTTTCATTCGTTCTTGGGATCAGCATTGGTGTGATGTTTACCATTCTTGCTAACAAAAGAGAAGTGAAAAACTTAAATAAGGTGTTGAAGGAGAGAGAGAGGTTGATTCAAGATTTACAGGAGGAGCTTGAGATGAAAGAAGAGTTGAATGTAAAGGAGTTAGCTGATGAGGGTTTTGAGTCCTGGAGAAGAAATGAGATCGCATTACTCGGTGGGACGTCAAATGCAATAAACCATGAACAAGATTTAGGTAAGTCTACAGAACTCGGCGATGAAGAGCTAGATCATCACAACAAGGCAGAGAGGTCTGAGGAAATGAGTAAAATTGAGGCAGAGCTTGAGGCAGAACTAGAGAGATTGGAGTTAAACATGAGTACATATTCTACCTTGCAGAGAATTTCCCTTGGTGTTGAGGTAAGTATGCTCCTGAATTTTCTTTATTCAAGAAATCAAGAGACATACAGCTTGCATTACAAGAAAATTCGTCATTAGTCGTACCAAAAGGCAAAATTCCAAATTCATCCATACGGAAATATTTTGGTCCAAAAAACTGTCGCCTTAAAATGCAATAGCAATACACGTGTAGCGACAAAAACAGCATTTAGTCGTTACAAACCATGTATAACCAATGTTCTAAAAAGCTCTGGGCACTAGTCGGGAGGCTGACCAGCACCTATTCCTCGGCAGACATAGGAGCTGCTGCCTGCTGGCCGGTGGAGTGGACAGTGGAGGCAAAAGTGAGCGTCGAGTGAACAGAGAAGAGAAGAAAAAGTTTTCTTGGGTTTTTTAAATGAATCCTAAAACGTTGTTTTGGTATTCATTAAAAAAAATGACATCTTGGGATTCATTGAAAAAAAAACCTGCTTTGGTATTCAATATAAAAAATAATAAGAAAAACAATGTTGAAGCTGGCCGCATTTCCGATTATCCTAGGCGGCGTTTGGTGCTAGGCCTTTATCGTCTAGAGTGTGTTTTAGAAGACTGTATAACAATGAACTCTAGACAGGCTATGATCATACAACTAAGCATTTCATCAAGTTGGAATTGTTAGAGGTGATCGTTTGGGCGTTTTCCTACAAATTTAAAACCGATTATACAAAGATCACAGGTTTTGATCCCCACGTGACTATTAATTATATATCATTTAGTGTATGATATGGAACAATTCACTGCGAACTTGAACTTTTTGTGTTTAATAATTTGACAGAAACAAAGTTCAAAACGCAGACTACAAAATATAATTATTTTCTGATTTCTGTTTGCAGCTGGAACCTGACTTTGATTCCAGATGTTGCTCAAGGCGATCTAAAACTAGACAAGGCCACCGGAGAACCATGTGGGATTTCTGAATCGGATCAAGATGCAAGTGGGCCATCCACCGATCTTCCTGATGATGCAGGGAACTATGCTGTATCACCTAGAGAGTTAAGTTTGCGTCTCCATGAAGTTATTGAATCAAGACTCAAAGCACGCATCCTGGAACTGGAAACAGCCCTGGAGAACAGCCAGAACAAGTTGGAGACCTTGGAAATGGAAAGCACATTCCATCGGAGAGACTTGTATAGTGAAGCAGAATCTTCTTCCCCGGAATGCTCAACCTTTATAGATGAAGGCTATAACAATGGCGACTCTTGGTTATAAATTTGTCCGAATGAGCTCCAGATGCAAACGAGAAGCCTTACAAAGAAATGAAATGTAGGATGATATTGTTGATCTTCATTCTTTAATATAACATTTGCAATCGATGCTTTACATGGGGAAGACTTTCTTGTGTTTAAAATAAAACAAGAAAGAGAAATACAGGATCCCACATGCAAGACCTGTTATAACTAAAACCCGATTGAAATTTGATGGGTAATCAAAAACAGTGTCTGTAAAGTTCATTCCAAATACTCCTGTCACGACTGCAAAAACTGTAGCCACGAAGGTTGCTGCCGTAAGAAGCAACTCAAATTGAATCAGACGATTCTGTACATTGCCCTGTTTAAGAAATAAGAAAAGATCAAATACTCTTCTAGAGTTCAAATTTATGACATTATAATATAATGAAACCAGTGTTGCATAATACACTAAGCGTTAGTCAGACGGTAACTCACCACCTAGCGTGAGGCGGCTGGAATTTTTTTTTTTTTAATATACTGTACACCTTATTTGTATACATTTTCAATATTGAAAATCAAAATCCAATCAAAAATTTTAAACTCAATCAAATCCAACAAACTCACTCTAAAATCCATTAACAACTCAATCAAATCCAACAAAAAAAAGGACCTTCTAGGCGGTCAACACCACCTAGGCCTCGTTTGACCGCCTAGGCAGCGCCAGGCACTCGACTAGGCACCACGCTGGCCACCTAGGCACGGCGATTTTGCCAAAACTGCCATGGCCAGCCGCCGCCTAGGCAGCATTTTGCAACACTGAATGAAACCATTGCAAAATCTGTATATTGTCAGCACTCCTTACCAATTTAATGTTGATCAGATCTTCAGTATCATCAATGTATTCTTTGAGCTGCATAACCAACAAATGATGAATATTTTCAGCACCAGCAGCATAATGTAACAACTATGCTTGATATTTCAATATAAAATTTCCCTTCTTTATATTATTTATGCGAAGACCGTATAACTATTCAAACCCCGTATAACTATTCAAACCTCTCACTATTCAAACCTCTCCCTATCACTGTTTCTTTCTTTCTTTTCTTTGGATAATTAAGATAAATATTTGGAAACTAAAAATAAATAAATATAAACTAAAGAGGGAAACACTCAAGCATGCAAACATGAGTAAAAGCAGGCCTTCAAATTTAGGAACGACAATATCTGCAATATTATTATATTCTGATTGAAAGAAAAATGCAGCATTCCTAAACCAATCACGATATGACCAAAGCTTTACAAATTTCAAAAGGTTCAATGGCATGACTTGCGTAAAGTAAAACATCTCTTACCGAAGACAACTTGCTAAGATTGTTGTCAATAACAACAAAGTAAGCTTCAAGTAACATTTCAAGTTGGTCAATATTTTCTCCACCACCAGATGAACTAATTAAGCTTCCATGTTTGCTTGAACCGACGATACTGCTAAATGCCCTTTGCAATTTCTGGGTTCCACTGATTGCCCGCACTGGTGAAACAGGTGCAGATTTTGAAACCACTCTGTCACCGCTTGAAATATTAGTCTGACCATATGGGTCATTTGACTGGTAAGCCTCCAACCTCAGTTTTTTCTCAGTAAGGTACATCTCAGCCATGTCACCATCATCATCCATGAGATGTTCTATCTCATCATGGACCTGAAAAATCAATCTAGATGCTAATAAATGGAAGAAACAACCAGAAGAAGACGTACAAATTATCAAAAATGACTAGATATTATAACTTTTACCTTTTGAACTCGTTGAGTCAATGCAAGGAGTTGTCCTTTTAATCTACGGACACGTTCCAAATTAAGAGTGTCAATAGATGATGTCAGTTCATCTAGTACTGGATATATCTCCATTTCCAGTTCTTTTACCTATAAAATCCAAATTCCATTAATCTCACATTAATGTAAGGGATCTAAAATGACAAAAAAAAAAAAAATTGTTGACAACTGAATGCTAGTCCTTCCATAGTTTTCATCTCATTATTTATCATTTAACACTTCAGATCACAAAAAGGCACAATAAACTAATGACCTATTCATGCTCCACTAAATCACTTTCCTGCATTGCACATATCGCCAAAGTCCACTATGACTACATGCTACAACCATGCATGTCATCCATAAAGCGTGAGATACTGGGAGCAATTTTATTTCTAAAGATCCCCAAATTCAAAGTTTAATTTTGTTTTTAGTAAAAAGAGATGCTGTTATTGAAGTAAATAGCATTCCAAGTGTAAGGTCCCTTTAGTAAAACTGCTTGTTCACTTTTTTGTTGATAAAATTTTTGTTTCTGAAAAAAAAAATGGTAAAGAGCATTCCAAGTAGATGTAAATGAAGCAGGGGTGGAAGTAGAACTTGAAGTTTAGGGGGGAGCAAAACACAACATAGGATAGTTACTGATCCAAACAATGTAATCTTTTATGTTATCATTGTTGACAATAGTTGAAAACAAAGGTATATTTCTTTCACACAAAAAAAAAAAGAAGAAAAATTATATTTTCAGATATCTAAAAAAATAAAAGGATTTATTTATGTTATCATTAGTTGTCATTGTAATGGGATAGGGTCCAAAATATACTCTTTTTCTCTGAAAAGAAATTTTTTTAGGTTAATCTTAACTATGAATATGATATAGAATAAGTATGTTGTTATTAAAAATTTAATTGAAAAATGGGTATTATACTATTATCATTTATTCATTTAGTTGGAAAGAAGAAAAAAATAAAAATAAAATAAAAACTATGATAAAATTCTTTATTATAAGATTTATAAAGTATTAAAACATGATTGAAACAATAAAATAAAATAAGCCTTACACCTAAATAAAGAGCCTAGGCAAATGAGGCCTTAGGCAATTGCCTCACTTGCCTTAGTTGCCTAGGCTTTTGAACCGGCACTACACCTAATACAAAATTAACCCATTATTGACTAAATTAACTGTGCCAAGTCAACCCATTCATAAACTGGCCTCTTTTGATTCATTTAACCTATATATTTTGTTTTAGTTAAAAAGTAATCAAGTAGATGTAATTTATAAAACAATGAACAAAGTAATCTAAAAGAACTAATTTATAGAAAGAGTAAAAAAGAAAAATAGGCCAATTTAAATCACTTGATTAGTAAATTGATTATTAGGGTACTGTCATATTGCCTATTTGATAAATAGGTTATATTTGTGTTTGGTTTTTAACACGTTTAACAAAACAAATCACATTTAAATTAACATATATATTCGAGTGCCCTTGAGTTGATGCAACCCACCAATACTAATGCCACCCCTATTTTTTTTCCAATAGGATGTCCAAATTCAATCAATTTGAAAATGTATACTTGAAAACTAACTTCTTTTCCATCAATAGATGTCTTTAATAAGGGATCCCTAAAAACATCACCAAAATGGACATCAGGTGGTATCCAGCTACTCTTACTTAGAATTGTGAGAAAAAGAAATTCAACTGGCAACATATTTAGGAGAAAATTGAAGTAACTGCCATAATTAGCAAGTCATGCAGAGTATAGCAAACCTGAGCTTCCAGAGTGAGGCAAGTTAATTCCAAAGCCAGCTCCAAAGCTCTAAATTCAAATGGAAGATCATCTGAATCAAATGGTACACCTTGTAAGTTGTAAGCACTTTAAACAGTAATTAATTCTATCAAATTCACAAATTCACAAGATCAAAGCTGATAACAGTATGAAAAGTAAACTAACACCAATCTGCAATACATCTAGTGAAGTCTAAGAGGGGGCTATTGAAGGTTTAAGTGGCGTGTTTTCCATAAAACAAGATTTACATATAAGATATAATTCTAGTAGCATTGAAAGCAAACAAAATTTAAGCTAGATCTGTGACCGAAAATCAAGAGAAGCATCAAAACAGAAACAAAAAAAGGGGGCAGGGAAGACAACTCGAATTTCTTGCATCTCAGCATAGATTTCTATTTTTCAACTACACTGGAGGCCAAAAATAAATGAAAGCTTCTTTCAAAATAACAATTTTCAACTAGTTTACTCCTATAAGCCGAGTACTAATCTGAAAGGCTCATTTGAAAATTTTCCTTTTTCTCTCTTTTTAGAACATGCAATAACCAATTCAACCCAATTGCTTACAAAATTTCCAGGTTTCAAGTCAATCAATCCGTCTACTCAACAAAATGAAACTTTAGAGGACATAATGTCTGTAGAAGGTTACCAGCTTGATCTTTGGCTGTCTCAAGGCGTTTGCATAATTCCAAATTGAACTGAACAACACATCCATCCAATGAATTCATTAAAATCACCTCATCGGCTGTGATTATACACCTGATCTGTTCAAGACTGACCACAATAGCCTTCTCCCTTCCTAATATAGTCGATGGATAAATGAACAAAGGGTCCAGAAGTCGTAAATCCCTGGCTGGTAATGAACAATGTCTCATTATAGTTGCCTTGTCCAGCTCCAAAATATTTGAGTTTCCATCCTGATCAATTTTTATCCAAGAACGATTTCCATGACCTCTCTTCTTCACACCTGAAACACTAGTCGCGCGACTTTCATTTGCATCTAAATAAAGCCTTCCAGTATTATTAGAGGATGTCAATCCAGGAAGAAAAGGGCCTCGTGATCCATCCATTGGATTCTAATTTTTCTTTCTTTCGGTGCAAAGCCGGAATTCTGCCAAGGGCTGCTGACACATAAGTACACATCAATGCATTGCAAAATACCCGTCTCCAACAACTGCATCATTCTTCACACGAGCTAATAACTGAATACTTTTAAATCTACATCTGTAGATACTGATTTTATCCATCGTCTTTGTGCATTTCCAAAGTGGAACCTGAAACTTATACAGTATATGAGATATTCAGTCAATTCACTAATAAAAAATACAAGTGCTTTCACAGGAAAGCAACCAACTTGATTTGATGAATTTATCAAACACAATTGTACTCTTTTGAGTTGCTATAAGTAAGTTTAAAAGGCAAGGCAGTGACACCTGAATCTCAAACTTTTCATCACTTAATATTCAAGCCTTTCCCAGATTTTTCATCAGTTAATAATTACAGAAATCAACAAACCCTCGACATGGAAATCCATACCTTTATCTAACCAAAACCCCAAATGGAATTATAAAAACAAAAACAGAAAAATCTATGTTTTACACCAACAATTCCAACATCCAAATCATTCTAAGTTGGGAATCTTAAAATCCACTGCAAACAACAACTGGAAAGTCTTAAAAGTTTATGAAATGCAAACAGCGTCCAATAAAAAGACAAAAGCTCAACATACCAATTGAAAGTGACCACCCAGTTGAAGGAGAAGGAGGTTCGGTTTCTGGGTTGAACTGATCTCACCAATAACCTCAAGATACGATTTTTAGATGCCACCACGAAACAACTTCACTTCTCCACACGTTTCTTTTATAAAAGTATATATATTATTGTTATTATTTATATGATTATTTGTGAGCAGCAGCCAGCATGCCAGCATCTGAACTATCTAATAGATTTGATTTGATTGATTTGATTATATGATTTGGATTTCCTTTTTACAGCTTCATTAATGTGGTAATATACAAAAGTAACGAAATTAATTAATCATGTTCCATTATTACTTATTAGCTCTTGGGGAAATTACATTGCACCACCTATGTTTTTGGTTTGATACACTTGAATGGAAACAGTTTCGTATTATTCATTAACACCCTCAAGAGTTAAAAAAAGAGATGAAACATTCTATTACTGTTTCAAAGGGTTTAACTTTGAAGATGTCCAAAATACCCTTTAACGCCTTAAAAAGTTTGGAAACTAGTTGCAATACAAAATTTAACGACCCATATGATTATATTAGTGGCATTAAGAGAACGATAGAATTGGGATGTTGGAAATATAAATTTAATTGGATTTTTTTTTCTTTTCTTATTAATTTCAAAAGTTTATGAGTTAGTTATTGACTTACTAGGTGCAAACCTTTTTATATGCCATAGTTATTATTAATACCTGCATTGACCACCTATCATAATGCAATAGTGAAAATAATTTATTCGTGTTATTTTTATAGAAAAATAAGGGTAAAAATATCTAATTAAAATTATATCTCAAGCACTATGATTTTGTAATTTCTTTTAATGACACTAAATATTTTAGTTTTTTAATCTTGGGTCAAACAGCTACTATTTCAACCCTTAAAGCCTTAAGGGCATTTTGGATATTCTCAAAGTCAAACTCTTCCAAACTAATGGAATGTTATATTTAGTGTTAATTGCACTAACTTACCCTTACTTTATTGGATCTAACAAAATTTCAAAAACATACTCAAAATTAACACAAACACCCATTAACATCAAGTCAATCCGTTAAATTTAACAGTTGACTAACCTTGACTTATAGAAAACCAAATATACCCCTACCACAGCATACCAAACATAAAATATTTTTAATAAAAATTGAAAAACAAAAGATAATATATCGGTCACCTGTAGAAACATCCTCAAGTCGCGGAGGAGCCTTCTATACGAAGTGTAAGAGGTTGATCTCTAAGATCGGCGAGGATCTCTTCCAATAAGTAGGAAATTATCAAAGATCTCTTTTTTCCTTTGGAGATAAAGCTCCACCGCCAGTAGATTATTTATTTTTTATTTTTGAAAATTTTAATTTTTTCAATTTTAATTAAAAAATTATTTATATTATGATGATATGGAAATAGTATACTTGGCTTTAAAGTTAGTCAACTGTTAAATTTAACTAATTGACTTGATGGCATGGGTGTTTATGTTAATTTGGGGTATCTTTTTGAAATCTTGCTAGATTTAATAAATTAAGGGTAAGTTAGTGCAATTAACCCTTATTTTTATCAACTCTGAAGGGTGTGAGTGTATAATATCCAAACCTATCTATCTAAGTGTATGAAGCCCAAACTTTAGGGAGTGCAGTGTAATTTCCCCTTTTCTCTTATTATTATTTTGTTTTTTTGTTAAGAAAAGCTTTCTTATTTCTTTCGAGAAAATGCTAATATGTGACCTTGATACATATGAAAAAACAAAAGTGAAAATGTTATGAAATAATTTAAATAAATAAAAACATAAAACATAACGCAGAGAAAATATATTCTTTTATTCCTCAAGACTTCAAGTCCCAAATACAATAGCTAATAGTTCTTTTTATTGTTTTATAATTTAATGACGTCGTAATATTTACAAAATGAAAAGAAAATATCAGAATACTTTATAATAATCATCAAATTTTGAAGTTAATGGAGATGGTAGGATGATGAAAAGTTTACAATTTACTTGTATGAATTCTATGAATATGTACATCCACTTAATAATTTTATTATAATGTTCATATTCAATGGCGGGCCATCATGGAGGCTAGGCCACCGGAAAAAAAAAATTTAATGTATATTTTACATTTTGGTACTATAAATTAAATTGCAAACTCTTAGTATCTACCATCTTCATTAACATTGAAATTTTATGATACAAGTTATGATAATTATTAAAAGGGCCGTTTATGTTTTTTTGTTTCAAGACTCGTGCTTTGTCTACCTTACCCATCAATTCATATGTTACCCCTCACATTTTTAATAGCAACATCGTAATCCTCAAAATCATTATATAAAGTTATATATATATGTATGTATATTAAAGTGTTACACACTTACGCTATTACATAAATTCGGGCTGTTTTTCGAAGGGGGAGGACTCGAACCCATAACCTCTAATGCAAGTGTGAGGGGTTTACCACTAGACCAACCTCATCTCATCATATTATAAAGTTATATTCAAAAAGACATAACTCAGATTATTTATACACTTTCCCTTTCATATATCTTATAATGGTTCGAGTCTCATCTTTATTTATAAGTTTATAAAATATGGATAGATTTCTCCCAACAATATTGGGAGTAGTTTTTTAAGTTATGCTTCCCTCCTAGTAGGAGAGTTGTTTTTCGAATCGTACTTGTAACGGTTGTTCTAATTAGATCTTAGCATTGTAACGGTTGTTCTAATTAGATCTTAGCAATCCACTGACCCGATCAATGTTAAAGTTCAAATATAAACTTTTTGAATATAAAGTTTAGAAAAAAAAAACATTTGATTTTTTATTCAAATATGATACCGATAGGGTTAGGAGTTTGCCGGAACCTTACGAGATCAATCCGCTATAAGCACAGTTTGGAAATGTTAGGCTCAAACCTCTATCTCAAATATGAAATGAAAAATGCATAACTATTTTACGAAGGGTGAATATGGACTCTTTGAAGCTAGTATATAACTAGATTTGTATATTACTAAAATAGTAAAATGTTTTATATTTTGGTTATACAACTATACACCTTCAATAATTAGAACTCGGTAACTAATAATTAGAGAGCAACCAATATTTGATCTCATCAAAACAGTATACAACTCAAGTGACTACTGAGTAATGAGTAATGACCCATCGATATTTGTATCTCATTTGATGTAATCGAAATAGTATACAACTCAATAACTAATGACCAATCCATATTTTATATATCACGAAAACAAAGTAGTGAATCATTTCAATTGGTTATTATAAGACTGGAATTGAGATATTGACAAATTAAATGATCATCAAGTCATATTGGGCAATAGTAATCGCTCTTCAAATTCCAACACAAGCAAAAATAATATTGTTTTACTAGCAAACTAACGTAAAACATGTCCAAAAACGTTTTAACAACATCAGATATTCAGATATTCAGATATTCAGATATTGTGTTGAATGTTGATAGTGGAGTAGGCAGTTAAAAGTTAAAAGTGGCCACGGCAAAAGCAAAGTTAAAAACGTAAAAAAACTCACCGTATGGGATTGATCATTGATGACAGTTGGAGCTGGCGCGAAATGCTGCCCTGTAGACCTGTAGTTTGTTTCCAAAATATATAAATAAAAAGGCGCCGAAATACTCGCGAAACCTTCCGTCTTCCGTCTTCAGATTTCTCATTTGATTTTTGTTATTTTCTCCGATTTATTCAACCAAATATCTGTCAAAAACACCCACTTTGATTTCACTCTATTCACTTTTACGTTTTTCCAGGTACATTTTTTTCAATTAATATTGTCCGAATTTTTCTAGGATCTTTTGTGTTTTTGTGGTGGTTTGCATTAAAGGCCGAGGTATTGGTCGCCGGTGCAGCTTCCGGCGAGTTGATTTTAGGGGCTGCATGTAAGGACATCAAGTGAGTTTTCTTTCATGCTTTTGTTTCTAATTGTGATTTTATAAGCTTTAATTCAATGGTATATCAAAACTTAGCATAATTGTATACCTAATTGATGTTATTTATGGATCGTTTGTGAAGAAATTTGTCACAAAATACATTATAGGAATATATATACAGATCGCAGAATAATCAAAATGTAGCTATGAGGTGGAGCTGCTTCTTAGTTATTTTGAAGAGATATGGAAGCTTTTTTGAATTTCTTATGAAGCATGGAACCTTTAACATTTGACTAAGTTGTGGAATTCAATTACAACAGCTTTGAACAGTTGGATTTGGGCATTTGCATTGATGCATCTGTAATGTTAAGAGATTATAAGCTTGATTGAAATGTCTTTTCTCCTCACTGAATACGCTACAGCTTTATATGCCTTCATGAATGTATGGTTTTGGCATAAAAGATTTCTCTCGTTTTATCGAATTGTTATTGTCAACATGTCATAGATGCCACCGTATGTTGAATTGTTTGGTAAGTAAGAAAGCATTTGAAACCTGATTCTTATTGATGTATTTCAGATATGGGTCCAGAAGATAGTAATCCATTGGACTTCAATCCAAATATATTTCCAGAGGTTACTGCTAGAATTGGAAGCAGTGATTTCTTTGATATAAACCCAGAGGTTGTTGTTGAAGGGACTGGAGCTCCTGAGCACTCGGAAATACATTCATCATTGTTTAACGTGATTGATAGCAATGAGCATATGGTAATGCATCCGAACAATCCTTTTTACGAAAGTGGTCTATTCTCTCCATCCAAAAAGTTAAAGTCTATCTCTTCAGAAGATCTCTTCCAAGTGGACACAAAAGGACATAACATGTCCAGATTATCTACTTCTTCC
The DNA here is from genome assembly GCA_033220585.1 of Dipteronia sinensis. Taxonomy (NCBI): domain Eukaryota; kingdom Viridiplantae; phylum Streptophyta; class Magnoliopsida; order Sapindales; family Sapindaceae; genus Dipteronia; species Dipteronia sinensis. The sequence goes on along the minus strand of CM065638.1, from coordinate 67,034,753 downwards.
TCTTTCAAAGCTGAAGAGGGTACTACTCAACCAGCATCAGAAGATGATATAAATGTTGTTTTCAGCAGCAACCCTTTCAATTCATCAGAACTTAATAATGCCTCTCCACTTCCCACTTCAACATTTCAAGTTTCTCAGGTAACCCATGGATTACCACCAACCCAATCCCCTCCAATCCAAGTGATGGACCGATCTGGAAGGTTTGATCCTCATAGGATCCCGTCATCCATCTTTGAAAACGATAAATCCTTAACACCACAAGACTGGAGTGCTGCTTCCAATGAGTCCTTATTTAGCATTCAAATAGGCAATAACAGTTTCTCCAGAGAAGTTATGTTAGGAACAGAACTGTTTAAGTCTGGAGAACTTACCAAGTCAAGAGAGTTGCTCATGTTTAGCCCAAACCCTCCTGTTCCCATGGTAGAAACAGATGAAAAGAGTATCGAACTTGAGAAGGGAAGAGCAACAACTGGAGATTCAGATGAGAGAACCGAGGATATGACCAGAGCAACTGAAGAAAGTCTAAGCAAGGAAAGGTCACCACCTGCAGCAGTGTCATCAAACTCTTATAGCATCTCAAATGAGAGCTCTCGCTCCTTTGCCTTTCCAATGTAAGTTGTTATCAATGTACTTACAAGTTACAAATGTTTATTGATGTGCTTGATTTTTTATACAAAGTTGTGCAATGTATGTAGAGTTGGATAAATTTGATCATGTATCATTAATATATGCTTACATTCGAGTAATCTTTTTTCTTCCATCCTGTCATGTCCTAATTTTTACATGGACACTCCATACATAGATATTTAGTTATCCTTTGAATTTTTGTTCTTACGAGTCACAACAGATAAGTCTCTTATTCTGTGTATACATATAAGTGAATGTGGACTGGATACACATCCTCTTCATGCATATTTTATATGTATTTATATTCTATAAGCATATGGATGTTCACAAACCTAGTAATTGCTGAATGAGAAACATACATTTTTTTTTTCTGCAGAAAGAAGAAAAAGGATAAGTGTGCATGTATACCCATTTTTTGTTGCAGAAAGAAGTGTAGATGGAAGAAGTGTGCATGGCCATCGTGCTACTGTTCTAATTGTAGCTGCACGTTCTGCTACTGTAAATGGCCAAGCTATCACCTTAGGTGGCCAAGTTGTTCCTGTTCTAATTGTAGCTGGGCGTTCTGCTATGGTTGGAACTGTAGTAAATGGTGCTGTCACTCTTCTAACGTGTATGCTTCTCTCTGTACCTCTATCTATAGCCATGAATCAAACATCGATTGAAAACATAATAGTAAAAGTTTCTTTTTGTTTGTCTCATTGCTTTTGTATGATTTTCATGTCTGTCCAGTTAACTTACATTGTACAGATGTTGTGCACATCATAATAGGCAGAGTAAATCCTACAAAATCATTGACATTCTTTCTGGATTTTGCAGTTTGACAGATGATCTAAAAAATGGTTCAGCAAAAGAAAATGCTGAGAAGCAGCAACAACAGTCACAGGCCTCCGATGTGACGTCAAAATCAAGTTATGGCAACTGGTTTCGTTGCTGCTTCTCTCCTCGCCCCTCATGTTGCCGTTGCCGTTGGCATTGGAATTGGAGCTGGAGTTGGCGTTGTTGTTGTTGTTGCTGTTGAGAAAGAAAGATCAACCGACTCTTTCTGCCTCCTCAAAATACCAACCTAAATATCCTTTAGGTACTTGGAACCAAGCATATTGACGCATCAAACCTCTTGAAGTATGATACTTCAGTCAAGTTTCAGGTTCAGGAATGACTCTTTTAGTTGCACATATTAACCTCATTTTATTCAATGGCAGAATCGGCAGACAATAACTTACAAGATGTTAGGGTGAAATTTTACAATAATTTTCTGGTTGTTAACTCATGTACGTCCACTTTAATCATGGTAGAGACGTAAATTTGTCTTTTGATCGACTGATGCACTAGTTCTATCAGATCTTGTAACTTGCTTTTTATATATGTTCGTTTTGTAAATACAGAATCAGGATGATTTAGATCGGAAGTATATTTGAGAACTGAAAGCATCATGATGATCAATATGGCATATGAAACTATTTTCAACTAGAAAGTTTGGTCATTCATTGCAGCTTTCTGATTAGGAATTCGAACTAATCGCTTAAATGTCAAGTATGACAATGACATAATTTGCTTCCACTTATTTGATCATAGAAAAGTGAGGAGAAATCCAGAATGGTAGACCTCAATGATATGCATTAGATAAACTCACTCAAAACATGAGAAACAGTTATTATATATTAAGTTCCTTTTCAAGAACTTGGAAAAATTAAAATGAAAAGACTAGTTTCTAAGGATTCTCTCTGTTTTTTCCTATTTCACATCCCCACTTTTGAAGTGGTAGCTTGGATACAGTCTCATGCAAAAGGAGCAGCTGAAGGGTTTATAACGATATGCCTGAGCGGGTGGTCGACATCACCACCACCTGCATGCTTGACAAACTCTGCAGGAGAGTGAAAACTGCCGTGACATACGCACATTATCCTCACTTCCTCTCCTTTGCCATACTTATATAGGATACCATCTATTCTTTTTCCATTAGGACCATCACCTTTAGTGAAAACACAGGGCATATCTTCAAGCGTGTTAATCCCTCTACTACTACTCGTGGAATCAAGTTTTTTGGATAGATTCTCTGTCTCTGTCTTGGAAGTTCTGCAAGCATTCAGTTCGCGTTTGTCCCTGAAGAACCTGCAACCTCTTGACTGTTTCGATCTTGCGATCCCCGATTATTAACAGGGCTCTTTGCTTCTCCAACCCCACTCGACCCTGTTATATATAAATGTAAGAAAATAAATCAGCATTTATTATTAATGTTCTTCCTTTGAACAAATCAACAAGATCACTGAATCGTAATATACATGTAATATCTGCCAATTATAGTTGGTGTGCAACCTAACATCTATTCTATCTGCTTATTATCAGTACATGATAACTAAGAATCTTCAAATAGACAAGGAAAGCTTGGAAAAGTGAAAACAAACTAACTCATGATTTGATCAAAGTTCTACTATGCATTTCTTTTGAAGGAATTTCAACCTCTTTTGTTGAATCAGGGTGACAATGTGTCAATGTCTACGGAGCACTATTGTGAATTTCACTCACCTTTGCTGCTTACATCCTCTCTGTTCAATTTCAATTCAATCTTTTCCTGCTGACTGTTGCTCACATCTTGCAACATTGCAAATTAGATTCACTATGAATCAAAAACATCATTTTACGAGAAACCAGTACAGATTAGTGATCGGAATAACTGCACACATTCAAGTAAATGAGTACCTAAAACCCTCTCATCAAGCATACAACATCGTCTCTAGCCTGCCCAATGCCTATGGACCTTTAGTCCAGATTCCTGTAATTATCTGGGGTGTTGCTTGTCAACTGACATTAATCAAGGTTGATATAACTTGGAACATAAATTCCCCTTCAGATTAGTTTTCTGTATCAGTGTCTGTCACTCAACTGCCACAAACACCGACATGAAGACATATCCAACTCAGAACCAAATGCTATCTTCAAATAACCCTGTGTCAGATACTCAAATCCAATTTTACTGGCATTCCCCATGATTATTCTCGCAATGATTTCCAAGAGACCTAAGTCCATATCTTAGCCGCTGTTAACATTTAAATCTATTCATGCTCCACTTCTTTTGGTGATGATGAATGGGGTCTTTAATCTTATTTTTTGATAACCTAGAAATTCCCCGAACCTGCTTAGCGAACCAGAGTTCAAAACTGGAGTCCGCACTGAACCCTACAATCTTTAAGAAACAGGAAAGTATGGCCTTTGGCCATGTAGGTAACCATGAGGGAGGGTATTCAAACCCCAGATCTTGTGGGAGCAAATCACAGACCTGCTATCCCCTCATGGGTATGCTCAATGGGTTTTAACTTTTAATCAGCTATGACGCTCAACTAAATTGCACCTAGTAGACACCCTATAGTTGGTATTTATTTTTTGTTTTTTGTTTTTTTTATAGGAAACAAACCTATAGTTAGTATCTCACCTCTTTCCACCAGGATGCCAACCTGTTCCAGTTTCTAACCCCCCACACTTCTCCATCCAACCTACAATAAATTACTTTTACTATGTCCAACAGGTTGTTCATAAAAATTGAAGCAATTGGAGCTATATGCAGTTGGAGGTGATTGCATTCCGCGGCTTCCAAAAGATTATCACCACTTACCATTCAGAAACTAGCTTGTCCATTTGTGGCATTGGGATGCACATGTGAATGTTTGTCTCATGATAATTAGTCATAGTAACTTCCACCATAACCCTGTCATCGAGTAATATGTTCATTTTTAAATTCATAAAAATCATGCGAGAATCTTAAAATGAACAGAGATTTTTTTCCGTGTTTCTAGTCATATGTTCTCATCTTAGTTGACAATACAAAATTCTATTACTAACAAGATTTCCAATTTCATATGCCATATTGAGTACATCAGCTAATGCACTATAGCAAGATAAATATGTTCTCAATCAACATTTATCAAATGTGAGATCATAACTCCAAGCACACATCTTTTTGCAGTTTAATAAGGCAACCAAGGTATGGCAATCTAGATAGCAATAACAAGATGAGCACAGGCTGCACAGCCAATAAGAGGGGGTAAGAAAGCTTTGCACCTACACAAACCCTAGCACCAAAAAATTGACAAACATCAGAAATAAATGAAAATGCTTTGGCAGATTCGTAGTCAGGCAAGCGAAAAAAGAAGAAGAAGAAAGGAATGCTAGCTCCAGAAATAATTATATAAACGAGAAGAAACCCACAACCAATAACTAAGGAAATAGAATTGAACATTGATTTTCTTCTCTGACCTTGAAGATCAAAACTAGGTATTAACAATGAGAATGACTTTGTCAGGTCAAACGGCCATGCAGGCCAAACCACCACAGCACAAGTTGAGTGCGGAAGTTTGTCCAGGTATCAGGCTTGCATAACCTATTGCATTCCAGGTCTCTACGACCTGGGTCAATCGTAGAAGCACCCGATTCACTTCCTTTAAATCCTAGCACAGATCTTAATTGTCTATCCAGATATATTATCAGCATACATGCCTCACCTGCATTGCACTGTAACTGCAAAGTAGTACTTATTCATAAATAACCAAGGGATTCATTCTCCTTTGTCAATGTCAATAGGATGAAGGGTAGTTAGAGGTCAACATGCATTCAATACATACGCCATAAAATACCGATTAGCTATCACATCCCGCTCCACTACTTCATCCATTCCCCCAACACGAAGAAAAGCTATTCGTCCATCTTCAAATTAACGCACTTAAAAAATCAAGAAATTTTTATATATAACCAAAGGTACATCTTTTGCACAGCAATCATAGTAAAAATCCTGCCTTCAATCTCAAAAGAATGTGGGATTAATCAATGATAAGTTCACATCAATTAAGACATTCGTCTCCAGGCAACAATTCTCCTTTTGTGGCAGCAAAACACTATGACCCATACCAAACATTTTCATGATGTCAAACAATCTTCCCTATGCCCTTTATTTTAAGTTCTTAATCTTCATGTAGAACCATATAGAATTAACATTATTCCTATGCATGCAGAGAGTATGCGCTTGTATGAGTGCAAAGAAGCATCCATCAAATATCTAACTGTATTAGAGGAGGAATTCATTTGGAAGCAGAATCAGTAACTATAAACACCAGAAAAGGTATCTCTTTTAGATGCTACACAAATGATTTCACACTCAATTCCCATCTCTGAGGGCAATCAATTCATGTATTTAACACGCCCGAATATTACCTCTTTAAAAGATACCATCTTTAGTAAAATTCAAGATTAAAACAAATCTAATACAACCACTTAGATCAGCAGCCAAAATAAAGATATGAAAATATGTTTCAAATGCATAAACACCCTAGAAGGCAAACCAACTTGCAACAGATTTAACAAAAAAAAGGAAAATGAACAAAAAAATCTTCGAGGGGGATAATTTGAATCTAAGAAGAAGCTAGCAGAACTTCCCAATATAATAAAACAAACTAAATAGTAAATACTGAAATCAACAATAAAAAGTGAATAGATATGAAGAAAATGTTGAGTACCTTGAAGAGGTTTGCTTTCCAATTCAGACATCCCAGATGAAGTGCCTCCTTGAGACTCAACAGAGCCTTGTGAACAAGGTTGCACCACCAAACCCTGCAAAAGAACACCACCAACACCGCCGCCAAGTATCACCTGCCTCGCCGCTGCAGCCCAGCTTTGCATCCCAAAAGGCGGCCCCACCCCACCACCACCACTATTGGCCACTGAAATCTGCTTCTCTTCCTCAAAGCTCAACTCCATTTTTAGATTGCTATTACTAGCATTAGAGCTAGAAATGGAATTCCTTTGCTTTTCGCTTCTCCTTCTCTTAGCTTCCATTCTTCTCAAAGTCTGCAATTCCTTTCTCTTCCTCCACTCCTCTTCAGTCTCCGTTGGCAACGAAGAGGTTCTTATAAGCGGAGGATACATCACAGCCGGAGTATTAGTAGTTGTTGTTGTTTGTGGTGTTGTTATGCCAATCTCTCTAAATATAGGTATAGACCCAGCTATAGAAGAAGATCTTAACAGCTTCTTCTTGTCATTCTTGTCAACCCCAAATCGTCCACCAAGTGATAACCCAAGATTCAGCTCGATTTCTTCATCGCTGTGAGTGGTCGGTGTGTCTTCTTCTCGTGACTGTGGTTGTGTGCCTCTTGTTGTATTTGACATGAATCTCTGCAACAGATCTCTCGGGTACTTCTCTATTTGTAACGAAAGGTTACGCATTTCTCTACTTCGGTTTCTCTTTTCGTTTGCTTCTCCCATTTTGTTTTTCAAAACAAACACACAAGTAAAAAAAAAACAGACAAAAGCTCTGCTAGTTCAGGAAATAGACCACACTCTGTGTTTGGCTATGTAGTATGTAACAGAACAAGAGTGATCTGATTCAGAGACACCCATCTCTGAAAACTTTGTTTTTTTTTTTGTTTTAAAAAACAAATAAAATTAAAACCCCAGATTGAAGAAAGCGTTACAATCAAACCCCAACTCGCAAAACCAAAGTAAAACAGAAACGTTTCTTCTCCTTTTTTTTATCTTTTAACTCATAAATTTGTAAAAATTGAAATTTTGATACAGGGTAAAAACCAGCATATATAAGTAGATAAAAAAAAAAGAATAAAGAAAGCAAGAAAAGAGAGTGAAATTTCAAAATTGCAGTGGAGAAGAAACTGAAAACAGGAAAATCGAAATAAAAAAAAAAACAATGAAGAAAAACAGAAGCAGAGAAAGAAAGAAGAGTATTTGTGATGTTGAGAAGAAGATATATAATTTATTGTGTGACGAGAATACCCTTGGCGATTGACAAGGAAAAGTACCTGGGACGGGACAAGTGGCGATCATGACATGCTTCAGAGCGACACGTGGTGATGACTGACATAAATTTATTAATTTTTTTTGCTTTTCTCTGTAGATGTCTTTTTTTGGCGTATTTTAACAAGTGGGGGGTTGGTTTGGACACGTGTCGAGTTTCCGTTGAATAATTGAGAGGAGACACGTGTCGGTCGGCTTTAACTTCTGGGAGATAGACACGTGGATTGGAAATGTTGGGTGGGGTAATCGCGAAGTATTGGAAAGAAGCGGCGTTGGCTTTGGTTGGTGTGTCCGAGAGGCAAGAGATTGTGAGTTGTCTGCCAGAGACATGTCATAACGGTAACGCATTTTTGATCTTTCATTTGCCTACGGTTTCAGTCTCTCCAATTTCTTAGGTTCACTTTTATAGGAGATTATCTTACATTAAGGATTTAAAAATGTAATCAAAATTCAATATTTATATTTTTGACATGAGATCTTATGTCATTTGCTTTATATATTTTGACATGAGATCTTTTTGAGACGACACCAACACATAGGTTTGCTTTAGCTTCATCGTCAGCTCATGCTTTATCTTTATCGTATTAGTAGTAGTTGTTGGTGTTGCTATCACATGAGATCTAACAAAACCAAGTGTGGCGTAATAAGTCATTTAAGGATGTTAAAGTTTAGTAAAACGAGATGTAATTTAAAGAATGAGTAGCTTTCACCTATAGGATCCCGGATTATAACAAATTTTCGAGATCTTATCATAGCAGTTGGATTAAATCCAATGGTCAAAAAGAACGAACAAGAAGAAGGAAAAAAAAATGGATATATCATGTGATTGACAAGAAAAGAGAAGAGATAGGAATATGTTGAATGGTGGGTCCGGAAATTGGTTGAATAGTGGGCTCGTGTCCGATAAAAAGGAGTCATTTTTGCTCACTCCCTTCAAGGGGGTGAGCATTACCCCCTTCCCAATACATGCCACGTGTTTAGAGAGATGACAGTTTTATTCAAACACATGAGAGTTTTGGATAAAAATACCCCTCTTTAGATACATGTCATTTATTGAGGAGGGGGTAATGCTCACCCCCTTAAAGGGGTAAGCAAAAGTCTTCTAGATAAAAAGAAATGAAAAAGGAGGGTATTGATCGATTTATGGAGCTCATATTTATTTTGTTTTTTTTATTTAATGTGGGTCTTACATTCCGAGATTCCATAAGTAAAAACTATTCTTTAAAGAATCACACTTAACTATTAAATCTCAAGAAAGTGTGGTGCAACCAAATGAGTTCCACGGTTACACCTAGATAATGAAGTACTAAAATTCATGTGATCTAAAGTTACACCTAAATATTCAAGTCTAGAAAGGGAGGTGCCACTTAAAAGGTGATAACTAGATTATGGTTCAGTGAAAAACATTGAGATAATGGGCTAAGAGGGATCTATTAGCCGATATTTAGAAAATTGCATCAGTGATATGGGTCCACCAAACGGACATGATCAAAATACTATTTATTGGAGTTATAAATACAGGAATATAACTTAAATTCATAATCTCAAAATATAGATACGAGAAATATACTATTAAGCTAACCTTGTCTCACCCTATATACTAATATACTATAGTAATAGGCATTTCAAATTTGAATATAAAATATAATATTTGTTATCTAATAAATTCATTAGGATTCGACTGTTATTGATAGTTATATGACTGGCTATAAATACAAGATATGATTATGCTTCTTAGTCATTTCATAGTTGCATCGGCATTTCTTATCAAATTCGAGTGAGATAGATTTTCATATCAACAATAATTAAAACGTATATAATAATTAAACAGTAAGATAAGTACAATAATAGAAATTATTTTAAAATGTAGTACATGGAGAATATGTTCACAAACACTTATCCATTTTGAAAATATTTATGTTTTCTCCATAATTTCTTTCTAATATTAAATATTATTTTGTTTTTATTTTCAATTCTTTTTAAAAAATTTAATACTTTAATTTATATTCATAATACATATCTCTTATACTTTTTTAAGAAGTTGATTTTATTATTATTAATATAATTTTCTTTTATTATATTTTAAAATATCTAAATATCCATTTTTCATTAAATTTAATTAAAATCAACTCACAAGTCACAACAGCCGATTTTTTTGTTAATTTTTCAAACGATAAGAGTAATTCTCCCTTACACCAATACACGTATCATGTTTAAAATTTAAATTGCTGTTGGACTTGACTGGAGAAATCTATGAACTCAATTTTGACACGTAAGTGAAAACTAGTGAGCTGGTGGCGTAATAGTAGCCGTTGATCTTTCTAACAAACAAACAATAATGGTAGGTCCAGAAATATTATTGACCAGAGTTGAAGGTAACCACAAAAGGAAGTCAACGAGGAATAAGTTGGGGTCGGCATAAAATCGGAGCGTGACGCACGTGGTTCCAAACAAAACAAAGCAAGATCGAATTGAAGACATATGTCAGTATGTCACAAGTTACACTTTTTTTAATAAAGAAACTAAGAAAGAGTGAACATTAAGGGTTGCTGTAGATTACGTACCACGTGTCGAAAAGTTTCCCTAGGTATACGTGGCGAAGTGGGTGAAAGTCCCCCACTTGCTTGCTAGTCCCAACGTTATTATCATTATCATTATTTTTATTAGACTTAACGGCAAAAATGACCCCTTAATTGTTCACGAATTATAGATGTGTCCTCTAAATTCTTAAAATGGTCACTAAATCCCATGAATTCACTTTTTCTTTGCACCACCCTTATGTAGATGTCCCCTCAGAAGGCCAATAAAAACAAGCCGGTGTAAAGAAAATGAGAGTTCAAAAGGTTTAGTGATCATTTTAAGAATTCAGAGGCACAGTCAATAATTTATAAATAATTCAGGGGTCATTAATGCCATTAAGTCTTTTTATTATTTTAATTTTTTAAAATTTAACACCCAATAGATAAATGTTCAACAAGATCGACCGAGATCCAACACTACAAGCTTATCAACGGGGCTGAATATATACTTTTGACAATATTATTTTAAAGGTAATGTCAATATGTGCTCTTAAAGGATATATGTTAACAACAAAAAATTTACTACATGCATACGAAGTGTGATAAGATCGCTCAAGATCCAACACTACATGTGTATCAAAGGCGTGGTCAAGATATATACTCTAATAATATTATTTTAAGGGTAGTGTTAATCGGTGCCATATACAAAAGTTACCGTAGAAAGAAAGTCGACTAAAGTATTTATTGTATTTCGAATACAATACAGTGGTTAAGTTTTCTATAAAATAAACTTTTATATTCTTAACATGTGCTCTAAGTACACATGTTAACACTACATTTATTTTAATTTTATCGGTGGTTTGTTAAAATTTACTGAAATGAAGCACTATGAGCATAAGCGGTGTGACCCAATTGTTCCCACAAAAATGCATTGGACAGAAAATTCTAACAACACATTTGAAAAATGCATATGGTGAGATATATATTCTCACAATATATATATACATACATATATATAGTCTTTTTCTCCTCAGTACGTACCGATATAAAATATATCAGTGGATTGTACGTGGACCATAGATTATGGATAAACACTGATAAGCGCATACAGATTAAGTCAAAGCAATTGAATCTAATGGTCCACATACAAGACACTGATATATATTTATCAGTGCGCATCGATTTCATATATATATATATATATATATATATATATATCTTCTCACTTAAAAACCCATGATATAAGGTTATACACAAACCTATTATGAATCCAAAGACCGACAAATATGTTTATACATAACTTTATAGCAAGAGATTTGTCGGTGAGAATATATATATATATATATATATATATATAATCTATTATCGAACAGATCGACTAATGGATTATATACTCACACAATTGTAAAGAGAATTTTTTCGACACATACTTGTAAAATAAGTAAGGTCGAGACTCAAAACCCTAATCATAGGATAGGAGATTGTATCGTCTTTATATTAGTAAGGGTAATATTAACATGTACCCTAAAGACATATGATAACAACTACTTTATTACCGTAAAAAGAAATAAAAGATAATATTTATTATAAGAAGATAATAAATATAATAATAAATGAAGTCTTTTAATCTTATTTATAATAATAAAATAGTTATTAATACATGTACTTAGAAAACATATTAACACTATTCTTATTATAATAATTATTATTTATCTGTCCCGAATATAGTCCCAACGTTATTAGTCTACGTTTTTTTTTTCTGGTTAACATCAACTTGAGGAGAAAATCTGTTATAGGACGGTCTCATCGCCGGTGATTAGACCTCCAATAAAATTGTCTAATTTTTTACCATTTTAATATTTTAAATTTTATTTGTACATTTTCAATACAAAATGGACAAAATAATTGGATGTCCCACACAAATTTTCTTCAATTCGAGAGGTTGCAATTTGTTGGATTGACCATTTATTGCACACACCGCTAAGTCCACATTGATGTGACCATTCTTTTCTTTTTTCTTTTTTCTTTTTTAAGAAAAAAAGAAACAATCATCCCAAAATTAATATAAGACAGTGTTTATGTGTCATTATGTACATGGTAAAACATTATAAAAGAATATATATATATATTATCTTTAATCATAATAAATATATAAATAAGATAATAAATACATTTTAACTTTCATTTTTAGTATCTTAACGTATATTATAAGAACATATGTTAATACTATTCATTAATATATATATATATAAATTCTCATATCAAGATAATGATCCTGCATTTTCAAGTGTTTTTGATATGTAAAATTTACGGTTTGACTTCATAGTTGAGAGAATGCATTCAAAATTTTAATTCTGATAAATCATGTTGATAACTCATTATATAGGTGTAAAGGATAAATTACTAGATTAACTTTATTTCGTCTATTTATTATTTCATTGCTTTAAAATACAACTTCTTATATATATATGTAACTTCTTAAGAGATAGAACTTGGAGTGTGAAGTTAGGGAACCAATTTATAAAAACTAGAAGTTGATAGGATTAAATTACAAAATATACAATTAATGTATATGCGCATATATATATATATACAAGTATAATTATAAATTCAGTTACTGTTTCTTATATCTTAACAGAATAAATAAATAAATATTATTTAATTTTTAATATATACTCTTAACCCATCTAATGTTGTTTGGTGGTAAAAAAATATTCATTCAACCATATAATGTTATATGTTCAAATCACTGTACATATAACTGTATATAATAAAAAGGTTTGGTTAGAATATATAATAATATTAACGATTTAAACCATGAAGTCACATTTGATCGATGGTATAAATTTAAAGCATTAAATATAACCAGTAATTTACTGTCACATCTATAAAACAAATAATTAAGTTATAAGAAAATATAAAAAAGATTAGTTGAAAAAAATAATAATAATTACAAGACAATAATGAATGACCCCTTAATGACTTAATAGTATATATTATAAGAGATGAAAATGAATGGTGATGTCAATTGTCAAGTGAGAATTATGCGAAGAAATGAGAAAGGAATAATAATTACAATTATTAGGGGGGTGTTATCAATTATCATGGTGATCAAGTGGGCATTGAAAAATCACACAATTATATATAGATCGGAGATTGGAGATTGGAGATTGGAGATGGGAGTGTGTGGGAGTGTGGGTGATGATGATGATAATTGATAATGATGTGTTTGAATTAAAGTGGTTCCAAGGCAAAGCAAGGTGTTTTATTGTCACATAAAAAATGGTAGTTAATAGATAGGATAAAAAAAGGAAATCTTGAGAGGATGATTTGGTGGGACACGTAACTCTCATATAGACATTGACATCCATAGATTCTCCAACGTTACTTCATTCCACGTGTTGTTTGGTTAAAAGCTTGCAGACATCATCAACTACTCTTATTTGTTTGGTTTTCTTTCCATACGACAAATTACACTGCTGCCTTACGTGGCACCCACGCCCACATACCTACGCCGCATACCCACGCTCTACCCTTTGGCCATTGTCCCCATCCCAACAAAATCTTCTTTGGATCCGTCTCATAGCCGATATCGGTAAAAGACAGATAAATGAAAGAGTAACATGTATCATAACTATTATTATTATTTTCCTCTAATTATACAGCGACGTGTGGTAAAGATTTTGGAATAAAAACAATAGACGGTATTAAGAACATAAAATAAAATAAAGGCAAGTGTTAGCATGTGCTCTTATTAGACCCGTCCACGTGCTCTTATTAGACCCGTCCACGGTTCCGGTTCGAGCCGGTTTCGGTTCGAAACCGGCGGTTCCGGTTCCGTGGAGAGGGCGAACCGAAACCGAACCGAAAAATATCGATTTTGGTTCGGTTTTTAACCGGCGGTTTGACGGCTTTGGACGGTTTTTTTTTTTTTTTTATGTAAACCGGCAGTTAAACCGCCGGTTTTGGACGATTTTTCCAAAGCCTAAACCGAAACCGAATCGGTTTCCAACCAGTTTTGTAACCGCCGGTTTCGGTTTCGGTTTCGGTTCCGATTTTTCAATTTCGGTTTCAGTTTTTAACCGCCGGTTTAACCAAACCGTGGACACCTCTAGCTCTTATGATACATGTCAAGAATATAAAAGTTTATAAGAAACTTAATCATTATATTTATTATAACAATACAATAAATTTGATTGTTGATTTTTTATATATAGTAATTTTGATATTCTTAACATGTATCTTTAGGCCACAGGTTAATACTACCCATAAAATAATAGGAAATAAAAGTTACACATTTTATTTATTGTCCTTAATCAAATAAATGCAAAAATAAGACAATAAATGAAGTCCAACTTTGCTTATATAGTGTTTTATCCTGTATCATAAGAGCATCTCTAAAAGTCTTCATTGGAGACCCTTTATTTAATAGTGGATGTTGTTGTAATGGGCCATTAAGGGGGTATGCATTTTAAGAATACTCCCTTAAATGACTATTTAATAATAAAAAATTATTATTTAATATATAGCCCACTTATTTTATTATTATTTTTTATATACTCATGAATTATATTTCTTTTTTATATGTGGAGCTCACTTAATTAAGAGAGACTGCAACCACCCCTTTATTAAGGAAGACTGAAGCCACCCCTTAATTAAGGGAGTGAGCTCTACTAAATTCTAATTAAGGGATCTCTTGGAACCGTAAAAATTGCAGCTCCTCCTTTAATTAAGCTAAGCGGTTTGATTAAAGGATCTCTTAGAATTGCTCTAATGACACATGTTAACACGGTCCTACAAAATTTATGCTTCTTTCCTCTCTTGTCAAACAGTATGTGCTATCCTTTTTCTCAATAAATTGCGTTTCTTCTCCACCCTTCAATTTCTAATTCCTTTCACACCTTTGAAGATTAAATAATTTTAATGGTAAGTGTTTATACTTATTAATCATTATATAATTTACCTACTATTATAGTTTCGATATCTATGTATAGTTGTCATCTTTTCACTCTCTTACAAAACCCTAAAGCTAGGGAAGACTAAAGAAAAAAAATGAGATCCACCCACTGTAAAAAAAAAAGAAAAAAAAAGAAATTACAGTAAAAGTGTCTATCTCACATTCTCAAATCTCAATCCTCTCTTATCATCTTCGGTTTCTTTCTTCCTACAATGGTACTGTCAAGATTCAATCGAAAGTATAAAGAATACTTTTAATTTAACTGTTTACGCTGAGAGTAAGAAAAAAAAAAAGCAAACAAAGA
This sequence comes from Dipteronia sinensis, assembly GCA_033220585.1. NCBI lineage: Eukaryota > Viridiplantae > Streptophyta > Magnoliopsida > Sapindales > Sapindaceae > Dipteronia > Dipteronia sinensis. The sequence goes on along the minus strand of CM065638.1, from coordinate 67,019,554 downwards.
AACAAAAAATTTGAGAAATACGGTCAATAATGGAAGATTGCCAAAACAAAATCATTTATATTATTAGGGTTTTAATTAAATTTTAAAAACTTTGCCATGAGAAGACTTATTGTCGAAAGAGAGAGAGGAAAGAAGACTAACTTTTTTATTCCAATAAACTTGCCACACGTTACTGTTTAACTGGAAAAGAAAAAATAAATTTTAATTTTAATAGATGTGACATGTGTCACTCATTCATTGGATCTGTCTCACCAACATCAGATGTGATACAGACCCACGAAAGATTTTCTCCCCATACCGCACAATGCTTTTTCATATTGGTGCATCAGATATATTGAATTCAATAATATCATGTCACTAATTGAATTTAGGGATTCGTTGAGATCTAACGACATCAAAACTTATACGTACCGTTTCAAACTCTCACCAGAGGGGATGATCTTCCACAATTGAAGGTTTAATGTGTGAAGTTAGGATTCGAATTTCAAACCCCTATCATATACTAATTATGTGTAATTTTTGTATAACATGATATAATTTCAAGACTTATAAGAACATCTCAAATGTTATTATGTATTTTTGAGTTTCTAAATAATGCCGCATCAGTATTTCTATTCAAAATAGGCCCACTTTTGAAAATTTTGTAGAGAAATACATATTCACATCTCCAATGCAATTATCTAAAATCAAATATGTATATATTTTTTGACCAATCATAATAAAACAATTATGACACTCTCCCTCCTCTTTTATTTTACAATTAAATGAGCTTTAATATTATTGGTGGAAATAATTAGAAATCCTAGTTAGCATTTATAGGAGAGTTTCTAATTCTAGAAACTCAACTCCATATTCTTTAACTTTTTTGTTGCCACATCATCTCCATATTCAACTTAGATAATTGTATTGGAGAAAATTTTTCTAACTTCTTTAATATCTATCATATGTGGCACTCCATTTTCTCCAAATGCATAATAGCATTGGAGATGCTCTAAGTATGTACATATTAAATAATTTATCTCTCCTAATCCTTAAGGATTCATTGCATGGTTGATTGGTCCTATTTATTACTTACAGAGTTACAGGGTACAAATGTACAATTCCATTTTTCCTGGTTGGACACACCATCACATGATTATGACTCGATGGAAAGAGCGGATAATATTTTAGATAATATTTTAAGTTTGGGTATCACTCTGTTGTAATACCAAAAAAAATCTCAAATTTTCATCACAAATGACAAGACAGTCAATTTGACCCAACCATCTTCTTCATTCCACGTGTTGTTTGGGTAAAAGCTTGAAGACATCATCAACTACTCTTTATCTGTTTGGTTTTCTTTCCATACGACAAATTACAGCCTTACGTGGCACCCACGGGCCACGCCGCATACCCACGCCCTAAACTTTGGGCAGTGTTATATGTCAAATGGGCCGGAAGGCCCGATAATGGCCCGTAAATTGTGGGCCAGAACATTGTATTGGTAGGTTGGGTTTTAGCGGGTTGTCGGTCGCTTTGAGGAGGGCTCATGGGCTAGGTTGGGCCTTACAAAAAAATATTAAGGCCCGCCCCGCCCATTTGACAACTCTGCGATTGTAACGCTTTCAAGACTGTCCCAATTTTTATCTTCTTGTCAACTCTTTCACGAGCAAAGTACTCCAGGCATTACTAAAACAGACAAAATTATATGCCAGAATACTTCAAAATCTTCGTCTCTCCTTAAATTTTTTGTTTAGAAGATCTAGCACTTATATTAATCAGAAGATCTGAGTTTCAACCCTTTGGATTAATGTGCAAACATCCTTTTTCATAGAGCCTGGTGACGTTACTCCATAATATGCCATAGACTGATAGACAATAGGAACAACTGCTAAAATATTCTGGGCATCATATTTAAAGGGAAAAGAGCAAAACTTGATTATACTGTATGACGTAATACATGAATAATTTAGCAAAATTTGAGGGATATGGTAAGCTACAAGAACCGCTTCCTCGGTATTAAACTTGTAAGATTAAAGGGGAAAATCATCAATATCGTGGCTGCTTGCCATCTAAACCATCAATTTGCCTTGAGAGAATCCATGGCAGAATTCACTTCTGAAGCAAAAAAATTGTCTCTTAAATAGTAAGGTATTGACTTGTTCACTTGATTGGTACATCTCTGGATGCTGTATGAGTATTACTTGCCCTTGTAACTGGAAAAGCAAACAGATAAAAGTTGGCAAGCAAGAACCTACAAGAGTCTACCCTTTAATAACGACCGTAAATAAGCTAGTTGAACATTTATAAGGACCACATGGCATTTGGCCTGCCTCATTGTAGCCAAGAGATGGCAGATTAAAAGAAGAAATAAATTAGTACACAATCAAGCTACTGGCTTTTCGGCATTTTATAACAGTGTCAGAAGCAGCAATGAGAGTAATCACTTCCAATTATGCTCATGTCGTACACCAGAAACCGGAACGTAAGGCATGATAAACAGATAGGTTTAAGCAGATTTTTTCTCCACTCACTAATTTCAAACAAGATAACAGGAAAAAAAAATCTCACAATATTGCCCAGTGCATTTTACTAGAGGCCACAAGATAACAAGAAAAAAAAAATCTCATATTATTATCCAGTGCATTTTACTAGAGGCCTCAAAATTAAGGTAGTGTCTAAAGGCAACGTGTTATAGTGGAAATTATGTCAACGTAGACGAAGGCGTCTTGTACTTCTTATAATACCCAAAAGAAAAGGGTAAATGATTTATTATACACAAGATATGAGAACCGACAGATTTGCACACCAACAATGCTCTAACATTTTCATCAATACTCACTTGAAGTCTGTTCTTAAACTAGCTTCCCCGTTCACCATAAACTAATATTTCAGTGTAAACGTATAGTAGTGTTCATAGTCAGATTATTAAGTTGTGCCTTTCATATATTTATTTAAGTAAAAAAAAAAAAAAACACTAAAATGGCACAATAATGCCTTGAAACACAAACAGGAGCCTCAACAACGAAAATAGGTATAAGCTAATTCATACCGTGAGTTGCTCTTAAATGATTTCTTCCTTCCTGTGCTACCACTACTTCTCTTCTGCTTTCTCTCACTCATGTCAGTCTGGAACAGGTCTCGCATCTCCTCTGCCCTAGATTGAGTCTTCTGGGAAGGACGTTTTGGTTTATTGCTGATCACCTTCGAAATCTTGCCAGCATCTAGTGCCTTATTCTTAGCTTTTACAGCTTTTGCTAGCCGATAAGCCATGTAAACCAAAGATATTCCAGTCTTTTCTTTCTTATCTTTTCCACTACCCTGCAGTTCATAAATATACGAGTATCACATCAATTTACCACAAATGTCATGATAAATTGCTAGATCAAAATATAAAATATAACTTGTTCTTAATCAGAACTAAAAATAACAGCGTGTTGATGTAAATGATTTTGCAGGAACTTAAAAAAAAGCGTAGGACATCCATAGCAGACATAAACGCACTGCAAGGACAAGTTCAACAATAACACATCCTTGTCTATCACAAACTCAGTTGCAAACTGAGGGAGAAAATAAGAGAATGGGAAAGCGTACTACAACAGAATAAAGGAAGAGATAGAGACACATACACTCTTAATAAGTTTGGCAATAAGGAATATAGATGATTGCAATTCTGAAGTATTAAGGTATGTCCTATTCTGCAATTCTAATGACATACATTACGGATATCAAACTATCTCAATTCAGTTTCAATAAAAAAGAATTTTACATATGGAGGAAAGGGGAAAAAATATCCATACTTGTGACTTGTCAACTTCATTTTCGTCCTCCAACATCTCTCTAGTTGCTTCCAATTTTCGACGCTTCTTTCGAGCAAATTTTTCTGTTTAACAAACATACCAATGTGCATCAAAGCAAACATTTCAGAGCAAATCCTTCAATAAAAAATAAAATACAATGCAAATTTAGGATAGGGGCCACCTCCTCTTTTCCTTCATTTTAAGGTCTTCAGCTTGCTGGCCACTGATCACCTCGTGTCCAGAACCTTTTCCTTTTTCAGTAGATGACTTTCAAAAAGAAATCTAAGTCAGCCAATTACTGATGACTTATTACCAAAAAATAAGATTGACTTGAAAATTTACTATGCATAAAATTCTTTATATTAAGGGAACCTCATCCTTAACTATGCCAAATGAATGAATATCTAGCAGATAAATCAAACACTTCCATCTGCATTCTCTGTGGTAGGTACCGTAGGACTAGATTTTTACAATTAACTAAAAGATTTCCATAAATCAAACATTTATATAAATGTAAAGAACCTTGATCAGATAAAATTACCTTAGCAGCCTTTGCTGCTAGTTTTTTTTTTTCCGTTTCTGTCGCGAACCAGATTTTTTTAGGGTGTGAATAAATTTCTTCTCTATGCGCGATCATATTTTCTGCCTGCATGCATTGTGGGAACGAGTGAGATAATCAAAAACAGCAATGCCCAAGCATAAGGAAATCTTAATTGGTAACAATGAGTCCATCTCAACAAAATAATTAAATAAACCAACAAGTACAAAATCATAAATGTAATAACAAGTAGAAGAGCAGATCCATATCTCTCAAGATGTCAAAGGAAAAGTTGCACAGAAGGAGGATTCAATACCTTTGTTGCTTCCATTTCAGCTTTTCTTAGGGCCATCTCTTCCCTGCAGTATTTGGAAATTGTAACAAAATACGAAGATGAATAGTTGATTGAACAAGAAAGATTGAGAACTACAACAAATCTTCTCGAAGAATAGCAGCCACTTGATCTTCCATTTGATCAATTATCTGAGACCACTTGGTAATAGATTGCTCTACGACAATTCTGCTCTTCAACTTTGAACCAACTCTCTTAGCCTGTAAAATGGGAATCAGAGTTCCAAATAAATCAAATCTCCTAAATTCAGTATATGTAAACATGTAACTAGATTCTAAATGATGACATAACATTGATTTATGATATTTAATAAGAAATGCCTCAACTAATTTCACAAAAAAGGAACTTCTGCTTATATTCTTTGATGTTAAAGTTTCAAAAAAGATGTAGTCCATCTGTCCATGTCATCATAATTTTTTACAACTGTCAGAAACAAACAATACCAATAAAAAGCGGGATCAGTTTATGGGAATTACAATAAATAGCCGAAATTCTTATGCCCAACAGCTCAACAGATACCAAAAAATCTGTTCTTAAGAAATAGACAGTATACAAAGCAAATTCAAACCTAACTAGATATACAAGGTGGAAAAGACTCACAATGGCTTTCAAAAGAGATCGATCATTGTCTGGCACAAATGTAACAGCGTATCCTTCTCTGTCAGGTCTTGCTGTACTCCCCACTCGATGAACATAGCTACACAAAGTAACAATTATAGGAATCATTGGAGCACAAGAAGTCTACGAGTAAAAGCTGATAAGTATAACACCAATAAGCAACGTTAAAACATAATCCACTTCTTACCTAGTAAGGTCTCAAGGACATGAATAGTTGATAACTGTTTTAACATCAATTATGTCAAGCCCCTGCAAGTGGCAGTGACATGGAAGTGTCAGATAAGAAACACAACCTATGGCCATTGAGCCGAAAATTTTCAAATAAAAGACATTGAAATGTGAAAAAGAAAGAGAGAGAAAAGGAGGATGGGAAAGGGCAACAAGAACTTATGCTAACAATTCAAAATATAAAATCCATTTGTTATATTTCCCAATAACCTCAAACTCCACAACCTGAACAATAAAAATAAAAAAGGTGAAAAAAGAAAAAGGATGATATTTGGGCCAAGTATGAGAAAGTATAGAGCTGATGGAAAATGTGGAAGCAAAAGTAAACTTTAGAGTCTTAGAGACAGATACGATAGATATAAAATCTCTGCTTACACCAGCAGCCACATCAGTTGCAATCAAAAATTCAACTTGCTGCTTCCTGAAAAGTTCCAAAGACTGCACAAATAACTATGAGTCAGAATTACAGAACTTAAAAAGATCACAAATTTAATAGGCAGCAATATAGTTCATAGTATACAAGTATACAGCAATATATTTGCAAGAAAGCTCTATGCCTCTATAAGGTCAAAAAGAATAACAATGGCAGAAATAACTCACATCAAGGCGTTGTGCCTGGGTAAGATTTCCATGAAGCTCAGTTGCTTTAAGGCCTGCTAATCCAAACAAAATCTTCAACCTAAGAGCAGCCTGCTTTGTTCCACTGCCAATGGAAGTACAAAGTCAATACCGAAATCAGATAATTATTTAGCCCTGGCACAGGACTCAAATTGTGGAAAGGTAGCATAAAGATTTAGACTTTTAAATTGTCTATAGCAGTAAAACAGGATTTATAAAGCCATGAAAGCCACAACAAAGTCGAGAAGAAAATAAGTCTATGTTGTATGAATAAAAACCTGAAGATAATCACTTTGGATGTGAATGTCTTTGTACACAATGAAAGAAGAACTGCCTCCTGGTTTACTTCACGTATTCGACGTATTCTAACCACCCTGCAGAATGGTAATCATAATTTTGATCAGTTATATGACACTTATCATAAGGTACAACCGTGCAAAAACGTAAAGAATCCATCCATAAAATAACTTCAGCTTACTATACAACCTCTGATCAATGTGTCCTCATAGCAAAAATAAAACATAAAATAATCAACATAAACAGAAAAAAGAATCTGGTCATGGCCAAAGAAATTACTCGTCAGTCAAAGTTGAAGGCCGTTTTGCAGATGGATCAGCTGAGAGGCGCAAGGGTCTGGTCAGAGAAAGTGTGATAAGCTCGTCAACTTGTTCAGTCATTGTAGCAGAAAACAACATTGTCTGTCTCTTTTAGGGACATAATAGGCGAACCTGGAAGGAAAAAAAGTGATCAGAGAGGAGAAGATTCCTATTCAGAAAAGTAACATTGTCGAACGATGTGTTGAATAGTATGAGGAAGCAATCAACAACTTCCATCTTCTGTGTACTCTCAGTCTCTAAATACCTATATTTTGGAGGCAATAACAACTACAATTTTGTAATTTGAGGAATGCCATAAAGAAACTTCAACTAGATAAAGGCTATTTATTTTATATGCACCAAGAGACACAAGCCATAACATCTAACATGACAAAACATAATGGAAGATAAGGTACCAACTCGTGAATTTTGACACTAAATCCTAGCTCCAAAAGACGATCCGCCTCATCAAGGATTAGAACTGCCAGATCGTCCAAATCCACAGACATTGAATTGCGTAAGTGATCAATCATGCGTCCAGGAGTAGCCACAACAATATCTGGCATTGATCTCAATGCAGTCACTTGAACCTGGAATAAGAATTAGGTCACTACAGTACACTAAGAAAACGTATAAGAACAAGATGTTTTATCAAGTAAATAGACATGATAAAAACACTGCACGGAGCCAAAAGAGGATTCTTTTATCTTCTTAAAGTAACAAAAGCATAACCACGTCTAAGAATATAAAAATAAGAAAGTTTATAATCCAACCTTTGTTGAAAGCCCACCAACAACCAGGCAGCACCTAATATCAGTATATTGAGCCAGTTTCTCTATCATACTGTGAACCCTATAATACATAAATAAATAAAAAATCAAAATATTAACAAAAACAACAACAATAATAATTTGATTGACAAGACAAAAAATCAAACAAGATAAGCAAAATGAAGACATGATAAACAAATAGTAAAGACATTTTCAGAGTACAAGTAACATTGAGGAAATGACTTCAAGGTTTATGAGAGGACAGAGACAGGTTGTACTTAGGTGTCCCCATCTTAAGATTTGAGATCATAAACGTTAATTATTCTATCGTTTTCTTACAAAAAACAAATAAAGGACTATGTAAATAAAAGTATAACAAGGAAGAAACTAACTGAACAGCCAACTCTCGTGTTGGAGTAAGAATTAGGACATGTATGGCTGGTATAGGTAAGGCATAGGCAGCTGTCTGTATCAAATAACAATATTCAAAGTAAAGCATCATTACCAATCAAATATCACAAATCAATCCAATTTCATTAAGCAAACAATGTACCTTCCCGGAACCAGTAATTGCACTCCCACAAATATCACACCCAGTCAATGCTAAAGGTATACAAGCTGCCTACCAAGAAGGAAAAAAAACACAGTATTTAGTATTTTTAAGCAATGGCGATAACAACATTGGCATGGTAGTCACAACTCCAACCTGAATTGTTGTGGGCTTAGTGTAGCCTAACACCTCACTAAAATTCATATGAAAAAGTGGTTAAAATTGAAGAGCAAAGAGACTGAGAGAAAGTGGTTACTTGTCTGTCAGTCTCGGAATCGGAGTCGTCTTCGTCGGCGGTTACAGGGGCAGGACGCTGTTGGAGTAATTTGGAGATTTTGTAATCGATGGAGGTTGTGCTTCGACGGGTGTGTTCTTCGGCGACGGATTCAGAGTTGGCAGCGAAATCCCAAGGAGATTGTTTTTGTTGATTTGGCGGCTTATCTTCTGCTTCTGCTTCTTCTTCATAACCGCGTTCTTGTTCTTCGTCGCTGGGACGAATTCGAACACGAAAGTTGCAGTCCCAACAAAAAAAAAAAAACTCGTCTTTACTGCTTTGAGAGGGAGGGTTTTACGAGAAACAATCTGTAATGATTCGAATCTCTACACCTCTGCATGGCAGACTTATGTGTAGTGCGTGACTTCTACTTCTTTCCATTTAGTTTGTGGAAATTACTATAAAACACATGATTTCCATTTACTTGATTATTGTTAATTGCTTGATGCGATAAAATGCTCGTTTGGTTGAGCTTTCTATTGCCTCAAAAGGTTTACAAGCGTCTATTTGAGTTTTTTTTTTGAGTTGTTTGGTTTGACTTTTGAAATTGTTTATTTTAAATTGAGTAGAGGTCAGTAGAGTTTAAGAGCTTGTTTGGTTGGACTTTTGAAAAACCTCTATTGGTAAAAGATCTGTTTGTAGTAGATCTATTAAAAATAGAGTTTTTGAAAAAAAATATATATAGTTTTTTGGTTGGTAGACATTTTTTTAAAAATGGTCTATTTGAAGAAGCACCTTCCCATGAGCTGAGCTTTTCCCTAGTAGATGTTTAAACTCTACTGGCATCTACTCAATTTAAAATAGACATTCTTAAAAGTTCAACCAAACAACTTAAAAAAAAACTCAAATAGACGTTGGTATACATTTTGAGGCCGTAGAAAACTCAACCAAACGAGCACTAAATCTCTATTAGGCAAAAACTCATGGGGAGATGCTTCTTCAAATAGAATTTTTTTTTTAAAGTCTACCAACCAAACAACTATAATTTTTTTTTTCAAAAACTCTATTTCTAATAGATCTACTACAAGTAAATCTTTTATCAATAGAGGTTTTTCAAAAGCCCAACCAAACAAGCTCAACAATTATATTGGTTATCACTTATCAGATCGAGTCTTCGAGCGGTAGTTATGTAAAAATATAAATAGATTTCATGTTACTTAATCGTTGTTTTGGATTTATGGGGTTGGATTACGAGTGTATTTACTATTTATATTAATATTCCTGAAAATATTATAACTTTATTTACAGGATAATTATTCCTTAGTTTGATCTCCAATTCCAAAACAGGGGATTGATTGAGTTGGGGGAGCTCCAAGGACACTTGTGCATACCACCATGAACACAACCACATGCCGTATCACAATCTAAATACATCCAACGATAATGAAACTAGTTTCTGTTGAAATTGAAAACATGAGATGATTGGAATATATTTTTAACAAAAAACTTTTTTATCTATCTTTTGGTGATAAGAACACTCTCCGTCGCATTTTTGATAACCAGAAACGTATGTTTATACATAATTATTACAATCGATTAAGCTAAACAATAACGAACAAAAAAATTATTGAATTTTATGATTAAATAAAAGAATTTACCAGGAGATGGTCGTTGGATTGAGGAGGAGAAGAAAAGATATGAGAGTTTTGGAGATGGCCATGAATTGAAGACTTGTAAGTTCTAACTTCTAACTACAACTCTTTTCTTGCCTATCAAATTTTGATCGAGTTGGTGAGCAAAAATGGTCATGTACTTAAAGTGACCTTTTTTTGTATAGTAAAACTACCTAATATTGAAGTTATCATTAAGTAATGCCACCTTCAATAAGTTTTCATTGTCGCTAGGTCAAAAGAATGCTTCACCTCTAACCATCTTTCATATTTTGAAAGTATATAACGCTGTATATAATATCAACCGCACAACTGAAATAAAATGATCCAAGTTCAATTTAAAAACAAAAGGAATAAAAAAAAATCTAGCAAACCATTTTAGAATGAGAAGTTTTATATTTTTATTGTTAATAATAAAAAAGTGAAATCGATAAATCTAGAGGTTGGGTTGCTTTGTAGTATATGTAGGGGTCGTTTGTTTTTTTCACTTAAAACTTAATGGGTCTGAATTGAACTCATTAAGTTGTTTTGTTTGTTTTTTTAAGTGGTCAAACTATTTAAAAATATCAAAAAACAACTTAAAATAAAAAGTAAGAAATCTTGACTTTTAACATTAATTCCAAATTACTGGATTACAATTAAAATATTCTCTTCCAAGTCTATCCTCCAAAAAAAGATATATTTCCAAATTTATATTAATTTAATATGGTATACAAAATTTTCTTTTAACATATTTCTTATTTTAAACATGTTTTAGAAAGAAAAAAAAAACATTAAATACTTTTCATAATGAAATTTTTCAGAGATTGAACAATTGAATTTCTCCCCTGCCAAATCCCGGTAAGAACTCTTTATTTATTTATTTTTATCTAACTATTCGTATAGTGCTCACTAAAGTTGTCTATCATATTAAGTAGATTTCGTGGCTCGAAAATGTTATAGAATTATTGTATATAAAAATTCAAGAACCTTTTTTTTATTTGGTTTCTGGTGCATATGATCCAGGAAACAAAAAAAAAACAAAAGGGTTTCATGAATTATATTCACCGGAAACGTGGACAACGTATAAAATTGAACTTGAATTTGAACTTTTTTTTGACAATAAATTTAACTTAAACTTTGTTTGTAGAATATGCAACATTATATTCTTTGTTTAACTTTTTATTTTGTTAAATTAAACTTTGTTTGCAAAAAAAAAAAAACCATACAAAATGTTATAAAGAATAGTGCATGTTAAATTATTTATTTTAATTAGTATGGGTATAAATGTACAATTACTTATTTTCAGACAGTTTTATTTTTAAAAAACAAACATGTTAACAGTACATTCAGATGTGAGGAAAAAAAAAAACAAACATGTCATTCAGATTCAGATTTCAGTCCCTATTCAGTCTTCAGAAAAATTCAAGACTGTTCAGTGTTCAGACAAAAAAACAAACGACCCCGTAGTATATGTGGACTACCAGGTCCCGAAGATTTCACTTTTTTTTTCACACTTGATATTTATCTTGTAAAAATATATAATCGAGTATCAATATCATGTAATTATTTGGTGAGAAAGATACTAAGAGAGGGAGGAAGAAGGATATGAAATAGATTTAAAATGAATGACATAAATTACATTACAAATAATCTTATTAAATTGTGAAAAACAAAAGTAAAATACAAACTTGAAACCAAAGTTAAAATATTAAATTGAAATGAATCATATTATAGTAATTAATGAGACCATAATTATAAAAGTTGTGGCTCTCCTTCTATTTATCCAAAAAAAAAATCATTACATTAATCAGCAATTAATATGAATATAATTACACTCTTTAATTTTTAGTTAAAAATAATTTAATATAATATATGATAATATATAACCATTTAAATTCTCTTGAATTTTTTTTTTAAATATTTATGATTACTTTTTTTTTCCAGATTTGTTTTTATTAATCGATTATTTTTTCCATATTTTTTAATTTATTACTTTTTTTACTCAAATTTGTTGACCATCTGATTAATTTTTTTCCTAGATTTTTTAACTTTGTGATTGTTTTTTTTTTCTTTCAGATTTATTTTTATTAACTGATATCTATTTTCAAGAATATTTTAATTTCCAGATTACATTTTTTCTCATATTTTGAATTTTTCTGATTACGTTTATTTTCCCAAATTTTTTAATTTACTGATTACGTTTTTTTTTTCAGATTTTTTAAAATCTGATTACATTGTTTTTTCTAGAATTTTTATTTATCTGATTATGTTTTTGATAGATTTTTTTTAATTTTATTTAATCAATTGATAAAATTAATTATTATTGTTGTAAGGTCAAAACTGACATCAGTCTTTTTTGTATTTACAGATTTGTTTTTATTCTCTGATTATTATTTTTTTCCAAATTTTTCTTACTTTCCTGATTACTTCTTGTTACCAGGTTTTCTAAATTTTCAGATTACTTTATTTTTTTATTCAGTTGATAAAATTAATTCTTATTGTTGTAAGGCCAAAAGCGATATTCGATATTTTCATTTGTCCAGATTTGTTTTCATTCTCAAATTACTTTTTTTTTTCTCACTTTCCTGATTGCTTCTTTTCCCAGATTTTCTAAATTTTTTGATTTTATTTTTTCCAAAATTTTAAATTTTCTAGTTGCGTTTTTGCCAAAACAATATTTAAAATTTTCTTATTCCTTTATTAATTATATTTTATTAATTGATTTAGTTAACTATTATGTTCTAGGGTAAAAAAATGACATTAACCTTTATCCATTACGTACAGTTTCCAATTTTTTTTATAAAATAAATTGGATACAAACGAGATAAAAAAAATGGGTTATAAACCAATACAAACATTTTCAAATAAATAAATAAACAGATAGAAACATAAGAATATTTTAACCGTTTCCAATTAAAAAAATTATGGTGGTGGCTTTTTTATTACTGTATATTATGTTTTGTTTATAGTTGGTCTCTAAAATATGTTACACATATATATTCTAAACCCTAATGAATCTCCTAAAAAAAACATCCGATGAATGATGAATTAAACTAAATTAGTAGCATATTAACAACCTGGTTAAAAAGAGAGGCAAGGATGAATTCTAAAAAAGATGTCATATATATATATATATATATATATATATATATATATAAAAGGTTCGAACGATGTACCTTTTTAAGTGATGGCGATGGCGATGGCAATAATCATAGCAAAAACATTGGAAATGTTCTGAAAAAACACATGGGGAATTAATTTAAATTAGTGACACATAGAGAAATGTGTTAAAATAATACTATGAATGAAACTAATTAAATTGGTATATCAAAGAACAAATGATAAAGTACTACTTCTTCACATGCATACAAATGAAATTCATGAATTGAATGGAAAAAACATATAAAAAAACATTAACGGTTTACAATTTTAAAAATCTATATTAGAAACATAAAAGATTAAAAAAAATTGTGTTCTAGAGATGTTTAAACACAAATTGAAGAAGAAACAACTTGTAATGGGGGATCAAGAGCTTGCAATGATTTAGTGAGAAATAAACCAAGAGAGGGAGGGAGAAGGATATGAAATGGGTATAAAATGAATAATATAAATTACATTATAAATAATCTAATTGAAATGGGAAAAGTAAAAATCAAATACACACTTGAAACCGAAGTATAAATATTAATTTGAAATTAATTATATTAAATGATATCTATAGTGGTTTATAATAATATTTTATCGGTGGTTTAATACTAATTAAAACAAAACTCCCCACATATTTCCAACGGTCATATATCTCTTTAGTTGTTAAACAATATTACAATTAATTAGTAATTAATCATATATAACAATATTATAAAGGTAGTGGCTCTTTTATCTATTTAGCTAAAAATAATAATTATTACATCAATTAGTAATTAATAAGAATATCATTATAGATGTTGTGACCCTTTAACTTTTTAGCCAGAATAAAAATTAATCTAATATATGATATTATATAACCATATAAATTATATTATTATTGTAAGGACCTCGATTTTATGATTGGCTTATGTCATGACAAACCACACCACATTGAGGATGATTGTGTAATGGGTAGCTTAGGTTCTTGTCGGCAAGCTTCCAAGCATCTCCATGACTTCAAGAGCAAAATGTATACTCACTTGACTTTGTCTCTTGAAGAGTTTAGGTGCGCGCACACACACACACACACACACACACACACACACACACACACACACACACACACACACACACACGTTTCATGCATGCTTTGTTCATCTTGCATTTGTGTTCTTTATTTTGTATATGTGTGCATCCGCTACACAACTCACACGAGCGCGTTTTTGTTTGTCTTTACGTTTGATTGTTTTGTTTTACGTTTTCCTTGTGTGTTCGGAAACGTCATCACTCGCACGATGGTGTGTTTGTGTTGTGTCCACGCTAGCACGTTGGTGTGCTTGAGTCTTAGCGTGATTTGTGACCATAGAAAGGCTCCATTTGTGCTCTCTTGGATTGGTTTTTGGTTACATGGTCTTATAGCATGAATTTGAGGATTTTTGTTATTGACCAATTCTGACATTTGGTCACTCTTTTGACCATAAATATTTCTACAGACATCCAAATCTTATTTATTTTTTCAATTGGAGTAGAAATTAGACTTCCATACCTTTCCAACGGTATATTATACGAAAGGTTTCGATGTCGTTTGGTCATGTTTTGGGTCGCTCGAAACAGGAGTTGTTGTGCTGTCACGTTTTTTACCCGAGAGAATAGTGACCTTGAAGCGACCTAACCTCCAGGTCACCCTAAGGTCGCTTTTTGTCGCTGGAAAATCAATCTTTCATTATCCAAAACGACGTGGCTTCACTAGGATGATATAAATACATCATCATCTTCCCCAATCAGACCTAGAGCTCACAAATTCATATCCTAGTGAGAGAAAAAGCTCCCCTAGTGAGAGAAAGCACCAAGATAGCTTTTTTTAGCTCTCCAAACCCAAAACCCATGCATCCATGACATCCTTCATGCATCAATCTTTCATGGGTCTTCTTGGTTTCATGACTAGGTAAGTTACAACTACATTAAAGCTCATTTATTGTTGTTCTTACTTTAGATTAGGTATTTATTGTTTAATTAATTACCTAGACTCTCTTTATTGCATATATTTATGAGTCTTGATAACATGATTGGGTTTGTTTGTAATAGTTTGTATGATTAGGTTGATTATTCCCTAATAGCTAACCCTTGAACATTCTTGTGTGATTGATTGATGATTAGGTTGATAGATTAATGTTTATTTATCTAGTCAAGCTTTATTGAATGTTCATGTGGATTTAATTGACAATTAGGTTGTTAGAATTCTTTACAAATCTAATTGAGACCTCATGTATAGGCATGTAGGCATTGTTTGATAACTAGATTGGTGATTTGCATTATAATATCTAGTTAAGCATTTTGTGTGTGGTCTTACACATTATTGCATTTGAGCATATTGTCATAAATTCACTTAGACCTTTATACTTTCATAGAGTCAAAGTCTTGTAACTTCTACGTGAAGTTGCACAAGCAAGTAAAGTCTTGCAACTAAGGGTGGGTTGGCAAGTATTGGTCAAGTGCCACTGTAAAAAGCATGCGGGTAGAGTAGGAGGTGCTCACGCCAATAGTTGTGGATCATGGGATATTACTAGGGACTGAACCAAGAGTGGTGAGTGGTAGTGTCCATAGCCTGAGGTTGTCGATAGTGAGAGTCCGAGTATCACTTAAGGGTGTAATCTTTTATTCATATAGTAGATTTCGGTGACTGAATGTGGCTAGAAGGATAGCCCGTGAGTTTTGCCTAGTTAGAGGGTTTCTCACGTAAATCAATCAACGTCTCATTTATTGTTTTGCGCACTTTAATTACATTGATTGTATTCGTTTGTGTTGGGTTATTTTTGTTAGTATTGACTAATAGAAAAAGTTGGTAATAATCGATTAACAACTCATTCACCCCCTCTAAATTGTTCAGACACACGTTTGAGCTGTTTAGAATTGTATTTTCAATTATGATTAATATTATTATAAATAAAATTAATAATATTTATAATTACTATGTATCGCAACCACATTAAAAGTAGAAAAAAAAGTATATTATTATCATATTATATATTATATATGTTATGTGATATAATTTAAAAAAAATAAAAAAATTAATAACATTTATTGTTACCACATGTCATAACCACATCAAAAGTAGAAAAAGTCTTATTATATAATCATATATAACAATATTATAAAGGTTGTAGCTCTTTATCTATTTAACCAAAAACAATAATAATTACATTAATTAATAATTAATAAGAATATCATTACAGATATTGTTACCCTTTAACTTTTTAGCCAAAATAAAAATTAATGTAATGTATGATATTATATAACCATATAAATTATATTATTATGATTAATATTATTATAAAAAAATTAATAACATTTATGATTACCATGTGTCGCAACCATATTAAAAGTAGAAAAAAAAATCTATTATTATATTATGTATTATATATGATATGATATATAATTTAAAAAAATAAAAAAATTAATAACATTTATGATTACCAGTGTCTTAACCACATCAAAAATTAGAAAAAAAATCTATTATGATTATATTATATATGATATGATAACATTTATGATTGCCACGTGTCGCAACCACATCAAAAGTTGAAAAAAGTATATATATATATATATATATGTATATATATATATGATATATATGATATGATATATTAAAAAAAAGAGTGGTTCTATTGGCACACCCCCTACTAATCTATTTATGTCCCATTTTTTAAATTTTGATTTAATTAAATAAAGTTAAATCGTTTTATTAATTTATTTTATTTATTTCCAAAACTGTCCTTTTTTCTTATTTTTCAAACTTAATAAACCACATCTCTGATATCTCTATCTATCTCTGATCTCTCTATCTCTGGTCTTATCTTTCTCTCACAAAATCAATCTCTCAATCTTACGAGGTCGTTCAAAACTATTGAACACCTGTATATTTTACACTAGCTCTCTTTGAATCTTTGAATCTTTGAATCTAGCTCTATTTAAAACTACACTCTAATAGTTAAAACTAGGGTGAAGCCCTCTTTGAATCTTTCCAGGTGGAGGTACGAGTTCTGAAACTTCTGCCTCATCGTGAACACTACTAGTTTCAGATGAATCTGTTTCAAGCTGAGAAGACAGCTTTTTCCGAGGATTTGTGGAGGATTTTCTTGCATTGCTGACTGCTGAGAAAGTCCTTGAGGAACTACCAATTGTTTCCTTGCCACTTGACGAAGAGCGAAAAGAAGTCCTTGAAGATTTGGCCTTTTCTGTATAGCCAACTTGGGTATTTTTCATGGAATTCAGTCTGCCACTGCATCCAATTCGGCTACAAAATTGAGCATTTCGGTCTCTGTTATTGACATTATCCCTCAAAACAAGAGCAGAACCCTTTTTAGAGACAACCCTCCCATCGACAGCTCTTTTACCAGAATATCCATCCATGTACCCAATATGAAATCCTCAAAATCTGAAACAACAATAAACTAGACTTGATCCTTATGTTATGTCATGGCATCGGTTGAAAAGAAAAACTCTTTTGTTAAATGGACAAAAACTTTACACGACACAGCAATATTTGGAAGCATACACCAGTTGCATACGACAAAAGCTTATCATAATTCATTGAATATGCAATAATGATTCAACAGTAGAAGCTATGTAGAAGGTATCCAGGAAATGACCGGTTCACATCCAATCACGTGTAAAACTAAACATAATAGAAAAAAAAAATTGTGTACAGTAGCTAAACATATTTTTTTTTATTCAACAATAATGAAATTGAAAACAAAAATCCACACATATATATATATATATATATATATATATTAAATTTTAACAGTACAAAAAGTAAACTTCAAACTTACTTCTAGAGAAGGAATTGTTTCAAGATGTTTGATATCATTCTCCGAAAATTCTTGCAGATACTTGTTATCATTATCAGATAATTCTTGCAGATGTTTGATATCATTCTCAGACAATTCTTCCAGATATTTGATATCGTTCTCAGACTCTTCCAAAATATTTTGTATGTATGTTGGGGTTTTTTTTTTTTGAAAAGGGGTGTGGGGTTTTATTAGATTTAATTTATAGAATATTTTTTTTCTTAAATTGTATGTTTTTTTTTAGTAATTTTGATAAAGGAAAAAAATAATACTAAATAATTAAAAAAGTGGGGCATAAATAGATCAGTAGGGGGTGTGCCAATATCACCACTCTAAAAAAAATTAATAACATTTATAATTGCCACGTGTCGCAACCACATCAAAAGTAATAAAAAATCAATTATTATATATATGATATATATGCTATGATATATTTAAAAAAATTAATAACATTTATGATTGCCACGTGTCACAACAACATCAAAAATTAAAAAAAATCTATTATTATTATACATGATATGATATGATATATTAAAAAAAATTAATAAAAAAAATTAATAACATTTATGATTGCGACGTGTCGCAACCACATCAAAAGTTGAAAAAAAAAATCTATTATTATATATGACTAGTTTGTAGCCCGCATGGATATACGGACATTGTAAAAATATTTAATTCTATTGTCATCGGATTTCTGTTTTAAATTTATACGTATTCTTCTATATTTGTTTTCAAACTTTAACTTCTTTAAGTGCCTCTTATATCAACATTCTCAACCCAATTGTTAAGGTTTTTGATCATTTCATTTTCAAATTATAGTGTAAACTACTTGATTTTGGGTAAGGAGAAGAAACGAAAGGTAAAAAAAACACATAAAACCTTTTTTTTTCTTTTAGTAAACTAATGATATAATATTGTAATAGATATAATCTTATAATTAGAATTAACATACGTTAGAAAGAAAAAGACACTAAAACAACATGATTTCATATTATTATTGTTAATTCATAAATATTACTATCAATTAAGGAGTGATCATTGACTATACAGATCTTTATTTTAACACCTCCAATTTCGATCTGTTGTTTACCCAATTTGGACATTATATGGATAGGTATCATTATGTTTTTCTAATTATTTAGGTAACAAAAGATTGAATATTGCTTGTGAAATAAGAATTTATATATATATATATATATATATATATTTACAAAAGAATGAATTTGTTCTTCTAACAAAAAATGGAAGGAATTAATTCCATGGAAGGAATATAAAAAGAATTTATAAGCAAAAAAAAATACAATTAATTGACTAAAAATAAATAGTTTATGTGAATAATCGAATGAATGGAATATAAAAGGAATTTATAGGTAAACGAAAACAATTAATTGACTAAAAATAAAGAGTTTATGTGAATACATTTATGGAAGGAATATAAAAAGAATTTATAGCAAACGAAAACAATTAATAGACTGGAAAATGAAGAGTTTATGGGATAGGAACTGCTAGTTGGGAGATTATTATCATAATTATTAGGTTTAATATTAAAAACATCCTCTCTCCTTTGAACTATTATTGGATATCTAAATAAAAATGCTTTAATTTCAGAAACATCCCTTGTAGACTAATAAACAATGCTTCTATTTGGTAAAAGTCAGAGGGTATAATGTTCAATTTACACAATTGAAGTTTAAATAGGGACAATTTAGGTTTTTTAATATCAAAACTCAATCAATTGAACCATTATCTATTAGTCCACATGGGATCTTTCTGAAATAAAAACATTTTTATCAAGACATCCAATAATAGTTCAAAGGTGAAGGGAGGTCTTTAATATTAACCCTAATTATTATTTTAAATTGATTAAGATATTATTCAAGATCTCATTAATTAATGACTTTTAAGATTAAAAAAAGATTCAAATGATCACATGTAACAAAAATGGTGTTTCAATTTATGCCTAACTAGTGATGTAAATATGGGCCGGGCCTGGAGGGCCCGGCCCGACCGGCCTGCCAAGGATGGCGGGCCGTGCCAAGCACGGCCCCCATTCTTGGCACGTGCCGGGTCAGGGTTCCAGGCACGGCGTGCCGGCCCGGCACGGCACGCCAGCACGGCGTGCCAGGCCCAACGGTCAGCACGCGGAAATTTTTTTTTTAAAATTTAAATATATAACGGTTGTTTTTTTAAAAAAAATAACCGTTGACTGACGTCAGCAAACGGTTATGTTTTTAAAAAAACTATAAAAATTACAATTTGCCCTCTCAACTCTTGTCTTTTATATTTTTACCTACTTTTCTAATTTTTCTATAAATATATAAAAAAATTAAAATATATATATATATATATATATATATATATATATATATAGGCCAGCCCATTTGGCCCGCCAAATTGGCCCACGTGCAGGCACGGCACGGCATGCGGCACGGCACGGAAGGGCCGTGTCGTGCCGGGCCCCCATTTAGGAAAACGGGCCGGGCCAGGCACGGCCCGTTTTCCTAAACAGGCCGGGGGGCCGTGCTGATGTGGGCCGGGCCGGCCCCCTTTTACACCACTATGCCTAACCAAGCAAATTAGATCATGGATACACACCTTTAAAAAAAAAATTAAATGTAAATAATTATGTACATATGATCCAATTTGATTAGTTAAAGATAAACCTAGACATTATTTTTTGACATGTGATTTGAATCTGAAAAAAATGCTAGGAATATGATACTGTTTTGGATTCCAAGCAAATTAGATCATGGATACCCACCTTTAAAAAAAAAATTAATGTAAATGATTGTGTACATATAGTCCAATTTGATTAGTTAAAGATAAACCGAGACATTATTTTTTGACGTGATTTGAATCTGAAAAAAATACTAGGAATATGATACTGTTTTGGATTCCAATTTGACTTATGTAACTTCAAATCTTCAATA
This sequence comes from Dipteronia sinensis, assembly GCA_033220585.1. Taxonomy (NCBI): domain Eukaryota; kingdom Viridiplantae; phylum Streptophyta; class Magnoliopsida; order Sapindales; family Sapindaceae; genus Dipteronia; species Dipteronia sinensis. The sequence continues at coordinate 66,998,733 of CM065638.1, read as the reverse complement.
CAATTCATTTCCTTGTACCGTGTCTTTCATATGGAATATGAAACCATTATTATATCAAGGACTTTAATAGAGAAATAAAGAAAAATATGAATTTATTATTATTAATAATATTGATATTGTGAAGTTAATATGGGCACAACTAGCTTCTTCTTTTTTTCATCTAGTTTTCTGTAGTTATGATGATATAATTTTTTTTTTTCTAAACAGCTAGAGAGAATTATTGTTTCTATTTTTATAATATATATATATATGAATATATATATATATATATATATTCATATATATATATATTCATATATATAAGCTTCTTGCTTCTATTGTGAATTTACTTAAGGTACAGAAAAAAATCTGGATTTAAATTGCCCTTTTTCACGTTTTCTTTTATTTTTCCTTCTTTTTTGATCTGGGAGATGATCCCCAATAAACATGTATGTATCAATCTTGGGACATCATTAATTATCAGATATTATATATATATATATATATATGTTATATGTATAATGGTAGATAGCTTCCCTAGTTTGAAGGGATTGAGGATGGTCAATGAGATCAAAAGGTTCAGAATTTAAATCATTCAAAAAATGGATACATTTTTATATAAAAAAAAAATCATTTACATTTAATACATGATAGTGGTTGACATAACTGAATTTGATTGATTAAACACAAATTGGGATACCATCTTTTAACAAGTGATTAGAATCCGGGAGGTAAAGCTACATAACAATCAAACATATTAAATTATCAATTAAATAACAAAAAAAATAATTGAGAATATACGAACAACAATTTCTCATTTTCTGACTTTCGTGGTGGTTACACGCATGCAAAGCTTCTCCATTTAATTCTATCTTTGTAAACCAAGAAAACCAATAAGAATTTGACAGCTCGACTTAATGAGATGATCAAATTTTTTATTGATAAATTAATTAAAGTAATTACCCGATCGGAAATTTTTTTTTACCTTATTTGGAGAGCTGTGCAACTTGAACCATTCCCTGAAGAATTATTTGAGTCAATTCTTGAGCAAGTATTCCTTAGCCAAAGCTCATTGAAACTCTCAGTGCATGAATGTCGAATTAGTAGCATGCACTTTTGCTCTGGGGATCTTTATACATGGGTAGATGGTATTCATAATTCTGGTCTGCTTGGACATGGAACTGGAGTACGTCATTGGATCCATAAAAGGTTGAACAGGGCATATGGATTGCAAACATGCATCTTTGTAAAGAATTTAGTTAGCCCATCAGTTTCAAGCCCAATGATAATATTGGTTGAAGCCAGGAGAAGCCCAGCTGATTAATGCTCCCTATCAGGCCCAAAGCCAAAACGCTGCGTTTTGATTTACCTTATCTGATCACTTGAGATGCTGAGTCAGGATTGCTAGCTGAGTTGTCAAGCTCGGATTGGTTTCGTATGGCTGATGTGTACCTTATCTCTGAAGAACTATATAAAGAAAGAGATGATGAGAGAGAAGACAATTAATTCATTTTTAGGGTTCTCGTTTTTTTCTTTTCTTCTCAGAGTCTATTTTCTCTCGAATGTTCTTTGTGTTCTTGAGATTCATCTTGAATTTCTGGGTTCTCTGCTTTGAATTTGCGAGAGAGATAGAAGAGAAAAAGAGAGATCTGTGTACTGTGATTCTTCTGATACTGTTATTGTATATTTCTGGGTTGTTATCATAAGTGAGATCGAGTGATTAGGTTTTATAGGTTGAGCGTTTGATGTATAAGGGCTTCTGGGCTCCTTTTGAGGGTTGATCTTGAATAGATCTGTGTAGTTCAAGGTTGTATAGACACCACATAGTGAAAGAGTCTCTTCTGAGTGGCTCAACGTGGATGTAGGCCCCATTCTTGGCCGAACCACGATATATCTTGTGTTATTTACTTTACTTGCAATTTTACCTTGTGTAGATCTTGCATGTATAGGTGATATATTACCTGTTGAACTTAGATGATGCATGAGTAATATAGTTGTTCAAATATATGCTTATATCTGAATGTTTATAGGCTTAAATTTGATCTGTTGTTCACTCTTTGCATAGTTTTGAATACATATAAAGAAGTCTGTTAGGTTACTAGATATATTCTTTAATAAGTATCTTGGTTGTAAGTGAATCTTACTGAACTAGTTAAGAGATATAACTATTAGAAATAGGATTTATATTTGCTATAATTTCCTAACAATGGTATCAGAGCTTGTAATCTAGTACCAACGGCAGACTTAGGAGACATAATCCCTCCAGTGGAAGAGTCTTCAAGCTCTGAAGACTCGTCTGGAGAAGAGGTAAATCCCAGTGAAACTGCAAGTGCTCAAGCTGAGGTAATTGTTCCTGACTTTGGCAATTTTAATAATTCTTTCAATTCTTTATTTAATATGAAGTTTGAAATTGATAAGTTTGATGGCACTGGGGATTTTGGAATCCGGAGAAGGAAGGTGAAAGCCCTCATGTCTCAACAAAAAATCCTCAGAGCCATTGAAAGCCCTGATAAATTGCCTGATAGTTTAACTCAAGAACAGAAAGATGACATGTTAGAAATGGCATTAGGAACTATAATTCTTAATCTGTCTGATAATGTTCTTAGGGAAGTAAACGATGAAACCACTGCTTTTAATATCTGGAAAAGGCTTGAAAGCCTATATCTTACTAAATCCTTTACCAATAAGATCTATCTAAAAGAAAGGCTATTTAGTTTTAAGATGGACCCCAGTAAAGGCTTAGGTCAGAACTTAGATGAGTTTAAAAGAATGACCATTGAATTAGCCAATGCTGGTGAAGATGAGAAGTTGAGTGATGAGAATGAGGCAATCATTCTCCTTAACTCACTTCCAGAATCATTCAAAGATGTTAAAGCTGCCATCAAGTATGGCAGGTCCTCTCTGAGCCTTGAAGAGTGCATGTCAGCTCTCAAGTCTAAGGACTTGGAACTGAAAATTGAGAGGAAGGATGGTGGTGAGAATCTGTTTGCTAGAGGCAGGCCTTTAGTTAAAAATAGTAAGAACAAAGGCAGAAGTAAAACCCCTAATAATCATAACAGATCTCAATCTAAAAATAGGTCTGGATCTAGGAAATGCTACTTCTGTAGGAAGGAAGGGCATATAAAGAAATATTGTTATGAATTTAAGAAAAAGACTCAAGATAAAACACAGATAGATGGCAATGCTGCAGTAGCCTCTAAATGTTTTGAACCTAGTGAAGTCCTTACTGTGAGCACAAATGAGATAAAATCTGAATGGATTTTAGACTCTGGATGCTCCTACCATATGTGTCCAAATAGGGACTGGTTCACTGAGTTTGAAGAATTCAATGGTGGATCTGTTCTGATTGGAAATAACCAGCAATGTAATGTAGAAGGAATATGTTCAGTTGCCATAAGAATGTATGATGGCATGATTAGAGTCTTTAGGAATGTTAGATTTGTCCCAAATCTGAAGAGAAATCTAATTTCTCTAGGAACCTTAGATGAGGAAGGATACTCCTATAAAGCAGAAAAAGGCATTCTTAAGGCTTCTAAGGGATCCCTTGTTATCCTTAAAGGAGACAAGAGGAATGGGCTTTATATTTTGAGAGGAGTTACTGTCACAGATGAAGCTGCTTGTGTGGCTTCCAAAATCTGTGACAAAGGGTCTCTATGGCATAAGAGACTAGGTCACATGAGTGAAAATGGGTTGGGTGAGCTAAGTAAGCAGAGTCTTCTTGATGGTGATCAAGTGAACAAGATTGAGTTTTGTGAAAACTGCATCCTAGGTAAGCAACATAGACTTAGCTTTAGTACTGCCCAACATACAACCAAAGAGATTCTTGAGTATATTCACTCAGATCTCTGGGGACCTGCTAAGGTCCCAACTCATGGAGGTAACCAATATTTTCTTTCATTGATAGATGACTTTTCAAGAAAAGTCTGGATCTATCTCTTAAAATCTAAGGACCAAGCTTTTGAAAGTTTCAAAACTTGGAAGAAATTAGTAGAAAAACAAACTTCTAAAAAGATCAAAACCCTTAGAACTGATAATGGACTTGAATTCTGCAAAGATGAATTCAATAAATTCTGTGAGAGTGAAGGCATTCAAAGACATAGAACTGTTAGGTATACACCTCAACATAATGGGGTGGCAGAGAGAATGAACATGACTATTTTAGATAAAGTGAGATGCCTTCTCATTGGCTCAGGTTTGAGCCAAAGTTTCTGGGGAGAAGCTGCTGTTACAGCTGTTTATTTCCACTGCCATAAACCTTAAAACTCCTGAAGAGTTGTGGACTGACAGACCTCCTAGCCTTAAACACTTAAGAGTTTTTGGGTGTGCCTGTTATGCACATCAATCTGAAGGGAAATTAGAGCCCAAGGCTTTAAAGGGGGTCTTTCTAGGTTATCCCTTAGGTGTTAAAGGTTATAGGTTGTGGCTTAGGAATCAAAAGGGTTTTAAGGTTATCATAAGTAGGGATGTTGTGTTTGATGAGACCAGAATGCCCTGTAAAGACATTGACTTGCCCACTGAAATCAGAACAGATCCTTCAAAGGATACTGTGAATAGGATTCAGGTGGAAGTTGGTAGCCCACCACCAAGTCATGTCTCGGTTCAGCATGATCCTGTTGAGGATCAAGAGGCTACCCATTCTGATGGTATGCATCAGGTGGAAGAGAGTCAGAATCAGCTAGAGGATAACATTGATTCTCTAGCTGATTACGAGCTGGTTAGGGATAGGATTAGAAGAGATATTATACCTAACAGTAAGTATTCCAATGCAGATTACACATCTTTTACATTGTGCACTGGCCAAGAAATAGACAATGCTGAACCTAGGACTTATGAGGAAGCTATGAGTTCCATAGAGAATTCAAAATGGCTGAATGCCATGAAAGATGAAATGGAGTCTTTAGCTAAGAATAATACATGGTCCTTAGTTAAGAAACCTGAGAAACAAAAGGTTATAGCTTGTAAATGGATCTTTAAGATCAAAGATGGGGATGGGCAGAATGAGCCACATAGGTACAAGGCTAGAGTAGTTGCTAAAAGGTTTACTCAAAGAAAAGGAATTGACTACAATGAGATTTTTTCTCCTGTAGTCAAGTATAAGACCATTAGGATTATCTTAGCTTTAGTCAGTTTCTATGACCTAGAATTAGAACAGTTAGATGTTAAAACTGCTTTCCTTTATGGGAATTTGGATGAGACAATCTATTGTAGGGAAAAATTGCTTAAAACCGCAGCGGAAGGCGAAAAATAATTTTCGTATAGTTTAAAATTTTTCTAAAGATTTGAACCTTAACCCTTTAATTAATTAAACTCAAATATACAGTTAGAGTTAAATACCTCTTGTCGCGTGATCCGATTGACTTACGTCGATGGTAATCCACAAGATCTTTAATCCTAGCACGTACGTGAATCACCTAGGAGTGTGGTCTCCCTTTTTCTTTGAATTGCTTACCTTAGAATGGATGTATGGAATTTCTGATCTTGATCTTCAATAGTAAAACACCAAGAGCCTAAAAAAATAGTTCCGGTCACTTTTGAATTCACAATCAATATGATTGAAACTCGCGTAACCCTAAATCGAAAGTGTGCACAAAACCTTTTGATATTAAAGGCTTGTAAGTGCACTATCGAATGAGAACTTATTTTCTTTTTCTCTCTTGGCCGAAAATCTATGTGTATAGAGTAGGATTTTTTATTTTCAAAACAAACAAAAATCTCTCTCTATTTTTCTTCTTATGGTGGCCGAAAATTCATAACCTTATATATATATATATATATATATATATATATATAGGTTGGCCGAATTTTCTCCTTCACCAAGTAGGGTTGGCCGAATTCATTGAATAGGAAATCTATGGTTGATTAATTTCCTTACTTGAAAAGGAATTGTCATTTTCCCTAATTCCTATCAATTCAAGAATCCTAACCCTTGTAGAACTAGTGGTGGCCGAATTCTTTGTATAATAAGGAGTGTATGTGGACTTTATCCTTACCACATTTGGACTCCTATCACTTAAAAGAATTCCAACCCTAATCCAACACATAGTATTTATTTTACTGATCAGGAAAAGATTTTGATTTAAACTATTAATTAATTAAATAATTAATTAATTCTCATTTAATCAAAACAATAAAATAAAATAATATATTGGGCTATTTTATTTAGCCTTGCCGCCCACACCATGTATATATGGGCCCAATATTATTTTTCTTATTTTATTTAATCCATTAGACTTTAATTAAAAGCCCACATGTGAACCAGACTTATTCTTACTAAAAAAAACAAGCCTACATGTCTCCTTTTAATATATTAATATAATAGTGCAGCCCATTAAATAAATAATAGACATATTATACTCTTAATATATTAAATGCAATTCTAGATGGACCCATAAATTGGTCCGGTAGAATATATCAAGTGATCCGTGCAAGTACGTGTGGATTGTGGATCTTGGCGGACTATCTAAATTTAAGCTTCAATAGACATAACCTGATCACAATCAACAAATGATTCACTTAGGTCCGATCTATTAATTTTAACTCATTCCACTAAAGAGCTAAAATTGAACTCTTAAATAAAGATAGAATAAGGAGATGTTTCTCATTCATACCCTAAACAATCTTATAGGAGATAGTGTATCCTTGTGAATAATATCAGTAATCGCCAAGAGCTCATAGACCGCCTATAGCTCTCCAAGTTACCATATTTCCTCATATGACCACATTTTGAACTTGGATATTTTGACTTGTCCAGAAGCCATGTCTTCAATAATCATTATTGAAAACTCAACGTTGAGATTTAATATCCAATACCTCAAAACATCCATATGATGATATTATACTCTCATTTAATAAATGGAGCCACGATGTCCATATCTATAAATGAAGTCCTCTATCGATTAACAAATGAATACCACCAAACTATCGAGGATAGACTATGCTATATAATCGTACTCATTGATAGCTCAAATGATAACACTTGCAACCATAAGTCCATCATTTATCTCAGGATTTAGATAGACTCTCAGATTGTCCTGATAATGAAAAGACTTATATCTAGTGACGGTTCTAGATAAAGTATTTCATTGTGATCCAGTTCAATGCACCCAGTGCACTAGATTCTTTTACTCGAAAACCTTTCGATGATTTTAGACTCATCATAACTCATTTGATCCCACTCAAATGCTAGTAAAAGAATTCTACAACTTTATCAAGATAGAGGTGCCCAACCTTTAACTTAAGTTGTGGACGTTATTCAAGACTAACTAAAGAATTGTGTCTACCTCATACATATCCGGATGTACAAACAATTCTTCATATCTCATAGTCTTTTGACCTTATGATTATTTACCTTGACAATTATAATTATAAATGCTATAAGATTTTGCAGAATCAGAAATCACTTTATTTATATGAAAAGATTGTCAATTACAATATTACACTCTTGCTATTGAGCATAATCCTAACATCTATATGTCTCAGCCTGATGGATTTACATCTAAAACAAATCCTTCCTATGTTTGTCTTCTTAGAAAATCTTTGTATGGGCTTAAACAAGCCCCTAGACAATGGTATAAAAGGTTTGATGCTTTTATTACTAGTTTAGGTTTCTGTAAGAGTGAGTATGATTCCTGTTTTTATTTCAATAATATAAATGTTGAAAAAACTGTTTACTTGCTTTTATATGCAGATGATATTGATAGCTAGTAAAGATATGTCTAGGGTCAAAGATTTAAAGAAGAAACTAAAATCTGAATTTGAAATGAAAGATTTAGGAAATGCTAGAAAAATTCTGGGTATAGAAATTTTAAGAGTCAGAATAGAGAATAGACTATGCCTAAATCAGTCTAAATATCTGTCCAAATTAATCAATAGATTTGACATGAAAAACTGCAAACCTGCTAATGTTCCTTTAGCTTCAAATTTTATTTTGTCTGCTGCATTGTCTCCTAGAACTTTAGAAGAAAGTAGATATATGGAGAAAATCCCTTACTCTAGTGCAGTAGGATCAGTGATGTACTCTATGATTAGTACTAGACCTGATTTGGCACATGCCATTAGTGTTCTATCTAGATATATGGCCAAGCCTGGAAAAGGACATTGGAATGCCATGAAATGGCTGTTAAGATATATTCCACCATTTCAGTAGGACTGATCTATAACTGTGCTAACAGTGAATTAGAACTGGTAGGTTATGTTGATTCTGATTATGCTGGGGACAGAGATAAGAGAAGGTCTACTTTATCTTATTTTTTCTCCTTTGCAGGGTGTTGTGTTAGTTGGAAAAATCAGTTACAATCTGTTGTGGCATTGTCCATAACAGAAGCTGAATATATAGCTGTTACTGAAGCTATTAAGGAAGCCATTTGGCTTCAAGGGTTGTTAAGTGAAATTAATGTGTTTAAAGGAAAATCTTTAATATACACTGACAGTCAAAGTGCTTTGCATCTTTGTAAAAACCCTGTATTTCATGAAAGAACAAAACACATAGAAGTTAAATATCACTTCATCAGAGATCAGATCTCAGCTGAAGTGGTGGAAGTGGATAAAATTTCCACTGAAGATAACCATGCAGATATGGGTACTAAAGTGGTACCCTATAGTAAACTTAAACATTGTTTGAATTTGCTTAAAATTGGTGATTATGGCTGAGTTCTGTTTTCTGTGTATTGAGCCAGGTACATCAGAAAAGATATCCTTTTACTATGTGATGAAGTCTGAGCAACCTTGATCGACAGTGATGGCCTAAGGTGGAATTTGTAAAGAATTTAGTTAGCTCATCAGTTTCAAGCCCAATGATAATATTGGTTGAAGCCAGGAAAAGCCCAGTTGATTAATGCTCCCTATCAAGCCCAAAGCCAAAACGCTGCGTTTTGACTTACCTTATCTGATCACCTGAGATGCTGAGTCAGGATTGCTAGCTGAGTTGTCAAGCTCGGATTGGTTTCGTATGGCTGATGTGTACCTTATCTCTGAAGAACTATATAAAGAAAGAGATGATGAGAGAGAAGACAATTAATTCATTTTTAGGGTTCTCGTTTTTTTTCTTTTCTTCTCAAAGTCTGTTTTCTCTCGAATGTTCTTTGTGTTCTTGAGATTCATCTTGAAATTTCTAGGTTCTCTGCTTTGAATTTGCGAGAGAGATAGAAGAGAAAAAGAGAGATCTGTGTACTGTGATTCTTCTGATACTGTTATTGTATATTTCTGGGTTGTTATCATAAGTGAGATCGAGTGATTAGGTTTTGTAGGTTGAGCGTTTGATGTATAAGGGCTTCTGGGCTCCTTTTGAGGGTTGATCTTGAATAGATCTGTGTAGTTCAAGGTTGTATAGACACCACATAGTAAAAGAGTCTCTTCTGAGTGGCTCAACGTGGATGTAGGCCCCATTCTTGGCCGAACCACGATATATCTTGTGTTATTTACTTTACTTGCAATTTTACCTTGTGTAGATCTTGCATGTATATGTGATATATTACCTGTTGAACTTAGAAGATGCATGAGTAATATAGTTGTTCAAATATATGCTTATATCTGAATGTTTATAGGCTTAAATTTGATATGTTGTTCACTCTTTGCATAGTTTTGAATACATATAAAGAAGTCTGTTAGGTTACTAGATATATTCTTTAATAAGTATCTTGGTTGTAAGTGAATCTTACTGAACCAGTTAAGAGATATAACTATTAGAAATAGGATTTATATTTGCTATAATTTCCTAACAATCTTATATCCCATGTTTACTTTTGCATCCCACATCAAGTCACATAATCTCAATTTGCAACATGAAATTAAAACACTACAAATTACAACTGCTCATCAATCTGCAATTTTAATAATATTTAATCGATATACAACTCATTCAATACAAAGGTTCATATATAGTTACATGCTAAGCTAGAGCTTGCTAATGATTACAATAGAAAAATAGAGATAGTCTTCTTCCTCGGAGTCCTGCTAGTTTCATGCTGCGCAGGTGGTGCAAGTGCAACCATATATAATATATTCATTTAAATAGGCTTGATAGTGAGGGAAATGAAGAGTTCTTGTTTATTAATAGCATTAGATACTTAAACGTTACCCTTAATTGATCCATTGAAATAATAACAATAATTATAAATAGTTGGATAACTAAAAGTTTAATAACCATCCTTGTAAATACTGAAAATTAAAATCACATTTATTAACAAATTTGATATATGATCGGTTCATTCATGAATCTAGGAAGGAATTGTAATAGTTAACAATATAAGTGTGTGTTTGGTATGACTTTTGTAGGGATTAAAAGCGTTTTTAATGCTGGAAGCTATTTTGAAGTTTTTTTTAGCTGTTTGGCAAAATTCAAAACAGCTTTTTTAATGTATGAATTGTCTCAATTACCCTTTATAAAAACCATTTTATGTCTATTTGGAGAAGCCCAAAATTTGGGATTTTATAAAAAGCTTTTTTTGAGTTTTTTTTAATACATATGAATTGTCTCAAATGCCCATACAACTCTTTTATTATAAATTCATTGTCAATACCCTTTTTGTAATTTACACAATCAAAAGCCATTTAAAAAAAATACATTTTGAACACCTTTTTTGTAATTTATACAACAAAACGCATTTTTTTTTTGTTAGAAACTCTACTCATTAGAAGCTATACTAGAAAAAGATCTACTCTACAAGCTCTACTTGAAAAGCCATACTAAACGCATTCTAAATTGAGGAGTGGAAAGGATATCATAATAGTAGCTTTAGCGGTTGAGTTGGCATCAATAAAAGATATAATAGGCGTTTATATAATTGAGAGAAAAGAATAATAGAAGAATTTAATACCAAAGCCACGTAAAAGAATAATAGAAAAATTTAATATCAAAGCTCCTTCACAGCGACATGTGCACATTGAGAGTCAACTTTAGTATATTATATAGATATAGATATATACGATATGATATATTAAAACAATAAAAAAAATTAATAACATTTTTGATTGTCACGTGTCACAATCACATCAAAAGTTGAATAAAAATCTATTATTATATATATATATATATATATATGATTTTATGTGGAGCCTAATTGATTAAGGGAGGTTGAAACCACCTCTTGATTAAGGGAGTGACCTCGACTAGATTCTAATTAAGGGATCTCATGGAGCTGTAAAAATTGCAGCTCCTCCTTTAATTAAACTAAGGGGTTTGATTAAGGGATCTCTTTGAAATGCGGGCACATGTTAACACTGTCCTAACAAATTTACTCTTCCTTCCTCTCTCTTCAAAAGGTATGTCTTATCCTCTTTCTCAAGAAATTGTATTTCTTCTCCACCCTTGATTTTCTAATTCCTTTCACACCTTTGAAGATTAAATAAGAGATATTATCATTTCCTCCTCTGACCTTTACCCTATTAGAAATATGAGGACATTGTTTACTTATATTGATCAATCTTACCCCTGAAATGGAAAGAATATATAATATACTCCTTTCACCTTTTGGTCCTTTTCCATGCAAAATCATGTTGACCAGTTAAAATCAAAGGGGTAATATTGTAAAAGCAAATAATTAAAAAAAAAAAGCTTTTAAATTTTTTAACCTCAAGAGATCCAGATTTATTAGATTAATAAAAAAAAAAATCTTCACCAAACTCAGCAGACTTGCTGCGATCTCCACCAAATTAATAAAAAAAATCTTCCCCAAATCATCATCATCTTCTCCACTAGACCACCATCATCTTTCTTTCAAGCAAAATCTGGGGTTTGGATTGTCGATGGAGATGGAATAGAAGTGGACAAAGAAGAGAAACCCAGTTTCTCCATCGAAAAAGAGACCGACCCATCTCAACAAACTCGACTAAGCAAAACAAATTTGAAAGATTTCGAGGAGAAGTCGATGAGTCAGGAGGAGTTGAACCGGCAAGCGAAAGCAATCAAGAAATTCAACAACGAAATTCGATTGTAGAGACAAGAATCAGAGCTGCTATACAGAGAGTTGGTTAATGGAGGTTTTTAAAGTTTTAATTTGTAGTTTTTTTTTTGTTTTGAAAGATATAATTTTGGAGAGTCGAAATTGGTTGGCATGAATATGAGCAAATAGCATGGCTTCTTGAACCCAGGTCTTGAAGAGCAATTTTTTTTTTCTGGATTTCCAGACTCACTTCTGGTAAGTTTATGGGTTTGATTTGTATTTTCGATTTTGTTTTTTCTTTTCTTTTCTTTTTGCGATTGGTTTTGGTGTGAAATTGGTGTTGTTGTTTGAGAATGTGTATTGGTGATGGTGAACTAAGATGTATTTTCTGTGTTTGGGGATGAATTTTGATGAAATGTTGGATTTTTTTTTCTGGTATTGATTTTGATGAACTGAGTTTAAAAAAAAAATGGGTATCGATCTAATTTTTTTTTTATTTTATATATAAAAAATAAGATCTGGTGGAGATCCAGATCTTATTTTTTAAATTCTTTTAATTTTTTTTTAATTTTTAATTTTAATTTTTAAATTTAAATAAAAAAAAGGATATTTCCATTGTTTATCTTTGAGATGGACCTGTCGAGACCTTTTTCTTTTTAATTCTTTTTAATTTTTAATTTAATAAATATTTTGGAGGGTTAAATGGTTATTTTTCTGATTATTTTGAAGGATGAAACGGTCATTTGACTATCATGACTGACTGTCAAACTTTTTTTAGACGGAAAAGGTACAGAATGGGGAGATTTTACATTAGTTTCATTTTAGGGGGGGAAGACCGATCAATATGGACAAACATTATCCTCACCTTTCTAATAAGGCAAAGGTCATGGGGCAAATCGATCTTTTCCCATTAAATAATTTTAATAATCATTATATAATTTTAATTACTATTATAATTTAGATATCTACAAATAGATGTCATCTTTTCACTCCCTTACAAAACCCTAAAGTTAAGAATCATTATATAATTTTAATTACTATTATAATTTAGATATCGACAAATAGATATCATCTTTTCACTCCTTTACAAAACCCTAAAGTTAAGGAAGACTAAAGAAAAAAAATTGAAGATCCACCCACGGTGAAAAAAAAAAAAAAAAATTCCAGCAAAAGTGTCTATCCCATATTCTCAAATCTCAATCCTTTCTTATCATCTTCGGTTTCTTTCTCCCTACAATGGTATTACCGGGATTCAATCGAAAGTATAAAGAATGCTTTTGATTTAACTGTATACGTTGAGAGTAAGAGAAATTAAAAGCCACAAGCTCTAACCAGTTTAACTACTCTAACTCATTGTTGAAGATTTGTTGATTTAAATGTGTGTATATATATAGTTATATAATTTGAAATAAACTTATATATATTAAAATTAATTCATATTTAATAATAATAATAATAATAATAATAATATATAAAAATATATTTATGAAAATGAAAAAAGAAAATAACAAAATAAAAGGAAACCTAGAAAATCCAAAAAATCAAAGCCCGTATTTTTTTTCTTTTTGGATTTTTTTCCTTTTCAAAAAATATATATTGTGTTAATTTGATTAAAAAAAACCCAAAAAATCAAAGACCATAAATTGAAAAAGGAAAAAATAAACAACAAAAAAGAAAAATAATAAAACAAATTCAACTCATATTTATATAATTTAAAATAAACTCATATAAAATAATAATATATAAAAACATATTTATGAAAATGAAAAAGAAAATAACAAAACACAAGAAAAAAAAGGTAAAAAAGGAATTATTATTATTATTTTTCTTTTCTGCTGTTGATTTTTTTCCTTTTTCAATTTACGGGTCTTTGATTTTCTGGGTTTTTTTATATCAAATTGAAATAATATATTTTTTGAAAAGGAAAAAAATCTAAAAAGAAAAAAGAAAAAAAAAATTACATGATTTGATTTTTTGGTTTTTCTGGGTTTTCTTTTGCTTTGTTATTTTCTTTTTCATTTTTAAAATTTTTTTTTATATATTATTATTATTATTAAATATGAGTTTATTTTAAATTATATAAACATTTTTAAATTAGTTTAAACAAATTATATAACTATTTATATACATTTAAATCAACAAATCTTTAACAATGAGTTAATAGATCAACTGGTTAGAGCTTATGGAGGTTCAATCCCCGATGTAAGCATTTTCATTTTTTAGGGGTTAAAGGGTAAAATTGTAACCGTTAGTTTTTGGTCCAATTGACTAAAGTGATGTATTTTAAAAAATTATGGACTTTAGTGATAATACTCAAAAAAAAAACAAACGAAGAAACAAAAAAAATTGAGAAAATTACGTCAATAATGGAAGATTAAAAAAATTGAGAAACAAAAACTTTGCCAAGAGGAGAAGACTAACATTGGATCAGAATTCTCTCATTGTCTTGTTTTTCATTGATTTTTCATAATCTAATAACATCTAAGCAAAATAAAAAATACATGGTCAATATTAGATTACTTTTTTCTCTCTCATACAACTTGATGTTTTAATTACACTTAAAAAATGTTAAGGAAAAATAAGGACCAAAGAGAGGATCCTGACCCATTAAAAGTTACTGTCTGAAGAGGGAGAGAGAGGATAGAAGAATAAATTTTTTATTCTAAAACCTTTGCTACATGTATAACTAAAAAGAAAAAGTAAAATTTAATTTTAACAGTTGTGACACGTCACTCTTTCATTGGGTGACACATGTCACAGCTATGACCCGGGAAGATTTTCTCCCACTACCACCCAATGGTTTTTCATATAGTTGCGTCAGATACGTTGAATTCAATAACATAATATCAATGATTGAGTTTGGGGGTTCATTGAGATCTAACGAAAGCAACGCTATAAATACAGTTTCAAAGTCACACCAGAAGGCAGGGCCTCCCACAATTTAAGGTTTAATGTGTGAAGTTATCATATACTAATAATGTGTAATTTTTGTATAACATGATATAATTTCAAGACTTGAAACTTGAAAGTATGTACATATTAAATAATTTATCTCTCCTAATCCTTAAGGATTCATTGCATGGTTGATTGGTCCTATTTATTACTCACAGAGTTACAGGGACCAATTCCATTTTTCATGGTTTGACACACGAACCAGCACATGATTATGACTCGATTGTGAAAGCAGATAATATTTCAAGTCTGTTGTAATACAGTCAAGTTTACCCCACCATCTTCTGAAATGTATAACATAATTTAATATGAATGATTGAAATGGATTTGTTTTCAGATGTATATATAATATACTAATTATACAAATATAATCTCATGTTTGGGGCAATGATTTTACCCTCCACATAGTATATAAATTATCTTGCAGCAAACATGTAACACATCATTTTACAGATGCACATCGCATCAGTTATTTTGAGAAACTTTTATAAAGTTATAATATCAATACTATAAAACAAAAGAAAGACATCCCAAGTCCCAACTCAAATCTCTCAATTGTATTCCAACCAATAAAATTTGTCAGGTTCAAAGGAAAAGCAAAATAATAATAATTAAGGAACTTAATATTTTATTATTCCTATAATTTAACCCAAAAAAAATGCCGAATTAAGAAAAACCTCCAATCAATTAAAAATCTAAATGGAAATAAAAAAAAAACTGCTGCTCTATCTCCATCTCCCTGCTCTAACAACTTCACTATATTATGATGTAAATGGAAAACAATCATATGACAGAATTCAATAATAAGGACAAGCAATCTACTCCTTCATATCACCATCACCTTGACGAGGAGCTCCTCCTCCACCACCACTTTGGTGACCTACATGCACCATTTGGTTGTTGGCCTCTCCATAGCGTCCACTACCGCTCCGATCTCTACCTGAGAAGTTACCACGCTTTTCATAATCGTTCCTCCTATAGCCACGGCCTCCATTAAAGTTCCCACGGCCTTCAATAAGACCCCCTCGTCCTCCTCCTCCTCCTCCTCCTCCTCCATTAAAGTTCCGGGGTCCCCTGAAGTTGTCTCTGTAACCACCTTGATTTTGTGGAAATCTACCACCACCAGAATTGCCTACAATCATAGTCACAGTAAGATTTAATAGAAAATGATGGTCACAAACGAGGAGTGACGATAATACCTGAGACCTAATCCAATTAAAGTAAATATAGGGAATAGTAAAAAAAAAAAAAGGAAAACGGAATGTTTCACTTACCTCGCTTCTCTTCAATAGAAGCTCTTCGATCACCAATCATGATTGGTCCAGCCTGAGAAACAGAATTGGAGTTAGAGTTAGATATTAGATGCAGCGTGATCAAGGGTTTCAAACACTCAACACACAATACATTACAGTCAAGAGAAATAAAAAAGAAAAATATATATTATATATATATATATATATATGGTGTTATATATGAAACACGAGGGAAAAGCATTTTTTGTATATTTTTTCTGCAAATATTTTAGGGTTTTCCAAAATTCTTATTATCTACACATTCCTTACCAGCTATGTCAAATTGTCAATATCTAATGCATTTCCAAATGTTAGTTAAAGCACCAGGAACAACTCTTGCGCACATATAGTATTTAAGAAAGAAAATAAATTAAATATCATTACTATCTAAAAAAGAGAGCAAGGAAACTAAAATCATCAGAGTATCCTTTGCTTTGAGCTGATGAATTTCTTAAAAAGCGCACAGTCCATAACATAACTTACAAAAATCATTTAGAAGTTAATAGAACCAGACCACAGAATGTATAATTAATTCAAAAGAGCAAACAGCTACAAGCAAAATAAAAAAGCTAAAATGGTAGAGCTGGTATCCGTCTGAGGTTGTCAGCAACAAAATTAAGGCGGAGGTAAGGAGAATACATGAGGATCACAAACTATTGATAGCTTAAATATCAAATCAACAGGATATATGATCCAATAGGAAGGAGATGAAAGGCATATACCTGAAACACACTTTGCACGGCACTAGCCGATTCAAATTCCACAAAGCCGAAACAGTTTCCTCTTTGCTGTAGAAAGAAGTCCCTCAACATGTAAGTATTGTATCGAGAAAATTAAATAGCTCAAAAATATATATGAAACTATGAAAGTCATACCTTTTGACTTCTAACTTGAATACCATCCAGTTTAATGGGACCATATTGCTCAAAAATCTCCGTCAGTTGTAAAACTGTTGCACTCTCAGGCAAGTTCCCAATAAATATGGAGTGACCCTTAACTTCAATGAGCAAAAATGAAAACATTAAAGCAAGCAGCAGCTGAGCAAAAGCTTAAAAGGACTTTCAAACCATACAAAATATCAATCTATTGATGCTCAAGAATAAAAATTAAAACCTGCATGCTCACTGTTCCTCTCCACGGTTCTGTTGCCACTAGGGGCAGATGCTTCAGGAGCTGCAGCAGCGGTTGCACGTAACTGTTGCACAGGTTTAGCTGGAGGAGATCTCGTTATGAGATTAAATGGAGATTTACTCTTGTTCAAATCATGTACCTGAAAAACCAACAACAAAAGAAATAATAAATACATTGACAATGTTCAGTCATCATAATTCTTGTTAGAAATCTATAGACATGAACTCACTACTGATGCATAAGACTTTTTGGGAGCTTCCTCTTGGGTTTTGGAAGCAACCGTTTGCTTGACTGGAAGAGCATAATTCCGAATTGAATTAACTGAAGAGTCAGTATCAACCCTTTTCTCAGAGATTGCAATCTTTCCACTGTCCAATAGATTACTAGTTTCTTTGCAGCTATTGGTGTCCTCCTCCACCATAGATTTGTGATTCGACACATGGTGATCTGCAACTTGAGTTGGCACTGAAATCACAATAGATTGATAAGATATTTTCCAACCACATTGATAACAGAAGAGATTTGATAAAAATAAAATTAAAGCATTCCCATAACAGACACAAAATCTACCAGAATCTGGGGTCAAAGGAGCTGTAGGAACAATTCCATTCATATTTTCATCTGCTTCACCCACAGATTCTTCTTTTTCATCCACGTATCTGAAAACATCATTTAAGACAAAGTATCCATTCTCTTGTGGAGCTAGAAAGAATGATTGCGTAAATTTCCTCCTCAGATTTTCTTTCCCAATCAAACAACCAGTAACTAATACAATTACCCCACCATTACAGGAAACTTGTGCATCAGCATGAAAAATCTGGACCTTAAAATTCTGATAATCCATAGATAGGATCTGGTCATTAATGCCCTACTCGAAGAAATAAAAAACAATCCATTGATCAGTAGATGTGGAAATATATATGCAACCAGAAATTTGTAACTCTTATCATTCATCAATTTTCAGATAATCTGAAAGAGTATATCCGGAGATTATATATATATATATATACATATATATATATATAGAGAGAGAGAGAGACATGTTACACACAACTTACTTTCATGGTTGTCACCGAGGTCATAGTACCAGATAAATCAGGCCGGCTCAGCATGCTTGATTCTTCGTAAAATTTATGAACCATATCAGGAGATTGATGAAGAATTCTGTAATATTGCTCTACAAAGGCATTCCCCACTAGTTGTGGACTGACGGCAGAAGAATCTGCCTGTGAAGCCATCCCTGCAGATAGAGAACATCCAAAAATAATCATTAAAACACCCAAACAACACAAAAAAAAAAAGTGTTTCTTTTGAGGATTCAGAAGAAATTAGAGTCGAAAAGTTTCACAACTTTATAACTCATGCAGACAGCCATAATTCAGAGACTGATCAAAACCAAAAAAAAAAAAAAAAGATTAGTCAGAATCAGATTCGCATGATTAAGTTACTAAATGGCATAAGTCAACCTAAACCCCGAATCTGAAATTTAAATCTTTTTAGGGTAGGTTAAATATTCCAATGTAATACAACTATAATGTATAACAGACATACGAATGATCAAAACCCAAACTTTTTTAAATAAATAAATAAATAAATAAATATATATATATATATATATATATACACTCTAAGAAATTAAAAGGCAATACTGTTTCACCAAAGTAAACTTCAAAGTTAAAGATAAATTAAAAACAAAACTTTATCAGAGATTGAATAATGTAGATTAGATAATTACACAGAGTTTAAATATTGACACAAAACAAAATCCGGTTCTTTGATACAATCATACTTCATTATCCAGGAAAAACTTTCAGTCGATAGATCATCAATAAAAAAATCCATGAAAAAAAAAACATACGAAGCGGATCACAAACATATATCAAATTACAAAGGAAAGAACGAAAGCTAAAACTACAAATAGAGAGAGAGACCACGAAAATACCTAATATGGAGAAATCAGAATATCGACTAGACAAGAAAACGAGAGCTTAGTCCTAAAAAGCGAGTGTAGTAGAGTGGCGATATTTATAGGGTTTCTTTATATCACCCGAATTTTTCTCCACTCCGTCTTTGTTATGGTTTTTAATTCTTCACTACTCACGCCACTGTCTCGCGTTTCTTATATATTTTGTTTTTAAAAAAACCTACTTATGTTTCTTACAATGTTGGTGTGGGTCCCACGTTTATTTGATTTTGTGGGCTCAAGACACTGACGGCTGTGATTGGTTTATTCTGGAACTGGACGATTGTGATTGTTGTGGTAAGTTTTGAAAATAATTTGATGATTAAAAAAAATCGCCACGCGCTGCTAAAAGTGAAGTGTGCACAGGAGAATATAATAATATATAGAGCTCCCGGCGAGGATCGAACTCGCGACCTTTCGCTTACGAAGCGAACGCACTACCACTATGCTACGGAAGCAATTGCTGATGCTGTGTTGAGGTTTTTATATAAAATTATTTACAAAAGCTTAAAGGCTCGAATCCAGTCTCTCTTTATACAATTATACATAGACAAGAGCGACAGGGGTTTAGAGTCAGACTTTAGAGAGTAGAGAGAAAGAGATGTGTGGAATCGCTTTAGTTGTCTCTGGCGTTGGAATTGATTTATCATCAATCTTTGTCGATTTTTCTACGTTTCATCCTGTAAGTTCAATCTCTTCAATTATTTAACCTAATGTGATTTAAGGAGGTGAATTTCATTTGTTTGACTTTGATTGTGCAGCAACAGCAACAGCAGCAACAGCAACAGCAGCAGCAGCTGGTGTTTTCATTGGATGATTTGAAAGCAGCTCTAAGTAGGAGAGGTCCGGATAGCTTGGGCTGCAAGAAGCTTTTACTTCAATCAAATCATCAAGAAATATTATTGTCTCTTACTGAGGAGGATTATTGCGTCTCTTCTTCTTCTTCTTCTTCTTCTGTTGACCATGAAGAAGCCCAACTGTTTTTTATCGGTGCCACTTTGCAACTTAGAGGACTCATTCCTATAATTCAGCCATTGGTAGACGCTTATAGGAATATTCTCCTTTATAATGGTAAGTCTATCTGATATTATATAGTCAAGTTTTCTTCTTTGTTACAGTGCATTGTTAGCTTTGATAAATTCTTGAGTTTTGGACTGACCCAGATGAGCTTTTGTTTTCTTATTTCTGTAATTATACTAGTTTGTGTACTGTTGTGTTCTTGAAGGTGAAATATTTGGAGGGATTCATGTGGGTAGTGATGACAATGATGCCCGAATTCTTATACATGCTTTGGCACAGTGCTGCTCCTGTAATTCCTACTGCAATGGAATAGCATGCCACTGCAAAGGAAATGGGCAAAGCTCTATTGTTGATGTTCTTTCAACAATTAAGGGTCCATGGGCTCTAATCTACTGGCAGGTAATTTGAGTGGTAAGTTTTTATTTTTATTTATTTTTATTTTGTATTGTGATTTTCATTTCCACAAATTTATAATTTCCGGCAGCTTGTTCGTCGGATTCTAAATTGATTTATCATGTTCAGAATAGTTCAAGAACCTTGTGGTTTGGTCGAGATGCGATTGGCAGGCGGAGCCTGCTTGTTCACTGGCCAACTAAGGAGGATTCTCGGCTTCTGCTATCTTCTGTGTCACCTCCATCTTCTTTGGTGCAAATTTCGGGTATATAATGCTGGTAGAGCCTTGCTCATTTCGTTCTTGTATTTCAATTTTTGTTCTTAATTGGGTTTTGAATAAAGTTATTGATATGGTAACCAAATTAGGAATGAATTGCTTAGGAATGAATTTGAAAATAAAAATGTTGTGTTAAAGTGACCAAATTAGGAGTTAAAAATTTTTCTTCTTGGAAGTTTATTATATTGTTACTATCATTTAAATTATTTACTTTCTCCATTACTTGTGTAATAAATGCGTTATCTGCTGCAGATTTTGAAGCTGAAATTGGAAGTAGCAAGGTCAACTTCTGGGAAGAACTTCCTTGTGGAATATACAGTTTGTCAATGGATGTCCTAAATGGATGTTTTGTTGGTGAAATCAAAAAACATGAATGGTCTAATGCCATGCTAAAGGAGCTGATTAATTGGGAGAGAATTTTGATTGAACCTAAATCTGAAGAACTACATCTTTCTCATTGTCAGCCTAATGGGGGACAGAATAACATGCATTCAACTTATTCGAATATAATGGCAACTGACTCAGGTTATAATTAAATTATGGTGCATAAAAAGCGGCATGTGAAAATTCCACATCTTGATTAGTGATAATATTAGGCGTTGCATGCATTTTAACAATTTAGAATAGAATGATAATTGCAATCATTGTTTTATGGATCCGTAAATATTAATTTTTTCCTCCTTTTTTGGCAACCAGGGAATATTCAAGCTTCAGTTTCAGTGTCAGTGCAGAATGTGCTAACTGCTTTGAGAAAATCTGTGATGCGACGCACTTCTCTGAACACAATATTTCAGGTTCGTTATTTTAGGTATTATCTTTAAAGATTGGTAAAAATAATTTTATACTATTGAAATAATGTCGTTTCTTTATTTATAAGAATAAAGTCTTCAAAGAAGTTATTCCATAACAAATCATTATTTTATGTTGATGGAATGTTTTAGAGTTGATTTTCAATTTTGAGCTTCTTTTTTTGGATTATTTAAATCTTTATAAAATTAATTAACTGAACGTTTTCTATTAAAATATTGAAAACAATTTTACATAGTGGGATTTACATATCTTCTTTTCATGATTTTCTAAGGAGCAAAAGTATAAGGGATGTGTCATCTGACTTATATAATTTTAGTGAGCTTCAATTAGGTTATATTGATTTCATTTTGTTAACTCCTTTGATTTGAATGCATAGGCAGTTACATGTGATAGGAGGCAGGAAGAACTTGCTCCAGTTGCTGTGCTTTTCTCTGGGGGATTGGATTCTATGATACTTGCTGCATTGTTAAATGAGTGCCTAGATCCCAGCTGTAAGTGTTGCTGCATAAGATATGTTTGCGTTCTTCCTTTTCCTTTCCTATTAATGTTCTCTGTCTTAGTAAATGAGATATCTCAATAAGCTTCTTTCCTTTTTTTCTCCTGTAACAAGTCTTGGCATATGGAACTCATTAAGGAGCAGCATGTTTGTTTAAAAAAAAAATTCCTTTATCATTTTATTCACTTATGTCAGCTCTGCTCCTGAGTCCTATCCGATACTAATTTAAGACTCTTAGAAATTCCGCATTTGGAGTTTAATTGGTTTCTTAACCGAGAAATTCATATATGGAGTTTTGACTTCTATTTGTTTGTTAACTTTTTGTTATTTTCTGATTCAAGATATGGAACCAAACTTCCATTTAAAATTTAAACATAAGATTTAGTTTTTTTGTGCTCAGATTAAAGTTTTAACCATTCGGAAAAAAAAAACAGAAAGAGAGGGAGAAAAAGACAAAAAAAAAAAAAGCTGGAGAACCAGTTGGATTTTTGTATTATGGATTCCTTCTGTGTATTATTCTGCAGAGTGATTCTCTAATTAAAATCTCTTATGCCAGATGAGATTGATCTCCTTAATGTGAGCTTTGATGGTCAGTTTGCTCCTGATAGAATCTCTGCCGAGGCAGGGATTAGGGAACTTAGAAGAATTGCACCTTTGAGAAGGTATGGTTTATACTTTCTCTTCAGGTCTAGTTGCCTGTCTCTGTCTTTTATCCTTTTAGTTTATTATATTAAGTAATTTGAATGCAAATAGAATATCAAAAATTAGTCTCTAATGGTTAGAGAAGGCACATGTTGTAGTGTTTAGTAACTAACTAATTATAGAAGACTCATAAATTGGAGTACTTTCTATAATTAAAATGAAGGTGGATTAGTGAATGCTGTAGATCGGAGAACCTAGAATTAATGAATGCACAATTTACTATAAGAGACTCAAGTCCTTTACTGCACACCCAGAGCAACCAATAGTATGCTCTTTTAAGATTATTTTATTACCTGCAAAATCTTTGGATTTTATTCATTGAGTGATTTGATCAGTGTTTGGTCATACATATCTCCCTCCGACTCTTTGTAATGTTTCAAACAAGAGCTACCCCAAATTCCCAATCCCATCCCATCCACTTATTTAACACTTTGAATGCAAGCCCAAAGGGCATTTTGAGTTAACTTTCTTTTACTAACTATCTTGCTTGCAGTGTTTCTGACAATCAATTTAAATTGGCTTGGGAATGCAGGTGGAAACTTGTGGAGATTGATGCCGAGTTGTCAAATTTGACATCAGAAACGAAGCATGTTATGTCACTCATTAATCCCGCTAACACTTACATGGTACCAATTTGTTTTTAGAGGGGAGATGTTTAATTTAATACATGCCTGTCATATTTCTCTGCTAGCTCTACAGAGGCATTTAAGTAGCTATAAATTTTTAGCTAATTCAAGGGGAATGCATATCTGAAATATTCGTTTAATATATATATATATATATATATATATATATTTGTTTCTATTCTTCTACCTTTACCCGCATTCAGTTGTAATTGTAGGTTTCTTTTAATTAAAAAAAGAAAAAGAAAAAAAAAAGTTTCTTTTAATTCTGATAACGTACTTCATGATTTATAAACTTTTTCTATTATTTATTATTTGATAATCAATTAATCAGGAGTCATTTCTTAGATATATTACATGTCTGCTACTAAATCGTTGCAAATGGTTGGCTGAATGTAGGTAATTGATATATGAGTATGACTTAATGTTTCAGGACCTGAATATAGGAATAGCTTTATGGCTGGCAGCTGGAGGTGATGGTTGGCTGTATGAAGGAGTCACCTGTGATGATGATGGTAACCAACCGGGTGTTAAGTATGTTTCTAAGTCCAGGATCATCCTAGTTGGTTCAGGCGCTGATGAGCAATGTGCTGGCTATGGTAGGCACAGAACAAAATACCGACATGGGAGGTTAGCTTATATTATAGATGGGACAAATTCACATTGTCATCAGACTTACATAGTGCATTTGCACATGCCACTTCAGTTTTTGTGTCTGTATTTTCTTGCTTTTCATGTCATAAGTTTGCAAATCTGCACTTGCATCAGTATTGTAATATCATTGTTATATCTCGTGCTTACAGCTTCTAGCTTTCTATATGGTGTATACATGAATATATGATTGTGTCCTTTTTTCATAGGAAGAAGAATTACACACGTGTAGAAAGAAAGAAGACTAGAGAGGAACTGAGTTATATATTATTAGCTTCCAACTGTGTCCAACTAGCAGTTCAATTATTCTCTAGATGGTTCCATAATGATCCTCAAGAGGTAGAGTAATCACTATTGGCTAAATCACTTCTTGATCCCAATATCCAACTAGCAATTCAATTATTCTCTAGATGGTTCCATAATGATCTTCTAGAGATAGAGTAATCACTATTGGCCAGATCAGTCACTTCTTTGATCACTTCTTTGATCCCAAAGGTTGCGAGATTCTTTTCTTTCTGAATAGGTTCGGAAGTTCAATGACCACCTCTGTTAGCTCAGTACTAAAAGCTGTGAAACATAAAAATATTAATTAAAATTCTAATCTAGTATATAACAAATGGCGGAACCATTGAACCAAAAGCATTTCCAGATTAGAATTATGATGCCAGAAAGTTTAAAGTGGGCCTTACATATCTTAACACTGCTGAATGAGAATTTGGGCTTGAAGCAAATTGGTTGTGCCTTCTTCTGGTGCTACCATTGCTCCACATCAAGCTGATATGATACTTGGTCAGAATGGGTAGAGGCATTTCTATTGTGTGTGTATACATAGAGGTATATAGATTTATGTTGCTGTTTGATTCCATCGATGAAAACTCAAGTATTGTAAGTATTGTCTTGGACATGAAGCCTGCAGCAATATCATATTATTTATTTCAAACAAGTCAGCATGTACTGAGATGATGAGATTGGTCTGACTAAGAAGTTATAGTAGGACTTTGTCTAGTGTAATTGTTTTTGAACCTTTGAGGTGTATGTAAAAATAGTCTTTTTGTATTTCATTTGTGCTCGAATCAACATAAACATTATTGAACATATACGAGAGAATAAAGCCCCAGTGAGTGTGCCAGTCGCCACTTCCAAATTGGACATCTGTCTTATTGGATGGCATTCCGTAGTTAACTGTAAAATAGAGGATACTTGTTCATGGCAGTTTCGTAATTAGCTCAAATCAAACATGTGTTGCATGGCATTCTTACTGTAAGATATATTGCCATTAGTTGACAATGAAATATTTTTGAGAATTTTTTTGCTTTTTGTGTATAAATGATTGAGAACATAAATTATATCCTGTT
Organism: Dipteronia sinensis; assembly: GCA_033220585.1. Taxonomy (NCBI): domain Eukaryota; kingdom Viridiplantae; phylum Streptophyta; class Magnoliopsida; order Sapindales; family Sapindaceae; genus Dipteronia; species Dipteronia sinensis. The sequence continues at coordinate 66,973,210 of CM065638.1, read as the reverse complement.
TACAGATGGAATGATTATTCTTTTTTCTTGCAACTCTAAATAAACTATCGAGTAGATGATCGTAGGGAAATATGTTTTTAATTATTTTTGTTGTACTTATTCTGGTGGACATGCTATCATCAGTTGGCTTGAGCTACATGAGGAAATGAAATTGGACATGCAGAGAATTTGGAAGAGAAATCTAGGGAGAGATGATAGATGTTGTGCTGATAATGGAAAGGAGGTATCTCTAACTTCTCAAACAAATTGTACGCCATGATGCGTTGACTTTTGGTGCATATCAACTGTATAATTATTTGTTTTCACCAGGCTAGATTTCCTTTCTTGGATGAAGATGTAATAAGGACTTTGCTTGACATTCCTTTGTGGGAGGTGGCCAATCTAGATCAACCAAGTGGAACGGGCGATAAAAAGATTCTGAGAGAGGTCAGTGCTCTATCTTTAAAGTTTCATATATCATGTGCTTTACATTAACCAAACATTAAAATGTTTTTCATGTTTCTTGAAGGTTGCAAACGTGCTTGGTTTATATGAAGCTGCAGTTTTGCCAAAAAGAGCAATTCAGGTATCTCTTCTTGAATGTGTCAGTGCTCTGTCACTCTTTCAATACAGTGCTGATTAATTAATAATCTAAATCCTTTCTGCTCTACTGGTATAGTTTGGTTCGAGAATTGCGAGGGAATCAAATCGAAAGAATTTTGGAAGTAACCGTGCAGCAAACCAGGCATCTGCAGGAAGTGTAGTAATAAGCAAGCAAAATTTGGTTTAATACAACTTCCGCTTGTTCCCAAGGGTTACATTTCGGTTTGATTTTTGATCCCTGTATTCTTTGACCTAGATATAAAAATGGAGAATACCATTGTTGAGCCATCAATTCAACATCATTGATTTTGGCATATTTACACTTGGTACATGCTGCTAGCACAGAAGATTGAAGGGGTTCTGACCACAACTCTGATTTAAACCAGAGTTTAACCCCGGCAATTGTAGACTTTGTGTTGTACACTATCCAAGTTTAGAAGGAAAATACAGATTGTATTTCTTTTTTAAGTTGAAAACTGGTTATTTCTCCGATTCATGTATTTTATAGACTACATTATATATATATATATATATATATATATATTCCTGATATATTACTTGTGATGCGTCAACTCAAACCTGTAACATCGCAAGACTTAGCTGTCCAATTGTTGACATCACACAAGCTCACAAGTTACAATTGGTAAAAGACTTGGATATGCCTTTTAGAATATGAGTCTTGCATGCTAATTAAGTTGTGGTTTTTAGCTGTCAATAACATAATGACACTTTGATGATGGAATTTCCAAATTCTAGATTCTAACTTCTTGATGATATTACCTACTATAAACAAATAAGTTAAAAATCTATATATATATATATATATATTTATATATATATATGTAGAAACTTTTTTTTTGATAAGAATCATAAGATATACCTGCAAAAGGTCACTCTTTATTTATTTATTTATTTTCCATTTTGTGTTTTGTTTTGTTTGGCGTCAAGATTTCTGCTTTTGTGGACTATGCTATTTATTTGAAGCAGCGATGTTGCCTGGGCTTAGAAAATACATTTGCAGAAGAATTTCTTTTCTTTTCAAGAATCTCCAGCCATGGCTTTCTTTTCAAGTTCAAGTTGCCTGGCTGGATAATTGATTGTTTGCCTTATGCATTCTTCATTTATTTATGATCATAAAATATCTTACTTACATCTCCAATATGCATCAATGTAATGCGTGAATAATGCTGGCTCACTTGGTTGTAAAGTAACCATCTCCATAACAATTAAATCAATCGTGTTGCCACCCTTTAAAGTTAGAATCTTACGTGTATAAATTTACTGTTGGACTACATGTCTATTTAGATCTCTATTTAAATATAGAAATAAACTATTAGTTTCACACGATATAAGTTGAAACGAACAAACATGTTACATTGCAAAAAATCATCCTCGATTTAAAAAAGGAGTCTAGAACTATACCCTAAAGGCCTAAACCCATTGAAACCTTATCCACAAAAAGAGTTAAAAGACCCACAAAAAGAGTTAAAAGACCCAAATGTCTCTCCTATTCTCTCATTCCATCATTTAACCTTGAAAGTCAACTACTTTTTTTCTTCTTTCTAAATCTTCATTGTATAGAGGGTATAGAGGGTTTTAAGTATGCAAATAGCTGAGAACATGTCTATCAAATCTTTGGGATAATATGATTTTTTAATTAAGGCAATTAAGTTCATACATTTAACAATCCTTTGAGCAATGGTCTTCCTTCCATCTTTTGATGAGTCATCCTCTCTTATTTCACTATAAATTAAATCCTCGAATACAGCAACAACATCTATATTTTTCACAAAAGATTCCACATGAGAAGACTTCTGCCGATGGAAGGTCGAATAACCTAACACCAAGCTCAAACAAGAATATTGAGTCATCTAAAATAAAAAACAAAAACAAAAACCAAAACACAATCGGTCAGCAGCATGTCATCTAAAATAAAAAACATAATGGATTGAGTAGCTATCCAATGCAAAGAAAAAAAACCAAAAAAAAAAAAACAGAAAATTTGTAAAGGATCATATCCGACCTGTATTGATTTTGAAGGCAATACCTTATATGCTCACTCTTAATTTTAGATATCTTGATTAATGTATAGACGTAGCTTTATTAAGTCCACTCAAAATGGATTGACTAGCTACCACAATTAAGCATGATGGCACTGTATCAACAAAAAAAAAACATGTAAACATTAATATGAATGCAAGGTTACTCATTTTTAATCTTTCCATTTGTTTCATTCTTGGGTCATGCATAAATTAAAATTTATATTTGGACACATTTACTTGGAAAGAGCATATGTGAGTCGTACTAGAATCTTCTCCAATCATAAATACACTTGAATTCATGTAAATGTGAAATTAGAATCCTAGTTTTGGTAGTAATGAAACCATTAATACAGAGTATAGATGGAGGAATTTACAAGTTTAAAATGATACTTCGCTACTTTGAGCTTACAAATGAACATGCAACTCTCTCCGGATATCTAAGAACTATGTCATCTATTTACATGTAACTAAAATCATATTACCATCCATCATCTTCACCAATTATTCACTCAAATTTATCAATGTTTTCCTACTAGTTTCACATACTTTCAATACTTACCGTAGCAGAAAGCCACTACAGCCACAAGATTTCCCTATTAATCTACCAGCAGAAGGTTAACTACCTCTTTCTTCCCTATAATTTGATTGACATCAAGAGGAGCAATATTATTTTCAAACACAACAATAAATTAAAATATTTACAGCAATGCATTACTTGCTATGAGTAAAAAAAATCAGCAACTGGATGGTTAATGAATAAAATCAGAGGACACATCAGTGCAAGACCCATAATTCCAAAGGTGAAGCTCTCAAGTGGCTACTTGGTGGTTTATTTTCATTTTATTTTTTATTTTAATTATTTTATAGTTTATCAGTTTATGGTAATTAATCAAAAACTAAAAGAAATGATATCTTTGGTAATATGTGGGGAGGCCTTACCAATACAAACATAAAAATTAAAAAATTATAACACTTACATAGATAAGCAATTCGTTTGAAAACCAGTGAAAATATCTGGAACGTCTCAAAGACGAGAATGGAACTGGCTTCGTCTCAGAGACGAAAATGTGAGTATATTTTTTGAATTTTGGAACCAAAATAATCTTAAAACATTGTTGTTTGGCTTAAATTCCATCAAGTGAAATCAACGGAAAAGGGAAAGGCCGGCGAGTTTTTTTTCCTGTTTAAAAAGAGAAATGGTGAAAATATTTGGAAAGTCTTAGAGACGAGAATGGAACCGGCTCTATCTGTGATGGTGTTTAAATAGTAATCTTTACACATGTAGAATCAACATATAAACCATAGAGATATTTGAGATATGGTGTGACAGAACACATATCAAATGCATAAAGAGAGACAACTAGGTGATAAATGGGAGAAGGAATCAATGGTGAAGGAATGAGAGATTTTTTGGATTTTGGATACCAAAATAATTTAAAAACATTGTTGTTTGGCTTCAATTTCATGAAGTGAAATCAAAGGAAAAGGGAAAGGTCGACGAGTTTCTTTTTTCCGGTTTGAGAAGAGAAATGATGAAAATATCTTGAACGTCTCAGAGACTAGAACGGAATCGGCTCCGTCTATGATGGTGTTTGAACATCAATCTCTACACATGTAGAACTAACATCTAAATCATAGAGATATTTGAGAGATGGAGTGACAGAGCACACATCAAATGCGTAGAGATAATGAAATATGTGATAGATGGGATGGGAAATCAATGGTAAAGGAATGAGAGCATATTTTTTGGATTTTGGATACCAAAATAATCTAAAAACATTGTAGTTTGGCAGGTAACTTTGCTTAATATTTGATATCTTAATGGAATTTAAAAGAGCCTTTTATAGGCTTACAATCAACAATAACTAATCTAAAAACAAGGGAGCAATACTCCACTAACAACAACTGACATCCACTAATGATAATGCTCCAAAATAAAAGGAACTCATACACACACTAATTTATTTGTGACCTGACTAGGTCCACGAATTTTGTGAACTCTATTACGGAATTCGGCATCCAAGGAACTAAATGGCTATGATACCATTTGATATGTACTTTTCCGATCCTGGAAAATACATAAAAAGAATTTAGGATAATATGTATATTTCCGATCCTGGATATTTATATAGAAGAATTTAGGAGAAATGTAGGAGATAGAGAGAGGTAAATTTGCTTAATATTCGATATCTTAATTGAATTCAAAAGAGCCTTTTATAGGCTTACAATTAACAATAACTAATCTGAAAACAAGGGAGCAATACTCCACTAACAACATCTGACATCCACTAATGATAATGCTCCAAAATAAAAGGAACCCATACGCACACTAATTTATTTGTGACCTGTCTAGGTCCATGAATTTTGTGAACTCTATTACGGAATTCGGCATCCAAGGAACTAAATGGCTATGATACCATTTGATATGTACTTTTCCGATCCTGGAAAATACATAAAAAAAATTTAGGATAATATGTATGTTTCCGATCCTGGATATTTACATAGAAGAACTTAGGAGAAATGTAGGAGATAGAGAGAGGTAAATTTTGCTTAATATTCGATATCTTAATTGAATTCAAAAGAGCATTTTATAGGCTTACAATCAACAATAACTAATCTGAAAACAAGGGAGCAATACTCCACTAACAACATCTGACATCCACTAATGATAATGCTCCAAAATAAAAGGAACTCATACCCACACTAACTTATTTGTGACCTGACTTGGCCCACCTAGCTAACTTGACAAACGGTCATGCATGTCTTGCATGAGGATTGCATTAGAATAATGCACATATCATTCCATCCTCCCCAAATTATCCTTGTCCACAAGGATAAATTCTGAATAAGTCTGCATGGAGTTCAATCTAGTTGTTGTTGATCCATCTAGTTAGAAAGTCTCTACCAAGCTTGAAAAAAGGTAGCTTCGAGGTGGGTAGTGTTACATCTGTCCATGTGTTGAGGTGGATGGCGACGACAGGCTTATCAGCGACAGACACGGTGGCACGTGAGGGAGTAGTCAGGTTCCGGTGTTGGAACTGATCCAAGTCATGGACGACCACCTATAAGACTTGAAGTTGAACAATTTTCTTAACATTTTTCTGGTCATTAATTGTGTGGTGTGGAGTGATATGGGTGGTGGTCGAAATTTGGGTTGGTGGAGGAATGGTGGGACTGTGGACGGTTTTTACCATGATAAATGGGTTGAGCTCATCCTTGACGGTGTTACCATTACAGTTAACCCATATGGTTTAGAGTTCAGTCAGAAAGGTTTGAAGGGTGATATGGATTTGATTGATTTTGTTGTTGAGGATGTCAAATCTGGACTCATGACGAGCCATAATTTTGTGAACTCCATTACGGAATTCGGCATCCAAGGAAGCGAACGGCTCTGATACCATTTGATTTGTACTTTTCCGATCTTGGAAAATACATAAAAAGAATTTAGGATAATATTTATATTTCTGATCCTGGAAATTTACATAGAAGAATTTAGGAGAAATGCAGGAAATAGAGAGAGGTAAATTTGCTTAATATTCGATATCTTAATTGAATTCAAAAGAGCCTTTTATAGGCTTACAATCAACAATAACTAATCTGAAAACAAGAGAGCAATTCTCCACTAACAACAAGTCAACAACTGACATCCACTAATGATAATGCTCCAAAATAAAAGGAACCCATACACACACTAACTTATTTGTGACCTGACTTGGTCCACCTAGCTAACTTGACAAATGGTCATGCATATCTTGCATGAGGATTGCATTAGAATAATGAACATATCACTTAAGTTTCATCATGTGAAATCAAAGGAAAAGGAAAAGGAAAATGAAAATGCTGACATGTGTCTTTTTTCCGGTTTGAAAAGAGAACTGATGAAAATATGTGGAATGTCTCAAAGACGAAAATGGAATTGGCTCCATTTGTGATGATGCTTGAACATCAATCTCTAAACATGTTGAACCAACATCTAAACCATAGAGATATTTAAGAGATGGTGTGACAAAGCACACATCAAATGAATAGAGAGAGAGAGAAATTTGTGATAGATGGGAGGGGGAATCAATGGTGAAGGAATGAAAGTGCATTTTTTGGATTTTGGATACCAAAATAATTTAAAAACATTGTTGTGATAGGCCGACGAGTTTCATTTTCCGGTTTGAAAAGAGAAATGGTGAAAATATCCGGAACGTCACATAGACAAGAATGGAATCGGCTCCACCTGTGATGGTGCTTGAACATCAATCTCTAAACATGTAAAACCAACATCTAAACCATAGAGATATTTGAGAGATGGTGTGACAGTGTACACATCAAATGCGTAGAAAGAAAGAAATAAGTGGTAGATGGGTGGGGGAATCAATGGTGATGGAATGGGAGTAGGTTTTTTTTTATTTTGGATACCAAAATAATCTCAAAACAATGTTGTTTGGCTTAAATTTCATCATGTGAAATCAAAGGAAAAGGGAAAGGCTGATGATTTTCTTTTTTCTGGTTTGAAAAGAAAAAATGGTGAAAATATTTGGAACGTCTTAAAGACAAGAATGGAACCGGCTCCGCCTGTAATGGTGCATGAACATCAATCTCTAAACATAGAGAACCAATATCTAGACCATCGAGATATTTGGGAGATGGTGTGACAAAGCACACATCAAATGCGTAGAGAGGAAGAGATATGTGATAGATGGTAGGGGGAATCAATGGTGAAGGAATGAGAGTAGATTTTTTGATTTTATTTTGGATACCATTGATGGTGAAGGAATGGGAGGAGGAATCAATAATATAAAAATGTTGTTGTTTGGTTTAGATTTCATTAATTGAAATCAATGGAAAAGGGAAAGGCTGACAAATATCTTTTTTCCGGTTTGACAGGAGAAATGGTTAAAATATTCTGGAACATCTTAAAGACGAGAATGGAACTGGCTTCATCAGTGATGGTGCTTGAACAACAATCTCTACCCATGTTGAACTAACACCTAAACCGTAGAGATATTTGAGAGATGGTGTGACAGAGCACACATCAAATGCGTAGAGAGAAATAAATAAGTGATAGATCGGAGGGGAATCAATAATGAAGGAATGCAAATAGATTTTTTGGATTTTTGATACCAAAATAATCTAAAAACATTGTTGTTTAGCTTAAATTTCGTAATGTGAAATCAAAGGAAAAGGGAAAGGCTGACGAGTTTCTTTTTTCCAGTTTGAGAAGAGAAATGGTGAAAATATCTTGAATGTCTTAGAAACGAGAATGGAACCGGCTCCATCCGTGATGGTGCTTGAACAACAATCTCTACACATGTAGAACCAACATATAAACCATAGAGATATTTGAGAGATGGTGTGACAGAGCACATATCAAATGCGTAGAGAGAAAGAAATAGGTGATAGATGGGAGGATGAATCAATAGTGTAGGAATGAGAGTAGGTTTTTTTGTTTTGTTTTTGGGTACGAAAATAATCTAAAAACTTTTGGCTGAAATTTCATCTTATGAAATCAAAGGGAGTGGGAAAGGCCGGCACTCGAAAAAAGAAATGGTGAAAATATCTAGAACGACTCAAAGACGAGAATGGAACCAACTCCGTTTGTAGAATTGAGAGTAGATTTATTTTTATTTTGGATACCGAAATAATCTTAAAACGTTGTTGTCTGACTTAAATTTCATTATGTGAAATCAAAAGAAAAGGGAAAGGCCGACAAATTTCTTTTTTCCGGTTTAAAAAGAGAAATTGTGAAAATATCTGGAACGTCACATAGACAAGAATGTAACCGATTTTGTCTATGATGGTGCTTGAATAGCAATCTCTACATATGTAGAACCAACATCTAAACCATATAGATATTTGAGAGATGGTGTGACAGAGCACACATCAAATGCGTAGAGAGAATGAAATAGGTGACATATGGGTGTGGGAATCAATGGTTAAAGAATTGGTGTAGCTTTTTTAAATTTTGGATACCAAAATAATCTAGAAACATTGTTGGTTGACTTAAATTTTATCATGTAAAATCAATGGAAAGGGGAAAGGCATGTGAGTTTCTTTTTTTCCAGTTTTAAAAGAGAAGTGGTGAAGGTCGTTGTGGAAGGATGAGTGTGATTTCTGGTGTCGTTTTGATGGAGAAACTATTAATCAAAATTAGCTGTGCATAACAAAATGGTATACAGTAGATTAATGGTGGCCACGGTTCGGTTTCGGGGCGGTTTCGGTTTCGAAACCGCCGGTTTCGGTTTCGTGGCCACCCAAACCGTAACCGAACCGAGAAAACTGGTTTGGTTTTCGGTTTCGGTTTATATTTTTTTTTCAATTTTTATGGCCACGTGTCACTTTTCTATTGGTTAGATTTTTTTTTTTTAATATATAAACCGCCCAAAACCGTCCCAAACCGCCGGTTTTGGGCGGTTTGTGTTTCGGTTTTGGGCGGTTTGTGTTTCGGTTTTGGGCGGTTTCGGTTTCGGTTTTGGACGGTTTCGGTTTCGGTTTTTGTTGTTTTTTTTTTGTCTTTTTGTCCACGTGGCACGTTCCTATTGGTTGATTTTTTTTTTATTATAAAAACCGCCCAAAACCGCCCAAAACCGCCCCAAACCGCCAGTTTTGGGCGGTTTTGGGACATCCCTAACCGTAACCGAACCGGCTCGAAACCGGTTTCCAACCGGTTTCCAACCGGTTTCCAACCGGTTTCGTAACCGGCGGTTTCGGTTACGGTTTCGGTTTCGATTTTGGATGGTCGGTTTCGGTTTTATACACACGGTTTAACCAAACCGTGGGCACCTCTACAGTAGATAGATGATTCATTTTGTTGTATTGAAGAGAGAGAAGGAATTCTGAAAAGTAAAGTGAGCTACGTTAGGTTTGGTTCGAAGGAAACGATGGTTTTTATATCTAGGATAGCCCTAACCAGTTGAGATACTCTAGTTCATTATTGATAGTTTGTTGATTTAAATATAAATAATATATATATATATATATATAGTTATATAGTTTGTATAAAATAATTTTAATCTGTTTATATAATTTGAAATAAACTCATATATATATATAAATTTTCAAATCAGTATGTACTGATATAACTTCATCAGTGCGTTGGATGTGAACCATTAGATTTACATACTTTGACTCAAAGTGTATACACTTGTCAAAACTTCTCCATAATCAGTGGTCCACGTGCAACGCACCGTGGACTATATATATATATATGTAAAATTTAAATAAAATTATTTAAAAGACGACCTAGAAAAAAAGTGAGTTTTTAAATAAAACAAAAACACACCCAAGTCACTATTTTACTTGAACTATTATAAATTTGTACCAAATTTGTTGATATCGTAATTGTTCGTGTAACAATGTAGTTATACCGTTAAGTATTTCTACGCTTTGAGCTAAAAACTTTTATATTTTTAGAAAACGCTTCAAACTATCATTTTTAGTATAGCCAAAAATGATTTGCTTTAATTTATTAGGTAGACTTTCTATCGCTTTATATATATTTTTTACTTATCCCTCATGAGGATAATATTTATAATATCAAGTCGTCTTTCAGACATTACTTCCCTGCTATTCTTTTGCTTTTAGATTTTAGTGGCAACCAAAAAAGTATCTGAAACGTTGGGGTTTTGGGTTTTGAGTGTTTGGCATGAGTATCTGAGTCATATGAGAGTCCAAAAATGGTGTCTCGAAACCAAAAAGGAGACAAAGAAGAGAGCCAAGGAAGCACTGTGAGCAGCAGCAGCAGCAGCAACAACAACAACAACAACAACAAATGGAAAGCAGAAGAAGCAATATGTGGCAACAAACAAGCTGTTGAATCTCTCAGAGAACTTATCACTTTCCCTCTTCTCTATTCTGAACAAGCCCTAAAGCTTGGTCTCAAGGTACCCCTTTTATTTTTTATTTTTTATAATTTGGTTCTATTATTGATTTCATGGCTGTTTTTCTTTTCAGTGGCCTCGCGGATTGCTACTCTATGGTCCACCGGGGACCGGAAAGGTATAGTTTTTCATTGTTCACTTGTCTTGCATTGTTTCTGCACCAACTTGGTTTTGTTTGTTTCAATAATTTAGTTTTTTCTTGCAATGCTAGACAAGCTTGGTACGCGCTGTTGTTCAGGAATGTGATGCCCATTTAACTGTTATCAGGTTTTGCTCTCTCACTCTCACTATTTTGTACTCATTCGTTTTATTCTTGTATCATTTGTATTATATATTATGGCATTGGTAACTTGGCCTTTTTTAGATTATATTACTGTTTCTGATTTATATGTTCGTGTTGGTTTTGAATTACAGGTGTATATTGCAGTCCACATTCTGTTCACAAAGCACATGCTGGAGAAAGTGAGAAAGTTTTGAGGGAGGCTTTCAAAGAGGCATCTTCACATGCAATTTCGAGGAAACCATCGGTTGTGTTTATAGATGAAATCGATGCTCTCTGTCCTCGTCGTGATCATAGGTATCAATGCTCTCTTTGCTGTATGCCTGTAACTCTGTGATAACTTTTTAACCTTCGCTTTCTGCAACAAAGCCAGCAAGCATGTATTTTAAAGTATTGAGAGATATAATGAATCTATTTTTGTAGAGCCCATAGGTTTGGGAGGAATGCATAATCTGGAACATGTCAATGTAGCTGAACTGTGAATTGAGGGACAATGATATTCGCGACATTGTACAAATAATTGTTGGTACTTTGTATATTGTTAGTTTGTTGGCTTTCTTTATTTGCAGTTGCTTTTATGATGAGATGGGGGGAAAACATGCATTTGTAATTCTTTTTTGGCTGTTCTGATAGGATTATACATTTCTTGTAATGTGTCATGTATTTAAGTTATGCTTCAAATGCAGACGGGAACAAGATGTCCGCCTAGCCTCTCAGCTCTTTACTCTGATAGCCTCCAACAAGCCCTCATCAACATCTATTCCACATGTTGTTGTGGCTGCATTAACAAACAGGTTATTATTATACTCTTCATCACAGAGAATTTTTTTCAGCTTTGTTTATCAGTGGTTTTTCCTGGTCAACTCTTGGATGTACTATAATTTGTACTGATTACAAGAAAAAGTCTGCCATATGATACATTTGATACTTTGGGATGCTTTTCTGCTGTGTTATTGTTCATACTTCATAGACATGTTTTTGTCTGGTTATCATATGTGTGGTGATCAAGCACATTTAATGACATGAAATAGTATTCTTATGTTTGTTAGGATCTAAATGACTGTATAATGCATCATTTATACAGCTTTAATTACATTGGATTGTTTGTCAAATCTTTTGATATTTCATTTGAATTTTTTCGATAATTTAGATTTTTTGTTTTAATTGATCTTGGTATTTTTGTTTGAATAATATATACAGGGTGGATGCTATTGATCCTGCACTCAGGGCGTTTTGATGCTGAAATTGAAGTTACTGTACCTACTGAAGAGGAACGCTTTGAAATACTCAAGGTTAGAATCTCTTGAAATTTATGAGCCATCTCTGGTTCTGGTTCTGGTTCTTAGTAACATTTACCAGCCACCGAAAACTGGCCTTTATAATTATTTAAATAATGTACCCATTCTCAACTAGTTTGGTAGAATGTTTGATTGGGTAGTGATGGTATATTGGGGTAAAGCCATGATAGTGATTTGTGCTAATTTCTCAGCTCTATGCAAAGAAGATTCCTTTGGAAGCCAATGTTGATTTACAAGCCATAGCTGCATCTTGCAATGGATATGTGGGGCTGATTTAGAAGCTTTATGTCGGGAGGCTACCATGTCTGCAGTTAAAAGGTCTTCGGATGCCGATGAATGTGCTAGTGTGTTTTGCGTAACAATGGAAGATTGGAAACATGCAAGATCTGTGGTTGGCCCAAGCATAACAAGAGGTGTTACAGTGGAAATTCCCAAGGTTTCTTGGGAAGATATCGGAGGACTAAGAGATTTAAATGTCTGTAATTTAACAAATCCTTTTTATCTTAAAATCTTACTGAACTTTCATGAAGATTATTTTATTCATGAACAGAAAAAGCTCCAACAAGCTGTTGAGTGGCCTATTAAACATTCAGATGCATTTTCGAGACTGAGTGTTTCTCCTGTACGTGGAGTGCTTCTGCATGGACCTCCAGGATGCTCGAAAACCACCCTTGCTAAAGCTGCTGCGCATGCTGCCCAAGCTTCATTTTTTTCCTTGAGGTTTGATAATCTTAAATAGCTTTCAGAATTGGATCCATTTATCCATTATAAAAATGTTAAGCAGCAGAAGTGTCATTGTTACCAAGAGGCTTTTAGACAATTGTATTTTCTTTGTTTCTGCTATATGTTGTGTGTCCCCCCTTCATTCAATTGTCTCTTGGAAGTCAATTATTTAGATTTTAAACAGAGTGGTAGCGGAAGGCGAATCTGGACCTCATGGGGAGTCTTGGGTTTAGGCCAGACTGAATGGATGAGTAGTATTGTGATACCTCTGTAGCAAATTTATACATATATTATATATAATACTTCCAAAGGAAACTGCCTATGGTACATAGAATTATCAACTAAGGATACCAAACGAGTAATATTATTTGGTAACAAAACCATTTATTCCTGGAAGCAAAATTCTATGTTTCTAATAAAATAAATTAGATGGAATGAGCTTATTTAGGATTCCAGAATAAGCAGGAGACATCCAAAGATGGAACTATAATTGTTTTCTTAATAAAATTTGAACAACTGCCTAAACTTGGGGTAGTTTTTTTCATCTACCCATAATAATCCTATCTTCTCTTTACTCACCAAAAGTTCTATTGTATAAATTGATCACTCATATTACAATAAGCAAAACATATTATTTATAAATTTTTCTCTTTTCTACCTACTTGACCAATTTAAGTTGTTAAAGAGGAAGAATTTACTGCCTTGATTTTCAAGTTATCATTTTTATATTTTCAGTGTGTTTACATATTTTTTTTCTTCATGAAGCTTTTATTAGAATATATAAATGTTTTATAATTTATGCTCTAAAATTCATGAACCATGAATCAGTGGTGCTGAATTATATTCTATGTATGTTGGAGAGAGTGAAGCCTTGTTGCGTGATACACTTCGAAGAGCCCGCCTTGCAGCCCCAAGCATAATATTCTTTGATGAGGCTGATGTGGTCGCTGCCAAAAGGTCAGGATGTTACATTATTTGATATGAAATTCTTTTTACTTCCCGTCAAAGGCTAAATAATTTTCCTGTTTTTTTTAAACAAAAAATATTTTCAACTTGGCCTTCTGCAATGCAAACACTTTAGTTTCATGTGAGACCAGTTTACTTGATAGGTTTGTGAAGAATCAGCAAATTGTTTTCAGATTTTTTTATCCTTTTATCTTCTAAAGGATGTTCATGCTATATGTTATGACAGACGTGTTATAAACTTATAATGAGTAAAATGTTCTCCTATCTACTTGGGATGAAATTTGGATTGATGAACTACTTGTAATTTATTGCGTTGAAGCCTATTTTTTATTTTATTTTTTATCATGAGTTAGTTTTATAAGCTTCCTGCTTGCAAGTCTTGGGAGTTATCTTTTGTGCATGCAAATATGCTTTCAGGTGGATCATTAACATGACCATGCATATTTTCAAAGTTGTGTAATACTGTAACATGTTTCTTTTCTGTCAATACAGAGGTGGAAGTTCAAGCAGTAACATTGCAGTGGGAGAGAGACTTCTTTCCACTTTGCTGACAGAAATGGATGGTTTAGAACAGGCTAAGGTACTCATTGACCCCATAAAATTTTAGTTTCTATTTATATCTTGTAACCATCTGTCTGAGAAATTGATAATAGTCTATTTCTTCCTCTAAATTGACTACTTGCCCCCCTTTTGACATATCTATAATTCTATTTTCAGGGGATTCTTGTCTTGGCTGCAACAAATCGTCCTCATGCAATTGATGCTGCTCTTATGAGCCCTGGACGCTTTGATCTGGTAAGATGTCTTTATCATACTGAGCTGTTTCTTAAATTCTGTGATCTTAGTTGATTGAAGTGCTATTCTGGTTATCCTTGAAATTTTAACAGGTTTTAATGCTATATGGTTTTTAGTACTAATAGTATATCTTCTTGTTCCGTAAATTCAGAGATTCTGAACTTCCTAAAGTATGAGTTGGGGGTTCTAGATTGTCTTTATAAAACCTTGCATTCGGGACACAATTTCTTCAGGGTCTTGTTTAACTGTCATTTCTATGGAACCCTAGGTCCTTTACGTACCTCCGCCTGATCTAGAATCTCGATATGAGATACTTCGGGTGCATACACGTAATATGAAAGTAGGGGATGATGTTGATCTAAGAGGAATAGCAGAAGATACCGAGCTCTTTACAGGGGCAGAGCTGGAAGGTCTCTGTCGGGAAGCTGGAATTGTGGCTCTGAGAGAAAACATAACTACCACTGTTGTATGTAACCGCCATTTTCAGACCGTGAAGGACGCACTAAAACCAGCATTAACAAAAGAGGAAGTGGATTCTTATTCGTCATATATGAAGACTCGATCTCTGACATCCTCTGGTCAGTCCGAATCTAATGCCATTGCCAATCGTGATACCAAGTGCAAAAAGAATTCGTTGGTGCCAGTGCTTTCACTTGCAACATGTGTTGTGAGTGTTTCATTTCTTGCTGCTGCAAAATATTTTTCCATGCATACAAACCAAACTCGACATGAACTGGCTACTACCTAAAGGGTACTGTGAAAATTTTGACATAAATATGGACAAGCATTGTTTTGTTAATTGCCGGGAGTTAATTTATTCGATGTAGTCTTTCTTGATCAGGTAAATATCTATTAATCTATATGATATTGCCAGAGTACATGGGCATGATTTTGTAAGAGGTTTCATCATCTTTTTTGAAGTTGGAAATGTTTTGATGACTCTAAATTTGATGATATGTACTATAAAATCGAACTAGATCATCACCATCACAGCTGGTTTCGATTATTAATATTTTAGGGTGCTTTTGGTACGTGACAAATAAGAGAACTGATAACAGACTTCTCTCTCTCTCTCTCTCTCTCTCTCTCTCTCTCTCTCTCTTTCTCTCTCTCTCACAGTTTGTCTCCGTTTGTGTGTGAAGCGGCGGAGATGCCTTCAATGGCTCAAGGTCACGGCGGAGTCAGAAACTCCACTGAAAACTCCAATGACTCCTATGCCAGGTCCATCTCTCTTTTTTCTCTTTCCCTTTGTCTTCCCGATAAAAGTGAATTCTAATAACACGGAGATGAGACTAATTAATTATGTGATTAACTTATTGCATTGCAGGACGCAAAACATGCTTCAACAGAGGAAGTCTCTACCTATTGCTTCAGGTTTACCTTCTAATTGCATTATTTTATTTTTACATTATAATTGTATTTACAGAGTTTTAATGCTTCTTTGCTACTACTTTCTATTTGGTTTTTAGTTGAGAAACAACTTGCTGACGAGGTTCGTAAAAACGGTATTTTGATTATTGTTGGTGAAACTGGGAGTGGCAAAACAACTCGTAAGTTGTATATAGTCTTCTTTGAAATCAATTGGTGACAGTGATCAATTAGGTTTCAGGTAAGTGACTTGATACTTTAATGTTTTAATGTAGAATTACCTCAGTTTCTTTTTCAAGCTGGATTTTGTCGAGATGGCAAAGTTATTGGAATAACACAACCTAGACGTGTTGCGGCTGTCACTGTTGCAAAGCGAGTAGCTGAGGAATCTCGTGTTCAGTTGGGCCAAAGAGTCGGGTGTTCCATTAGGTTCGATGATAGGACTTCTGCTGCAACAAAGATCAAGTACATGACTGATGGATTGCTACTGAGGTAAAACAAAAGGGAAAAAAATGGAAGTATGCACATTTTATTAGCTATATTGATGTTGTGAAGTTTTGGTGTACAAGTGTAAAAAAAAAAGTTTATTTTGGGATTTTTAAATGCCTTTTTGAATTAATATGTTACTTGTTGCTTGTTTGTGCATAAATAGATTCTTTTTCCTTAATATTATCTAAACATCAGTGCCTTTAGAGATGCAGAATATTTGTTAGATTTGTTTGTATTGATGAGAAGAGGAGGCATCTTGGTTTTTGGAAAGAAGAGGAAGACAAAAAGGATTATCTCTTCCCACTTTTTAGTATTCTTCGATTAGGGAAGGGAAGAGAAGCCATCATATGCTACCTTGGCCATTAAACCCTTATATATTGAGATTGTATGTGTATCCAATTAGTGTTATGTTGAAGGTAAAATATAAAATATTCTTGATCAAATGTCTTTTATTTTCAATCTTTTTTCTGCATGTTTATGGAATGCTTGAGTGTATTTATTTATTTTTTTACTTTGGAAGATGTCAGCTCTTTCTCTTATCCTTTCTGTCGTCATTTCTTCTCAAATCTCAACCCAAGCAGAGATATCCTTCTTTATTCCTCTCTGTTTTCTTCCCTTTTATTTCATAGTTCACACTGCCCAAAAAAGTGCAGGTTAAGTTTTGTGCCATATGAGAAGATAGGAAAGTGCAATAGATCAAAATATGATGAATCTTGGATATGCTTCTTCTTTTTTTAATATAATAAACACATTTCAAAGATAAAAGAAAGTAAGCACATAAGTGAAGCAGTAGTCCATCGATACAACAAATTGAACAAAAATAGAAGATCAAAGAGATAAGAAATTCTACTATGATGAAGGTGATGAAGGTGGATTTGTGGTGTGAAGATAACTAAACAGGTTTAAACTTTAAATTAACCAAATCCAGTGTAAATTTATTAGAAAAATTTGTTTACTAGTCTTATGATTTTCATGTGTGTTGGATTTGGAATCATGGAATCAAAATTATGAAGTGGTAAAATTTATTTGAGCATGTCGCCTTTCTTTATTATCCATTTTTTTTTCACAGTCCAAGTATGAAAATTTAACCCATCAGGACTTGACCATGTACTTTCTATCAGCTGGGAACTAATATAAGTCTTTATAAATTTGCAGGGAAGCATTGTTGTATCCGTATCTATCTAGATATTCAGTTGACATTGTTTATGAAGCTCATGAAAGAACTGTTCATACATATGTGTTACTGGGCTTGCTGAAAAAGGTACAAAAGGCTAGGTCAAAATCTGGCCATGATCACTCTATTGCTGATAATAAGAAGACGAGCAATGGCTTGCCGTCAGACAACGAAAATGGTGCTCAGTTCAATGGCATTTTTAAGCAAAGACAAGGAGGAAAACTCCCTCCGTTGAAGTTAATCATCATGTCTGCAAGTTTGGATGCACGTGTTTTCTCTGAGTACTTTAGTGGTGCACGAACTGTTCACATCCAAGGGCGACAATTTCCTGTTGATATACTTTATACTCTTTATCCCGAGACAGATTATTTAGATGCAGCCTTAATTACTATATTCCAGGTTATTATTTTTCCCTTAAGATCATTGAGATTATTATTTTTTACTCGGTTCCAGAGTCTTTAATAGCCCAGCCGTGCTTTGCAAGCTGTATGATTTTTGATAGAGTTATCATTTACCAATTTGAGTCTATTTCATTCGCAAAAGCTTTTAGCTTGCGAATTCTCCTCTAAATCTGTTGTGAAATTTAACATCATAAGTTATATTGCTTCTTTGTATGTTTACATAATGTGCTAATCAATTAAATTGTTTAATTCTATTTCCATGTAAGTTTTTGTGGCAGTGGTGGAATCTTTATCTCAGTTTGACACTATTTATGCTGACTTGGAAAGTATCATTTATTTTGTGACTTTTTATGGTAGAACCTAATTTGAGTTTATGTTATGATTTCTTATACATTCTCTCTCTCTCTCTCTCTCTCTCCATTTTTTTCTTAATATATATATATATATATATTTTTCGGATTCATTTGGAGGAGGGCCCTGGTGATATACTTGTATTCTTGACTAGGCAAGAAGAGATTGAATATGTTGAAAGACTTGTACAAGAGCGGCTCCAACAGTTACCTGAACCCATCCGAAAGCATATAACCGTTCCTATTTTCTCTTCTC
Source organism: Dipteronia sinensis (assembly GCA_033220585.1). NCBI lineage: Eukaryota > Viridiplantae > Streptophyta > Magnoliopsida > Sapindales > Sapindaceae > Dipteronia > Dipteronia sinensis. Next base: position 66,954,618 of record CM065638.1, on the reverse strand, counting down.
TCCTATCAGAACAGCAAATGCGAGTTTTTGCGCCAGCTGCAGCAGGATTTCGTAAGGTAATTGATGAAGCAGGCATTTACTTTTATATGGTGTATAAACTCCTGGATTTAAATGTGTATAGTTCTTATGCGATAGATGACGTTATTGCTTTTGTTAGATTTAAAGGAACTATTTATCTTATGGGAAGTATTAATGACTTCATTTTCTATCATTGGGGATTCAAATGATCAGAGCCAAGTCTGGCTTTGACTTGTTTAAGCTTTTATTTATTCATATCCAAAGGTGATTGATATTGAGCTTGAGCTCTAAGAGATGTATTTGAGCTTGGCCTGAGAAGTATATGGCTTCATATATACTTCGTTACCTTTATTGACAGACACATTATTTATCTCCTTTTCTTTGTTTTATCACATATTTTAGTTGTTATTTTATTATTATTATTTTTTTCTACTATATCTTCCAATTAATACATACTAAATCAAAATTATTTAGTTCCAGAAATACTCCTCCACTAATGTGAATGGTCACTCAAAATAAGATGGCAATTGAGGTGTAAAGGTAATAAATTAAATTTTTATTCTTACTAGTTTCGGATGACTTTCACAAAAAAATTTTGTCAACAAATTTAGCCTTCTTTCAAATAAATAATAATTTAGCCTCTCCTATTGTGATCTAAAATAAAGCCAAATTTGGTTTGCATAAATAGGACAATTACTAAATAATTTTAGATTTTTTTTTCTTAATTTCAAGTAATTTACTTTTTTTTTTTACCAAATTGGTCCTATAGTTTTTGTAATAACAAATTGGTCTCCAACTTTGACTACAGTTGGGGTAAAATTATATTTTAATTTAAATACATTACAAAAATAATGTGTATAGTGTTTAAAAAAAATAGTAATAGCTATATAAAAAAAAGACGATTATAACTTGTGGAAGTGGTGCGGTGAATCCGTCCTACCGAGAAACCGGATAGTTTAAAACCAAAAACCAAAAAAAAAAAAAAAAGAGGACAGCGTATTTATCGGGTGTTACTTGGGAGAAAACATTATGCATTGTATGTAATATCTATAAAAACACAGAGACACTGTTATCGCTGTCTCATACTTCGATCTGATCCGTAGACCAAGGTAATTTCTTTTTTCTTGCATTTCAATTTCTCATTTTAACCGATTCTTGTTCGATTTCCACTGTCGATTGCTGTCACGACGAACATGTTTCTACGAGATCTACTGCGAATGTGTCGGTGTTTTTTTTTTTTTGATATTGTAGGAAATGAAACGTTGATTCGGACCTGATGTTTATGTATAATTTCAGTGGATTACTATTGCTATTTTGTTTCGTAGATTTGTGTGCTGAGGTTTGAGAAACATGCATAGTTGGATATGTATATGTATACATGCATATGGATATGTATTTCATAGTTGCATGTATATGTATACATGCATATGGATAGTTGGATATACACTGTTTTAGACAGCCTTCACAATCTTGTTCCTTGCTTGGTCCCATGGTTCAGTTTGCTGATGAACTGAATATCCAACTGTGACCGGTAGCTATCAGTACAAAATGTGAGCTATTTGTGAGGCACATACCATTGTTTTAAAGATTGCCTTATCCTTTATGCATAATTTGCTAGTCCTTGTAGCATATGTGGTCACATTTGATATCTCTTATTGTGATGATGAAACATTACATACTAGAGATATGAAATAGAAGAAAAGAAACTTGACAAAGATTTCTTTGAGAGGAGAAGGAAGACATATGATGTGTGTTATGGACTTGTTGGTTGTATAACCATATTAACAAATGAAACAGTGTCAAGCGTACATTATCGTGTCCTATTTGTGTCATTTCTTGCCTTTTATTAGTTTTGTTGCATTGTGTGTCTATGAAGCACTGCAATTGTGTCCTTCAGAAAAAATGGCTTTTGATAGCCATGATGTCAAAATAAAAGCCAGCTTGTCCAGTTACGTGAGTGTCAAGTGTTCATTATCGTGTCCTATTTGTGTCATTTCTTGCCTTTTATGAGTTTTGCTGCATTGTTTCTATGAAGCGCTGCAATTGTGTCCTTCAGAAAAATGGTTTTTTATTGCCATGATGTCAAAATAAAAGCCAGCTTGTCCAGTTATGTGATTTTGCTGGTGCATTTGATAGAATGTGACTGCTTGTCTAATTTTATTTTTGCCTTGTCAGTTACATGCAAAAACAACACCTGGCAGATGTAACCGAGATATTCAACTTGCTCAATTGGGAAAAGAAGCAACGACTTTTCAAGCTCGCCTATCTAATTTTTCTCCTCTTCCTCAGCATATTTTGGTTAGTGATATATCAGTGTGGATTGTGATATATACATACACACATATATATTTCAGTTTTTAAAAACTAGTAGAATGTGATTGTCTTACCATTCCTTGTACATTTATTGTAGGATGATTTGGTGCGCATTGGAAGATAGTGAGAATGATATATGATGATGGCCTACGATAGTGATCTTGGCAGGAGTGTTAAATGACATAAGTTGCTGTCTTGTATCATTGGTTCAGACCACAGTGCTATCTCGATTTAGCCCTGGGCTTGTTGTAACCAATATAGTAGTTAGCAATAGCGATAGCGATAGCACGGCGGGATCTTTAATTAATTTGTTGAAGTATAATTTAGGGTATCATACACCGTCTTGGCCTTATTCTCTCAGTAGTTGTCTCGTTTTGACGTGTTCAAATTGTTGTTTCTTCGCTCCTTTCCTTTTGCTGCAGGTCTTTTGACATCTTGCCAAAAAAAATTGTTATTTAATCAGCGATTTCTTCTTGATTTTGACGGTGCATTTGATCTTTTTCGTTGTTAGAAGGAATTGGCCAATAAACAGTAATGTTAATTGTGAAGCATGGTATTAATTCTTCATTATGTTTAAAACATGGTTGATAAAAAAAATAGAAAATATAATCATTATATCTCATACTAAATACTTGTTTACCTAAAGAAATTCGTCAAATTTTTTTTTAGAATTATTACAATATTTCAAGATTATAAGATGGGGCATAATTCAAACCCACTTGTACTAAGAAAAATGAAAGAAAAAAAACCCGAACCGACAAGACATGAACCGGTAAGGCCCAGGTGCCTAACTGGATATGTTAAGACGAGTACTAATGACATTGTTTCAAGTTTCAAAAAACCCGAGCCGTGAATATTACAAGTGCTGACCTTTTCGTCGTCCTCCATTGAAGTTTGTTTGAGGTGTGTGCTTAACGCCGCATTCTTCGTGTTTCCTGCCAGACGCTGCCGCTGTTCATCAACCCACCTCCACTGCCGTCTCAGACATCACGGTAATCAATCAATCACGGCTTCTTAACATGTTGATTTAGGAACCTAATTATTAGACACTTGAATTGCGATGGTTGATTTATGACCAGTTTCAAGTTTCATTATCATAATTGTATGCTGGATATTTTAATACAACTTTCAACTTTATCGGTTTGATACTTTGATGATTCATTGAAATTTGGGTTTAGATTTATTGAGGATTTGATGCCTCTGCTCTCTTCGAAGCTTTTTATATTATGTGTTAATGAACAAGCTTGAGTTATTTCGATATCAGAGAAACTGGATTTAGCTTAAAATTTTAAATATTCTCGTGTGTTCACTGCAAGGATAATTTTTAGACAGTGCTTAACTACTGCTATTATATATATATATATATTTTTTTTCTTGTATGTTCATTGTAGTGATACGTAACTGTAGTTGTTTAGTTTTAAATAGATATATTTTCTATGGATTAATCATGGATTACTCTCCTGTGCAATTAGAAGTAGTAAAGGGAATCATGCAATGCCTTCCTTTATTTTCTTCCTTTTGCTTCATTTTCTGATCGGTTGAGATCAGCTCTTATCTTTGCAGAGAATAGATGAGAGAAGAAAGAGGAAGGAGAAGGGGTTTATATGATTGGATAGAGATAAAGTGTATAAAAGGCATTTACTCTAAAGATATGAACTGATCTTAACCATTCAAAGCTTCTCAATCTAAGGGATAAAAATTGGTGTAACCTTTTGTAAAGTTTAGGGGATGCTGAACCTGCTCATATATGTGAGAGATTTATACATACGAAATTGTGATTTATATGATGAGATAGAAGAATTGGTGGGTTTGTCAACACGATGTTAGATTAAATGTTACTAATGAAACAAGTGAGTCTTCTAAGATGGCATGGCTTTGTGAGGACATGTTAATACAATAGAAGGAGATTTCAGCTGCAGAAATGATTTGATGGCATGTGATTGCTTTGAAATTATGAGTATGAATGAGGATAGCTGATTTCCTTTAATTGGAATATAGGTTTATCCATAGTCCATAGGATCATGTTTATACATTCTCTCTCTCTCTCTCTCTCTCTCTCTCTCTCTCTCTCTCCCTTTTTTTCTTAATATATATATATATATATATATTTTTTTTCAGATTCATTTGGAGGAGGGCCCTGGTGATATACTTGTATTCTTGACTAGGCAAGAAGAGATTGAATATGTTGAAAGACTTGTACAAGAGCGGCTCCAACAGTTACCTGAACCCATCCGAAAGCGTATAACCGTTCCTATTTTCTCTTCTCTCCTATCAGAACAGCAAATGCGAGTTTTTGCGCCAGCTGCAGCAGGATTTCGTAAGGTAATTGATGAAGCAGGCATTTACTTTTATATGGTGTATAAACTCCTGGATTTAAATGTATATAGTTCTTATGCGATAGATGATGTTATTGCTTTTGTTAGATTTAAAGGAACTATTTATCTTATGGGAAGTATTAATGACTTCATTTTCTATCATTGGGGATTCAAATGAACAGAGCCAAGTCTGGCTTTGACTTGTTTAAGCTTTTATTTATTCATATCCAAAGGTGATTGATATTGAGCTTGAGCTCTAAGAGATGTATTTGAGCTTGGCCTGAGAAGTATATGGCTTCATATATACTTCATTACCTTTATTGACAGACACATTATTTATCTCCTTTTCTTTGTTTTATCACATATTTTAGTTGTTATTTTATTATTATTATTTTTTTCTACTATATCTTCCAATTAATACATACTAAATCAAAATTATTTAGTTCCAGAAATACTCCTCCACTAATGTGAATGGTCACTCAAAATAAAATGGCAATTGAGGTGTAAAGGTAATAAATTAAATTTTTATTCTTACTAGTTTCGGATGACTTTCAAAAAAAAATTGTCAACAAATTTAGCCTTTCTTTCAAATAAATAATAATTTAGCCTCTCCTATTGTGATCTAAAATAAAGCCAAATTTGGTTTGCATAAATAGGACAATTACTAAATAATTTTAGATTTTTTTTTCTTAATTTCAAGTAATTTACTTTTTTTTTTTACCAAATTGGTCCTATAGTTTTTGTAATAACAAATTGGTCTCCAACTTTGACTACAGTTGGGGTAAAATTATATTTTAATTTAAATACATTACAAAAATAATGTGTATAGTGTTTAAAAAAAACAGTAATAGCTATATAAAGAAAAGACGATTATAACTTGTGGAGGTGGTATGGTGAATCCGTCCTACCCAGAAACCGAACCGAAAAAAAAAAAAAAAAAAGAGGACAGCGTATTTATCGGGTGTTACTTGGGAGAAAACATTATGCATTGTATGTACTGTCTATAAAAACACAGAGACACTGTTATCGATGTCTCATACTTCGATCTGATCCGTAGACCAAGGTAATTTCTTTTTTCTTGCATTTCAATTTCTCATTTTAACCGATTCTTGTTCGATTTCCACTGTCGATTGCTGTCACGACGAACATGTTTCTACGAGATCTACTGCGAATGTGTCGGTGTTTTTTTTTTTTTTTTTGATATTGTAGGAAATGAAACGTTGATTCGGACTTGATGTTTGTGTATAATTTCAGTGGATTACTATTGCTATTTTGTTTCGTAGATTTGTGTGCTGAGGTTTGAGAAACAGTGGGGTTTTTTTTATTTGCTTGATTTTCATTATTTTTTTTTACCTAGTAGATGATATTTTAGTGTGCACTGGTTATGTGGGATCGTAATTGATGAAGCGATTGTTAAATGTAATTAAGTGAACAGATGTGAGGAATTTAAGTTGAGAAATGTGGGTGGTACCAAGGTCTCTTAATGGGTTTTATTTTGTCAGTTCTTTGTTTGTTTTACAAGCTGTTTTGATACTTTTTGTATTTGGTAAGGCATAATGTGGTTGAGTTGTAAATATTAGCTGATTGGGTAGGTAGTAGACTAGTAGTTGAATACTTGAATGTTTATGTAAAGTTTTAATTGGGTTCTGTTCTGAAGATTTAGTCTGTAATAATTTAGTTTTTAGTTTAATAGAGTTTATAAAGTGACGTAGTGTGATCAAACATAGGAAGCTTCAATCTTTAGTATTGAAATGAGAAGTGAAAAATTAGAAAGGAATAAACATATTATAATATTTTTTTAATAATAATAGAAGAACATGATGGTTATAAATATGAAAACAAAAATGGTAATGATTTGGCCTATGAATTGTGATTTGGACCTTCAGTTTTAAAGGGCGAGTCTCGTAGTCATGAATGATTTTTGTGGCAATTTGTTTGCAGTTGAACTTAAGTTGGATGAGATGGAATCAGCCAATAAATATCATGATACAAATTTGTAGAGAGGTTTTTTTTTTTAATATTTTTTTTTATGCTGTTTGATGCTGAAATATGCTTTATCTTTTTGGGGTTTTGTTTAGGTTAAGATTTTTGTTGAAGATAGTTAATACCATGATAGTGGAAGGTGCTCGAATCAGGCTCAACCTGTGGCAAAAAACCGCGGTTGCCATTGGTTCAGCCGTTGGTGCCTTGCTAGACCCGCGAAGAGCGGATTTAATAGCAGCTCTTGGGGAGACCACTGGGAAGCCTGCTTTTGAAAGTGTTCTTGAAAGAATGAAGAGGAGCCCAGAAGGCAGGGTAAGTTTGATCCATCTTTAATTGTATAACTTATTGATGAATAATGAAATGACTCGTTACCAAGTGTTTTAAATAAATTACAACTATCTTATTGTTTTTAGATATGTGGTGCAACGTTAGAATTTCTCAGCATCCTCAGCAGTAACTTCTTATATTTAGATTAATTTTATAGTAAAAATGTGATTCCTTATTTTAGTTTTTGACTGTTTCAACTCTTAGATATGATATCTGTCTGTCTTAGACAATTGAACATGGAATCTGTAAATTGGGGTAAATTGGGATGAATGAGTGTTGGAGAGGAGCCACATATTCCAATCTTGGATGAGAAATTCTACGTGGAGCAAAATAGATTTATGTTATAAACCGGAAATTTGTTTTTGCAATGAAGCTCTGATTTTATATTCTTATATTTTGGACTAGAAGTTTCAGTCTTCATGTATGGAGTTTTGGGATTTAGCAAATAATTATTGTGTTTCTTAGTAACAATGTGTCCAAAAAAATTATTGTGTTTCTTCCTCAAGAATTTCGAGATATTGGATAATTTATCAAGGAAAACCACATCTCTAAATGTAGAAGGAATTATATTAGAAATGATGCAACCTATATGTAATGTGGAAGTGCATTAGAAACAATGAACCCATATGTTATCATTTTCTTTTATACAGAAATTACAATGAGTACTTTGGATTATTGAGAGGTAGATGGCGCAGTTGACTAATGTACGGTTATTATTATTTTTTTTAAAAAGAAAAAAGAAAGTGAGAGTCTGGTTGGGCATTCAGGCACATCAATTTGTGGATTAAAGTTTTGTTTTGTTGTGATATACTATATATAAATGAATTATAGTTTAAGAAGTTTCTTGTAGTGGAATAAGAGGTTTAAAGATCATTTTCTCTTTCATTGACTTTGAAGGGGGAGTCAATCTAATTTGTACTTGAACATAAAGTGGAGTGGAATGTGCTAGTAAAAGAAAGAAGTGGAGATCATCTGGAATCAGTTACCACAGAGTGTTTAAGTTACATTATTTCATCAGACTTGTCATTTTTATTCAGCATTATGGTTTGATTGTAACCCGCATGTGTGTCTCAATCAAATTGTTGGCTTAGATTATTGGCATGATGTGACTTTGACACATGCTATAATGCCATACAAAACAAGGACATTACAATTCTGACTCATAGCTATGAATTTTGGGTTGACATCATTTTTGTTCTGCTCATTCTAAAAACTCTGCAGATCAAAAGGCAGTTGTTTCCTGTTCTTAGTGATGAATATCCGTCCATGGAAAACATTAGTTCTTGAGATCTTTCCAATGCTTTCATGTTGGCTAGCTATTAGTATCTCTCGTTTATCTGTGTTTTTGCAAATTTTATTTTTTCATTGATAAACAGCATTGAGTAGACCTTAATTTACAGTCAACCTATGCATTTCCTTTTGGCAGGCGGTGCTCTTGGAAAGACCACGTGTAATATCTGCAAAAGTAGGACATGCATGGGATCTACCACCAAACACATTTGGTGCTGCCTATGCAAGATTTATGGGATCCAGGAACTTTTCTCCGGATGATCGCCCACCAGTGCGGTTCATGGAGACAGATGAACTAGCATATGTGGCCATGCGGGCTCGTGAGGTGCATGATTTCTGGCACACCCTTTTCGACCTTCCTACCAACTTGATTGGTGAGTCTGCACTCAAAGTAATAGAATTCAAGCAAATGTACCTTCCGATGTGTCTGCTTTCAGTTATAGGGGGCACAGCCAGATTTAACGAGAAGCAAAAGACATTGTTCTTCCAGCATTACTTCCTATGGGCAGTTCGTGCTGGTACACAGAGCTCAGATCTCATGTGTATATATTATGAGAAACACTTTGATAAAGATTTGGATGATGTTAGGAGAAAGTGGGGGATAGTTCCTGCCTCAGCTGCCCCCAAACAGAATGTTAAGTGAGCAGTAGCAGTTACATCCAGTTAGGTTAGGTTGATGGACAGTCAGTCTGGCATCCAAGAATTTTGGTGTAATTTTGCTGGGAAAATACAGTTTCAAACTACTACAATATCCGTATGTATATATGTATGAACACATCAAGCACATGATAAAACTGAATTGCCATGTCGTTGGTTTTATTTCTACACAATTATAGCGAGTCATCTTTAGTTTGCTAGACTTGTGAGTTTGAAGAAAATTCCAGGAAAATCAAGGTGCATAAATTTGTAAGATATATCAAAATAAGAACTAAATTAGGCCTTTTTAATTCTCTCATTGTGAGCCAGAGCCAACCCCACAATCTCTTTTGTCTCTTATAACTTATAAGTTAATAATAGAAGACTTTTGAGTGATGTTTCCATTTTCACAGTCAATTATTTGTTACTACTTACGACCAAAGCTAACAGTAACTAGTAAGTAGTAACAAGCTAGATAAGTCAAAATAGTCAAGTTCATAAGTCATTGTGTAGATTCCATTCTCATCAAATCATAGCTATTAAGCTCTTGCATGAACCATCGAGCCTCTTTAGCCTTTTGTGCATCAAAGCTATCATTAGACTGTAATATGAACATATATTGATATTCTTAGCAAAGGAATCCCTGATTTTCAAGCTAATGATCTAACATTTCTCTATGTAGAGAATTGATTCTTTGCACAACGAAAATCGAATTTATATACACAGAATCAATTCTTTGTATAGAGAAATGCTTTAACAAGTTTCATTGTACTAAAAATGATTATACTGACACTCATTGTATAAGAAAAAAACTTTAATCTCAAACAAAATACTTAAAAAAAATCATAAATTGAATGTAATGGGGTACTGCAAAGGGAGATTATGCATCAAAAATTGAGTACATTTCATTAAAATAAGCAAACCATCACAACATCTATATTACATCATAATATCCAAAAGGTTCGGTTGTTTATGTAAAAAGATGAGAACAATGTCTCATATTGTATGAGTCATACAAACTATAGGTTCCATCAAAATCAACAAACAATACTTCATGAGGTTATGAAGGCAAATCTCAGATACTGCCGCAGCCAAAGAGGTAACCCAAAGAAGATATACCACCAGGGGCAGCATGGACCTTGGTTGATGTCTCATTAAACCTGGTTGTTTACTTTGAGTGCAGACTCACCAATCAAGTTGGTAGGAAGGTCGAAAAGGGTATGCCAGAAATCATGCACCTCACGAGCCTGCATGGCCACATATGCTAGTTCATCTGTCTCCATGAATCGCACTGGTGGGCGATCATCTGGAGAAAAGTTCCTGGATCCCATAAATCTTGCATAGGCAGCACCAAATGTGTTTGGTGGTAGATCCCATGCATGGCCTACTATTGCAAATATTACACGTGGTCGTTCCAAGAGCACCGCCTGCAAAAAGGAAGTGCATAGGTTGATTGTAAATTAAGGTCTACTCGAGTGGATTAGAATTATAGAGCTAGGGGCGGATCGAAGGTTTGTCCATTGGGATTGGGCATGGACGAGCCTCGACTGGGCCAGCATTGATGAAAAAATGACAAAATCAAAACGTCTCCCCTCGCGCTTCATTAACCGGTGTAGGATGAAAGATCAGGTCCAGGATTCGAGTCAAATCGACCTTCCCTCTCATCTCAGGGTGAGGCAAGGAATAAATGTTCGTTGTTCAATATCTCGGCTGCTCAAGAAGTTGGACTAGCTGCTCCTCCGACCGGGAGTTTATTCTAGGGGAAGGGCAGAGCCTCACCTTGCTGTAGGAAGGTGTTCATTGCTGGGACGGGTTCAAACTGGACTGAAGGGAAGAGGAATTCAATACTCCGATCTTACTGGGGATTCATCACTGGCTAGGGCTTTCGAATCAAAGCAAAGCATGGGCATCTGCAACTAAGAGGGAGCAGTAGATCGTCGATTGAAGAGCCAGGTCAGTAAACTTCTATTGGGACTTATATTGATTCGACTAGAGGGACTCCTAGCAGCAAACTTGTATGAAGGGGCCCCGCAGGAGATGCAGGAGCCGCCAGCCGGATCGACCAATAAATGATAGGCCAGAGGGATGGGCTCATTCTACAAATCAGAGATCCCTGGCCCTACCTAACACAGAGATGTCCCGGGATTAGTTGATCGGAAAGCTCAGGCAGGAGTAGCACATTCCATAAAAAGATTTCTGATCCTAATATGCCACGCCTAAAATCATCCCAATCGCTGCTAATGTGGCTACTAAGCTATTTCTTTGGAAAGCTCCTACTAAGATGGTTCATCAATAAAAAATAAAAAAAAAAAATCTACAAAAACACAGATAAAAGAGAGATACTAATAGCTAGCCAACATGAAAGCATTGGAAAGATCTCAAGAACTAATGTTTTTTATGGACAGATATTCATCACTAGGAACAGGAAACAACTACCTTTTGATCTATATAGTTCTTAGAATAAGCAGAACAAAAATGCTGTCAGCCCAAAATTCACAACGATGAGTCAGAATTGTTAAGTCCTTGTTTTGTAAAATTGATCTCTAAACCTCTTATTCCACTACAAGAAACTTCTTAAACTGTAATTCATTTATATTTAGTATATCACAACAGATTAGTGTAGCATCTTTTAATCCACAGATTGATGTGTACGAATGCTCAACCAGACTCTTTTTCATTAACAATTTTTTTTTCTTTTTTCTTTTCAACTATGAGTTAATCATCTTCTTTCTTCCTCATCTTCTCTCTTCTCATCTTCATCTTCCTTCTTCCTTTGCCGCTCGCCACCGCCGTTAATGCTCTTTTTTTTTTCTTTTCCGGTCTTCGACTTCTTCTTCATCTCATCTTCTCTTCTTCTTCATCTCATCATCTCAGCTTCATCTCATCTTCCTCTTATTCTTCTTCTCTTCATCTCATAAATGGTTGGACAAGGAAACTTAAAACCTTTTCAATTAGATCCAACACATCGTGGTAGTCAACAAACTCTATGTAGCTCCAGTTTATCTCTTTTTTAGTGTAATCTTCCTGCTCAATTTTAAACACATGATGCAAACATACAATGACAAACAACAAAAAATCAGTATTATTTACATCAAAAATAACTTCTTCTGCTGGATCACACATGTTGGATCAAGAGTTCTGGTGTAACAATTTCACGTTTAATTAGAGCATCTTCTAAGTTATGTGCATCACACTTATCAACGATTTTGATTAGTAAAAACATAACTATATATATAAACTGTATATATTTAATTTTTTATAGTAAAAAATTAATATTTATTTCTCAAGTATAAGATATTTGATATATTATTGACTCACTTTTTATTCAAATTAAAAAAAAATTACAATAGAAAAAATAATAGGAAAATTACAATTTTGATATTTTTCCAGTTAACCTACCAGACGCGTTTTTTTCGTTTTCATTTTCAGAATCTAGCTTTTATCATATGATACCAGACGAGTTTTCAGATTTCGAAACTGAAACCAAAAACACTATTTTCATTTTCATTTTTCTTTTCGAAAAATAGCAAATGAAAAACACTTATAAGATGGATCCTAAGGCCAGGTCCTGCATCTGTTTTTTTTTTTTCAGTTTTTGTTTTCCAAAAACGATTTCGAATTCGCTTTCGTTAACCGTTTTTCATTTTATTTTCGAAAAACAAAAAAAATTTGAAAAACACAATTAGTGTTAAAAGTGAAAAATTTGAAAAACATTTGAAAATTGTTTTTCTTTTTTTTTTGTTTTTCAAAAAAAATTAACAATTTTTTTTTCTTTTTTTCTCTCCAACGTGCAGCATTTCTTTCTCTCTCATCTTCTCTTCCCATCTTCATCTTCTCTCTTCCCGATCTGGTATTTCTTGTTCTTCAGCTCGCCGTCGCCGCCGATCTAGTCTTCTTCTTCTTCGCCACCGCCGATCAGCTGGTCTTCTTCTTCTTGGCCGCCGCCGGATATGGTCTTCTTCTTCTTCAGCTCGTCCTCGTCTTCATCGCCCGCTGTTCGTCGTCGTCTTCGTCGCCAGCAGCTGTTCGTCGTCCTGCTCTTCTTCGTCGCCGGCTGCTGGTCGTCTTCTTCGTCGCCGGCTGTTGGTTGTGTTGTTGTTAACCCTCAGAGCAACTAACAAGCTCTCATGGATCTTCCCAGTTCTGTTGACAAATTTGATCAATTATTTTTTTCCAAAACTCAGATATTAGATCAATTTTTTTTTCTAAAACTCAGATCTTAGATAATTGCTAAAGGTTGATTTTTTATTTATTTGATCAAAATCTAGCAATACATTTTGTTTAATGGTTAATTATTTAATCAATTTGTTTTTAATTGTTATACTATTAAACAAAATGTAAAAATTGAAATTGAAATTTTCGATAGTTTTCAGTTAGCCTACCAGACGCGATTTATCCATTTTTATTTTCAAAATACGGATTTCAGTATATGCTACCAGACCTGTTTTCGGATATCGAAATTGAAACCAAAAACACTGTTTTCGTTTTCGTTTTCATTTTCATTTTCATTTTCATTTTTCTTTTTGAAAAACAACTGATGAAAAATGTTTACAGGACGGACCCTAATGTTTTCGAAAAATTGATTTTTGGATTTTTTGGATTTAAAAACGCGTCTGGTAGCCATCGTTGAAAAATATATTTAGAGAATCAAAACATACAAAATGTGTTTGGTAGGATATTTTCAAAATAATTTTCAACATTTTTTTTATGCATAAAAAATCAAGTCCCAAACCAATCCCACTTAAGATAAATCAAAACCAATCAAACTACTTCAATCATCATACCAAAAAAAGATAGTTGTCCTTATCCCAAAATAAAAATAAAAAATTTAACAAACATATTTCTCTCTTTAAACACGTCTAAAAGCAGCAAAAGCAAAAATGGTAACAAACTCATCTCTATCTTTGATGCCCGATTGAGTTTGGAATCACAAGTGAGATACCCAGTTTGAGTTCGGATCTGCTTCAGCCGCCGCCGATCTTCTCCGGTCGCAGAGATCGAACCCAACCAAACCACAGCTCCTTCCGCCGCCAATATTCTCTCTCTCTCTCTCTCCTCATCTATTCGGGTCCTGGTGATGGTGTGGTGGTAACGGAGCTGTGTTCGATAGCTGCAAGGGATGGTGCCGGCGGCGGGGGGGATGGTGGCAGTGCTGGGTTCTTCATTAAGATCCAAGAGATGGATCTAGTATAAATCCGGATTTAATCTCACCAGATTCTTTTTTTTTTTGGATTTGTACTTTATTTCTTAATAATTTTTTGGTATGGATCCATTAAGATCCAGGAGATGGATTTAGTTTGAGTAAATTTTATTGTTAAAAAAAGTCTTCAACTCTCAGCTTTTTATGAGTTCGTGGTAAGAATAATGAGAACAAAAATACTGAGAACGATAAATTGTTGTTCTCAGTGTTCTTGCTTTTTTGTTCATTAAAATTGAAAATTGTTCTATGTGTTCTCAAGTTTTGTTTTCGGAAATCCTCTACCGGACAAGTTTCCGCTGTTTTTGCAACTCAAAAAACAAAAAAACGCTTTTCGGAAAAATTAACTCAATTCTCGATTTATGTCTGGATCAATGAAACTTGATTTTGTAAAAAGAAATTAAGTTAACTTTCTTTTTAGGATTTTCAATTAGTAAACACACCTTTAATTGTTTTTGTGTTTTGACATTCAGGTGCTGGACCCGGTTATCCTAAAAAACTCATAACAGCTGTTAACTCGAAGGGGTGTTATTGTGGAAATAAAATCTATTGTAATGTAAAATGAATTCAACTATTCAAGTCTGACCTAAATAATTGGGTGGTCATATAAGCGTTTTTCATTTGTTTTTTATATAAAAAAAAAGGTAAAAAAGTTTTTTAAGTTTCAGTTTTGAAATCTGAAAACGCGGCTGATTGCATATATTGAAAACTATTTTCTAAGTAATAAAAATGGTAAAACGCAATCGTTAGATTAATTGAAAATGTTAAAAAATATATTTTAATATCAAATTTACATTTTATTTATTTATATTTTTATATTATAACTTAAAATTATAGAATAATTTGGTTAAGGTCGATAATTTATCAGGAATAAGTATCGTTAGGATTCAGCATTAATCTCATAATTAATAAATATTAATTTTTATAAAATAAATATTAGGTTTTTACTTAATTATTAAATATAAATTACATGGAATAATTTTAAATTATAAAAAAACTATAAAAAAAACAGAGGAGGGTATCGATCTGCTCCACCAAATCCGATCTACATATATATATATATATATATATATACAATTTTTCTATTATTAGTTCGAACTATATATCTCAGATCAGTTCCTTGTATGTGGGCAGTTGAATTTAAATGCTTTAACTTGATTAAATTCACTTGTCAAAATATTTTTTAAATCCAATGACCTACATATAAGGAACTTATATATCTTATATCAGTTTGAACTGACAATAGAAAAATTGTATATCGGTTTTTCTACTGTCAGTTCGTCCTGATATAAAATATATCATGACGAAAAATATGGACCACAGATTATGGAGCACAGATTATGGAGAAGTTTTGACAAGTGCATACACTTTGAGTCAAAGTATGTAAATCTAATGGTTCATATTCTTCGTCCTGATATATTTTATATCAGGACTACCTGACAATAGAAAAATTATACAATAGAAACCACAGAATAATAAATAGCAAATATAGAAACATAACAAAATTAACATATTAGAAAATCTTACGGCAATGTAATAGTCTGACAGCAATGAAGTACATGAATAAGTCGCAAGCTTTATTTCAAATATGGAAAATTTTACAGTGAGAGAGGAAAGATTAAAGCAGAGAGGAAAGATTCTAATAGAGAATTCTTTCTTCAGAGCAAACTAACTTAAAACTAAAACCAACTCTGCCTTCCACCAAGAAGTCGTAGCTTCTTACATAGACAAGAGGAGGTGAGATTTTTACAACTTAAAAAATAGGAACCATAGGTAATTATATTGATACTTTAATAATTTTGTCGAAGTGTCGGTTTGTCCGTTTCTGCCGACAGTTGTCCAGTTGTCTTGTTAATGTTTGTCTTCTTGTCTTTTCTGCTGACGGAAAAGAGATAAGGTGATGAAGTCAAAAAGATAAGGTAATAAGTCCAATGTTCGGATAAGATCAATGACGTTGTGACTCATCTTCATCATAACAGAAGAATCTGGTCGGATCATCATCATCACTAGAGTCTCTGTCATTATGACTACTGGACCCAGTGTCCATTTGGGAGGAAATAGTGTGCATGGCTTTTTCCATGTCCTTTGCAATAATCCTGAGTTCTTCAGGTGTACTGGCAGTAGCTAAACGGGAGCTGGCCGCAGCAAGTTGTGCTCTGGATTGGGATTTGGCCATAAGGAAATGAGATTGGTCAATAATGGTCCTGTATAGAGTAGGATTTTCATTAAACCAGGTAGCCACACGTTGGGTGCCAAGTTCTGCAATATTCATTCCGCTCCACCATTTAATTTTCGTCTGTCGTCCGAAATAAGGAACATTAATATTGCCAACCAATTTGTCAGAGATAGCATAATCTAACATAAGGATCCATGTGAGACTGAAATGTTTAAAGAAAATTAATAAATCAGGGATAAAATCCCAGGTAGCAGGTTTGTCAAAATGGTCCAGCCAGTATCGGTATCCTTCAAGAACAGGAGGAGGAAGGATTTCCGTAGTAGGTCCGTATTTGTCCCACCATTCAAGAAACCAGAAAGGGATGTCAAGTTGGAAATTTTTGTCGAAATAGATAAACCATGAAAGGGAATTGCCAGGGTTTTGTCCATACAAAAAATAAGTCCATGCTTTGATAGGGTTTTGCCGTTAGTCAAGAAGACGTTAGGCTGTGTACCCATCTAGACAGGCTGTGAGTTAAAACTTTAATTTTTACTGTTTATCTTCCTCTTTACCATGTCTAATAGTAGCTCTCGTCCCGAAGGTTGATAATATTCAACAAATGATAAACCGAATTACTACTACTGACAAAATGGACAGTTATAATCATGATAGATACTATCACAACACTAAACCCTATTACCCACGACCGACTCCTCCAGATCTTCAGTAGGAAGAAACTGTCCCTTATCGTGCCTATACTGGCAACGCCTGTTACCAGTTTAATATTGATGGACTATCTGAATATCAAACCATGACTGTTCTTAGACAGATGCACACCATAGGATATATCTACATCAAAAAACAAAACATGACACATCCTGATGCTGTTACTTCATTAGCCACTGGCTTTGAAGGATAGTTATTTGGTTGGTGGACCCATACTATGACTCCAGTAGCTCGTGAGACTATCATCCATCACACTAAAGAAATTGTCACAACCAATCCTTCTTCTTCTCTTACTCCAACCTCTACAACAACTACATCTCAACCTGATGGTATCGATGTATTATGTTACACTATTCTTATGCATTTTATTGGAAACCCTAATCGTTTTCAAGGAAAAGAGTTTTCTAAATTACAAAATTTAAAATGCAAAAAATTAAATGACTTTAAATGGTATAAAGACATATTCTAACAAGAGTACTTCAGCGCTCTGATAATGCTAATTCTTATTGGAAAGAAAAATTTATCTCTGGCCTGCCAACTCTTTTCTCCACAAAAGTTCGTGATAAAATGATAGAACAAAATGCTAGTTCTGATTGGTCACAGATTGACTTAAACACATGGACATACGGTGAGATCACTAATACTATCAATATCAAAGTTTCTTGGAGGAGGATGAAATTGAATTTGTTCTCCATTTTTAGTTTTATAAATGCGATTTTGTTTTTGATTTAAAACTAAACATTGATCTTCCAGTTTTTTGCGATCAGTGTACCATTCAAAGAAAGGTATATCTTTGTTGAGGTTGGTGATCGTAGATATCCATCTATCATGAAATTGTTGTCGTTTTTTATGAGAATAATTCTTCTCATATTTTTGTTTTAAATGTTGATTTGCAGGAGCATGATAATCTGCCAAAAGGTGGCTATGAATTTCAGAGTCGATAACGTCAATGGTTCTGATTGTGGGTCCAGAAGGAATACCGTCAGTCAAGGCTTGGGAAGGTGTAGGTGATGTTTGTTCATCATATTTATGTATAGGATGAGCCGTTTGGTTAGGTGTTTTAAGGATATTAGTCACATGTGTAGGTATATTAATAGACGGTTTTCGACGTCTTCTGGGAATAAGATTTACATGTTCATGTTCTTCTGTATCACTTGATTTGGTTTGTAATGATATTGACCATTTGGAATAGGATTATAAGGAGCTTTTCCTTTGTCTTTCAGGATTAGGCTAGGGATTTGGCTAGCTATATGATTTCTGGATAAACTGGATAGAGAATGTCTGGCGGTTTGGAAGCTATTTTCACTGGGTGGATTAGAGATACTGGGAAATTTAAGAGAGTTTCCTCGTCTGAAAGATATTTTTAAGGTTCCATCATCATCAGTTATACAGTCATGTAAATTGCGGGATGGTGGTTGATAAGAAGGTTGGTCAACTTTTTCTTTAATCCATTCATCTGGGAAAACAATGTTTTCCCATTTGACTGGAGCAGGAACCATAACGTTTACAGATGGGGAAGCACTGTAACATATGGTTTGTCCCGCTGGAATAGTCGGAGGGATAAAACTGGGTATTAGACCAGAGGTCAGGACACGATAATGGACACGATAAACAAGTTTATAAGGGCTTGATCGTTCAATAAATTTATAATTATGAGTTTGAATGTCAATTACAAGACATTTTTCTTTATGTTCATCAGTATTTAAAGTAATAGTAAAATTAGGATAACATTGAAAATAAATTGGTCCATAAGTCAAAGACGTTTCAGCCATACCAAGAATAGATTCTTTATAATCAGTTATGTGTTTGTCACGAAGGACCACAAGTAAAGAATTATTGAGGCCAATCTTGGATAAAGGTTTTATACCAATTTGGACACTTCCAATATGAAGATCGTTATATCCAATTTTACAATAGTGGTTGAGACTGTTTTTATTTAATAAGTTTGTAGAAAAAATATTGTGCTGGAATTTGACATTTATTTCTTTAGTCTTTTGTTCTAATAGAGTTCTGAAATCTAAAATGTTTTTCTTTTTATATATACTAGACTTTTGAATGTCAGGTAATTGCCAGTTATTCAAATCTTTGTCATTCCAATTAGTCTCATAATTTGCTACAGATTGTCCTGTGGTACTATTATCATCATCAGGTTCAATTCCGAGACGAGAGCTACTATTAGACATGGTAAAGAGGAAGATAAACAGTAAAAATTAAAGTTTTAACTCACAACCTGTCTAGATGGGTACACAGCCTAACGTCCTCTTGACTAACGGCAAAACCTTATAAGACTACTGACTCTTGCACTTTAAACCTACTAATTAATATTCCCATTCAACAAGTCGCAAGGCTCTGATACCAAAACGTAATACCAATGCATACAATAGAAACCACATAATAATAAATATATATATATATATATATATAATCTTTCTACTGTCAATTCGTCCTGATATAAAATATATCAAGACGAAGAATGTGGACCACAGATTATGGAGAAGTTTTGACAAGTGCATATACATTGAGTCAAAATATGTAAATCTAATGGTCCACATTCTTCGTCATGATATATATATATATATATATAAAGGACCTGGATCCTCTCCTCACCTTGTCCTTACCTTCATAATCTATTGACACGTCTCTAATATAGCAAATCAATGGTTTAGATTATTTCTATTAATTTTCAAGTTTTACGCAACTGAAAAATAGAATTAATTCAAACCATTGATTTAGATGAGGACAAGGTGAGGACAAGATGTGGTGAGAAGAGGATCCAAATTCATATATATATATATATATATATATATATATTTATATATACAGTTCTTTTCCTATCAGTGCGCACTGATAGAATTATATAAGGACATTGAATTTGAGCCACTCATTTATAAAAGAGTTTTGACAAGTGTATACATACCAAGTCAAAATATTTAAATAAAGTGGCTTACATTCCATGTCCTTATATAATTCAATCCGTGCGCACTTATATGAAAATTATTGTATATATATATATATATTTATAAATATATATAGTCTTTCTAATATAATTGTCAAAAGATTTATCAATTCTTTATACGTGAGCCACTCATTTTACATACTTTGACTTGATTTGTATGAACTTACTTAAAACTCTTTCATGAATGAGTAGCTAACATTCAATATCATTATAAATTATCTCCGGACGAACCGAAAATCTTTCTACTAAATATATATTTGAAAAAAAATACCCTTAATAAAATTCTCAATCTTTTAAGGAAAAAAAAATTGATTTGCAGAACTTCATCAACAGAGATATGTTGATTGTTGATCTTCATTAGCCAATAGAATTCCGCACACAAACCTCCATCGAAAGAAATTGGCAAAAGCAACAACTAACTTTTTGAAAGTTCGAAGAACATCCGTGAGAAGAAGAAGAGATCCGTGAGAAGAAGAAGAAGTAGATACGTGACAAGAAGAAGAAGATGAAGATGATCTGTGACAACTGACAAGAAGAAGAAGGCTTGTGGCTGCTGTGACATGAAGAAGAAGACGACCTAGAAAAAAAAAGTGAGTTTTTTTATTAAAAAAACAAAAACACACCCAAATCACTCTACCGGACAGCACCTTATAGATTTTAGTGGCAACCCAAAAAGTATCTGAAACCTTGGGGTTTTGGGTTTTGAGAGTTTGGCATGAGTATCTGAGTCATCTGAGAGTCCAAAAATGGTGTCTCGAAACCAAAAAGCAGACAAGGAAGAGAGCCAAGGAAGCAGTGTGACCAGCAGCAGCAGCAACAACAACAACAACAACAAATGGAAAGCAGAAGAAGCAATAGGTGGCAACAAACATGCTGTCGAATCTCTCAGAGAACTTATCACTTTCCCTCTTCTCTATTCTGAACAGGCCCTAAAGCTTGGTCTGAAGGTACCCCTTTTTATTTTTATTTTTTATAATTTGGTTCTATTATGATTTCATGGCTGTTTTTCTTTTCAGTGGCCTCGCGGATTGCTACTCTATGGTCCACCGGGGACCGGAAAGGTATAGTTTTTCATTGTTCTCTTGTCTTGCATTGTTTTTGCACCAACTTGGTTTTGTTTATTTCAATAATTTAAATTTTTCTTGCAATGCTAGACAAGCTTGGTACGCGCTGTTGTTCAGGAATGCGATGCCCGTTTAACTGTTATCAGGTTTTGCTCTCTCACTCTCACTATTTTGTACTCATTCGTTTTATTCTTGTAACATTTGTATTATATATTATGGCATTGGTGACTTAGCCTTTTTTAGATTGTATTACTGTTTCTGATTAACATGTTCGTGTTGGTTTTGAATTACGGGTGTATATTGCAGTCCACATTCTGTTCACAAAGCACATGCTGGAGAAAGTGAGAAAGTTTTGAGGGAGGCTTTTAAGGAGGCATCTTCTCATGCAATGTTGGGGAAGCCATCGGTTGTGTTTATAGATGAAATTGATGTTCTTTGTCCTCGTCGTGATCATAGGTATTGATGCTTTTATTGCTGTATGCCTGTAACTAAACATGTCAATGTACCTGAACTGTGAATTGAGGGACAATGATATTCCTGACATTGTACAAATAAGTGTTGTTACTTTGTAGATTGTTAGTTTGCTTGCTTGGTTTTATGATGAGATGGGGGAAACATGCATTTGTAATTCTTTTTTGGCTGTTCTGAAAGGATTATACATTTCTCATAAGTATTTAAGTTATGCTTCAAATGCAGGCGGGAACAAGATGTTCGCCTAGCCTCTCAGCTCTTTACTCTGATGGACTCCAACAAGCCCTCATCAACATCTATTCCACATGTTGTTGTGGTTGCATCAACAAACAGGTTATTATTATACTCTTCATCACAGAGAAATTTTGTCAGCTTTGTTTATCAGTGGTTTTTCCTGGTCAACCTGTTGGATGTACTATAATTTGTACAGATTATAAGAAAAAGTCTGCCATATGATACATTGATACTTTGGGATGCTTTTCTGCTGTGTTATTGTTCATACTTCATAGACATGTTTTTGTCTGGTTATCATATGTGTGGTGATCAAGCACATTTAATGACATGAAATAGTATTCTTATGTTTGTTAGGATCTAAATGACTGTATGATGCATCATTTATACAGCTTTAATTACATTGGATTGTTTGTCAAATTTTTGATATTTCATTTGAATTTTTCGATAATTTAGATTTTTTGTTTTAATTGATCTTGGTATTTTTGTTTGAATAATATATACAGGGTGGATGCTATTGATCCTGCACTAAGAAGGTCAGGGCGTTTTGATGCTGAAATTGAAGTTACTGTACCTACTGAAGAGGAACGCTTTGAAATACTCAAGGTTAGAATCTCTTGAAATTTATGAGCCATCTCTGGTTCTGGTTCTTAGTAACATTTACCAGCCACCGAAAACTGGCCTTTATAATTATTTAAATAATGTACCCGTTCTCAACTAGTTTGGTAGAATGTTTGATTGGGTAGTGATGGTATATTGGGGTAAAGCCATGATAGTGATTTGTGCTAATTTCTCAGCTCTATGCAAAGAAGATTCCTTTGGAAGCCAATGTTGATTTACAAGCCATAGCTGCATCTTGCAATGGATATGTTGGGGCTGATTTAGAAGCTTTATGTCGGGAGGCTACCATGTCTGCAGTTAAAAGGTCTTCGGATGCCGATGAATGTGCTAGTGTGTTTTGCGTAACAATGGAAGATTGGAAACATGCAAGATCTGTGGTTGGCCCAAGCATAACAAGAGGTGTTACAGTGGAAATTCCCAAGGTTTCTTGGGAAGATATCGGAGGACTAAGAGATTTAAAGGTCTGTAATTTAACAAATCCTTTTTATCTTAAAATCTTACTGAACTTTCATGAAGATTATTTTATTCATGAACAGAAAAAGCTCCAACAAGCTGTTGAGTGGCCTATTAAACATTCAGATGCATTTTCGAGACTGGGTGTTTCTCCTGTACGTGGAGTGCTTCTGCATGGACCTCCAGGATGCTCGAAAACCACCCTTGCTAAAGCTGCTGCGCATGCTGCCCAAGCTTCATTTTTTTCCTTGAGGTTTGATAATCTTAAATAGCTTTCAGAATTGGATCCATTTATCCATTATAAAAATGTTAAGCAGCAGAAGTGTCATTGTTACCAAGAGGCTTTTAGGCAATTGTATTTTCTTTGTTTCTGCTATATGTTGTGTGTCCCCCCTTCATTCAATTGTCTCTTGAAGTCATTATTTAGATTTTAAACAGAGTGGCGAATCTGGACCTCATGGGGAGTCTTGGGTTTAGGCCAGACTGAATGGATGAGTAGTATTGTGATACCTCTGTAGCAAATTTATACATATATTATATATAATACTTCCAAAAGAAACTGCCTATGGTACATAGAATTATCAACTAAGGATACCAAACGAGTAATATTATTTGGTAACAAAACCATTTATTCCTGGAAGCAAAATTCTATGTTTCTAATAAAATAAATTAGATGGAATGAGCTTATTTAGGATTCCAGAATAAGCAGGAGACAGCCAAAGATGGAACTATAATTGTTTTCTTAATAAAATTTGAACAACTGCCTAAACTTGGGGTAGTGTTTTTCATCTACCCATAATAATCCTATCTTCTCTTTACTCACCAAAAGTGCTATTGTATAAATTGATCACTCTCATATTACAATAAGCAAAACATATTATTTATAAATTTTTCTCTTTTCTACCTACTCGACCAATTTAAGTTGTTAAAGAGGAAGAAATTGACTGCCTTGATTTTCAAGTTATCATTTTTATATTTTCAGTGTGTTTACATATTTTTTTTCTTCATGAAGCTTTTATTAGAATATATAAATGTTTTATAATTTATGCTCTAAAATTCATGAACCATGAATCAGTGGTGCTGAATTATATTCGATGTATGTTGGAGAGAGTGAAGCCTTGTTGCGTGATACATTTCGAAGAGCCCGCCTTGCAGCCCCAAGCATAATATTCTTTGATGAGGCTGATGTGGTCGCTGCCAAAAGGTCAGGATGTTACATTATTTGATATGAAATTCTTTTTACTTCCCGTCAAATGGCTAAATAATTTTCCTGTTTTTTAAACAAAAAATATTTTCAACTTGGCCTTCTGCAATGCAAACACTTTAGTTTCATGTGAGACCAGTTTACTTGATATGTTTGTTAAGAATCAGCAAATTGTTTTCAGATTTTTTTATCCTTTTATCTTCTAAAGGATGTTCATGCTATATGTTATGACAGACGTGTTATAAACTTATAATGAGTAAAATGTTCTCCTATCTACTTTGGGATGAAATTTGGATTGATGAACTACCTGTAATTTATTGCGTTGAAGCCTATTTTTTATTTTATTTTTTATCATGAGTTAGTTTTATAAGCTTTCTGCTTGCAAGTCTTGGGAGTTATCTTTTGTGCATACAAATATGCTTTCAGGTGGATCATTCACATGACCATGCATATTTTCAAAGTTGTGTAATACTGTAACATGTTTCTTTTCTGTCAATACAGAGGTGGAAGTTCAAGCAGTAACATTGCAGTGGGAGAGAGACTTCTTTCCACTTTGCTGACAGAAATGGATGGTTTAGAACAGGCTAAGGTACTCATGGACCCCATAAAATTTTAGTTTCTATTTATATCTTGAAACCATCTGTCTGAGAAATTGATAATAGTCTATTTCTTCCTCTAAATTGACTACTTGCCCCCCTTATGACATATCTATAATTCTATTTTCAGGGGATTCTTGTCTTGGCTGCAACAAATCGTCCTCATGCAATTGATGCTGCTCTTATGCGCCCTGGACGCTTTGATCTGGTAAGATGTCTTTATCATACTGAGCTGTTTCTTAAATTCTGTGATCTTAGTTGATTGAAGTGCTATTCTGGTTATCCTTGAAATTTTAACAGGTTTTAATGCTATATGGTTTTTAGTACTAATAGTATATCTTCTTGTTCCTTAAATTCGGAGATTCTGAACTTCCTAAAGTATGAGTTAGGGGTTCTAGATTGTCTTTATATAATCTTGCATTCGGGACACAATTTCTTCTGAGTCTTGTTTAACTGTCATTTCTATGGAACCGTAGGTCCTTTACGTACCTCCGCCTGATCTAGAAGCTCGATATGAGATACTTCGGGTGCATACACGTAATATGAAAGTAGGGGATGATGTTGATCTAAGAGGAATAGCAGAAGATACCGAGCTCTTTACAGGGGCAGAGCTGGAAGGTCTCTGTCGGGAAGCTGGAATTGTGGCTCTGAGAGAAAACATATCTGCCACTGTTGTATGTAATCGCCATTTTCAGACCGTGAAGGACGCACTAAAACCAGCATTAACAAAAGAGGAAGTGGATTCTTATTCATCATATATGAAGACTCGATCTCTGACATCCACTGGTCAGTCCGAATCTAATGCCATTGCCAATCGTGATACCAAGTGCAAAAAGAATTCGTTGGTTCCAGTGCTTTCAGTTGCAACATGTGTTGTGACTGTTGCATTTCTTGCTGCTGCAAAATATTTTTCCATGCATACAAACCAAACTCGACATGAACTGGCTACTACCTAAAGGGTACTGTGAAAATTTTGACATAAATATGACGGGCATTGTTTTGTTAATTGCCGAGAGTTAATTTATTCGATGTAGTCTTTCTTGATCAGGTAAATATCTATTAATCTATATGATATTGCAAAAGTACATATGCATGATTTTGTAAGAGGTTTCAACATCTTTTCTGAATTTGGAAATGTTTTTATGACTCTAAATTTGATGATATGAACTATAAAATCTTACTAGATCATCACGATCACAGCGGGTTTCGATTATTAATTTTTTTTAAGGTTTTGTACAGAGAAAGATAAGAAATGGAGATTAACAAAAGCAGATGTTTTGTGTTTAATATTATGAAGTAGGAAGAGTTTATGATCTACTTTAACTGAATTACAAGACTCTTAAGAGCATAACTCATTTTTGCAACACTTTAGACCAAATAACATGGGATCATAATCCTTGTGGTACGATGACTCAAACATGGGTCATTATTGTCTGGTTGTTTGAGTCATTAATGTTCGGTTGAACGAATGTTTTTTACCGTCAAGTTACTTTTTAGGTGATCTTAAATTATTAGACTTTGCAATGTTTTAGGTGATCTTAAATTGTTAAACTTCACATTGCAAAGAGTGAACATTATAAAATATATAGGTTTCACATTCAGGTGATGCCATACACAGCTGTATAGTTACTGAGTAATTAATATTAATTCAATTATAATCTAAATTATTCGATTAAAAATCAAAAGTTTTAATAATTAAAAATAATGCTATCTTTCATTGTAACTAACCAATAAGGCAATAACTATATAGTAATATAGATCCTATATGGTAGGAAAATCCCATCTCATAAAAATTACTTGAATTTCAAAAAATACAATTCAGATTATGTTTTTGGTTTTGGTATATGTTTATTTAGAACTGTAATGCAACAGTAATGCTATTTTATCTGGAAAATTTGCATACATCACTAGTTTGATTCATTAAAATGTAATATTGTGGCCGATCGACATATCATTAATTATCAACTCCATTTTATGAAAGGGTAGTGTTAACCTATGCCTTAAGAGCACAAGTTAACAACCGTAAAAGGAAAATTTTTATTGTACTTTTTGATTCAATCCATGTAATAATAAATGTATTATAAATACATTTATTATTACATGGATTGAATCAAAAAGTACAATAAAAATTTTCCTTTTACGGTTGTTAACTTGTGCTCTTAAGGCATAGGTTAACACCACCCTTTCATAAAATTAACAACTAAAATAATATGGTGATTGATCCAAGATGGAAGGTGGAGATATAAAGCTATTACATCTGTTATATATATATATATATCAGAAATTTTCAAGTCAGTACGCATTGATATAACTTTATCGGTGTGTTGGATGTGAATCATTAGATTTACATATTTTGACTCAAAGTATATGCACTTGTCAAAACTTATCCATAATCAATGGTCCACATGCAACGCACTCATATAAGTTATATCAGTACGCACTGAGGAGAAAATGACTGATATATATATATATATGTTATAGGTAAAAATCATCATTAAGGACACGTCATTACAGTAAGGGGCCACGTAAACAAAATCAAGAAAGGTCAAGCGTTAAAGGGCAGAAATTCCCCAAGGGAATTTACTCAGCAAAGAGCAAAGCAACCCGACCACAGACGAAGAAATCGGCTCGGGCATACTCGGTCATGCTCGGGATCAGATAATGAAGGCGAGTACTTCACAAACATATGGACAGAATCAGCAGCAAGCAACTCCACAATAAGCAACGATACGACTATCAGAGTTCAACTGAAAGGCAAACAGATTTCCCGTGGATAAAGGGCGAGGAATCCGACGCAGATTCGGACTTAGTCAAAACAGGAAACAGGATAAACTCCAGAAAGAGACAGACTTCAATTAGAACTAGGAAATCACACAAAATACGGGTATCACAACACCAAACCCTAGCAGTACCATAAACCCTAGCAATAACATGTATAAATACTCCTGTAAGAAACATAACAGGGAGATGTGAGAATTAGCAGGAGAAGTCAGAGAGAAATACCTTGTAATTGAGTTTTTCATAGTGGATTTGACTTTGTTGCTCAAGCAACAACCCATGGATTTTTCTCCAGTTAAAAGGAGTTTTTACCACGTATTTGTGTCTCTTGATTTATTATTTTATTGCGGTATTACACTTATCTGTTCTTATTTTCGCTTGATATAAGTTCGTTGATAGTGACGACGAAAAATCACCATCAACAATATATATATACAATTTTTTTATTGTCAGTTCGAACTAATATAAGATATAAGATATATCAGTTCCTTGTATATGAGTAATTGGATTTAAATGTTTTGACTTGGCTATATGCACTTGTCAAAACATCTTTTAAATTCAATAACCTATATGCAAGGAACTGATAAATCTTATATCAGTTCGAACTCACAATAGAAATACTATATATATATATATATGATATTTAACCAGGAGTATTTTCTTCTATCTACGGTTCTTAGACTGCCAACCGTCTCTTTTAATAGTCAAATTTAACGGGAGAGGATGTTAGTGCGAGTTTTCAAAAAATCGTTTTCGAGCGTAAAAAAACAAAACTTCAGGTATGTCGGGTTTAATTTGTTCGTATATAAAAGGTAACAACCGAAATCTATTCATCTAAACAATTTACACACGAATAGATTCTCTTATCGGGCTGCAAATAAAGCTATATTTGAGATTGCTTTTATTTGGGAAATAATCATTTATTTCTCGAGCTTTAAACAAATGGGTGTTTAGCAAACTTCCCAAAAATAACTTTTATTTTACGATTTTGTTCTCCATTAATCAGTTTTTGAGAAACTGGGTGGAGGTTGCTCTTAGAAGCACAAGCTAACATTGTTTTCCATAAATATCTAAAATATCCTCACTATTTTAATAAAATACAATATTATCCTTCTATTTCCAGAACTGAGAACAGACTTTTCACTCTCTCTCTCGCTCTCGGTTTATCTCCGTTTGTGTGTGAAGCGGCGGAGATGCCTTCAATGGCTCAAGGTCTCGGCGGAGTCAGAAACTCCACCGAAAACTCCAATGACTCCTATGCCAGGTCCATCTCTCTTTTTTCTCTTTCCCTTTCTCTTCACGATTAAAGTGAATTCTAATAACACGGAGATGAGACTAATTAATTATGTGATTAAATTATTGCATTGCAGGACGCAAAACATTGTTCAACAGAGGAAGTCTCTACCTATTGCTTCAGGTTTACCTACTAATTGCCTTATTTTATTTTTACATTATAATTGTATTTACAGAGTTTTAATGCTTCTTTGCTGCTACTTTCTATATGGTTTTTAGTTGAGAAACGACTTGCTGACGAGGTTCGTAAAAACGATATTTTGATTATTGTTGGTGAAACTGGGAGTGGCAAAACAACTCGTAAGTTATATATAGTCTTCTTTGACATCAATCAGTGACAGTGATCAATTAGGTTTCAGTAAGTGACTTGATGCTTTAATGTTTTAATGTAGAATTACCTCAGTTTCTTTTTCAAGCTGGATTTTGTCGAGATGGCAAAGTTATTGGAATAACACAACCTAGACGTGTTGCGGCTGTCACTGTTGCAAAGCGAGTAGCTGAGGAATCTCGTGTTCAGTTGGGCCAGAGAGTCGGGTATTCCATTAGGTTCGATGATAGGACTTCTGCGGCAACAAAGATCAAGTACATGACTGATGGATTGCTACTGAGGTAAAACCAAAGGGAAAAAAATGGAAGTATGCACATTTTATTAGCTATATTGATGTTGTGAAGTTTTGGTGTACAAGTGTAAAAAAAAAAAATGTTTATTTTGGGATTTTTAAATGCCTTTTTGAATTAATATGTTACTTGTTGCTTGTTTGTGCATAAATAGATTCGTTTTTTCTTAATATTATCTAGACATCGGTGCCTTTAGAGATGCAGAATATTAGTTAGATTTGTTTGTGTTGATGAGAAGAGGAGGCATCTTGGTTTTTGGAAAGGTGAGGAAGACAAAAAGGGTTATCTCTTTGCACTTTTTAGTATTCTTCGATTAGGGAAGGGAAGAGAAGCCATCGTATGCTACCTTGGCCATTAAACCCTTATATATTGAGATTGTATGTGTATCCAATTCGTGTTATGTTGAAGTTAAAATATAAAATATTCTTGATCAAATGTCTTTTATTTTTCAATCTTTTTTCTGCATGTTTATGGAATGCTTGAGTGTATTTATTTATTTTTTTTGCTTTGGAGGATGTCAGCTCTTTCTCTTATCCTTTCTGTCGTCATTTCTTCTCAAATCTCAACCCAAGCAGAGATATCCTTCTTTATTCCTCTGTTTGCTTCCCTTTTATTTCATAGTTCATACTGCCCGAAAAAAGTGCAGGTTAAGTTATGTGCCATATGAGAAGATAGGAAAGTGCAATAGATCAAAATATGATGAATCATGAATATGCTTTTTTTTTTTTTTTTTGTAATATAAGAAACAAAGTACTTTTTCAAAGATAAAAAAAGTAAGCACATAAGTGAAGCAGTAGTCCATCGATACAACAAATTGAACCAAAATAGAAGATCAAAGAGATAAGAAATTCTACTATGAATAGGCTTATTATGATGAAGGTGGATTTGTGGTGTGAAGATGACTAAACAGGTTTAAACTTTAAATTAACCAAATCCACTGTGTAAATTGATTAGAAAAATTTGTTTACTAGTCTTAAGATTTTCATGTGTGTTGGATTTGGAATCATGGAATCAAAATTATGAAGTGGTAAAATTTATTTGAGCATGTTGCCTTTCATTATTATCCATTTTTTTTTTCACAGTCCAAGTATGAAAATTTAACCCATCAGGACTTGACCATGTACTTTCTATCAGCTGGGAACTAATATAAGTCATTATAAATTTGCAGGGAAGCATTGTTGGATCCGTATCTGTCTAGGTATTCAGTTATCATTGTTGATGAAGCTCATGAAAGAACTGTCCATACAGATGTGTTGCTGGGCTTGCTGAAAAAGGTACAAAAGGCTAGGTCAAAATCTGGCCATGATCACTCTAGTGCTGATAATAAGAAGACAAGCAATGGCTTGCCGTCAGACAACGAAAATGGTGCTCAGTTCAATGGCATTTTTAAGCAAAGACAAGGAGGAAAACTCCCTCCGTTGAAGTTAATCATCATGTCTGCAAGTTTGGATGCACGTGTTTTCTCTGAGTACTTTGGTGGTGCACGAGCTGTTCACATCCAAGGGCGACAATTTCCTGTTGATATACTTTATACTCTTTATCCCGAGACAGATTATTTAGATGCAGCCTTAATTACTATATTCCAGGTTATTATTTTTCCCTTAAGATCTTTGAGATTATTATTCTTTACTCAGTTCCAGAGTCTTTATTAGCCCAGCCTTGCTTTGCAAGCTGTATGATTTTTGATAGAGTTATCATTTACCAATTTGAGTCTATTTCATTCGCAAAAGCGTTTGGTTTGTAGATGTATGCTGTATGTCAGCTTGTGAATTCTCCTCTAAATAAGTTGCGAAATTTAACCTCATAAGTTATCTTGCTTCTTTGTATGTTTACATAATGTGCTAATCAATCAAGTTGTTTAATTCTATTCCCATGTAAGTTTTTGTGGCAGTGGTGGAATCTTTATCTCAGTTTGACACTATTTATGCTGACTTGGAAAGTATCATTTATTTTGTGGCTTTTTATGGTAGAACCTAATTTGTGTTTATGTTATGATTTCTTATACATTCTCTCTCTCTCTCTCTCTCTCCCTTTTTTTCTTAATATATATTATTTATTTTTATTTTTCAGATTCATTTGGAGGAGGGCCATGGTGATATACTTGTATTCTTGACTGGGCAAGAAGAGATTGAATCTGTTGAAAGACTTGTACAAGAGCGGCTCCAACAGTTACCTGAACCCATCCGAAAGCTGATAACCGTTCCTATTTTCTCTTCTCTCCCATCAGAACAGCAAATGCGAGTTTTTGCGCCAGCTGCGGCAGGATTTCGTAAGGTAATTGATGAAGCAGGCATTTACTTTTATATGGTGTATAAACTCTTGGATTTAAATGTATATAGTTCTTATGCGATAGATGACTTTATTGCTTTTGTTAGATTTAAAGGAAAGATCTGCTGACAAATTTTTTTGTGTTTGCCTGAAATTTTTTGTTTCTGGTTAAAAAAAAAATTATCTGATATGAGGGGAACATTAGTCTCTTTGTCATCAGATGGTGTAAACTACATGCTAGAATCTGGTTGTGGTCTGATCTCCTTAATACAATGAATAATGCGATTTAAAACGTTCTAGTTTCATGTAATTTATCATTTATTCTTACGTGCACTATGTTGTCAATGTAAATGGGATCTTTTTTGGAACCTGACTAGGTATTAATACATGCATATACATGTAACAAATTTTCGGGTAAAAAAATTGTTCATGGTAGGAAGTGTCCTGCTTATCATAGGATTAAAGAATTGTTAAAAAAAGTTGAAACAGATTTGAATCTACCATTGCCTCATTGTTAGGCATCTAGAATCTCTCTCTCTCTCTCTCTCTATATATATATATATTTTATTATTAAAAAAAAGGAATAAAAAAACCACCATTGCCCCATTTGTTCTTGCTGTTGTCATAATTAAGATAACCAATAACTTCTAGCTCTACGATCACAAATTTTGTTGTCACGATCACTGTTTTCACCAATTTCCCTTTACTGACCCTGCCACTGTTGTTTTGGAAGAATTAGTTCATCCTTGGGTCAACCGCCACTCACAACAATACCATTGTTGCTACAGTCAGTCCCCTTGACACTTGTCAGTATCATTTCTGGCCCCTTTTGCTTTAATATTGTCAGTGCCCTCACCGATGTCAGCTTTCCTCTGCCGCCACTGTCTCTGCATCTGTTCTTTAAAACTACAATCTAAGTGTACTCCATTAGTAGATAGACAACCTAAATAATCTCCTTGTGGCTATTGCTTATCAAGATGCTTGTAGTTTTCTATAACACTTCATCCAATGTGTCACGAACTTGATAAATATTGAGACAATTATGTGACTTTTAGTTTTGTTTATGCTTCCCCTTTTTTAACTGTTTAGTTGTCTTTGATTGTTGTTGGATGTGTGCTTTAGTATTTTAAATGTTATAGGAAGAACATTTATTTTTGACTTATTTTTAATTTGGTTCATTTAGTAATTCTGTTAAAATATTTTGCTTTAGGTGATATTGGCAACAAATATTGCTGAAACTTCTGTGACAATACCTGGAATCAAGTATGTTATAGATCCTGGATTTGTCAAAGCACGTTCCTATGATCCTAGCAAAGGGATGGAATCATTGAACGTTGTTCCAATCTCCAAGGCACAGGCTCTTCAAAGAAGGTAAGTATGCTGGGTGATTTATACAATCAAATCTTAATCAGTTGTGTGATTCTCAAGAAGAGTTGGGCATGTTGTGATCGGTAGCATATTATTTTTATCTCATGCGGTTTACCATTTACCATTACAATAAGAAATGAAAGTTCCTATTTGTCAAAACATGTGAGATTATTTATCATTTTATATCATTAGAAAGAAAATTCAGACGAATTAATTTGAATTTAAAACATATTTTTTTATAGTTTGTTGTGAATTATTCTTGTATCTTGTGTGTGCTTATACTTGCCCACATGAATGTATGTTTTTTGTTATGCATTTTATTTATTGGAGGTGGGAGATTGAAGGAATGACTAATATTGGAATTGTTGATGTATGTTCATGTGCTTTTGGGTTTCGGTTTTCAAAAGAATTTGAAATTCAGCTCAGTTACCCATAGATATTTTAAGATTATGTTAATGAATGATAATCCAGGATAATAATCGATTTCTTATTGCAGTGGACGTGCAGGGCGTGAAGGACCTGGCAAGTGCTTCCGTCTCTATCCCGAAAGTGAATTTGAGAAACTTGAGGATTCAACGACGCCAGAGATCAAGCGCTGCAATCTATCAAATGTCATTTTGCAACTCAAGGCCCTGGGTGTTGATGATATCATTGGTTTTGACTTCCTGGAAAAACCGTCAAGGTGAACAAATTTAGAGGCTTTCCCTTGTTTACATAGTGTTCTACTTTTGTCCTGCATGTTTTTTGCTTTATCTCTTCAAGTACCTCCTAGGTGTCCTTATGCTTATCATAACTCGTCTATCATTTTAAAAAAAGGAGGCAAGCAAAACTATTTATCTTATGGGAAGTATTAATGACTTCATTTTCTATCATCAGGGATTCAAATGAACAGAGCCAAGTCTGGCTTTGACTTGTTTAAGCTTTGATTTATTCATATCCAAAGGTGATTGATATTGAGCTTGAGCTCTAAGAGATGTATTTGAGCTTGGCCTGAGAAGTATATGAAAAGTTTGGGCTTGACTTGAGCTTCTCTTATTGAAAAAAAAAAAAAGGCTTGAAGCATGTTCCTAAGTTTGACTTGTTTTCTTTCATACAAGAGATTATATGTACTTTATTAGAGAGCCTAAAAAATCTGATTTGCAAATGTAAGTTAGGTTGACAAGTCTGGTGCATGATTCACTTAACACGCCTAATTGAGCCTAAATGTTGCTTCAGATTGGTCCGCTTATTAAAGAGCCTTAAATGCTAAATTTTTAATCTTAATTTCTCAGTTAATTTGCAGCCTACTATGAACATATAATATTTAAAAATGTCAAACTTGGACTTAGTATTTCAGTTGATTGTATCTTAAATTTCTTATAGTGAGGATGGGTTTGGGCCAGCTGGAGGATGTACCAAAAGTATTAATTCTGAAAATTTGTCATTTCTACTTTAAGTGCATATGTGATATGTATGTATCAGTACATGAATTTGGCTATGTTCTTGTCAGAAAAGTCCTCTTATTCAGTTTTGAAATATGCCTTGACATGAGTTATTACACATTTTCACAGGGCATCCATCATCAAATCATTAGAGCAGTTGTTCTTGCTAGGTGCATTAACAGATGACTGCAAGCTGTCTGATCCAGTGGGGCAACAAATGTCTCGGCTTCCCTTAGACCCCATATATTCCAAAGCTCTCATTGTAGCTAGTCAGTTCAACTGCTTGGAAGAAATGCTGATAACTGTTGCAATGCTTTCTGTGGAATCCATCTTTTATGCCCCTCGGGAGAAGTTAGAAGAGGTGTGTGCATGTGAATTATTAATATTAATCTGTCATATTTTTCTCATAGAATTATTAATCCAGCACTAAAATGATTGTACTCATCAAGATAATTTTTTTTTATCTGGATTAGGTCAGATGATAAGTTATGTACAAGATATGTTGATTGTCGAAAAACTATCTTGTACATATTTCTCTGATTCATTTAGGCCTCACTATAGCAAATTTGATGAGTATAAGCAAATTGGGCAATTAAAAAAAAAGGGACTCCTGTAAATTTAATACATGTTCAGTACTTGGTCAATGGTGGAATACGAATTTAGGCAATTAGTAAGAGTAGAAAACTCAGATTTTTCAAGGAGGTTGTCTTTGTGCTTGCAAAATGTTGGAAATTGTTGTTATTGTGCATTGTACTACTTGACACGTTTTATGTTTTCACCGGGTGTTGTTGGAGCTTCTTAACTTGAACAAGCTTATTTGTGTGATATGCATGGACTTCTATTCTTTGTGGTGTTGTTATTGTTGTTATTACATAATACCATGTTTGTTTTTTCTGCCTGCACAACAATCTCAGTTGAAAATATTACAATATATCCTCCCTTTACCAGGCAAGAACGGCAATGAAATGCTTTGCAAGTCCTGAGGGAGACCACCTCACTTTGATAAATGTATATCGAACATCTAATGAGTTCTTGGAGAAGAGAAAGATGGAAATTACTAAAGAAAAAAATGAAAAACTTCTGAGAAAATGGTGCAAAGAAAATTTTATAAATAGCCGTTCTTTGAGGCAAGCTCGCGATGTTCATAGGTTTGTCATATATCTCATTATCAGGTGAAATTTGAACTCACAATATGCATGTATATATGAATTATTGACCAGCTGGGTGCATTGATGCAGTCAAATTCGAGGACATGCTGAACAAATGGGTCTTTGTGTTTCTTCTTGTGGAGATGACATGCTTCAGTTTCGTAGATGCCTTGCTGCCTCTTTTTTCCTCAATGCAGCTTTGAGACAGCCAGAGGGAACATACAGGTATAGCAATGATTACGATATATATATTAATATATATATATATATATATATATACAGATTCACATATCAACATAGGAAACAATGAAAATTTTAGATATAAATATATAATCATAAAGTAGAAACTTGTATACAAATAGAAGTCGCGACATGACATGAGTCTTGAAATTTTATTTGGAAGATCCTTTGAGGTTTTGAAACAGTTTATACTCATTATGAAAGACAACCTCTGTTAGCAACAAGGATATCCACTGATTTTTAATTTTTAGATTATTGGTCACAAATTTTATCTTTTATTCATTCTTCTTTCATTTGTATATGAGGTTTGTTATTTAACTTTCCTGTCATTTACTCTTTAATAAGTCCTCCCTCATTTATCCTACAAATTGACAGGGCTTTGGCAAGTGGTCAGGTGGTGCAGATTCATCCTTCTTCCGTCTTATTTAGGGCAAAGCCAGAGTGCATAATTTTCAATGAACTGGTCCAAACTAATAACAAGTACATCCGCAACATAACTAGAATTGATTATTTGTGGTTAACTGAGTTGGCTCCTCAATTTTATACCATGCAGAATTAAGCTCGGTACAAGTATAACAGGTATTATATTAACTGATCGTTTTATCTACTTTCATCATGTTGTGAACGCTATTATTGTGGAATTTTTGCTGTTTTGTGGGTTATTTGGTTAGAGAGGAATATAAGAATTTTTGATGAAGCTAAAGAGGACAACCTTTTATAGGATAAAGCTTATTATTTATTTTCTCTATTGGCATCTACCTCCGAAGAATTTAGTGACAATTCTCTATTTTTCATCAATTTTTCTTCACGTTGGATTGGAAAGCTGTTGTTTTGATTGAATTGCTTGTATTTTTTTGTTTGTTTGTTTGTTTGTTTAGTTTGTTGTTTTGGTGGACTAATGCACTTATTTTCTCCATCACTGCATAAAGTGTTATGTTTCCTACAGCTTAATGTCTCGAGTTCTGTCCTGCAACATGGAATGGGAGCAAGAGGATTAGCATTCTTCGACAAATTACATAGTTTATTTTTTAGAGAAGTGAATATTTATGGTGAAACCTATTGGAGAGGCAGAACTTGACGGAAAAATGTATTTTTGGTCCGTTTGTTCAGAAAATGCTGCAGGAGGGGATGCATTGCAAAATCTTTGGAAAGTTTTACAATCCCTGTCCAGCTGCTGCTTTCTGGTAGGGTGTATGGCTATTCAACAGAAGAGCTTTATGCAAAGTCTTCTGTACTTTTTCGATGGACTGGTGGCAGTTACATAACAGGGACAACTCTGTTTCAGTTTTGGTGTTTTGGAACAAGCCCAGTTGTTGCATGTCATCACTCATCACAGCAAACTGAATCAATATTGTGACCTTCACAAATTGGTTGAAAATTTTGCGTGTTTTTGTTGAGAATGCAGGATCGATGTTGATGGGGATGGGATTGTTTATGCAGGTTTGAGCATTGGGTGCAATTTAATCGGTTCTGAGGAAATACACAAAAACAAGGTTAGCAATGTTTATTGTTAGGAGTAAAACTTGTTTAAATTATGATTATAATTTCTTGTGACCATATATATGTTTTTCATAGCTCATTTGTAACACACCATGTAGCTCCTCAATTTAAAGCAATACATAAGAAAGTTTTGGGTTGCTTTTAATTTGATTACTCTTAAGACCATTTTAATCATGTTGATTTAATAGTTATCATTTATTTAATCTCGAAAGGATATTTTGACACTTGGGAATGCCCGTTGATAACTTGTCTTAGATTTTATTTACATTAAGTAAATGCCAACAACCAAAACACAGTTTACATGAGGCATTGAAGAACAGCCACTACCTTTGAGGCATTTTGATACAATTTACATGAGGAAATCCAGGTGAACATATTCTTTCAGGCATAATGGCATCTACGGCAAGGGTGCCTTTGAGAGATTCTGGAAATTGTGGTAGCAGAGTATAATTTAGCCTTAAAAAAAAAATCTCAGGGACCTATACAACATTCAGTGAGATACACATGATCACAGAAGAAATGTAGAAAGAGACGCATTCAATGCTAATTTTGAAAGTCTTGAAGAAATTAGAAAAATATTTGTCCATCGAACAACACTAGCTTCTCAACTGCGCCAATTGAATGTCATAAATAATTTAACTATAATACAATTGTAGGTGGTTTACCCTTTATATTTACATCACATTACGGGTTCGAGTTGTTTCCTTGAATCTCAAAATGTTGTAATAATTTTTTATTTAAATAAATAATACAATTTTTTGTGCAACTGATCAATGCTGAATTCAATGGATGCATCTTGTCCAGGTCAGTTAAAAAAAATTATTACAATATTTTGTGCAACTGATCAATGCTGAATTCAATGGATGCATCTTGTCCAGGTCACAGCAGATGGCACATATTGGCCGCACTTTGTATACTATATTCAACATTTATATTTAGAAATTCAAGGCACCTAGTGATTGCAGCCAAATAGCCAATAAAAAAAAATTCCATTCTACAAACATGATATGATATCATTAATTTTCAACAACATTTTTGTCCACTACTCCATTGTATTTTATCCAACCGGCCACCTTTCTTTCAATCAAAGACTTACCACCGATTATGACTCGTGTTGGTCACGACTCACGACTGTGGTTTATCTGAGGGAAAAATTTATAAATAGCCCTCAAATTAATGGGAATTTTAAAATAACCTATTTGGAAAGAAGTTTCATTGTTTTGGCCGAAATAAATATTTTGAACCAAAATACCCTTGAGTAACTCCCACTCCTTGCAACAAACTTGACCGATAAAAGAAATAGAGGGAGAGAAATCATTTTGAATTTAGAGTGTGAAAATCACGGTTTAACATTGGGGAGAGAAATCACATGTTGACGTTTTAGTTTTTACTAGCATGTGAACACTTTTACTCTTTGTGTGTGAATATTTTTTTTTCCATGTAATGTATTACACTTGTAAATGACTTTTGTGGAGTCGAAACAAAGTTTTAGATAAAGGAGAGAGATTGATCAAAGAGTGAAGCGAGAGAAACATAGTGGAGGGAGGGAATAAAGTTGTAGAAAGATAAAAACAAGCAAATGGGAGAGAGACCAAAAAAAGAGAAAAGAGAGAAACCTAGTGGAGGGAAGAAAGACAATTGTAGAGAGAAAAAACACAAACGGATGCGAGAGATGGGTAACTCCGTTTTTAAGAGGGAATGGGGACACGTACCGATTTTTCTCGGCTCGGTGGCAAATCTTGACAAGAAACGGAAAAAAAAAGGGATAACTAGTTTTGAAATTATCAATAATTTGAGGGCTAAAGGCTAAAGCAAACAATTTCCTCTTTATTATCTTACATACAAGTTGAGGACTTGAGGTAGACATTTCACAACTAGCTAGATTTGATAGCTTAGAATTATAAATGATGGCCCCTTAAGTCTTAATATTTAGAAAGAATCGGTGCAGAATCCGGCAGGTTGTCCACACATGTAAGTTGTACTATTCGACCTTCTCTCCATGCAAACAAAACAAACCAAATGTTAATTTTCTCTGTTAATGTGTATGCAGTTTTCTCTGCAGATTAACATCAACAAATGGGAAACACACTAAGATGTATTTCTCGCAACGATGATGATGATGATGGTGAATTGGGAAACAGACCCTCCAAGTATACATTGACTGCTTTACCTTTGTTTGCTTCCTTCAATGGAGGAACTGGCTTGCTGTCTTCTTTTTCGTCGTCTTCTTCGAGGAAGGAGAAGAAGAAGAAGAACAGG